>JAQQSE010000001.1:0-1310000 GCA_035772565.1 Antheraea assamensis
AACCCACATAACCTAACCTAAACCTAACCTAACCTAACCTAACCGAACCTAACCTAACCAACCAAACTAACCTAAGAACCGAACCTAAACCTAACGACCTAACCCAACAACCGAACCTAACTAACCTAACCTAACCTAAACCTAACCTACCCTAACCTAACCTAACCTAAACCTAACCTAACCTAACCGAACCTAAACCTAACCGAACTAACCTAACCTAAACTAACAACCTAAACAACTAACCTAACCTAACCTAACCTACCTAACCTAACCTAACCTAACCTAACTAACCTTACCTAACCTAACCTAACCTACCCACCTAACCTAACCTAACCTAACTAACCCAAACTAACCCTAAACGAAAATAACCTAACTAACCTAACCGAACCCTAACCTAACCTAACCTTAACCTAACCTAACCTAACCTAACCTAACCAACCTAACCTAACCTAACTAACTAACCTAACCTAACCTAACCTAACCGAACCTAACCTAACTAACCTAACCAACCTAACCTGAAACCTAACCTAACCTAACCTAACCTACCACCTAACCACCTAACCAGACCTAAACTAACCTAACCTAACCTAACCTAACCTAACCTACCTAACCTAACCTAACCTAACTAACCTAAAACTAACCTAACCTAACCTAACCTAAACCTACCTGAACCTAACCTATCTAACCTAACCGAACCCTAACCTAAACCTACCTAACCTAACCTAACCTAACCTAACCTAACCGAACCTAACCTAACCTAACCTAACCAACCTAACCTACCCAGACCTAACTAACCTAACCTAAAACCTACCTAACCTAACCGAACCTAACCTAACAACCTAACCTAACCTAACCTAACCTAACGGGGACCTAACCTAACCTAACCTAACCTAACCGAACCTAACCTAAACCTAACCTAACCTAACCTAACCTAACCTAACCTAACCGAACCTAACCTAACCTAACCTAACCGAACCTAACCTAACCTAACCTAACCTAACCTAACCTAACCTAACCTAACCTAACCTAACCTAACCTAACCTAACCTAACCTAACCTAACCTACCTAACCTACCTACCTAGACCTAACCTAACCTAACCTAACCTACCTAACCTAACCTAACCTAACCTAACTAACCTAACCTAGACCTAACCTAACTAACCTAACCTAACCTAACCTAACCTAACTACCTAACCTAACTACCTTAACCTAACCTAACCTAACTAACCTAACCTAACCTAAACCCTAACACATACCTACCTAACCTAACCTAACATAACCTAACCTAACCAACCGTAACTAACCTAACCCTAACCTAACCTAACCTAACCTAACCTAACCTAACCTAACCTAAACCTAACCTAACCTAACTTAACCCCTAAACCCTAACCTAACCTTAACCTAACCTCACACTACCTAAACTTAACCTAACTACCCCTAACCTAACCTAACCTAACCTAACCTCACCTAACCGAACCTAACGTAACCTAACCTAACCTAACTAACCGTAACCTAACCTAACCTATACCCTAACCTAACCTAATCGCTACACCCTAACCTAACCTCCACCTAACCCTAACCTAACCTTAACCTAACCTAACGTAACCTAACTCTAACCGACGTAACCTAACCTAACCTAACCTAACTAACCGTAACCTAACCCTAACCTAAACCTAACCTAACCTAACCTAACCTAACCTACACCGAACACCTAACCTAACCTTCTAATACCTAACCCTAACCTAACGCTAACCTAACCTAACCTAACCTAACCTAACCTAACCTAACCTAACCTAACCTTTTTTTTTTTTTTTTTTTTTATACTGGGAAAAATCCTGCATAGGATACCCTCACGTTGCCGGGGGACAACGTGAGGGTTATGTGGGACTCTTACCCACTAAAAAACCCAGTTGCCGCCTTACGCACATAGCGACCAAAGCCGAGGGCTCACGTGAGCATGCACCTCCAAGCTTAGTCGTGCGCTTGGGTCCCCGCAGGTGGTAAATCGGGAACCCTCACCTCGAGGGAGGCAGATGTGCGCCTCCCTCATGCTTCTCTGATGTTCAGAAGCGCGACACAGCCGTGCTTCTCCACACGGGTTCTCCATTAGTGGTGACAGACGCCCCCGCGTCTGCCACCTGGAGCTTACACCTACGGAGGCATTTGGTGAAAATAGCCTCCTCCTCTTCGGCGTCGTCCACCGGTTCTTCCACGCCGTTGGGCAGGCGCATCGACCGCCCTTTCACGCTGTCTCTCAGCGTCCTCCTTCTTCTCCATTACGCGCTCGCAGAATTCCGCGACAGCGTTCCATGCCCTCTCACTCCCGAGCATGGTTCGAACCACGACCGGAAGAGAGAGGTCATGGCCCACTGCCGCGGTTAATTCGCGGCGCTCCTCTTCCCAAGCAGGGCACTCTTCCACCACGTGCTTGGAAGTTTCCACTGCGCACCCGTCGCAGTGGTGGCATCTGGGCGTGGGCTCCCTTCCGGCTACCTGGTGCAGGTACTTACCAAAGCAGCCGTGACCGGTAAGCACCTGCACCAGTCGGAAGGTGAGCACCCCGTGTGTCCTGTCGACCCACTCCATAAGCAGAGGACGAATGGCCTCTATCGTCGTCAGTCCGGTTGTTGCGGAGGTCAGTCTATCCCTCCACGCATCCAGCAATGCCCTTCGAAGGCTGGCTTTCCGGGCTTCCTCCTCTCGCGTCGGGATAGACTCACCCCGCCTGAGTCTGTCTTTTCGCCACTTGTAGAGATCGCCGTAGACATGGGCCACCAAATCCCATGGCGGGGAGCACGCCAGCAGGCACGCCGCCTCGCACGCTACCGTGCGGTATCCGCGTATCACCCTGACAGCCAAGATCCTGTGAATGTTCCGCAGGATAGCAGCACCTTTGGCTGTCAGGGCTTCGTGCCAAACTGGCGCTCCGTATAAGGCCATGGATTTGGCGACTCCCAAGTACAGGGACCGACAACCCTCGCCTGCACCCCCGATGTTGGGCAGTACGCCCGCTAAAGCGGAGGCAGTGCCTTTGACCCTGGGGGCCAGCTCCGCGAAATGGGTGTCGAAGGTCCACCTGTTGTCCAGGACGAGGCCCAGATACTTCATCCTGGTACCGACTTGTATCTGGACCCCGCCGATGGTTAAATGAGTCCCTCGTTGTGTCGCCCTGCGCGGGCCGTGGAAGCATATGGCTTCTGTCTTCTCCAGGGCCACTTCCAGCCCCAGGAGCCGAATCCTTCGCACGACCTGCGCAACGCTCGCCGTCGCCAGGCGGATCGCCTCTCGGATGGTGTCGCCGCGAGCTGTGACGAGCGTGTCATCGGCATAGCAGGTCACAGCGGCCCCGGGCAGGAGGGCACCGCGCAACACCCAATCATAACCGATGTTCCACAGGAGCGGGCCGAGAACCGACCCCTGTGGAACACCGCACGACATTTCCCTATGATGGGTGTTCCCATCCTGCCCGACGCATATGACCTGCCTGTCCCCCAGGTACGAACGGACCAACCTACAGAGGTACTGAGGCACCTGATGGTATTTCAGTCCTTCCATGATACACTCCCAGGGGAGGCTGTTGAATGCATTGGCTATGTCAAGCGACACAGCCAACAGCACTTTCCCCTGGGAGGTCGCCTCATCCGAGAGGGCCTTGACGCGGAGGATCGCGTCGATCGTCGATCGGCCCTCTCGGAATCCGAACTGCACCTCTGATAGGTCGGGCCCGTTGCGGGTCAGATGTCGCGTAAGACGCCGCACGATGACACGCTCAAAAAGCTTACCGGCCTCATCCAGGAGGACGATAGGCCTGTAGGCTGAGGGCGAATCCGCCGGACGACCTTGCTTCTTTAATAGGACGAGGCGCCCTACCTTCCACGGCTGCGGAAACTGGCCCGACTGCAAGCAGGCGTCGAACAATCTCCGGAACCTATCGCCTAGAGCGTCCAGAGCCAACGCCAGAGCGCGGCCCGGGATCCCATCAGGACCCGGAGCGGTGTTTTTGGCTCGGAGACGGCTCACAGCCACGTCCAGTTCCGCAACCGTGACCGAAGGTGCCTCGTCTTGCACGCACCGTGCACCCGCTGTCGCAGAGAACGGAGGCCGATGTTCTGCCCTTCTCGGAAAGAGCGCTGCCAGGATCTCGACCAACAGCTGCGGCTGGAGACTCTGGGTGACCGGGGGAGCCCAAGGGCGCAAGAAACCCAACACCATGCGGTAGGGGCGTCCCCACGGATCAGCGTCCAGAGTCCCCAGGAGGTCCTCCCTCGCCCGCGCTTTGGCCTCTCTTATCGAGACCTGTAGCGTCTTCTTCGCGTCTCTGTAGGTGTCGTACAGCAGCACCTCTACCGCCGCATCCCTACCGAAACGTCGCCTACGGTGTCTAGCGTACTGGCGCCTCGCGGCCACGCACACAGCGCGCAATTGCGCAATTTCGCGAGACCACCAGTACGCTTGCCTCTTTGGAGGGTGGGGTCGGACTCGGGGCATAGCCGCGTCAGCAATACGCGTCATGGCGTCCCTAAACCACCGAGTCTCCTCCACCACATCCACTGGACCGTCCGGCGGCGCAGGCCAGGACGCAACGATAGAGGCCTCCGCAAGTAAGTCCTTGTTGAGCCTCTTTACGGCCCACCTGAGGGACGATGTGTCCTCTCCCCTGGGAGCTGGAGCCGTCGCCGAGGGGTAGATGTTGAAGCGGATGTAGAGATGGTCAGAAAGGGTTTCCGCTCCCTCGACGACGTTCCAGTCCCGTACATGCCGGGCGACGGCAGGGCTACCCAATGTGATGTCCACAATTGAGCCGCCCTGCTGCCGGACGCACGTATTCGTCGACCCCAGGTTCAAGATGGACAGGCCGACCTCCAACGTCCATTCATGTAGAGCCCTGCCACGCATGTCAGTGGCGGGACATCCCCACGCTTGAGACTTCGCGTTGAAATCGCCCGCCACCAACATGGGGCAGGGCAGCGTCCGTCTCACGAAGACTCCCAAACGGTCTAAGAGGGACTCAAATTCTGCGTAAGCGCGGTTTGGCGAGAAGTACACGCTTACGAGCACGAGCTCGCCCCACCGCGCCGCCACAAACCCCGAGTCCCTCGTTAGTACAGTCAGGATCGGAGACCCGACCGCGTTACTCGATATAATGGCCGCTGTGCCCGACAAATCCCCCAGCCAGTTATCCCTGGGAGGGATGTAGTAAGGCTCAGCGACCAATATGGCCTGGATAGACCACTCGGCCATGGTCTGAATCAGGAGATCCTGAGCCACGGCCGAGTGGTTTATGTTCGCCTGCAAGATCCTTCGGGCCATATTGGTCACTGGGTCTCCATCGCCATCTCCTCCTCAGGCACCCTAGAGGTGCCGGGCACAGCGACAGCTGCCAAGTCCGTGGGTGGCCGGGAATTCCTGGCCGCCTTCCCTTTCTTTTTGGCTTGGGGAGCACAGGATTTGCTCCCCAGCCGATGATTCGCCGGTCGCTTCGCCGCCGCGCACAGTGGGCAGTGCGGATCGGCTGAACATCCTGAGGCCTTATGGCCGACCTGTCCGCAGCGGTAGCACTGCCCACTGCGGTCCTCCTCAGCTGTGCAGCGAGACCTAACGTGGCCCGTTTGGAGGCAGCGGAAGCATCTCGCGGCTTTGGGTTGCAGCAGCTTCACCTGCACTGCAACCCAACCTATTAAAAGCCTGCCTTCCTGCGCGAGCTTCTTAGCTACTGCCACCGGGCAGCTAACCCAAGCCGTGCCGGAGCCATGGGGCGAGCGACGTACCTCTCCTACCCTGACGCTAGAGACGGAGCAGGCACCCTTTGCCGCCACGATGCCAGCAATTTCCTCTTTAGTGGTAGAGTCGTCTAGACCCACCAGGCGTAATTCCGCGCTCTTCGTGGGTCTAGACACCTCTACCATCTTGTCCCCGATGGCCTCATTCAGGGCCACCTGGAGTTTCTCCGCTAACCGGTCCGCCTTCTCGGAACTGGTCGCTCCCGGCACTTCCAGCTTCCGTGCCCCGGAAGCCGTTTCCCTGAATTTTAGGAAGGGGATCTCCAGACTCGCAATATCCACCCTCTCTTTTGCGACGGAGACCACCTTCCTATAGTCGACCCCAGCGCTCTCGGCTTCCGGCCGAAGGGTCAGAACGACCGCCGAAGAGCGAGGGACGACCAGCCTGCCCGGGGTCAACTTCGGCGGCGAAGTCTTCCCTTGTTTTGGACCCTTCTTATTGGCTCCACGCTTGACCACCGTGGTCCAGCTATCCTTTGCTGCAGTGGGAGCAGACGTCCGCGGTCGAGGAACCGGCGGCAGCTCGCTCACTGCAGGCGGCTTAGCGGCTTTCTTCTTTTTGCCCTTCTTTTTAGGGTCTTTAGGCCCCGTCTGAGCAACGACGGGTTGCGTCGTCACTGCCTCCTCAGCCGGCGCGACTGCCGCCTGAGCAGCTCTGCGGTCCGCAGCTAGAGGAGGGCGCAGACGTTCCTCTGGAAGGAGTCTACTCTCTATGCCCTCAAAGCGGGCGCTGACCATACTCATGATCTGGAGCGTTTGTGCTCGCAGCATCTCCTGCAGTAGCTCCCCTACTGCTGGCGTGGCTTGAGCGCCAGAGTCACCTTGGCGCTTCTTTGGTATTGGCGGAAGTTCTTCTCTCGCCACTCTCTTCGGAGGAGGATCCGCCCCGTCACCACAAGTCACGTCCATGACTGGCCGCTCCATGGGTTCCTGGCTGCGGAGTCCTTCGACAATTGTCCTCATTACTTCCAGCTGGTTTCGGAGGTCAGCGAGTTCCTTCTGCTGACGGAGCAGCTCTGCCTTCATCCGGGCGTTCTGCTCTTCCAAACGAGTCGTCTCGCTCGAGGTGGTACGATGCCGATACTCGTGGAGTACCTCCTCGATGGAATCTAGAGCCTCGTACAGGGCTCTCTGAGATGTGCCTTTCAGGCGTCTAGATTTTTTGGCGACAGCGAAAATCATATTGACGTCCACTTTACCTCTTTCGTGGAGGTCAGGATTAACGCCGCCAGCCGGTCCCTTCAACAATGAGGCGGCCTCGCGCGCACGCTTGGCCTCCATTCGCAGATCATGGATCTCCTTGTCAGCCTGGAGAAGGAGTTCTTCTCTCTCGAGACGTAACACCTCCTCCTTTGCCTTTGCCAGGCCGATAAATTCGCCCGTGGTCGCTGGTCTGCCTCTGCCCTTCTTGGTGGGCGTACCGCGAGCTCTCTTCTCCTTTTGCGAGTTGTCTGTCTCGCATCCAGATCCGGTGTCCGATGTCTTGCTCGAAAGCGCAGGGCTCGGTCCCCGCTTCCGGAAGAACTTGGATCGGTATGGTTCCTCCGCACCCTTCGAGGACGCCACAGTCACCATACTGACCCTACTGCCAACACTACTGTCTGAAAGACAGTCCAGAGACATCTTCTCCAACACCACTACGGGTGAACCCGATCGCAAAGCACCAGAAGTCCTTAAGCTAGCCATAGTCGTCGTAGAATTCGCATCACGCAACACGTTGCCCCCCCCAGAGAACGCGGGGCAGCCTGAGCCGGAAGGCCCAGGGAGGGATTCTCCGGCAGAGCCGGTACCCTCCTGGGGTAATTCAAATTGAAATGTTGCACTGTCCATCATTGTTATGTTATCGGGTATCCATGTTCGCGCCAAGGTCATTGTATTGTAATCCAGTTTGTGCACAAATTTGCCCCCCCCAGAAAACGTGGGGCAGCCTGGACCCGAAGGCCCAGGGAGGGATTCTCCGGCAGAGCCGGTACCCTCCTGGGGTAGTATGCTTGTATTTATGCACTCCATCTTTCGCTCCTTTCCCCTCTCGTTCGCGGTACGCCCGCCGGGACCGGTATTAAAACACCAGCCCCGCCGGCCGCTACCCGGAACTGGGCCGTTGGGGCTCAAAATGAGCCCTCATCCGCCCCAGCCCGGTACTGGGGGTGCCGCTCACACACCACCCCCAGGAGTTTTTTACGACTCTCCAGTCGGCCAGAGATCAGCCGCCGGTCAACATGACCGACGTTGCCCGGGGTGCGCCACGCGGAGGCTCTCTGACGTGCACCCCAACCTAACCTAACCTTTTTTTTTTTTTTTTTTTTTTTTATACTGTGGAAAATCCATCATGGATACCCTCACGTTGCCGGGGGACAACGTGAGGGTTATGTCAGACTCCTACTGACTAAAAACCACAGTTTCCTCTAAGGCGCGCAGATGTTGACCGAGGTAGCGGGGTGGCGTGAGCAATCTCCGCTCCTCGGTCGCGCGCTTAGGTCGCCCGCAGGTGGTAAGACGGGGACCTTCATCTCGAGAGAGGACTGGTGGTCGTCCTCTCTCCTGCCGCTATGAGCTACGGCTGTGATGCCGCGCTGACCGCACGGGTACTCCTTTGTGGCAATAAGCGCCCCCGCGCCTATCGCCAGGAGTGAAACTTATGGAGGCCGCTGATGGTGTGTGCGACCTCCTCTTCGGGTTCGACGGCCGGCTCTCCTTCGGCGAACCTCCGGAGCGTCGGCAGCCCTCTCCCGCTGCCTCTCTGCCTCCTCCTTCTGGAGAAGCACTTTTTCGCAGAAGCTCGCGACTGCGTTCCATGCCCTCTCTCCACCGACCATGGCACGGGCCACAGCCGGTAGGGAGAGGTCATGGCCCACTACCGTCACGAGCTCTTCCCGCTCGTCGGCCCAGGCAGGGCACTCCTCCACCATGTGCTGCGCCGTCTCGACGTCGCACCCGTCGCAGTGGTGGCAAACTGGTGTCGGCTCTCTACGCGCCACCTGGTGCAGGTACTTCCCAAAACAACCGTGGCCGGTAAGCACCTGCACCAGATGGAAAGTGAGCACACCATGCCGCCGATTCACCCACTCACTCAGGACGGGGCGAATCGCCTCAACAGTGGAGACCCCTGCCGAAGGCGACTCCAGTCTCTCTCTCCACAAGATGAGGAGGACGTTGTCCAGATGGACCCTCTGGGCTTCCTCTTCCCGTTGGGGGATGGATTCACCCCGGAGGAGCCGATCTGATCGCCACCTGTACATGGCCGCATGGAGGTGGGCCACCAGGTCCCACGGCGGGGAGCGCGCCAGCAGGCACGCCGCCTCATATGATACTGTGCGGTATCCACGAATGACCCTGACAGCCATGATCCTGTGAAGACTCCGCAGGACAGCAGAGTTCGTGGCTGTCAGGGCCTCGTGCCACACTGGCGCTCCGTACAAGGCCATCGACCTGATGACCCCAAGGTACAGGCAGCGGGGGCCGACACTGGCGCCTCCTAAGTTGGGCAGGATGCCCGCCAATGCCGACGCAGTACGCTTGACCTTCGGAGCGAGCTGGGAGAAATGCTCCCTGAAGGCCCAGCGACTGTCCAAGACCAGCCCCAGGTACTTGAGTGTAGTACCCACTTGGATGTCCACACCACCGATGGTCAGGTGGCAACGTTGGACCGCTCTGCGTGGGCCAAAGAAGCAGATGGCCTCCGTCTTGTCTAAGGACACCTCTAGGCCCAGCAGGCGAATCCTCCGCACCACCTGAGCGACGCTCGCCGTCGCGAGACGAGTTGCGTCCCGGACGGTGTCGCCACGAGCCGTGACGAGCGTGTCGTCGGCGTAGCAGACCACGGAGGCTCCGGGCAGGAGGGCACCTCGCAGCACCCAGTCATACCCGATGTTCCACAGGAGCGGTCCAAGTACCGACCCCTGTGGAACACCGCATGACATATCCCGGAGGTGGGTGCGCCCGTCCTGCCCTTCACATGTGATCTGCCGATCCCTAAGGTACGACCGGACCAACCTGATTAGGTATTGAGGAACCTGGTGGAACCTCAACCCCTCAATTATGCACTCCCAGGGGAGGCTGTTAAATGCGTTGGCTATGTCAAGGGACACAGCCAACAGCACTTTCCCCTGGGAGGTCGCTTCGTCCGAGAGGGCCTTGACACGAAGGATCGCGTCGACTGTCGATCGGCCCTCTCGGAACCCAAATTGAACCTCGGAAAGGTTAGGTTCGGTGCGGGTCAGGTGGATGTTGAGCCGCCGCGCGACGACACGCTCGAACAGCTTGCCCAGCTCATCCAGCAGGACAATCGGGCGGTATGCGGAAGGCGAGTCCGCAGGTCGTCCTTGCTTCCTGAGAAGCACCAGGCGCCCGACCTTCCACTGAGAGGGGAAGACACCCCGCTCAAGGCACGCGCTATAGAGCCGCCGAAGCCTATCTCCTAGAGCCTCCATGGCGAGAACCAGAGCGCGACCTGGAACTCCGTCGGGCCCCGGGGCGGTGTTTTTCGCCCGGAGCCGTCTCACGGCCGCGTCCAGCTCCGCCACGGAGACAGGAGGGACCTCGACGGGCTCAGCCGCCAAGTTTGGCGAAGCCGAGAACGGGGGCGAATGCTCAACCCTCTCAGGGAAGAGCGCCGAGAGCGTCGCCTCCAGCAGCTGGGGCTGGAGACTCTGGGTGACCGGGGGAGCCCAGGGGCGGAGGAAGCCCAACACCATCCGATAGGGGCGTCCCCACGGATCAGCATCCAGAGTCTCCAGAGGCTCTTCTCTTGCCAGAGCTTTAGCCCTCCTTACGGCAACCTGCAGGGTCTTCTTCGCCTCCCTGAAGGCGTCGTGTAATTGCGCCTCGACGGTCGCATCCCGACCCAAGCGCAGCCGGCGGTGTCGGGCGAGACGGCGACGAGCGACCACGCACAGAGCACGCAAACCAGCGATTTCACTCGTCCACCAATACGTCTGTCGCCTCGGAGGGCACGGCCGGACCCGGGGCATGGCGGCGTCAGAAATACGCGTCATAGCGTCCCGGAACCAGCCGGCCTCCGCAGCGACGTCTATAGGACCCTCCGGCGGCGCAGGCCAGGACGCAACAATCGAGGCCTCCATCAGCATGTTCGGGTTAAGCCGCTTGACAGCCCACTTGCGGGATTGTGTGGCGCCTCTACTGGGAGTTGGAGCCGTCGCCGAGGGGCAGACGTCGAACCGGATGTACAAGTGATCCGACAAGGATTCCGCCTCCTCGACGACGTTCCAATCCCTCACGCGACGAGCGACAGCGGGACTGGCGAAGGTCACGTCAACAATGGAGCCACCCTGCTGCCGAACGCACGTGAAGGATGACCCCATATTGGAGACGGAGAGGCCCAGTTCCAAGATCCAATCGTGCAGTGCCCTGCCACGTATGTCGGTGACAGGAGAACCCCACGCAGAAGACTTAGCATTAAAGTCTCCTGCCACCAACATAGGACAGGGCAAAGTCTGTCGGATGAATGTTCCCAAGCGATTCAGGAACACTTCAAAGTCAGCGAAAGTCCGGTTAGGCGAGAAGTAGGCGCTTACGAGGACGAATTCGCCCCATCGTACCGCCACAAACCCCATACTTCTCGCCAGAGTGGTCATGATGGGAGACCCCACGTCATTTTTGGATACTATGGCCGCTGTACCTGACAAGTCCCCTGCCCAGTTATCCCTGGGAGGGACAAAGTATGGCTCAGTGACCAATACGACGTGTATAGACCACTCGGCCATGGTCTGGATCATGAGATCTTGAGCCACGGCCGAGTGGTTTATATTCACCTGTAGGAACTTATGGGACATATTGGTCACTGAGTATCCATGGCCGTCCCTTCCTCAGGCATCCTAGACGCGCCAGGTACAGCGGCAGCGGTCGGTTCCTGTGGTAAGGGCTGGGAGCTCACAGCACCCCTCCCCTTCTTCTTCTTGTTTTTAGCGGTGGGGGCGCATGACCTGCCTCCCAGCCGATGATTTGCGGGCTTATTAGCCGCAGCACACAGTGTGCAGTTTGGAGCAGCGGAGCAGCCAGAGGCCTTATGGCCAGTCTGCCCGCAGCGGAAGCACCGGTCGGAAAGGTCTACTTCCGCCGTGCATTTCTGCCGTACGTGCCCGGTCTGCAGGCATCGGTAGCACCTCTGGACCGTGGGTTGCAGCAGCTTCACCTGTACTGCAACCCACCCGATCAAAAGCCTGCCCTCCTGGGCCAGCTTTTTGGCTGTCGCCACCGGGCAACGCACCCACGCAGTGCCCGAGCCGTAGGGAGAGCGGCGAAGCTCACCTACCTTCACCTGTGACACCGCGCAGGAGCCCTTCGCCGCCACCACAGCCGCGATTTCCTCTTTGGAGGTGGAGTCATCCAGACCCACCAATCGCAGCTCTGTGCTCTTGGTAGGTCTGGTGATCTCCACGGCACCCTCACCGATGGCTTCGTTGATGGCCGACTGAAGCCTATCGGCCAAGCGGTCAGCTTTATCGCCGCTGGCGGACCCCGGTACCTCCAATTTTCGGGCCCCCGTTGCGGTTTCCCTAAATTTGAGGTACGGGATCTCCATCGCCGCGACGTCTACTTTGGCCTTAGCCACAGCGAGGACCGTCCGGTAGCTGACCCCCTTCTCCTGCGCTTCAGGCCGAAGCGTAATGACAACCGCCGACGAGCGGGGGACAGCTAACCTCGCCGGAGTCAATTTCGGTGGTGGCACCGAAGGTTTATTAGCCACACGTTTTTTGGCTCCCTTTTTGACCACTGTCGTCCACGCATCCTTTGGCTGGGTTGCCGCCGGAGGCTGCGTGGACGCCAGGGGAGCGCTGGGCTTCGGGACAGAAACAGCGGTCTTCTTCTGTTTCTTCCCTTTCTTCTTTTCCTGCTTCCTCGGCTCTTCGCCTGCCGAGGGAATTGAAGGGGGCTGCGGGGGGAGACTCTCCGCTGCCGCGACCACCCTGGCCACCTTATCCGCGGCCCTCTTGTCGGCTGCCAGCGGAGGCCGGAGGCGCTTCTCGGGCAGAAGTCGCTCTTGGAGGGCATCGAGACGGGCGTTGATGATGTCGCCCATGGTGTGGAGCATCCCCTGCATAGCTTGCTGGAGCTTCTCCTCCGTCACTACGCTAGAGGGATGCTCCACACGTTCCACGGGCCGCCTCTGTGACAGAGGAGGGAACTCTTCTCGGGCTGCCCTCTTCCGAGAAGGGAAGGAATCCGAGCCCATCTCTTGCACCGGGACGGGCACAGGGACAGAATTGACTCCCGTAACAGACCCAAGGATACGGGCCCTCAACATCTCTTCCTTGAGCTCCGCGACCTCCTTGCGGAGATCGCTGAGCTCAGCAGCTTGCTTGGCCTCCCTCGCCTTCAAGTCCGAGTAGGCCTCCTGGAGCTTGCATAACTCTTCGGAGGCCGGTCGTTTCGCGAATGCCTTGACGGCATCCGCAATAGAAGCCGCCGCTTCATTAAGAGCGCCCTGACACTCTCCCTTTAGATTTTTAGATTTCTGGACGACCTGTAGGATTATGTCCACGTCGCCCAGAATTCTCTTACTAAGGTCGAGGGCAGGTTGCTCCTCCGACCTGATCGTCACCGGGAGTTTTTTGGCGGCCCGCGCCAGCCTGGCTCTGGCCGCCGCATCAGCGACCTCCTCCGCGGCTATGAGGTGTTTCTGCTCCTTCTTGAGGCGCACAACCTCGGCCTGGGCTTTGGCTAGGCCAATGTCATCGCCCGTCGTCGCCGGGCGGTACTTCTTACGTCTGGGGTTCTCCGGCCTCGGCTCCGGAACCTCCGAAACTTCCAACTCAGATGCGGACTCCGCGGACAGGCAAATCTCCATGTCCGCGTCCTCCACTCTCTGATAAAACTTGCTGAGGTAGGGTGAAGCCCTACCGTCAGCCGAACCCACCGAAACCAGAGTGGATCCGCTTCGACCACTCGAGACCGATAAACGGTCCAGGGATGGAGCCCTCTCCAACACCACTACGGGCACTGCAGACAAAACTTTGCCCCCCCCAGACAACGAGGGGCAGCCTGAGCCCGAAGGCCCAGGGAGGGATTCTCCTACACCTAGGGTGCAGGTACCCTCCTGGGGTAGTTGTTTTTCAAGGTTTGCCTTCATCATCATCATTTTCGGATCGGATGTCCGTAAGCCAGCCAAGTTCGTTGTTTCAAGATCAACACCGTCCGTATCACATGCATCGTCAATTGCCATTTTGGTCGCCAAGGTCGTCGTAGTAAAGATATCGCGCAAAACTTTGCCCCCCCCAGAGAACGTGGGGCAGCCTGGACCCGAAGGCCCAGGGAGGGATTCTCCCTTTCGGGTACCCTCCTGGGGTAGTGAACTTTTAGGTTTTGCTTCCATCCTAAGCTCCACTAACCGTCTTAGTTCGCGGTACGCCTGCCGAGACCGGTATAAAAAACCGGCCCCGCCAGCCGCTATCCGGAACTGGGCCGTTGGGGCTCAAATTGAGCCCTCATCCGCCCCAGCCCGGTACTGGGGGTGCCGCTCACACACCACCCCCAGGAGTTTTTAGCGACTCTCCAGTCGGCCAGAGATCAGCCGCCGGTCAACATGACCGACGTTGCCCGGGGTGCGCCACGCGGAGGCTCTCTGACGTGCACCCCAACCTAACCTAACCTAACCTAACCTAACCTAACCTAACCTAACCTAACCTAACCTAACCTAACCTAACCTAACCTAACCTAACCTAACCTTTTTTTTTTTTTTTTTTTTTTTTTTTTATAACTGGGAAAAATCCGTCATGGATACCCTCACACTGCCGGGGGACAGCGTGAGGGTTATGTGGGACTCCTACCCACTAAAAAACCCAGTACCGCTCGGCGCGTATGTGATCCAGAGTAGCGAGGGATCACGCGAGCATTCGCCTCACTCTGTTTCACGCGCCAGGGTCGCCCGCAGATGTTGGCGCGGGGACCCTCGTCTCGAGAGAGAGGTGACATCCTCTCCCTCCTGCTTCTAGTGGAAGCCGCGGCGAACCGTGCTTCTCCTACACGGGGCTCTAGTTTACGGCGACAGACACCCCCGTGTCTGTCACCTAGAGCTTACCTAGGGGGGCATGAGGTGAAAGTCGCCCCCCCTCCGTCTGGACCTTCGTCCGGCCCTCTGACGCCTGATGGCAGGAGCGTCGGCGGCCCTCTCTCTTTCCCTCTCAGCCTCCTCTTTCTGAGAGAGCACAGCCTCGCAGAACGCTACGACGGCGTTCCACGCCCTCTCTCCGCCAACCATGATGCGGATCACGGCTGGCAGCGAGAGGTCGTCGCCCACCACCGCAGTTAACTCGCGGCGCTCTACTGCCCAGGCCGGGCACTCTTCCAGCATGTGCTGGGAAGTCTCCACATCACACCCCACACAGTGATGGCATTTGGGCGTCTGCTCCTTTCTGGCAATCTGGTGCAGGTACTTGCCGAAGCAGCCGTGACCGGTGAGTACCTGCACCAGTCGGAAAGTGAGCGCGCCATGCTGTCTCTCCACCCACTCGACAAGCAGCGGGCGGATGGCTGCGACCGTATTAAGGCCAGCCGTGGCTGACTGTAGCCTGTCCTGCCACGAATATAAGAGGACCCGTTGAAGATGGGCTCTCCGGGCCTCTACTTCGCGTGGCGAAGGAGCCGATTCTCCTCGCCGAAGTCTCTCTAGCCGCCACCTGTACATAGCGGCGTACGTGTGCGCCACCAGATCCCACGGCGGGGAGCCCGCAAGAATGCACGCCGCCTCGCCCGAAACCGTGCGGTAGCCACGGATCACCCTGACAGCCATAATTCGCTGGAGACTCCGCAAAACTGCAGAATTTGTGGCTGTCAGGGCTTCGTGCCAAACTGGGGCTCCATAAAGAGCCATGGATCTGATGACGCCTAAGTACAGGGACCGGCATCCGGCATTGGCGCCTCCGATGTTAGGGAGAATGCCGGCCAGTACCGAGGCCGTCGCCTTCACCCTCGGGGCCAACTGGGCGAAGTGGTCCCGAAAAGTCCAGCGGCTGTCCAAGATGAGGCCCAGATACTTCATCGTCTTACCGATTGGTATCTGGACCCCACCGATGGTCAAATGGACGCCTTGCTGCAAAACCCTACGGGGGCCATGAAAACACATGGCCTCCGTCTTGCTGAGGGCCACTCCCAACCCCAGCAGCCTGATCCGATGCACGACCTGTGCGACGCTGGCAGTCGCCAGACGGATGGCGTCCCGCAGAGTGTTGCCACGGGCCGTAACGAGCGTATCGTCAGCGTAGCAAGTCACAGAGGCCCCGGGCAGGAGGGCACCGCGCAGCACCCAGTCATAACCGATGTTCCACAGGAGCGGACCGAGAACCGACCCCTGTGGAACACCGCATGACGTCTCCCTTTGGTGGGTGCGCCCGTCCTGCCCGACACATGCGACTTGCCGATCCCTCAAGTAGGACCGGACCAATCTGACTAGGTACTGGGGTACACGATGGTACCCCAGCCCTTCCACGATGCACTCCCAGGGGAGGCTGTTAAAAGCGTTGGCTATATCAAGCGATACAGCCAACAGCACTCCCCCCTGGGAGACGGCTTCCTCCGAGAGGGTCTTGACACGTAAAATCGCGTCAACCGTCGATCGACCCTCTCGGAAGCCGAACTGTACCTCAGCCAGATTGGGTCCGGTAAGGGTCAGATGGTCTGACAGACGCCTCGCTACGACCCGCTCGAACAACTTGCCGGCTTCGTCCAGCAGCACTATCGGCCTATATGCCGACGGCGACTCCGCAGGGCGGCCTTGCTTTTTAAGCAAGACGAGGCGGCCTTCCTTCCATTGCCGGGGGAATAGACCCCGTTCTAAGCAAGCGCTAAACAATCTCCGGAGTCTATCCCCCAGAACTTCTAGCGCAGCGACCCAGACGCGACCTGGAACGCCGTCGGGCCCCGGGGCAGTATTCTTTTCCCGGAGCCGTCTCACGGCCGCGTCCAGCTCCGCTACTGTCACTGGCGGTGCCTCGTCTTGGTCGATCTGATCTCGGAGATCAGGAAGAGCGCTGTAGGGAGGTCGATGCTCTGACCTTAGCGGAAAGAGCTCCGCCAAGATGACCTCCAGAAGCTGCGGCTGGAGACTCTGGGTGACCGGGGGAGCCCAGGGGCGTATAAAGCCCAACACCATACGGTAGGGGCGTCCCCACGGATCACTGTCCACAGTCTCCAGGAGGTCCTCCCTCGCCCGAGCTTTGGCTCTCCTGACCTCAATCTGCAGCGTCTTCTTGGCCGCCCTGTAGCACTCATAAAGTTGAGCCTCTACAGCAGCGTCCCGTCGGCGCCGCCTCCGGTGTCGAGCGTACTGGCGTCTCGCGGCCACGCACGCCACACGCAGCTGCGCGATGTCGCTTGACCACCAGTACGCTTGTGTCCTCGGTGGATGCGGCCGAGACCGAGGCATGGCGGCGTCGGATATCCGCGTCAGTGCGCCTCGGAACCAGCTCGTCTCCGCCACCACATCCACCGGTCCGTCCGGGGGCGGCAGCCAAGACTCCACTATAGAGGCCTCAGCGAGAAGGTCCCTGTTCAACCTCTTCAGTGCCCACCTGGGGGACAACGACACTTCCCTGTCGGGGACTGGAGTTGCTGATGTGCTGCAGACTTCAAAGCGGATGTACTGGTGATCCGAGAGGGATTCCGTCTCGGTCATCACCGCCCAGTCCCGAACCCGTTGCGCGACAGCAGGGTCAGCAAAGGTGACGTCCACGATTGAGCCACCCCGCTGCCGAACACAGGTGTACGTTGACCCCCGGTTGAGGACACAAAGGCCAACCTCCAGCGTCCACTCGTGGAGTGCCCTACCACGCAAATCGGTGACAGGAGACCCCCACGCCGCAGACTTCGCGTTGAAGTCCCCCGCCACCAACATGGGGCAGGGCAGAGTCCGCCTGACGAAGGTCCCCAGCCTATCCAGGAACGTCTCGTACTCTGCGAACGTTTTATTAGGGGAGAAGTATGCGCTGACCACTACTAACTCCCCTATTTTCGCCGCAACAAACCCATCCTCTCTCAGCAACACGGTCATGATGGGCGACCCTACGCTGATGGAGGATATTATAGCCGCTGTACCCGATACATCCCCGGCCCAGTTGTCTCTGGGAGGGATGAAGTAGGGCTCAGTGACCAATACGACCCGAATAGACCACTCGGCCATGGTCTGGATCAATAGATCCTGAGCCACAGCCGAGTGGTTTATGTTCGCCTGTAGAAACCTTTGGGCCATATTGATCACTGGGTTTCCATGTCCATCACCTCCTCGGACCTCTTGGAGGTACCGGGTACAGGGCTACCTGTAGCGCCTTTGGGTTGCTGCGATTTCTTCGCCGCAGAGCCCTTCTTCTTCTTGGCCGAGGGAGCGCAAGACCGGCTCCCTAGGCGATGATTCGCTGGCCGCTTCGCGTCAGCGCACACCGAGCAATGCGGAGGAGCCGAGCACGCAGAGGCTTTGTGCCCAACCTGCCCGCATCTGAAGCATTGCTGACTGCGATCCACAGCAGCAGTGCAGCGCTGCTTCACGTGCCCCGTCTGATGGCAGCGGAAACACCTGGATGTTCTGGGTTGCAGCAACTTCACTTGCACTGCAACCCAGCCGATCAGGAGCCTACCCTCCTGTGCCAATTTCTTGGCTGCTCCCACTGGGCACCGCACGAATGCAGTCCCAGAGCCGTACGGAGAGCGCCGAACCTCACCTACTTTCACTTGGGACGCAGCACAGCCCCCCTTCGCCGCCATCGCTACCGCAATCTCCTCCGCAGTAGCTGAGTCGTCCAGACCCACTATACGAAGGTCCGTACTCTTAGTGGGCCTGGACACGTCTACCACGCCCTCTCCGATCGCCTCGTTGAAGGCCACCTGCAGCTTTTCAGCAAGCCGGTCAGCCTTGTCGCCGGAGGTCGCGCCAGGCACCTCCAACTTGCGTGCCCCTGTGGCGGTCTCCCTTATTTTAAGGAAAGGGATGTCAAACTCGGCGACATTTACCCTTTCCTTAGCCACGGCAACCACCTTCCGGTAGTCCATCCCTGCGTCCGCGGCTTCCGGCCGAAGAGTCAGCACGACCGCCGACGAACGAGGGACGGTCAGCTTGCCCGGAGTGAGCTTGGTAGGGGAGGCCTTGGTCTGGGTGGGCCGCTTCTTAGCCCCCCTTTTGACCACCGTGGTCCACTCATCCCTGGCCACAGTCGGTGCAGCCGAAGTCGACGGAGGAGGAACAGCTGGAAGTGGCCCGCTCGCTCCCGAGAGTTTGGCAGGCGCCTTGCTCTTCTTCTTGCCCTTGCCTTTCTTCTTTGCTTCTTTCGGAGCAGAAGCAGCTGGTCTAGGCTCCTCACTCACCTCTGCCGCCGGTGCCTTTTGAGCGGCTTTACGATCGGCCGCTAGCGGAGGTCTAATTCTCTTTTCAGGGAGAAGCCGCTCCTGCAGGGAATCGAGGCGCGCATTCAAGATGTCGCCCATGGTGTGCAACATCCCCTGCATCGCTAGCTGCAGCTTCTCCTCTGTCACTATATCCGAGGGGTGTTCTGCGCGCTCCACCTGTCTCTGCCGTGGTAGCTGAGGAAAGTCCTCCCGGGCAACTCTCTTACGGGCCGGAGGAGAATTAGGGCCCGCCGTCTCAATCGACCTAGGAGTCGGAGTAGGCCTAACGTCTGCGACAGAGCTAAGGATGCGGGCCCTTAAGACCTCCTCCTTTAGCTCGGAGACTTCCTTTTTGAGCTCGCTTAGTTCTGCCGCCTGTTTTGCCTCTCGCGCCTTTAAATCCGAGTATGCCTCCTGGAGCTTGAGCAGCTCCTCGGGGGCCGGTCGCTTGGCGAACACCTTGACAGCGTCTGCGATGGAAGCAGCCGCCTCCATTAAGGCGCCCTGGCATTGGCCTTTTAAATTCTTGGATTTCTGGGTGATCTGTAGGATGACGTCCACATCACCCAGAATCCGTTTTTGCAGGTCTAGAGCTACCTGCTCCTCTGACCCTGTCACTTTCAGGTTCTTGGACGCGCGCTGAAGCCTGGCCCTGGCAGCCACGTCCTGTATTTCCTCTTCAGCCTTGAGGTAATTTTCCTCCCGCTTCAGCCGGAAGACTTCAGCTTGCGCCTTCGCCATGTCGACGTATTCGCCCGTCGTCGCCTGGCGTCCCTTCTTCCTCTTTTTTGGATTTTCCGGCCTACCTTCCGGAACTTCCGTGTCTGACGTGGTCTCCGCCGACAAACACACCTCCATCCCCGCGTCCTGCACAGTCTGGAAAAATTTGCTGCGGTAGGAGGACTCCCCACCGCCAGCCGATTCCACCGAAACCAGCGTCGCTTCGCTCTGCCCGCTGGACAACGAGAGGCGATCCAGCGACGGAGCCCTCTCCAATACCACCACAGGTACCGGCACTCCTTTGCCCCCCCCAGAGAACGCGGGGCTGCCTGAGCTGGGCTCAGGGAGGGATTCTCCTGCGCCGGAGGCGCAGGTACCCTCCTGGGGTAGTATATTTTTAAAGATTGCCGAATCCATCTTTGCTGCTAAATCGGTTGTCCGTAAGCATGCCATAGTCGTTGTTCCAGGAATAACAGATTCCAAATCACTCGCATAATCGGTGTCCATCTTACTCGCAAGGGTCGTCGTTGATCGGGAATCACGCAAAGCTTTGCCCCCCCCAGAGAACGTGGGGCAGCCTGAGCCCGAAGGCCCAGGGAGGGATTCTCCCTTTCGGGTACCCTCCTGGGGTAGTAAACTTTTAAGATTTGCACTATCCATCTCCAAGCTTAACTACTCCTCCAGTTCGCGGTACGCCTGCCGGGACCGGTATAAACAACCGGCCCCGCCAGCCGCTACCCGGAACTGGGCCGTTGGGGCTCAAAATGAGCCCTCATCCGCCCCAGCCCGGTACTGGGGGTGCCGCTCACACACCACCCCCAGGAGCTTTTTACGGCCCTCCAGCCGGTCAGGAGTCAGCCGCCGGTCAACATGACCGACGTTGCCCGGGGTGCACCACGCGGAGGTCCCTGACATCGCACCCCAACCTAACCTAACCTAACCTAACCTAACCTAACCTAACCTAACCTAACCTAACCTAACCTAACCTAACCTAACCTAACCTAACCTAACCTAACCTAACCTAACCTAACCTAACCTAACCTAACCTAACCTAACCTAACCTAACCTAACCTAACCTAACCTAACCTAACCTAACCTAACCTAACCTAACCTAACCTAACCTAACCTAACCTAACCTAACCTAACCTAACCTAACCTAACCTAACCTAACCTAACCTAACCTAACCTAACCTAACCTAACCTAACCTAACCTAACCTAACCTAACCTAACCTAACCTAACCTAACCTAACCTAACCTAACCTAACCGGCGCTCGATAATTTTAAAAAATTCAAATTTTGACCCATATATATACTTGGTATATAGGACTTATATATATATCTGTGTTCGCCACGCTCCGGCCTATCCGCCTACACACTCAAAATTTCTAAATTACTTATAGTTAAAATTTTATTCGATACTTTAATTTACAAAATTTTTACATATTAAGTCGGGAATATCTCCGTTCCGAACGGTCCGATTTCCTTGAATTATACATAAGTGTGACCGGCACGCTCCGGCCTATCCGCCCACATACTCAAAATTTTTAAATTATTAATAGAAAAACTTTTTATTCGATATTTTAATTTTACATATTTTTACATATTAAGTTGGGAATATCTCCGTTCCCAACGGTCCGATTTCTTCGTTTTTGTTTTTACATCGAAGGTCCAGCTCTCCTGCACGCACCGCACCCGTTGAAGTCGCTGTAGGGGAGTACCTGAAAGAATAAAAACAAAAATTAGTACAAAATTAGTAAAAAATTACAAACTTTTCAAAATTTCTCGAAAACTATCAAAATTTTTTGTCCCTTTTTAGCTTAAAGGGGTTGCCGCAAGGGTCCCGAACCGAACGACACCCTTTTCGGCGCGAAAGGACACAAAAAATTTTGAAAACGTCATTTTTCATACATTTAATTCGTAAACTTTCCATCAGATAACGGGCACGTGGCCGGCACGTGCAACCGAGGCTACCTTAGCGGTGAAGTCGTCGAAGCGTTCGCGCGCTCGATAATTTTAAAAAATTCAAATTTTGACCCATATATATACTTGGTATATAGGACTTATATATATATCTGTGTTCGCCACGCTCCGGCCTATCCGCCTACACACTCAAAATTTCTAAATTACTTATAGTTAAAATTTTATTCGATACTTTAATTTACAAAATTTTTACATATTAAGTCGGGAATATCTCCGTTCCGAACGGTCCGATTTCCTTGAATTATACATAAGTGTGACCGGCACGCTCCGGCCTATCCGCCCACATACTCAAAATTTTTAAATTATTAATAGAAAAACTTTTTATTCGATATTTTAATTTTACATATTTTTACATATTAAGTTGGGAATATCTCCGTTCCCAACGGTCCGATTTCTTCGTTTTTGTTTTTACATCGAAGGTCCAGCTCTCCTGCACGCACCGCACCCGTTGAAGTCGCTGTAGGGGAGTACCTGAAAGAATAAAAACAAAAATTAGTACAAAATTAGTAAAAAATTACAAACTTTTCAAAATTTCTCGAAAACTATCAAAATTTTTTGTCCCTTTTTAGCTTAAAGGGGTTGCCGCAAGGGTCCCGAACCGAACGACACCCTTTTCGGCGCGAAAGGACACAAAAAATTTTGAAAACGGGCCCGCCCACCGCACCCTTTAGGGGCGATTGGTTAGGTGGATTTTCAAACTCGACAAAAATTTTCTGTGATATTAGGATAGGTATAGGAGCGGAAGGGGTCAAGGACCACTACGCGATTAAGAAAAATAGGATAGGATAGTAGGCTAAGTATATATAAGGAAAAAAGTGACGCTTAATATCTTAAGAATAAAGACTGAAATTTTTATTAGTTTAAGTTAAGTATTGACTATAAAACGTCTACACTAAGGTGTATAAATATAGTATTAAGTATTCTAGACAAAATATATAAATATATACAGCGTTTTTTTTAATTATTTACAATATATACAATTACATAGGATTAGATATTTACAATATTTTGACAATTATACAAATTATATACATCTATACAAACTATTATATTATATACTATTAAAGCGATTAAATGAGTTCTGCCGCGGGTTTAAGAAGGGAAGCGGGGATAAGGAGGAGTATGGAGGGTGAAGGAAACCCCAAGACACTTGCCGCCAAAATAATTGCAGAGGCGAGGATAAGTTTGGACTCGTCGGGAAACATGAAATCATTACTGAAGGAAAAGGTAGTAAGAAACTTAACGGAGCTTAATCAAATAATCATACAGCAGCACGAAATCATGGAGAATATGGAGAAAGAGTATGTATTAAAATTAAACAAATCACTAGAAAATAAAGGCGACAAGTGTATAACGGCGGCGGAAATAGAAGGAATTATCGAACAGGTGGTCAGGAGAGTAGGTGTACAAAGGGAAGATTTTGAAAGGACTACGAAGGGGATGGAGCAGGGTATAAATAGTATAGTGGAAGAAGTAAGAGGTATTGTAGACAAAATGGGAAAGGAGACAGGAGAAAGTTCTTACGCGGGAGTAGTCAGGAAGGAACCTAACCTAACCTAACCTACCTACCTACCTACCTACCTACCTACCTACCTACCTACCTACCTACCTACCTACCTACCTACCTACCTACCTACCTACCTACCTACCTACCTACCTACCTACCTACCTACCTACCTACCTACCTACCTACCTACCTACCTACCTACCTACCTACCTACCTACCTACCTACCTACCTACCTACCTACCTACCTACCTACCTACCTACCTACCTACCTACCTACCTACCTACCTACCTACCTACCTACCTACCTACCTACCTACCTACCTACCTACCTACCTACCTACCTACCTACCTACCTACCTACCTACCTACCTACCTACCTACCTACCTACCTACCTACCTACCTACCTACCTACCTACCTACCTACCTACCTACCTACCTACCTACCTACCTACCTACCTACCTACCTACCTACCTACCTACCTACCTACCTACCTACCTACCTACCTACCTACCTACCTACCTACCTACCTACCTACCTACCTACCTACCTACCTACCTACCTACCTACCTACCTACCTACCTACCTACCTACCTACCTACCTACCTACCTACCTACCTACCTACCTACCTACCTACCTACCTACCTACCTACCTACCTACCTACCTACCTACCTACCTACCTACCTACCTACCTACCTACCTACCTACCTACCTACCTACCTACTACCTACCTACCTACCTACCTACCTACTACCTACCTACCTACCTTACTACCTACCTACCTACCTACCTACCTACCTACCTACCTACCTACCTACCTACCTACCTACCTACCTACCTACCTACCTACCTACCTACCTACCTACCTACCTACCTACCTACCTACCTACCTACTACCTACCTACCTACCTACCTACCTACCTACCTACCTACCTACCTACCTACCTACCTACCTACCTACCTACTACCTACCTACCTACCTACCTACCTACCTACCTACCTACCTACCTACCTACCTACCTACCTACCTACCTACCTACCTACCTACCTACCTACCTACCTACCTACCTACCTACCTACCTACCTACCTACCTACCTACCTACCTACCTACCTACCTACCTACCTACTACCTACCTACCTACCTACCTACCTACCTACCTACCTACCTACCTACCTACCTACTACCTACCTACCTACCTACCTACCTACCTACCTACTACCTACCTACCTACCTACCTACCTACCTACCTACCTACCTACCTACCTACCTACCTACCTACCTACCTACCTACCTACCTACCTACCTACCTACCTACCTACCTACCTACCTACCTACCTACCTACCTACCTACCTACCTACCTACCTACCTACCTACCTACCTACCTACCTACCTACCTACTACCTACCTACCTACCTACCTACCTACCTACCTACCTACCTACCTACCTACCTACCTACCTACCTACCTACCTACCTACCTACCTACCTACCTACCTACCTACCTACCTACCTACCTACTACCTACCTACCTACCTACCTACCTACCTACCTACCTACCTACCTACCTACCTACCTACCTACCTACCTACCTACCTACCTACCTACCTACCTACCTACCTACCTACCTACCTACCTACCTACCTACCTACCTACCTACCTACCTACCTACCTACCTACCTACCTACCTACCTACCTACCTACCTACCTACCTACCTACCTACTACCTACCTACCTACCTACCTACCTACCTACCCCTACCTACCTACCGACCTCACCTACCTACCTACCTACCTACCTACCTACCTACCTACCTACCTACCTACCTACCTACCTACCCTACCTACCTACCTACCTACCTACCTACCTACCTACCTACACTCACCTACCTACCTACCTACCTACCTACCTACCTACCGACCTACCTACCTACCTACCTACCTACCTACCTTACCTACCTACCTACCTACCTACCTACCTACCTACCTACCTACCTACCTAACCTACCTACCACCTACCTACCTACCTACCCTACCTACCTACCTACCTACCTACCTACCCTACCTACCTACCTACCTACCTACCTACCTACCTACCTAACCTACCTACCTACTCACCTACCTACCTACCTACCTACCTACCTACCTACCTACCTACCTACCACCTACCTACCTACCTACCTACCTACCTACCTACCTACCTACCTACCTACCTACCTACCTACCTACCTCCTACCTACCTACCTACCTACCTACCTACCTACCTACCTACCTACCTACCTACCTACCTACCTACCTACCTACCTACCTACCTACCTACCTACCTACCTACCTACCTACCTACCTACCTACCTACCTACCTACCTACCTACCTACCTACCTACCTACCTACCTACCTACCTACTACCTACCTACCTACCTACCTACCTACCTACCTACCCTACCTACCTACCTACCTACCTACCTACCTACCTACCTACCTACCTACCTACCTACCTACCTACCTACCTACCTACCTACCTACCTACCTACCTACCTACCTACCTACCTACCTACCTACCTACCTACCTACCTACCTACCTACCTACCTACCTACCACCTACCTACCTACCTACCTACCTACCTACCTACCTACCTACCTACCTACCTACCTACCTACCTACCTACCTACCTACCTACCTACCTACCTACCTACCTACCTACCTACCTACCTACCTACCTACCTACCTACCTACCTACCTACCTACCTACCTACCTACCTACCTACCTACCTACCTACCTACCTACCTACCCTACCTACCTACCCTACCTACCTACCTACCTACCTACCTACCTACCTACCTACCTACCTACCTACCTACCTACCTACCTACCTACCTACCTACCTACCTACCTACCTACCTACCTACCTACCTACCTACCTACCCTACCTACCTACCTACCTACCTACCTACCTACCTACCTACCTACCTACCTACCTACCTACCTACCTACCTACCTACCTACCTACCTACCACCTACCTACCTACCTACCTACCTACCTACCCTACCTACCTACCTACCTACCTACCTACCTACCTACCTACCTACCTACCTACCTACCTACCTACCTACCTACCTACCTACCTACCTACCTACCTACCTACCTACCTACCTACCTACCTACCTACCTACCCTACCTACCTACCTACCTACCTACCTACCTACCTACCTACCTACTACCTACCTACTACCTACCTACCTACCTACCTACCTACCTACCTACCTACCTACCTACCTACCTACCTACCTACCTACCTACCTACCTACCTACCTACCTACCCTACCTACCTACCTACCTACCTACCTACCTACCTACCTACCTACCCTACCTACCTACCTACCTACCTACCTACCTACCTACCTACCTACCTACCTACCTACCTACCTACCTACCTACCTACCTACCTACCTACCTACCTACCTACCTACCTACCTACCTACCTACCTACCTACCTACCTACCTACCTACCTACCTACCTACCTACCTACCTACCCTACCTACCTACCTACCTACCTACCTACCTACCTACCTACCTACCTACCTACCTACCTACCTACCTACCTACCTACCCTACCTACCTACCTACCTACCTACCTACCTACCTACCTACCTACCTACCTACCTACCTACCTACCTACCTACCTACCTACCTACCTACCTACCTACCTACCTACCTACCTACCTACCTACCTACCTACCTACCTACCTACCTACCTACCTACCTACCTACCTACCTACCTACCTACCTACCTACCTACCTACCTACCTACCTACCTACCTACCTACCTACCTACCTACCTACCTACCTACCTACCTACCTACCTACCTACCTACCTACCTACCTACCTACCTACCTACCTACCTACCTACCTACCTACCTACCTACCTACCTACCTACCTACCTACCTACCTACCTACCTACTACCTACCTACCTACCTACCTACCTACCTACCTACCTACCTACCTACCTACCTACCTACCTACCTACCTACCTACCTACCTACCTACCTACCTACCTACCTACCTACCTACCTACCTACCTACCTACCTACCTACCTACCTACCTACCTACCTACCTACCTACCTACCTACCTACCTACCTACCTACCTACCTACCTACCTACCTACCTACCTACCTACCTACCTACCTACCTACCTACCTACCTACCTACCTACCTACCTACCTACCTACCTACCTACCTACCTACCTACCTACCTACCTACCTACCTACCTACCTACCTACCTACCTACCTACCTACCTACCTACCTACCTACCTACCTACCTACCTACCTACCTACCTACCTACCTACCTACCTACCTACCTACCTACCTACCTACCTACCTACCTACCTACCTACCTACCTACCTACCTACCTACCTACCTACCTACCTACCTACCTACCTACCTACCTACCTACCTACCTACCTACCTACCTACCTACCTACCTACCTACCTACCTACCTACCTACCTACCTACCTACCTACCTACCTACCTACCTACCTACCTACCTACCTACCTACCTACCTACCTACCTACCTACCTACCTACCTACCTACCTACCTACCTACCTACCTACCTACCTACCTACCTACCTACCTACCTACCTACCTACCTACCTACCTACCTACCTACCTACCTACCTACCTACCTACCTACCTACCTACCTACCTACCTACCTACCTACCTACCTACCTACCTACCTACCTACCTACCTACCTACCTACCTACCTACCTACCTACCTACCTACCTACCTACCTACCTACCTACCTACCTACCTACCTACCTACCTACCTACCTACCTACCTACCTACCTACCTACCTACCTACCTACCTACCTACCTACCTACCTACCTACCTACCTACCTACCTACCTACCTACCTACCTACCTACCTACCTACCTACCTACCTACCTACCTACCTACCTACCTACCTACCTACCTACCTACCTACCTACCTACCTACCTACCTACCTACCTACCTACCTACCTACCTACCTACCTACCTACCTACCTACCTACCTACCTACCTACCTACCTACCTACCTACCTACCTACCTACCTACCTACCTACCTACCTACCTACCTACCTACCTACCTACCTACCTACCTACCTACCTACCTACCTACCTACCTACCTACCTACCTACCTACCTACCTACCTACCTACCTACCTACCTACCTACCTACCTACCTACCTACCTACCTACCTACCTACCTACCTACCTACCTACCTACCTACCTACCTACCTACCTACCTACCTACCTACCTACCTACCTACCTACCTACCTACCTACCTACCTACCTACCTACCTACCTACCTACCTACCTACCTACCTACCTACCTACCTACCTACCTACCTACCTACCTACCTACCTACCTACCTACCTACCTACCTACCTACCTACCTACCTACCTACCTACCTACCTACCTACCTACCTACCTACCTACCTACCTACCTACCTACCTACCTACCTACCTACCTACCTACCTACCTACCTACCTACCTACCTACCTACCTACCTACCTACCTACCTACCTACCTACCTACCTACCTACCTACCTACCTACCTACCTACCTACCTACCTACCTACCTACCTACCTACCTACCTACCTACCTACCTACCTACCTACCTACCTACCTACCTACCTACCTACCTACCTACCTACCTACCTACCTACCTACCTACCTACCTACCTACCTACCTACCTACCTACCTACCTACCTACCTACCTACCTACCTACCTACCTACCTACCTACCTACCTACCTACCTACCTACCTACCTACCTACCTACCTACCTACCTACCTACCTACCTACCTACCTACCTACCTACCTACCTACCTACCTACCTACCTACCTACCTACCTACCTACCTACCTACCTACCTACCTACCTACCTACCTACCTACCTACCTACCTACCTACCTACCTACCTACCTACCTACCTACCTACCTACCTACCTACCTACCTACCTACCTACCTACCTACCTACCTACCTACCTACCTACCTACCTACCTACCTACCTACCTACCTACCTACCTACCTACCTACCTACCTACCTACCTACCTACCTACCTACCTACCTACCTACCTACCTACCTACCTACCTACCTACCTACCTACCTACCTACCTACCTACCTACCTACCTACCTACCTACCTACCTACCTACCTACCTACCTACCTACCTACCTACCTACCTACCTACCTACCTACCTACCTACCTACCTACCTACCTACCTACCTACCTACCTACCTACCTACCTACCTACCTACCTACCTACCTACCTACCTACCTACCTACCTACCTACCTACCTACCTACCTACCTACCTACCTACCTACCTACCTACCTACCTACCTACCTACCTACCTACCTACCTACCTACCTACCTACCTACCTACCTACCTACCTACCTACCTACCTACCTACCTACCTACCTACCTACCTACCTACCTACCTACCTACCTACCTACCTACCTACCTACCTACCTACCTACCTACCTACCTACCTACCTACCTACCTACCTACCTACCTACCTACCTACCTACCTACCTACCTACCTACCTACCTACCTACCTACCTACCTACCTACCTACCTACCTACCTACCTACCTACCTACCTACCTACCTACCTACCTACCTACCTACCTACCTACCTACCTACCTACCTACCTACCTACCTACCTACCTACCTACCTACCTACCTACCTACCTACCTACCTACCTACCTACCTACCTACCTACCTACCTACCTACCTACCTACCTACCTACCTACCTACCTACCTACCTACCTACCTACCTACCTACCTACCTACCTACCTACCTACCTACCTACCTACCTACCTACCTACCTACCTACCTACCTACCTACCTACCTACCTACCTACCTACCTACCTACCTACCTACCTACCTACCTACCTACCTACCTACCTACCTACCTACCTACCTACCTACCTACCTACCTACCTACCTACCTACCTACCTACCTACCTACCTACCTACCTACCTACCTACCTACCTACCTACCTACCTACCTACCTACCTACCTACCTACCTACCTACCTACCTACCTACCTACCTACCTACCTACCTACCTACCTACCTACCTACCTACCTACCTACCTACCTACCTACCTACCTACCTACCTACCTACCTACCTACCTACCTACCTACCTACCTACCTACCTACCTACCTACCTACCTACCTACCTACCTACCTACCTACCTACTACCTACCTACCTACCTACCCTACCATACCTACCTACCTACCTAGACCTACCTACCTACCTACCTACCTCCTACCTACTACCTACCTACCTACCTACCTACCTACCTACCTACCTACCTACCTACCTACCTACCTACCTACCTACTACCTACTACCTACCTACCTACCTACCTACCTACCACCTACCACCTACCTACCCTCCTACCCTACCCTACCTACCTACCTACTACCTACCTACCTACCTACTACCTACCTACCTACCTACCTACCTACTACCTACCATACCTACCTACCTACCTACCTCACCTACCTACCTACCTACCTACCTACCACTACCTACCTACCTACCTACCTACCTACCTACCTACCTACCTACCTACCTACCTACCTACCTACCTACCTACCTACCTACCTACCTACCTACTACCTACCTACCTACCTTACCACCGACCTCCATACCTACCTACCTACCTACCTACCTACCTACCTACCTACCTACCTACCTACCTACCTACCTACCTACCTACCTACCTACCTGACTCGAAATTTTAAAGACGGAATATAATACGATAACCCTATGATTTCTACGATACGTATTTAGAACTAACTTTATTTATTTTGTAAAACAAGTTGAATAATAGAAAAAGGAACAAGAAGTATTATATTTAATAGGCGTTGTAGTAGGTATTAATGGTCATTACAAATTAAATAACAAAAGTGATAGGGTACTGTACATTTTTACAGACGAATATGACAACGACGATTATCATTATATCAATACATGTTAATTTGAGAATCTTCGTCCGTCATCAATACAATCGGTAATTATTGTACAAATAATTCTTTTCAGGGTAATGAACCCAGTTCCGAAATCAAGGTAATATAGATTTCAAATATGCTGTTTAACAATTGGCTGAAATGTTTCGCGTTTGCAAAACATACGACGAACTATTCAAACAAACTACATGCAAGTTCTAAGAATTTATGATTGTGAATGTATAAGTCATTAAATTACTTGTAACGATAAAATGTGGAGCGCATGCAACACAAATAATTGTAATTTTAATACATAAACTAATAATTTTATAGCACTTTAAATGACACGAACTGGTATTTGAGTTTTTGTTATTAACAACTACTCTCTACGCCTTTTACAGTTACAATAAATTCTGGCCCATGTTCTACTTTTAAAATCTATGGCAAACTGTGGCACTTAATATGGCCGCATTCAACCGAACACCGCTTTAACACCTTGTGAATTGTCCAGTATGACACACTTGTTGCATTCCGACACCTTAACAATTTAGCGATACTTCCTGTACCTAAGTTCGGATACCGGCGAACGACATCTAAAATGCGCTCCTCGAACTGAATAGCCACTTACTTTCACCTCCTGCCGCTACTGGAGCAATGGGCCGATTTTCCAACACTCGCTGAAATGCTGCTGTTATGTCGAGCTGTCGGGAATCTTTCTCGGTAAATTCGCAATGCACGCGAAGCACTCCCACGAGCTTCGTCAAGGCACATTAACATGTTACTGTATTCACGAGCACTATAAACGTACGCGTTAGGCATTATTAACATAAAACAATAACAAAAATAACACAAAGAAGAGACACAAAATGTAACAGTGAAATATTAACAAGAATTGAATTAACAATACGACTGATTGAATCTGTCGCTCCTGCGCACATGAAAGTCTAAATGAAACTGACTCAAAAACCAAAAATATGAAAGATAATAATCAATCCCGCCAAAACACACCGCTCCTTTTGCGGCGGGCCGCGGCCGCCTTGACGGCACTTTGATCATTTCCACAGACCAATAAAGCATTAGACATTCTCAACTTTTATTTTATAAGCTCAGTTATCCCTACTGGCTAGTTTTTTTTCGAATTTAGAAATTATAACTTTATAATTACAGCTTTGTGTTTGTGTGTGGTCCTGAGTGAAAATCAGCGCTGGAGGATTAATCCCCTTCAGCACATATGCTGACTCATGGTCCATTTGCCTCACACAATATACTTAATCGAAATTTTTTATTTGTAAGTTTTTTTTTTTTATTCTTTTTATATTTATTTGTATAGATTATATCTATGTATTAATTGTAGTAATCATTGAATTGTGTGAGGTAAATACATGTGTTTCTTTCTTTCTTTGATTTGGCTACCGGATTTCATCAGGTACCGATGAAGGCTGATTGGAATTAGCAAAACTGCCTTCGTAACACTTAAGGATGGTATGAATATCTGAACATACCCAACGGGTTGTCCACTGTACCGATTGTTTACCAGAGATACATGTCTCTAAACTTAAAAAAAAAACATGAATAGATGTTGACACAGACATCGAATACTTTAAGCGACTGACTGGAGAAAATCGATGCTTTTGTTAGATCTCCAAAACCTACAAATGTCAAGGAGGTTCGCTAGTTTTTGGGGTTACCGGGATATTTGCATACGCTATGACGGCATGTATAACAAAGTTGTTGAGGAAAGGGGAACTTTCTTGTGGGATGCTAAACAGGATACTGCTCGAACGAATTAAGTACTTTAAGCGATATTCGGTCCCATTTGCCGACAGAAATTCATACTGGACGCCAGTGCTATTGAGTTGATGCCATTTTATTACAAGAATACTCTAGTAAGAGAAAGAGGGTTGTTGGGTATTTTAGTACATCCACTTAGGGTGCTAAGTCGCGGTACCACAGCTACGAGTTGGAGACGTTGGCTGTGGTACTTGCGCTCCAGTATTTCAGTTCTACCACTATTTGCTTGGCATTGGCTTTAAAGTGGTGACGGATTGCAGTTCTTTAAAGTTAACGGAACGTAGAAAACGTTTGTTGCCTCGGGTTGTGTGCTGGTGGGTTTTGTTGCGCACTAGTGTTTATTTACAAGACTTTAATTTTACTTTAGTATTCTGAAAAGGTTCTTTGATGTAACGTGCAAAACTCCAGGGCCGTAGTATTTTTCTTCCTCCTAACATCAATGTGTCTCGTGTTCGGATTTCGAATAGCTGGACAAGGATCGCTGACGTGGAGACATTAATATTCAGGTTACGAGATTGGCGATTGGCTGAAACTGGGTACGCAATCGGAAATTATTTGTTGTACTAAAAAGTGTGCCACTGATGGATAAGAATCGAAACTCTCTTATTGCGTTCCTATAGTGTCTTATATAGACTCGGCTTGTGTGGAATGTTCCACGATGATGTTTGTGCTGACAGAACGACTGACTTAGTGTTGCGTTTGATTTTTCATGTTGGTGGCGTTTTATAAGAAAGTACATGGGTCATTGTCTTATATGCTTAGCTCATAGGAAGTTTCTTATGCTCCTTCACAGCCGATTAAGTCTCGGACAAAACCAGAAATCTCTTCCAGCGTCTGGCAGATTCAGGATTAGATCAGCGAGTTGGGGTGCTCAAAATATTTCATTACACCTCGGGCTCCTAATGGTCCGATGTGCTGTGGAAAATGCAGCTCACTTTGAATATCTGCAAGCAAGCTACTACGCAGATTTCATCACAGCAGTTACTGATCGGTATCAAAGCAACGACTGCGGTCATCAGATTCTTAATGTGAGATGTGATACTTTCTATATGAAACTACTAATGACAGTAATTGATACTTCGAGTAGGGCATGAGCCGGTCCAATGTTATGGCTAAGTAGAGTATGAGCTGGTCCAATGATATGGCTATAGGAATTAAAAATTTCGGACTACGATAGTATGATAAAAGCTACGAGGAATAAAAAAAAACATAAATTCCGGACTACAATAATTCGGAGGCTAAAGGGTACAATATGACTAGGGAATGACAGTTCCGGACTACGATGGCTAAAGGGAGTAATCCCGGACTAGCAAAATTAAAGTTTTGTAGAGCTTAATACTGGACCAAAACTAATTGTCTCCAGCCTGAAGGGTCAAAATGGCCGGTCCGGTCAGTTGGTATTTTGTCGAGATAGTCTAGCGATATTTTGTTATCACAAATGCTTAAGGTCGTAATGTAGACCGTGCGAGGACACACGCATGTCAGTATGGCCGTGTCGGCACCTGTGTCGTTATATGCTTCTAGTAATGAATCTGTAAACAACACTTGCGCCTCCAACCCCACAGATCGTCTCATTCAATTATTCTCACTCTCCCTACTCCTCGTCGTTTCGGTATGAAAGGAACGGAGCGTCCACAGTTTGGACAGAAAAGGGAAAATGATTCTCGTTCGAGCAGCAGTCGAGTGCACACGTGCCCGCTCGCAGCTCTGACGGTCCGTTCGTTCGGCAACTCGCGCGCAGTTGTCGGATATTTTCGTGAGTGTTCGGTAGTATAGTGTGTTCATACGGCTACTGTCAATCGGTACGCTCTTTTCAGAGCGACGGTGCACCTCCTTTAGTGTACTACTTAAACCGCACTTTTCGGTGCGAAGCCGTGCACATCGTATGCAGTGCATCGAGTCGCCGTGCTACGCTTCGTGCTGCGTGCTACGTTTCGAGAGTCGTGCAGATACGCCTCCGGTGCACCGGCAGCACCCGCTCCCGCGCCGATCGCGCTCTCTTGGCGCGTAAGGCCTTCCCCGCCAGCTCTCTCGGCTCCTAAAGCCAAGCCCCAGCCTCAAAAGACTTAGTCCACTCCTGCGCCACCTACTGCGTCTTCAGTATCGACCACCGGTATCGACTGGATAGCTCAACTTCTTTTAGTACACGATGTACAAGAAATAACCTACGTTACAACGACTAACCCGCGCCGCGCATAAATAAATTCGCGTTAATCAAAATATCAGTTCCAACCCGCGTGTTCACATACAATAGACCGATACATTAGGAACAACTCGAGCCTGAGTTTGTCCCTCGGTGTGGAGCCCTCTAGTATGTTACTCGCGCGAATACAGTGGCTCACGCTTAATTCTCATTTACACGATCACCCCACACACATGCACACCTCACACAGTGGTGGGCTGTTTTTTTGCCCTTTTCGAACTGAAATAGGTCACACAACATAGTAGTTAGATGTAAAATACACATATACATTCGTGAAACATACATAGTCATGCATGCATTTTTTACAAATTCATATATGTGTATGAAATGGATAGATAGCTTAGCTAGCTTAGTTAGATCGGGAAACTCGGCGACAGCTCGAGCTGAGGCACACCGTGTGCCCTTGTGCTGGTTGCCTAAAATAATCGGGTGAATGCCTTAAGCGCTCCCCTTAGTAGTTCGGTGAAACTGTAGCAGCCTTGCCAGGCTAACAGTGTAGGTCAGTTCGAAAAAATAAAAATATAAATAAAAAAGAGCAGTTCAGACAGTCTTGCCTCTGGCGTTGTACGGTACACTTTTTGTATTGTGCTAGTAGCTTATATATTATAGGCTTTTGATAATTAATTTGTGTTGTCACAATTAATTAATTAGTTACCCACAGTCTGAAATAGACGGAATTAATAATAATTGTTTATTAGTCAGTGTTAGTTAGATTACTTGAAATATAAATACCCGTTATATCGCCATATTGGTATTTCTTTAATTCACTACATTGACCATGCCGGAATTTGATTCTTTTTAGCGACACTTTCGGATGGTTTCATAAAATGTTGTTTAGTTTTTGTTAAAATTTGTTCAAACACTGGCTAGAAGACGAGAGACGTTAGACTCAGGTCATGGGAGTGTTACTATTGAGAACAAATATGGAGAAAAAGGGGCAAACAGCCATCTACGCCCATTAGATACATTTATCAGTCACAGAAGGCATTTTTGGTTCAAGATAACGTATAATAAATTATTTATATCATATGAAACAGTTGTAACATATATAGACATATTTTATTCTTATAAAACATAAATAAAATTAGGTGAACATTAGAAGATGCCCCAAAATTATGCTTAGCATTTATTACGTTTTACTTCATCAGAAAGCTTAGGTAAATCTTTATTTGACGTCATGTGCGACGTGTGTGACGTCAGATGCGTTGCCGAACTAGTAGTATATACTCTATTGCTTGCCTCTTCTGTTTATAATAAAAGAACATTTAATAAAATTCTGATTTATTAAGTAATTTATTAAATAATGTGATTATGTCAATACATAAGTTTTCTTATATACATATTATAGATGGCAAATCGTGAAAAGGGACGCACAGGAGGCATCCACCGTATTAGGCCCCACAGACCTAGCAATATCTGCGTTATACCGTTAGGAGCGCAGACAGTATCGGCGCCGCAAGCGCGTCAGGTCACGCTCCGTCATGGTCGGCACGCGCGGCTTCATCTCCGGGATGATGGTGCACCCGGAAACCGCTAGCTCCTCACTCGCCCTGTCTCGGACAATACATCAGTTCACTTTCTATGCCGCTAACACAACGCCATAGGCCGACTGGTGATGCTCACCTGAGCGGCGCGGGCTCGTCGTCTGCCGCCGGCCAGCACTGCAGGGAGCACCCCCGCCGCATCTGAAACAACCGCCTTCGAGCTCTCAGTACGTTTTCCAGACCGCGTACGGGCCTGTCGCAACTCGTGCGCATACACAAACGAAAATATATTACCTTTACCGATCTTTTGATTTTACTGCGAGATGATCTATAGGTTTCCAAGTCGGGCAGCAAGTCTGTCGACTTCTTCACGCTCTTGGATGCAAGAACCGAGGAGTCTGAAAAAACACACGATCGAGTAGTAGAGAGACTCCGCACTGAACCCGACACACGGTACGCGACTTACCTCTTGCCTCCTTCTTTACGGTGAGTGTTAGAGCGGGACGGCGCGGAGTCGGCAGCATGGGAGCCGCACATCGCGACCGAGGACTCGCGCTGCGCTCCGTGCGCGCGGAGCACCCACAGTCCGGCCGCCGGTTGCACATACACTCCTGAGCACACGTTATAATACGTTATACATAATTAGTAACGGGCGATTCATGATCATGCCTACGTCGGCCGGAGTCCGTTCATTGGGATAAACACCGACTGACCTGGTAATCCGCAGCTGCGCAATGGTTTCCGAAGCGGGAGTTCCGGCGATAGGAGCGTCGCGGGGAGTGACGGTCGCGGCGCGGAAAGCGTAGGCGCATCTCGACGTCTGCAGGCAGCGTTGCGCGACAAGAGCCGGCCACTGTCACCGACCATTCGCCCGGATCTATATAGCATAAGGATTGTTGCGTGCCACCGAGCCCAGACCGGAAGCAAGCGTGCCAGCACGGTGCAACTGAGACTCACCGGGCGGGGGCGCTGCCTTGCGCGGGCGCCGGCGTCGTGTGGGTGCGGTTAGCCAACGTGGAGCAAGAGGGCACAGCACGGACTCGCCACTCGAGCTACATTCCTCTTCGTCAATCTCGTTCGGCTCCTCATCACTTCTGCTTCGAGGTATACTTTCATTTCTGCTTTCTCTAGCTCGTCCAGCGTGTCCTGTATTGAGACAGTGGAAGGAGCGCGAGGGCGGAGTGGCCCTGCTTCTTGTCTCTCGTGAATCTCTTTTAGCGTCATTTGGTTTCTTTTGAATTAACTCTTCAGTTCCAGGTGTCTGAAGACGTTTTGAATTTCTGTCTCTCGAAGAAGAGTCGAGAAGGTTCACGACTCGCGCTTCTTTAGTTTTGACAGACTCTGATTTCTTCTTGATACCTTCACACAAATAAAACGAAGCATAAACGATTCAAAACAATTTATTATATGAACAGTAAAATTTAGTACCAATCTGAAGGATTGTACCCGGTGCCTTGATGTGATATGTACTCAGCGGTGCTCAACTCTACGAACTGATTTACCATGTAAAAGTTTTGACAATAATGGTAATGATGCAAGCCACTGTTGACGCTACTCTACAGCCACAAACGAAGCAGTGCAGTGATGCAACAGCGGCGGAAAACACGCACGGACGATACCTTGCTCGCGTCGCGGAGTCCAACCGCGGTCCTTTCTCCTTCCACACTCGCCAACTTTCACACGTAGAGGGTCGCTCACCGCGCATGGGTGAGGAGATGTGGCGACATTTCTCATTATGGAAGCAGCAGTAGGGGCTACGGTGGCAGCAGGAGCAAGGACGGAGGCCTTACCGGGCCCAATGAAGCACGCGCTTTGATTCGCATCGTCAGCGGACGATTCAACACTAAAGCTGCTCCGTTCTTCAGGGATGACATCAAAAATACGTTGAAATCGCATTGAGCCGGAGCGTGGTCTCGACTCAACAGCATGTGGAAGAGGAACTCGTTGCGTGGGGGAAGGAACAAGCTGTTCACCGTTTCGACGAGGGTGGATGGCTTCGGATGCAGAGTTGTAGGGTGTAGATATCGAAACATTTCTAAAAGTGGGTCTGACGGAACTTTTAAGCTTTTGTTGAGTCTTAACATGCACAGGGATTGGAATGCGTGACTTCTTGTTGCTTTTTGCACCAAAACCCAGACACTCATCAGTTCCGGGCGTATTGGGAGAGCTCCCGTCACCATTCACGTATTCAAGGATCTCTAGTATTTCGATGCACTTGTTTCCCTCCCGTATTTCAGATTTCTGATATATGCGTCGCGGACGCTCATCGTCAGCCGATAAAACAGGTCGTGTCAGCAAAGACAGTTTCCCGCGAATTTGGTGCATCTGTTGCGTATTCTGATCATCGTTCTGGTTGTTCAAGGGGGCATAGTCGATGGAGGAAGGGGTTCGTGTCGAAGTAGAATCGGTTGCACGGGCCTTAATAGATTGAAGTGGTTTCTTTCGATTTTGTTTTGTTGGATTTTCAACCAATCTAATCGCTGCAATTTGTTCTGACCGACGTTTAATACGTGCGCACTTGTATTCGTCCTGAGCGATTTTCGAAATGACATCGTTGATGAGGGCGTCAATTATCGCCGCACAATCTCTTTCCACATTTCTTTTCCTTTCTACATCGTCTAGTCCATGTTTCTGAGAGTCTCGTCTATTTTCCTTAATCCTGCTCCGCCTCGCGCTCTCCATACGTAACTGTCTCCGCCGATGGCGTCGATACAACCTTTGCTTAATTTTTTCCGGCATTCGGTCAGCTACATTAACATTTTCTGTTTTACAGCGACACTCGCTGTCCTCGATTCCAATGTAAAAGTATTCACTTTCCTTTGGATGTACTCTTAAGGTTCCACTATCGCCGATAGTTTCCGGCAATAGTTCCAATACGTCAACCGCCGAGCGTATGAGCTCTGTTCTGCGGCCAGTGAATGCCTGCCGTTGGAGAGCATTGCGCGGCGAGTTTGGGTCATCCAAGCTGTCCACCAGGCTCGTACAGTCAGAACCGACAAATTCAATGTCCTCTGACGACGCGTTCACCTCCATTGACGCTGTGTGAGGGAGCGCCGTAAACCGCGGTACGACTACGTTAATTTGGGCAGTATCAAAATAATTGCCGGTACCCACTCCGCTCAGTATATCCGAGCCGGAGTGTAAGAAATCGGCTGGGTCGCCCTCTAGAGCAACATGCGGGATGCATGACTCAGTGTTGTCATCAAAAAAAAGGTCAACATTAGAAATATTAGATATTTCTATGTGAGATATACTAGGTACCTCCCTGACCGTGCATGTCTCTTCGGGATCAAGATCGCGTATCTCCTCCTGAAATAACTTTTGAATTTGGCGAAGAACAGCTTTATTGACGTCTTCGTGTCGGTCAAAGGAATCATTAGCGCTGATCCCGGAGTGCGGCTGTGCGGACGCTATCGCACCATCGGACTCAGCTCCGGGCGGCTCGTCACGAATACAGGGGGTCTCACGAAGACCGACGTGGCTTTTCTTGGTGTCATCACATAATTCCTCATTTCCGAAAATGATTTGATTGTTAGAAGTCGGGCTCAAGTGCACTATAGTGTTGACGCCAGTACTCTGCAATTTGACTTTTATTTCTTTCTCGATAACACTGATCTTACCATCGCCGGGGACCCGAGACGTCACGAGTTCTAAGCGGTCGTTTAGCGAGTTCAGACTCTCCATAAGAACACTTGAAACATATTCGTCAATAGTTACACTCGACGAGGTCTGACCCCGTTTCGGGGAAGTTCGTTCCTGACGAAAGCATGCCTCCGATGACTCCGTCATCACTATTTCAAGCATTTCGCATGATAATGCTGCTTTAGGTGATAAATTAAATTGGCCTCGAGAACTATCTTCGCTAGTTTGATAGGGGACTGAATTAAAACTCGCCGTGCCGCCGATCCCGACTATATCCGCAGAATTGGAGGACGGCAAAAGATTACCATAAAATGAGTGTGAACGATTTTCACGAGCAGAAAGTGCTATCGTGCCCTCGGCGTCCGAAGTAATTTCGCCAGAGAAAGACGTCATGCGTACGTTTGATTTCCATGCATCATTGTCAGCGGGCTCATGGGAGCGGTACGTAGAGGGAGACAGTTCCGTGGGTGTGCGACGTAGTTCAGAGTGCGAGACGTCAAGCGAGCGCGAGTGTCGTGCGTCGAGGTCCTCGTGGCAGCAGTGGCAACAAGGAGGCGCACGTCCCCACAGGCGCCGCAGTAGTGCAGACTTGCGCATGAGCTCCCGGTCCCGCGCGACTCGCGGTGCGACACCAGCGCGTGTAGGCAGCGACCCGCCGGAGCCGCCGTACCCGCCAGAGCCGCGCGAAGAGCTGCCGCTCTCCTCGCAGTCAGAGCGCTGCTGCGCCACGCGATACCTACATCGTCCGAATATTGTATGAATAGTATGATTTATTGAGGCATACACATTTACACAAAGGAACAGAATTGCTTTGTTACAAAGAGCATAGCCGGATAAGCATACTAAATCCATCTCCATGAAGTTTTATACAGGTACCTGCTTTGGGGATCAATTTGATACCAAATAAAAATAATTTAGTAAAAATTAAGTCCATTTCTAATAGAAAAAAAAATAATTTTGAAATACGTTTTTGAAAACTAACTGTCCCCAAATTTTGACAGAAAACGTCTATTATATTCAAGATTTCTTTGTATTCGGTGTAACATTAGTTAAAACATAAAAAATTTAATTAGTTCCGATGACAGTCAACTCACTTTCTCATAATAGTTTCAGGCACAGAGTAGCGGCGATGCAGCAGACCAGGCGAGACGTCAGTCCGCGGCTGTGAAGCGCCGTCGACTGCGTTCGACACCATGATGTCGTCGCTGTTTTCGATCTCTCCGCACTTGCCGGTGTACCAACTGAGCAATTAATTGAACTAATATGAAACAACGCCGGGTCAACCATCCCAACACTGATAAACATTGTATCGGCCCATAACCGGACCGACATGTACCCGTTAAGGAATAAGATGTTGTTAGAAATATCAAAAATACATTTTTTCTTAAAAATACTGAATTGTTTCGAAAATATTTTCTGAAAATTTCAAGTTAATCCGATTAACAGTATAGTGAACGGACGGCTAGTCTACTGTCATATGAAATAAGATAGTAGGCTAGTCCGTTTAAACGCTCCACGAGAAATTAGAAGTAATTACTGAACAATAGGATTAAGACACACTCCTTTTAACAAACGATAAACGACTACCAATCACCGTATGTAATGCGTCAATGTCTTAATCCTTCCACGTTATTATTATTATTATTTTCTAATATCGTCTATATAAGTAAATGCCTTGTATTGTCCGCTCTCTACTGCAATAATTCGTCGTGCGCCATACTAGTCTTTTTCTTTCCTACCCTCAAGATCGAATAAATATAATTAGTGGTTCAGAGTGTAAACACCACCACCGAAACCATTAAAATAGTTTCCAAGATATCCCGCAATTAGTGGAGGGGACTCAAGTCCCCGTGGCAAGTAGAGGACGGCAGCTGCAATTGCAAATTCTTTATTTAAATATAAAGAGTAGCTATTGTAAGTTATGTGAATATTGGTGATCTAAAAAAATACTGTTGAATTTGAAGAAAGGAGTGAAACGCATGAGGATGTGTGTAGTGAAAATTACGAGAGGTCATGGCCTTAGGCCAGGAATTGATGATTCGATATAAGTAATTATTTGATTAGTGTTTCTATACACAAATCAAGTGTAAATTTGGAAAACCTCCTTTAAAAACTTACAATAATTTATAACTCTAAAACAATGAGCTTTAGTAAGATTTTAAAGAGAATATGTTATACGGGGTCTGATGAGTGACTTTTAACTGACTTCAAAAAAGGAGGTTCTGTATGTATATATGTATGTTTGTATGTCCACGATTTTTTCAAAAACTACTGGTTTGATTTGGTTGGAATTTGGATGGAATTCGTTGTTGGGTGCTTATTTCTTCAAAAAATGTTTTAATATATAAAACATTAGGATATGATGAATATCTTCAGAGAGATTTAATAAAACTATTCAATAACTAACAGCAAATGACTCCAGATTTCTGTATTTGTATAGCTATGTATTGTTTTCACCACTCCATACCATAACGTCACGCTTATATGGCTTTAGGGGGTAATCAAATACGTATAGTACATACTTTTTTAGCATTTATGTAAAAATTCTATAATAATTGGTCGTAATAAATTGTTGTATTGCTTCGGAGGATTATACTGTAAAGCAAATATTTTATCTCGGGAGATGAAGATAGCCCCTAAAACCATGTCGCGTATTTTAAAAGATGACTCAGGACTTACAGCCTATAAGAGACGTACTGGTCATTTGTTAACGGATAATTTAAAAAAGAATAGGGTGGTAAACTGGAATCAACTACTGAAGCGGTACGCAAAGGGAGGTCACAGAAAAATTTTGTTTACGGATGAGATATTTTTTACAATTGAGCAACATTTTAACAAACAAAATGACCGTATTTATGCTCAAAGCTCTAAGGAAGCTTCCCAAGTAGTCGACAGAGTGCAACGTCCGCACTATCCGGCTTCAGTGATGGTTTGGTGGGGTATTAGCTATGAAGGAGTGACTGAGCCATACTTTTGTGAAAAAGGTATCAAAACATCGGGACAAGGGTATCAAGATACCATTCTTGAGAAGGTAGTGAAGCCTCTTAACAACACCATGTTCAATAACCAAGAATGGTCTTTCCAGCAAGACTCGGCGCCGGGTCATAAAGCTCGGTCTATGCAGTCTTGGTTGGAAACAAATGTTTCGGACTTCATCAGAGCTGAAGACTGGCCGTCGTCTAGTCCCGATATTAATCCGCTGGATTATGATTTATGGTCAGTTTTAGAGAGTACGGCTTGCTCTAAACGCTATGATAATTTGGAATGACTAAAACAATCCGTACGATTGGCAGTGATGAATTTTCTCATGGAAAGAGTGCGTGCTTCTATTGATAACTGGCCTCAACGTTTAAACGGCTATATTGCAGCCAATAGAAACCACTTCGAATATGCTTTTATATTTTAAATTGTTTTATATTTATGTATTAAACTAACATACTGTAAAATAAATAAATGTTAATTACAATAGATTTTTTTTTCTGTTTCAGTATTTATGGCAAGACTAAGTATATGAATGTATATTACATACATATGTTACTCGGATCTATAAACTATCAGGATACCAAATTTCGTCAAAATTCATTCAGTAGTAAACAGAAAATAATTGATGAAAACGAAGTCTGCTATTGCTTCTAAGCAGTAATTACTTTTTCTTACATATGTTCAATGTACCCTTTCATTATAAAAAATAATGTAGGTAGAACTATCCTAAAAAGTGATAAGATTCAATAAATTGCATTACTTTCAACACAAAACTAAATAGAAATTCAAATATAAACCTTGTGGGATCGAAAAATAAAAATTACATTTTAGTTATACAAAGTAACCTTTCTATTTATCGATACATGTAGTTATAATTCGCAATTTTTTAGATTATATATTAGAGTAGTAATAGATTTAGAAAATGGCGTTATATGTTGAACGCCATCTATTGGCATTAATGAACTGCTGAAGTTCTTAGTATTATTTATATTATTTTGTGTGATACCTTCGTTCTATGTCTTGGTAATGTAATACTGTAGTAATGTTTATTTTTGTTATAAAAAATTGGATTTTTGGATGAGGCTGAAGTCCATTCACTTATCTGCTTTTATCTCGTACTTAAATCGCTTAAAATTACAATAACTTTTGATACAGTCAATCGATTTTAATGAAACAAAGACTATATGTACTTATGTTGCTCGAGAATAAGCTTGATGATTTTCTTGTCAGAAACTTAGTACTTTACTGTTCAAACAAACAGACAGACAAAGATACAGATATTTCTAAAATGATTGAAAGTATTCTATTACTTATTCCAAGACATCTGCAAATTTTTTTTTCAAAAATCAAAATTACAGATACGTCAGATTTTCATTTATGTTATATGTATAGAAGAAAATTTGTTAGTTTTTTGTAAAATTCAAGTTGAAACATGATATTAAAACTTTGTGTAATTATTTTTTTTAAGTGAACTTAATTAGTATTAAAAAGAAATAACTGAAAAACTATTTTCTTCGCGACCCTGACTGCATTTCACTCCTTAATGCGTGCAGTGATATAATATAATAAACTTAATATGCCTTGTATTTATGTACGGAAAAAAGGAACCCAAACTCAGAAAACTGGTTTCATGAAATGCGGTGATATTTTTCTGTTGAGAGTTGTTGTTGTTATTCTTTTTAGCCTCGGCTTCGTGACCCTGCCTCGTGTGATATCAGGATAATGCCAAGCTAAAAGGTCTCACCTGAGATAAAATATCAGTACAGAGCATACGAGCCCCTAACACAGAATTTATTTTTTTATATTATAGCAAGTAAATGCGTAACCAATGTTATTTGTGTTAGTCGATTGTAAATAAATACATATAACGTGTTCTCAGTGTTCGGTTGAGCGGTCGAGACGCCCGAGCTCTCATCTCCTTATTTATTATGAATATTAAATAGAAATGCTTCACTAATTTCCGCCGAGATCACGAGACGGAAACTTAAGAGAGTGCAGACGTTCCGCTCGACGAGTTGTATAAGTTGATTTATTATTCAGTTTTTTTGTATCTCACTTGTCGGTATACAGATACAGTCAATCGTATAACGTGCGATTGTATTCGGCATAGACTGAACATGTAATTGCAGTATTACATACAGTTGCCGTTGATTGTCAAGTGCCAGCCTGACGTGTAGCGGCCACGTAACGCCTGCTCACTATTACAAAAATTTGAAATATAATATATTGTTCAGGTTGGTGCTAGTATGCAGTCGCTCCCCGTGATACACGCCATGCTCTCAAGTGGAGCCGACACGGTGAGTACAAATAACTGACGCGTCGGACAGGAATAGCTCCCGCGCAATGAACTATGCACCGCCACCTCATCACACTATACTACACTGTCTCAGTGTCTGTTAGTTACATGTTTATTATTATAAGTTGTAAAATACGAAATAATGAAAGATCCTCTGACAGGCGTCGAATGGTTACTGCGACTACGGGATCATTTTCAGAACCAACATGTATATTCATAATAAGGATTCAAAAACACATTTTAGTGTCCCAGACATAACTAAAATTTGTATTTAAATCCCAGTTGATCAACCTTTCTTTGTGTTACCTCTAAATTTGCTTATTTTCAGGTGAATGCGGCCTTCATATACAGAAGCGCTAAGCTTGTATCATTTGTTTATTAGTTGCACTGTATGAAAATACTATACGCCCTGTATACTCGTGGACACATGATTATCGATATTGCCCACAGACATGATTTCTTTTTTTATATAATTAATGTGATATTCACCAACGTCCATTTGCTTCGTTTATAAATTTAGCCATGGTTTCGGCTACATATTTTGATTTGATCAATAATGGGAAAGTCAACCGCGATGCTTACCCTACTTCGCAACATAATGCAATTGACTTTGACTGCGTTCATCCCAATGGACGATAGAATTCTACGTCTACTTTTAGGTATATAACTCGCAAGGTAAATTGTGTGAATTTCAAGTCGAAACTGATTAATTCTGACATTAACTTGTCATTTAAATTATGCCAGACAAACTGCAACAGCTCTTTTTGACCATTCTACCCAGGCGATTTACATGACTTTTCTACGCGGCATTAATTTTTTAAAAGCCATACACGTGGCATATCCGACTATTTTCCATTTACTGTCAAGGAAGTATTAGAATTATTCAAATCCATGCATCCACCTTAAGAAAACACAGGAATGGACAGAAACACGGAATGGACAGTTTTCATTCGATATTTGCACTCAATTTGCTCTGACATATCCTATATTTATCAGAGTTATTTTGAAAAGATACTTGGCGTTACAGTATTTCCGTCAAAAATTGTTATTACAATAAAAATATTACAATAAAAAACGAAACCGGAATCTCACGTATTTGTATTTGCTTGAAAGCACAACAAATGAATTTAGAAAGAGCTGATACTCGAGTGAGAAGAGTGCGCGTCGCAGAACATCGATTGCGGTGTAGTGTGTTGCACCAGTTCAGTAAGTGCGAAGACGAGGCGCAAGGACTTCTGATGCAAATTACGCCATGGCTATTGTGTAAATACACTCAACGATATTTTTAGTAGGTAAAAAAGTGTAGGTACGTCATAGGCGCTCCGATAGCAGCTTGTTCAAACTTGGTTAGGTAGCAAACGTGATTTCGGTATCGTGTCAGCAAGTAGATTATATAATCGAGCAATAATGTCCTGATACAGTACAGTACACTCAAACTCAAACAGAACTGATTTTATTGAGCAATTTTAGGCTCGATGAAAAACATAATATGATATTGGTAAGTATATTATATAATTTGCATAACATTACACGACAAAATCTATAACGGTCCGAATACACGTGCTTAATTATTTGATTACGTGTCGGGAGCCATGACAACGCAGGGCCGCAGCGCCCCCTACGAGGAGTATGGGGGTGGCGCAATCCACTGACCGTCTCGCCTTTAACATTTAACATTTTCCCAGCATTGACGTAATTTATTATTTCTTGCAAACTAGCTTCTACTAACGACTCTGCTCCCTTATAATTACCATATTAGAATTTAACCTTATATTCATTAAAGATTGCATGTAATAAAGTCGTAAACAAGCATGCTGTCCACCTGATGTTAAGTGTTAATTGTACCCTATGTCTATGTTACACAAATCTTAGTAAAACCGCAGATTATAAGAACCGAGTTAAACGGACTTATGTTGCAAAATACACCTTGCATCACATTTGGTAACGGGAGCGCCAGAACTGTTATTTTGTGCTTGAATATGTGTGTTATACTCTCGCAATCGAAGTTTGCGAAGACTATGTATATTTACAAGAAGAAAACATAGATGCAGAAAATGATGCAAGACCATTTCATCGAAAGCATTTCAGGTCCTGCAAAATAGCTTTTATAATGGATAAGTGCATATAATGATTTCAGCATTATAAGGTAGTGTTTGTTTATTGAAGTTGGTGGAGGCCGTGCGACGGTCGCACCACGCACCGCGCATCCGGCGCTGTTACAACATAACTCTTAGAAAAATAACTAAGTTTAAGATATCAATACTGACAGAAACAATTTAAACGTGATAATGAAATGTACAATAATCAACAAACAACATTCACTAATATAATTTCATGATTTTGAAACAAAATCGGAATTCTCTAGAATTCAATTTAAAATACCTATACGTACTGTACATACGAGTACATACTAGATTATAAAACCACAAATTAACATTTAAACCCTTATAATATTGATCAGCTGTATCATACTGTTATACATGTACGTGACAAAAATAATGTTCTGCTGAGATGTAGCAGATACACCACAATTTGAACGCATTCAGCTGTACGGTCATGTGTCACCTAGTCGGGACAAAGATGTTAACAGTCTCTGCTCTGGAACTGTAATGTTATTCGTAATTCAGAGCTGTAAGTGGGTAGGAGAGGGGCGAAGGCGGCCGCTCAGTCTAACCAACTGAGTCATCCAATTAAATTTCGTAAATTCTCCAGAGCGCAGAGTGTGAGAGCGCGCCGGTACTAATTTAAGTTCGTACATGGCACTAGTCTATTTCGGATAGAATGCGACAGTCTCCGCCGCTGCGCCGTGCCGCCTCTCTCAGTCGCAGCATTATCGCGTCATTTGTCTGTTTGTTGGTGTGTCATGGTCGGGGTTACCAATTTGTAAGGTAATACCTAAAGTATGTGGAGTTTTAATTCAATTGAGAATTAGCATTCATAACGATTTATCATTTGTTAATATTTCAGTAGTTTTTGATAATAGCCATTTAAACCCCGTTTGCAATTAACATGATGGATAATTTTTGAAATATCGCATTGAAATTAATCAGGAGGGTTTTCTATCGCCGACCATACATAGATTTGTTCCTGGCACTCGCAGTGAGAGCCAGTACCCCCCAAAGGGCAAGCGCGTTATCGTCTTTGGTCAAATGGTAATTTACAAGTGTAAGTTTTAAAATAATGAATAAATATCTAAACAATAACGATTTATGATAACGCTCTCAACTAATCCACCGATTTGAGGCACAACGATTGTGTAGGTCCGCCGCGCGACACTGCCGGGGGACAGCGTGAGGGTTATGTCGGACTCCTACCGACTAAAAACCTCTCTACCGCTTCGCTTGGCGCTTATGAGAACTAGAGTTGAGGGTTCACGTGAAGCATGCTCCTCGAAACGATTACCAGCCCGAAATATCTTAGTATTGTAATGACTGATATAATGTCGAATACAATATCAAAAATACTATTATAATTATTATTATTTTTAATTCAATAATTATATAGTCCGTGTCAAACTTTTTGGGGGCTCTGAAATAGATGCGCAGAACACAAATTTAGGTATCGGGGGGTCGCGGAAAAGGTGAAGGCGGAACAGGGCTCCCTTGCGCATGCTTCATACCTCTATTGCACCGATTCGGACACGTGTTTTTGTGTGCGAATAGTCTTGTTGCAGTCAATTACATGTTATGCTATTTTTCCTTTTTTTGATATTTATTATTTTCGTTATTTTTTCCTTTATTGCTAGTTGTTGATATTTATTATTATTAGAGCGCCCATCCACTTGGAAAACTGATATTACTAAAGAAGCCGTTGCTGCATTGTGCATAAATATTTATTTATTACGAATGTATTTCATCACCTATAACACTATTGTAGCGACATACACAATTCCTACACAGTATATATGCTACTAAATATAACCTAACAGGCGGAAACAAATGCGTATAATGTATAGGGCGGATCATACAATGAAAGTATACGATCACCCACAACTCACCGCCAAGGTGATGATTAAATGTTATCTGTAGCTAACTACAACTGGCAAATACATAATGTGATGAATTATTATTATTCTCCTAGCTTTGTCTGTTAATTTATTATTCAGCTGGTGTTGTTCACTTCTTGATTTACCTTTTATTTTATTAATTCAGTAATCATTTATTTTTTATTGTGTTGCGTTTTTTGAATTATATTTTTATCTCTAATTCTTTGCAAATAGTCGATATGTATGTATGTATATCTTGTATGTATGTATTCAAATATACAGGTTTTCGTAATTTGCCTGTCAAAATATTTACAAAACTACCCAATTGGAGTGAAATTAGCAACGTGATGGTTATACTGCCACATCCCTTTTACTTAATACAATAGGCAAATATCTACTTAACTCATAATGAATTAAAATATATTATATTGTACGTATAATATTGAGACAACTTAAGAATAAATAAATGTTAATTTTTTAATAGTTGTTTAATGTAATTATTTAAATTATTGAATAATTGAAGAGTATGACGTAGATTTTTGGGTAAGTTGTATAAACAACATTGGCAATGCTGACCATAGCGTATACTCGATGTAACTTTATCTCTGTAGGAAGTCTTACGAACACTTTGCATGATTGGTAGTGAATACTAACTGCGTGTGCGGCTGCGGGTGAGAGTCAAACAGCGAGCGCCGCTCAGGCCACGCGTCGCGTACTGTGCACAGCAGGTGGCGAAGCGACGGCGACACGTTCGCCGCCCCCGCGCGTCTGTCGCTCCGCCCTGCAACACATTCATTTATATCAGGAATGTTCGTGTGTAAATACATCGATGCTTTTATATATCGTAAACACATAAATCACATATCATTACTCAACACTACGAGATAAAAAGAAAGAAAATTAAAAGTACTTTTCTATTTAGAATTAGAATTATAAGCAGTATCATGAAATGACTTCAATTTTTATTAACATCGACGTCTGTTATTTAAATCTATCAAATCTATCATAAGTGTTTTGTTTACTTGTTTCTGGGCTTAAAAAAGATATATGTTTATATAGTACGATCTGACCACCATAATTAAATATTTCTAGAAAATATTACACTATTTTGAGAACTGCATCTATTAGTTTAATCATACTTTAATGAAATCGATTAATTGGTGTCCTCAGATAACTAGATAACTCATCCGAAACACTCGTTAGCGCTGAACCGGCTGTAGGAGTGGGTTAACGGTACATTTGTTTTCGTGTGTTTATTTTTACTGATAGAGAAAAAATTAAAGTCATATGTTTTTTTATTTGCAAATAGGTGCAATTTATGTTCTACGATAGGTGATGTGACGGTAGCATGCAAAGTAAAGAATTGTATATTAGGATATATAACGCTTATAACAAAAGCGAATGCCAGTTGTATTAATAAGCTTGAAGTGTGTTAAGAAAAAAAAACCATATTAGTATATAGACGATAAATATGTAATTACTGCTCAGTACTAATTTTACGAACTTGACAGTAACGCTTATTTGTTTGTATGTCTTATGTTATCTTTTCATGGTTAAACCTGAAATTGAATCGTCAGAATTAACTGGAATGCTATGTTATTCTATACTAAAAAAAAAAAATTAGACGTTTTTTTATGTAATTACATTAGTAAAATTAGATTAGTATTAGCGCATTACTATTTAAGGAATGACATTAGTACAAACGCATCAGTGTTTATACAAAATATACTGTAAAAAAATCAAATTAAGCAATTTTATTAATATGTTGATGTAAACGTTTGAAACTTGGCGTATATTTTCCTTATAATTGAAATAGTACCATAAGTGTCACACCAACCAGTCATCAAAGCAGTGATCGCTGTAACGACGCGTGAGCTTCATAATAGAGCAAGCGGGAGCGCTGCGGTGCGGGTATTTCTTTCATTTCGCGAATTATTTGCTAATGCATGGCTTCAACACGAGAAGGAAGATTATTCATTCGTAAAGTTATGCGCATGATTCAATTCAAGGTGGTGTGTGCACCGCGTGCACGAGACAATGGTCTAGAAACCAGGTAGACCGCGTCTCGTTACCTACACCATACGAGTATATACACGTGCACTCCGAGTGCGCCTCGTTGCACCATAACCACGACATAAACAGTACCACTCAAATAAACATTAAGCGGATATATTGAGTCAGTAGGACATATAATAAGTAAAATTATTAGTACGTTGAATAATAAGTTCCACGTAGTCGACTCACGGTTCAAGTGGTCCAACGATCCGATTTCAAATGTATAATCTAACTATTGAAGAAGTAATCAACCTGAGAAAGAATACCTAAAAGTTTTCACAGTTTTCTGCATATTACTAAATGCGCCTGATGGGTGCATGTAAGATCGTATAGAAATTGATCCATTGGTTGCTTTTCTCGCACGGTGTGGAGCCGCGCTGCGATGTTGTGTCGCGTGTCCACACGAGAAATTTACTAACTGTAGCTAAAATGTGTTTGCCGTTCAGGGAAATAGCCCGTTAGATATTACATAAATAATCACATAATCCAACTTTTATATTAAATATTCAAATGAGTAAAGAAAAAACATATTTAAATATTAAACAAGAACAGTCACTTCCGCACTGTAATCCGTACTCACAGCATTCTAGTTTTTAATACAAATGCCAGTATTGTGATAATTAGAGTATTTTCAGAGTTGCACCACCTCCACTCCTAGTCTTCTGACTGAAACCATAATTCTTGAATTCTGTCGTCGATTCCGAATAAACCTTTAGTTTTCTTAGAACGATACTTAAACAAACCGTGAATATTAGGCGTATGAATTTGTAACGCTTTCTGCAAATCTTTTTTCATCACAAGTAAAACATCTTCTAGCAATCGACCTTTGGTTCTAAATTTTCCATTTCGATCGTCAATTGTAGACTTGCACTACAATAATAGATTTGCAGATGCATACATGCGTTTACTTCCGTTGCCTGTTCGAAATAGTGACATAAAATATGACCCTTTTAAATATATATTTTTAAATACAAAAACACAAAGAACACACAAAATACAAGGAGATTTTAAACAGATGGCTTGTCACTTTTTCATCATAATCGTATTGGTAACACTCTTACGTTATAGCAGATTGCAACGAAGAAATGTGCTTCTATTACTCTAGCTTCTAATTTGTTGTGGACGCGATGACCGTTATATAAATTTAAGTTCATACATTTTAAATGTACAATTTATAGAGACTGGACTTCGGTCAGTTTACACTGAGAGAGAGATAAGTCGAGCCGTAAACATGATCCGGGTATTTTGATAATGACAAAAGGATTCAGATTTGTTGTTATATAATTGTTATTTATGTCACAAAGCAATAGTTCTTGGATTACTAAGCGTGCGGTTGGCAATAAGAGCGAGAGGCGTTCTGAATTCGTTTTCAGGAATATCGACTTGTCAGTGGCTAAGCTCAAGTGGGATTGTTGCTTGTTGTCCTGGTTGACCAACATCAGTTCACACGACATCCAGACGGTTTAGCTGCTAACTGTGACTTGATCTGTTACTTTTTTAGAAAAAAAGACGTAACAATGTTTGTACTATAGTTGTACAGATTTTATTGTTTAGGATTTTCAAGCTTAATTTTCATAAATTCTAAACCTATAATTAAAAATGGAACGCTGTAAGACAGTTCAACGCGTATCGTCGAGAAGACTGCGACCGCAGAAATGTTTCTGTTTAATTTCATATTATATTTTCTTTTTTCTATAGAAAAACATAGACATAATATTTCTGCATGACTTGTAAACTGATCGGTTTTAATTCGAACAGAAATTCTCGAACCACTAAGATGCATTTAACCAACGCTTTATAGTTGAAATAAAACACCTAAGTATATTAGTGTAGCGTTAGAAAAAAGAAAAGAAAGTCTCAGTACATGGAGAGTGCGAATCATTCTGTATTTATAATTATTATTACAAACATTACATGAGACTAGTGGCACAGCGCTGACTGAGCCGATATTCATGTAGTGTTGACTTATTTTTAGGAAACATACAGATTTCGAATTCCCGTGAAGCTGTAATGACATTTGAAGTGTACAGGCAGTAGCTGAAAAGCACATTTATATCCTTATAGTTAATCTTGCAAAAAAAAGAATCGTACACGAAAAAATTTCAAAACAATCCAACTATTTTTCACCATAAAAACACTTCAACTGTTGTTATTTATTGTGCCTGCTCGTGAATTAATAACAACTGGGTACTGACTTGTGTGGTATTAAGTCCGTTCGAGAACAAGCCGGGAGTGACTGTTGTATAAGAAGCTATGATTGCGTATTACTCTCAGATGTGCTTATGCGGTAGTGATGATACAATAATGTTCGAACCAGCTGAACGGCCCCAGAACACTGACTGTAAGGTGTGGGTCGCGTCGCGGGAGTCGCGATGAGAACGTGCGGCTCGCGCAGTCCGCACGCTCGCACTGTGCACTGTTCGCTACACCGCGACACTGCGACACCGCGACACCGAGGTGCCGGCTACATCGCTACGAAGTGTACGGGGCGGTTCTAAGTTTCGTAATGTCCGGCGCGCTGTGGTTACCGATGACGCGACCGGCCGCGACCCCACACATATCCAAACTTTCAACCCTCGTTGGAAGCCGCGATCGTTCAGCTAATTATAATAAACTTAGCGACGTCACCGGCAATCCCACTGACATTGGTAGAGTTAGCCTACATTTTTTTCTCTTTACATATTAACTGATATGTGACCAAATAAGAAACGCTACAAAGGTATTCTGCGCTATAGACAAAGGGTGATTATTTTTTTCCGAAAACCGAAAACCATGCTAGTCTGTTAGTGGTATCCCCCGATTCGGCCGCCTCACCATTACAGGTGAAACCTTTTTATGAACCTCCCGAATAAATAACCATAGCGAATACATGGCGAGTCAAAGAAATCAAAAAGAGTTTGGCTGAGTGGCTTTTGGGTTCATCGTGAGATAAAAGTTACGAGATTCTTTTTGTTCCAGAATTGCATGGAAGGATCGAAAGAAGGACAATTACCTAAATATGTGTTTTATATTTCAACAAATCGAATTACTTCACAGATTTTTAAGTTTTGTACATAGGGGTTACACAGGGTCAGGTCAACCCGAACTTCGAAGAAATTGCCTTACGGGCTTTTTCATGTGACCTCTTCTCTCGGATTTCGTTATAGAAACGCATGAAATAGTAATAATAAAGGCATTTGTTGCATTATCTGCCAGAGTGCAGCGGAACAAAACACGTTTAGTACAATTATGTTCCACCTCGCAGATTATTTTTATTGAATAAGCAGAACCTGTCACACGAGCAGGCCGCGCCTCAAGACTGTCGTCTCGAATAGTCAGGACTTTATTTACGCCGCGCGTTTCAATAAACGGACACTTTACACTGTAGCCCTACTGTTAGTCTCCTTCTTCTCGGTGAATGGGTTGTTTTCCGAACCGGTCGTAGTTTTGACGTTCACAAGAGCCTTGTTAAAGCGTAAATTGAATGAAGTATTATTGATTTCGAATTGTTTACCGTTCCAGTGTGCTGTGTAATAAGGGATAAACTAAGGACTGGAGAATGCTTAACTAAATATGATGGCAAAGTCACGCCACTCATGAAGGAAAAAGAGATCGAAACGGGCGACCTAAACAATACCATCTCAATGACAATATCACGACACGAAACAAAAATATGGCTCTTGTATAGTTTGTATTATCCATTATAAGTCGTGATGATTCTCAAAAGCAGTTTCACACACAAATATTTATATTTGTGTATCATTTAAGTAAATACTATAGAGCGGGTATTAATCGTTTTGTCTCTCTTAACTCTTTTTTCCGGGGTCTCTACAGAGCAACAATACGAAGTACATAAGTAAGCTAGAATACGACGCATTTTGTTTTATTATCTAATTTATGGAGGTAAATGTGTATAAAGCATACGATATGTAAATACAATGTTAAGCGTATTTTAAGTGTGTTTAGGTATAAATATTGGAAAGATTACTTATCAAGTGATACACGTGAGTGCATTTGAATGTATATTAAGGATTAAAATTAAAAATGTGTGAAAACAGATCAAGTGTGTCCGTGCTTGCTACTCGAAAACTGCATAACCGCAGCGCCGCGCGCCGCCTTATATCATGCCATATTTTAAGACTGTAAAACGGCACTACTTAAAAACGCACACGAACTTATTACGAAGACCCCTTTTTAAGCGTATTTATAATTCAAGACAGGCTTACTTCATAACAGTGCGGCTATATAAATCTGTTCTTCCAAATATGTGCAGTTCGAAGCGATTTATAAAACAAAGTTCGCGCGTTTATGTCACGCCACTTGCATTACCCCTAAATTATATGTATTTTCTAATTTAAATGTACTTATGAAATATAATGACATTTACATATTCGTATAGAAAATCTAATAGTCATCAGTTTATTTTGTACCGTGTCTAAAAAAGTTGCACGTATGCTTGCTTATACAAAGTGCATGAGATTGTGGCGCTTGCAGGTTGCTACTGCGAGAGACTTACCCGTTTTCGTTGCTATTGGAAATACAACTAAACCTAACTTAGTTTGTCAGTCACAAAGCATACATCTTCTAATGTAAATAATTATAGATTTTGTTTTTGCTTCGTTGCCTGTATACATCACACATAAATAATATAACAAACATAGTTTTGTGACGGTCATTCAATGTGCATGCTAATTACAAACCTACATACGTTTCAAGGTAATATTGCCTTTTATTGAACTCGAAAAGGGAAATACGCTAACCATTCGAGCATACCTCTGACAGCTCTCCTCAGCAAACAGGTAACCATTCGTCTGACATCACTACAGCCTCTCCTCCGACGTTTTAGAACGCCAAGTCTCCGTCGGAGCCTTCCGGCCTTGTTCCCAGGGCTGTCCGGATCGGATGTGACTTTCAGCGGGCTAAGCTTCGCATCTCCCGAGTATAATGGTATAATTGGCAGCGCGGGGAACTCTATCGGTGGCAACGAGAATTTCCCTTGACTGAGCATTTTTGTAGGCCACACGTCTTCAGTGTTGCCAAACGTAGGGAGATTACGTGGAAGCTCTAACGGCGGCAAGAGTTTGTTATAGGGTATCAGCCGACGCATGCGCACGTGCTCGTCGCTCTTGTAGGTAGAGCTCGACTCGAACCAAATCTCACTTGAGAGCAGCGATGAGGAGAGATAGTCGCGTTGTGGGTCGGTCTCTCTGGCGAATTTACTTGTGTTAATAGTTGTCAAGGTCACAGGGTTCTCATGGACGGTTGTTTTGCCTATGTCGTATGCAGGTCTCGAAGAGCTAGTGGTATTGTGGGAATCTTCAGTAGAAGAAGTCCAGAAAGTGAACGGGGAAACGGGCTCCATGTTGAGGAAGGCGCGCGAGATGTGCGGTGGCGCGGCAGATACGGTGGGCGGCTCTGGAGACACCACGCCGAACGGATGCGTAAAGTAGAACAGACAGAGAGGACGACCCTACCAAGAATAACAATACTATATGTTACTAACACATAAAAAAATTTTTACATTTTCGCTTAAGCTTGTAGTACAAAAAATAATTTAAATGTAATTGAAATCTTATTTCAGTACAATTTAACAAACTTGGAATTGTTTCCTTGCGAGCACTATCTTGCCGCGACGCTTGGTGGAGGGTTCAAAAACATAAATAGTATTATATACTCTTGAAGAGTAGTCCGTGGCCATAATATAGCAATATCTTTGTTTTAATCGATAAGTGTAATATACAATAAACAATTCCATTTGTATATATTACGTTTTATACAATAAACACGCCACGATAGCCAACATTAAACTCTTTCGTTATAACACAACTTTATATTGAAAACATTTTTCAAAATCCTACAAGTGAGAGCCATCTGTTCGCGTAAATGTGAATGTTAAGCACCGAACCACTTCAATAATTCATAGTATGTTCTGCATTGCTTCATCTCGTATACTTGCACAAACCGTACAGATGGCGTTGTTTGTCAAGATTTGCATGTGTTACTTTGTACATTATTATTGGAATCGAGTATCACTTTATTGCCGACTAGCACAGAACATGATTGAACAGAGCTGTAAAAAGAAAATACTGGTAGCTTTGATACACTGTCATATATTCCTATAGTTTCGATATTTCGTTCGGCGCTCAATAATGAATTTTTAGTTAACGGTATAATAAAGTGATAATATCAGGTAGCTCTGTCATGTGAATAATAATATAATACAAGATCCTATTATGTGTTGGATTCAGCGTATTTAAAACGTAATTTTACAGTTACGTAGGTTTATTTAACAATGTTCAACAAACCTTGATGTCGTCAGTTGAAGTGGACGCGTCCGATTTGTTCACATCCATGATTAACTCAAAGATAAAGCGCGAGTGAAAGTCCTGAGACTTGGTTGTAGTCCCGACGTAAGTTATAAATTCCAGCGCGACCCCTTGAGAGGCAACGCGCGCCGTCCAACTGCATTTAGCTGTCGCGAGAGCAAAATCACAAACAAACTCTTTTGACTTTTTTTATTATTCTTGAATCGAAAACAAAAACCTTAGACAACCACAATTACACTCCATATATGAATTGGTTTCAGGATCTGTCTGTGAGCCGTCACGACTTAACCGCCGTGCGTCCGGATTCACTGCGTCGCGAGGTAACTCTTTGATTTTATAAACAAACTCACCGATGTTACACAGAGAAGTATTCTATACCGTAGTTACTACTTATGAATTTAATAAATCCTAAAGCCACAAGTTTGTGCTTAGGCATTTACAATAACTACGTTATCGGAACTCACGTAAATTTACAAAATTGAATTTCATTCATTTGTAGGAAAACATTGTTGATAACCTCTTCGTATTTTGTTATTATATTAAGAGTAAATCTCCTAGTATACTGATGTCGAAACAAACCTGTAATCTAGAAAACAGGCATTTTTTTATATTTCTCTTCTGGTCTAATGGAAAATTACTGAAATTATTGTAACATTTTAGGCTATGGTGTGACTTTAGATTCGCCGTATTATGTTTATTTGTACAATTTTTCTCGTTAGCTATAAAACACGCTGCGGTTGGTTCTTAAAATTGCAGATTCAACCATAGGTAGAAGTATTGCTGCATACTTTTGCGCCGCCACTCCAAGAGAATCCCATTCATTTAATTGTGTAGATAATTTATCATATAAAATTTGTAGTTACAAACATTCTGATTTTCTAGCTAATATTACAGAGTTCTTACAGAAGACTCCTGATATAATATTTCATCAAGAGATCAGCACGAGCAAATCTCTCTTTTAACTGATTTAAAGCTGCTTGACATTTTTTTCCTGAAGGGCGAATAGCATTCAACCAATTGGACTGCTTTTGGGTGTTGCTCTGTTATTTGTACAAGGTATCTAAATTTGTCAAACTGATCTATTCTACGATCGTCGTGAATTTGTGTCAAACTTTTTAAATTCTAATTCAAGTAACCTGAAGATACTGCGTTAGCATTTTATATTTGATTCTAGCATTGATCCGTTATGATTCCCCGCGTAATATAGTTCCTGTGAAGGTCTCTGCAGTTTCTAGATCAGAAAAAAATATGTCTTCTGATTCTTTGAGCTGCAACCATAACTCTTGAATTCGATCATCAATTTGGTATAAACTTTAGCTTTATCATTACAGTATTTAAAGAAAGCGTGAATCTTGTTATGGTTTTACTTTCATAGCCTTTTCTACAGTTTATTCTCTAACATAAAATATGTCTTATTTAAACATTGATTTTTGAATGCAAGAATAACAAAGTACAAAGAGATTTTTAACAAACATCATAAGGAAATCTGAATGCCTTAGGAACATTCTCCTGGAACACTATACATGATAGTAATCCATTATTACTAATAGGTACATGAGGCGTCATCTTCATGTACTGATTATTATATGTAAAAGCGGAGCAACGTCATGATCAGATCCTGAGTACGTGCCCGTCCGGTGGAGCGTGGGGGGCGGCGCGATGGGGCGGGTGGATACAGTCAAGATGGTACCATCCCGTGACGTCGTTCCCCGCTCCGAGGTACCGACCTCTGGCTTATAGGAACTCACAAATCGTTGGCAAACAATACTTCCGCAAGGAACAAGAATTTACAGGAAAAAACATTTGCAATTCTTTTTAGTGGAAAGATAGTGCATGCTTCATTAAGCATCAATTGTTTGTATTTTTCATTTTTATTTCAATGTTTCTATGCTGGCACAATTTATAAATAATGGTTTGAGAATCAGAAATTATTTCGAAAAACACATTAAATTTACTTTTATACCTAGAGAGTGTCTGCATCGGATGCTACAACTTTCAGTAGTCCGATTAGAACTATTTCACTATTCGTCATTCATGTCAGATAGTAAACTTATTAACCTGAAAACAATTATAATTCTCTAGACTCGTAGCAAAGTATTGGTATAAATGAAATTGAAATATAAAACTCCTTTTTGTATGCACACACCGCAAAACGGATAAAGGAAAATTAAACGTTCTTTGATAAATATAATGATTCTTTGGAAAATTAAAATACAGAAGTGTCACCAGCTATTTTATGCTCTTATCTAATAATAAAATGTACTGACGTCTGTGCATTGCCTTCTTCTTCTGATGATATTAATCTGTATACATTATTAAATTAAACTTCTCTATGCTACTTCTATATTTATGTACCTACTAGTTACATACTGTACGTATGATAGGAGTCGATACATAGTAAATGTTTCTACATTTCAAAATAAAGATATAGTAATAATGTGTGTTATTACTAACTTTTTTCCGCGGCTTCGCTCGTCTTAATGTAGACTTGACTTATTCCTCAACAGTACTTTTTCCTTAATGAAAGATATCCTATATCCTTTTCTGTACTTTAGACAACGTGTGGGGTAAATGTCATGATGATTGGCGAAGTAGTTACGGCGTGAAACCGTAACAAGCAAACACACTTATATATTCTATTTTATAATTACTTAGCATTTTCATAATAAATTATTATAATATCTGCCTATTCTTACAACTGCAATATATGTTGTGAGAGCAACACAATCTGTATTCAAATCGTCTCTGAACATCTGCTTTCAGCGGCGACGATCAAACAGTAATACTGTGATACACTTGTCGCACAGTCTCTAAATAAAGCGGCGTCTTTGTCAGTAAATTATCAAATAAACAATCATAATCGCCAGCCACCGATTGTCAAACAAAATATCGAGTAACACAAATTGTGTTGGTTTTAAACTCTTCTAAGCAACTATACTTCATGAGATATTAGCATGTTTGTCTGTAGAAATTTATTAGTTAACATTGTTTTGATATCGATACCAGAGAACGTATAGCAATATCGGTCTGGAAACCACATATACCCAATAATATTCAAATCTTACTTAACTGACTGATGATCTGATGAACTGATCTTAGTTAGACCGCAAGAGTCTTGCAGGCTCAGTCTTGTCTCTCGCAAGTCTTGTAAGGGTCAGTCTTGGTCTTGCTAAAGTTCGACGGTCTTGGTGTTGATCTAGCAAAAACGCAAGAACAAGACCAAAACCGATTTTGGGCAACACTAGTTAGAACTATCACCAGTTCGGAATACAAGCCATCCATCGATAAGAATTAGTAACAAACTCGATCTGGGTTATCTATTTATCTTCCAAATTATGTTCAAAAATCAAAATCAAAAATACTTTATTCACTTTAGGACCTGAGAAAGCGCTTATGAACGTAAAAGCTACCACCAGTTAGGAAAACAACCCAGTCATCGAGAAGAACCAGCAAGAAATTCGATCGGGTTATCTATCCAACAAACATATTATAACTCATATTTTTAACACATAGTTATAAACATAGATAACTCCATTCGGTTTTGGTGAATACACAGAAAGGACGTCATTTTCAGACGTCACTATCGTTCACATATTGATCCACCCTATAATAGCCTATAGACATCAAAACTTGCTTGACATGGTACTTGAACTTAATATACGGCGAATCGGTAATATGCTTTGGAATTTTGTTATAAGACCTAACACTAAAAAACTGTTACCGGTCCTAGTGAGCCTTAAACATGGAATTACCAATTTGTTATTACTTCTTGCATTTAGATTATGTCAGTCCTTTACGAAATTTTGCTTATCTAAGTTTTTGCGGAGGTGCATTACATTTTCAAGAATGATTTGCAGAGTTAGGATACCGATCTTCTGGAACTTAGCCTTTAATGATTCGCGAAGCCCCATATCATAAATTGATCGAATTGCCCGTTTTTGTAGTAAAAATATGGTTTTTACCTCAGCTGCTGTCCCCCACAGCAAAATACCATGAGACATTAGGCTATGGAAGTAAGCGAATCAGACCAATCTAGCAGTGGCAATATCTGTTAGTTGGTGAATTTTTCGAATTGTATGTAAATGCAGCAAAACTTAATCTTCCTGCCAATTTTTTATACCAATGCAATGTAGTTCAAACGTTATTTTCAGATAATACCATGGTTCCCATATGAATTCACCATATAATAGCCTCTTGACATCAAGCCCGTGTGACATGGTGCTTAAACTTAATATTAGGTAAATCAGTAATCAGCAGCGTAACGTACCTGAATTCATGAGGATCAGTACAATATTTGGTCTCGTCTCCTCTTCTAGAACGGACACAAGAAAACAAACACAATCTCATTTACAACTTGAGACTCTTTTCTTCATAGTAATGAAACTACATAAAAGGAGAAGAAGAGAAGCAGCTTATAGAATATGGTAAGATTTAAACGTGTTACAGCATCATTACTATTCAAATTTCCGTTTCAGCATTGCTTAGTTTTGTTATTTAATTTATTTGTTATCTCTTACACTAATTTCCCTTAAATTTGATGAATAAATTGAAGCAATAATTATTTGTGGACACAATAAGATATATGCAAGTGATAACAGCTGATAACATAGTCGCAGTGGGTTGTCGCGGTGCGCCAGTACACGTGCGGTCACGTCGTTCGCGCACCAATGACGTTTCAATTCCCGCGGTTTTTGACAGTTGTGTATAGCGGGAGGTGGTCAGCGCACGCGCACGCGCACTCTCTCGGATGCGTCTTGACGCGAGCACATCTCGAGACGGATATTCCATGTGAAATTGTTTATTATAATCGTATTACGATTGAGTGCCTCGTGATAGTGCGTGAGGCGAAACAACTCGTACGTCACGAGCCCGGACGCGTCTCTTTGATTAGATAAATCATAACGTATTTCACTTATATATTACTGCATCATATAAGTTAATAGAAAATTAACATTGTAAAGTATTAGTCTTTCGACGCTGACTATATTTAGTGTAACTGTATGTCTAAATAAATGTACACAATATGGTAAACGCGTGTTAGCGCATGGAGTGTAAGTATAGTGCTCGGTTTCTACACCCCTCCACGTGGAGTTCTTTACGTATATTTATATAGTAATAATGTAGAAACATAAATTAGTTGTTTCATTAGGGTTAGGTGTAATACGAACAGACATGAGACTGTATATCGCGATATGTCCACACAGTGGCGTGTACGCTACAGTGTCGCAGTGCGGCCCCGGCGCGACACATTGATAGTTGTAATGCCTGATGAGATAATATTAAGTTAGGTACCTATGCAGTGTACACAGCGCGAATTACACAGCACGCAGTTACCAAACCGTATGTAAAACCACAGGGTCCGGTCGCGCATCGTGACGTAGGAATATATACCATGGGTGTACGGGCGTACGGGTGTACGCGCGGACGGGTGGACGCGCGGACGGGTGTAGTACGGGCGTGCGGACGTACGGGTGTACGATGAGAGTGTCGTAGAAACGAACAGATATTTCATTTTAAAAAACAATATATTATCATTCACAAGCTCTTTGAACCAAAACTATAGATCGAAACATTAGGGATAGATACGGCGACTGTGTATTATCGGTCTGATTATTGTTCTTGTACCAAACAATTGATTGAATGTATTGATAAGATACAGTTTTACGAACAAATCGATGTTGCGCAGCTTCGGGGATGTCTTCTCCCGTCCTATCGGCATATGTTCACTCAAAAATCTACTGAAGTCCAAAATGTATTGGCTGGGTGTGCTTAATATCACATGTTTTCATAATACGTTATACTCTAGTTATTTTTGTGATATAGCCGGTGTCCCGTATCTGACGGTCAATCTATAAATCCAAAAACGTATGTATTTTCCATGGCATCGTGGCCGTGATTACTGGTGACCAATTTACTATTAGGATTTTCTCGTTGCGTTGTCCACAGGCACCAGTATTTATCGTCTATCCTACATATTATAGTCCCAAGGTGGCTCTATCGAAGTGGTCGCGCAAGTAAACTCATGCGCGTCGCACATCTGCATTACTAATGTCAATTAAATGCTCATAAGAGATATTCCACGCGATGGCAATATTATCATAAACCTCATTGCTTCCATTCCGCGCGTATTGAGTTTCAATGTAAAATGAAGTGGCATAACCTGAGTGAGTCGCATTCGCGTCGGTGTCCGCTAAGCCGCTCAACCTTGAAGGACATTCATAAAAATGTATGCTTTCGCATTTGAATTTTGTATAAATATAATTAAAATGTACTACTTTATTATCGTTATAAAACCTTCCTTGAGATTTATACAGCGTGTGCAGTGCGCCGATTCCGACTGCTTTTCACTTTATCCTGCGAGAAGTATCCAAATATTTGAGCATACCGATACACTAATTTTGAAAACCTACAAAATACAAGTTTACTATAAAGTAAACATTACGTCGTTGAAGCTCTATTTCAGACAAAACAGCTTATAAACTTATACTCTCACTGTGATTTGTTAAGTTATCTTCACGTAGGTACATATATGGCGATATATCGTCTATCCTGCTATCACGTTAACTTCATATTAACTGTAATACTATAACTATGAAGGCACTTCTACATTAACAATTATGTACAGCACAGAGAGTTTAATGCCGTTCGTGATGCCACAAGACAAGAGAAATCACAGCAGTTGTTTCTGGTGTAGTGTTTGTGTCTTTGTTGCAGATACGGAAATGAAATGAGATGGACGGCGCATGAATGTGATATGAGTACATGTAAGTACGAGCACGGACTGTACACAGCGAGGAGAGGTGCCCCTGACACTCTACTCATCTTCAATTCATTCTGATTTCCTATGATATAAATGTTATTACTTCTAATTTAAACACTGGCTGTATACACTCTAAGGTACAGTAAAAACTTTAAATATAGAGCGGGGACGGCATCACTCCCTCAGTACAACAGGTATTAAAATACCTACTTTACTTCTTTTGGTGTCAAAGAAGAAGGGAAGGTGAAGGGCAAAGGTCTATGAACATGACACAGCACGCCACAACGGGACTCATGCTATGAAGTTGTCCAATTTAGTTTCAGAAAAAAGAACTAAACAACGCGAGACTTTGGAAAGGATATGTAGTGTTGGGTTCAGGTCGAATCTGGTCGGCGCCACGCCGCTCGCGAGTTTACGATCTCTCATAAGCTAATCCAAACGTGACTTTCAGACGTTCAGTATACGTCTCCACTGTTACTACTACACTATGACGCACCGCATCACACGTTTACATTATATTACAGTACGTTATTTAATAATTAACATACTGTTTGAAATTATCTTATTTTAAATAAGTATTTATATACACCGTTACTCAGGCATAAATTGTTTATAATCTTTCATTACACGTCTGTAATGTAATTATATGGACAAATAAGTAGTAGATAATCTGGAGAATTATATTATGCAAGAAGGCACCGGTGCATTTCTTAGTGCAGGGATTGAGATTCACAGCGAGTCCCCAAGGTTAACCACTCACCTAAAAATAGCCGAGATAGTAAGCCGGCCCACGGGTCACCGATATAGCGAAAGCGCCCTGCCTCGACCGCCGATACCCCCCGCACCCGTCACCCCCCCGCACCCGTCGCACGCCGCGCCGCCGCGCCGCCCGGTGCACTCTCTCTCCGTCGAAGTAATGCCTAATTTGTTCAATACTGTTATGATGTTGTAATGTTCAAAAATTGTAATCATAACGTTTTTGTGAACAATATTTCATTCAAATACGTACCCAGATAAATCTGTCAATAAAGAAATAAAATACATATACATTAAGCTTACCAGCAGTTTTAAAATTTATTATCATAATTTACGGTACGATTCAGAAGTAGCTAAATTCTTATCGATATTTTGTTTCCAAATGTTTTTTTAAACGTAACTAAAATATGTCTGCTAACATGACAACTGTCCATCATGGAAAACTAGCTTTTGGTCATGGGTTCACTACCGTTATTGTAATTTTTCTACTCGTGAAAAAAATATTTTCTCGGAATGAAAGATACCGTATGCTCTTTTCTGTAACCTCAACAACTTGCATGCAAAATTTCATAATGATCGGTTGAGTAGTTGAGGCATGAAAGCGTAATAAAGAAAAAAACTAACGTTCGCATTTACAATAAATATTAGGAATGATACTGGCGAAAGAAATAGCACACACACAATTTTGTACTAACTTGGATGAAGATATTTTATTATAAGCATTGCTTTGTTCTTTTTTGTTAACTATTAATAGTTTAAATAATTAAGTGGATATATTATAAATCTATAACCAACTCATTAAGCAATGAACTCAAATTAGCTAAATAAACGGTAACTTGATATCTAATTAGTTTCACCTTGAGTTTAGAAATACCAATAGTAATATTATATAATTATTGGCAATAATATATCGCAAATCTAATCGAGAGTCCTGTAAGTTACACCCTAATATCTTCTCTTTATGACTACTACTGACGAATCAGGGAACCATTGTTGTTTAGTCGTATTTCTGACGAAATCATTATTATATTCAAGATAAAATATTTACATTACGTTATGCATTATATTTCTAGACAAGTTTGAGTTGAATATTAAAACAAAAAATTAACCAGTGACACCCTACATACATAAACACTGAAAGTTAAAATCGAGCCAATGAAATGTAGTGCGCACACGTACGAAGAGATGGCGTCACAATCTCCGCTGTCCGCTCGGCGGAAAATCACATGGATTGTCGAGGTGGATGAGCAGCCGGCTTACATTCTGGCGCCGTATGAAAAACATGTCAATCATAGCAAATGTAAGTATCGAGAGACCATATCATTAATTTAAAATTAGAATATAGCCAAAAACAATAAAAGTTTATGTTAAATTGGTCATTCTAGGTTTATAATTTAGTTCTACATAATAAGTGTTTATTACTTTTTTATATAACAGTATGGTAAAGTGATAACAGTGTATGATGGCTCACAGTGCAATCCAAAAGCATCAGTCACATCTGATAGATCGGCAACCCAACGCCTGTCGTCGCAGTCTTGTCGGCTTACATAAATGTACCTTCACATTATGTTTGAAATACTATTCCAAGCATGGTTCCACAGCTTCACAATGCGATAAATATAACATATGGCGAATTTTTTGTTTCGTTCCCAGACTTAAATTGTTACTTAAGGGATTGGATGAAACTTGCAATCCGCTATTGAACACCTAAGCTCTTATTCTGAACTTTTATGAGTAATGTTGGTAAGCGTATAAAAGTATTTTACATTGGTATACTCGACTCATTCCGTTACGAACAGGTTTTTCTTAAATTTTCCTATTATACTTTAACCTTCAGACTGTATTGTTTGGCTGTTTGGTTGAGGGTAAAATGGTATGATGACTGATTTTTAATTACTGTCCTATAATACTCTAGAATATATACTATTTACAAAAAAATAATATTTTTGGAGAAAATAAAGATTTTTTAGAAAATAAACGTAAATATAATTTTAAATTCAAAATACGTGCCAAAACGCTTGCCCGTGTCATGGCTTCTGCTTATGACGTCATGATATTGTACACAGCGAGCACATAACGAGTGAACTACAGAGTACTTTATGTGTGAACTTAACGTGAACGTTGTACTTACATAGTAGTTTTCAAATTTCTAAATTCTGCTTAACAAAAGTCTTCGGCATCAGCCAGAAACTCTCCCAATATTATTAAATCAAGTCTAGGCAAATTAGTGCTATTTGCCTTAGTAAATCCTTGTTCCATTGTAGCTTTTGTTTTACATACACGATAATAAGCAAGTGAGCAATGATAATCACGAAATATTTTCTAAACGAACATGAAACGATAAAAATGCAATTCTCCGAAATTCGTACAAATTAGGACTGTTGATGAAATATCGATAAATCAAAATATCGATATTTTTTAATAATATATTCTAGAACGATATATCGACAGTTCGATATTGAAATATAGATAGCGATGTTCGGTATTTATTGAAATGCTTTTGTTTCTCCTTTTATTCCGTAAATTATTTGAACAACAACATTATAGTAGACTTAAAGCCCTCTATTTTATTTATTCTATATTTGTTTTCCTTCATTCCCTCGTTTATTTAATGGCTTTTCCTACCCCTTGACTGATTTTTTTAAGACCTACGTCTCAAGATGATGTGTTATGTTTTTAATTTCCCAACATCGTAATTGTCAATTTCATGGTATAGTAAAAAAAATAGTACAATTAAAAAGTAATTGAAAAATGCAATTTGCATAAAAATTATGACTTTACAATACATGATTGTTATTTTTAAAGTTTTATAATAAATTCGGTGTTTTGTTAAGTTTATGCTGCCAACAGTCTGTTGACCTGTGCTTCATGAAGACGACATTTGTTTGTATGGGACTTAAACCTTATGGTTTTGGACAGTCCAAGTATTTAGACGTAAAATAATTTTGTATAGATATATCTCTGTGGTATAAAAAATATATAATTTTTAATACCTACTTTACTCGTAGTAATCAGACAGATGAATATATAAAACGACGAGCGTTTTAAAAAAGTTGCTGCACATTATATTTGTCTTAATTAAATAAAAAAAAAAAACAATTACTAAGACCCAATTGCACCAACGTTCTTACATGAAATTTAAATCATGTTTAAACCTCATTCTATCTATATCTGTTATCTGTAAAGATTTGATATACACACATCAAAAAAGTCTAAGCAACATGCGTGATATTACAAATTTTACCATTTATATTAATTAATTTCTAAGTATTTACTCAAACAAAGTGCGTAGGTAAGTAAACTTTTTTGTTATTGATGACATACTGGCTGACTGTAAAAAAAAATTCGATTATGTTTTGTTTTTTCATAAAATTCAAATGATTGCCAATTTGTTTGAATTTAAGTGCGTTTTAATTGTTACGTTTAGTCTTGATTTTATAATTTTACCAACCATTTAAATAAAGTTAGTGACAAAATTGAATTGTTAGATATTCTTTACGTCATGAAGCGACGTCATTTGATGGCAGATGAAATGCCAAAAGCTGTAGGGATGTTGCAAGTGGGAAGTAATCAATCTCAGGTATCTCGACATTTTGGCATTCATAGAAGTGTTATTTGTCGTCTTTGGCAGCGCTACAATAATACAGGAGAACCCGCTGAACAGCATCCAGGCCGTAAAAGGAGTACAACCACTCGGCAAGACCGGTACATACAACTGACTGCAAGACGCCAGCTGATGTTAACCGCTCGAGAGATAAGTTTGAGGCTACAAATTTCAAGTGGTGTTGATGTAAGTCCTCAAACTGTGTGAAATCGACTGCATGAGTACGGCCTACGAGCTCGACGCCCAATCAGGTGCCCACCGATACGTCACGGGAATCGCGCTCGTCGATATGAATGGTGTAGAGAACGCATAACATGGACCCAGGAACAATGGGATAAAATTATGTTTTCCGATGAGTCGCGATTCGGGTTTAAGCCTGATACAAGAAGGGTGCGAGTGTATCGTTGGCCCGGAAATACTGAAAGGCTCAGGTGCGTTCAGGAAGGTCATCCATACAGCGGCTCAACAGTTATGTTATGGGCGGGTATTATGAAGAACAGGCGAACTGAGCTCGTTTTTGTAAAAGGAAACATGAATGCTGAAAATTACATTGAGGATATTCTCAGACATTATGTCTATCCATTTGCACAAACCTTTGGCTCCGATTTTAGGTTAATGCATGACAATGCGCGTTCACATACAGCTCGGCGAACCAGTGAATATTTTGCAACGGAGAATTGCCCTGGCCTGCACAATCGCCAGATCTTAACCCCATCGAGCACGCATGGGATATGCTCCAGAGACGTGTTTTGAAGGACTTGTGTGGAGTGACAACAACCCAACAGCTGAAGGATTTGCTACAATTCCATTGGGAGCGAATACCGCAAGATGACATAAACAGTCTCATTAATTCAATGAATAATCGTTGCCGACAAGTTCTGAATAGCAGAGGAGACCATACTTTTTTGTATTCTTTCACAATAAATACATTTTCTTTAGAAATTTCATTTTGTAAAAAAAAAGTTTAGTTTCTTATGTATCTTAGTTTCTACAGTATATTCTAATACTGTTCATTTCTGTTATTAAAAGAACTTATAAAGACAACAGCTGTTATTTTTACATCATAGGACCCTAAAAATATTATTTTAAAAATAAAATACATCGTTATAATGTGAAGAACCATCCTAAAATTTAAATTAGTACAAGTTGCTTAGACTTTTTTGATGAGTGTAGATATAGTGATGAATTAGCTTAAATCATGATCAGAACATTGGTGGAAATGGACCATTAAACTATAAACTAACATTTTCATAAATATATACATATAATAAAATTTAAGTGTTTGTTGTAATGTCAAAATAATAACGTTTTACTAAACGGATATGAAAGTATATACGGTATTTATAACAAAAACCAGAAACTATTTTTTAAATATTTGTCTGTATGTTTGTTCCGGATACCCTCCGAAACAGTTGGACTGATTTAAAGCGGACTTTCACTGACAAATAGCTGTATTTATAAGAAGTAGCTTAGCATCATTTATTTTGTATTTGCTGTTATTCACGCCTTCATCCGCGTTTAATCACCGAAACAATTGAGCAGATTATTACGGAACTTTTACTGGTAAACAGCTGATATCATAATGAAAAACTTAGGCTATTTTATTTTGCACTAGTTGTTACCCACGACTTTAAATGTAACAGAAATATATACATTGTTATGTCTATGTATTTAAAAATTTTAAACTTATTGACAGATAATGTATACAATAAATTTTCATTAGGGTTATCTTATATAATATAATTGAGCACTGAGGAGGGTACATAGTGGGTTAAAATTCCAAATGGGTTGCTGATAACAAGCCGAACCCAGCATACTTTTAGCATTTACATGTTTAATATATAAAATTGATTGTTTGTCTGTTCCTATTTTATGAACTGCCATGCCATTCAACTGGTCACGGTAGAACGTCGTTAACAAATTATTCAGTTAATTTAATTTAATGTATTATAGGTAGTGTGCATGTCGTAAATACACATATATTTGAAAGGGTATTTCTGTAGTTCTACATCTTACAGTTTTACATTTTATAAACCAAAATTTTAAAAGTGCGTGCGGAGCCACGGACATTATCTATACTGGATTAGTCCCTGTGTAAATCGTTTTTAAGCTGAATTGCAGTTTTTTTAATAACGCCGATATATCGAAAAATCGATTTCTTTTTTCAATATATCAAACCCCGATGTTAATATATATTTTTAATATCGTTATCGAAAATCCGATATGCTTAAAAATATCAGCAGCGCTAGTACAAAGTGACGTTTGCAGAAGCGTGACGTAATTCACTCTGATTGGTGCTCAACATAAGATGGACGATTGCTGTATTTTATAGTTTTATTTTATTAAATAAATTATCAATCTCAACCTGAATATAAAAATAAATACATTTTTCCTAACCTATTTAAACGGTTCTATGGGATAAACAGATTATTTTAGTAATTCGTGATTACTGTCATCATGCCAATTGAATGGATGAGTAGTAGAGTATTTGTAAGATAAGATTAGAGATGACGGTATGAAGGTAAGGTGGTGAGGTTTACTATTATAATGCCACGCGAACGTAGTCGCGGGCACAACTAGTAGTATATAAATAAAATGAAAGAGGTTACTGACCGATAGACTTTTAAAAAAAAATGTTTTTTGTTTAAAATTCTTTGTCCTTATAAAAAACAATAATCATGATAGTTATTTAGAAAAATAAGAAACTACGATTTTATAAGCACTACGCTTTTTGTGGTGTATATTTTCTTGCCGTGAATGAGTTGTGGTGCTTATGTAATTTTCCTATTTATATAAAATATATTGCTATGATAATAAACAATACACATGAAGTCGTGGGTATCAGCTAGTAAGTAAATAGTTTTATTTATCTTACGGTTTTATATTAAATAGTATATAACTGTCAGGTTTGTCAACGATAGCTGAATTCGAGTTCGTTAAATGAAAGCAATGAATCACCAACATTAGAAATTTGTTATAAGTAATTTTAAGAGATGGCGTTGATTGCTAATAATAAAATAAAAGTATATAAATATCATTACACAGTGTTCTAATTTGGATTATTCAAATTACATGAAAAAATTAGTATTATCGTTAACAAAAATATCATAGTTAGGTATTATTTATATCTTGAGGGGAACGGGTATGCTTGAAACAAAAAAATCGAACATTTGTTCTGTAGATAATATATATATTTATATATATATATATACGCCAATAAAATTTTGACGTATTGCGTAAAAAATCAAAAGATTAAGGTATCACTTTGAAAAAAGGGTGGTCAACGTACTATTACGGTACGGCTACAATAATTAACTTTTACTCTTATTACTTGTAGCTTAAAATCTTAATTTTCAAAAGTTTGGGGATTATAGCCAGGTTTGTAATTTAACAATTTATTATAATTCAGAAGTAAGTACGTAGCGACATGTTTCAACATGAAAATGGTAGCGAATTAATCAAGTAGTAAAACATATTATACTACTTGAGTTATGGTTTCACACACCTTCCTTAAAATACAACATAAAACCGTCATATTTTCTTCCGTCTTTAAAGTTTATATGTATCAATTAAATCTAAAAGCTTAACATTTCATATCAATAATGAATTATACATAAGAGGAATCACAAAAATTATTCGTTTAGACTATAGAGTCTGAAATAGTCATCCACATATGTACGTCATACAAATATGCTACGAGAACATAAAATCTTGCCTTTTCTATGTAGATGCCTGATGATGATTTGATGTGATGTGCACTAGCCAGCGTCAAGTAACAAGATTTTGCCAAGTGTTTTGTGATAATTATGATGTTCTAACAAGATGTTGGTTTCCTTATTAGAACTTTCCATGGAGTTTATAAATACAGAGTCTGATAACACAAGATTATGAATAAAATATAAAAATCACTACATGACAGACTAAGATCCCGCCAAAAACTCCTTTTGATGTAGATAAAAATATATAAGACGAATAACGAATGTAGATTTCATGAGGCATAAGTCAACAGACTGTTGGCAGCATAAGCTTAAAAAATACCTGATTTATTATAAAACTTTGAAAAATACCAAATTGTATATTGTAAAATATTTATTACTAGCTGTTGCCCGCAGCTCCGCATGCGTTTTTTTTATAATTGTAAGTTACTTCTTATAAGATCAGCTATCTGTTAGTGAAATTTCCGTGAAAAATGGTACAAACGTTTTGGAGATAGTACTGCAAACGAGCCATGGGTAAAAGCTAGGCCAAAATAAAAAAGCTTTAATTACTTTTTATAACGTTAGCTATCTGTCAAAGAAAGTCCCACGAAAATAGGTCCAATCGTTTTGGAGATAGTACTACAGACGAAGCCACGGATAGTCACGGGTAGTCTAAAATAAAGTAGCCTATGTCACCCGCTGTAATTTTAACTATCTGCCATTGAAATTTCTGTCAAATTCGGTCCAGCCGTTTCTGAGATTATCTGAAACAAACATACAGACAGAATAAAATTTTAAAAATTGTATTTTTGTTATCAGTATCGTGTATATGTTCATATCCAATCAGTAAAAAGTCGTTCTTTTGATATTACATACAGACACTTCATTTTTATTATAAATATAGATGTACAGTGTATTTTTAAATTATTTTTTCATGTTTACCAACTTTTTTTTATTAAAGCAATATACGATGTCATGAAATAAAAAAAATAAAAACATAATCCGCCGTGTTGAGATTTGAGTTTTAAAAAATCACCCGAAAGGTTCAAATAGATAATCGTATTATTTTTATATATACATGGCAATACTAAGCCACCTACAGTGTAACCATATTGATATAAAATCAGTAAGAAGTATAGTACGTTACGACAGCAATTTGTCTATGAGTATAATTATTAAATTTTCTAAGATAAATAGAATAATCAGGTGATGAACTTCTACTCTAAACATTATAATAATTTTAAAATGTAATTATTTTTATGTTTATCTGGTCACACTGTTACTTGTCATTTTGTAGTTTCGGATTCCAACTTGATTGAGTGTTCGTCTGCGATGTGATAATGTTTGTTACGCTTATTAGCGTCACTATGTTATGATCGGTGTTGGCTTATAATTGTTTCGAAATAAAAACCGAGCTCCTATTGATGAATACGAAGTTGGTGTACCTGGCGCTATTATTCCTAGTGCAATGTTTCTGTCTCGTTTTTGAGAAAGCGGTGTTTTGAAAAGTTTAGACAAAGTTTCATCAAGTTGGGAGTGGCGGTGTTTGTGTGTGTGTGTTGTCATGTCTCAAGAAAACTTTTTACTGTCTAATAATTTTGACTGAAAAGCAACAGCAGAGGCTAGGAGAAAATGGAGTTGAATTTAATAGGTAAGTGACTCGAATGCGTTGTGCGGTTGTCTTGAGACCTTCAATAAATTGGACAAACAAATTAAAAGGTGCAAAAATTACATACGCGTGATGTAATACGTCCGAATACTGTGTGTTCAATTTTTGCACCTGCATCGTGCTTCAAACTTCTAAAGTAGCGAGTCTATGGTGCGATATCTTATCTGACGCGTGACGCCGCGCTGTGTACACAGATGTGATAAAATTGGAATTCGCTTTCCTCCCGCGTTCAAAAAGATTATCCAGTGACCATGTTAGCGTAGATAACATTCTTTACAAACTTTGAGATTAGGAATTATTACACAGTGACAGTCTTACTATTACAAAACAGTCTTTTTGTTATTCATAAAATGTATAGAAAAATGTTGATACTATTGTAGCTACATATAATTGAAATATCAAGATACTGCTTGTAATTTGTCCTATCTTTTAAAATGATTTATACTAACTTGAATATTATGCTATAAAGTTTGTTCTTAATTGGAATAAATCAACTCTATTATATTAATGTAGGTACATAATTATTATCTATGACCTATTTATTAAAACATCAATTTCTCTTGCAATATATTATCTCCTTGAATATTAATACACTTGGACTAGATCAAACACATCAATTAATTTGTTTAATTGTCACCATACTGGTTATATATTTCTATTCTTCAATTAATTCATAGTGCCACCAATCATGTCATCCAAAATATAATATAGTAAATTTTCAATATTCTGGGATGGTTTTACTGTTCACACACACATCAAGTAGTATTATTTTTGTGATTGTGTCTATCAATTTTCCTTTTCTGAAAGCATACTGACTAGACGAATTTCTTAATGATCTTGACTATGATAATATGTTACAGTTTATTCAATAAGAATCAATAAGTGATGGTTGATAGCATGCCAAATGAAATTCATTTGCAATTTTTTAAATTTCATTTCTATGTAGAGCAAGTTTATCTATACATATAATAAGAATGTAAATCCAACGTGTCTGTACTTTTTTGATTTTTGAGAAATAATTGTTGCTGGTATCTAGGAATAAGTAATAGAATCCACTTTTAGAAATGTCTGTCTGTCTGTCTGTCTGTTTGTTTGTTTGAACAGGCATCACTGGTAAAGTACTGGGTTTCTGATAAAACACCAGCAAGAAAATAATCAAGCATATTCCGAAGCAACGTAATTTTTTTGTTTCTTTAAAATCGGTTAACTCTATCAAAAGTTATTGTAATTTTAATGAGGATGGGAGTTAAGTAGGAGATAAAAATAGATAAGTAAATGGACGTTAGCCTCATCTATAAACCAGGGTATTTTATAGCATAAATAAACGTTGCCACAGTATTATATTACTAAGACATAGAGTGAAAGAAAAATGGTTAATATTTTATTTTCACATAAATAAATATTAATACCCTAAGATGTTCCTAATTAATTAATATGCATTATTGTTAATAGATGGCGTTGAACCGCCATTTTCCAAATTTTATACAATCTAAAAATTGGCCAATTACAAATATTACATATTTCTATAAATTAAATAACTTACTTTATACTTTGTTTAAGTAGAATATGATTTTAATTTTTCGATCGCATAAGGTTTATGATTAAGTAAATTTCTAATTAATTTTGTGTGGCAAATATTACAAGTTATTGAACCTTATCACTTGTTAGGACAATTTTTTATTATAATAAAAAAATAAAGAGACTAAAATTGTTTACCAAACATAAATGTAAGAATAAATCGTCTTTAGAAGCAATAACAGACTACATTTTTGACGGCAACAGATGGCGCTAAACTTATAATTTTATTGGTTTACTGTCGTAAGAATATTATTGCAAGGAAGAGTACAGATAACAATAAGATAATTTCTGTGTTTGTTAGGTTTATTTTGAATTATAGTTTTCATAAATTTACCTTGATTTTACTGTCGTAATTACGCTCTGAATTAATGAATACCTTTTGGTTTATACATTAGGGCTTCTAAAGCAATGATAGATCAGTTGTTGGTGTGTTCGTACACAGTGTCGAAAGATGTAGGTTTGAATCCAAGCAACTGAGTCAGAGCTTTCGGTGAAGGAAAGTATCGTGATGAAACCATAGGATGGTGGTAGGGCTTTTTCTAAGTCCGTCTGGCTAGCTACCACCCTTAAGTTGAAAATCTGTCACCAAGTACCTGTTGGTGTGTTCCGGTAGCTGCACTTGAGAGCCAGTCTCCCTCTAGGTTAAGCGGGACTTACCATCTTAGACTACACCATCATTTAATTTAATAAAGATCAGATGAGATTGTGGTCAAAACATTTACCTATAAAGTATAAAAAATAATAATTAGGGATCTCCCAGTGCAAATAAAAGAAAGGATAACATAAAAATAATATAAGAATGAACTATGTGATGTATATATGAATGAATATTATAAGCCCTCAGCTAATTTTTTAAGATTCATCTAAAATGACAGATTATGTTTTCAATAATTTTTTAATTTCACTACATCCTACATTGTAAATTTCATGGTTTAGTAAAAAAAGTTCATACAAATGAAAAAATAATTTTAAAATACATTTTGCATGATAATTATTATTTTACAATTCATAATTTGTTATTTTTCAAAGTTTTGTAATAAATCAGGTATTTTTAAGACTATGCTGCCTACAGTGTATTGAACTATGCTTCATGAGGTCTACATTCTTTTGTATAGAGGTCAAATCTTTATGGTTTTGGAGAGAAGGGTTAATAATGTTCTTACATTTGTTAAATTATAATATTAATGTTATGTTACTCTTATACCTGCGTGTATCGTCACAAAGTTTTGTCCATGTTCGCAATAGATTTAGATGTGGGCACACATTACCATCGTGTGCTACGAACTATCTGACTGTATGACGATACATGCACCATTATAGTATGCCCACGGTTTTTACACACATCAAAGGTACTTGGAAGCCCTAATTGTGAGTTATTATTGAAGTGACAAAGGGGTACGACCATTATTAGTTTTTGCCTGACACATTACATTACAAATATACAAGATATACGGATATAAATTCAGATTGTTTCATTAATCACTGTGTTTTGTATTCCCTTCCACGCTGACGACGTCGCGGGCACAGCTAGTTGTAAATATGATTTAAATAAGTATTATATACATGTAACATTCAGAAATAGAAGATTGATCAAATAAATACAACATGTTAACTAATATTATGATTGCAAAAGTGTGTTTGTTTGTTTGTTATGCTTTCACACTTTTACTACTTGACTGATCATCACAAGATCTTGCATACACATTGTTAGGGGTATAGAAAAGGACATAGGGTCCATTGTATCTAGGATATTGTTGCTTCCTAAGGGTTAGATAAAATCTAGATTAATGTGATCAAAGGCACAAGCAAAAGTTAGTACTATAACTAAATAAATAATAATAATGAATGGCGTCTAGTAGCAGTGTTGCCATATTAGTGTTAATAACTCTATGTGGTGTATGCCTCTGTCTTGCATCAGTTGTGTTGAGGAAAGTTATCCACTGTGAAGTGTTATATTAGACACCTTCGAAGTATCATGTTTATTCTTATATTATAGAATTGGTTTAATTACTGTGCAACCTTCACCAACTACATATTTCTACGTTACAGTTGTAAATATTTATGTTCATTTAATTTCTGTTCATTCTTCAGTTATGTTTTGTAAATAGGTTCACTAATGCCTGGTTTCTGAGGTATTTTTAACTGTAGTTTATCTTTTCAATAGCGTTATTGGCTCAATAACTTGTCAAATTGGGCTTCTGAACACAATCATATGATAAATATCAGTTAAACTCTGTTTAACTTAATGGGCCAATATTGGGCGTTTATCTATTTAATAAGTTTTGTTTGATGTTTCATCTGCCAAAACTGTTGTGATTTTTTTTTGTGTTAGTATACTGATTTTAGCACAAACTATGTATTGTTGCTTAGATTATTATTTCTTATGTTCCATAATATGAATAAGTATTTGAGAAGTCATCAAAGTTCAGTATAACAATCTGTAAATAATTTTTAATATGTGTGTACTTCGAAATCATTTTATGTTTATTTATGTCTATACAAATGTTTAGCTACTGTCAATAATATTTTAATACCATTTCCATGCTCCATTATCATGCATATTTTTTTAATCTATTTGTAAAAAACATATAAATAATGATTTTAACAGGATTGCTGAATATAAAATCTAACTGAATCAACAAAAATAATACTACTATGCGTCATAATAATACTATTCACTTAACAACAAAACCAAAGTTTTATAATATTTGAAATTATGGGAATTATATTGTCACAGTCTTTGAGAAACAGCTATGTAACAAATCATCATACAAACTTTATTACTAAAATTAAATGAAGCCACTTATCGAAATTGGATTTTTTTTGTTAATAATAAAACAACAATTAATGGCAATATATTAGCGTTTATGATGATTATGTCAATTTTAGACATAAAGAGAGCCATCAAGTGAACATCAAAAGAACTAGTTATTGGTTTCATACATATTTAACAGCATGCAGTGTATTCAGAAGCGCATCGACAGTTAAACATTGCTTATCATAAGGAAAATGTTTTTGAACAATAACTATTGATAGTTTAATTGAAGACTTCAGAAACCAGGCATATGAGGTTAAGTGACTATTTGTTCTTACATCATAGCTTAGATTAGTGTATTTATGTCAAAATATATGTACACACAAGGTTATTTCATTAGTGAGCTCACAAGTATTACTCAGATTTATTTCAAGGTAAAGTTATAAGAACAAGTTACAAAAAAAAAGAGGTGCAGAGATCCAACAGTGTTCAGCTGTAATTGCAAACTTATAAAAAAAAACATTTTTAACAATTTTTGCTAAATTATCATATATCTATCTATTCTATCTTTCTGTGGTATCTATTAGGGACCACCCTTCTCTACTTAATTTTCAATGCAATGTTATATGTATTATGGATGTTTTATTTTAGATTCAGGTAATAATACATAAGGTAAGAAAAAATTGTAACATACTTCAAATACATTGATACTATAATTTTATTTTAATACCCATGTCCAGAATTCATTAGTTACACAAAAAAATATAAGCAGCTATAAAATTTATTTTTCTTAAAAAAAATGTTAGTCCTTAGAATGGTAGTCTGCCTAAGGTTAAACTGGGGGACTACCATTACCATACTTACATGGCACATGAGGTGTTTCAACCTCAACTAGGTAATGGTAACAATCTATTATGCTTGGCTGCAGTATTGTTTTTTTTTGTTGTCTGTTGTAAGTTATAGGCAGTAATTACTTAACACAATATGCCACTTTTCGACTCATAATATTACTAAAATATACAAACTATCTTTACATAACACATTCTGTCCCATATGTTGGCTTGTGGCCTGAAAATCAAGTTTAACATGTACCACTGGTGATACTTGTGGCATGGAATAAGTTAAAGAATTGTAGACCAGAATTATAGAAATAAGTGAGTATATATATACCACATTTGCCAGTATGGTAAATATTGCAAAGTAATTAATAAAAATAAAATTTCATAATCAATGGAATAATAATAAAAGATAATAATATAATAAAAATAAATAATATATATTTTTTTATTATTAAATAAATTTTGTCAGTGGTAGAGCCATGCTGTATCCCTATATGGGTCACAGAATGAATGGGCCGTCTTGTCCAGGGTAGTATCACCCTCTCACAGAATATCGGCTTGAAGTAACAATCCTTGTATTATTGCGTTTGGTTCGATCATTGAGAGCGCCGGAGGCCCTACCCCTCCCCTTCCAAAATATGATAGCGGTTTTAAAGAGAGATTTACCCCAGAGGGTACCAACACTCACAGTGGAGGAGAATTCCCCGCTAAATGTACCTGCTCAGATTGCCCTTCATATTCTGGGGTTGGGCAAAAATCGGCTTGTCATTTCGGCCAGAGGCAACAAAACGGAAAAATCGTCGGCACCCCCGCACGCTGATAATGGATTTATGCAACATAAGGAGAATCCACTCGAATCTTAACTCTGTCCACCACCACCTTGAGACGGAGAAGCCGGCCTTGATCTTCCTAACTGAGACGCAGATATCTTCTCCGTCCAAAATTGCATACTTGCGATACCCTGGCTATAACATTGAGCACGCCTTCTTGCCCCGAGCTGAGGTTTGCGAGTTTGTCCAGGTTGATATTTGTGTCCGTCGCCTGGTCAATCTTGAAGGTCAGCGACTCAATTCTCTATCAGATCCCTTCTGCTGAAATCGTGGTTCTTGGCGACTTTAACGACCACCACGCTAAATAGCTTGGTTCACGTACCACTGACTACGCGAGAAGATTTGTAAGATTGACTTTGCTTTGGGATACTCCCTTACACAATTCGTCACCTCGCCTACGCGAGTGCCGGATGTGGAGAACCATATGCCTTCACTGTTGCTTCCTCTGCTGACCTCTCATCCGAACATTTATCAGGTAAACGTCGATGCTCCTCTGGCCACTTCGGATCACTGCATAGTTCGGACAACTGTACCTCTTACAGTCCATATGTCCATTTTGCTCGCGCTCTGGGAGTAGACGCCAAGTCTGACACTGTAGGTTCTGGGGTTCTTACCTATGGGGGCAGGTTTGCTTTTCGCTGGATGATGCTGATGCCGTCGCCAACAGCATAACCGACGTTATACTCCAGGGGATGGGATGGTTTATCCCGAGCTCCATGATGCCCGTTAGAGGCAGATCTCAACCTTGATTCGGTCGCTACTATAGATTTGCCTGCCGCCTACTGAGCTTGGGTTGAGGCTCTGGCGTCACAGGATATAAAGACTAGCGCATTAAAGAAGGAGTATAATTTTGTCTCCAGGTCTTACAAAAAAGCAATCACCTTGGCTAAGTCCGCTTTAATTGTTAGAATTGGTGACAGATTGATTCGTCTCCATTCGGGAACCGGGCGTTTTGGTCTCTCGCCAAAGCTGTCTTTGGGAATTTTGTCACCCATCTTTTCCAGACATAGCGAAAGCAAGACGAATCGTTGGCCCATGATTCTACAGACAAGGTCGATCTTCTAAACCGTCTTTTTGCACTCGACTCAACTCTGGATTGCAAGGGTAAGGTACCACCCACCATCCCGCGTTGTGAAAGCTGGATGCCAAAAGTTTGGTTTCTTCAGAGAGCTACACGCAAAGTACTCTTCTTTCGGGACATCTCTAATGGCTGGTTTTTGAAATATTTTTAACTGTAGTTTATTTGTTCCATAGCGTTATCGGTTTGATAATTTGTCAAATTGGGTTTCCGAACACACAATTATACGATACATCTTCGTTCGTTCGATACGTTCAACTCGGTTCAATTTAACTTTCTCATATTGGGTGTTAATCTCGATAAGTTTTGTTTGACGTTTTATCTTCCAAAACTGACCTGAAACCTTTTTTTTATGTCGGTACTGACTTTAGCACGAATGATGTATTGTTGTTTTGATTATTGTTTGTTATGTTCCAGAATATGAATTTCAGTCCTGTGGAACTGTAGCGGCCTTGCCAGGCTAACAGTGTAGGTCAGTTCGAAAAAAAAAAATTCGAGAATTCATAGTAGTTCAATATAAAAATTCTGTAAATAATTTCTGGTATGTATGTACTTCGAAATCATTTTATCTTTTTTTATGTTGATACAAATCTTTAACTATTGTCAATAATATTTTAATACCGTTTCCGTGCTGCATTACCCTTTTTTTTAAATTCATATGTAAAATACATACAAATAATGATTTCAACAGGATACCTGATTATAAAATAGAACTGAGTCAACAAAAATAATACTACTATGCATCATAATAATACCATTATCGCAACAACAAAACCAAAGTTTTATAATTTTTTACATTATGGGAATTATATAGGTCACACAGTCTTTGAGAAACAGCTATGTAACAAATCATCATACAAACTTTATTACTAAAATTAAATGAAGCCACTTATCGTAATTGGGAAAAAGTCTGTTAATAATAAAAAAACAATTAATGATGAATTAAAATCACAAACTCAATTTTAAACTCCACTTTGTAAAGAGAGCCATCTAGTGAACATCAAAGAACTTTTGATTGGTTTTATAGTTATTTAACGGCTCGTTGTGTATTCAGAAACGCCTTGACAGTTAAACGCCGTTAACTTTATTGAAACAATAACTATTGATAGTTTAACTGAAGCCCCAGAAAGGGTGGGCAAACGTTGTGTAATCGAAAGGAGAGCCTTCTGTATAGGAATTGATCTTATTAAGTTCCAGTTTTCGAAAATGTATTGTGTGGTTGGCAAAATATTTTCGATTATGGCTAGAGTATTGAACCTCATATTCTTCGTAAAATGTCTCTGTAAGTGAGGGTGAGCAAACGAAAAAAAATTGTAAGCAATCGAAAGGAGCTCCTTCTCTATGGGAATTAACCTTATCGAGTCCCAGTTTCCTAAAATTAATCGTGTCGTCGGCAAAATATTTTCAATTATTGCTAGAGTAAACTTTTTCTTTTCCCCTCTAATTTTTACGCCTTAGAAATATCATGTCCATTCACTAAAAAGTTGTTATTTTGATATTACATACGGACACTTCATTTTTATTATATGTATAGATTACATAAAAATTATACAAATATGCGTTTATCTTCTGCTTCCCATGAAATTGGGCTGGTGTGAAACTGATCATGTCGTTCATTAAACCGATCGAAATAAGTGCAAGTAATTTTATTCTGAATATAATTAATAACGTAATTAGAGCTTATTAACAGTCTTTCTGTATCATTTACCACTTTAAGCAGTCTCATGCGAAATACGACGCTCGACAGTTACTCTCTAGTTCTATAGAGTGAAATTAGGTCGCTGTTAATCAGATAATTCTGAAACTGTGAATGCAATGTCACATAAATTAGTACTGGACGACTCCGCCGTCACCGATTGTTCCACGAGTCCGTGCGTTGACAGTCGAGCAACCTATATCGAGATTGTATGACAGTTAGCGCCAACTGAATTCGATGAAGCATGATGAGAAGTGAATTCCTCAAGTTGTTCGCAGTAACGCTTCGTCAAGTCTTGTGGCACGTCGCTCGCCGCACTCTATACTCTAGCCCCTCAGTTACAATTTGATACGTACATAAGCGTAGTTTTAGATAATGCGAAATCGAACAACAAATGGAACATTTTTGAAGTTATACTTTTTTTGGCGTGTTAGGAAAAAATGATGAGAGTACATTTTTACGATGCGCGCGCTACCGTCACAAAAAACCGACACCCTGAAGTTAATCATAGTCAACATTTTATTAAGAAAAAGTATGTATGTATTAAATACCTTTTTCTACAAATGTAGAATAAGGTGAAAGATAAAAATTTTGAAAAGATTTTTATCCTGTTACGCCAAAGAAGTATAACTTCTAACGCTTGTACATAAGTACACACTACAGTTTTGTTTCCCTAGATTTATATATATATAAAGGTTTTATTAAAGAATGGTTGCAAACAATAAATTCAGAAGCAGGTGGTTATTCTATTTGATATGAATTTGCCAGCGCCTGGCCATGAGCAAATGCCACGCGGGTGATCATACCGTGAGTTCTCGTTGACAATGACCGAGATGATATCACAGCACTAATTATGAAGAATGAGTGCGGGTTTCCAATGAAACAATAAGAGTCGACCCATGCATTACTACTGCTCGATAAGCCGACAATATGCTCTGTCTACGGTGGTGCTATATACTGGTAAAACTTGTATAAGGGTTGACAGCGGAACCGATTCCGCCACAACAATATCAGCCGGAAAGTACCGAATAGTGCTTATTTTGTCCTGTTCCAGTTCTTGGGGTGCGTTTGTTACAAGTAGTGTTGCAGCTTAGGACCGATATACTCGTATTACTGACTGGCCTTAGAAATGCAGGCTTTTTTGAGGTTGATTATAAATGATTATGGCCTGTAGTCACGACTTAACATTTGGTGAATTGCATGCCTGCTTGTTACTTGATATCATAAAAAGGAAACCTATTAAGGTTTAATATTTACTTTATACATGAACATAGAGTGTTTGAAGATAGAAAGTAATTTCGAAGAATAAACTCTATGACACATTGAGCATAGACTAGTTGCAACTAGTTTTTATCATGAGTTAATTACAATTCATTTAGATCGGTTACCGCGCGCGCTCCATCTACTCGACATATATCTATCTATATCAGAAGCATGTGTTTTTATTTTATGAAATAAATTTTAGTCGTCTGGATATTTAACATAGAGAAACAGTTTACATGGTATTTTATTTCAAGTGGAGTTTGTTTCAGTGTCACTATACCTTATAATTAACATTATGGATATTGTGAAATATTATAATGTATGTTTTCTTCGTCGAAACTACATTAAATCCTTCTCACAATAAATAATGGAACCAAACTATTTCGAAAGAATCATCCGTTTACAGCTGTCGGAGGGATACATTTGGTTGTAATATAGTTTTGCTCGTCGGTATTCGGTACAGGCGTTGTTATGCCGTAGCTTGACTCTATTCGTTTTGTTCATAAAATTGAGATGAGTCTGACCGACCGGCGACACCGACCGTGTCTCTTGGCTTCCTGAGAATAGTAACGCATCGTTCAAGTAGAAACGTTACAATGACACGCGACGCGATGAGGCGACCGAAGTTTTGGTTAATTTAATGGTTTTAGTATTGTGTAACTCGGACTGAGATCAACAATGAGTTTTTAGAATTAATTAATAACTTTGCGTCATATTATTTTCAACGTAATAGCTGTTGTTTTTACATGATTTGATGATGGGAGCCTGGTGTATAACTCCGCGATATTTGCTTAAATTGTGCAAAGTCGCGTTAAGAATAAGGACGAATTAAGTCATTTATTATATTTATACCATGACATAATAAACTATAGTAGCACAAGATGTTGTTTGACTGTATAACTGGGGTATAATACGACACTGACCCTTCATTAAGTAAATTCGGATGACGTCGTGGACATTGAGGACATATCACTATAATTCGACGATTGATTGTTTACGATAATTGTTTTTACTGCAACATTAAGGTCGCTATATAATCTGCACATTTGCTAGCATGGCCTTCGGACGCCTAAGAACTCATTGAAATACATAACGAAATGAAAATCTCATTATGAAATAAGAACATTAGTTACAGGAGTATTGAGTGTAATGCAGCGCATTGCACACCGCTACGGCCGGGCCGCGGCCGCGACATACTCAATCCTATACCCAATGAAACGTATACGTAATCATCATTCAGAAGGTCCCACCACGACGGCGATCCCGCGGTGTGTCTCGCGCCCGCTTTCTAACTGTACACCAGACCGTTGCCGCATCGCGCCAGTTACACGTGACACGTGGGCTTCCGGGCAAACACGTGCCATGACGTCCATAAAAAATATCTTAACCATGTGTTCCCGCTCCCCATACTTACCGGCACTTTCCATTCAATATTTACTTATAGTATTATTATTTACTCTATTTTGTATGATTATTAATGTAATTCTATTAAGCTAGTCGTTGTTTGAAGGCGTATCGAACTAGATAGTATATCGTGCTTTCATGTGTTTTGAATTAATTACCGGGCTCTATTTCATAATTATTCACTATTGCGTTCATTGGATTTGCTTTAAACACGTGCTAGTTTCATTTATTTTAAGAGTTGGTAAACGCCGCGATCGTATTTATGCAGTGTTGACTGACCACACACGCTATATCTTCTAAATGTCATACGCTAATAATAATACTATTTCTAGGCAGATGTGATACTATCTACTACCTTACAGTTTATATTTTCATTATTAAATATGTTTACGTATTACATATTTAACCTGTTATTTATTATCTTTTTTTTTTAAAGTCGCGTTATTGGGTGGCACAGAACTTTTTTTTAGAATTCTTTAGATAATAATACAATTTTAATTTGTAACGAATAAAATAACAATATGTACCTAGTCGGGTCATAAGTTCTGTCACATTGTTATTATATTTATTTTTCGAATACTGGCCAGATATACTTTGACCAATTTTAAAAATAAAACGTTCGCGTTTTTGAATAATAAAATAGAAATTATTTTTTATTCATTTTCAAACATGGAGTGGTCCGAAGAAGAAGGAATATAGAGTCGTGGTTATCGTGTCGCATCGCTGTGGTTATGCGCCAACAGAAATTTTCAACATTCTGCAATAATGAAAATAATACTACGGTTTGTTTATCGTACTATCAAGTGATACAATGAAGATCAATAGATCGTAAAAGGAGTAGCCGACCTGGCACAGTTAGAAGACCAGTGATCATCAATGTAGCACAGGCGCGAATCTCACGAAACACCGTTCGTAAACAAAAAAAAATAGCTTTTCAGGTGGAGCCAAGCAGAACCAGGATCAAAAGATGTTAAATGAAGATCTGGGTCTACAAGCTTATGGTAAAAAGAACGGACATTATTTTAAAGAGCGTTTCAAAAAAATTAGGCTTAAAAGATCCCGGGCGTTGATCTGGCGGTATTGTAATAAGATAGTGCTCGCCAGGGTTTCTTAATTAAAGTAGTGTGCGCGAACTTTTACGAACGCTATTTAAGTTTGGGGTAGTTATGAAAGTCTGCTGTATATAATAATACAAAATCTTTGACGGTATAGTGCTACTAACCTTCTGTACAGTACACAGATATACAATTTTTTTTCAATTCGATTTTTATTAGGTACTTATCGTATAATTCCATTAAAAATGTAGCATGTTACCCTATTGTGAATAATATTTTAATTGAAATTGCCAGCTTTGTGAAAGGGAATTTTGTGAACAAAGAAACTGATAATAAAGGTAAACATGATGATGTAAATGTAAAATAAATAAAAAGTGAACACTGTGATACGAATCTATATGGCACAAATAATATGATGTGATAAATATATAATAAGGCGTGATTCGCTATTTAAGTAGGAAGCGAAATCCGTTAGATCGTACCTACGCGCTACAACATTACCACTCTGCACATATATTATGAATTCGAGGCTGTCTGAAGGCTTCTAGCCTGTTGTTTCTAGAAGGCACAGTGCCGTGATATGGATCACATGGATTCCTGGTTCCGTACATGGCATCGCGATATTGCACTCGTTCTTATTCACTTTTATTCATGAAATTTCTGAAGCAATATGTATAATTCCGCGTAGCCCACGTACTATGTTAAAAATCTTTATGTCGTTTGTTAGATAATTTAACATTATCCTCCATAAATGTAATGAACGATTACTATGTTAGTACATATTGTATTGTATTCCTGGCGTGTTCACATTAATTCTCTTCATACACGCGTAAACGCTATATGTAAAGTTAGTTACGTGTGAACTGGTATCCTGTGAGCGCAGTGCGTTACTCCGCACACTGCATGCGGGACTATAGGGGCTATAAATAGATCTAAAACATTCATTTGGAAATTTTAATGTCATGTTGTGTAGTATGTGTTTTCTGTGACAAAGCATCGAACTATACAAAAAATGAAATTGCAAATGTTGAATTTCTATTTTAGTGTTTAATTAACGTACATTGAAGTTTGAAAAAGATATAAAACTTTAGAAAAATTTCTCTTCTTTTATGTTATTATTAATATATATTATTTATATTTTAAAGAGTAGCTGTAATCTGGCATCATGTGACCGTTCCATCTACTCTGATACCTTATTTGTTTCCTCTACCTACGTCTTTGATGGTATAATATAAAATACCAATTAAAATTAAACTAATCGTGTAAATGATGAAATTATTTGTTTTTATTAGAGTTTATTAATGAGCGACGTATGGAATAGTTTGACTTAGAAACATAAGCGGCACGCGGCGATCAACTCTCATGAGCAATCATTTATTTAGCAAATGGTCTACAACTCAGTATTACGTTGACGACACGACGCGAATCGAAGCACGCACCACTGCACCGGTGCCGGGCGATGCGACAAGCTCTCTGTTTATAGAGAAATTACTGAGATCGGCACTGCAAGTGTTTCCGACGCGCCAACGTCTAGCCGCTGTCTGCGTCGCTATACACCGCACTCTATACATGTACCTTGATACCTTAATGTGTAGTAACCGACCGATAAAAAGATCTCTTTCACTACTTGTTCGTTAATAGGAAAACAGACTCCCTTTAGATTTGTCATTGTTTGGCACTATACCATGAACGATAAAGACAGTAATAAATCGTATGCCTCTGACTAGTCACCTTACCCGCTACAGCAAAGACAACATGCAAATAAGAATATAATTGTTTGCAAGCATTTGAAAGCGTTCCATTATTTTAATAAGCCTAGTGCATGAGAAGGTAGTTTAACGGTATGATGTGTAAATAGTGTGTGTTTGGCGCTGCGCTGCGTGGTGTGCTGTACGCGGTGCAGGGTGACACGTGTACACCGGCCATGCAGAGGTGTACTTAAGTTTAAGTAAAAATATATAGAATTACAAGTAGTTAAATATGAAACAGATGTATCGGCGAGTCAGAAGGGGATCGAAGTAAACAAATGAAATAGCCAAGTATATGGACTCGCGGGTGCGTTCACTTCTACGGGGTGTACGTGCGCTGTGCACCGTGCAGGGAACACTACCGCGGACTGTCGCATATTATAATCATAATAATTAGATAATGCAAACAAGTAAATGTATTAGTTATAATGTTTCGAATCGAATACCGTACACTACAGGATTACAATCATGTAAAGTTTAGTTTCACGTATGTTCTACGTTTAATATTTTAAAAGCATTCAATTATTATTGTAAACAGTCCATAAAAATGAATAAGATAGCATCACAAGCAAGACAAATTGAATATGTTTAATATCTTCATCAATAGACTCCGTGATTGTCTCTCGTATGATTCCTTACAAATTTATCAAATCAGCCGTTTAATCTCCTATCTATCTAACAATATCATAGATAGTGGTGGTCATATAATTAGAAACACTTCTTATGAATAAAGAAAGTATAACTTCACCGTACAAATGTTCGTAAAAAATATATACATTTAATAATTAATAATCATGCAATAATATAGCTACTCAAATAAAAAACTCGTTAAATGCATAAAATATAAAACATGTCTAACTTTTAATTACAAAATGAGTTTTCCATCTGTAGGAGTTTATTTTCTTTTACTGGCCGCTTGGACGCCTATTTAGAAACATTTAAAATAAGCATCCATAGCTCGTTCTTTTTTTGAAATTAAAGAATAACATTTCTTTCTTGGCTTTTTCTATTCTAGGATAATTGTTACCGATACAGACTTGGCAATTTTAATTCGATTTTTAGTTGTGAGGCAATAGCTATTCTTAAAGTTTTAGTCATAGTTTTTAAATATATAATCTATATCGATTTCTTGCTTGCATGCTTGATAATAAAATGTAAAGAATACAAGTACTCTTATCATAGATATCAAGCAAAAAATTATAAACCTACTAAAACAATAGCAAGTTTGAAATTGTATGGATTATAAGTCATTAAGGGATAGTCGGTAATGAAAATGCAGATAGTGAGGCGAGACATGCAACAAATGACACTGAAAATTGGCATTTAAATTAATCAACCCTTACTGAACTTTTTGACCCTTACTGAACCCCTTACTGAAGGTTTTGTTTTATAATCTTAATAAACACCATATTTTTAAATGGCAGATGCTTTTATTAATAGTATGAATTGACGACTTAGTTTCATTGGCTAATGGGTCGTTAGTGGCCACCAACATTTTCTAAATCATCCGTTTGGCGCGTTTGTTAAAAAACTTGAGCAATCTTGGTTTGAACATATGTCTATATGTTATCATTGGGGGCTTTCATTTGCAATATACATAATGAAACGTAAAACAGTGGCATGTCTTTGATGAAGTTTAGCGTAGGTAACGTGAAAGAGAATAAAAGCGATCATTTCTATACTTTAGATATTTGTAAGTACATCATGTTTTTTGTCACAGTTGTAGCATTAAGTTCACTTTGCACTGTTTGAATTTGCTGAATAAGCAGTAACGAGTTGTTTCCTCTGTTTCAGATGAGAGGGAGGACGTACAAAAGAAAACATTTGCCAAATGGATAAACTCACAGCTCGTTAAGGTAACTGACATTGTTCTATGATTACTCATTTTATTATTGATTCCAAGCTCCAACTTGCTGTTTTGGAAATTATTTAGGAGAATGTTGCGCGTTATACTGTGTTTTGTAATTCAGTCAACGAGAGGCGAGAAATGGCACACGTAATTAACTGGAATTAACTTGGGATCCTATTTGTTAATTTTTTGCATCTATTTCCGTTGCCGATTATAGAACGAATTGCTAGTTTTTTTTAGTCTTTACTCTATAATCATCTGTTTTCATAAAATATATTGCCTCCGGTACACTAATTAGGCAGAGAGTGAAATCAAATATTCTTAGCTTCGAGGGGTCGTCTTTTTTGCATGAAAGAGTAACTAAACATCCATCGACCCTAACAAACTTCCTCGTTAATAATATTAATAAGATATGATAATTGTATAGCAATCAAATTAAATTTCTTCATTACATTACGCATATATGACAGGTGATAAACGAAAAATTCCTAAATTTTTATTACTGGTTATATTGTGGCAGCATTAATTATCAGTTTGGCTTTAGGAATGCGAGAAACATAACAGTAATACTTGCTGTGATTCTAATTCATTGTTATAATATGAAAAATTATTTTAGATATTACAATAGTCCAATAGCTGTGGTCGTCGAGTGGTTTGATTAGTGTAATATTGATCCAATATACGCATGTTCGAGCCTCGACATATACCAATAACTTTTTCGGAGTTCGCGTGCTTTTACTGATTTTAATTGATAACACTATCGGTTGACGGTGAAGGAAAACGTCGCGTGGACACTTTAGGTGTACTTGTATGTGAGAAAATATATAACTTGATTTCTCAGAGTTTGAAATCGCCAATACGTCATAGGCTGGCGTAGTGATTATGCCCATACCTTCTTTCAGGAAGAGACCTATGACCCTCTAATGGGTCTTTTATGATGGTTGTTATTATTCAAAGTAGCAGTGATCCATAAAATGTTCCATGCCTACATATAACTCGAAAATACTGAAATAAAATTTTTTTGCTTTCTACATTCATGTCCTTGTTGAACGATGTTATTGGCAGCTCATGTAAGTAAATGTTGGAGTTTCTCAAGGCTCTGTATTTTCGCCTACACTATTTCTTCTGCATATCAATGATATGTTGCCTTTAGGCCATATTCATTGCTATGCAGACGACAGCATCATCCATGGTTTCTATTATGGCAAGCCCTCTGGCGGTCAGGGGGAAACAGAAAAGAGACGGTCGGAACTTGTTATTGAGCTCGAGCAACGGTTCCGAAAAGTACTTTCTCATGCCCTGGACAGGTTGCATGGACGGGCTGTTCGCATTGTTAACGATGCAGATATTACAGAGTTTATAGAGCCGCTTCAATTGCCTCATTGAGCGTGTTCTACTAACTGAACTAAGTAGCTTCTAATAAGGTAAGTATTTTAATATGCGTTTTATTTCAGGTAAAACGCGTCTATTACTAAACTGTTACTGGTTCTAAATTTTATATACATTGGGTATTGTTTTTAATTAATTTTATGGAAATTTTAAAGAACGACCTTAAGATTAATTCGAATACGAATTTCCGCCTACTTCCTTTGTGGTCATTTTTTTTTCGTTTTTTTATTTAAATAAGTTTCTAGTTGTTATGCAGTATTGGAGAATTAAAAAAAAAGTAGTGTGTACTTATGTACACGCGTTAGAAGTTATACTTCTTTGGCGTAACAAGATAAACATATTTTCAAAAGTTTTGTCTTTCGCCTTAATGTACGTTTGTAGAACACTAACAATAGAAAAAAGGTATTTAATACATACATATTTTTTTTAAGATATGACAATACCAGTTGATGGAATAGTAAAATTAAAATTTGACTCAAAATACAACAAACATCGTATTTCCTTAAGTATAAATATTTTTTTATTGTATACAATAAATTAATCTCTCAGTGTATATATAAGAAATATAATAACTATAATTATTTCTAGACATTTACAGTTCATGAACGGATTAAGATAATCTATAATTAAAAATGTTATTCACGAGTTATCTTTTAACTATACTTATATAGTTTTTCTTGTCTATTAACTAATAACTTGCCCTTTCGATGTTTAATGTTTACAGATATGTGTCGAATATGACAAAATAATTTTAGAATACAAACTTACCACGTTACCATGGCAACTATTAACATGTTAATGGTTACTATAGCAACGACAACGTGTAGCGCATAGGTACAAATATAAAATGTTGACTATAGCTAACTTCAGGGTGTACGTTTCAATAAACGGTTTTGCGGATAGCTTCAACCTGTAGATTTCGTGTCACACTGCTGCGCGCGCATCATAAAAATTCACTCTCATCATTTTTTCATAACGCGCCTAAAGAACTATAACTTCAAAAACTATTGTTTATAAAATCATCTGTTTTTAGGGTATTTTAGTGGAAAAAAAACTCAAAAATATATTGAAATAATATTGTTTTTCGGCTCGCATTTTTAATTTTGCACCGATAATTATTGATTTAATATTTATAAACAACCAGTGTTTAATCGTTTTTATAAATCAGAAGAAATAATTATATTTATATTGATTTAAATACACTTTTGGTGTTGCATTTTTGACTCATTTTGAAAAAAGCTAAAAAACATGATATCTCAAAAATGATTCACTTTTGCATAATGCATATGAAGGTTACAATTATCACAAGTAGTCACCCCGATCACCTCCTAACGGGAATACGTTGCACTAATAACCCTGTATTTTCAAATTAAGGTCCTATAGAGAATCTTTTACGGTAACATCATGGTTATGTGACGAAAGAACTTAGATTAGCAAGATTATTGCATATATTTGTTCAGAATATTGAAAATAAATTGTATGATTACGTTTGTCTTACAGAATGATAAGCCACTCGTGGAGGATTTATTTCAAGACCTACGAGACGGTGAAGTACTACTGTCGCTGTTGGAAATACTGACTGCACAGCAATACGTGAGTACTCTCGGTGTTGTCATTGTACATCATATCATATAGAGTCGTGACGTAACGTGACGTGACGTATTACAGAAACGCGAGCGCGGACGCATGCGTGTGCATCACATAAACAATGTGAATACAGCGCTGCAGGTACTCGAAGCGAACGGCGTTAAGCTCGTCAACATCAGCAGCAACGACATCGTCGACGGCAACCCCAAGCTTATACTCGGTCTGTTCTCACATATCGCCTATTCTATCTACTCTTTACCGTTGTTTTATACGTGCTCATTCGTTAATACAATACACGATAGTAATTACATAATTATTAATGTGGTTTCTGGCCTAAAATGAGAAGTAAATTTTACTTAACTTATGTTTGTAGTATTTTGGTTGCTTCTCGAGCGTAATGTAAGAAGTGTGATTATTTCAGACAAAATAAATTTGATGTTTGTAAAGCAAAAGTTTTATTTGCTAGTTTACTCGCTCCTTCAGTTAATAACCAAACTGAGACTATGTGAAGTATTTAATGAGACATTATTTATTTAAGTGCCGACGGGCTCACAGAAATGTTTAGTAGCCTGCGTCTACTCTTTTGGAGATTATATATATTAAAGTATTTTTGTATTCGTACATTTTAGGGCTGGTATGGAGCATAATTCTACATTGGCAAGTACATTGTCATCTGAAGGAGCTGATGACGGACCTCCAGCAGACGAACCTCGAGAAGACGTTGCTGGCGTGGTGCCGCACGCACACGCAGGTCGGTAGCGTAGGTCGCGTAGGTCGCGCGGTGGAGCGAGCCACTGAGCGCGGAGGCGGAGGCGGAGGCGGAGACGAGTGAGCGGTTCGGTTCTCGGTTACAGAACTACTCGGGAGTGAACGTGCAGAACTTCACGTCGTCGTGGGCGGACGGGCTCGCGTTCAACGCGCTGCTGCATCGGTGGCGGCCGCAGCTCTTCGAGTACGCGGACGTGGTGGCGCGCGCGCCCGCCGCCCGGCTCGACCACGCGTTCGCGCTCGCGCATGCGCACCTCGCCATCGACCGGCTGCTCGACCCCGAGGGTACGCCGCCCCGCTCCTCCCCCGTCCCACCCCCACCCCCACCCTTACTGACACGCTCCTCGTTGGTGCAGATGTGAACACGCCGAACCCCGACAAGAAGTCCATCATGATGTACGTGATGTGCCTCTTCCAATCGCTGCCGCACTCCAGTGAGGATGTCGCCGAGGTGGACTCGCTGCACTCGGAGCCTTCCACGCCACTCGCTGTCTCCGCTCCCGCAGAGGTATCCACTAATTGTTTTAATATATTCGGTTACATTTTGTTTTTTATTATCTAATTTTTCCGGATTGTTGTTGATTGATGTTCCATACATTTGTAATTTTTGTCTTTGAAAATGTATTTTGCGTAGATTCCGTCTTCCCGGCCATTGTCGACGGCGACGACCGGATCCGCAGAGTTGGGCGGGTATTCGGGCGCTTTCGAGGAGGTGCTGGCCTGGCTGCTAGAAGCGGAGGAGCGGCTCGGCGAGGCCAGGGCGCCGCGCGAGGAGGACCTGCCCGCGCTGAAGGAGCACTTCCACAGACACGAGCGGTTCCTCGTGGAGCTCGCGGAGCAGCAGGGCCGCGTCGGCGCCGTGCTGGAGGAGGGCGCACGCCTCGTGCTCGAGGCGGGACTCTCCCGGGAGGAGGCCGCCGAGGTGCGCCTGCAGGTGCGGCTGCTGTCCCAGCGCTGGGAGCAGCTGCGCGCGCAGGCGCTGCGGGCGCAGGCGCAAGTGCACGCCGCGCTGATGCGCGCGCAACGCGACCATCTCGACCGGTTCAGGTGAGTGAGCACCTGGAAGTCGCGGAGAGCCGGCAGCGTGCAGCATAGCGATGCGACAAACGTGCGGTGGTGGGTGTGTCGGCAGGCAGTGGCTCACGGAGACGGAGGACCGCATCTCGCGCATGGGAGCGGGGGGAGCGGGGGGCGCGGAGGGCGGCGGCCGGCTGAGCGCAGTGCGCGCGCTGCACCGCGACCTGCAGGACCAGCAGCCGCGGGTCGACGCGCTCGCGGACTGCGTCGTGGTCGTGGACGACGAGCCCGGACACGAGGACGCGGACGTCGCGGAGATCGAGGACCAGCTGGCCGCGCTGAGTGAGCGCTGGTCGCACACGTGCCGCTGGACCGTCGAGCAGCTGCAGCGGCTGGAAGCGCTCGAGGCGGAGCGCGAGGAGACGCGCGCGCGCCTGCAGCGGCTCGAGCGCGACTGCTCGGAGCGGGAGGGCGAGCTGAAGCGCATGGAGGCGGAGCCGGCGCGCGAGGTGGGGGAGCTGCCGCCGCGCGTGCAGCGGCTGCGGCGACTGCGCCGGGAGCTGCGCGCGCTGCGAGCCGACACGGACGCGCTGCTGCAGCTGCTGCAGGGGGAGCCCGCGCTGCTGGACCGCGCCGACGCGCTCGCGGACCGGCTCGATGCTCTCGTCATGATACTGCAGGTTCAGGCGCAGCGGGTGAGTCTCTCTCTCATATCACTTTGTTGGTTGTCGTCCTTAGAAAGACGTTGTTATAAGTTTGAAAACACGCAGATCGAGGAGCTCGGGTTCGAGTTCGACGTGGACGCGCCGGAGGAGACGGGGCCGGGGCCGGCGGAGGGCGGGGAGGCCGCGGGCTCGGCGCACGGGAAGGAGGAGCGGCCGTCCTCTAAGAAGCCGCGGCTATCAGAAAGGAAGGCGAGCACCGACTTCCAAGTCGGATACAAAGTTTTCGAGAGTTGGGCCGACAATGCAGAAAAATTTTTGAACGATGTATGTTATAATTGTTAAAAATATATTTACATATCAAAGATCAAAAATAATATCGAAATTTTGACGAAGTTTTATGTCGTTGCGGAATATATGTTGTTACATAATATTTGTGAGTTTGGAATCAGTGTCATGTCGGAAGTGATTAAATCTTATCGGTAAAAAGTAGTCTGTAATATAGACATGTCGTGATTTGTACGAACAGTAGATGATTAGTACAATTGGTTATTAAATAGTAGGGTATGAAAAATAAGTTTTATAATGTTATGTGTAAATGTTTTCGTTGGCAATTTCCAGTGCAAGCAGGAGCTGGAAGAGAAGAGCTCGCGGCGTCGCGAGATGCTCTCCGCGCTCGACCGCGTCGAGGCCGAGATAGAGCTGCAGCGCTGCGACTTCACCAACGTCGAGGAGATACAGCGCCGCCTCGCAGCGGATCCAGCGCTGCAGGGTGCGTGCGCCGCCCGCCTCCCCCCGTCACCCCCCGCCACCCCCCTCCCCCCCACTCTTATCTCTCGTTCGTTTCAGAAGACGCAAAGCAACACGCCGAGAGCATACTGCAGCTAAAGAACCGATGGGAAAACATACAGCGAACTCTTCTGCAGATACGGAACACTATGAACCTTCTGGAGGACAAGGAGAACTTCTACAGGAATGTAGAAGCCTTCCAGAAGGAACTGGACGAAGTGCACGCGTGGAAAGACAAGATGCTGCGAGAGAAGCCGACCACGAACCAGCTGATACATCTCCGGAACAAGATTCGGGCGGTGAAGCAGCTGGAGATGAAGCTGAAGGAGCTGAACGCGCAGTCCATCATACTGCTCACCAAAGCCATATCGAAATCGCACAAGGACGACATCGAGACCGACTCGAAGCGAATCAACGAAGCTTACGAGCGGCTCCTCCTCTATCTCACTGAAAGAGAAGTTATTATGAAGTTGGCTCTCAACAAGAAGCCTCCCGAGAAACACGACGATGATTTTAAGAATTTACAACATAAAATACAGAACTTGGAATCACAGATAATATCCGAGCACGCGATTATTTCTGAAAAGGAACAGACCGAACACAAAATCGAGGAGCTGAAGGTGCTGAGGAGGGAGTTCGACACTTTGCAGTCCACGTACGACTCCGTGGTCAGGCAGAGAGCTCAGACCTACGAGAAGGGAAGCTTGCAGGAACTCACCGTGCGAACCAGTCTGGAAGATTTAGTCATGAGGTTCGGAGACTCCAAGACCATACTGGACCAAAAGATTGCTAAATTACAAAATGGTAAGCATTCTATAACACACTTACGTAAGGTTTTGCTTTCATTCAGACATTTACTTGGTTTAATCCGAGGTGAAATGTAACACTGTGTCCTGACTCGGGGGTATATTGTTTGTACTGATCAGGAGTGAAGCTAGTGCAGCAGATGAAGGAGGACTCACAGGAACTGAACCGGTGGCTGGACGAGGTGGAGCAGTTCGTGGCGGCGAGCAAGCCTCTGCCGGCCGGGGACCTGCTGCAGCTGGAGACACTCCTCGACACCAGCAACGTGAGTTCTCCACAAGCATACATATTATTTTGCCCTCTGTTATATAAACGGTTTTCTAATAAGGGCGGACCGATAGTGGCAGCCCGTGGTGGTCTTGTTGTTGTCGGGGATTGCCATTTATAGTCATCACGGTTTGGCAAGTTACACATTTGAGCGTCAATTTTATGGGCAAAATGTTGTTATCAATAAAATTATTAAGTGCTTATTTTGCGGTGATACGATGCTTTCTCACTCTAACTCTGGAACTTACAACACCCACACGTTGAAGGAACGCAACTACGTCGAAGAAAATGTGCACGAAAATCTGAATTAAGTAACGCAAGAATTCAAAGTGAATATTCAAAGGCAAAGTTGTTTGTTTGTCGACGGGGTTTTTGAACATTTGGAAGAGGATTCCGATTGTAGCTGAAAATTAAATAATTAAAAAAATGTAAACTACCTGTCACATTACGGACATCACGATAGAACTTCTGCGTGAACGTTTTGGGATTATTTTTCACAAAAGTAATGTGAATTGGCGACCGCTATTCCATTCTAATGGAGTTATCTGAAGCTACAAGTCTATTCCAATACTGAGCGTAACTATAAAGGCCATCCCCCACATTCAGCCGGATCTATTCGCCGCGGCGGATGTGAAACCGATATTGTATTCCCCAGGCAGGTAAACTTTCCACTAAAACAAATTCCTTAATAGAACAGAACTGGTCCGCTGTCATTAAGAGAGCCTTCGCCGGGGCATTGTTTGTGCTCGAGCCTAAATATATATTAATATTAGCTGACCGGCAAACATTGTTTTGCCATATAAATTATTTCTAGGGAAAAATAAATTGAAATAGAGTGAAAATCAATCACAAACAAGACGACGATTTGGTTTTAATTAGTTCTTTCTCTGCGATCACTTACCAAGTGATAATTAATCAGTGGCTTTAACATTTAGTACATATGTTTTGTGGAGAGAAGTCAAGTCTAGCTCTGGCAGGCTGCTGAGGGTTCGTGTGGAGGCGAAGAGCAGGGAGTTCTGCTGCTGCACAGACTATTGTTTTTTTTTTACTGACGGATTATTTGTTAATATGTTCTGTCTGATGCAAGCGAACATTGATTTCAAATAAAGTAATAAGTTTTTAAAATGTACAAAGCGACGAGCGCAGGCGGAGGCATGCCGACATGCTGCCTTAACACAATATCCCTCCAACATATTAACAACATTTGCTTTGAGTGTCAACTAGTTTAATATTAATACAAATTGAACTATTACGTTGAACAAAATAAATCCTTAATATAAAAGTATGTTTAATTTAACGTCACAACCGCGTTACAGTATTGTTTTTATTGGTCTCTACAGAAACACGATGATGATAAACAAGGTTATAAAAGTAAGTTAGAGAGTATTGAAGCAGCCGCAGAGAACATTCTGGAAGATTGTGAGAGCTCGTTAGCGAAGAGCATCCATTCCGATACGAAGGATTTGAGAAAGCGTTTCGAGAGGGTCTCTGCCGACTCCTTCGCGCACAACGAGAACCTGCGCCGAGCGCTCGAGAAGACTGAATCCGTCTTTCGGAAGATGGACGAGGTCGAGGAGTGGCTGCAGCACATCGAGGACCAGATGCCGAAACAAGACGAGTGTAACATCACCGACTCCACAGAGCTCTACCAGATGAAGGCGAGATTCCAGACCCTGAAGGACAAGTGCGACGAGAAGACTGACGAGTTCAGGAATCTTAATGAAGCAGGTCTGATTCATTTCATTATCTATTCACTTGAATCTTATTTTCCTGCATTTTGTCGTTTTATTTATGATATTAATTATCATTAATAATATGTGTTTTGTTTTTTATTTTTTTTGATAACATATCATAGTGTTATTTCTCAAGCTCCTGGTTCAGACAGTATCGTGGTAATTCAATTCAGTTCATTCCACTATAATATTTACTGATAAATTACCTCAAAGTGACGTCTTCATCAATCAAAACTGTTTAGAAGTTAAATGTATCCCCAGATACTCGTCATATTAACCAAAGTTCAACGGTTTTGTTGTAATTGGTGCTGCAAAAATGACACTAAGCAATTATGCGTTTTTAAGGAATGATTTTAGCTTAAAAGAGTACAGGTTTCCAAATTTAGTTCCGGCAAGAGCTTTAGTTATGCTCACGGCCGCCACTCCCCCTTCTCTTCTCTTCCCTTCCCTTCTTTTCCCTTCCCCTCTCCTCCTCACGGTTGAGTGGCTTAAGCGCGGTGAACTTGTAAGGGCCTTTACGGCCAATAGGGTTAATCAGTTCGAAAAAAAGTGCAGTTGCCGTAGAATAATTATTAATGTTTACTGACATATTTTGTATTTGGTGGGGTTAATAGTCTATCTAAGTGGATATAATAAGATGCCGGCATCATGTTATTCTTTTTCGTTGAAAAATATTTGCTCGTTGTGAGATTCTGTTATATATTATTTTTATATTTTGTGGTTAGGATCGGTTCGTTATACGGTTGTGTATCGGCAGGTAATGACCTCCTGCTGCAAGCGGAAGGAAGACCCCCGACCGCACTCGCCAAGAGGGTGACGCAGCTGAACGCCAGGTGGAGCGGCGTCACGCACGGAGTCTACGAGCGATACAAGTGAGTCGCCCGAGGGGGGTGCGGTGGTGGTGTGGTGGTGTGGTGGTGCAGAGTGTGTAGTGGTGCCGTGCGCAGGGTGCTCGGCGAGGCGTGGCTCGAGTCGGGCGAGCTGCGCGCGTGGCTGACGCAGGAGCGCGGCTGGCTGGACGGGCTGGAGCGGCGGCTGCGCGCGTCGCCCGGCGGCCAGCACGCCGACGCCGAGGAGATGTGCGACGAGCTCTACGACCTGGAGAGCTACGTGCGCAACCACGGGGAGGAGCGCCTCGCGCGCATCCGCGACCTCGCCCGCCAGCTCGCCGACGCGCACATCATGCCCGACTGGATCCGCGGCGAGGTGGACGCCACGGAGCGCCGGTGGGACGCCCTGCGCGCGCAGGCGCATGCGCGGGCCGACCTGCTCGAGCGCGCGGCGAGGGACGCGGCGCGCTCCGAGCTGGCGCTGGACGCGCTGCACGAGTGGGCGGAGCGCGCGCTGGCGAGCGGCGCCACCGACACCGGACCCGACGAGCTCGAGGAGCAGCGCGCGCGCATGCGCGAGGTGGAGGAGCAGGTGCGGGCGTATCGCGCGGCGGGCAAGCAGGAGGCGGCCGCGCGTCTGCAGGAACAGCTCGACCTCGTGCAGGTACCTCATTAACAAACTTCTTTAACAAAATCATTACAACTTCATTAAACTTATCGATAACACATTCAACACAACATTCACCGAATAGCGCAAGTTCGTGGCGGCGGCGGAGCGCGTGTCCGCTGGCGCGGGGTGCGCGGGCGGCGCGGGTGGTGCGGGGGGCGCGGGGGAGGGGGCGATGCCGGCGCGGCTCGCGGCCGCCAGTGCGGCGCTGGACGCGGTGCAGCGCGCATGTGCGGAGTCGCTGCCGCTGGCGGGCGCGGACCCGGACGCGGTGCGCGCGCAGCTCCGCTCCTGCCTGGTATGTGTAATATTCATTGAGTTTCATTGATCAATTAGATAAGGAATGACTACACAATGTTTCGAACTATTCTTCTGCCAGCTTGTAAAATATACAGATGTACGAATATATATTTTTCTTGTATGTACATTTTTCACTTTATTCTTCGTTGTTATTAAACGTTCAATGTCGATTTCTTTGCTAATCCTAAACAATTCACCTTAATATTGAACACTCATTACGGATAATGCGGAAACACAAATGATAGTTTGGTTGAGATGAAGGGATCTCACCGTATGCACATACTGCTGGGAGTGAGTGCGCACCTCTAAAACAAGTTAAAGAACTTGAGCTCACATAATTTATGCTTTTTATATGTCTAAAATTTGATTTTAGTACATCATTATAAAAATAGATTAATTGCCCAGATATATCCACAGAAACATAGATTAATAAAGTAGACATTTGTTTACGGTGCATTAGCACAATTACAAAAATGTATTCAAATAAAGTTGACAGAAGTAAAAAAGTATAATTATATACTTAAAAAACTATACAATAAAAGAAGTCAATGTTGAAGAAAGGTATATTTGGGAGCACATGCTCGCTCTCGCACGACGCGTTCACTCGACAGTTTCAGTAGAAACAGTTGGCGATCCGAATACTCCGTTCCCGCTCCCACTCACTCGTCTCATCTACATATAATAATAATGAAGTGTCTGTATGTAATATCTAAATAACGACTTTTTACTGATTGGATATGAACGTATACACGATACTGATAACAAAAACACAATTTTTAAAAAATTTAGCTGTCTGTCTGTTTGTTCCGGTTAATGTCCGAAACGGCGGAACCTATTTTGAGAAAAATTTCACTGAAGGATAGTGTACAAAATTTCTATTTTCGTAGGGACACAGCACAACACTTCACTTTATTTTAAACTTTAATTCGGGACTATATATATAAATTGAGAAGGATGAATGATTAAACTTAAATAAACAATTTTTTTTTTTTTTTTTTTTTTTTTTTTTTTTTCGAACTGACCTACACTGCCAGCTTTTTAGGCTTTCACAGTTTCACCGGACTACTAAGGGGAGCGCTTAAGGCACTCACCCGATTTTATATAGACGACTAGCACAAGGGCGCACGGCACGCCTCGGCTTGGGCTGTCGTCGAAAACCCGAATCTAACTAGCTAAGCTAACCTAAGCTAAGCCTATCCGTATCATACCTGTATGGGTTCGTGAAATATACATGGTTACCAAGCATGTATGTTTCACGATCCCGTACACGTATTTTGTATCTGTCTATCTGAGTTCTAAACTATTTCAGTTCGAAAGGGCAAAAAAACAAACAAAAATAGCCCACCACTATGTGTACCTACAAGTGAGTGTGTGTGCACGTGTGTGGGGTGATCGGTGTTATGTTGTAGACGAGTGTTTGATCAAATCGGTGTTACTCTGTTCGCGCATGCAAGCTGCTCGAGGACCTCGGCTAGAGCAGTTGCCGAGGGAGGCCTAGGATTGTGTGCTGGGGCAAAATTCACAGCCAAACCGCGGCGGCGTGATCTGTGATAAATAAACAATACCAATATGAACGATCATACATTTTTAAAAGATGCTATCGTGAGCGCGAGCTAAGTCGATCCGAGCGCCATCTATTGACTAAAACAACAGCGGGTGACATAGGCTACTTTATTTTAGACTAACTGTCATCCATGGCTTTGTTTGTATATATTCAGTTTAACTTGTCTTTTTTATTCCCCGGCTGTGACCTTCATAATTCAATCGATTCAAATTTATCTTAAAAATAAATTTAATTATTTCAACAAAGTACAAGTAAATAGTGTACATATATGGGATTTGTAGAAAATATCACCATGTCATAACAGAAGGACGTTTCTCGTTGAGTTTGTCGTTCAGACGAGGCATTTGAAAAATATTCGTAGGTAATTTAGTTTTTTACAAAATAGTTTTATTAAAATCAAATTAAAATTGCATCAACTTAAAGTGACATCATAATGTACTACGAACTCTTAAACTAACTAAAGGGGCTGGTGGGACCGTGTAAGTAGTTCCCCACCAGGAACGATGCGGTGAAAATAAAAATATATAAAAAAAATGCGTGAAAGGAAGAGAGAGAGCGTGGAGCGGCAGGTGGTCTTGCTTATAAATAAGTATAATAACAAAGAACCCAAATAGAAAGCGTGCACTAACCTGCAAAGACAGGAATCTCACTCTGAAGAAGAGCGAAAGCGCTGACGATATCAATACAAAGTGGTACAAACATTATATATATTTATATCTGTTATAGCGTTTCGATGTCCAATGCGTTCTCACATATATCATTTTATAGTATAAAGCGAAAAATATATATGCGGATGCTCATTATCTGAATCGCAGTCATTATATTTATTTATAAGGGCGATTCAGTAACAATACTAAAATAAAATAAAAATACATTAATTTATATTGTTTATTTTAACGATAATATGTCTATAAAAAAAAAAGTTTAAGCCAAAAAGAGAACGACACTCATGTATTTTCGTAGTTTTACTCGTATTGAAGTAACTTTTAAATGGGACGTATTCTGGTCGCAACGTTCTAGAGATAACTCGAAAACTGTAAATTTTAAGTTACTTCTTTATTGTTCTGATTAAAGTGTGCCTAATACATATGTAATAAATATAATATACATCATTTTGTAATATTGAACGATATCATAGAAATAGAAAGTGAATTCGATAGATGTAACCTCGACATCAGATACACCGGCGCTTCCCTCCGTTCGGTTTGTAACACTAGCAGTTACATTTGGATTCCTACCACGACGCAGTACGCACAGAGAGAAGATGTCATTGATCTTTAAGTAGCCCGATGTAAATGTCCACACGGCATCCCGCCGGCATTACGGGAACGCGATCGCATCACACTTGTCCGGCTTCTATTGTAATTCGTAAATACCTAACATTACGGCACTCACATGCTACCTGTGGGCCTTTGCATTTCAATTCACTCGTCTGTACATTATAAATAGCGGAATATTTCATTTAGGTCAAGGTTTCATAATTTTATTGTTGTCATTATTATTTGTCCTTTATATGAATCGATACAAATGACTATTGTAAACCCGATATCAATATGTAAACAGAAATGTGAAGTATTGTAGTTAGATGAATAGAATGACATAATAGTATACCGGCATTTGAATGCTCAGTGTGACGTGCACTACGCGAGTACGGACAGACGGACGAGCAATCGCGCGATATCATGTTAGAAGTCGACCACATTTTATAAAATTGTTTTAACATTTGGGTATTGAATCGTATCGGGTTTATATCGTTATTGAAATTATCTTCCTCCTAAATTATTATGATTGATTACTTAACGTAAAATGCATTTCAAGAGATTCGCAAGTGTGTGTGAGTGTGGATGTACATAAAGCGGTGTGCGGCAGCGAGTCTCTCGCTCTGCGACTATAGCTTCTAGTTCTGTAGTGGTTTCGAGTGTCGTCATGGAGTGGGATTGTATGTACTTGCTTTTAGTTATAAGTCTCGCCTTCTATAGGTGGCTCGTGAGTAAATCTCATTTTTATTTATAACTACATACTTTTGTACAGTAGTCAACAATAATATTATTTTATTTTTCAAAAAATATCGCCCGATTAAACATATTGATCGTGTTTGTATGGATAACTTATTTAACTGTTTGTATATAACAGTTTTTTACCAGTGAACGTAACAATATGTTATTGCGTATTGAAGCTTCTCATTGTCTTTCCGTTTACATAGGTACTTCTGTATAATTGTTTTGTAGTGAACATTGAGATATAAAAAGCTTGAAGCAAATTCTTCGCATGTCGTTATGATATTTACATTACGAGTGGCATTTTTAAGAGATTTTCTGTCCAACAATATTTTTTTAAATATGGAAATAGAAGGCTAGGTAGGTCGACGATCGGTTCGTTGCTCGCGTTTCCGTACTACACGATGTCATGCTCGTTAATAAGTGTCTTTATGCGCGATATTAAAAATGACTTGTCGTATTTTATCGGCAGAGGTTCTACCGCACTCTGAGCGAGATCAAGTCGGAGGTCGAGTCCGTGATCAAAACCGGAAGGAAGATGGTGGAGGAGAAGTCGGTCCCGGAGCCGCAGGAGTTCTCGAAGAAGATCGACGCGCTGAAGGAGCTGTACAACAAGCTCGGCGCTCAGATCACCGAGTCCAAGACGAAGCTCGAGAACGCGCTGGTGAGCGCGCGCGAGATGCACAACGACGTGCAGACGCTCGGCGCCTGGCTCCACGCGCTCGACGCGCCCTCCCCCGGCGTCGCGCGCGGACACCAGACCCTCGAGCTCGAGATGTCGCGCATGCGCGCCGTGCGCGACCGTCTCAACGCCACCTACGCACAGTTCGCCGCCGCCTGCGACTCCCAGCAGCTGCACGCGCTGCAGCCGCTGCGCGCTCAGCTCGACGCCGTGAACGCGCGCTGGGAGGCGCTGCGCCGGCGCGCCCCCGCCGCCCCCACCGCCCCCACCGCCCCCGCCGCCCCCGGCCGGCACGACGCCCTGCGCGCGCACCTCGCCGACGTGGAGCGCGAGCTCGCCAGCGCCGAGACCATGTCGCCGGCGAAGCTGAAGCTGCTCGAGACCGAGCTCAAGTCCAGAGCGGGGGACGTGGAATCGCTCGAGAGCAAGCCGCTCACTGAGCTCTGGGAGAAGCTCCTCGCCGAGATAACGGTAAGTCGCTTGCACAGGTACGTGTCTTCGTTTCCACCTCATCGATCGCTCTGTACTTTTAATTACATTTGCGCTTTACAATGTGACGAGCACCACTTGTTATCGCATCCTTGTTATTTGAAACCGTTCTTTATTTCCTCTTGTCGTTTTATCTTAAAGTATTACGATCCATGTTTCTTTATAAAGTTTACTTCCTTCAACTACTAGAATGCGTCTGATCGAACGTGCATAATTGATATATTGCAGAATGTATAAAGACGCATATTAAACTGTGTTATACTTGTGTATATATTGAGAAAACTAAAATATTCCTGCTGCTCAACTATGCTATTCGTTCGTGTCCGGTTGCAACGGATAACCGTGTGTCTCACAATCCTACTAAACAACAATATAAAGTTCTTTTAAAATCACTGTTTATAAATACAATGCACGCTGGGATTTCGCTAAAGGTAAGTGAACACACGTAGTACATTGGTGTGAGTGTGCGTGTCAAATGATATAACAGACTAAACTACATTATTTTGTATAATTTTCCGAGTGGTGCCGTGTGCTCGTAACTAGTGATTGAAGGAAACCGGCGCAGGCGACGCGCGACCTGTAAATAAATATATATCATCATGTAAATACATTGGCGTCGGTCTGCCTGCGAGTGCGAGTGCGAGTGCGCGTGCGCGTGCGCGTGCGCGTTCGTGTTCCGGACCTGACGCCCGCATCGTCGCCGCCGGTTCGCTTTGGACTCACTTGCCGGGAATCATGCTTTATTTCACTCATCACGCTTCCTGAGCTTGGGCAAATCACCGCACTCGATCATTTCATTCTGAAAAGGCGGGGGTGAAGGTGAAGGGGAGAGTCGGGAAAGAGACCCGCGACGAACACTGTAAATAACACGTGGTGTGGTGCGCGGTGCGCGGTGCCAGCACCGACTGAGCGCGGTTTGTGGTTGCAGGCCGCCCGGCGCCCCCCGCCGCTCCCCGCGGGCCCCGAGCCCCCCGCGACCCCCGCGACCCCCGACACCGTCGAGTACGAGAACGTCACTGACACCATCAAGCGGCGGCTCGAGAGCCCCGTCGAGACTCCACGAGCGGATCGCCACGAGTTCAAACGGTCCAAAATACCGTTGGCGCTCCGGAGCCCTGTCCCCATCAAGAAGGAAATGAAGGAAGGCGGCAGCGGCAGCCGCGCTTCTTCCCTCGACAGGACGAGAAGGGCGACCTCGAGCCCCGCGACCGACAGTCTCGCCAGCTCACTTTCCGCAGACTCCATCGAACCCCTCACTTCTGTCCCGGCCACCGGGTCGGACTCTATTCCCTCCACCCCTGATATGCCCAGAAATGATAGCAGCACCTTTAATCTCTTGCAAGATAGCGACCTCTTCACGAAAATATCGAAAAATGAGCTGCAACCTGAAGTGAAGTCGGAGCGTACCGCGGTCGAACCGGACCCTTGCCATGTGGTCGCCGTTCGCGAACGCGAGATAGTGAAAGGTACCGTCGGGCCGAACGAGCCCGGGGGCGACCTCTATCCCTTCGAGCCGGTCGATGCGCTGCTCGAGTTCGTCCCGCAGACTGCGGAGACAGTCGAGATCCTCGACGACACTGAAAATAGTGACGAACAGAACGAGCCTGATCACGAACCCGATGCCAGTTGCGCGCCTTTCCACCTCGGCTCCGAGCCGAAAACATTCGTCATCGAAGTGAAAACCCTCGAACAGAGAATGCGGCCCACTCTCGGGGTTCTGAAGCGAAAAAATAGTGCCGACGACGACGAATGCAACAAAAGCATGAGGGTGTCCGCCGACGTACCCGACCTCATCCCGGCCGGAGATCGAGCGCCGGGGACGCCGGGGACTCCGCCTCCCACACCTTCGGGGGAGGCGGCCGACTGTCCGCTGCTGTATGATTTGACCTCTCGACAGAAAGAGACACAAATGAACCTGCACAGGGACGAGGTTAACGAGTATCTAATCCTGGACGAGGTGCCGGAAGACTGCGCCGCGCTACCGGTGTCTTCCGCCACCGAGGAGGTCGCGAGCGAGCCGCCACGCGCGGAGGGACGCGGCGCTGCGCGGGGGGGACACGTCACCACTCGGGGGGGACGCGGCGCTGCGCGGGGGGGACATTGCGCCGCGCGGGGGGACGAGCCCCCGCCGATCGCAGCCGATAGCGGCGGCTCGGCGCCAGACGACACCGAAAAGACGGTCGAATTAGAGAAGGACGAAGTCATCTATTACGAAGTAGACGAAAGACCTCAGGTAATGATATAATGGAAAGTGTGTGAATGACATAAGATTCAAGGGTGGGGCTGACGACACCAACAACTTTATATTTCACGTAGGAATTAAATTACGTGAAAAGTTACTCATTACATTTTACAGATATTGGATGTAGTTTATGGTACATAATAGTCGCGTATGCGAGGACTCGATGCACACATTATACAAAGTACTTTAGATTTTATTGCGAGAAATAAGAAAGATATTTTTTTTTAATTTAAATTTATATAAACGCATAAACAAATGCACGATGAAAGTATAACTATAGGTAATTTATGCTATTACAACACTTGACACTAGTGACGTAGGCTGGCTTCGCACGAGTGCAATGTATTAATGTGGCCTCCTAAATGTTTAAACGATTTAATTTCACATTTGTTTATTATATATTTACAGTTAATTAAAGTCATAGAAGCTACGTAAGAATTTTCATACACACAATTTTTCTTTTCATGCTCATTATTTTAAATCTGTAATATGTAACGCTAATAATAAATTATATAATAATTAGTAATAAAGTAACGCTGAAACAATACGAGCTTGCCGTAAAGAGCGGTTTTGGCTTAGAGTAAACGGCAATATTTGTCAAAATAGTGTTGCAAGTTTACTTTTTAATAATAAGTAAAGGATAAAAAGAACAATAGATGAATATAAGAGTAGATATAAACTGAAAAAGGTAAGAATGAGAGTGATAAAGAAAAACATATGTATACCCTATGTAAGGGTTAGGGTATAAGGGTAAGAAGATGATGATGATGTAATAATAAAAATTATTACTGTGGGCTATTTTTAAGAGGTAGACATTATCAAGGATTTTTTTGTATGTATTTTTAGATGTAGCTCATAAGGCTTAGCCAGCGTTATCAATGCAAGTGCCTGAAAACTCTATTAGAATACGTCGACTTTTCATTTTTTAATATAAGTATAATGTACATATATTTTATATATATATATATATATATAAACTTTCCGTAAAAAATTCTTTAAGTGATAGTGAAAACCGTATCAAAATCTATTGTTTAGTTTAGAAGAACTAAGGTCTATATAGACAGACACGAAAACGACTTTATTTTGTACTATTTAAAGATATATTAGTAAATGTTGAAAAATAAAAATGATTTGTTGGTCTGCGTCAGTCGGTCCCGCGGGGATGTGGTCCCGAGCAGGATGCTGTGAGTAATTGTGATAAGGAACATCGATGTCTGTGTTTGTTGAGGTGTACTGCGTGCGTTCACTTGTACGTGACATTGTAATGCTGTATGTTCGTTTGTTCCTATGTAGGTTCTTAATATGACGCGGCCCGTAAATTTGCATTTATTGCTGTGGGGGGATTTATTCAGGAGATTCACGAAGATGGTAACGCGTTAAATCTAGATAAGAGCAGCATTCAAGTGCTTGATCACAGTCTTGTAATTTGACAGGTAGCTAACCAGGTGGACTCAGGAAATGTACCACTGTATTAATTGTAAAAATACACAATAATCGTATTATTTTTTAAGAATGGTTTTGCAGTACGTGTGTCTTGTTTATTACAATTATGAAAAAAATCAATCTTTGGAATTTACATAATTTTTTTGATCGCAGGTACTTCACTTTTTGTTTAGGTAGATTCGTGCTGATGTTGAATGAACTGTAATGACTTTATTGAATTATAAATTATAATATTGGTTGTGCGAGATTTAGTTGTAATTCAGACCACTTTTAGTTTATATTTCAAAATATATAGATTTTTATCCTTTGTAACTTCTGTGAATAAATGTTTTTTTATTATTATTAATATGTTATTATAGTAAAAATGTTTATTTATAAAAGTTTCCGAAATTGAGATATTGTTGAGGGGTTTGTTACACGTACAGTCGCGCTCATCGGTGAGCGAGTTCGAAAAGAAGCAGCCGCTTTCGACGTCAACTCCAATCAAGCAGGAGGAGAAGAGGAAGCAGGTGCAGGTGGTGGCCGTGTCGCCGAAGCTGGCGGAGGGGGGGCGCGACGAGCGCGTGGCGGAGTTCGAGGGCGCGGCGGGCGCCATGTCGCGGCGCATGGACGTGATGCTGGTGACGGTGGCGGGAGTGAACGTGGAGCGCGACCCCGGCAAGCGGCTCGAGGTAGGTGTGTGTGCGCGGGGGCGGGGGCGGGGCGGGGGCGGAGGGGGGACGCGACGAGCGCGTGGCGGAGTTCGAGGGCGCGGCGGGCGCCATGTCGCGGCGCATGGACGTGATGCTGGTGACGGTGGCGGGAGTGAACGTGGAGCGCGACCCCGGCAAGCGGCTCGAGGTAGGTGTGTGTGCGCGGGGGCGGGGGCGGAGGGGGGGCGCGACGAGCGCGTGGCGGAGTTCGAGGGCGCGGCGGGCGCCATGTCGCGGCGCATGGACGTGATGCTGGTGACGGTGGCGGGAGTGAACGTGGAGCGCGACCCCGGCAAGCGGCTCGAGGTAGGTGTGTGTGCGCGGGGGCGGGGGCGGAGGGGGGGCGCGACGAGCGCGTGGCGGAGTTCGAGGGCGCGGCGGGCGCCATGTCGCGGCGCATGGACGTGATGCTGGTGACGGTGGCGGGAGTGAACGTGGAGCGCGACCCCGGCAAGCGGCTCGAGGTAGGTGTGTGTGCGCGGGGGCGGGGGCGGAGGGGGGGCGCGACGAGCGCGTGGCGGAGTTCGAGGGCGCGGCGGGCGCCATGTCGCGGCGCATGGACGTGATGCTGGTGACGGTGGCGGGAGTGAACGTGGAGCGCGACCCCGGCAAGCGGCTCGAGGTAGGTGTGTGTGCGCGGGGGCGGGGGCGGGGCGGGGGCGGAGGGGGGGCGCGATGAGCGCGTGGCGCAGTTCGAGGGCGCGGCGGGCGCCATGTCGCGGCGCATGGACGTGATGCTGGTGACGGTGGCGGGAGTGAACGTGGAGCGCGACCCCGGCAAGCGGCTCGAGGTAGGTGTGTGTGCGCGGGGGCGGGGGCGGAGGGGGGGCGCGACGAGCGCGTGGCGGAGTTCGAGGGCGCGGCGGGCGCCATGTCGCGGCGCATGGACGTGATGCTGGTGACGGTGGCGGGAGTGAACGTGGAGCGCGACCCCGGCAAGCGGCTCGAGGTAGGTGTTTGTGCGCGGGGGCGGGGGCGGAGGGGGGGCGCGACGAGCGCGTGGCGGAGTTCGAGGGCGCGGCGGGCGCCATGTCGCGGCGCATGGACGTGATGCTGGTGACGGTGGCGGGAGTGAACGTGGAGCGCGACCCCGGCAAGCGGCTCGAGGTAGGTGTGTGTGCGCGGGGGCGGGGGCGGAGGGGGGGCGCGACGAGCGCGTGGCGGAGTTCGAGGGCGCGGCGGGCGCCATGTCGCGGCGCATGGACGTGATGCTGGTGACGGTGGCGGGAGTGAACGTGGAGCGCGACCCCGGCAAGCGGCTCGAGGTAGGTGTGTGTGCGCGGGGGCGGGGGGGGCGGGGGCGGAGGGGGGGCGCGACGAGCGCGTGGCGGAGTTCGAGGGCGCGGCGGGCGCCATGTCGCGGCGCATGGACGTGATGCTGGTGACGGTGGCGGGAGTGAACGTGGAGCGCGACCCCGGCAAGCGGCTCGAGGTAGGTGTTTGTGCGCGGGCGGGGCGGGGGGGCGGAGGGGGGGCGCGACGAGCGCGTGGCGGAGTTCGAGGGCGCGGCGGGCGCCATGTCGCGGCGCATGGACGTGATGCTGGTGACGGTGGCGGGAGTGAACGTGGAGCGCGACCCCGGCAAGCGGCTCGAGGTAGGTGTGTGTGCGCGGGGGCGGGGGCGGAGGGGGGGCGCGACGAGCGCGTGGCGGAGTTCGAGGGCGCGGCGGGCGCCATGTCGCGGCGCATGGACGTGATGCTGGTGACGGTGGCGGGAGTGAACGTGGAGCGCGACCCCGGCAAGCGGCTCGAGGTAGGTGTGTGTGCGCGGGGGCGGGGGCGGAGGGGGGGCGCGACGAGCGCGTGGCGGAGTTCGAGGGCGCGGCGGGCGCCATGTCGCGGCGCATGGACGTGATGCTGGTGACGGTGGCGGGAGTGAACGTGGAGCGCGACCCCGGCAAGCGGCTCGAGGTAGGTGTGTGTGCGCGGGGGCGGGGGCGGGGCGGGGCGGAGGGGGGGCGCGACGAGCGCGTGGCGGAGTTCGAGGGCGCGGCGGGCGCCATGTCGCGGCGCATGGACGTGATGCTGGTGACGGTGGCGGGAGTGAACGTGGAGCGCGACCCCGGCAAGCGGCTCGAGGTAGGTGTGTGTGCGCGGGGGCGGGGGCGGGGCGGGGGCGGAGGGGGGGCGCGACGAGCGCGTGGCGGAGTTCGAGGGCGCGGCGGGCGCCATGTCGCGGCGCATGGACGTGATGCTGGTGACGGTGGCGGGAGTGAACGTGGAGCGCGACCCCGGCAAGCGGCTCGAGGTAGGTGTGTGTGCGCGGGGGCGGGGGCGGGGCGGGGGCGGAGGGGGGCGCGACGAGCGCGTGGCGGAGTTCGAGGGCGCGGCGGGCGCCATGTCGCGGCGCATGGACGTGATGCTGGTGACGGTGGCGGGAGTGAACGTGGAGCGCGACCCCGGCAAGCGGCTCGAGGTAGGTGTGTGTGCGCGGGGGCGGGGGCGGGGCGGGGGCGGAGGGGGGGCGCGACGAGCGCGTGGCGGAGTTCGAGGGCGCGGCGGGCGCCATGTCGCGGCGCATGGACGTGATGCTGGTGACGGTGGCGGGAGTGAACGTGGAGCGCGACCCCGGCAAGCGGCTCGAGGTAGGTGTGTGTGCGCGGGGGCGGGGGCGGGGCGGGGGCGGAGGGGGGGCGCGACGAGCGCGTGGCGGAGTTCGAGGGCGCGGCGGGCGCCATGTCGCGGCGCATGGACGTGATGCTGGTGACGGTGGCGGGAGTGAACGTGGAGCGCGACCCCGGCAAGCGGCTCGAGGTAGGTGTGTGTGCGCGGGGGCGGGGGCGGGGCGGGGGCGGAGGGGGGGCGCGACGAGCGCGTGGCGGAGTTCGAGGGCGCGGCGGGCGCCATGTCGCGGCGCATGGACGTGATGCTGGTGACGGTGGCGGGAGTGAACGTGGAGCGCGACCCCGGCAAGCGGCTCGAGGTAGGTGTGTGTGCGCGGGGGCGGGGGCGGGGCGGGGGCGGAGGGGGGCGCGACGAGCGCGTGGCGGAGTTCGAGGGCGCGGCGGCCGCCATACTTTTGGTATATTTTTAACATAATAACAAGTCTAGCATGGTTTTAGGTTAACAGTTATCGACTATTATTAGTAAATAACTTATATACAAGTTACAGAAACAAAAACCATCCTAAAATAACGGCTTGTTCCAATCAATTGAGGTAAACGGTTTTTTTAAAGCTGTTCCACATCACCACGATAAAATCGGATTATAGAAGATAGCCTTAGTTTCTTCTCGCCACTGAAGTTTGTTATTTTTTAAAGATCTTGAAGAATCAGTTGGGGCAGCTGGCGCCGGACGCGGCGGCGCTCATCTCCCGCGGGGACTCGCTCGTCTACGAGAAGCACAAGGAGAACCCGTTGCTCGCCGACTACATACAGACAAATTTCCAAGTGAATATTATTTCATTTAGTTGTTATGTCTATGCTATGCTGAAATATTTAATTATTTTTAAATCGCATTTCATTTGTGCGACCCGGATTTAAATTTGATTATTTATTTCACGGAATGTCTAAGTTATAAGTAATTTATCCGATACTAGGACAAACTTCGAAATAAATGGTCGACGGTGATGTCGGAGATAGAATCGAAACGAAACCAGGCAATGAAGGCGGAAGACAACCTCAAGGAGTTGAACAGACTTATCGAGGGTCTGCAGCGTTGGCTCAGGGATTTCGACGGTGCCGGCCGGCGGGAGGAGCCGCTCGACCGCGAGGCCGAGGTCGAGGCCGTGCAGGAGCTGTGCAGGGAGCTGAAGGCGCAGCACGTCGGCTTCCCGGAGAAGGCGGTGGCGGAGCTGCTGGTGGCGTGGGCGAAGGCGGCGGGGGAGGCGGGGGCGGCGGGCGAGGCGGGCGAGGCGGTGACGCGCGCTAACCGCGTGCGCGAGGCGGTGGCGGGCGCGCGCTCGGCCCTGCGCGCTCCGCCGCTGCACCCCGGCGACTACGACGAGTTCCCGCTGCAGGAGGACGCGCTGGCGGTGAGTGCGCGGGCGCGAGGGGGAGTGCGGGCGCGGGGGGGAGTGCTGGCGCGGGGAGTGACGCGGGTCGCGGTTGCAGCGCGTGCGGGAGCGCATGGCGGAGGCGCGCGCGGGGGTGGAGGAGGTGGAGCGGGAGGCGGGCGCGGGCGCGGGCGCGGCCCACGAGGAGGAGCGCGTGCGACGCGTGCGCGACAAGTTGCGCGAGGAGTGGCGGCAGCTGCAGGACGCGTACACGGAGCGCTACAACAGGTTCTATACTTTTTCCTATATATCTTTTATTGCTCTGTGTACTCGTAAATGAAATGTGTCGTGTTTGTAACGGACAACGACAATTTTACTAATACATTGCAAGAGTCCTATTTCAAGTGTAGGTATAATGCTTAATAAATACATCAGTCATTACACTACTTTATTAATCGAGCTCTAATGTAGTTCGAACGCAAACATCAAAACATCTGTGGATATGCTATTACCACTTCACCGATAGTATTATAACTAATTTGTTAAAGTTAACTATAACAATGACAAGAATCACTAATAGTTACATTTACCAGAATTAGTTGCACCATGAAACATTTTGTAATATTTAAAGTTATTAGGGTTACAACGTAAATAAAGCAATTAATCCCTAAAACCGAAGAGGATAACATTTTTAACTTATACAAGTCTTTGTTCTATCCCTCGCCAGATGGTCAATGCGCGCAAAAAATTAATGTTATAATTACTGTCCTTTGTTTTTTATTTCGTATCTTTTTTTGTGAAGTTGTATATTTATATTTAAATACTGACATATTTATATCAATGGCTAATCCGGAGAAAAGTGAACAAGTCTGTTATACATTATTTTATTCTATGATGCGTATTCAATTTTAATAACGTGTAAACAGAACAGTAGTTACTTCACAGTTGGCGGCCTCAACAAATGCATTAAGTGGAATGTTAGCGCACCTACATAGTTTTTAGACATCCGGAATCTGATTAATAATATTTCTTTCCTCTATTTAGTGAATCGATCAATTTTAGGAAGTAAATTTTCCTCTTTCTAAGACGCAATAATTTTTATATGTACAATTCCTGTTCGTTGGAAGGACTATTTTGAATTCCCCGTAGGATTTCTCGCAGTAACTACGTAATATTTGAAAGTATTACTACTAAAGTGATAGGAAGTTCAAAAGTTGACAATAATAATAACATTAACCGGTCAACATCGACCGGTAATTGTTGACGTTAAATGGTGACGTAATTTGAACCATTGTTAACTGGTGCAAGGTATTTATCGCGTAACATTGGTTACATCGATGTGAGCGCGTGCAGGTGGGCGCGGTGCCGCCGCGTCTGGGCGCAGCTGTACGCGGCGCTGGAGGCGGCGGGCGCGGCGCTGGACGCGGCGGGGGCGGCGGGGGCGGCGGGGGCGGCGGGGGCCGGGGCGGGGGCGGTGGAGGCGGGCGCGGGGGCGGTGGCGGAGGCGCGGCGGTGCGCGCGCGAGGTGCTGTGCGCATGCGCGGCACCGCTGGCGGAGCGGGTGCGGGAGCAGGCGGAGGCGGTGGAGGCGCGGTGGGGGCGCGCGGAGGCGGCGTGGGCGGCGGAGGCGGAGGCGCAGGTGCGGCAGGTGGAGGAGCTGCTGGAGACGACGACGCCGAACCCCTCGGACCGCACGAGCCTCTCCATTCGGCTGAGCCTCGTCAAGGTACGCTGCGCGCTGCACGCTGCACGCTGCTCACATTTACATTATGTCAATTCCTCGCCTTCGCTCGCATATACTATTCAAATTATAAAGAGCCTTATGTGTACGTGCAGAGAACAGTTCACATAATCGAACTAGCGATGTTTATAAGAGATCGTGGCGTGAGAATTAATTGAGCAGTAAGAGGTGACATGCTACGTATTTCAAATTGATTACAATCTTAACAATAATTCCTTCACATGTCTTACAATGTGATAGAAACAAATTTGCAATCTTACTTAAATATAATTACTGAGCTACTAATTTTGTTATTCTTTGCATTATGAAACAATCCTGTATAAAACATAAGTCTCTCGTCAAAAGAAATATATTAGTATTTTCATGTTTGAAGAAATGGTAAGACAAGTCGAATATTTTAACAAATCTCTGGAAAATTTTATATAGCTACATAAAATGTCAAGTCAATTTTTTATAAAAATTTTCTGGTCATACAGACGATTGAATACATAAAAAACGATAATAATGTGTAAATTTGAATTAATAATATGAATGCTCTATTCGGGATATCTATTCTTATTCATTGATTTGGTTTAATTGAAACACCGGATGACTTCAAATTGATATGAAAAATAAATGATCTTGATAAATGCGTTCGCCGGCGCTCGATCTAAATGCTCGGGACACAATGCCTCGAGTCTATAAGTATAGTTGAAGTGACCCCGCACCGCTCGCCCCACTCTACGGAGACGCGCGCGAGTCTGCACACGGGGGAGGAGACAAGTTAAATATGGCAATCCTATTTTTAGAAGCACCGGTCTCACGAACTGACCCCAGGAGGACTTGAACGATCGAATATGGCCACGGTCAATATTCGACTGTCGTTGTCATTATAGACCGCTATTACAAACGGATCAATGTTCATATCAGAGTTGGGAAAAGGGAGATAATATTTTCCGTCGCTGCCATGTTGCTATAACTGGAAGCGGAAGAACCTTCGTCTTCCATAGCTTGGGCGTTGTCAGACTGCGACATTTCCTCCGATTGAATTCTTCGTTGATGTGAGGGGCATGTATTATGAGAAATTATCGTAACATTTGGAATCCTAATCCTTTATATATGGGCTATGTATCGATAAATAGATCCAATTCGAAATTAGTAACGAAGGTCGGACACGAACGGAGGCGGGCGCGAGTCAAAGTGTATTGATCCGGTGTATCCCTAATCCGATAAGGAGACCTGCGCGTGAATTGCAGTATAATGTAAGTATAATGTTCACGCGAGAGCTCCAGTTGTCCCAGAAGAAGAAAACGCAGTCCGGTAAACCGGGCTACATTCAAACAGACACTCGGGGTTTAAATATATCTCTGGCAAAGCACAAGTCCAGTAGCGAGCTTTCCGTTTATTCCGAATGAAGCGCTCAGGACACGTTTCACTCGGGTCGGTTGGTTCCGCGAGGCTGACGGCGACCGACCACTAACATTGCAATGTACGATCGACCGCGACGCGTTCAAAAGTACATTTATTGATAATGCATATCGGAATTTGATGAACACCACCGCATAGGAATGTTGCGCAATCGTTTAATAATCGTAACCTTATAATAGGCGACGGACACGTCGGCTCGGAACTCGTTTTCTTCATGAACATTGCTATTCCCTACGTTATATTTATATCAGTCGACGATGCACTGTATGTGTCATACCAATGCGACAATATTATTATACTATCTGATATAAATACTTTTGTTAGTTCCCGTCTGAAATGAAGAGGTACAGTGAGGGAACTTGTTTATGTGAGCCAAACCTGTAAAACATATGCAGTATCGATACTGCAATAATATTAATAATGTGCGAACATAAACATAATCGAGCAAGTCGAGTCCCGCGCGCGCTTTACTAACCACAACGCGGATACAAATATTGACAAATATTGTAACCGTTTTTATTATTCTCTTCTCTACTTTTCATTATTTTTAGTTAACATTTTTATTAAATTATAATAATTGCAAATTCGAATGCGTTCACTACAATGTGCATAACGCGGGTTTTTCGCTTAGGAATGCAACTAGATAATATAATAATAACTAGATAACTCGTGCTCGTGTGGCTTTAGTTATATTACTCCCTCAAATGATTTCACGCCGGCGCCAGAGTGTCTACTGCTTTCCTATTTCGATGTTAAGTCGTGTTTAATCCCCTCTGCAGTTACGTGGAAAGGAAGGGCTACGCACATCATCGGGCTGTCTTAAAAATAATGCTAGTTTTAGTATCTTTGCCTCAAACTTACTGCGGTTCGATGAGTACTAGAGTACAGGAGTCTACTTTCAATGGCACCACGAGTGAATTGTACTTGAATATTTACGATATTGGTAAATTTTTATGAATTGCTCCGTCTTTCGTGAGTCTGATCTCGAAACTATTTTACAAAAAATTCTCTACTGAATGAGTTTTTCTATTTCTCAGCTCTGTTACCGTCTTAGGATCTTCACCAGTTATTCATTCTGTAGGATACGCGCTGAAGCGCTGTCTAATGATTACGAACAGACAGAAAACTTGTTTTGTTTTTTATTCATTATGAAATTGCATTAAGTTTCACTCTTAGTTATTGTCCATATTTGTTGGTTAATAAGTAGAAGATTAAGGTAGAATAAAAAAAAAACAATAGTAACAGATGTACTCGCCGTGTGGCGCAATAGGTCGCGTTGCGTGTCGCGGCGCGTGTCGCGGTAGGGGGGAGGCGCCGCCGCACATTTTATTTTAGAATGTATGAAAATATTTGTCCCATGTCTCGTCCGCGCTCCGGCACCGGCCGCGGCGCCCCCGTACCACCGCACCCCCGCACCCCCGCACTCCCGCACTCCGGTGCCAGAACATCGCAAGTGCGTGACGCACTCTCGCCGATTTTGAATCTATTTATTATCTACAGAATGTTAGAATTTATTTTAATTTGCTAGTTTATTCTGGTTTATAGCAGAGCAATGAAATATTGCAGTCGGTAGTCGGCGCTTAGTTCCGCGGCGGACATTTCCCTGAGCGCTTGTAGTTTCGGCTGAGAGAGCGATTTGCGTGCGAGTTGTTTGCGAGTTGTTTGCGAGTTGTCGGTGAGTGAGTGTCGGCCGAGTTGGTGACGCGCGACGCGCGACGCTACGTCTGTTAGCCGTCAACTCTTTATGTCATTCATTCATTATTTTTATGTAGTTCTAGTCTTGTATTCTATAACATGTTTATTTTATTTCACAAACACACGTTATTATATGACAGTTTATGGTGTAATTTTATCATTTATGTGTCTATACTACCGACCTGCCCCGGGTTCTCATGGGCGCAATGTACTATTATGACTTCCTACATTTCTAAACAATGTAGATTTTTTTTTTCTTGCATATTTAAATTTCATCAAAATTATAAAACCTACGCAAGATTTCAAATAAAAAACTGTTTTGTTACACGTCATTTGAAATCAGGGATATCTTCTAAGATTTTAAAATATTCATTGAAATAATATGGTTAAGTTATGATCTACATTAAATCCCTAAAGTAACTTTTTGGTTCGATAAAGATTCATACTGTTCTGATTAAAATAACGCCGGAAACCCCACCAACATTTTCTTATTAAAATTTAATATATAAAGTGATTTCATTGAGTTATACTTAGGAGTTAGGCGTATACGAGCAAGAACATTATATAGGTATTTTAAATGTACACAATTCCTTAGTATATTGTGTTGATGTACGTGAAAAGGTTTAGCCAGCCTTATCATAGAGTCCGAACACTTGTTAAAGTTTCATTCGCATGCGTCGACTATTCTTTACTTTATATAAATACTAGCGGCCCGCTCCGGCTTCGCACGGGTATAAAATATATAGCCTATGTCGTTCACTGAAAAAATGTTTAACATCGATCCAGTAACGCGCACGCGTTAAATCTGGACCAACCTCAAAAATAACAGTATTTCTTCACTATTTAATTTATGTTATTATGCATATATAAACCTTCCTCTTCAATCACTCTATCTATTAAAAACAAACCGCATTAAAATCCGTTGCGTAGTTTTAAAGATTTAAGCATACGTAGGGATATAGAGACAGAGAAAGCGACTTTGTTTTATAGCATGTTGTAATAATATACATGTATTATAGATATATACGTTTCGGAGGAAAATCCTAGACTAGACAATCCAGACTGTTTTATAATATTTGTAGATAACTAGCAACGGCCCGCGACTCCCTATGTATTAATTACAATATGAAAATGAATAATGTTCCGCAGTGAGAGCGTCGCCTTCTACAATAGCTTTTACGTATGAACCAACGTTGTACTCTGTCTCCTCTCACTTACTTTTGTGAGAAGAGTTACAACAATTATTAGTTTTGCCAATAAGCTTGTTCCATTCTGACAAGTATCAGTAAGATTGCTCCAGCTACAAGGAATTTACGATATGCTACAAATTACCTTCGCCTCTTGTGAAATACGCACTGAAACGTGATCAAAATACTTTTATTGGGTAAAGGCAATAAAAACGTCCACTCACTTATAAGTATTTCACCATATCTTATAAACATATCTACCGAAAACTACCTGAACACTCTTTTAATAGAGCTACGTGAGTATGCTTTAAGAAATTTATAATGTTGCTAGAAAATATTCCTTTTCAAACGAATAGTTAAACTCTATATATACCTAGTCTTGCTATAAAAACTGAAACAAAAAAATAATAAAAAAATTATATTGCAAATAACATTTTACAACATTACGGATTGTTTTATGGGACTCCAAATTATCATAGCGTTTAGAGCAAGCCGTACTCTCTAAAACTGACCATAAATCATAATCCAGCGGATTAAGATCAGGACTAGACGACGGCCAGACTTCAGCTCTGATGAAGTCCGAAACGTTCGTTTCCAACCAAGATTGCGTAGACCGAGCTTTACGACCCGGCGCAGAGTCTTGCTGGAAGGACCATTCTCGGTTATTGAACATGGTGTTGTTAAGGGGCTTCACTACCTTCTCAAGAATTGTATTTTGATACACTTGTGCTGATATTTTGATACCTTTTTCACAAAAGTATGGCTCAGTCACTCCTTCATAGCTCACTCTGTCTCACGTTGAATTGGGAAGCTTCCTTAGAGCTTTGAACATAAATACGGTCATTTTGTTTGTTAAAATGTTGATGGATTGTAAAAATTTTCTCATCAGTAAACAAAATTTTTCTGTGACCTCCGTTTGCGTATTGCTTCAGTAGTTGTTTCAATTTCACCACCCTATTCTTTTTTAAATTATCAGTTAAGAAATTACCAGTACGTCTCTTATAGGCTGCAAGTCTTCTTTTAAAATATGCAACATGGTTCTAGGTGCTATCTTCATCTCCCGAGATAAAATCTTTTGCTTTCGGACAAGGTTTCTTCGAATTCTTTCTCTTACTGCTTTGACCACCTTTTTCGTACGAACACTACGTGGACGGGCAGATCTTTTTCTGTCAGAAACAGAGGAGATCTAATTCTACCTATTAATAGCCCGCTACACAAACATTTTACTAATACCAAGCGTATGGAGAGTTTTAAAAATTGCATTTAACTGCATATCTACTTTGTGTAATGCAATCACAGCGATTCGGTTCTCTTTATAACCCCACTCCATTTTAATATCGCAAAATATTGTACAATATATTGGCGCCAAGATGAGAAATCTCAATGAACAATCATATAAAGATGACAGATTCCAAATTCAAATGTAATATTTTGTTTATTTTTAATCGTAACAGTGTTTATGGCCAGACTAAGTATATAAGCGAAATACCACTGACTGGCTCATCACGATTTCTCCGAAACTATATATTCGATTGACTTGAAATTCACCATAGTTTCTCCTTTTGCCACGTAGACGCTCACAGAGAATTTACTCTCACTACTCTCTCACTCTCACTACTCTCACTTTCACTACTCACTAAGGATTTTAGTTAATACCTATCCTAAATACATTTTTTACTTACATTTCCATATTTTCCTACAGACACCGATGGTCACATCAAAAAGAAACGTTCTTATAGTTACCAATAATACTACACACGTTGCCATGGTAAAAGGTTTCTTTTTAGGCGTATACGAATAATGCTCGGATTGAATCAAACCGAATGATGATGTTCGATAGAATTTAAAAAAAAAATATTTTTAAAATAAAGAAGATTTATTAAACTAAGTTATAGGAAAGATACATTTTTCACTATTTCAATAAATCAAAATTTTAAAAAAGTATTATCGTTGAAAATAAAAATATTTAAAGTTCAAGATTTAAATGCTCTTGCAAAAAAACTTTAATTTAGTATGTGATTCATTGAATTGTTTATTCAAAGATGATATTTTAGAACAGTATTATTTTATTTTGAACTAGCTGTTATTCGCGATTTCATCCGTGTGGAATATCCGAAAAGAAAGTCGAAATTAATTAACAATATCTATATAATAACATTTTAAAGAGATATTGTATATCTAGAAATTTTCAATACTTTCTTATAGAATGTAAGTGAGCACTGAGGGGGTTGGTTATATGGAGAGTTAACCTTCCAAATATGTTGTTGATGTTAAATCTCATCCGGCACACTGTTCGTATTTATATATTTAATGTACACGTTGCCTGTACGTAATAACCACGGGGCAAAGCCGCGGATATCACCTTGTAATTATATGCTACTTTTTTATAAATGTGTTCGTGAGAGATACATTAGGCAATATATTTTTAATAAATAATAATGTAATTTAGACAATTTATGCAGCTGCTTTACGGTTATTTTCCTTGCTTTGAATATTCCGTTCGTGACTTGGGGTTTGTTGTCGATTGCATCTTTATATTTCAACTATACATAAATATAGTATTTGATAATATGAGCAGCGGATTTTGTAGGTAGGTGATTTTTTTACCAAAGATGTCTTAACATGTCACGCATTAAAATATATTGAATATTAATAGTGCTGGAAGGCTCAAATTGGGGTTATTTGAATGTGAGAAACAAAGTAACAATTTGACTGGTAACGCATAGACCTTTCCAACAGTGCCACCAAAATGAGAGTGATTCAGATGAAGCCAGAATACATAAAAAATAATCATAAAAATCGATGAGTCGTTTAGATGGGGAGACATGTGAACATCCGCATTACACATTTGGTCACAAAGATAGTTCATAGCATTGTTTAGATTACACTGGAGTAGTATTGTTTATAATTAAATTATTTCTGATAACAAATGGTGAGAGCTGAGTTGAGACGTGTTGCGCAGTGCGTGTAGTGGCGTGTGTGTGTGCGCAGGCGCGCGAGGACGAGCTCGCCGGCAAGCTGCGCGACCTGCGGGCGCTGCAAGCGCTGCACGCGCTGGACGAGCCGGACGAGCCGCCCGGCCCCGACGCGCTGCAGCGCATGCAGCCGCAGCTGGAGAAGGTGAGGCTGCATCACCTTCACTCTCTATATACACAGAATGCAGTACGATACATATGGAAAGCTTCTTCATTTATTACATTACTTTGTCAAATGGACTATTTCCTATAGTTTACGACCACAATCGAAGTCGGAATCGAAGCAGTAGTGTGTCTTGTATAAAATTTGTTCGTAAAATAAGAATTTAGTTGCTAGTGAAGACGTCTATTAATCAACTGTACAGTTTATAATGAAATAAACAACAGCGTGTATCAGGTTGCGAAAAGTTAATTAATGGTTCTAGATTTTGAAGACAATATAGTCCTGTCGATGAGCAGTATCAGAATACTTCATAGAAGGATTTAATTATTAAAAATACGTTTATAAATTTACATATTATAATGTTGCGAAAAACTAAAGTATTTCATAATTACGATAATATAACTACGGTTTAGTACTGTATTACGTAACGCATGTAGTTGTTGTCTATAATTGGAGAGCTTATTTAAAATAACTGTAAATATTTCAAGAACAAAGTGAGGATTTTTTTTTATTTATTATTGGAAGCAAAAGGCGTGGCGTTTCAATAACTATTCAGCGTTCTAAGATAAATGTGAAGTATGTACCATAAATATATAGGTAAATATTAAGGCTGGGACGATGGTTCTCTATTATTGAATTGAACGAATGGTTGAGTAATAAGATAATAAGGAAGACGTGTGCAGGCGCAGCGCTCGCTAGCGCGACACCGCGAGTACGTCTCCGGCAAGCTCAACGCGCTGCAGCGGCTGCGCGAGCGCCTCGACGCGCTCACCGCCCACGCCCCCCACGCCGCCCGCGCCGACGCACAGGTACGCACTCGCACCGCCACACGCTACACCCCCGACACGGTCTCTCTCTCCCATAGTTAGTTCACAGAAGGACGCCCTTTGTATTATTTAACTATAATCATATTCATTTCAATTCAAATCTTTTTAAAAACAAATAAAACATTCTATTTAGCACGCTCTGTTCCATCGATACAGATTCCTGTTAGCCATTGAGGCTTACAATGCACGAACAATACGGCCTTTAGCTAGCGAATATAAAAGAGTTTTAGACAAACATAATTTATCTTCTTCAATCTCTTTTTCATAACGATGCATTGAGTACCGCAGATACGTACGTAAATATGCAACGTAACGTAACGTAGTAATGTAAATATGCAACTCGATTCCTATCTTACATCATTTTATTTTATTTTGTTTATTTAAAGAAATCAACAGCTTTTAATTCTATTTTACATACATAGTTATTAACATATTGGTTTAGCCAAAAGAGATTTCATCACAAAAAAAAAAATATCTTGCTATTCATCCCTAACAAAACTATGTATACGATTATATTTAAAATGTTACTTTTAAGATTTACACTAGTACAATATGTTCAGTTAAATTATATATAATAATGATAAAACGATAAACATATGTGTTTGCGTGTGCGCGCGTTGCGTGTGTATGTGTATGTATGTAAGTATGTGTGCGTGAGTTTTTGAGTGTAAGTTGCATATGGTTAACGGGGATTGAATATCTTCGATAACTTTTTCTTGAAAGTTGCATTACTGTCAAAAAATACATCTAAACCATTTGCATGAACATTATATGAATGTGTACATCTATTCAAAACTGAGTTACGGGCATAATTAGACTTTGCTAAGCGTTCGTGAAAGATCCGAGGGACAATAACAAAATAATATCGTAAATTACTAAATTACAGCGCTAAAGTAATATATTCAAATTAAGTATGGATTGATCTAAATCTTACTAAAGCGATTGCGAGATATATTTTTTTTTTTTCGAACTGACTACACTGTTGACCCGGCGAGGCCTCTACAGTTTCACCGGACTAGGGGGATATAATAATAATAGCTTTCTTAATACTTTTTGTTAACGTAAAAACCGAAATTACTAAAGAAAAAGTCATGCAAGTTACGTAGCAGTTATGGCAAATTTGCGTATCAATTTTTAAGAGTGTGTCCTCCGGAATTGAGAACGTTTTAATGATATCATCTTTGGTAATGGAGATGCATATTGGTGTACTTTCATTTGATGTAATTGAAATTATTACAAGTAGATCACTGTATTTTTTATTATTATTCATAATTTGAATTCCGTACTGATTTACTCTTTATTTGGTCAGTATACACTTTGAATCTGTCATTGCCTTATTGTTAGGATATGTATTACGTGTTTTTCCTCCGTTGGCGCAGGACGGCAGCGGCATGCGGGAGCGCGAGGCGGAGCTGCGCGACCTGCTCGAGCAGTACCAGCAGGTGGAGCGCGAGTGCGGCGCCGCCAACCAGACGCTCTCGCCCGAGCTGCGCGACGCGCTCGCCGCGCTGACCCCCCACGCCGCCGCCCGCGCCGCCTCCCCCGACGCGCAGCCGAGCGGTAAGTGCCTCCCTGTGTGTCGCGCGCCGCGCGCCGCGTGCCGCTCGCAATCTATTGTCAATACGGCACTACATCGTAAAGTGAAACAGTACGAGGGGTTCTACATTTTGACGCGTTGTCAGTTACATTTCCGTTGGCTTTTTACGATGTTGTGCGGTTGTCGTGCTGTTTGTAATTATTTACTGGTGGATTGGGAAATAAAACTTTTGGACATTCTAACAGCTCGTTTCATTTACTAACGCTAATTGCTATGAAAACCGTGTGAGTTGATGTCGAGGCACATACGTGCTTTTGTATGCCCGGTGATGGAGATATTAACAGTTTGCATGCACTAGTAACACACTCGACTGCACTCGACATACAATTGTAGTTAGTTACTAATACTCAGTCAACTTCATCAAACACAACAGAAAATTATCATTTATTTCATGAATAAATATAAATATACTTGTCCAAGATTCATATAAAAATTAATATTGTTACATTATTTTTGAATAGATAGAATCATCAAATTATCACCTCGAAGATATATATTAGAGAAACAGCAAACAACATTATGTAGGAAAAGTGAATTTCAAAATGATTACCTGTAGGTAAAACATAAAGACGCGCGGAGTTCGCGGATTACCAGCTTTGTTATTGTATGGAAATAGCTCACGAAATAAATATTGCACAGTCGATCGACAGAGAGAAAGAGAACGTACGCACCGTTAGATAAAACTTAATCCTAATGTTATCGTAATAGTGAAGCGATTTTGTGAAAATGTCACTAGTTAATGTCCGTCACTTTGCTCATAACAATTATTTAATTTTTCATGACAATTACTAATACAGTCATGTCTTGATCAATAATGGGCTGATCATTTTAATTTTATCTGTGATCCTTCCATTCATTTTGTAATAGTCCTACTTTATTTTTTTATTACTGGACCCCCCCCCCCACTCTATGGCACAAGTATGTTGTGGGCGAATCAACTTTTTAGGCACTATTCATGTTGTCAGTAACAATATTGTAAAAGAAATAAGTAGTAACGATATTCTGGTAATTAGATAAGACTATTGTCATTATCAATTGTTTTCATTTAAATATAAAGCAATTTCCGCGGTAATGCAGTTCATTAAATAAACTGTAACTCTAAAGCCAGTTGTTAGTTCTTTCAATAACTTTAAAAAATTATATAAGACCTTTGTGTTTATCACTTGCTCTTGTCTGAAGCACGGTGCCATGCAATTTATTTTTAATAAATGTTTCTTTGATATCTCGAACACTGATTCTAAAACTATTTCAGTTGTGTTACTATTCACTCCACATATTTTATGAAGAGACAGAGGAGCTACATATGCATCAGCAACAATAGTTCGTATGTTACGCCTTTTTTATTGTTCGAGAGGGTCAAAATTGCTCCTAATTGCCCATAAGTGAGTTAGTGACCTTTCCAGAGCCGCGCTCGGTGAGTTTGTTACAGGTTCTCTGCAAAATGTCGGTAAATCGTATTATTTGTTCTATGTTATCACTAAAAATCTAAGTAATTGTGTTCTGATTTCGAGGGACATAACATAAAATGAAATTATATTGATATAAACCTGGGATCTCACGCATTATCTGTGGATATTTTGGCCTCAAAGGAGCTTCTAAAAAGTTGATTCACTCATATAGCTTTAATAATAGTCTAAACGATCCCCGAGCTACCGGTAAAAACGCTGTTAAAACACATTCAGCTGTTCCAAAAATTATCCCGGACAAATAACAAATACTTCAATTGTACGTACATGTACAAAACTGAATAAGACTTATTACCCTGTGATTGTACTCTGATAATAAAACTTACTTTAAAATGACAACTACATCTTCAATGGTTATGAATAGCGTCGATTCTAGAAATGATAACTATATATATATATATATATAATTAATTATGTTTATTTATATATAAGCAACGTATCTACGACGAAGTCGGAAGAGAAGCAGCGTTCATAAAACTATATGAAAGAGTATGGAACACTGTGACAAACAAATTGGCATATCATTAATAAAAGGTGCTTTAAAAACATTTATATTTAGTTCGTTTTATATTACCTCACTAAATAATGACAACAAATATTTAACATTCTACGAGTTGTTAATACATGCGTGTTGAAATTGAAGAGTAAATCAATAACATTGAAACTGTTATAAATATCCTGCGTTTCGTATATCCGAGTGACGCAGCGTGCGAAGGCAGGTCGCGTTCTACCGGTACATTCTAATTTCATTTATTTACATCTCGGAAATATAAGAAATAATGAAGGATATTGTAAGTGATTTCTTAGTTCTTTCTGTAGTTGACTGGATTTTTCTGTTACATAGCTGTAATATGAAGTCTTTGGTCTGTTTTGTTGGAATACAAAACAGTTCTGATTCAGAAATAAAAATAGTACCCGAGAAAGTTTTAAATTGATTAAGTTTGCAAATTTTGACCACATTTTGCACAAATATATGTAAGAAATACAAAGTTCATCGGCTCATCTAGTATACAATAAATATGAAAAAGTAACGACACAAATTGAATGCCACCATTTTATCACTATTATATTTCATATGAATATGCGATATTCTATAAAGCTGTACAATGAATCACTAGTGGTGGCTCTCGTGAATTAATGCTGTACGTTGGCACATCCAAGTTATATTCCAATGAAACCTGTACAAAGATCCCGCGAATCAAAGCCTTTGTGTGCATTAAAACTGGAACGAGTGCGAGAGGCACGGCCTAGTTCCTAGTCGGCTTGTGTCCCTACTCTGTGCTCAACTCGGAATGTTATGTCGGGGTTCGAGTGCAGCTCAAATAAAACAAAAGAGACAATATTAATTATGAAATATAAATAAACACCTTCAACAATTGTAACCGTCTTAACGAATATGCAAAAATATTAATGTGTATGAAAAAACCATAATGTGTTCAAGGAGTATATTTTTCTCTGAAATATATTGTGTAAAACATTTGTTTCAAATTAAAGAGTAAATTTTAATATTCAAATCTGGTGGGAAAATGAGTTCGTGTTCAGAGTAGTGTCCAGATGGAAGGCGAAGAAATTGGAATAGCAAACAATGAGAATGTTTTGTATTGTGGGTCCGCGTCCCAGATACATAGTGACAGTACAAAGCGTAATGTGCAGAGCGGACGCAAACCCCCCGCCCTCGAGTGAGTCTCTGTGTATACGAGTACACATTTACACTGCGGCTCGCATTTTCAACGTTTGCGGCAATTAAATATTTCGCTAAAACACTTAAATCCCCAAAGATTTGTGTGCCGTATTTTTTCGGATTATCGCTACAATGTTTTCATTTATTTTACTGTATTATTGTTTTGATAATTTATTCAATAGTTTGCTTATTTGAATAAAAAAAAATCTGCGAAGTACGAGTCGGATTCAGGTTCCTTTTATGCTATCTATTTACTATAAAGTATTGCCTTTTTTCATTCCCTTTGGATTCGTCGGCCATCGTCGGCGAGCCGAATTGATATTTGCAAGATTTTTATTATTTTAACTACTTGAGCTTCCATTATAATGACACGTAGCTTCGAATTGTATCTGTATTGCCTACCGATGTTAAGATGATCCTTATATTTGTGTTCCCGTTTAATGTTCTATTTATTTTTGTTAGAGTATACACACTATAGTACACTGTAATAAGATATATTCTAGGTAGATTTGAGTCGACTATATCTGACGGATGAAACCTTAAAATGTCGGTTCTGTTTTGGGTACAAAGTTCTTAAAAAAATGTTTTTTTTCCTGGTTATTTTTATTAAAATAATCCCTTACAACTAATATTGGATTAGTTGTACCAACTCAGAAATTAAATCTTTTTTCGCACTATTTCGTAAACGTATTTCACCTGTGATTGAAGTTGTAAAGCTACAGCACACTATAGAAATATCTTTTATTTTATGAAGAGTATAAATAATTGGTAAAAAAATATCTAAGATTTACTAATATTTGGAAGAGTACAATTTTTCATGAAACATGAATACAATATTCAATAATTTAATGAAAAATGCAATAAATCGCGAAATGCTAGTGAACTTTGAGCAGAGCCCATTCTTGGATTCGCCGATGTATTATTGGGTATGTCACGTGATATAATTCACTGTCTCATTTCGTCTCATCTCATATCGAGAATTCCAAGACACCTGCAACAATTTTCTTCACACAAATCGAAAATTACAGACACGATAGATTTAGATTCTCATTATTTGTATAGATAATGTTATTTCGTAATCGAGATATATGCTAAAACATGTACATCCTGTCCACGTGTGTACGCGGTGGTGAGTATCTGGGCTTTGTCTAATAATACAAGCGGACGCAAGATGCTTTAGCTGTATGTACAATATTATTAATTATATTGTGTATATATGGTTTGGTTGCATTGGTTTATGTGATGTACATTGAATAGCGGTAAGAACTTGTGTATATTCCTGAGTTAGCTTATTTAATATAAAAACACGCTCTGTATATAACATGCACTGCTGGTCGCTGGTCGCTCGCCCATACAATGGGGTTGCTTTCCTATTTACACGAATTTCTTAAATATAAATGAAGCGAATATTGTAATGAGTAAATAAATGTATCACGTTTGTTTTCAATGTTTTAAGGTTTTGTTATTTCATTCGTTTCAGGTATGTACACCTATTAACATAAAGGCGGAAGCGCTTGCTGAAGTGCAGACACGCAAGCAGTTCATTCCACTAAGTAAATACTGGTTGTCATCTTCTAATTTAGACACATTATCAAATGTCTCTGCTCAGGCAGCTTGCATTCACGTGAATGTTGTGATTCTAGAATCTAGACAATATTTTACTGACTCGAAATAACTAAGCGCAGTTTTAATTTGTTATGAAGATGTTTACAGGAAGTTAAAACCAATTTGAATGAGTACTTAATTTTGTAATTTCATAATATATAATTGAAATAACATTGGAGGGGATCAGGTAATGAGGGAGTCTTTGTACTGGTTTATTGTTTGGCAAGTAGTTATGAGAGATATTTTTATTTGTTAAATAACAACATTACAATAGAGTTTGTTGCGCGGCCGAGCGACTCCACCGGACATGGTGCACTGGTGCCTTTGTAAACTCATTTACGCTTCTACCAGTTCTATTAACATGCTTCTCTGATGATTTTCTTAAGAATCATTCTACCTGTGATGACTGAGTTGTAACGTGATGCGGATGAGATGCCGATGGGTGGGGGATAGACATATAATTAGAGTTTGCGTTAAATGCTTTAGGTATTAGCATAAATCTTGAGGATTTAATTTAGTCTGGTGTCGTGGCGCGCTAACTGCTCCCTTCCGCGCTTCGGAATGTGGACGCGTCGGATCGCACACACCGCTAGATAACCATCTATTACTGAATTACTTTTTTCCATCCGGAGATGGCGCTCACGTTCTCTCAGTCAATATATCAGGCAGGCCTGTCTGGCGTAGCATTTGATTTCGTTGATTTCCTGGAACGTCAGCAGCGAGATGCAGGGTGCAGAGGGAGATGCTACTCGCTGTTACATTAACTTGTAATTTTAAACAAATAAAGGCATCGCATACATAATATGTCAATTTATGGATGTATAGTTAACAAAGAATGTCGAGTCATTATATATGATCCATATGATTAATTAATATTGTCATATTATTATGGGGTATAATAATATATACGAATATTAAATTATTCGTCAGTCAGTCAGTCGCAGTGTCACGACGAGCAGCGCCCTCTGTTTATGAGAGTTCTTTTTAAAATCTACGTTGTTTGTTATGAATGTAGCTTAAAATCTATATAAATACAATATTTTACTCAGGTTCAAAGATTTCAACAAGTGTGTCGCATATGTGTTAGAAACTTATTTGTTCCTTAAATTGTAATACAAATATAACGGTATAAATAGTTACAATGTAACTCCTATTACACAGTGTAACCGAAACATATTTTGTGTTTAATGCTTACATATAAAAATATTTTTGTACTATTGTATAAACCGGTCCAAGATGGCGGAATACAAATTGTAATGTTTAATTTAGCAGCGTGCGACTAGATATTTACTAAAGTACGTGCGTATGTTTCTAGTAATAATACCAATAACTACGTGCACACACACACACACACAACACACATGCATTACAGTTAACTCTATGTAACCCTTCTAAGACATAGAGTACTGAAATGAAAAATCAAAATAGCTCTCCTGATAAATTTTGAGATTTTTTGATTACTTGGTCAAAAGATATCGAATTAAAAAAAATGCTTTTTTTTGTTTATTAGGATTCATTTTCTTAAAAATGTTCTAAATTTGATCTTTTATGAAACTTATTGTTTCTACATAGCCTTTATAATAAAAAATATAATTTGTTATAACATTTTTTAAATTATAAACTTTACATCGAGTTTAAAAAAAAATTGTAGCCTTTGATTTTTTTTATTTTAAATTTCTTTCCGTACTCCAATTTTTAATCCTTGATCTGGTAATGTGTTATTTACTATAACTAATATTTATTGTAGATTTTTGAAAATTTAAAATTTACAAGTGAATTTAGAGATTTAAAGTAGTGTTATCCAAATGCAAAACCAAGACAAGACTTGGCTTAGTCTTGGTATTGGTATAGCGTCAACACATCTGCTCTTGCTCTTGCTATTCCACTCTCAGTATTGGTTTTGGTCTTGTAGCAAGAGTCTTGCAAGTCTTGCAATTATCCTTTTGCTATTTATAAAAAACATTAGGTTAGACCTTAGAACAATGCAACAGATATATACATTTTGAGCTTATATTTATATAGACATAGTAAAGTCCAATGAAAAGAATTGAGTTCATCATGTATAAGAATTTAAAGTTATGTTTAGAGAAACAAATATTTGCGATTCCTTCTCGTGAAAAGATAGTAGATTCTTCCTTAAGCCTGAAGCGTTTCTATTTTTGTTTTATTTTTTTCTATAAAGACCATTTAAAAACAAAAAAATAAAATCAACTTTGGACCATTTTTAAGAAATGTATGTCAAAAAACTAAAATAAAGTGTTTGTTTTGAAAATTTGAGATCTTTTAAACGAGTAATAAAAAAAATCTCAGCATTTAGCAGGACAGCTATATTTATTTATGTATAACTATTAAAACAACCCTAAAAATTGAGAAAAAATACAAACCGTCTGATTTGGCGTCGAAAGTCCTATATATTATATAATTAATATCTAAGTATTATATGGATAGCAGTAGTTAATATACATGAATGCTCTGTAGTTATTGCAATGTATGTTGCGACACACTGAAAAGAATTTTATTTTGCGTACAAAGAATTCCGATTAGACACGGAGTAGTGTTTAGTGGCAAATAAATTTAATTCGAAATATATTAGTAGGTCCATTCCATGCGTTCAGTGTACAATTTCGAAACTTTGTATTAAATAAAACATGGTGTAGCGGTCAATGAAAAGGAAAACTTTACGCAAAGTGGTTAATGCGGCACTCGCACTCACGTTATTCTTAAATCAACAGTAATTGTTCAAACCTGAGTATCTTATAATAGGAAATCTTATATGAAATAGTAAACAGTACTTATAATTTGTTGAAGTTATGGATGAATATAATATATGTATTATATTCATCTCGGTATTGACGGTAAAAGAATAACTGATGCTTGATAAATTGTTCCCGGAAGCTTTGTTCGTTAAAACTATAGTCGGCGACTCTACGCTCAGTAATCGAACCCCTCAGACTGACTCAAGAGCCCTCCGTGTTCCAGGTTCAGTCGTGACTCTCTCTCTACTCGGCACTCGGTGAGCGAGACCCTCTGTCTGTCCGCACTCTGCGACACACGCATAGACTTTGCTTCAGTACATGTTGCCAATCGAAACCTACGCGCTGTGTCTGCACTCACTTGTTTCATTTCAAATTAGTATATGTGATGATACACATCAAAACAATAAACTGAAAATATGTACATTATTTGAATAAAAATAAAGTTCTGGTGTGCCGTGGATATCTCGTGATAGTGTAGTCCGGTGAATCTGTAGAGGAGAAAGTGCCAACAGGGTATGTCAGTTCGAAAAAAAAAATGTCGTGGTAGTGATATCATTGTTACGTCGGGAATGTTTGAAAATTAACTTTAGTGACTTTCGCAGTGAGTCAATGATAATTTATGTTCAACTAGACAAAAAACAATAATTGGGTAAATAACACACGTGGAGCCGTGGCACGAGCCTTGTTATTTTGGCATATAAATGTAAAATCGTGTAAAAGAGTCAAGTGTTTTGTGTCGGTAAACTCATTTTTTCAGCATTTCTTTCCGGTCGAACGCTTTACCTATTAAATCCACCAGGTGAATAGATTTATTGTATTGGGGTTGCACGGTGAGGGAGGTGAGTGCGCCTTGCCGCATCCGTTACGAGAGGCAAACTTATTCCAAATATAACACATTTCACAATGTAATGTAATGTTGTTTGTGTTCGCAACTACACCTATCTGGAATTTCATGCAATAAAACAAAAATTAAAAATTACAGGCCCATAGGTATATCAAAATTCAACTTCGATAATTATAGCCTGGCACCCATTTTTTAACCTAACGTAAACGTAAGTTTCGTAAGGAAGTTTATTTTTATCAAAAGATTCCAAGACCCCGAGTTAAAAAAAAACTAAGTGCCATTGAATACTTTGTTTACAAATCGGGAATTTGTATTCGACTCGTCGATTTTTATCATTTGATAGCTAAACATGAAAAGGGGGTTTAAATGAACTGTATTTTTCAACATAGGGGTATCCGCCATGTTGAATTTGTGATGACGTTATTAAACGTTCTTAGAGTTCTAAAATGTAGGCAATGATTTTATATTTAAATGTATTTTTTAATATAATAAATAAGAGGTAATCAGCTTTATGAAATGAATGTGACAGAATGATAAGATTGGACGAACGTAATTATAAAAGATGTTGTTTTTTTACATAAACGAGTGGCAGACTTGAGAAAATATATTTTAGATTGAAATTCTGTCAAGAGTATCATTAGCTACGTTGAACTTTTTTTATCGTAATGTGAAATGTCAAAATATTCGTGAAAATGTGTAGACATTTGCGTCACTGAATCCAGCGCAACGCACTGCGCGCTGACGTGCCGTGACTTGCCGTGACGTGCCGTGACATGCTCTGACGTGCTGTGACGCGCCGGACGCGTCGCGACGTGTCACACAATACACTGATTTATGAGGCACCTCGGTTTTTCGGTTGTGGTATCTCCCACTACTGCTTTGATTAAAACGCGCTTGTAATTACATTAATATATATATTTTATTAAAAATTACGAGAAAATATTTTTATGAACCAAAAGCGTTTACTGATTTTATGGATATTTATTAGAACGCAATGGGAAAAGTTTTCTATAGTAAAAGAGTAAAAGTTACAACACGTAAATTTACTATCCCCAGTGTGCTCCACCGCGTCTCGTCCCGCCTCACCTCGACTCGCCTTACCCTCCTCTCATCTACCTATTTAAAAAACTCGACGCAATGCAACCGTGAAACGAAACATCCGCTTAACTTCAGTCCTTTATTAAACAGGAGCGTCAATGAAACTACACAACATTCACTAGATAAGTCAAACGAGACGGAAGATATTTAAGTGTAGAGGATAGAGTGAGACGGGGTCCGTAGGGGTGAATTTCCCTCTCGTTTGGGCGGGCGGGCGTCGTAGTGCGAGTTGGGCGCGCGCGGCGGCCGCTCGCGCTTTCTCCGCTACTTGTGTTGCGTGTATAAACGACACGCCGTCGAGTCACGTGTGCGCTTATTCCCTAATATTATTTATGTTTGTGGTGTTTATGTGTCTATGTGTGGATGATGCACAGAGCCTGCAGAATTACTGGTCACTTACTTATAGCATTGTCTGAGACGGTTTGAGATGCAAGCTCACCGGCATTAACTTGACACAGGTAGTCAGCCATTTATCGTTTATTATGATTTTTAATAAGTTTATGAAGTTATATATTAAAAATGCTTTTATTTTCCATTGCAGATCATTTAGTTTATTATTGTGTGTTACTAGTGTACCAGGTGACGGCTGCTGTACTCGAGAGCCTAGTTACTGATTTTTCCAAAGTCATAAGTTGTATCGTATTTAAAAATTGAGAAAAGTTCAAGGAAAACACTTGGTACGTTAAATTTACATTTCGTAATGATCCAAATGAATTAAAATATTTCGCGAATACATTTTCAATACAGGTTTCCCTAGCATTGATATTTCACAAGTCTTTGTAGTTATACTACAGTCGGTGCCGGGGGGTGCCGGGGGATGCCGGGGGTGTCGCTCGGTGTCCTACTATTATATAGATAACTACTATTATATAAATACTGTATAGGAAAAATTTTAATAAAATGTGTGCCATGTTTGTTGTTGTAAATATCGTTAGTATTGAATCGTTCTCTGAATTGGTCTGATTATTATGGTTTTTTGTTGCAAAACCATTTATTTTAAATTTAAATTCAAGGCGACAATTTTTTGTATAAACTCTTTAACCTAACGTATCGGCGCGTTCTCTCTGCGGGCTATGTCTAACAAAGAATAACAAGTGTGAAGAATATACACAATTAGAATTATAAGACTTGAAGTGTTAAAGGTCAAGGTCGCATCAGGTACCCGTCTCGCGGGGAGTCGTTTCTCCGCTCAAAAGGTTGAGAGCCGCTTGTTTCATTACATTCGCTGACGGAGCGCACGTTGTCTGTCCATTCGGTGTGGTACCGAAGTATAGGTAGGTAAGTCAAAGATTACGACATGTACATTAACTACCTAAGTATTTTATGCGAAAAACAAAATTCTATTCAAATATCGCGAATTAAGAGGTCTTTATATTAAAGGTATTTCTAGCGATCAGATATACCATAAATATTAACGTATAAACTAATAAGCGAATTAAAGATTCAAAGTGTTCATTAATTGAATTATTGATAAAACTATGAACGGGTAATACTAATAAGATATCGCGTGGTCTGACCGCACCGCGCGGCGCCGCGCCCTGTACTCCGCTGTGTTGTTGCAGTATTGTGTTATGTGGTCGGCTGCGTCGCGTCGTCTCGTCTTACGCTGGGTTTTCGTTACGAATTATGCTATAAACGTTCATTAAATAGGTTTACGCAGTATTTATACCAATTATATAAAAGTTCCTTCCTTTTAAGCGAATTTACTACAAATTTAAAGGTTTTAAGTTTTAACTGTATTAATGTGTAATGTCGTTGGTATTTTAGATAATTTATGGTTACTTGTGCTTCTTTTCATTATTGTTATTTGTTCATGTGGTTTAAAACTTCAATAAGTTCTTTTGGATAAATTTCACGATCGTAGATATAGATAAACCAGTTGTAGCCGACAAATAACTGTATTGTCATTGTAAAATATTCGATCGTAAGTATTATTAAAAAAAACTTACAAAAATAAATAGATAACGTTCGCCTATGCGACAAAGTATTGTCAGTTGCGTTGGACAGCATGCAGGATCTAAGGGCAACGTCACATCGCCTTGACTCACAGAGAGAGAAGTAATTTGTGAACTTGTTAAAACTTACGCGGTCGTGTTTATGAGCCGCTCCCAGACATGTTGGCTCAAGTGGAAAACTTTCTTATAAAGTATTACTTGAAGAATACTTCAGGCCTCCGAAAGTTTCACTTCTAGATTATTTTGCAAGGAAACGGAGTTGGTTTTATATCAATCAATATATTTACGTATACGAGATTTTGAAAATTTCTGAAATGATTTTTGCAGTATCGATTTGTAGGACACGAAGGATTCACACGTGGCCCTTACGAATAATAACTACCTGTGAGTTTGCTTGGAATGGACAACCATTCTCGTTTAGAATTATTTTACATGGATTAAGAGAGAGAGTATCTAATTTAACTTCAGATGGCTGACATGCCTATTTACTACTTTCAAACATTTAAAAGTGATCTAGAAATAATCTAATCATGTGCATAATACAGTCTTGAATCTATAACTACAATGATTTGCACCTATTTGTGATACGTATTAGCGGAGTTACATTACCATAGACAATAAGCGTATCTACGTTCTCTGAAACTAATTTATGTGTTCCGGATATTACGAGCGATATGACACGTATTTCATTCCCCGGCGACGGCATCCCCTCGCCTCAGTGATTCGAAAATATTCGCGTCCCTCTTTTTGAAATGTAGTTTCTTGCTTTCCGATACGGTTTCACGTCATGAATTAACAGATATCAAACCTTGTTTATTTCCTTTTAAAATACAGTAGGTAATTAATTATTCAGGCTTAAATAAAAATTGTAAAATCGTATCAAATGAAGATCGCTATGTGATTTTTATGCTTTTAATCAATTTTATGAAATTGCACGTTATGTACATTTAAACAATAAACATAAGACCATGAGTTTTCTTTAGCTTTGCCACTGCGAAGTGAAAACCGGGAATGAAAGAAAAGAAAAGTGTTATTGTTGGAACATTATCATGGCTGTGCGAGAAATAGAGATATTCACTAGAAATGCTCAACAACGTCACGACAACGAATGTCTTAGGTAGACGCGATTACAGCCAGATTAGTTCAAATAGTTATTTCCTATATATTAAAAAATAATAGAACTTAATACATTTAAGAATTTAGTATTGTTTCATAATAATATCGCGAAGATTTACTTGAACAGTGTTCTTCAAAAGAGATATGTTACTGTTAAATAATAAATGTATTTTTCTGGGGGCAGATCAGTGACAGTTTGAGAAGCCTCTAGTTGAGACCTTCGTCATCGAAGGGTGCGATAGTTCTTTTGTGCTAGACTCCGTGTCTGCCTATGCCTGCCCCTACACTCATTTATTAGAAAGAAGGCCTACTAATGTTGATAGCCGAGGGCACGGGCGTTGCGCTGAATCCATACACGCCTACGCTTAATGCGTATAGTAATTTTACTTGTGGTTTTTGACTGTTAACTGAATTGTTAAAAAGGATTGCAACTTCATTGGAACTAATTTAATGTATAATACACTCCATAAAACGTCGTGTATGGCCTGAGAAAGATAGCTAGAAGTGAAAAGAGGTGACTGTCCACACTATAGCCACATTTATTATTGATCGCAACGCGCTTTCGAGCTAGATGGCTATTTGATGGTCGCCGTTGGTTCTGACTGTGATGAGTAGCACTGTCACACACACTGGTACAATGATTTATTTAACCGATTCCGGTACATTTAATTCATTTTTAAAATTCTAATCAAATGAAATCAATTCAAAAATCCTTTTTTCAGTTTAGGCCTTGAGAAAGCGCTTATGAACGTCAAAGTTACCACCGGTCTGGAAAACAACCCAATCATCGAGAAGAACCGGCAGGAATCTCGATCTGGTTTATCTTTTCATTAAACATATTATAACTCATATTTTTAAAACTTAGTTATACTTACATATAATTACATTCGGTTTTAGTGGATGGACAGATAATAATCTAGAGACTGCAATATCATTATTTAAGCGCATAGACGTGTCATTGGAAATTATTTGAATTTAGACTGAATTTTTCAGTATAGTGACTTATTATTACAATTTTATTAATGAGAATAAAGCAATAAAGATTATTATCAATATACTGTTCATGGAAAGGTACGTTTTTGTAATATAAAATGTAAAATAATTTATGGAAGTGAGTGCACAGTAAGGTTCAGTCAAAGCATTCAGCGTGGTATGGAAAATTTCCGAAATTGGCCAGTTCCTATAGTAGCGTCCCATTGTTCATATATCATTGTAACCGTGCTATGTGTCCGGATTTTCTTCAATAATGAACAGTTTAAACTAATGAGAAGAACCGAGTATAGCGCCTCGTCAGGACGCCGTGTCACGTTCTCCGTTCCAACGACTCGGCGCTTAATTACTAACTTCAATTATTTGTGAAATTTCTAAGAAACCTTTCTAAATAGCTCTTAACTGTTTCAAAATAGTTACTATAATATAAATTTACAGAGATATTCTGAGTCATAAATTTGAGTCCCATTAAATGTAATGTGTTTGATCACAAAAGTTGTTTCACATCTACGGTGAATACTAAATATAATAAAAATATTTATTAAGCCCAAGATCAAAATGCAATGTATCTGCGGAATCGTGATATCGATTGGGTCTCGTATTTAAATACAATGAGTACTGGATAGAGGTCCCGCCGCGCCCGGTCCCGCGTTCCCTGCTCTCTATTTCAAAGACATAATATGCAATATTTCTCCATTACAATTAATATTATCATGTTATTAAATACAGAAGTTATAAAGGCTTCAATTATGATGAGCTAATGTTAACATACTGATTTGTGGAATACTATCAAACTAGCGTACGAATTATTTATTAAGATCGACTATATTAAAAGATAACAGATCTTTGTGGCAGTCTGCAGCGTGAAGTTTGTTATGACACCTATTATTTTCCAATGAAACAATTTCATTTAATACATTTTATACGTAATAAATTATATTATATGAACGGAAAAAATTATTGGAACCGGTATTACTTATAACATCCAATTCAAAGGTATTAATTATTAATGTAATTTGTAACACAAATCTGAACAGATATTAAAGATGTTCTATAAACGTGAAGGTTTAGGCTGTAAAGGCAAGGCGCCCCGCGCGACTCAGGTGTCCATGCTGTAACGCGAGATGAGTCATGGGTCCTCGGGGACGCGACGCGGACGGTATCGCTGTGCTCACAGACGACGCGACGCGACGCTAGGTTATAATGAATGTAAGGTTTCCCGACACTGATAATAAATCTGTTGTTCACGTTATTACATTATGCTTAATTACTTGCCATAATAATAAGAATTACGTAGTTTTTTTGCCGTGAAATCAACTTGCTTCTCATTAACTTTAAGTTAGATGGTTGAAACCAAGTAGACTAATATTACCCTGTCGCGCTGGTAAAGATATTCCTCAATATTTTCGAATAATTATAGTTGTTTTTAAACCTTTTCTGTTGTCATAAAGATCTAGTAATAAACTGAAGTTATGGCAGTATTGTTACTTCTTCTCGGGACGAATAAATCCTCTTTAAAATAGTAGCACACGGAATGTTATACTCGACCTACCGGGTACTTAACAAAGACATCCTTTTCAAATATCCAACGACTCGTCATGCTTTTACATCTCTCATAATACAAGTAATGGTAAATAAGACCGGAGCGAATACAATGAGCGCATTGACAACACTCCTGAGGGTTTCGCATTCGATTCCGTCTCGAGCAGCAGCGAGAAAGAAAGTTTTATGACAATGCTGTTTCGCGCTGTGCATATTGTGGGTTCACCGTGAACTGAACGTGAACGTGATTTGTGAATAGTTTTTGTTTATTTTTATAATGCACAGTAGCATTTACAAAATATCGTGATTTGGAACGATGTTACGACCAATTTCATTCCCACAATTATGACTCCAATGAATGCAGACGTAAACAATACATATTATCAATATTAACTACAATATTATGCATTTGACTCCGTTTGAAAACAGATTAGTTTTGCTGTAACTTCGATATATTTAGGTCCATCAAATCGATCGTAATGTGTTTATGATATTTGAATTTAAATGTGGTTTAGTGTTTCACTGGTATTATCATACTTATAAATTGTATAAAGGCCCTTACAAATGAGGCGCACTGTACTGTGCTCTTTCGCTCCCTTCCAAACCCTCCGAGGCTCGCCTCCAAGTAGCCGCCCTCCGCTACCATTCGATCACCTGCATTCACTTGCCTGTTATATTTATATCAAATATTCATTTTTATAATCAAACGTCTTTTATATCATTTGTGGAAATGAAATTCCTCTTTTAAATTGAAAGTAAAATGAATGATGCATCTACATTCAGATAAATTATTTTGCATTTATTTTACACGCATTTATAACAGAAATACCAAAAATTCGTAAAATGTAAAGTGCTATTATTATTTCTCATCTGATTTGACGTAATATCATACAATACTATCTGTATACATTAGAGTGAACTAATATTTTACACTTAGTACAAAGTATTTTTAGTATATAAAATTAAATCGAGGAAGTACCTTCCCAAATTAAGAACTCGAATTCTATTTCTCGAATATTGTTAGGTACTTTTTACAAGTTCTGGTTTGTAGCCCGCGTATTGGTTCTATATCCTCATCATTACTACCACACATAATATCGTGTATTTACTTAACATCTTTATTAATATTTTACACGTATCTTGTAACATTGTATGCAATGGAGCTAGAACAATTCTATTTGACCGCCGCACACACGCGTCCTGCCACGAACATGACATCAGCCTGACATTTATCGCGAAAGGTTCTCTCGCCAATAGCGAGAGGGTCACAGCGTACGGCCTGCCTCCTACCTCGCAAAACACAAAAACCTGACATTTGTAATATATTATTTCACAGGATTTTTTATAATGATAATAATATGAAGTAAATGGGTTGTACGTTTTACTCTCCACTTTATTAGGTACCGGGTGTCACTTCCAGTGTTTTTATTTTATTCGTTTTAGCATTTGACCACAATATTACCCGTTGTTAAAAGACGATGTGCTCCAAAATAGTAATGCGCAAAACCCAGAGGAGGACTGGACCTCAAGTGCAGCTGCCGTAATACTCCCACAGGCGCTTAGCGACAGAATTTTAACATTGAACATAGTAGTTAGCGGACGGTGAGTGGTGGGCTTTGAGAAAGCTCTACCATCATGCCATGGTTTCATGTACTAAAAGCTCCAGCTCATTACAGAATTTGAATCTACGTCGATAGACATTATATCCCAACACAGTATCCTCTGAGCCTATGAGAATATTCCAACAGCAAGAGATTGAGAAAAATAATCTAAAGTTTTTAAGAACTTCATAAATAATTTTATTTGAAGCAGAAATTCACTTGGTGAAAGTTCGCTCCAGGAATTTTAATATGAGGCCTTATTTAAGGATTATCCTTGAAGAGAGTCGAGAGCGCCCTCCGTGCGTCGGTGCGCCTCTGAGGACCTATTTGTAACGGTAACGTGTGGATTTCACGTAGTAAACTGGAATTAATTAGTACCAGTATACTTGTGAACGAAGGGGCGGACCAGGGAGAGAGGGCTGATCTCTTATTGTAGGTATCTAGTATGTCAGTTTCGACTCCTCGGTCTTAGTCGTTGAATTTTAATTATAATTTTTAGAATTAAATTTACGTTTTAATATGGCGCAGTATGAATGAGTCATAATTTGTGTAGATCGGCGATGGTGTACGTTTAAAACTAGATTTTGCGAAGCGGCGGTAGTCCCGCTATACATTTGAATACCAATAGGGAATAGCGTCAGTGCGGCCACGACATATACAACCTCCTTCCTCCCCTCTGCTAGCACCCCAGTGGCGCACTACTCGCCACATATATTACTCGACCCGCATGGCACCGGGGCGACGCGACGCAACCTACCCCCTTAGTATCTGATGAGCGGCCAGCGTATTAACCACTGATGAATAAGTATTTACCGATCATAGCTGATTCTGTTTTATTACTAATAATTATTTGAAAAACTTAACGTTTGGTTTTCTTATATGGGTTTGATTATTAAAAGACAGACGATCTATTTTCTTAAGAATGCTGTTCTCTATATGATCACTGGTAGATTGCAGTGAGGAAAAGCCAATCTCTTTCTCATATTGGGTTTCACGTAATTAGGCGCTTACTTTAGAAACGGGAAAATATTATAAACTCTCTCCACTCAACGCTTGGGTCACGCATAATTCTGACGGATTGTCGCGGCTCTAGTCGAGGGAGATCAAGAGATTTGAGGCTTAACGACGACGTGTCGGCCAATTTCAACGTATTACTAACAGCTTTGTATCTTATACTATCTACCTGTGAGCAGGTACCTTGAATCTTGATTTTATAATTGTAAAGACATATTACAAATCACAAAATAAGGTGCAAAAAAAAAACATAAGTATTGTTCGCGAAGTTTTTTTTTTCATCTTGTATTTAGGACCTTTTTTTCTTTCGAGCTTCAACATGAGAGTCGTTGATGAGATATTATTAGAAAGTCATACAACATCTTTGCTTCTCCCGAACAGAGTTCTGCCAAAATGCTGTGACAAATACCCCGATGTCTTGGCAATTAACATTCATAATACTCATCAACGACTCTCTTTCAATCCTTTTCTTGGCACACTCCATCATTAAGTGATGCATATCATCAATTTTGCCACATAAATTGCAGAGTTGCGGTAATTATATTTAACATTAGTTTCTTGTTTCAATAATTTTATCTATAATATAAAAATGAATCGCTGAATGTGTTGCTAAGCGCATATCTCGAGAGCAACTGAACCGATTTCGCTAATTCTTTTTTTAGATTATTCCTTGAAGTACGAGGATGGTTCTTACGGAGAACAAAATTTAAAAAATTGCTTGAAAAAGGCTAAAAACAGCACTTTTCTATACTTCCATATAAACGATTCGTAATAATACTTAAAAGTCAATTTGAACTTTAATACCCACCCCAAAAAATGTAAGTGTTAGTCGAGAGGTTCCGGGAAGGAAAAACAATTGACTGACTTTAGTATCGTATAAATATTAATTTCAATATTTGTCTACATTTAACATTGTATAGCACCCAGAATAGCAGAATAAGTATTAAAAAAAAATTAAAGATTTGACTGTTAGGCGATACGAAGTTTGCCGGGTCAACTAGTTTGATAATAAAGTAAGAAATACCTTTGTGTGTATAATCACTGAATTGATCTCGTTCTTTGAATAGCAAGATTTAAATTGTAATTATCTTAAAGCGTTTAAAGTTAAAATAGATAAATAAATAATATTTTACAGCAAAATATATACAACACTAAATTTGTGTGTCTATTGTAAAGACGAAAAGTTTGTTCAAGTATTAATTTTATAATGCAACAAAAGATCAGATTTCGTGTTGCCAAAATATTTTCTTACTTTTCACAAAGTAGTTCCGGTCTTATTATTTGACATGCTGTATCACATTAAAAATGAAATTCTGATACTCATTTAAAATGATTACTTGAATAATTTCCAAGTGAGTACGCGATAAAGGGATCGCGCCTGCGAGCGCGCTGCCCGCAAACCATTATCTTATTCTTAAACAATACAACTGCTATGATTTTATGATTAGTAATCAGTATTAAATAAAACTCGTATCTCCGACTACGTTAACATTGGATTTTTTTAAATGAACAAGTTATACATTACATTTCATATTATAAAACAAAGTCGTCCGCCGCGGCTGTCTGTCTGTCTGTATGTCTGGATGTTCGTGATAAACTCAAAAAGTACTAAACGATTTGAAATGCGGTCTTCACCTCGACCGATCACAAGAGGGTAAGGCTATTTTCAGCCTTACCTCTGCCGGTGGCCTCACCGGCATCACCGTTGAGGCCCCTCGCAAGTCCCATACCCTGTCGCAGTGCCATAACTGTCAGAGTTATGGTCATTCAGCCCGCAACTGCCATCTTCGTCCCAGGTGCGTTAAGCGCCTAGGGTAAGTAATAATAAATAGAATTCGCGTCGTTAAATAGAATTAAATCGCGCAGTCTTTGTCTTTTGTTCTTTAACGCGAGAAATCTTGGAACGCAATGCGATTTAGTAGCCGCTTTCTTACGTGATAGACAGATAGACATATTTTTAGTTCAAGAAACGCTGTTAAAATCGAAGATGAGCAATCCCGCTATCGCGAATTATAGTATAATTAGAAACGACCGTGTCACCCGCGGGGGCGGCAATTACTTTTTGGCTGTTAAGATTCGATACATTTTAGGACAAGCTGCATGTTATTATAGAGTATAACGAATTACAATTTGCTCCTTCAAACGTAATTATTAATTTATATGGAACTTCATGAGCGGATAAACGTTCCGTCGTAGTTTGCCGCTATTATAGAAGTGGGGATAACGATGAGACTGTTCTTGTGACCGGTGTTCAAAATGAAAAATACCTTATTCAATTTAGAAGGTTCTTATGAACATCAAAACGTTAACACCGGTTTTGGAAACCATCCGAGTAATTGAGAAAAATGTAGCGATACACTAAGGTCATCTGGTTTCGTAGCTAGATATTAAATAATTAGTCGTTATATTCCATATACCACGACCTTTAATATTGATTGAAAGGGGACTGCATTGCGGGTTCGCGTTCACTAAGGACATTCGCTGATTTCGCGTCGCGACATCCACACACAGCCGTCGGCAAAGCACGTAAAGGTTCGTTCACTATTAGCCGGTGTAAATGTACTATGTATTTGAAACATTTCCAATGAAAAGAATCATGTTTCGCGTTGTCATGACTGTGAGTAAGAACCTCAATTTCCAGAGCACTGTCCGGCGAGTTTATTTGTGATATTCCTTCACAATTTGTAGTCTATTATTTATAACATATGCATAACAATTTAGAGAATTGTTTAAAATGCATTATTTTAAGACTTTCCAAGCGTTCCATAAATACGGGGCATATATCCCGTAATTTAAAAAAAATATTTCGCTCTGCATTAAATAGATGGGGACTGAATAAATGAATGTAATAATAATTGGACAGTAAACAGGATTAATGAAGAGTTAACAGAGTCGAGTGAAAACAGAATCAGGAACTTGTAATTCCCCGCTACCAATGTTCGCACTCAATTAATTTGCTTAATTGGACAATTGTACATATTAACTTAACATGTACGCGAGTTTCGAACGTTTGAAGCTGCGACAAAACGAAAGAATTGATATATTAGTGATTTGTTTTCAAAAATATATGGTATTCATGACTTACCTTTATGTAACTTCGAATTTTTGTTGAACGATGTTCCTTAACCGTGTGTGCCGGAATAGTCGACTTGGGGAAGGCGAAAAAAGTGTTATGTCAACTCCATGCGACATTCAGCATTATCTCGTTCTGTTCTATACGCGCGTGAGTGTGTTTGATAGTGCGCTGCTGGAGGTTGGATTAACTGGAATACTGAACGCATGGAATTTTGATTAAACTTTTGTTATATAGCTTTTTGGTATAATTTATAACTAGCTATTTTATATATGTAACTTTTTGATTTAATTTCTTGCGTCATGTTAAGGAACTTCATTCCTGACCTCTCTCTGGTCCTGACGACACACATTTTAATAGTGCTATTTAAAAAAAATACACACACTTACCTGAGTTTAGCTAGAAATTAATTGTTTGCAATAAGGGTCAGAAATTTAATTTGCGTTCCAAACTATTTTCTATATTTTTGGTACATTTTTTTTTAATAAAATTTTGTTATAAATCTCTTTGATATATCATATTTATTTATATGAAGTGATAATAAGCCTTCCAAAAAGAAACACTTAGTAAGGAAATTAAAATGAATGATTTAAACAATTTCCAGTGAAACTTCTTAAGTCTCTAGCTGGCGCTCGACGATTGTCCCGACAACAAATTTTAACAAGCTGCCATTTAATCATCTTTTCCAGATGTACAAATATTTTGTAAAAGTTGAAGTAAAACTTTGCAAACAGACCTGAGGTAATGTCATGTACATTCGATTTTATTTGTATTTCGTGCGAGGGAAGCGAACTCTGACAATTATTTATATTTACCCTAAAAATTATTCAAACGATAAATTTAAAAGTTGTCATAGTATTATAATATCTACCTATTCTTACAACTACAATACTCCTTATTAAGGCAACATAATCTGTATTCATTTACTTTCTGGAAACTGATTTTATTCTTTGGAACATTGGTGAATTTTTAGCGGCGATGATCAAACAGCATTGTAATATTGTGATACTCTTGTCGCAGATTCTATCAATAAAGCAGTGTCTTAGTAAGTAAATTATCAAATACACAATCATAATCACCAGCCGACCGATTCTCAATCAAAATATCGATTAACATAAATTGTTACTACTCTTTAAAATATAAACAAAAGTTTGTATAAATTTATTAGTTAAAATTGTTTTTTGTTACACGGAAACAATCGTGATGTTGATACCGATACTGGAGAACGTGTCTTAATATCGGTTTTGAAACCAAATACTCAATTATGTTCAAAACTGACTTAACTGCAAGACCGCAAGAGTGCAAGTCCGACTCACACGAACTAAAACCCCACGGTGTACCGGCCGCCGCTTTCGGTTGGGGTGGCATGGGACTGTGCTGTGGCTATCACCATGCTCCACAGCGATCGCTAGCCTGACACTCCACTCCGCGACTGACTGCACGAACAGATCTTGTTCAGCGGCGGAGTGGTTTAAGTTCGCCTGGAAGAAGCTGGAATGGGTGCAGTCCATTAGTTTTCTATACCAGCTACTCCGGCCTGGCGGCTTAATTCCTGGGGCCTGTCCCCTCTGCGGGGAAAGCCCTATCCTTGGTGATGGGGGGGCCTACAACTTCGGCTCTCCATCTGATGCTCCAAGGTCCTCCCTGCGTCGCCGCATATGACACACCGCATGACTTCCTCGGTGTACTGTGCAGCCATATCCCCGACGACGACAAGGAGGGGTTCAGAAGGTGAGTGTGCCCCAAGCCCATGCACTTAAAACAACGCATGGGCTTCTCCAACAGGAAGTTCGTTCGCAAGTTCGTTGGTCGCTGCTACTGGGAGAGTCAAATGGATCGCTCCCTGACCCCCCCAGACTAATAAGTTAATCTAAATTAACTCAGTTCGAAAAAGGGACTAAAGAACAAACCCAACCACTATGGTAACATATGTGTGTGTGTGTGTGTGCACGTGTGTGGGGTGATCGGTGTTGTGTTGTAAAAACTAGTGTTTGAAACTTTATTCAGTGTCACTATAGTCACGCAAGCAACGTATTCGAGGGCTTCAGTTAGTAGGATCGGACCTACCAAGATGACGAAATGGCAAGAAGACAACGTTTCAGACAACGTATTTTTTTCGAACTGACTACTCTGTTGATCTGGCAAGGCCTTTACAGTTTCACCGAACTACAAATTCAGACAACGAACAAACAAGAGCACAATTGCTTATTTGGGACACCTGGCTAATTGCGCCCGGTGTCTAGTCATCGGTCACTTTTTAAGGCATTCAGCTAAAGGTGACAGCCAATAATAATCAAAATGGATGAATAGCTGATATCTCCAACCAATAGTGTTTCACAACGAGGCAAAATAGTAGCCGGTCATTAGTACGGACACAAGTCAAAAGTAATTCCCCCGATATATACATATAAAAATACATACAGTACATAAAAACAGCGGTGTTTATGTCAACTGGTTATTAATGAGCGAGTTACAAAGGTCAGAGTCAGAGGATCAAAAAAATTGAAATTACTTGAAACATAATATATGTTAAGTTACAAAAGAGTTTAAAGCTGATATGTGTATGCTGTCGATGCTAGGCTAACACTCTCGAATGACCATTTACTCCAATAATTTATATAAAAATAATGTGGGAACGGAGGAGTTGGGTAGACGAATGTTTCCACTGAAATTACTGTCTCGATGCCTCGTGCACCTGCCGCACCGTGGGACTCAGAACCCGGGTTGCGTATTCACTCTTGGACAGCATTGGTCCATTTGAAAATTTTTAAAACGTGTAATTGTACTTTATGGCAACCGCCGCGACTATCCGATGCATTACGAGCTTTTACAGCCTCTGGAATAAAGTCAAACTTTCATTTTATCCATTGTGTTTACTGCCATTGTTTCTAGTCAGAATGCTGTATATAATACACGAAACGCAATATTCTCAAATTATCGTAAGGGTTTTCGAATTGTAGATAAATTGTTTACATGTCTACGCCGTACTTGTGGTGAAAACTAAAATACATATATTATAGGTACAGTGAAGCAATTGAAGCCTTAGCTAGTCACAGAGCATTCACCTGAATTTGTTTAATTGGATTATGCTTACGTGGAGCTTCCTTCAGTATGTACACAACCAACTGAGATCGGGGGACTTCAACCTCGTACTATTACCTTCGCTAAGTCACGAAAGCTTTGGTAAGAAACGCGTCCTTTTCAATAAGAAAATGAGAAGAGAAGTGAAAGCCGAAAGATTCTTAAGTTTAATAATATTTATTCCTATAACATTTGACTACGAACAAGATTAATCGTTGGTTGTAGGACATGAGGTTTACGACAGCTTGGAGCGCGATTACCATATATCAGATGTGAGACCCGGTATAGTGGCTTGCTAAAGTTTGTCTAATTCCAGGACAAGCCGATGTATCCAGTTATTATGCACATTCTGATGAACCCCTCCCAGCGACTCTTTTTTTTTAGCTTGTGGCACTTGGGGGTAAATGCGAAGAGGATTGCAGGCCGGTATGGTAGAGATGACTACCGATGGATTGTATATTTTTCGGTGGTCGTCGTTGTTTAGGATTGTATTGTGTTTACCGTGAGGCACAATTATAATATGCTAATATGTTGTTAAATATAATGTGAGTTGTTGAAGGATAGGTAATGTATATTTCTGTCATGTATACTAACCAAAACCCACTTTTTCCTTGTTTCGAAATCAGTAGACAGTTTATATATGTTATGTTATTAATCAGTCTGTATATTTGAGCGTTGCCGTTTAACACGTGGATCAATAAGTCCCGAGACTAACTAAGAAAAACACATTTTTTTGGTAAAACTCGACTTTATTTATTAACATAGTCTCCTTCAAGAGCAACACAATCAGTTCAGCGCTTCTCTAACATTTGAATACCTTTTTTGTGGAACGATTTATCTCTGGCCTCGAAATAAGCGTTCGTTTCGACCATAACTTCCTCGTTGGAGTAGAATCTCTTTCCTTTGAGCATTTTTTTGAGGTCTGCAAACAGGTAGTAGTCACTGGGGGCCAGATCCGGTGAACATGGTGGGTGCTATTGGGGTTGGAGTGGGTATCAGTTATCTCACGTAACTTTAATTTACAGTTTTCAAAAACGATTTGATGCACTGTTTTGATAGTTTCCGGTGTAACTACCTCATTTGACCGGCCCGAGCATTCAGCATCTTCAGTGTCTGTACCACGTTTTAACTCGGCATACCACCCTCAAATGGTTGTTTTTGATAGAGCAGAGTCCCCGTAGCACTTTTCAAGCCATTAATGAGCTTGCACTGTGTTTTTTTTCATTAAAAAAATATATAAATCAACACACGAAATTGTTTCGAATCCATTGTTTTGAGAATATCAAGACTACCGTCACTTAAATCACTGTAGCTCGTAGACCAAACATCAGAATGTCGTGAAATTTTGATAGGTATCTTTTGAAGGTTGGTACTCATGAAAACCATCCGGAACTTTTTTTGCCAATGCCATCTGTGTGTCAGTCCCGGGACTTATTGATCCACGAAATATTAACCAGATCTACTAACCGCGGATAGAGTGATAATTCGTCAGAAAGGACGAGAAGGAGGCTTGGGTAGGCTTGAAAGTAGGCACTATTGCGGGCGCACTGGTACTATACCTTCTCACCCGGGCCCAGTCTCGCGGTCTACCGATCCTATACATATCATATCCCTTATCAACTTCTAACCACAAAGCAAAATGAATTGCATTCGTACCAACTAATTATTATAAAATCTTTACTATATTTCACTTTTACTATGGTATCTTCTTATCGTTGAAACTCTAAGTTATAGTGATAAAGTTAACAAAATGAACATTTTTCTTATAAAATATAAATATTTGTTTCATCTTGTAAAATATTACGTGATAAGTTAAGGTTTACTTGTTATTTGCATTTTCTATATTAACAAAATTGTTCGTATTCAAGGAACGCGGTAACTATCGTTCTAATTTCTCGAGCATATGTACTTAGTAAATGTCGTACATTGTTATTGGCTGATAAACATAGTGTCAGGTAAACCAAGGTATAAAATACACCCAATTAGATGATTACGTTGGTAGACCTCGCGCCACACTCACGTCAAACACTATTAAGTTTCTCTGTCACATTAAAGGTTATTAAGTTTTAACTCTCAGAGTGCGCTAAAGAAACAAACATATATACATATTCATATAATATTAATCTCTTTTTATGTATTTAGGTAAAAATATAAATAAAAAGAAGCATGTTTGACATATGAAAAACCTTATCTATGTTCACAATAGCCGACACGTGCGCAAACGAACAGATTCCCAAACAGCTCATCAATTACTGTAGGAAATTTAAACAAATTCATATAAAACATGCTTACAAACATTCAACAACAAAAAAACACCGTGGAAACCAGATCTCGCTTTGATGTTTCAGCCCAAAAATATAAAAATGTACTGCTTGTTACAGCTAATATAGTCGATATAGACTCGGAGTGCATTCAATAATGTGTATTTTTGAAAATAGACAAGAATGTTCTATTAATCGATAGTAACGTTTTACTTTTTTTATTGTATGTGACGTTTAGGTATAATGAAGACAGAGAGCAATATAGAAATAGAGTGAGTTAATATAAGCGGAGCATAAATAGCGAATGTTCAGGGAGCCGAGAACGCGTTCACGCTCTGGTTACACTGATCGACGTGTCACGGGTTCACCGACGCACCTCTATACACAAACATACTAAGAAATACTACTATGTTTATGCGTGTTTCATTATCTTCTTATAAAAATACGCTTTATCTTGAAAACACTTTTCCATTTTAAAGAAACTTGATAAATATTGATAGTTTTAACGTCTTAACTGTTGATTATTCAGAGTCTCTATGAAATGTAATACAACAGAACGTTCTTCCCGGCTACGGCTATCAACTAATATACACTAGATGTTTTGGTGACTGTCTGCAACGATTATCTCACTTATTAAAATTAATTCTTCTATGATATTTCTTATAAATGTGGCTATGTTCTATATAAATAAAATGAAAAAAACGCGCATATACTATTGAATATATTTCGATCTTTTAGTTTTACTTCATACACTTTGATTCTTATCTAAAAATATATCACGACATCTTCATTTTATTCAGTTAAAGTTTTAAGAAACTATTCGTTTTATAAATACTACGCATTCAACAACGTATGTTCTTGCCGTGGAGACATGGAGCAAACGACGCGGTGGACTGCACGCGCAGCGAAATGGAAGTAAACGGAAAACTTCGTTTATAAATACATTTTATACGCAAATAGTGTTTTTGTTTTAACCTCTGTACGTTAAATATATTTGTTATAAATATCTAAATATGTGTATCGGTTATTATTGTCATATTGGGTAAATAACTACTAATCATTTTTATAAAGTTTTATATTTAAATTACTTCATATGATTGGCCGATATACTGTCAATCTACGGCGATCAATGATAAGCAAGTAAATTTGTGAGGATGAAATCAGAACAGCGGGTATTCAGTGGTATATCGGGCACTCGTTATTCAACATCGAGTACAAACACATGTGATATTTCGCCCTTAGGCTGTTTAAATAAAACGGTACTGTAATAAATCTGATGGATAATACTACCTAAAGTGTGTTTGCATTTAAAGTCCCTACTACTGGTTGATGAACTAACACGGTTCACATATTGTTAAGATAAAATACAATATAAAGGAAGTTGCGAACATTAGATAATAGTTTATATTTTGCGCTATGAAGTAGTTCAGGAAACGACGCAAGATTGAACATACAATTTCAATCTACACAAGTTTATTAGAAGCCCTGTATTCTTCTATTCATTAAGTATCAATTTAATAGAATGCCCAGGCGAGTTCTGCAAAACGATTTGATGACGTTACAGCTCCTAATAGCGGGCTTGCGGGAACCATCGTTGCCACCGCCTACCGGTGAATGCACGATCGACGAAAAACAAAGCGACAAAAATATGTCGCTTTTATAACAAACTATCTAGGGTCTATTTTACATCGATGTTAGTAACAATACTTTAATGGTATGAAACGATTGTGTGAAAATAATTTGTATAGAAATCAAATTGTCTGCTTGAATATCTCTTACTAATGACACCTCACCGCGTAGGATTTGATAGGCTTTCCGCATTAACTGACATTTACATTGATCGTATCTGCATTGTTAGTGTTGTTCATTTTACCTTATAAGGAAGTGGTGTGCCCGGTATCTTGCGGATTCACCTTCTCTATATTAGAATTGATTTCCCTTTCGTTTGGATTACGATTGTCTAATTTTTATATTATATCGTATTATTCGCAAACATATTTCATACATGTTTTACAATAAAGAAGCAATCAAGTATTTTGGTAGCCGGTGATTTACCGAGTTATTTTTAAGGTCTAATTATCCAACAAGGACTAAAGGCTTTCAGGCCCATTATCAGAACTCTTCTTTTCTACTTCTGTTGACTTACGTAGCCGCTTAAATAGTTTCTACTGCGCTGTGTTTATTATACGCATTCCAATGTTAGGACTACAAACTAATGAAAATTCTAGTAGTAATTTATTGTGTATTTAAAACCGAGGATATTTTGTTTCAAGATATTAGCATCATCTGATGAATTCCTAAATATATTTCAAATGAAGAGTATATACAGTTCGTGTGTGTGGGCGTTACAGTGCGCGATTGAATCGGCAAACAACTTCCTGTCGCCGGTTCGGACTGTTCACCGACTAGTCGCGTCTGGATTCATATACCTATTCTTATTTATGACTAGCTGTAGTAGTCATAACTGCGTATGATTATGTGTATAAAGCATTTGTAATCATATAAAGCGTTTGTTTACTTTACTAATGCGGGAGAGCGCCGCGCAGAGCTAGAGCACTGCGAAACGAAATCAACTAATGCAGCGCGATCTTTTAGTTTTGCGAAGATTTGTTTGAAGATAAGTTGAGCAAATATCGTTACTTTTAAATTATAATATTTTCATCAGCCGATTTTGATAAAATAAGGTCCGAGCTATGCTCAAGTAACTAATGTTTTGGAGACTGACGTTTTAGACAGCTTAAATTTTTAGAACTAGTTTTTTCTCTATAATGTTATATGCTCTCAACTTGATCACACGTCGGTTCTACAGTTTTGTTATAATACAGACTCATCATTAATAAGGACATACATGCATGATTGCATGAGTTTTTGTGAACTACATTAATAAACGAAATAGGATCGGTGCTAAGCCGTGCAGTTGAGAAATGGCTGTTATATTATTACGACGGTTGTTCCAGATTGGAGCGCGCGTGCCTCCGGCCGCAGAAGGTCCTCCACGCAACAGACTCCGGCGGTGTTGGTGGCACACTTCGACACCGCCGTGCAGCAGGTACACATCCAGATTACATATTGTTTTATATACTTTGAAATAAACATAACACGGTAAATTATAATTGTAAATAAATAACGAAAATTCTTTTAAAATTTCCATACTTTAAAAAATAACTGTTTTTTCTTAAAAAATAATTGTTGATTTTAATTTATGTATGGTATAAGTAAATTCTTATGGATTGATATAACGCTCTCTGTGTGCGTCTGTCTAAAGTCATATAATATACAGTTGAATTCCCCCGAGTACCGCATGGAACCCCCTATCTTTAACAACGTCTTGTAGCGCTGGGAATACAACGCCGGACGCGAACTGAATACAACGTCCAAATTTACAGCTACTGTTTGATCTAGGAATCTCCATTTGAATTGACACAAGAAGAGGGATAGGGAGTTTGTAGCAATATATTTAAGTATAATAATTTGATGAGACTATTTTAATGTATGTTTCACCATATCAGATATATCAGATTGGTTTGATTATACGGCATAGGATGAAATATAAACACGTTGAAAAATTATCTTTAAAGTTAGGCAAGCAGCTATGACAAAAACCCAAGTATCACCATCGAGGTCATAGTGAGGTGTTTAAATCAGCATTCTGATAACGTTACCGGTACAGATTGCGGCTTCAGATGACTTCTGATTTTTCTATTCAACAAAAAAAAGGAAAACTGCCTGCGAACCTTTTCTGTAGAGAGTCGAGATGCGAATAAAATTCCTCATCGTATATATTGGAAAGCGATACAATAAAAAAATATTTTCCCGAGTTCGATTGCGGCGCTCGAACTCACCACTTATTGCGAATTTATGTTTCACCAACGGTGCCAGTTATTTGCATTAATGTGTTTCGAATTCGACGAATTACTTTTAATATTATATTATTAACGATCGGACTCGATATACACTATATATTTGACCTTTATCTTAACGGCTATCGTCTGAAAACAATTTGACGTGACATTATGAGTGAGCCCGTTGACTAAATGTAATTGTCAGATTTTTAGTGACAGTGTTTCGGTTACAGGATTATATATGTACTCATTACACAATTCAAACCGCATTTAGTTTTACTTTTTATATATTTTTTGAAGCGATGATGGCTTAGTGGTTAGCGTGTTCGGACACCGCTTCGATGGACGTAGGTTCGAATCCTTCCTAATGAGCCGCAGCTTTCAGTGAAAGAAAACATCTTGATGAAACCATAGTATAGTGGTAGGACTTATTCTAGGTTGAAAATTAATCGACAAGCACCTATAGGTGTGATGACAGCTACACTTGGGAGCCGTTAAAGTTTAGTGTATTTACCACCTTGTACCACATCGTCATTTAATATCGGGTGGAACGCTAAAATCCATAAATTATATTAAGAAAAACATACATATATATATATATATATATGATAAAATTTTAACAAGAATTATACTACTTTGGAAAGATCCGGGACTGGCTGAGCGTGGAGGAGATGCTGCGCGCGCAGTCGGTTACCGTCGGCGACGTCGACCAGATCCTGCACCAGCTCGACAAACAGAAGGTAAGCTTTAATCAGATGTAGTTATATATTTTATAAAATTCATTAAAATTCAAAATTACCTAAAGAAATAAATACGAGAAATAGTGGAGAGAACTATACATTTTTGAGCAGGGAACTGACTTCGGACAACACGCGGTCCTTACAATTCATTATAGCTTGGGAACGAGTAAAATAATGTCTAATTCTTCCACAATATGGGGAATTGTTGTGGTGATATAAATCTTTCAATATATTATTTCAAATTTCCACTTGTAAATGTTAACATCTCATTTAAACTTGTGATTTTCTCACATGGCAAATAGCGCGACTTTACTTGTTTCTAAATCCAAATACTACGTTTAACTATCATGTTATTTATTTTCAATATTCATAGTTTTAATTTGTAACTTATATTTTGTGTAACTTGTATTTATATTGCGAACGGAAGGCACCAAACTATGTTTATATGGTTTATATACATACCTAAATACTAAAAGTTAATTTTGGAACAAAGGGAGATCATTTTAAACAAATTCTGCTGGAAGTTCTATTATAAATAAGTTAAAGTTATCTCATTATTGTCGCGTAATATGTCCCTCGAGTCCATCTCCATGGAACAATTCCCTGAAACTGTTAAGAGATATTTTTTACCGCGTCGTCCCTCAGCGTCTGGTGCTACTGATTTGTATTCTGGTCGCGTTTCGGATGCCCTACGTGCAGCTTCAGACGGAACAATTAATAATCGGGGTACGGCTTCACTGAATTTAACTGTTCACAGTAAATTATATTAGTCTATGGTATATACATATTTTATGATAATATTATTTGTTTCTAAACATTAGAGAAGATATAGAATGAAATATTACATATAGAAAAGATATGTAATCTTCACTCTTCCTTATAGGAAATAAGCATTAAGCTATAATTACAAGTAAAGAAAATAAAAACTATTTACTTTTAAACCAGAGCTGCAAGTAGTTCTCGTTAAACATCAATTTAAATGTCAAACGAATGAAGTTGCAGGTATTAGCTTGTTCTTTATAAAGGCTATGTAATGTATTATGTCGTGAACGTGTGCCGCTTGCAGCTCTAAGTTTAAAACCTTGGGTAATCATTTATTTCAATTTAATGAACAGAAATATATTAAGCCGATATAGTATTTAATAAACTTGTTCGTATTATCTTACGAATATTGAAGGAGCACCTACTCAATCCGAATGTTGGGGATATTCTACTGACTAAGGTCCTCATCTCTCATTTAAATACTTTCAAGTGACGCATTATACGCATGCGCAATCATTTTTAGTGATGGGGTGACTTCGGGATATTATTATTTAGATTAATTTGTTATCGTTTTTAAACATTTGTAGTTTTTGATTAACTTCTTTTGTAATCGAACTATTTGGTTGTATTTTATCAAATATTAGTTTGTGGGGCAGATACTGGAAAGACAGTGCATTATAACAGTTCGCTTGAATCTGGAACGAGTTAATGTACATCCAACATACTTGGAATGTTTTGAAATAGTATATGTCGATTAGGGCAAAATTGAATTTTATCGTAGGAGTATTATATGTCGGTGATGACCGCTGTTATTGCATTCGAATACCTTTATTGTTCACTGTAAACGTTTTAATGAATTGGTGTAAATAAAATGTAAACAATGAATTTATGAGATACTAAAACTACAGATATCATACTAGATAGATTTTAATTAAAAGAAAATCGCTTAAATTAAAATTAATTACATTAAAATGGACTTTGGAAAAAGAAGTAATTCATTATACTAATATATAATATAGTATTTACTTAACTATTTTTCAGTGTTTTTTTGTTATTGTAGCACGTCAAATTGACGGCATTGTACCTTATGAGTACAATCCAATAAACAATAGAGATATCTACTATTTATCGAAAGTTATCGCAGTCATGCCGGTCCAAAAATCTTTCCGCAGACACTGAATTAAAGTGAGTGATTGTAAAGAGTCTGTTTGCACATCCTTAGCAATCAAGTTGGTTATAGACAGCATACGACTCCGCCTGATTATTAGATATGCATCAGCTGATCCCGAAACTCAATACTTAAATGTGTCGTTACGGCGGGTGTCATACCTGGATTAATATAGTTACTATTATCGTAAAATTATACTAACGAAATTATCTTTGAACATAGAAACATATCGGTATTTTTTATCGACTTGCTCCCATCACTCACAAACACCTCACCCTACCCTCTGAAGGTTGCAGTGGGTGAGGTCGTATGAGGGGTTGTGGTTGCTCGGCAACTCCGTTCAGTCGGCAAGTTACGAGCGCACGTGCTCCAATTTATCAGTCTGGTTTCAACCACAGCGTGTAGCGGTCGACTTTCAAATATTCATCCATTTTTCATCCCTGAGTTTTTAAAAGAGACGATTTTTTAATGTATAATTACTAACATTGATGAAGAAAATAAGTTCTACAATAATATAATCCATGAAAACGGCTATATTGAATATTTTTTGCTTAGGAACTTTGAATGTTAAGTAAATATAATAATAGTATTTGATATTTGTTCGCATTTTCCATATTTATTAACAATATTACACATTCTATACTACAATTGTATAAACTCGTCTCTAAAACGAAATTTGACTAACTTAGTGAAACTATTTCCACAAAATATCTCAATAGTCAAAGAAACTGCAGTAGTTTCCAGTTCCACTGTGGCAAAAGGCGAACGATGAAACAAGCGTAAATATTTTGCTAAATGAAGACAAAAACCTCGTTCGCGTGTTGACGTTATAAAAAGTTCCCAAAGAAAAGCCAATTAATATAGGCCTGCCATCTCCTAAAGTGTAACTCCTGAACCAACCAAAATCATATTAGACGGGGGAGGCTCGACAGATCTACACTTAAAAGTTGGTTTAACTTTAGGTGAGGGGATCGATAAAAGGTAGAAGTGGGTCCGGGAAATAGCGCGAGGGCGAGGGAGTGGGGCTTGCACGAACAGGTTTACATCGATATTTTTATAAATATCGATATATATATATATATATATATACTTTTATTTTTAACCGTAAATAATAAGCCGTGAATGGGATGTATGTTGAGCTTATTATTATATATTTTGGGAAGAAAGTTTCATATTTAAACATTAGAACATTTTATGCGTCTATAGAATTAGAAACGACAGTTAATTGTTAATGAATTGCCTTGTAAAATATATGCATTATCTTAAACTTGGAGATAGATGGCATTACCTTGGAGGACTCGTTTTAATAAATAATTCACGATTTCAATAGTGTTTGATTTTATAAATTTTGAATGACTGACAACACAGTTAGCTAAGCTTAAACTAATTCCGTATTAAGGACGACAGTAGCGTAGACAGACGACCGTAGAATTCGGTTCTTCTCAGTTATGTTTGGTTGTTGTCGTGCGACTCGAGACACACCCCTGCCCGCACTATTGCTTTGTTCTTCTTTAGCATACTTTGTAATCTATACTTAGTATGGTAAATGCTCTGTAGTTCCTAAAGATATACGAACATCTATAACCTTTGTTAATGTATAAAGTATGAACAGTAATTATAATTTTTCAAATCTGACTTGTACATTTAGAGATTATCCCGTTGAAACAAACTTAAAAGCGATATATAGAATAGCAGCATGGGTATAACGTCTTTACGACAATTTAACATTTATAAGCGTGAATTGAAATTACTTATAATGTAAAATTCTACGTCGTCATTTATCGATAGTTTGCTTATTAAAATGTTGCATCACTTTTTAAAGGTTCGTGAGGCAGGAGGGGTCGCTTCGTCTACAGTTTTTATAGCAAGATTATATTGTTTCTGTTTAATTGGTTGGTTAAAGTAGTAAGTGTAAACTCAATACCATTATTAAAAATACTGTGTATTAATAAGAAGTTAATATTTCTAGAAAATATTATGCTAATTAATGAAGTACAAACAATTATCAAATTATAATGGTTTCATATTATTGCACCTTGATTGGCTGTTTCAATATACTTTAACTCTCGAAAACTATCATATGCTCAATTTGTGTCGACGTATTCGGTCTCGGGCGCGTGAGGTAGCTAAATAAGAAGTTATGTGTCTTGATTTTAACAGAGGGAGCTAAACTTTCTATGACGAAATAATAAGGGTACACGGTGGTAAGCCCAGTACAATCCAAGAGCAACTGTAATCACCGAAATAGCTACTTCCAATACAAAAGTAGTCGTTTCTGTCAAGCCGCACTGCAAGTATTTTGTTAGCTGGATATACTTTGGGCGATACCGAAACGCGACAAACTAATAAAGAGTCACTGAGATGTGTTTTTCACCACGTACAAGGCAGTAACCCAGTGGGTACATATCCCTAATAACCCGCTACGTAATTGCATATATTTCTTCAGTTCTGCTACATTTTGTATGTAATGAAAATTAGTGTATTCTAGTACACCCCAGAATATTTATTATGTTGTTGTATACTTTATTTTATTATATGTATCACTATAATAAGAAAAACGATTGTAAAATGTGTCAGTGCAGTCCTTGTTCACAAGGAGAAAATCATATGCCATAAAGTCATGTCATAAATTTTATACATTGAACAAACTTATAGATATGTTGTATATTCTTCTAGAAAATAGTTGTTTTGGTATGTATAGCGAGATGGTGCGGTCTACCGGTTAAAATAGTACATAACTAATGATCACTGTCTAGTCGAGGAATTGGATATTCACATGAGACAAATTGTGGAAATCACATGAGGAGCATATCAAATGAAGCGGACAATGTAAAAAAAAGTGTAATTCTGAAGTTCGTTCACATTCCGCCTGATTATACTTCTAGTAAGTATGAATGTAAACACACAATACTTTTTTCGGTATTATGTATTTGTAAAGTATAGGCTTTTAAGTAATAATACGATGTCAAATTCGTATTTTTCGTATATAGTTTTTCGAAATGAAAAATATACAATAAACTGTTAAATGTAGCGATTTATACAAAAAATAATAATTTTGAAACGAAATTAATTTTAACAACACTTTATTTTGTTGGTCAATTGTAAAACTTTTCTCATCTGTAAACAAAATTTTTCTGTGGCCTCCCTTTGCGTACCGCTTCAGTAGTTTTTTCGATTTTACCACCCTACATTATCAGTTGAGAAATGACCAGTACGTCTCTTATAGGCTGTAAGTCCTAAGTCATCTTTTAAAATTCCCAACATGGTTCTTGGTGCTATCTTCATCTCCCGAGATAAAATCTTTTGCTTCCGGACAAGATTTCTTCGAATTCTTTACCTTACTGCTTTGACCGCCTTTTTCGTACGAACACTACGTGGACGGCCAGATCTTTTTCTGTCACAAACAGAGGAGGTGCCATTCTACCTATTAATAGCCCGGTATACAAACATTTTACTAATATCAAGCGTATGGAGTTATAAAAATTGCATTTGGCTCCATACCTACTCTGTGTAATGCAATCACAGCGATTTGGTTCTCTTCAGCACCTCACTCCATTTTAATATCGCAAAATATTGTACAATGTATTGGTGCCAAAATGAGAAAACTCAATGAATAATCATAAAAAAATGACAGATTCCAAATTGAAATTATCGTATTTTGTTTATTTTTAATTGTAACAGTATTTATGGCCAGAGTAAGTATATAATACATATATAAATTAATTTAATAATCTCCACGAAGAGCTTAGTCCATTTCACAGTCGAAAGTTGTTGATATTATGTTTTATCTATTTTTTTGGTGTTTAAAATGGATTATCAATCTTAATGTTAACGGATCACCGGTTAAAGTTCCAAACTTCGTTATAATATTGTGCGAGATATATGTATAATAATATTACTTCTTTCTACGTTTTTTATTAAGTTACGGACGAGAATTGTACTACAATCTCGTCTTATTAAGTGATTGGTTTTATTTACATGCTAAACCTGCAAGGGAAGTAAGGTTCTTTAATAAAACCGCTGACACGTATTGAGAGAGCCGATAAAACATAATTATCTACTCCACCGAAGCTTAGTAGTCGAACAAACGGTATAAATTGCATAAAAAACAATTTCATGTGCAAATTGTCTCAACAATACTGTAAATTATTCAGGCGTCCAGAATACCGCTTGCATTTTCTGCGACTCGGGAGTCTCGGGTCCCGGCTCTGGCAAGCTTTATTTGTACTGAACATTATTAATTCAGAGCTCCGCAGTGGTTCACACGCCGCCAACATCTAATCAACAAATATTGTATATGTCCATTTATAACTTTAATTGTTGTATTTGTTCTTATACAGAGGGCGCAATGGAAGTTTCCGGAATGAATAGTAAAAAGGCCTTGACTAGTCAAAAAATAATTTATTGCTCCTCGAAATTCTCTAGTTTCAATGCACTTCTTCATACGAATAAACTAATTTTTAAATTATTTATGCTACTCCTCCTCCGTGGTGACCTCGGAAATATGCTATTATGGTTTAACAGCTTCTTCTGATGTTGAAAGTCGTTGATCACATAACTGGTTCTTGATTTCTGAACCCAGGAAGAATGTATGAAAGGCTTGTATGCAACATGACCCATAAAATGTACGTTTTTTTCTATTTAAAATTGTTTTTTTTTTGTTGTTTTCTAACACTCTCCTGGTTAGCTGCCACTCATTTACTACACGATAAATAGAACATATACACTAAGGTAATGGTGAAACTGTTATACTTATCGAATAACATTGTTTTTATTACACTTGTTATTATAGTGTCAGATGGTGTTATACATAAATCATTAAGAACAGAAGGCATTCGATAGCTTTATTAGATATTGTGAAACAAGTCTTAAGTCGATTTACTGTTTATATATGTAAAACGCATAGTTTTCTTCAATATCCTTTGTAGATTACAATTATACACCGTGTAAACGAGAGTTCAAGAATTATACAAATATTTGTTATAAAAGTAAATAATGGCAAAATGAATACCACATTATCCTATCACTACGTTGCAAATACAAATATAAAAGAAAACAACACGATTGTTGGTCCGACCCAGTATATCATTTATTATCGACTGATATAATACGTGTGTCCTTACAGGGCGTTCTGCGTGAGTTGGAACAGAAAAAACCGCAGCTGGATGAACTCCTACACACAGCCGAGAGTCTTAAGGGAACAGAGAATAGGCAGCAGCTTCACGGAAAAGGTAAGTCAATTTAAAACTGTAGGACAAACTGATCGCAAATATTTTATATTAATATATGTGTTAAAATATACTACAAATTTAAATGTTATAAAGATATCTCAAATAATTAAAAGATAAGAAAGCCGTTAAATCGATTTCAAATAGATTACATTAATCGTTGAACAGAACTTTCCAAAAAAATTAATCTGTACGCATTTTATATTTATCACGGTTTGTTATTTCCGTTTTGTTCGAGGATTGAAGCATTCTCTCTGCGGATAATTGTGTTTCTCCTTTTCAATAATACTCTATAAATGTTTGACATTCTATGTTCAAAGCTAAATGAGTGTCACTCGATACTTTGATCTTTGTACTCCATCACGAACATGTTTTTAATATTTCTATGAATAGCGCATAATCTCACCTGATGTTAATTGACGATATGCTCGAAGATGATACCGCTTTAAGCTTTTGCTCTAAGCTTTTAAACGCAGCTGCTTAGATGCTTAACAGGTACTCGATTTAAAGTTGGTAAGTTACTCGATGGTTGTTTAAGGTAATCGGTTAAGTTGTAAACGGAATGTGAAATCATGAAATATTACATTTGTAAGTTATTTAACAAACTGTGTAAGTAATGCTTCACCTGTATAGAGTTTTCTGTATTCCGTACTCGCACAGTGTTTTATTGCATATCTTATTTAAATTTTAACGCGCAGTATGATTTACGAGATACTATGGTAATAAAACAGCCATTTCTACGTGGAATTATTTTTACTCTCGCGTATAAAACGGTAACTTAATTGACGGTTTGTATATATAATTGAATTCGGTCCGTTCATCCCGACACGCGTGCCGTGTCGCGCTCCGACGCTATACTCTTAGCAAAACACTTTATCTCTGGCCTTTCTATAGTTTTGGCGACTGTCTTATGCTTAAAAAACGTATTTACTTTGAAATTTATTTCTGTTTCATTTCGATAACGAATATACCAACGTGATACTTTACACAGGACTTTATTTTGTTAATTTATCAAATTAATGTTATTAAACGTTGGCAATGAATTATGCGATTCAACGTTCACGTGCGAGCAAATGAAAATTCTACTTTAGTCTCATTACGCGAGTTCCCCTCGGTTGTTTTACGTTCTCATTTACGTTCTCAGCTTTTGACTTGTGAGAATAATTTCTTTTTCTTACACAATGGTAACATTGTTATGAGACTGTAATTAAAATCTACAGCCGTCGTGTTTCCTTATAAATATTTTAATGATTAAAATGTAAGTTTACTCGGCAGTAAAATATCGAAACCGCACCACTGTAACTCCTGTTCACTTGTAAATATAATGTCGTCCATGAACAATAACAACTGCCTAAAGCAGTGCTTTAGTGTTTTGTTAGTGCTAGAAGTCCTCATTACTGTCTTCACGCCAGCGTACAAATTACATGACAAAATATATTTATTCGTTAATTTCCCAAGACTGAATTCAATAAAATCAATATTCCATTTGGATTTGGAATGTGCTCCTTACAGAGATATTCCGCTGGTTAAATTATTGTAATATACAATGTATTTTTTATAATAATATGAAAAGACTGAGATACTTAGCTGTAATATTGGGTGTTTTCGAAACGTGAAGCCATATTACGAAATGATATAACAAAAACAAAATCCATGGACATTGTTTTGATATAATTATGTTTGATTTATTTTATACGAATATATATACATATATTAAAAGAAAAAGCATATCTTTTTTGCAACCTCTTTGTATCAAACTCGACTTTAGACGATGGGGATGCACCACTGCCCAACATCTCACGGTGTGCCTACTCAATGCCCGACATAATCTTCACGCAAACAGCGATACGGCGCATTCTTTTTTCCCTTGATATCAATAAGTCGAGTGGGCCAGACGGAATTCCCGCAATAGTTTTAAAAACGTATGCTCCTGAGTTAACTCCTGTTCTCGTACGTTTGTTCAGAATTTGCTACACTTCTGGTCAGGTTCCGAAATCTTGGAAGACAGCCAACATACATCCTATACCCAAGAAAGGTGATCTGACGGACCCCAATAATTACAGGCCGATTTCTAAGGTGATGGAGCGAGCCATCAATATAAAGTTGTTGAGGTATCTCGAGGAGGCCCAGTTGGTCAGCGACCGCCAGTATGGCTTCCGCCGCGGTCGTTCGGCTGGTGACCTTCTGGTTTATCTCACACAAAGATGGGCTGAAGCTATAGAGAGTAAGGGAGAAGCATTGGTAGTTGGTCTTGATATCGCAAAAGCTTTCGACAGGGTCTGGGATAAAGCTGTCCTCTCCGAACTAAGGTCCGGCGGTGTCCCCGGGGATCTTTGCATGTGGGTATCGAGCTTTTTGTCCGGGCGAAGCATACGAGTTGTAGTCGATGGCTGTACCTCTGATGCCATGGTAATAAATGCCGGTGTCCCACAAGGCTCTGTGCTATCACCTACACTATTCCTTCTACATATCAATGAATTTTTGGATATCCCTAATGTTCATTGCTATGCGGACGACAGTACGGATGATGCGGTATACTCGGGCAATGCAAACATGTCTAGGTTACTCGTGGAGCAAAACCGAAACAAACTTGTGTCTGAAATTGAAAGTCGTTGGACAGGGCCTCCGATTGGGGAGAGGCAAACCTTGTCCAATTCAATCCCTCAAAAACACAAGTCTGTGCGTTTTCCACGAAAAAAACCCCACTTTACCCCCATTGTACCTAAGTTTCAGGGCACTTCTCTGGATGTTTCTAGCAATATCGGGATCCTTGGTGTCAACATTTCCAGTGATGTGCAATTTCGATCTCATCTGGAAAACAAGGCCAAATTGGCAGCTAAAAAACTGGGTATCCTCAACCGGTCAAAGCAGTACTTCACCCCAAAGCAACGCCTTGTGCTCTATAAAGCACAAGTACGTCCACATATGGAGTACTGTTCACACATCTGGGCCGCTGCTCCTGCCTACCAGCTTTCTCCTTTGGACTCTCTGCAAAGGCAAGCTATTCGCATTGTTGACGATCCCGAATTGACATACGATCTACAGTCATTAGAATATCGCAGAGACATTGGGTCCTTATGTGTGCTTTACCGCATGTATAACGGAGAGTGCTCTGATGAACTTTTTGGTATGGTGCCCTCAACACCGTTTCAAACTCGCACCACCCGCCGTTGGCTGGCTGCTCATCTACATACCCTAAAGCCTAGTAGAATGGCGACAACCGTAAGGTTCTCTAGAACTTTCATTATCCGCACGCTAAGGTTGTGGAATGGGTTACCAGCCACGGTGTTTCCCCAGAGTTATGACATGGGGTTCTTCAAAAAAGGATTGAAACACGCTCTTCAAGGTCGGCAACACAACAGTGATGCCCCTGGTGTTGCAGTTGTTCATAGGTGACGGTAACCATTTCACATCAGATGGGCCGTCTGCCAGTTTGCTGCCCTTTGGCATAAAAAAAAATACGCATAAATGAAACCTGTTCGTTAATCTGTGTCCCGTGAGATAGGTCGCGTGCTCTCGAATGCGTATTACTATTCTTTATAGTTTGGCAGGAAACAAGCACTTTAAGATTTGTGTTATATATTCTAAAATATATATTTATAATCTTTAGTGGTATCTACTACTAAAGTATTCAAAGTAACCCTGCAAACTCACGTTATAATAAGAAGATTATTTTTTTTTCATTATTATATGTATGTGTTGTATGTATAGTCTAATTACTTACGTAGCTGTTACATTTATAGTTACGGTCGGGCTGCGAGGAAAGGCTTGCAGGCAAATTGTTATGTAAAGCGAACCTCAAGTTGAAATCTATGGCTTTGACATCGTCGGGTGTATATCAGTATTTACAAGGCACTTGATGGTTTCAGCTTCGCGCTATGTTTCGAACAAAGCGGACGAGAAAACTCTTCTAAAATGATTAACGACTTTGCGTATGGTTTTCATTAAAAACGTAATTTGACGGCCGACGGATTAGGGGAGATGGCTTTTGTGTGGGAACAACTTTCCGAGGATACAGGGTGGTTCTTTGAAACGTTCGGCGGATAGGCTCGAGCCCACGAACGCGATATTGATGGAGGCGTTCTCAACTTGTTAACGATACGTTAATAGTTCTTTTCTGTTGAAATGTTTTACGTTTTAGTGGTTGTCAGTATGATTCACATGTACAAAGAAATAGTACTTCGCGTTTTAGCTTAGTATTGAGAACAATCATGTGTAACAAGTGGACAATCATGAAAAGGAATGAATTATTAATTGGACGAAAGAAAAATACATTATATTTTGTGTTCATTTATGAAGAAGCAGAGAAAAACTTGCGTTGATAAAGCTAAATTGATTCTGTACCAAACACTCGCTAGTTATTCATAACTCCCCGTATCCGACGATAAATTCATTCATTTTTCCTACTGAGACTCTCGCTAAACAGCTTTTACAAATTCTATACCATTTTAAAACGTACCTTAAGATATAAATGAATGTAATTTCTTTCGAATAATTTTATGGAATTTTCGCAGAAAAAAATGAATCATATGTTGTAGTTATATAATTGAAATTCAAGTGCTGATATAAAACGGAAATATAGTCATTATTCATGAGGGAAACGTTAGTTACTTTTTGATATTAATAAGTTAGTATCGACGTAGTTAGGTTAAGTTAAATAAGTTTTCTATATAACAGAACTGGTGTATAGACAGGCGATGTTGCGAGTACGCAGGCGCACCGTGGTACCGTTTTGATATAGAAATTAATGGTAATACTTTCTCGGTGATGTTCGTTTTTCACAGGGCCGTTCCAATTTCGATAGCCAATAACTTCATTCTATATGTTAATAGCGCTTCTCCTAAAGTTTGTAGCGTGATGTTAGTTACGTAAAAAACTTTTCTAAATTATGGTAATAAAGGGGCTTTAAAATAATGAATAAATACTCAAATCTGACTAGTACTCGTATGGATTAAGGCATTCAGACAAACATTTCTTGATGTTTTTAATATTATGTGAAGATGCGCTTGTGTTAAACTGTTATCTGTACCGCAACCGCTGAAACATGAGAGGTTATAAAATGAACAGTCGTTATGTCAAATGCGTAGTCTATGTCGCAGCCGACCGCAGCGGCTCCGTTCCTATCTCACTTTATTGCTTATATTAATTTCACTTAATCACCCCTATTTATAAAATTGCTGCTAATTTTCAAGTCGTATCTTTTTATATGTATAGTTATCTTGGATTTGTATTTTATTCCACCAACAAGATTAAACATTTGATATTGTATTAAATACACAACTCGCATTCTTAGAAAATTCTTACTTTTAATGTAAAATAATAATTATCTTATTTTGCAATAAATTGAATGAAATGGTCTTGAATGTTGATTGCGTTATTAATAATTATATAACTAATAATTAAACCAACATGACTGTGTTGTTACTGTTGTTCTTTTTCTGAGGTTGATATCGTCATACTTCCATACTTTGTACGGATTCTCTAACGTAATGGTACGTCAGTAGTATTGTACAAAACTACGTTGTAGAATAAAATTTCGTAGCTGTTGCGTAGCGGTGGCTTCTTGCTACGAGCACCGTAGCGCTACGCAGGGTCGCCGGACATCAGACGGTGGTAAACCATGGCGTAGTCTTCTACAATTTCCATAAATTCAAATATATTTTTTAATTTTAATAAAAAATAACAACATTAATTGGAAATGCGAAGGATTCTGTGTAATAATCTGGTATTCTAATCAAAAAATATCTTTTAAATGCCTCGATAATGATTACCGATAGATATATGGTTTAGTCGTAAATAATCATAACAATCTTGCGTTTGTATAAAGCAATCTTTAGAATATAGTAAAAAATATGACAATAATGTTTTAATAAATATTAGCAGTAACGGTTAACTTACGAGGTCAGTTAAGGCTGCTTTTAATAAATATCCATTTATTTTCTATATTTGTACTATCAATGGAGTTTGGTTAATATCAATTACTTGACCGAGTGGGCTGCTATCAGGGGTTAAGTATGAAAACACGTTAAAATTTATAAAATCTAGTAATGAGCGGTCGCGAGCTTGAACTTTCTTTCGAAGTATACAAATTAGAATTATACGATGCTTTACGTTTAGAATCACCGAAATGAAGCTATTTTGAATATTTTCAAGTCTAAAGCTAAAGTCTGTCGATGAGAGATTTTACAGTTACGGTTGCAAAAATATCTAGTCAGGAAATTACTTATGTGGTTGGCAGCCGTCATTTCAATTAAGTATTGTTAGTATTGGCTACCGACTATAGGTGATTAGTATGCTCGTACTATCACATCGACATATATACTTTTGTTGTTAATATACAATTTAGAGTAATAGGGCCCCATTGAACCTCTTCACATACAAGTATGTATCCTCATATACAGTGTAGATTTCGATAAGGAAGAAGACGAAGCTACTCCTTCGAACATTTACGAAGAGTTATTACGTCTTCCACGAAATAATCTCTTGGTTTACCAAGCTAAGCCTTTGTAAGCAGCGCTACGCTCGGCTTTGTTTGCACGCATACATCATTTAGACGTTACTTCCACTTTTAACATCAATATGACTCTATGTACATTCTGTTAATTCATAATTATAATATGTACCTTTTAGATCATATCTCTTAGTTAGTAAAGATCAGAACCCACCTGTTTATTACACTGCGCTTAACTACTTGTCTTATTTTTAAGTTAAAACTTTCTTCTCGTTAACTGAATATCATGAAAGTAATCTGTCATATTTCTGGCAACAAACGCGAACGCATTTAAAATAAAACTGCATCGGGCAATATTAACAATATTTTTATAAATTGTATTAAATGAAACGTAATATGATATATGATGTCTAATTCAATATATATATTTACGTACACGAGGCCAACTTAACAAATTATTCACTCTACTGTATAAAACAGCACGTGTTCGAGATCAGAATCGGCGAGCTCTTAGTCCCATAATAGAAGTACTGCGGGTAGATTCAAATGATTTGTTACATTATGATATTGTTGATATATCAATAATTACTGATAATTCGGAATCTAGCAGATGACTGAAATGTATATAATTTAGTTGATTGAGTGTAATCTAGTGACAGCTGTGTGAGTCGCGGGTCCACAGTCAAGAACGACGTCGAGCATTATCACAAGGAAGCGTGATCGTTAACCTATTTTGCAACGAGAAATCCTCGCGTCGCGTCGCGCCGAGTCGAGTTGCTGAAACGCTTTGTGAACTATTCGAATCGTTCTTAAAATGTAACGAATCGTTACATTCAAGTACGAAATTTTGGAAGAATTATTTTTGTACGTGAACTAGTAGTTATAAACGCGGATTCGTTTATTACTATTTAGTGTTTTTATTATTTGTCGTAATAAATAATATAGTTATAGCAAAATGTATGTCATTAAAATACTCACCATGCTAAAATATCTATACGTACAAAGATTCGTGATGATCGCTTGAGCGATATAGAAGTTGATGTGCTACAGCGCCATCTATTGCCGAATTACAAAAAAATAAAAATCTCTATAAGGAAAAAATATATAGGAATGTCATCTCTGATGATAATTGTTTGAAATTTATCAATATTATACATAAGATATAATCTTACCAACATACATTTTTATATATTCTTCGTAACTGAGTCAGAATAAATATCTTTAAATAAATGATGTAAACGAAATTGATGTTATTATGTTATTTATTGAAACAATTAATCGAATGGTCGCTAATCTTATTCTAAATAATGTAGAAAGTTTTATTTTTTAATATAAAGTAAGATTAATAATACTTTTTAGTAAACTTGACGAATTTGTTATAGTGAGACACTGTGTCGAGGTGAAAATGATACGCCCTTGGTCCTCGATTGCTAAACGTTAGTTCTAAATTTTTATATGTTAGATACAGATATTTGTTAAATGTATTTAGTGGAATAAAAAGATTCGTATCAGTAATGGAATAAATTCGTCAGGTGAGAGGGTATAGCGCATCACTAAAGTGAGGCGGGGCGGCCGCCCCAGACAGTCGCCGCCCGCCCTCGCGTAAGACCGCACGCGTCGGGCTCCGCTTGCGTCCGATCGCGCGTCGGTGCCAATCTGAGGCCTCTACCAAACATATCATTCCGTTAATAGTAGTTTATTTTTTTGTGATGATGGTGATTTTATAAAGAAGTCGGTTTGTTCCGGCGCGATCAGTGGTTTTTGTAATGTCTGTTGTTGGTTGTTACGTTTGGTTAGTCTCGCCTTCTCATTTGTTGCGATTATTTTGTGCGGTCGCTCGCATTACCTTCCAACTCTATTCCATTACGTAGGATAGGCAGAGTCTAGGTGTTATGAGTACATTCTTAAATGTAATACAAGCAAAAATTCTATGCCTTTCACCGAGAATAAGTTCAGCAAACGTCGGATTTAACTGCACTGATTAAAACTATTGTGTTTCACGTTTTATAATAATATACAAGCTTACTTCATAATATTTTATTCATTTATCAATTAACTTTATTGATATATATTAAGCAGAATGATAACATGCTCTACGAGTACATCAGTTTGATTATATACAAAAAAGTAATATTTATAGATTGACAGTGCATTGGCATTGGTGAGGCAAACACTGTTGTAAAGAACGTACGTATTGGGAGTGGAGGCGACGCGCGCGACTCCGCGTCCCGGGACTCACGGGTAACACAGAATTCGAAATTTCTTAAAACGAACTAAATTGAATAAGTTAAAGTAATATATACATTAAAATCGACAGTATTCTGTAACAGACGAGCGAACTCACCGGCACTCTTTGTATATAATCAAAATCGATACTAATAAACGTTTATTTTTGTACAAGTTTTTGCTCGCGGCGTCGTTCACATTAATGTAGGATAGATCTATCGCCCAGCAACAGTACACTTTTCTGAAAGGTATCTGATGCCCCACTGATAATATGTACTTTATGTATATTTACATGATTAGTTACGAAGATACGATTCTGTATAAATTTATTATGTTTTATGGTTTCTTGGGGCATGTATTATGCTGGTTGTTTCAATCCGTCCGTACGATCATTTAAACAGACGTACTTTCGCATTCATAATTGTATCAGGATTACTTTATATTCCTAATAGAATATTTATTTATCAGTACAAATATTGAGTTCATAGATATTAGGAATATAAACATAAAGAACTAATAAAAAATAGGATTCGTTTAAACATTTACTAAGAAATCCAAGTACATGGCTAAATTAATTACTACGTTACAACGTACAGACAGATTAGCTGTTAGATTCGTAAGTAGATATGTGTACGTGTGTCGGACGCGTGTCGAGCGCTGTCGGATTACATCAGAACCTACTCAGCGAAAACAGAATTATTCAACGGATTTATAAATCAGTAATGGTACTTGTTGCTTTGCGTTTGTGTTCGGTAACGCGTACTCTACATATATATTCCATATATACTATTGAACAGACCTTCTCATTAAATGTTTATAGATGTAACAAGGATTGATTTTCAAGCTAGTTATCATCTTAAAGTTAATAAATTGTTGCCAAGAGGCAAGCAACATGCTGCGGCATCGTTTAACACCGTCGTTATAAAGTAAACGCACTTTCATTTCATCCTTAGAAGTTTACTCTTGTTAAATGGATTACCATTAAGACATTCATATTTACCGACGATTGCTCTGTCAGCCCAGTCTAGTAGTATATCGTCGTACCGCGTGCTAAAAATGGAGCAGACCTAATCTTTGGTATAAACCCTTAGTGCATAGTGTACATCTAGTAAATAATCGGGTCGAATAATATCCATTCTCTGTTGCTACCCTGATTAGAGTACGGCGCGGCACGTCGATTCATTTCAAAATGAGAGGAAATCGACAGATGTTATTCATAGCGTTCCAGTTTGGACGAGTGATGAGAAGTAATGCGCTCGTGCCGCGGACACTATTTACGCTCCCCTTGCCAACACACTCGTCGATGTGGTTCCAATGTTACAATAAACTCGCTTTATTATTTTCCAAATATCTGGAAGTGACTGCGTTAATGTACTACGTTCTAGATTCATCGATCGGCACACTCGCTCAGTTCTACACAATTATTTCATCCGGAGACCATATCTGAAACGCTCCTATTGAATTATTGCCTCAAACAATAAATTTTACCATAAATAACGCTATTTACTAACAAAATATTCTACATATATAATATATAAATGAGAAACATAAATAATAAGTAAAGAGTAATATTAAAAAAGACAATTTAATTTTCAAATACAACATTTTCCTAGCTATGGAACATTAGATGTCTTTTGTCATTTTAGAAATAAAAAATTATCATTCGTTTGTCAAATAATTATAGGTACGTTCAGAAATTTGACTGTTACATAGCTGTAGTATGAGGTCTGATCTCTTTGGTCTGTTTGTTGGAATATAAAACGGTTCTGTTTCACTGAGGATTTGTACTTATTTACAGGCTTCACAGATTTACTGTGGTTTCGTTATGTATTTGAATCAAATCATTTTTTTTCCTATTGTAGAATTTTCATTAATGATTTATTTATGATTGAATACGGGCCTGTATGTATACATTTATATTATTCCGACTATATCCTATAGAGCAATGGTGTGATTTGTATTGTTTCTCTGAAATAAACATTGCAGTGTATGGTACTAACAACTGCTCGTGATTTCGGCTGCATTAGGTATTATCTACAATTTTTACCGTAGCTTTCTATCAATAAAATAATTTTCGAATTTTGATCAGATTTAGAAACAGAGTGTTCTAATAAAATATAGTATTTATGTTCAAGAGTCAGGAACTAGCTTGTTATATATACCTGAACCGTGTGCCACTATCGGGTAGTCTCAAACTAATCATAATAGAGATGTCGTTATACTCTTCTCATAATATATCGATGAATGTTCAATACGATGCTTGTTAGTTGCAGTTGCAGCTATATGAAGCACAATCACTTAATTGTCCCAATTATACATATGTTACAGATAATACACAAAAGTGTTAGAAAGTGAAATATTGCAGCAACAATAGAAATGAATATAAAGTTACGTAACGAATTTAAATCACTGGAAGAGTGCTTTTGCTCAATAGATTTCAGCACTGAACAATATCATTTAACATGTCATTATATATCAAATGCATGAGAATATATATGGGAAATTTTAATTTATATATACATAGATTTAAATAGGGTATTCATTCGTATATGTTATATTAAAATAATTCAAGTTTGTTATTCGGCATACATACATACACTGACATTGAGATTGATGATGAATCCCTTGTATTGAGTCGAGTGATTGGAAGGTTAATCAATATTGTATTAGAAGATGATAGGTATTGTATATAATTGATTGTTGGCTTTTCTTAGGTCCCAGACGATGTTTTCTTATTTGTATATATGATTTATAGTAAAGCAGACCGGTTTTTCTGAAGATAATAATTAACCATAAATCGTTGCAATATCTTATTATTATATACTGAACGGATTTTAGTAATAAACAAAAAATCTATTTCACAATAAAAATATTGTCACTTGACGTGTTACTGGTATTATTTAATATAATATCCAGTTTTTTATAATACTATTATAGTTTTTCTATTTGATGTAGCTGCTACTAACTAATAAACAATAATTATTTAAAGCGAAACATTTTAATTTGTCCTTTTATTTAGATTATTCAAAGATTTTACTTTGTTGCCTTGAAACTTGAAATTATTTACCGATAAACTATAATTGATCAAGTTAATTCCTCAGCACTAGTCGGATTAGAGGCGAGCGCTTGGAAGGAGTCCAGCCTAGTCCATTCGGGTCAATAAATATGTATGAGTCGGATATAACGGATAACATTGGCCTCACCCTGGTTCCGGCCTTGTCATATACCATCAGTTTTATATAGAAGAATATTGATGTTATAGTTACATTCATATTTCATTATATATTATGCGAAATATTTTGCATTACATTAAAAAAAATGTATTTTAAAAGGTTTTACTAGTTGTTAAGAACTCTGACAAAGATAAATTAGAAGGGTTATATTCTAATGGATTTGCTTATGAAAAAAAAATTGTGTCATAATTCTTTAAAATGGTTTCCAGTTTCTACAGCACTTGAAGCATCTCGTTATAATGCATTCTCTGAGCCGCCCCGACTCGCCCCTACTCAGTACTTCGCAGTTTTACAGTGCTTGTCCTCGCAAGAGTTACGGCCGTTTATGCAAATGAATGTTGTTAATTTCACGCGAACTGCACGCGTATAATCACTTTGAGAGGTGAATAGGAATAGTAGAATTTACGCGGTATCCTACACATTTAACTACACCGTTTAATGTTCTAGGAAGTTTAATATGTGCTCTAGTTATTTTTGTATATTGCACTGTTCTCTGTAATGTTCTAAACCGTGACCCATCTGACGTTTAGTTAGGATTGTTTGCCACAGGTTGTGCGGTTAGGAAAGGGATGTTCTGGCGGTATCAAATATGTACAGAGATAATAAGGCGACATAACTAAATTAGGTTTATAATTCAATAAGCAATGGCCTATATATAAATAACAGACATAAATCTGCATATTATGCGGTAATACTGGGCTAAAATATTTGAGTGGCAAATAAATAAGGTCAATTTCATAAATCTGTTTTATTGACGACCAACTGTTGTCCCGTACTTATGGTATTACTTCCTAGTACCTTAGTATACTTACTGACTTACATTTTTATTGTAATTACTCAGCTCTTGAGAGTTGTAGCGTGATGTTAGATAACTTATTACCTTATATTGTAATACTTTTATTATTACACTCAGTGCGATCTCAAGCAATTTTGAAAGAAATTCTTAATGATATTTAACTTGAAAGACCATTAGTTTCTTTAAAAGCCGATGTAAAACTGCCATCTGGTTCGGCGGCCGCATACCTTTATTTATTATCAGGTGTAATTTTGTAAGTAAAATGTTACTAGAGATTCTGTTTAGGTTGAATTGCAATTTGTATAAGCGCGTGTACTCGGTGGCGCTTTCCTTTTACATTTACGTAGAGATTAGCCTCCCGACTGGAGCAGCGCTCTTGAAGTCCTTAATTCTGAATAACATCTACACGATTATAATTTTATTGATAGATAAATAGCGTTGATCTTTCCTTATAAATCAATATTTTATTTTAAATATCTAATTATTTTGTTGTTTTATCTATAAGAGTGTTTTGCACGGTCCTGTCCACGGTTCTCTTTGCTTATGTAAATAAATTATTTTCTAACTCATTTTTATCCTTTTAAATATTTACTTAAGTAACTCTGGCTGCAAGTGAACTGGCGATCTAAGTTTTTTACGAAATTGTGGTCGTATAGAGTACTACTTCTTTATATTATTATCTTTATGTAGGTATACTGGGAATTAAATTCACAAACGAATACCAGAACGCCTGTTGACTTGGATCTGCGATTTTCTGAGTGAACGGATTATACGAGTAGTTGTTGATGGCTGCTCGTCTGATCCCAAGGTTTTAAATGCCGGAGTTCCTCAGGCATCTGTACTCTCAGCAACTCTATTCTTGCTGCACATCAATGGTCTGCTTATACCCGGTATATTTGGGTACGCGGATGACAGCACCGTATCTGAGAGGTATTTATCCAGTCCATAGGCCAGCTTACTAGAAACCCTTAATGAGAGAGAAACCATGATCGAACGTTTAAATAAAAACCTCGGGTTTGTAACCGATTGGGGTGACTCAAACCTGGTTAAAATTACCGCTGAAAAGACCCAGGCGTGTCTTTTCTCTACAAAACGGAGTCCGTTCAACTTGACTCCTACTTTTCAAGGGGTTTCCCTTCAAGTAACAGACAACCTCGAGCTTCTTGGGATCTAGATAACTTCTGATCTCAACTTCGGGCGCTCAATTGAGCAAAAAGCGAAAACAGCTGCGAGAAAACTCGGGATCCTCTTTAAGGTTAAGCAGTATTTCACACCAGAACAGCTTCTCAGCTTATACCAAGCACAAGTTCGTTCATATATGGAATACTGCTGTCACCTATGGGATGGATCAGTCAAATATCAGCTGGCCACTCTTGATTCCATTGAGCGTCGCGCTCGTCGGCTTGTAGGAGATGAAACGCTGTGGTAGGCAAGAATGCTTAATTTAGAGCATCGACGAAAAGTAGCTTGTTTGTCGGTGTTTTATAGGTTACACTTTGGAGAGTGTGCACAGGAATTACATGACATAATTCCACCGGCCCCATTCCATCAGAGGACGACTAGACGCCGTGAGGGTTTCCACCCTTATGTGGTTGATATTCCCGTGGTTCATACGAAGCGATTTGCTTCCACATTTATTGCACGTACGGCTAAGGAGTGGAATATGCTTCCGGCGTCTGTCTTCCCATCCTCCTATAACTTGGGAGTGTTCAAGAGGAGAGTGAACAGGCACCTAGTGGGTAAGCGCGATTCATCGTCGGCCTCATCTACACTTACCATCAGGTGAGATCGAGGCCAAGCGCGAGCCTGTAAAACATTAAAAAAAAATTTACTAAAACACGGAAAATTTTCTCTTTTAAGCTTTTAGTTTTCCACGTAAAACTTATCGGAAGTGGGAGCCGAACAATCACATATTGTTATTCAAGTGATCGCTTCGAAAACAATTTTCAATTCTTGTGGACAACGGATTTGAGACTGAGTAAAGTAGTAGGTATTTTTCCAGAACATATTTGCTTATAAGTTTAGATGTCTTGGGTCAATTCAAAGTGATCAATTGTCATTTTCATGAATAAATTCTGTAGTTTTGTTTGTAATTGTGTCGTTTTTCTTTTACACATTTTATGATAAATATTCCTTTACAAATCTGTCATAAAAATTGAAAACTATCTCTTAATTTAAATTGAAAATAGCATAACAATTTTTAAGAAAATATGTAAGCGGGAAATACGTCTCATAGCTGAATTTTTATAGCGAAATTAGAGTTGTTAAGCCCGCTTTGTAGATCTCTCACTCAAAAAGTTCAAATTTCTATTAATTGAGTTTGATTCAATTTTGTATGCAGAGAGTATGTCATGCCCAAAATGATAAGCTACAGAAATGATGAATATGTTAATATTCTCAGAAATTATAAAATATTAATAAAAGTAAAATTTACAAACGATATAAATTATTGTGTAATAATGTCGAGTCAAGCCGCGTGCACAACTAGTTCAATACAAAACTCGTAAACATGTTAACCAATTATTATCATTAATATTTTTATTATTATCATCAATTTAACATGTAATTGTAATATACTTTTCGTGACTTGTGGAGTAACCCATTGCGAATAGACGCAAAGTTTATACGTAACTTATCAAGTTGTTAGCTCCTAGTTCCGCTGAACTAAAACGAACCGCTCGAATGTTATACAAACTGATATCTAATAATTACATATGTATTAACATACCGAGGTCACATTGCGGAGGTGGTGGCTGACGCGGGCCGCGGAGACTGAACATATATAGGTATAAAGAAAGACGTACGTTTTATGTTTTTGTCATCTCTCGGTCATAAATGGTTATAGTGTGCTCATAATTTTTATAAACGCAATCAAACAGCCAAAGAATATGATTTTTAGCTTTTGTCAGCGACTTCGCTCGCCTCAATAGGTATATGATGTATCCCTTGGCAACTTTACTTTTCTTTTAGACTAAAGGTACGCCGTGTCCTATTTTGTATTCCTAATAACGTTTCTTCAAAACACAAGAATGTCGCTTGAGTAATTAAAGAGTCAAAGGGTAACAAACAAACAAAGACACAAAGTCACATATGAATTTTTGATATTAGTTAGGATAAGGAGGTAATGCCCCGAAACAATATATTATGGTTGTAACCGAACCCGCAAAGTTTTCCGCATATAAACACTGTAGCACAAAGTGTCGCAACGTATTTCCATTATCCAAGCTCAATACAAACGTAATTAATTAACCAAATTACGTATCACATATCCATGTTAGTGCGTAATTATAATGGCGCGCGCGTGATGCTGGCCGCTGGGAGGCGGTGCGGTGCGGCGCGACATATCAAACCGAATTCATTTATCCGCGGTACGACAATTACCCGAAGCCTTTGATAAACTATCTGATTTTATGTAGAAACAATTCAAAGCTAATATAATTATTATTATTTCAACGTTTGTACGAACGAGTCCGTGTAGAGACAGCTGCAAAGGAGACGCTGTGCCGCGTCGCAACTATTAATAATATTGGGTAATTGAATATGTATATACATATATAAACACTCATTTTAGTATAATAAAGCGTACGACAATGAACAAGAGATAGTTTCTATTTCGTCCCGCAGCGAAAGTTATAGTAAAAGTATGATAGACGAACTCGGTGTTCACACTAATTAGCCGTTCGATCAGTACCTAGTCGCGGCTGTTATTCTTTATCTTCTTATACTTGTTCAGTTTCACTATAATTTCCAGAGAATCCTTAATAATGTTGGTTAAACAGCTGATTGCGGAATCGGCAAATAAATGTAATGTTTACGTTACAATTACGTATGCGTTGTTTTTTATATGAGTGTTATACTGTATTAAAGTTTATGTTTCATACCGCGATGAAATATTAATGAATTCATAAATCCATAGCGAAACTCTATCGTAAAGTATCAAAATCGTTTGACCGCGTCGCGCGCGACTACCGGCTAGATTTATGTACGAAGTTTCAGATTAGCGGCTTAGAGGCGCGTCGCACGCGACGACACGCGGCGGCTCCGGGACTATAAAGTTTTAATACACGTTTTGTGTGAACGAACCTTATGGAAAACTTTGTAAATGCTAAAGCGAGGTATTTTAGCTTGACTTAATTTGTACTGCGATGAGGATAAAATTTCTTACTGTTTTATATGTAACTCCATATATTATATCACTTTTGTAAATAAAACTATTTGGATAATTCATTTTATTTGAATTGTATTCTACTATAGGTTCAGTGGTTATCTAAAAAACTAGCTTGGTTCTCTTATAGTTCAAATAGCTCACTCTAGTACACTTATCAATGCTGGTCTAACCAAATGCAATTTTACTGTCACCTACGCGTCCTGTTTCACGTTTAAACCTGTATAAAGGTATTTATTAGAAAAATGTATAGTAAACAAGTCAGAAGGTAATGCGAGCGAATAACTATTTTGTTTATTTTTTTTCAATTGTACTTCTTTTTAATTATATATTATCTGATTAATTTATAAAGATCACTCATTGCGAGTCGCGTGTATTTTATTGTCTGTGTGATGATATAAAATGTAATAATACATATTTGAAGCTTTAGTATTCGGTTGTGAACAGTTTCCTATATATCAAACTGTAGTTATCTTGTATTCACTTTTGATATATCTATATGTGTACTAGTGTTTTGATGTATTTATTATAAACGAAGATGTCTCAAATACCGCAACAAGGTTTCGTGCCAGAGAAAGTTCAGGAGTTTAATCGGAGAGCCTCCCAAGAACTGGAAGCTCAAAAGAAACCCCAAGATACTCCTAAAAAGGAGCCCAGTCAGAATGGGACTGACAAAAATAATATACAAACCGAAAAACCGGTTAAAGAAGATAAACCCAAACCGGAATATGGTTCACGACAAAATCAGGATACGAAGAATCCTTTCTCACCTCACTTCTATAGAAACAGCCGTCCTCATGGACACTTTGAGATGGGTCCACGTGGCTTGGACTACTCGCCGCATCGTATGGGTCTCGAGTACTCAAACCGTCTCCGTGACTACGGTCCACAGCGTTCCACTTCGATCCATGGACACGAACTCACAGACGGACCGATTAAGCCTGAATATTTGGGACACCGAAGCCACTTCGGAAGTCAGATAGTTCCAAGTAACCATCCGGATGTTGTGTTCAGACAAGATTATTACAATCAGATGAGTTTTTCTCCACCCCGAGCGTCAAGATTTTCTTCCCAGGAATATCTGAATGCTCCGGGGCAGTACGGTAGATGGCCGGACTACAGGGCGGAGTATCGGCAACGAAGGCGATCGCAGCAAGACTTGCATTCTTTCGGCGAAGTACCTGAATCAGGTACATGTCGTTTTACAAAATAGATAGTAATTTTTTATGTTCCGGAAATATTCCTTTGTCCTCAATCTCAGCTAATGTCTAAAAATGTTTTAGTTCTCTATAAGTAATATTTATTCCGGATGTATGAAAAGGTATATATTTTTAGATAAATTGTGTTAAACCAGACGACCACTAACGAATATCTATACATATATATATTTATATATTCACTTATCGTTATTGCATAATTTCTTCAATTCGTCAGTTGGCGGGACACATTTCTATATATTCCAAGTACACCGTTTATTTACGTGTTCTAGTTCTGCTGTGAACTAGATACTGTAATAAATAAAATTAAATGACCGGATATGAGTCGTATTTTGTGATATGAACGTATATCAATGATGTATTAGTATTCACAAGTCTGGTTCATTCTGGTAGCTACATGTACTAATCAACGTTCTATTACTGTCTAAACATTCACGAATATCATGTTTAATTTTCATTTAAAGTTATTTATATATATCGGTACAAGTCTATTTCTAACATTAGATATTCTCTGTTATGTTGTAGTTTACCAATTTCCACTATTGGTGTCTTTAGAACTAAATGGGTCTTATCAAAATTCTCGAACTACATAGTTACCAAAATTTGTTGTCAAATATTGACGATAATATTTCAAAAATTCTGTAACAATTAAAGAATAGTTTTATACATTTATATAATTACACCAATGTGTAAAGCATTGTAGACTATCTATAGTCTCTAATTATAAAGTTGTGAATTTGCATAATAACACCAAAGTAAGTGGCTCACTAATGGGCAGAGATCCTTTCCCGAGAAGAGATACGAGCTAAGCTTGTATATAAACCATGATGAATCGATATCAAACTAAGAAAAATTTAAACGAAAACATCTTTTGCCAGAATTCTTTTGTTCAATTAAATTAACGCATATTAATAAATCTGTAATTCTGTCTCTCTGTAATTTTTCAATAAATTAAGTTTTGTATATGAGTAGTATATGCCATTCCTCTTTTGATGATCTATAAGAATTGGTAATAATACTTCTAGTGATCTTTAAAAGATATTATTCCAAAACATTACAATGTTATTTAAACTCAACTAATTTAATTTAAATGTTTATGTCATTGCAAAACTAATAGCCCATACAACTCGTTCATAACACTTTTAGCAATTATAAAATATGAATCAAAATGTAATGGTGAGATGAAAAATACACGTGCGGAGTCGTGAGCATAGACAGTGCCTTAAAAATGAACACAAATGCCTATAAAAATATTGATAGTGTTGATACACGTCTCGTATTTCGATGCGAAACCAACTGATCAATATTTTTTTAGTCTATATTCATAGCTTTTATACGAATGTTTGAATAAAAAGTTTTGCATTGCCGTTTTAAAGAAGTCCTGAAAACAGTTCAGCCCTGCGATGTGGAAATACAAAGCAAACGTCGGTACACCACTTACTGAAACTGATTTAGATCCATTCACAACAACATGCAGATGACTTGATAATAATGATAAAGCACCAGCCGGGGAGTGTGACTAATTCACAACAAACTTAACTCGAGCAACAGCAACATTTGGAGAAGCATGACTCTAGTCTACACCTGTCAGATGGCCTCTTGAATTCACTGCAACAAAATTGAATTTATGTTCACATAAACATTGTAATAAATAAACATTGATCATGTTATCGGACTCCATGGTAGTAGGAGAGTACACAACTAGTTAGTTTTGAAGTATATATTAAGTCATGTAGTGGCACGACCATGTGTTAACGGTCAGTTATTACCGATACAAAAACCCTAATCAGGGGATATATAGGAAGTTAATCTGTTAACATTGACCCAATGTCGAGGAAATGTCGGAGAGGGTGACCCGAGGCAAGGTTCAACGACCCGGCTTAGGAGGCACACCCCCGCCCTCTATCGATCTATTCACGCGTGTATCGACTACACGGAAAATGTTCCCAGTTTTGAATATTTTCTTTTCTGTATTAAGTTTTTCTCTCTTTACTTCATTAAAGGGATTCAATTCTGTTTCTTTCCTCTAGTTAAATATAAAGGTACAATCTTCTTTATAGACTAATTTGCAGGAGGATTCTGGATTTTATGTGTACGCTATGTAGTGGGAGTACCAGAATTATTTTGCTTTATCTCGTACATAAACTGTACTTTACTATATCAATACAGAGTTAGTTACCATTTGTTTGAATAACGGTTATTAAAAAATAACTCTTCTGTGTATTTAACATTATAAACATGACAAGCTATTTGAAAATGAACATAGTAATCATTCATGCTTGTTCCATTCAAAAGAAGTAATATTGAACTGTAGATAGTTTCAGCTGGAAGTCTTTACTTTTATTTTACGTAGTGAAGGACGTTTTTCACTTTCAACACTTACGAGCACTTTCTTTAGATCTAAATCAGATTTAGTTTATTTTATGCTAATTTTTCTTTGACGCGCTCTAAATATGTTTGTGTACATTTTATTTTGGAAGTTTAAAGTGGCTTTCCATTAGCATCGACAAGTAATGCTTTAATTGAAACATTTAATGTACACGTTTCTCGATATCTTTTCGAATTTTAGATGTGTATAAATGCTTAATGTAAAAATGTTCAACGGTAAAAGATGAAGAAGCCAGAATTAATTTAAATCTTCCTTGAATAAGGTACTTCTTGTCCTTTACTCTACGTGTTAGTGTAATATTGTCTATCGTTCTGTATACGTTTGTTTCTAGTATTATAGTTGGGACTATACTAGAAATGGTAATATCTAGATACTTCTATAAGATACTAATCGTTTTCTTACGAGCTCCTTTGATTGGTCATCAATTTAAAGTAACTAGGCCGCTAGATCATATGAAATAGAAGAATTTGTAGAAATGACTCACTACCACCTTTAATAATATAATTAAGCGAATCCAAAAGCTTTCTCTGGCGAGGCGCACAATAACTTTCATTGCATTCATATGTATAGCATAGAAGGTTATTGAAAAAATAAATAAGTAAACATTCATTTTTTTGGCTACTATCCAGATTGTTTTAGTTGCTAATTTATATGAATGAAACGAACAATGCAAGTGGAATTGTGACGTAAAATGGTAAAGATACAAAAAATGGAAGCATTCGGTCCATGACGAATAAATAATATAAATTATAATTTATTTATATGAATTAAATCAATTAATAAAAAATTGTATAAAATAGTTCATAATTAGTGTAAAGATTTTAATCGTTGCGAAGACAAATTTCCAACAAAATCTCTTCTTTTTGTAGTTCTGTCTTGATAAAAAAATCATCTCAATAGATATAAGAATAAGTCGGTCCCTAACTGTGATAATAAAACAAGATTAGAGAGAAAACACTCTATAAAAAGTGTAGTTAAACTTTTTGTTAGATTCCAGTGTATCCAAATGAAAAGTCCGGTGGTGGGAAGTTGAAACGTGTGTGCTAATTCCAAAGCGAATGTTGTGTCTGCAGTCTGCACGGGCCGCGTCGCGCCGCCGACATACTATATTATTTCACGTGCACCTTATTGTGTTTTTAATTAAACTACTGTGTCTGTAATGGTTCCCTGAAGAGATCCACATTATTTTTTACTAGTGTGTAGTCTTAGGGTTGATTATTCCATTTTATGGAAAATAAAACCTGTTTAAATAAGCTAGAAAAGCGTAGGGCAACGGAAATTCTCACTGCCGTAAAGGTATCATAAAATGCTGAAAAGTAAGTATATACATGTTGCATGAGAAGGTGATACGCGCGAAGTCTTATATTAGCTGATATTTGTAAAGGCTACCAATAACTGTAACCCTTACATCATAAAATTCCAAACCAATTCACATTCATTCAAAATTGGCTCAAAGGTGGAAAACATATTGGATATAAAAACACTACTGCAATTCTCCCACAACCTTAATGTCATAAAACATTAGAAACAGACAAAATTAACGATATTGAAAAAATAAAATAATTCGTTTTGAAGGAAAGTAGAGTTAAAATGTGGATTTTCAATAGGTAACAAGGTAATGGTGGTATTCGGACTTCTTCCCTTATATTAAATTAAGCTATTAAAATCACTACAGTGTCATTTATCTGTTCTTTTACAGCTCGCTTTGGGATCCGTTCGATCACGTGCGTCACTTATCTGCACGCGTACTATTGTAAAGAGTTATAACTTGAGAATGTAGGATTCCGGAATGGCCTTTAGTGATATTGCACTGCATAAGCTGGACACTTTTAAACATAAGAGTTCTTTGTATGTATAAAGGGTGATTTAAAAACAGCATAAATTAGTGAGATCTGAGTGCAAATGAAATAGTTAGTGAGTTGGAGCATATGGTGTAATATCCTTTGTTTATTTCCAGTTTGATTACTAGTTGATTATATTATTCATTATCTAAGTTTATAGCATCACAAAACTTGCTGAAAATATCGATTAGAATAAACCAATGTTTTATACCGTATGCGTATATTGTGGTCTAACTGCCTCTCTGACCTATTTCCAAATATTTATAGTGCTTTTCCACAGCCAGATATTCATTACTACCACTAGAAACAGCAGGTTTGTGTTTAAGAGAAGTTCAATTTGTACTGGAGATAACAAAAAAATCAAGATATTTCCACTTACTAGCTAGAAACCAAAGACCCGGTTATATATAGTGAGGGGATATAAACTGTGTCCGTCTCAGTTGAAACTTTTATATCAGGCGACGTTAAAATAAGTTCCGAGTTTACGCATGCGCAAAAAAATGCGTTGAAGTAATATGTTCGTAGATACGTTTGTAGTTTTTTCATATCTATTAAACATAATATAAGAGTAAACAAGTTTTAATAAATGTTTGTATTAAAATAAAATTCAGTCGAGTAGTGACGTTCTTTAATGTTTTTGTTTTTTTATACCATTAACTGAACTATTGATATATTATCTGGAAATAAAAAATGTAATTATCAATTATAAAAAGCTTTCAATTCATACCAACAGAGTTACAAGATTATCATAATCCTCGAGCGACGTGTCAGATCGCTGAGTAAATCGTCTGGGAACATAAGCGAAGTAATTTTATGCGTATTTATTTGCATTAACATCTTTGGGTTTTCTTCTTCTTGAAATTTTTTATTAACGCAATCAATGTCTACGGGAGGCGCTAGAATTTGTATAGAAAATTATCATATTGTTTATGAAACCAAATGAATTAGATATTTTCTATCATAAATCTTTCTGCTACCCTTAAGATTGTAAGACTGAAGTTTAGATAACAAGCTATTTCAACTCCATATTTGTCAGTCTGTCTGTTATTTCGAACAATATCGTAGTTCTAGTAAATGTTATAAAGCATGGTGGTCAACGTGTAGTATCTAAAGCTTAAGATTACTGACGTAAAACGGTCTGCACGTCCGTCTGTCGTTGTTTCCACGTCATGACTGAATTTACTGTATACTCTATCGTAGATTTATAAAATAATCAGCAAAAAAAAACAAAAAAAACTTCAGGGATTGCGATTTGGTTATACAAGAAATAGGAAATATAGCGTGATCATATTAATATGGCGGCTCGTTACGGAGGGCGCGGGTGCGGGCGCGGGCGGTGGCGGGGGCGGTGTGTGGGGCTCGACGGTCGATGCCCGATAGAGATCTGTAACGACTGAAATTTGGACGGTGATCACCGTTGCTTGATATTGTATGCCAAATCATTATATACACGATCACGAAACCTTCACCTTTCATATTAATACTTAATACATGTCAAGTTGAAAAAAATCGTGCAACCTGAGAGCTAACTCTGCGTGCGCTGCGTAAACCGGTACACGAAGACAATGCAAGTTATCGTCGTTTATAAAAACACAAACGCTGACGAAGTTGCGAGCGGCTATTAGTCCACTGCATATTTCATATATACAGTAGAGCGCTACTACTACATCAGATTATACCATTCTCGTTACCATCAATAAATAGATAAATATCAAGACACAGATTCACACACGGCCACTTTAATTCCAAACGAAACATTGTTTGTATTATGGTCAGTTAACAATGTCGACATTTAATATCTGGGTATAGAGTAATAGTTATACTTATCTCATGTACGGGAATCGAACCGGCGACAGTACTGCTTGCTACTACGACGCCTCTAGACTTCTTGTAGAATATCGATCCATTATCCGCAAATTGGAGTCTCTCGGGGCTTACAATATAATCCTTTTTTAATTCGCTTGCATGTACAAATTATAATTAAGCCAGCTGTACTATCGATTCGTGGTCAGTGGAAACATTTTGGCAAAACTGAATTGGTTGAGAAATATTCTTGTAGTATCACAGTGTAGTTGTAAATAATAAATACAGACCTATGGATTAATTAGCTTATGCATTTCTTCAGGAAGAACTCTTTACCCAATAATGATTTGTACTGACATGTCGCAATCATCACTATTACATGTAGTTTGTAAGTAATTGTGCCGATGTGATGTACAATATCGCAGCGATTGAGATACCGATATAGATTACTTGAAGCAATTTCTAAAATACATCATGAAAACGTTACTATTCTCCACGTGTCAATAGAAGCGGTTCTGTTATTGATTAGTCTTCGCGAAAATAAATATTTACTTGGACTGTTAAATTGATTGCTATGCGCGAAACTCGTAGCCATTTCAGTGGCTAAATTGTTTTTTCCTTCTTCTGTGTTAACCTAAATTTCGAAGTGCTCAGTTAAAAGCAATAATTTAACGATATTTAAATCGGCTACGAAACAGTTATTACAAGGAAATGGGACGTTCCGCAGTAAAACGAGAGAGGGCGCCGCCATCTCTTTAAGATTACTCGTTTACATTGTTATATTGAAATGTATTTCAAATTATTTTTGTAAGGAATAACAAAATGGAAGTTTAATTTAGTGGTATTACGTTTTTCTGCTTGCTTTTACCAAATTAACATTAAATTACTTTTTGTATACTTTTAGACTTATTCTCTGAATAATTATGTTTCGTAAAAGAGAATATAATTAGACGCGATTAAAATTAAGTTAAAATCTGCATTAAACTCGTACACTACGTACATTTCAATGTTATACTTACACTGAAACTGAAGTAAGAAATTAAAGTCGTCGATGTTGTGTTGTCGCTTTGCTGGCACTGTTAAGGCGTTACAAATTAAAGCGTTTATTTTAACATTCACGTACAGGACTCCGTTCACATAGATGTATTCAAAATACAATTAAACTATCCTGAAAACTGTTAAACTAGCAACTTTGTCGTTAAATACACATTAAGTTAATCAAAGCAGCTTATGAATCTGCTTTCATAATTTAAAGTTACACTTACTGTTCTTGGTATTTAATATATTTAGTGAAAATTTGAGTCACAAATATTTACGATTATTGTTTGTTAGGTAATTCTAAACAATTAATGTTATTTCCCCATGTAAATATAACGAATTAGCTGTGTCCGCAGCTTTGCATACGCTTGCATTTTTTTCTATTATTATCTATATAATGGCAATCGGTTAAATGACATAGATATCGATGTACTGCTGTACTGCAGTATCATCTGTTGACAAGTTATAGTAAAATAATTTAGTTTTTCTGGGGGTCAATTCACCAATCACGCTCAAATGGACGAAATGATTACAATGATAGCTACAGGCACTAATAGAAGTCGGTTATATCATAGAATAGGGAACGACATATCAGCGATATAAGTATATAAACAATACTTCCCTTATCATAGTGACACTGAAGTTAAACTTTTCTACAACATTATAAACTTGTTTAATACATATGTACAATATGACATATAGCTCCGTATGTGACATATTATCACATAATTATCTGTCAATTATTGCCGAATGCGAGAATCACAAATGCAAAACACTCTTTTCTACATTCAATTCCAGGTAGTTAATTTAAGATTAAACTTCTGGTACAATCTATATTTTCACGAATAAATCACGACACGATATTGAACGCACAAATTTCGTAACGTTTAGCGCAAGGGCAATAGGTATGTTCTCCTCTCACATCGTCCTTTAATTAACATCAAATTTACATTGTGCTTAAAAGTTAACTTATTGATTTATAAAAAAAGGAAAAAAAAAACCTTTGAGTAGTGTACCGGTTACGTGTTGCATATTTTACTATTTGTTACTATTTGTTGGTATTTATCGGCATATATATAATGAATTATATGTCACGTATAAAAAATTAGTCAAATAAATATACTTATTTTAATAAGAATGTAATATACAAAGAAAACATTGTGAGCCGTCGCGCCGCGACACGCCTGCCAGATGTCAAATCTCGAATTTATTTTGTACAACTAATATGCATAAAAAACTAATTACGACAGAAACTAAATATGGCATAATGTTAAAATAAAATATTACGAGTTTTTTCCAGAAAAAGTTAATTGTTTATTCAATAAACATTGATTTCCATTAAATACGAAAATTACAAATTCTAAAATTTATTTCAAATTGTGACAACTCAATTCTTGTCATTACACCGTAGACACTACTACATATAGACTGTATATGTGGCGACGCGTCGCCACGGCATGCTTCTCCACGCCAGCAATCGCTTTTACGTGTGATTACAGATGCTTCACATATAGAAAAAAATAGTAACCCACCTTGCAGAATTACCTTGTTCCGGTGCGACATGTACCTAAATAATCTTTAAATTACAAAGTGAAATGAATACAATCAGACTTTTTATATAAATTATGATTTAAGTATTAAACAGAGGCGTGACTCACCGGGTATGAACATGTCACACGTTCCATGGACAAGTATAACTATCTGTAACATGTTTATTTACAAACTCAGAATCTTTCATGAACAAGTTGCTTACACTCAGAGTAGTTGTAGTAGATTTCCGCGTAGTAATACTGTTTCTGAAAAACATACATAACTGAGTAACTTCTATTATCATTCGAATTTAGATGGAATTTATGTAGACGCGAGGTTACGTTTTAACTGATGTGACTTCAACGCTGTCTACATATCAATTAACAATCTAATAATATACTATTATAAACAAGAAAGTTACCATGTATTATATATTTGTTTCCCTTTCACACAAAAACAATTAAACAGATTTTGATATAGTGATAGGTAAGTAGTAGTATAAACCGTTACGACTACACAAATATAATGTATGGTACCATCAATTATAAAGATACAAAAGCAGACAAAGAGTTCGTATTTGAGTTCAATAGAGTTCTGTAATATTTGGATTTACTCGACACGTCATAAGAACATAATTAGTTTTTAAGTTTGTTGTACAAACTTAATCTATAAAACGAAACTAAAGGCAACCCACGATTAATACAGATACACAGATACCATGAAGTAACTTAAACCAATTAATAAAAACGAAATCGCGAGCTCCAGCTAATATCATATAGGCCAATGAACAGACACACTATATACTTAAAAGCAAAAATTCATTACTCATTTTTATTTTGTCCATAAACTTGAATATTCTGGAGAACCAAAAACTGCTTTAAGAATTTCATCACATTTTTATTTTGATGTTCGTATTGAGTACATTCAAGGGACAGAATTCATATAGAGTCGTTATAAACCATTACTTAAAAAAGAACGAACCAATAAAATATCGGTAGGCGCCCAACACTATCGCGTTGTTGTGTACAGTCGCGAACAGCTGCGAATAATAATAAACCACGCACATAACAGTTTTACAGCGTTTTTCGTTTTATTACACGGCCGAATTAGATTTACGGTCGTACTCTGCTAGTTCGCCGTTTGACTTGACTTATTGTACGTGAAAATAAACTCTCGTCGTTATGCCGTATATGTGTTATTTATTATTATTTTTTAATGTAATTTATACCAATTGAATAACTTTTTACTAAATCTTGTGTTTGGTTACAAACTCCTTTACATATAGCAACATATCTACTTATCTGAAACGCGAAGGAACTAAAGTAAATGTTATAGAAAACAAATTGTTAGGTCGCATTCAGAAGCTAATAAAATTAGAGAAATTATAGTTTAAGATCTGTTCGAATAAACCTATGGCTCTAAGAAACTCTTATTTCGAAGTCGCGACATGCTGATAAGGTATTTGGAAATAATAGCAAGTGCTTTACCACCATCGGTTGACTTCCACTATAGGATTCATCTGTCATTTTAATCTTGTTTAGCATTAAGATAAGCTAAGAAATAACCTTCAGAAATGCTCTGAGTGAATAAAGGTGTATGAAACTATACTATGGGCATTCAAAACCATCAGAACCTTGCTATCAACATGAACATTTATATCGATATTTTTACTCTTTATTTATGTATGAGTACTAGTGATATTGACATTTCAATTTTAAAAATGAAAAGTAATATTTAAAGAAGTAACAGAGTCATTATTGTAGTACATCAGCGAAGTCATTGCTGGAAGCTAAATTACAAATTCGTTATTCTGTTAAAAAGCAATTATTTTTCTTCTAAACTTAACATTTTTATAACGAGTAGAAGATTATATTTATTTATTGTGTCTAAGAGCTTTTATATTAAGCTTAAGGAAAGTAAGAATTGTCTCTAACGGGAACTTGCGTTTGAAATGTTTCACAATAAATATAAAAACAAAATGCCGTACTTTGACACAAAAAGGAAAAGCCGGATTGAAGAGTTTCCTCATTAATACATAATAAGGTTTTGTGAGATAAATATCAATTGATGGGCGAATACAGTGTCGTTAAATACAAATGCATTTAATTAAAAAGTAATCAAAAATCTTAACCCGAGGTGTAATCATGTCTGTGATATTATGTAAACATCTCTATACAAGTGCTTTATTACTGTACTGCTGGAACGGAATCCATATTTATCGAAGTGAAGTTCCGTTACACTACCACTGAACTATTATCTTGTTTTTCCCAATATGTTAACCTCTCGCATGTGTAATATATATATGTGTGTTTAATCTTAACTAAGAATTAAACTCGCGACTTTAATTAACTGAACTATTCATATATGGAGCAGAAAAATTTACTGACGCAACAAATAAATTCGATTTATTTCGATATTTCAAGTGTCAAGTAGTCAGCTTAAGAGTTTTCCTATAACTTTAACAAAGTAATTGCTTAAATGTAAATGGTGCCATAAGAAAACAAAAAGAAAATATTCGAAAATGTTTAAAGTAATCAATGAATAATTTTATGAATTAATTTACTATGTTCAATTATATTAAATAAGGTTGGTTCATATCCCAAGCGTATAAAATACGTTAATCGTCGTTAATGTCTACTGTCTACGTTAAATACATTTTCTAAAGATACTGTTTAAAAAAAAACATTATTATACACTTGACAGAAAATCCACAAATTATTTTATTTGTTGGAAAACAGACTTTTTTTCAGAAAGTTTTAGTTGTTCTACATATATGTATTTAGAACTTTTTAATAGCTATATGCATATCGTGAAGATTACTTGTTATTTAAATAAATAAAAAAAGTATTATATATAAATGATAGTCACAATAATAGTTATCGCGATAGGTTTCATAAAATTAAACGACATTCATTTGTAGCAATAAATTTCATTTCAAATAAAACAATTCAGTGTTTTTAATAGGATTTGTTTACCTTTTATATCATAATACGATACATGTGAACTGAATAATTCCGTTTTTCCTTTCATAAGGGATCACCATTAGATTTGCTGTTTGGATTATGATCAAAGGAAAGCGAAGTTCGTAGAAGATGTTAAAACGAATTTTAGTAGAAATAAATACAATTGGATAGTAAATAGTACTTACTGGAATCGATATTGAACATGCGATTTAATAGCGTTATAGAATAAATGTATGTTTATATTATGCATCTGGTAGAAAATGTTTGTCAAAGAAAATGTTTTTTAATGCATCGGTAAGTTACACACGGAAAAATTAATTCATAATTTCTCCTGTGTTTGCAATTTTCACAGCATAAAAAGCAGCCTTTGTGATATAATTTTGAAAATGTGAATGTCTACATATATATACTGTGCATCGCAAATATGTCGATTTGTAACTTTTTATAGTTCAACAATAACGAGTCGCTTTAGGTTCAATTATTTAACTGTCGCATGTTACAAGTGACAATATATGAACTATGCCCCAACTTACGATTAGAAAGTTAAACAAATTTATATTCATTCATTGATTGATTTCTTATTGAAGAATTAAATCGACTTAATAAAAATAACATGTAACACATTGGTCACGTCTTGTTTAGAAATATGAAGATATATTAGTACTACTGGTTTTACAGTAACCGATAAATGTTTTGTGGAGTGAAAAAATTTTTTACGAGAAGATTCGTAATAAAGCTGTTTATTATCAATCACTACGGGCGAAGTTATTCGTATTCGTTCACGTCGCGTGTGAACCGGCGCAGGCGCGGCTCGACCATTTGCTCCACAGCTTTGCGACTCACGCATACTTTATCTTATGAGTTTTGTTGAGATATAACAAGGACAGCTATTACTACAGTGATAAATAATTTAGTATGTAGGTGAAAACTTTCAATTTACGTCGTAGCTACTTACGGTATATCCAAATAAAAAGAAGATATATCTACGAATGGAAAAATATTTGTATCCAACTAGAAGACAACTCCATGTTGTCCACGTCACTTGAGTTAAATGTAATTATCAGATAATTAATGTGATGATAACTGTAGACTTTTGTCACAGTGTTCGTTGAACAGCGTATTGTGAATATAGTGGATGGTATCTGCGAGCTCGATCTCATGAAAATTGTTCCGCGCTTTCATGGAACTACGTGTTTTTTCTGGATTCATTAAAAACTGTTTATGAATTGTAATTGTTTCTGTTATTTAACCTTCAGAACATTTTTACCGGTTTTATTTGATAATTACTGCTTAATCCTCTTGGAAAAACATAACGATATATAACTTAAAGGATACTTTAAAATATTGTCTATATGCCGATAAAAGCTCATTATAATCGATGTAGGATATAAGTCCAAATAATCATAATACATTTCAATTTCATTTATATGTATGTTTATCTATATCTGATTGTTTTTTTATTTTACATTTGTCTGCAGGTAAGACGATATTATTCGAATCGCTACTCAACACATGGCATAAGTAAGATTTTAAAGTTTTTAAATTATAGTGTGGCGCTATTTACTTTTACTGATATCGTATTGCTAAGCGTTTACTAATTTGATTTCTAAATGCACTCGAGAATTCATTCTTAATCTGGGCTCCGCATGTTTTAGTGATCCGCGGGGTTGTCACTTTATATCCAAGAGAGTTTATATCAGCAAATACGAGATTTTAATAGTTTCCGAATACCGTTGAATATATTACCAGCACGTCTTGCTGGAAGTTGGAATAATAGTTGATAATTTCAAGAATTATCTAAGTACAATTTGCTTTATGAACGAATTTATATAACCGGTGAACCCGTAGGGACGAAGTAGTAAAGGAAAACATGAACTAAAGATACTCCAGACAGTGCCTCTAAAGTGTAGAATTAAATTAGATCCGAGTAGCGGCACTCAGGGTTGTGGCACTCGCTGAGAATTAACTTAATTCACACAGAAAAACAGTTTAATTAAGTTTTCACTATTGCCGTTGCTAGTTGACTATTGTTCTGGTATATTTTCTTCTTAACAGTGGCGTTATATAATAATCATATAAAAGAATAATCCCATTCAAAAAGATAATGATTGATTATTCATATTATCTTTGTTTGTTTGCGAACAAATACTTTTATGAATAGCAGTTTCATGCAATATGAAGAACTACTCGTATACGTAAAATCAAATGAAGGTGCTTAAATGTCCCAATTTCATCGTTTTCGTTGTGTTCTCGTTGGAAATCCTTACGTTACTCTGTTGTGGTTAACAAGTTGTATTAAAACTCTTGTTTAATCTTAACTAGCTTCCTAATTAAAGTAGTAGACTTACTAAATATCTCCTTTAAAATGAATGCAACTGAAATGATGCGTTATTGAAATTTAATTATGTACTCGTCATAACTCAACCTTAACATAGCAATGATAATGTATCGACGTATCACGACAGAGAACTTCTCGTTACGAACTAGAACATTTTTTTTTTCGAACTGACCTACACTATTGGCCTGGCAGGGCCTCTACAGTTCCACCGGACTACTCAAGTAGAACATAATTTCCTCATGTGTACACTCTACTTGTAAAATTACTTACTGGCGGAGATTTTCCCAGAGGCTTCTACCCGCAGGCTATTGAGTTCTTAAAGACACGATCAACAGATTTTTAAAGATCGCCAATACACATGTTGTTGCAAGGGTTTCAAAATTTTAGTGGCCGCTTAGTGGTAGAGCTACGCTGAAACTATTACTGGTTTCAGAATAAAGGGGTCGTCTCGCTTCACAGAAAACCGACGTGAAGTAACAGTGATTGCACTGTTGCGTTTCGTTCGGTCAGTGAGAGCGCCGGAGGCCCACATATATTAAAAGCCGGCAACGCACTTGCGACTCCCCTGGTGTTGCTAGTGTCTATGGACGGCGGTGATCACTTACCATCAGGTGACCCACCTGTTCGTTTGCCCCCTATGATATATAAAAAAAAAAACACTAGGTGGAGCACACTGAGCGCTTATAGAAAAGTACAGACTTCATATTCTTAATGCTAAAATTTTCATATAAATGAGTTTGCAAAGAAAAAACCACTGAGTAGCTTACATGCTTGTACATATCCTAAATTTGTTTTGTAACAGGTAGAGTAGTCACTATACTATAATAATGTGCTTAGGAATCTTTAGCTTCATACGACTTATTACCCTGTTTTAGTTGTACAAACGTGTGTCCATTGTGTGCACGTGAGACTACACTCTATGGCGAAGAACTGTATTTTTTTCAGAAGGAATTACATCCCTAATCCCCAATGTAATATTTTTTGTAATTCTGTGGCATAGAATATGCAAACTATCAAATAAAATCAAATTTGTGTATAGTTGTGACCATAAACTCTCGATGATTCTCGTATCTCACGAAATTTTGTTCGTAATACATCAAAAAAAGCGGAGGTTGCTCTTTATTGTACACTTGTACGCTGAAATAAGAATAGTAGTTTATACGACACGCACACATACGAAACCGGAAAACACATATACATTCGTAAAAACAAACGATTTATATGAAATACCCGCTTCAAACACTTTCTCCCGATGACATATGTACATATATTATTTATTATATTTTCCCTCAGAGAACAAAAGTTTTCTCATATTCTACGGTGATCCGTTCCAAATCATTTCCAACTTTATTTCAAGTGAGATAAAGGTTGGAGTTCGCCGTCTGAATACGTAACCGGCGAGTTCTCGTTGATAAAACATAATTACGTTGGAACCTTTCATGATTGAAGTATGTTCCATAAGTCCCGGACTTATTAGATTATTTAAGACATTTCTCTACTTGTTACTTGAAGAATAAGGTTATGATTTATTTAAAGGATAAAAACTGAGAAATCTTGAGATTTACGTGAAAACTCAAGCCCATTGTAGTCTACGTTTGTATGAGACATCATTGCTTCTAAGAAACGCTTAAGGGATAGGTCTCTTGCAGTCAATAATAGAATTGCTTCATCTTGAATTAGACGCTTAATTGTAAATAAACGTAGTTTTAAAAATGTAATAACGAATTAGGGGGTATTTTTCGAATCGTGTAGTAGTTGATAGTAAATTGCGTGTGAAAGCGTAATCTTCGTATGTCCACCGGAACATCTCCTCGCCCCTGCCCCAGTCCTCTCCTCCTCTTCCCCAGCTACATTGTTCGGAATATATAAATCAGAGGAATTCCTTGTTAAGCGATGACGTTTTGCTAATAACCGAGAGTGGGATTGGATTATATGTCGGGATCGACACTGTTTCTCAAATTCGTTGTTGTTTGGTAATAAGACTAGTTATTTCAGCGGCCCCGGCTTTGCACAGGTGCACTGATCTTGTTAAAATTATTGTCATAAGTGTCCGTTTTTTTTTGTCATTATGACTGCTATAATTCGTTAAAATTTAAAAAAACTTTGTAAATGACATCACACAAATTTTTATTTTATTGTTGGGCATTATTTTAATCTATGATATTTTCTAAGATATTCATTGAAATAATATAATCTAAAGGGGAATTTTGATTCACATTACGTCCCCCAGATAGCGAACATATTTAATTGCATTATGATGGATGCGATATTGGTCATAACATAATCGCAAAAAATCCACTAATAATATGTAAGAACTTAAAATGTGTACTTTGGGTTACCCTCAGGAGAACTATTGTTACTAACTAAAAACGACCACAGAGTTTCTGTAGGTCTCTTTAAGGATATAGATATTATTTCCTAAGGTTTAACCGTCTGTAGCAATATAAATGCTTGAAAAATATTCTTATGTTTGCATTGTAAAATATCGATCTTTCATTCTATAACATGCAAGTATTACCTATACAGATAAACCTTTCGCAAGGTATTCTCCAAATAGTAGTGGGACCTGTGTCAAAATCCTTTGCGTAGACGTAAAAAGCGACTTTGTTTTATAATACTTTGTAATGTATTATAATTAGTAAACAATTCATTGTATTGATGCCACTTGAATAATACATTTGATAATTATCATAATTTCAAATAGTATATTTATATAATAATACTGCTTTGAAAGACCTTTTAAACGCCTGTTTGTGCCATATTACGTACTCACTGCGTAGACACTATTTAATAAATGTTATTTTCATAACAGAGCTGAATTCTGGTTCTACGCCATATAAAAGGAGAATTTATGAAAAAATCGTTATAGTTTCAATTATTTCTAAACTCACAGAGTAAAAACAAATACATTATTTAATTGTGTTATATATAAATATTATGTAATGAATGCTTTATTCTAATTCGAATTTAGTACAGGTTGATAGAAATGGCGCAGGTTGTTGATTTTTACAACATACATATATAACTTGAACGAAGTACGTGAAGTTTGTGAGTAAAACGATATTTAATTACAACATTTTCCAGGCTAGTTCACAGTTTGACATCAATAAGTAATTGATAACAAACGATTTCCATGTGGCTTAAGGTTTAAAAGCAAACATTTGGAGAATACAGAATTTTTTCTGTCGTTGAAAACGAGACGTGTATATTAAAATGCACGTGGGTATAATTCTAGATACTGAGGAATTATAATAGTTCTATCAGCTATTAAACACGCCACTGCTGGTTCAGAGAGACTTCTTTCTAAAGAAAGGCGCGGGCCTTATTCTCATCGATCCACGGCGCATTGGGAATTCCAAACATTGATGCTAAAATAAAGGTTTTATATTTAAAATAACTATGATAATTATCAAAGGGATCAATAATGATTAATATTATTAATTTCAATTTGTAAATATATCCAATATATAAATTATATATTTCAAATAGTTCAGAGGTGGTAACTGTTTTCCAAGACTATTTTACTAATATTCCTTCTCAAGTAACAAATAATATATCATCATCAGTCCAGGGTGCCGCAGCTCTGTTAAAAATATGTGTGCACCTATATATTCAAAATTTAAATTCTCATCTATTAGTCCAGATGAAATAATAAAGGCGACAGTAGTACAGTCCTTAATTGGCACTATTTCTCCACATTTGACTAATATATTTAATCAGTGTAAATCAAAAGGAACTTTCCTTAATTTAATGAAAGTAAGCGAAGTGGTTCCTTTGTTTAAATCAGTCTGCAGAAGTAATCTTGAAAATTACATACCTATTTTTGTACTTCCGTCGTTAAGTAAAATTTCAATTGTAAGTTAAAATTTCCACCTTCGTAGGGACATAGCACAACACTTCTCTGAAACACTTCACTTTACTTTAACTTTTATTTGGGTTCTATATACGAGTACATAAACTGTACTTCCGTCGTTAAGTAAAATTTTTGAAAAGATTATGCTCAATCAATTAGTAGAATATTTCGAAATGCAAAAGCTTCTGGCAGGTCGATAGTTTGGTTTCACGAAATCAAAATCTACTACTGACGCTGGTGCAAGGCTCTTAACTCATATATTGGGGGCTTGGGAGGATTCGCGGGATGCAATTGGTATGTTCTGCAATCTGTCTAAGGCTTTTGATTGCGTTGGCCATAGTACGCTTATTCTTAAATTAAAACACTATGGTGTTTGTGTATTTTCTCTCGACCTTCTAGTTTCTTACTTAAAAGATCGCTGTCAAAAAGTTAGCATACACGGAGTAACCTCTGCGGGACCGTTTGCGCGAATTGGCGTCCCACAGGGCTCTATTTTAGGGCCGTTTTTGTATAACTGTGCTGACGTGGTGCTTTTTACAGACGATACTTCACTTATATTTAAAATGAAAAGGAAAGATTCAGAGGTTGGGCATCTGAATAATAAGTTAAATGAAATTTGTCATTGGTTTGCGTTAAACAACCTATTGCTAAATACAGATAAAACGAAATGTACAAGATTTACTTTGCCTAATGTTCCACGGATTGATAGTAGAATCACGATCGAAGGGAATTTAGTAGGATTAGTTGACAATTCTGTATTCTTGGGTATCACACTTGATTCCAAATTACAATGGGGTCCTAACATAAAAAAATTGGCTTAAGTTCTGCTGCATTCGCAGTACGTAAGATTCGCCATCTAACAGATATTGCCACTGCTAGGTTAGTCTACTTCGCTTACTTCCATAGCTTAATATCTTATGGTATTTTGCTGTGGAGGACAGCAGCTGAGGTAGATACCATATTTTTATTACAAAAACGGGCAGTTCGAGCAACATACAATATGGGACCTCGCGAATCATTAAATTATATATTTTGACTTTACCATCCCAATAAATTCTGGATAACTTAATGTATGTTCGTAAAAACTTTGATAAGCTGGAGTTCGTAAAACACAGGCATGATTTAAAAACTAGAAACTGTAACAAACTGGTCATCCCATGTTTCCGACTCAGTAAAACCAGTAATAGTTTCTTAGGTAATAGAGTCAGACTTTATAACAAAGTCCCAAAGCATGTTACCGATTTACCGGACTATAAATTTAAGCGCCATGTCAAGCGGGTTTTGGTGTCAAAGGGCTATTATAGAGTGGATCAATATGTGACCGATGGTGATGTCTGGAGTTAACTCTTCTCTGTGCAGCCACTGCATAATTTCTAATTTATTTGAAATATGCATCTATTTATGTTAAAATATAAACCCGATCGTGTTTCTTGCTTCTCGATGACTTGGATGTTTTCCGACCTGGTGGTAATTTTGACGTTCATAGGCGCCTTCTTAGTTCTTAGGGCCTAAATTGAATAAAGTATATTTTGATTTTGATTTTTTGAATGAAAATTAACTAGCACACTTGATCCAGCCAACATTCAATCGATACTCCGGGACGCATAGACATGTAAAAACCACGGCTTGAATAACATTATATAGAATTTTCTATAATTATAAGAAATATATTAAGACGTTTGATTATGATGTGTCACTTTACCGCAATGTATAGTAATGATCTTTTTCTAAAACACTCCGATTGCTAGAATACAATACATTTACCGTGATGATATGATCTCGTCACTGTTTAGAAACAATACCTGATTATCGGGATTGCCTGAGTTAAGTTAATTGGAAGCCTCGACTCGGATTACTTTCGTCTGGTCGCCATAGAGATAGCAATACGGATAGACTGGAATCAAGTTACTCTGTATGTGATATCGTCTTGTTCATTTAAACAATAATATAATCTGTTTACTTTGTTTGTCTGTTGCATCATCATGGATTTTCATAAACCTGTATAAACAGCTCTGTAGCCGGTTTCATCCATTAAATTTTCAACACGAATAATTATCACAAATCTAAAACTCATCACGTTACTGTTTCAAAATGGCGGATTACGTGCGGTAATTACTATTGAAGTGAAAGCTTCTTTAACCGCGTTATTATTTGAAACTAATTAAAACGATAAAGCGACATTAAAAAGAGACATGCGAGAGAATGTGATATAATAAATTGTCTTTATAAAGGTTTTAACGTTCTGGCGCGTTTAAACTGCATGCAAGTTTTATATATAATTACTAGCAGCTGGCCGTAATAATTTTACGCGCATTACACTACATTATATACAGTAATATAATACTTACGTATGTGTAATAAGAAATAACCTAGAATTATCTAATAATTTAGCTAATCAGTCCATGAAAAAAGATGTCTTTCCATAAAGTACTTTCTAGAAATATATTCACAAACATAATTTTTTTGTGATTATAATTGATTATAAGTGATTAGAAATTGAGATCATAATTACATGAAGTTGCGTCATGTCCTCGTCGTCGTCAATGAACGAGTACCTGTTTTTAATAGTGGATTTAGTTAGAGTTGCTTTCCCGCGAAGATATTAAAGAAAGCAAATCATTTATTAATCATTTATTTTATTTATCATATTCGTAGGTGGTAGAGCAACGCTGAAGCTATTACTGGTTTCAGCATGAATGGGTCGGCTCGCTCGGGGTAGTACCACCCGACACACAGAAAACCGACGTGAAGTAACAGTGCGCCCGCACTGTTGCAGTTTCGTTCGGCCAGTGAGAGCGCCGGAGGCCCACATATTTAAAAGGCCGGCAACGCACTTGCGACTCCCCTGGTGTTGCTAGTGTCTATGGACGGTGGTGATCACTTACCATCAGGTGACCCACCTGTTCGTTTGCCCCGTATAATAAAAAAAAAAAAATAGATTTATTCTATACTAGCTGACCCGGTGAACTATGTACCATCTAACATTTAACGAATGTCGTGTTAATTTTTAACTAAACTAAATTTAGGATTTTATTAACGTTATAAAACGATTACTAAAAGTTTACCGAATGAAATAGTTTATTATGATAATATATATAAAGTAAACAAAACTTGAATAAAATTACAAAACCAAGTATTTCAATAGCATATCAGCAAAACATATGCTGTATTGATGTTGTATACTTTGCTGATAGTCAGCAATTACTCGGATAAAATCTTCATCAGACGGATTGTTCAGTAATACAATGAGGCGAGCGTTTATTTCTTCGCCAACATGTCTGGACTTGTATTAGATAGCAAAAACATTGCACCTTCAAAATATCTCGATTGATTGTGCAGATCTTTTAATGTTCGGTTAACTCCTTCCAATGACATTTTATGTGCCTTTGTGCATTCGTCCTAGATGATGACTTTGGATTTAATTAAAACCTTGGCCGTCGCGAAGCATTACATGACCGTTTTAAAGTAGTTTGAATTTTCAATTGAAATAATAATGCTTAATGAACTGTTCTATTCCAGAAGAAGCAATTGCATTACGGCTTCGTTGGCAAATATTAAATTGTCTTGGTCTTAGTATTATTAATAATAATACTTGCATAATAAGATTTGTTGATAACACTCGCACAATACAAACAAATCAGTTGGTAACTTTGTAATGGTTTTCTACATGGCTAATAATTCCCCATGTTTTCGCTCAACTATTAACCTAATTGTTGATTATAAATAAATAGACCTTGATTGTAAGAACATATATCCGTGTCGATTGAATGAGGTTAACTTTACTTCATTTTTTTCTCTATTTTGGTGTCAATGAAAGCCATAAGCGAGTCTGAAATATGCTGTCAATTGTAAAAGACGGCTAAGTTCGAAACCCGATTTATTGAATATACTATTTTATATTAATTTTTCGATATTTTCGTAGTTACTGTGATATCCGGGCTGAAGACAAATCCAAAAAGTCAAAAATGATGAATATCGGTCCAATTGTTTTTGATTTATAAATGGTGTAACTAAACTCTCTCTGTTTTATATATATGTAGAAGAGAAGATAAGGAAAAATTCTAATTTTTTATGTTTTTTTTAATATTTAAATATTACAATTTTACATTAGTTTACATAATATAAATTTCTGAACGCAAGCATAAATATTTGACATCTAATGTATATGTCAATACTTTTTCATTACTAACATTATTATAAATTTTTTAAATCGTACATACGCCATTATTTGAGGGAAGATTTTACCGTATCGACGGCATGAACATTAAATGTTTCACGGTTACGAAACCCATGAACATTATGTATGGGAAAATGTTTTTTCTTTTGTTTTATTTTTTTGTGAATTTACAATGTTTTTAATAGTTATTCTGCTATCCGGGGTGCAGACAAGATAATGTAAATCAGTACAGTCGTTCTTGAGTTATAAGTGTTCGAACAAACCCGACGTTGTTTTATATATATAGATTGGTAAATTGACAACAATTTTAGGTGAACATAGGGTAGAATATTAATGAAATTTGGAGTTTATGAAAATAATTAATTTAGAATTCTTTTCTACATCATGTTTAGTCTATGCGTCGCTGATGTGGGTATTTATCAGCTGCGAGGATTAGCCGCAATGTCTCCTCGCATCGAGGCTATGAGATTGGAGTCTCTGTGACCTGATCGCATTTGTTGAAAGTTAATTCATCTACTAATTTTGTTCTTCTATTTAGAACGTTCGAGGAGAAGCTAAAGAGTTAGGACAACCCATTTATTAACTATCATTTAATTTTATAACAGTAACAGACAGCTCTTGTGAAGTTTAATTAAGCTCATAGGTCGCAGGTTCAAATCCCACGCGTGACTGACTAGTTTCATAAACATAACTGTCAGTTTTATGTCTGAATATAATGTATACTTGTATATATATATATATAAGCGAAATACCACTGACTGACTCATCACGATAACTCGGAAACTGTACGTCCGATTGAAATTCACCATAGTTATTCCTTTTGAGACGTAGACGCTCACTAAGAACGGAATTCAGTTTTTTTTTTATGTATGATAGGGACAAACGAACATGATGGTAAGTCATCACTGCCGTCCATAGACACTAGCAACACCAGGGGAATCGCAAGTGCGTCGCCGGCTTTTTAAATAAGTGTACGCTCGTTTCTTAAAGGTTTGTAACTCCCAATGGTTTGGAAACACCGCCCTTGGGAGTCGATTCCACAAGGTAGAAGTTCGAGGCAGGAATGATCTTGAAAACTTCACCGTAGAAGATCTCCATTCATCGAATTAAAACCTAATACATTTTCAGCTACAATTACATATTCTCCTACAGACACCGACAGGCACCGACATTAAGCAACCGTTGTTATAGTAACCAATAATAGTATACCTGTGGTAATAGGTTTGTTTTTAGGGGTGTGCAAATAAGGCTCGGATCATACCGAATTGAAGAATGACATGAAATACATTAAAAAATATTTAAAACTCATTAACTACTAATAAGGTACCAACTTGTAGCTTTTACTGTTTTTCTTTTACTTTTTTTTTACTGTTATAATTTTAACTTTTTCCCGCCACTTTTTGGCTAGAAGTACATATACAGTATGTTTTAATGCACTCAATTGGTTAATGTTGACTGTGATGGCGTTATGATGATGATGGCGAATATTTATTTTGTGTTCATAGTATTAGTGAGTTTCTATTCAAAACTTTCATTTTAGTTCAGTATTATTTCGAATTTTTGTTCTGCAATCTATATAGAATGGAAAGGTCGAGGTGTCGATGTAGTGAATTAAAGAACTACCAATGTGGCGATATAAAAGGTTATATTTCAAGTAATCTTACCAAAACTGAATAATAATCAATTCTTATTAATTCCGTCTATTTAAGACTGAGGGTAACTAAATAATTAGCCGTGACGACACAAATTAATTATCAAGAGTCTAGGATAAGCTACTAGCACAATACAACAAGTATACCGTACAACGCGAGAGCCAAGACTGTCCAAACTACGGTCGCTCCGTACCTTTTACACTGAAACGACGACTAGTAGGGAGAGTCAGGGTAATTGACTGTGGGGTTGGAGGTGCACGTGTTGTTTACAGATTCATTGCTAGGTGAATATGAGGGCACAGGTTCCGACATATACAACAAAAATGAAGTGTCTATGTGTAATATCAAAGTACCCACTTTTTACTAATTGGATATAAAAGTGTATAAGCTACTTATAGTAAAAATCAAATTTTTAAACCTAATGTCAGTCTATCAGTCAGATTGTTCCGGATATTCTCCGAAATGGCTGGACAGTCTTCGATGGAAATTTCACTGGCAGAGAGCTGAAATTACAGGCTATGTTATTTTAGGCTAACTATTAATCGCAACTTTGCCCGGAGTGAAATATCTAAAACGGCGAAACCGATTTTTATGAGACTCGCTGGCAGGTGCTGACTGGTAGGCAGGTACACCGTGGGATTTGGGGTTTTAGTGAGTAAGAGTCTCACACTACCCACTCTCCCCCCCGGGAGGGTGCTGTGTCCATGATGGATTTCCCCACGCAAATAAAAAAAAAGGAGTTCCACAGGGATCTATACTTCACCAACCCTGTTTCTAATGCACATTAACAGTATGTTAGTCTTCGGTTGGATTCATTGTTATGCTGATGACAGTACAATTCATAGTAGGTATATCAGTAAGCACACGAGTGGTCGTGGTGAGACAAAGAATATGCGGGCCGATCTTGTCACTGAGCTCAACTAGTCGTTGGAACTGCTATCACTATGGGGAGCAAGCAACTTGGTTGAGTTAATGCTAAGCAAACACAGATGGGCGTATTATCTTGCAAAAAATCCCCGTTTTCTCCACTCCTCACTCTTCAGAAAGACTCGCTTGCAAAGAGTGACAGTCTAAGTATCCTAGGGATCGATATTCGCTGTGAGCTTAACCTCAGGGACCATGTCGGGAGTGTTATATTCTTTGTAAGGCACAAGTTAGTTTACTGTCCGCATTTCTGGGATGGTTGCTCCTAATACCTCCTTGATGCCTTTGACAAGTTGCAGCGACGGACTGTCCGCATTGTGAATGATGCAGACATCACTATCAACCTTGAACCGCTACAGTTACGATGAGACATCGTCTCATTGAGCGTGTTTTATAGGTTTTATCATTCTGAAGAGTTGTTCAACCTCATCCCATCTTCTCCTTTCCACTACAGAACTACGCAGGCGGGTACGCGATTCCACAGATTCATAGTAGCAACCATTTCGGCAAGAACGAAGAAGTTCGAAAATTCTTATCTTTGTCGTACTGTGCAGATGTGGAATCGCCTCCCGACTAGTGTGTTTTCTCCTTCTCGATATCGGGTCCTTCAAACGATGTGAAGACGCTTTTTTGCAGGACGGCATGTAGGCGACAACTGCCGTTGGTATTTGACACCGACAGTCACCGTAGTTTTTGGACTGTACCGTACTTTTCATCAGGTATTTATTATACAGTAATTTTGCGCGACATATATAAAAAAAAATTGTATACTTACCAAAATACGCGTTGTGATTAGTTTCGAGTTAAATGGTCGTGTGTGAAGTTGTGTTTAATGTTCAATTGAATTATTAATTCTTATTTTATTTTTTGAAATTCATATAGGTTATGAGGTTCTTCGTAAGATTGTAAATATTCACCTGTAAATGCCTATTCTTTTTTATACCCTGATCGAACATAATAAAGAAACAAATGGTTATGTAAATATATCTTCCCGTCTATTGTATTGTATAAAGCGTGTTTTATTTTTTTCTGTGGATATAAGATCCACGGTCGATTTTGTACCTACAATATTTTGTACGAACGTACGCCTCTTCTATTAACCTTGACTTTCTTACAGTAATCACACCCCCACGAAATTTGTAGGCCGCTTTCGAAGGTTTTATAGCGGATGAAGAAATAAGTTGCTTCCGGTTCCGTTTCGGACAATTCTAGTTTCGTCTGCCATTAAAGGTAGTGGCCATAACGGTCTGCTAGTGATGTCACTATGTCAAACAAATTCGATACCCAAGTTATGTTTTCAGATATTAAATTAACAGTGTATTTGTACGAATCGCTTAACTCTTATAATTCTTTACCTGAGATAAACGCCATTAGTAAAAATCAAACATATTACTTACTTTTGATATAGTTGAAAATTGAAAACATCCCTAATTTATTTTTAACTAAATTTAAAAATATTGTCTGAACATACTTTAAAAATAATGACATAGACCATTAAGTTAACGGCAATACGTTATAATTTAAGCCACATTTGTATTAATTCGATAATTTGTAACGGTACATGATGGTGAAATAAATGAGTTTGCATCCGATTTGTTCTTACTATTAGATATAGTTTAGTCATTGGGCCACGGCCGTGTTAATATATCTTGTATCGATAGATGTACGTGCTCATCCCTACAGTGAGCCATACACACTCCACTTAGACCATCACTTTGATAAGACCATTAAGCCGTAAAAGCCTCCGTTCTTACTAAAGTCCTATACGAAATAGCATTTTCACTATTAAAAATCCACCCGTTATATCTTCGAATGATCGCCATTCGCGCCCCCCCCCCCCCCCCCTCCCCTTCTGCCCTTCACCTGCATTATTATTTTGTTCTCATTTAAAGTTCTTTCTCACCCACAACCTGAACCGTAATTGCTCCGCTCTTAAAGGCCACATCGTAACCATAATCCTCTTCTATATCGAAGTTACAAAATATAAATTAATAAAAACAATTTTTGACTCACACTTCCAGAATTCTATAAAAAGACGAACAATATCTTGGTGTTTATAATATTAGTATAGACTTGTTAAAACCTTTATATATTCTTTTGTTTTTTGTTAAAATGGTCCACATGATGTTAAGTGATCCATCAAATCCGATTGAATTCAATTCAAGTAACCTAAAAGAACCAGTGATAGTAGGCTGTCATTTCTGAGGGCTGAGATGGAACTGAACGTGTGCCTGTCCGTATTAGTAATCACACCATTTTTGCTAGGTATACAGTAGGGTGATTACTGCTGCATTGTGGTAATAATAGGTGTAACGATACTTCTTCTGCATTCGAACCTGGTGTAGGTTCTATCACCTTTACCTACGTATTTCCTTTTGTGACATCCATGCTAGTTATAAACACTAAATATAATTACTAGGCAATATAACTTTTAATTGAGCTAATAGGAAGGTGCAGTATGAAGATTTGTGGTGAGGTAGATATTTCTGATTCAATGAAACAATGTATGCATTTTTTACACTAAATTAGTTAGAATCTGTTTTTTATGTATCCTTCAGTCCTCAGTACTACGTTGGCAGTTAGTAAAACAAAACTCTTGAAGTCGCTAGATGTGAGTGCTCTTTGTAACAGCCAGACATATTGTCGGAGCTGTGAATGAGTCAGACGTGCGTATTTGTTTGGTCGAGTTTGAAAGAAACGTTTGCTTCTTTGTGCCTGTACTCGCTAGTGTGTACAGAATTACGTTGCTGTGGAAATAGTAAACTTTATATAACATTTCTCAATCGAGAACACCATTACGGGTCCTTTTTTTCGACAAAATGAAGAGTAGACTTGGACTTGAGCAGACTTCAAATGATCGCTACAATATATAGTCTATCCTTTTCGGGGGAAACGATGCTTCGATAATAACAAATGATTTCGGGGTAACTGACTAGAAATGTTTGTCTAATTTAGCAATAAAACAAAGCATTATTGTAATACGAGTAGTTACATAAAAACCATAATCAGAAAATGAATAAGAAATCGACTGGAATATTTTAAGGTAATAATTGTTGACCACACCTCGTCTGTGACATCGCGTTAAGTGTACTTTATCTACCTTATTTGTATGTTTTTAAAGTAATTGGAAGCATAGATTTTGATTACCGATCGAGAACAGTGGGGGACCTGTTTTAATAGAGAAATACAACGAAACCAAACGATTAGTGGTGCTGCTAATCATAAACTATTGTTATTTAAGTTTTCTCATAATTCATATCATCTGTAGTCCAATAATGACATAAAAATTATAGGGGTGATAATTATGAATTCAGAGACACCCGAAAAAGTAAGTCCAGTAATAAAGTAAAAAGTATAACAGTTTACTAGTGACGAGCCGGCCCGGCTTCGCATTGGTCTCTAAACGATTTAGATTAATTTTCTAGCGCTTTCATATTAACAGTTAATTAAAGTTATAGAAGCTAAGTAAGAATCATCATATAAACATATTTTATATTTATTATCGCGTAATTGTGTGATCTCTCTGATATCTTCCAAGATATTCATTGAAATGTTACGCTGTAAAATATAAAATAATTCTGTGATACATTATTTCTATGTATATCAAAAGTTTAGCTAGTGTTGCCAATGGAAGCTTCTGGAAACGCCTTCTTACGACTTCATGTCAATACATCGACTTTCTTCTGTCTATATAATGTGTTAGGCATATAAAATTTTCGGAAGAAATTCTGTAAACGCTAATAAAAACGGTAACAAAATCCGTTGTATAGTTTAGTAAAAGCTAAGAAATACACAGACGGACGCGAAAAATGACTTTGTTTTACATTGTTTTTAGTTTTAATGTCTCGATGCAAAATTGTTCTCTTCAAATAATAATCTTCATCGTAACGATATATGTCAAGGAAATTTTGTTACTGAATTGTTTAGCTGTGTAGTAAAACGTGAAAGCTGAAGCTGACCCGTAACACAAACAGTGGGAACGGTAACTAGCTCGGCATTGCCCGGAACGCCCGTGTACTGCCTCGAGGTGTGGCCTATCAAGGCACTTGTACGTCCATGAAAAATGCGATAACATAGATAAATTAATTTTTTAATGTCAGCGCGAACAATGCTAGAAACAATTCTATGGAACAAAAAATAATCTTACGTTGTATTCCGTATAAAATATACTCAACATTTTGTTTTTTGTGTTTTTAAACAGTGTGATTTTTGAAGTGGAAAAAATTCTGCATGTAGTAAATAACGACATAACAGATGCATAAAATTAACCAATTTTTTTACTCTATAATTCTCGTCTATACATTTTTTATTCGCTTCCCATTACGCGTTATCAGAAAGCTAAAAAAAATTGAAATAGCTTCACAACCTACGGAATTAGATACACTTACTTATATAGTAATAATAAAGTAGAGACATATTAACAATATTTTAAAAATGTAGTTCGTGTAGAACACCCATTAAGATGTGTTAAGCATTATTTTGTTTTGTGAAAAATGATATAGCAAATTTTCGATATTATTTTCTTGCTCTATGCCCGTTAGTTGAGTGGCTCTAAGCTGAACGCTAGCACCTTTGCCCCAAGGGTTGCTATGTTTATTGTGTTTTTCTTTATACACAAACAGACGAGGGGAAATTTTGTTTGTATTTATGTAAAAAACTCCTTTTGCGACCGACGTCAAATGATACGAGGATCAGATTATACGGGAGTTTTTTGAAAGTAAGAACTTTTTCTGTTGAAAGTGTTTATAAAAATAGTATTGTTTGTGCGTAAAATTAATGAGCATAATGCCAATAGTAGCAACGTGTTGGGAACCGACTGTACAGCGTGTCACCATTCAACCATACCGTTAGATATTCTTTTATAATTGTATACTATCCATTATTATAAATGCGAAAGTGTGTTTTATACGCTTTCATGCCGTAACTACTCAACCTATCGACACGATATTTTATATACCTACATATTGTCAGGTATACTGAAAAAAACATGGGTTGCCTTTTGCCCAGAAAATAAATACTGTTCCTGATCTATAGGTCAAATGAGCACTAAGGCGAATGAAACTGCGGGAAAAGCTAGTATGGTAAAGAGTTTTTTGGGATAATAGTTGAAACTGTATGAAGTTCGACTGCCGAATACTACTTGAAGCAAGTGACACTACTCGTAATACTATAGTTTGGTATGGTTGGTTTGCCTAGCAACACATACTCGAATTACAAAAGTTAAGATTGCTTGACCAATTGTTACTTTTTTCATATAAGAAACACGTGAAACATACTCGTATTTATTAATAGAAACCACGAAATGGTCAAAACATTGTTACCAACATACGAGTAAATATTAAGGAAAAGTGTTTTGACGTTTTGTACTAATAGATGTTTGTGTATTATGAAACAAATAAGAAGGTATTTATATGTAATCAATGAATACTATACACTTTTTATTTCGTACACGGGCGAGTTTAATGCCACAAGACTATCACGTTAGATAACCAGTCATATTGTAGAGAAAGAAAATATACATTAAATAAAATAACGCAATTTCTATCAAAATATGTTGAGATTCTTTTCATTTGCCAAAATAATTTGTGTTCCAGAGTTTTGAACCGTGTTTCATAAATTAACTCGGGAATTTAAAGGTAATTGTGTGAGAATATATTTTATTATCTGTGCTCGTGGTTCCGTACGCGTTTCTTATTATTTGTTGCTATAAAAATTGTTATTAAAATGTTCTCCATGAAAAATATACTTAGGATTTAGGTCTTAGATATCTGTATATACTTCAGATGTTTAACAAATATTTGTAAATGCGTTACAAATGTCGGAGAAACATAGGAAATGGGAATGAGGAGTAAACGTCGACCGCACGTTGATCAGCTATGCTTGAACACTCCTGATTTATAGGATCGCATTCAGATGGCTCCGGATCAGCCGTTTATTACGTACGCTCCCTAACAGTTATTATTGTTAATTGAATCATTTATATATATCGAGGAATACTGTTCGTTAATTTTTGTATATTTTACTAAAAGTTTTTTCTCTTTTATTAATCAAAATGTTAGAGATTTCAGGGATGAATTTCAGAAATACTGGCGGAAATAATTCTTATCGTGTTCAACTTACATTCTTTATTGAAAGTTTTATATACTTCTCAGTTCAAATAATAGCTACCTTACTAGAACTTCCTCACGAGACTTTAGCCAACTAAAGAGCATGTTCACTAGTATTACAATACTAAAGGAAAGTAAAAAACCAAGTAATATTATTGAGTTCAAGATATTACTTTATTGTATTTGTACGCACTAATTTCTAACAAGTCAAACTTTTAAAATTATTTTTATATATTTATAGCATATTTGTAAAGAAGGCTAATATCAAGCTATATAGCTTAGAAAGGGAGCCATTACCATACGAATTTAGATAAGAAAATACCCTAAACGAGTACAAAGTATCAGTGGGGGCGGACAGTAATGACAGTCGACACGGGTTTGCGTATAATGCAAATTTAAAGCTGGAGAGACGGTGGTGAATAATTTGATATAAATAAAAAGACAAACTTATTGAAAATATTCTGTTTATAAATGTATGATTTATTGTTTTACTCGAGCCATTTATGAATATAGAGCAGTGTTGCTAAATATACTCATAAAAATGTACAAAACAACGGATAAAGTTGAATTTAAGCTCAGCAGACCTTATATAAATTATATTTCTGTATCTGCACACCACATCGTTAGTTCCACTTATTCATAGCAAGAAAATACATATGTGCGCTGAATCGCACACCTCCATATTTTTTGTTTATATAGACGAAGATAACGTGATATTGTTTTTAGATAAAGAGCAAGTGTTCAAAAAGTATAACTACTGACATTTAATGGAAATCTATCAAATGGTTTATACGTACGCAGTCCGCAGATCTCTATCGTTCTATTTATATATATAGTTGTTGATACGTTCTAATTTAATGTAATATATTAAAAACATGAAAAATTCTAATTCCCCAGCAGCGGCCTGTCGGACGGGAATATATTTTTTTACAAATATTTTTCTCTCGTACATATCGTATAACTAATCTAATATATTCATCTCAGGTTCCGTATCAGCGTTTACGTAATCTTGTAATAACATTTTACTGGGCTCCATACATCCTTATGATTTATCATTGCTAGGGGAATGCGAGAGACCGGACCTCGCGGCTCCGCGCCGACGCAACTCACGAACGGATTCACCGCGCCTGTATCGTAAAGCTGCTTCTAGCTTATTCATTGAGGACGCTCAAACAATAATTATTCATAAATATCTGACTGTCTATAAATTACATTTTTTCTATAAGCGATTTCATACTGAGAACATAAACTATAAAATGATGAAATAATTTACACGTGGCCATCTAATTGCAGATTAAACATAGTTTATGGTATATTTACTAAGCACGTAATATTGAGTATTCCGACACGTAGTTCTCAATTAAGCTTAACACACAAAAGTCAGTCACGTGCGAGGATAGAACCCGTGATCTTTCGGTTCAATGGTGGGACTGACTATCTTAGCATCACAAGGCCGATGATTATTTAACAAGTAACTATCGAAACCTCAAATATTCACCAGCGTGGACCCGTGACGGAACGTTCTCTATGTTCTGAATACAATATTATACAAGTTAACTTATTATATACTTATATTTAGTTATATTCAATAAATTATTATTAATATAATATTCGATTCAATTTCAATCTTTGTTGTTATTATAATTAGATAAAGTTTGTTCATCTTTGGGATGTAATGTAATAAGTACCTACAGAAATGATTTTGAACGCTATGGTACTGAGAATAAGAGTTGTATTCTCCGCGTGTGTCATAAGGTAATTGCGGGCGATTGCTAGTTAATAATCAATGTTTAACGATAAATAAATCAATACTACTTATATTCATTCAACACTTTCCATCCCCATATTTCATATAAGTGTATATGTTATGTTTTCTGGATTTCGACGAATTATTTATTTAACACTAGCTTTTCCCCGCGGCTTCGATCGCTTTGTTATAGTTTTGATATATCTCTCGGGAACATTTTACAAGATGAATATCCTATATCAAGTTCTGTACTCGTCACAACGCATGTTCACAATATAGCGTAGTAAACGAACAAAGATTTCCAATTACATTTATAATATTAGTTAACACTTCTTACGAGATAATATTTAAAGCATTTCAATTTTAAATTAATTCCTTTAATTAGGTTAATATATATTTGAGAAATATCTTGAAGGGATCATAACGATAAAATATGTCCCGACAGAAGCACTCTCGCCTCTGGCTTAGTGTGTCAGCACTTTCGACGTGATCGCAACTAAACCTCCTTTGAAATTGTGTTCAAATAGTAACTAATAATTTAATACGTAAGTTCTTCTGTTTTTCGGTATACTTGAGATAAAACGCAGTCAACCCTAATATCTACATCCCGGGCTACCTCTACGCTATATTTAGTTTCGCATTTATAATATCCTTAACTTTTGGTCGCGGTGTCGCTTACTGTACCCCAGACAATGTATGTGCCAAGGTTCATGAATGTCGGTTGAGTAGTTAAGACGTGGAAGCGTAAACACAAACACATTTACATTAAATATCTATCTTGTATTATAAAACTACATGAATTATATGATAAAAAACGTGAAACATTGAAGCATTCCACTTGACGAGCCGTCCATTACTCAATCCCGCTGGAATTGATTACAAAGAGGATTCCCGTCTGAAACGCCGGCGATGCTTTATTTAAATAAAACTGATGTAAATATAAAAGTAATGGCTAGATAAACTGCATCTGTTACTCCCTCGGATGGATTTAAATTCCGCCCGGCAAAGGGATGCTGGGGTAATGCGGATTATAATATATCATCGCGATATGCCTGTTAGGGCAACAGCAGATTTGAGTTGTTTACAATATTTTTTGACAATTAAATTTTTTTTAATTTCCTTTAGTACGAAAAAGTCACTGCATGGGCTTGAGGATAAGCACAGTGCAATTTAGAAATGTAAAATCTATCAGCAGTCCCCGCTGTTATACTGGCCTGCAATACTGTCAACAGCTGGGGGGTATATCCATGCCGCTCCTGAAATAGTCGGGTAGAATTGCCAAATGCGATGGCAGTGGGTAATCAGCTCGCTGGTATTTCTAATGAGTGTTGATTTGTCATTTGGATTTATTGCGACTTTTATTCGTCACATACATAGCTCTCCGCCTAGAAATTGATAGAATAACCCAATCAATATATTTTCTATTGTTTTACCGAACTGTATACATAATAATGAATCGGGTCAATTGCAAGTTTCCCAGCTCTATTGATCCTTGTAAAAAAAATGTGAACAAAAAAATCTGGAAACAATATCCGTTATAGTGTTTTATCGGAGAAGTTAAAATGAATCCATCGTCGAGTTTGACAACTTTGTAAACTCTGTATACACTTCACCGAGTTGTTCTGACGTGAGAATCAAAAGTATGCGACCGCTCAGTTTGATCAACGGGAACTTTCACTTCGACACTGACACGTTTATTGTTGATATAGGACATCAGCGAGGTTTTATTTGACACTTGCGAGCTTAGTTTTAGTGATTACACATATTTACGTATTTATTTATCCCAGTCATGACTAATATTATAAATATGAGAATTTGTTCGTTTGTTGCGCGTTCACGACATTACTACTGAACCGATTCCTATGAAATTTTACCGTCTACGCATTTTTTAAGAAAAAATCATGTATGTTTCAGAGATCTCGTAAATTATAAATAACAAAATAAATAAATTGCGAGATTGAAAGTTTTTTTTTCTTATTCCTTTTTTTCTTATTATCTTTTATCTTATGAAAAAATAATGCTACGTTGTAAGCCCTTTCTTTATTTACATAGCTTTGTGGTGAAGGCATTTGCATAAAATATATATAAAGCAATCGATACGACAGATTTTGAGAATTTGAATTAAATTATTCTACTTATAGATTATATTGTGCCGCAGGATGTTCGCGATGTACTATAATATAAAGTTCGTGATGTGTGAATATGAAACTGTACGATGAAGTAACCGCAAATCTACAATACTTTCGTTCAACACCCTCGTAAAATTTGATATGAACCCGTTACCCTCAAGTCCCCCGACGCGAAAATATCTGAGCGCCTCGATATTGTTTGTCCCTTGCATAATATTTCAACACAGAACACAATAGTGTAGTGGCGCTCGACGACATTTAGTTCCTTAATTTTTTTTTCTATTATTTTTCTCGTGGTATTATTATATCAATCACAAAAGACTATAAACATAAGATTTTTTAAAATATGAAAAGTAAAGGGTTGCCGAATTTATTTATTTCTGTACCACATAGAGCAGCGACGTCAATTGCATGGTATTGAATGGTAAGCATAGTAGTAACTAAAGTAACGGCTGTTATCGTGAGAACTATATCCCTAGCCATCACTATTAGCTATCAAATTTAACACCATGCACATGATGGAAGTATCCTATGACCCTTCTTGATTACAGTAATCTTAAGATAAAGGTTCATAACAACAAGGATATACATATGCTGAGCTCCGAACGCGACACGGTTAAGTGACCCAATATGCTGTATCTATAAAATTTTACATAATTCTGTTATGAATCAAGTCATAATATTAATAATAAGATTGTACATTGTATTTTTATGTCTATGACATTTATTCTTATTTGCTGAAACAAACTGATTGAAAGTGTTAATATCGTTATCGTTTCTATGTGCCTTTTCAAAAGGAGTTCTCCACGTGCTTGTTTGTGTGTATGTATGACTATATATGTCTATGTGTATGGGGCACTCTATAGTCTAAACGGTTCCATGAATTTTAACATATGCGGTGTCGTTACATTTCTTGTTATTGTTTGTGTGCCGTAGACTATATAATATTTAAATATGATGTGTTTGAATCAAAAGAGAAGGTGTAAAAATAAGAGTTTTACTTATCAACAGACTCAACTAAACAACTCGTTCCCTGAATATAACTATAAAAAGTTATAAAAATATAAGAGGTAACAGCGATCAAACAATTGTCAGCGGTAGTGCGAAGTAACGTTCACCCTAATTTTTATAAAAAGTTGTAATGTTATCGCGGCCGGTATTTTGTTTTCCTTCATCAATAATTCTGTTTTTTCATTTTATTACATTGTTCCGAAAAGAGTTTGTCTGTTAAAATATGTTAAGAATATACGATATATAAACGAATGATTTGTTGATAACGAGAATTATTGCGGCAGCAAAACTAAACGTATAAATAAAATTAGAACGGTTAAACCAATTTTGACGAGATTTTCACTGGCAGATAGAAAACTTTCCAGAGTATAATCTAAGTTAGTTTTCCCTTGGTTAAGCAGTAATGATAAAATTGAACAGAGGTAACTTGAAACGGTAAAATGTTTTTAGTAATAACATCAATGTTACAATTATGAAGATAAAAAGTAGCCTATAAATTGAGCCAGTTACAATACGAACTTCCAATGAGACAGATAAAAAGTATTAATGCAACCGAACGTGTCATTTTTATCTCTGACATTATATATATATATATATATATATAATGTGCATCCACTAAAACGATTGTACCGTATAACGTATTTTAAATATATAATTGTATGTTAAAAAGATAAACCAGATGGAATTTCTTGCCGGTTCTTCTCGATGTTAGGGTTGCTTTCCGAACTGGTGGTAGTTTTGACGTTCATAAGCGCCTTCTTAGGGTCTAAATGGAATAAAGTATTTTTGATTTGAGATGATTGATATATAATTATAATCTATCTCTACATAACACATACATTTGGTGCAGAAACAAATATGTATCTAAAGATAACCGTCCGTACCGTAAAAATTTCCGTCTTATTACAAAAAAAGTTAAATACGAATCAAACACGTGTTTCAAAAAAGTTTGATCACAAAAGAGTGTCTTACCTTTGTTTAGAGATAGACGCTATTTAAATTTAAACATTCTATAACACTTGTCTAAGTTCACAGTTCTCATTTTATTGTTGTGTTTTATTTTATTTCTATTTACCGGCAAAAGACGTTTCGTAGTCAATTATGAATTTCGTGTGTATCATTAATTTGGAAGATGTAGGTAGATGAATTAGACAATTTTGAAGATTCACAAGTAAATGACAACTACTACAATATCACATTATTGACATTTCACAATGTATTTATTCTGATATTATACTGTTGTTCCACTTTACGCAATTTAGGGTATAATTTTAAACTGATATATTGCTTATTTTAATAATGACTCCCTTACTTTAATCCAAATGTCACAATAATTACAACCAATTTCACTTAAAATAAATAAATATTCTTAATGAAGATCTAAACAAAAATATTAGTCGTAAATTGGAACGTTTTTGAATGATGAGATTGAAGTGAATGAGTGAATGAGTTGCTTGCATAAAAAACAAAAACCACATATTTAGTTAGAGACCGCTTAGACTCTCTTTTGTAATAAAGTATTTTAAACATGTGTTTAACATTTTAGACACTGTTTAGAAAAAAATGCGTTTTTGTAATAAGACCGTTTATGTTTACGAGAATGGTAAATGACTTTCTGATTTCTATTGATCTGTACCTCCACATTTGACTGTTAATAGTTTGACGGCAAGCGACGGCGACTTCGACACCGCACCGCACCTGTAACGATGATTGATGTTCCTTGTATACAAACAGAATATATTTTTATAAAGTTATTTTGGATTTAATATTTTTGCTTTTTATCTCCCATTTTATGTTGAGCTTGTGCGTAGCAATTGCGTATTTATATATATGGAAGAGATTTACGAAAACTATGAATTATCTCGCTTATCTAAAATGTTGAGTTTTTATTTCCTATAAAGCATTAATTATGTAAAGCATTAAAGGATTAATCTTACAGATAAAATTCACCTACCAAATTAGTGTTGGATCTAAAGTGTCCTTCCAAATTTTTTTTTTTTAAATGACTACACTGTTGACCCCTAGGCCTCTACAGATTCACCGGAGTACTAAAGGGAGCGCTTAAGGCACTCATCCGATTTTATATAGAGGACTAGCAAAAGGGCGCATGGCATACTTCGGCTTGGGCTGTCGCCAAATATCCCGAGTCTAACTAGCTAAGCTAAATTATCCATTCCATACATACATGACTTTGTGAAATATACATGTGTACCAGGCATGTTAACACAGTTGTTATTCTAAACTATCTCAGTGCAAAAAAGGGTGGAAAAAAACAACCCAACCACTCTGTATACCTATGTATATATGTGTGTGTGTGCACGTGTGTGGGGTGATCGGTGTTGTGTTGTAAAGACGAGTGTTTGAAAAATCACTGTCACTGTATCCGCGTAAGCAACATGCTTGAGGGCTCCATTCTGGAGGATCGGAACTCGGCTAGAGCAGCTGCCGAGAGGGGCCTAGGTATGTGTGCTGGAGCAAAATTCATAGTCAAACCGCGGCGACGTGATCTGTGATTACGCAGGCGTGGACGCGCATACGCTTTGTCTCGAGAGACGAGTGGGTACTGTTCATTCGTTACCGTTATTTTATCTGGAGGATAGGTAAAAATATGTCACGGATGTCATTTGTAAAGCGGCAGGTTCGGTACGATATCGTAAGTTACCGCGGATACCACAACGGACTGGGATGATTCGCGGCCTTCTCCAAATAATAAGTAGTGAGGGTCTTAACGTACGCCCAGATAGACGGTATCTCCAGGTCCCTGTGGAGGTCGACTCCCGGGACGTACCGAGGGTCACCGACCGCCCTACGCAGAAATCGGTTCTGTAGTACTTGCAATCTCTTGAAGAGGCGTACTGATATGTGTGCGAAAACGGGACAGTTATATGTCAGAACGGGTCGGATATCCTTCCCTATTCAGCCACGGACGAGCTTAATATGTTAACGCTACTGTATCACGGGGAGATACAATCTGTGTTTGTGATATACTCTATAAAACTCACAACCACTATGCGCGTTTTTCCACCTACGCAAGGTTTTCAAGCAGCCTAAGGGACACATCATTTTAATAATAACCAGAGTATACAATGTGCAAGCGAGATGGACGATTGCATTGACTTTATTTAAGTAATACATCAGAGTTTTGATTTACTACTATTAATAATGTTTTTGTCACATGGATTTTATGTGTACTCTATAGAAAGTCTGGTGTATAATCGATAACTTTTTGGATGAAGAGGACATTTGTACTGATATATGTCGTAACTACCATATAAACCTTGGAAATTCATTACAATTTTAATATATAATGGTATGACAACATCGGAGTAATTTAGATGACAAAATAATAAATCATTGACTTTAAAAAGCACGGCTGTTACGTGAGTACTGGACCACGCCTCGAGTCACACTTCCTGATACTTCAATGAAATAAATATTCACAGTTCGGCCGTTCTCGGTATTGCTCTGTTCTCGTCAGGCGACGAACCTGCTATCAGTCCCTGTTACCCCGTTCCGTGCCACTCCCCTCTACTGAGAAGTTAATTCTGTCTCGCGTAACGGACTTTCTGACATACATTTTATATGGTGATTGCTCCACTAGCAAGAGTAATAGCGTGCTGTTCTCAATAAATATGCTATGAAAATGCAAAAAATAGTTATTTCAAAACTGACAACTTATTTCTGAGATTAGTACGTTCGTACAAACACTCTCTTCAGTTCTATAATGACAGGCGGCTAAAAGAAAAAAATATCTCTATTTAATGTTTCTCATTACAGTATCTGAGAGCATCAGAAATCTTTTGCGACGGAATAATCTCAGTCTCTCATTAAATTTGATACCCATCCCGTTGTTAGTGTTGTCTCCAATATTACGTTGTTTAGTGGAGATGTCGTTAACTGTAAGCCGCTGCTCGCCATTATTTGGATCACCGAAGGCATTATATCACATTTTTATAACTGTAAATAAAACTCAAATTGATGATTACTCATTTATTTGAGACGTTCAGTATTTAATGAAGCATTAAGATGCTTATAATGTTATTAAAGTTTTGATGCTGAATCGTTGTCGGCAAGAAGGAAAAATCGGAAAAAATCGTCCAGTGCATACATTTCATATATATGTATTCGCTTTGTGAATTAATTCCTTTAAAAGCATTTGAAAAATTTATATCGAACAGACGACAGGAATGCAACTTAATAATAATCCCTCAAATCAACTACACTACATTTCGTTTATAACGACGTTGGAGGAACTACTTTAATGTCGTTGCTATATCCGGAAGTAACTATATCCAAAATAGCAGGCCATGTCTATATATTTATATTTATTTATTTATTGAATATTGAACAAATGTGATATCATGCATTATATAAGTTTAGATATTTGTATACGTCATAAGATGTATTCCATTTTCATAATTTTTTCAATATTTAAATAATTGTTGGCTTTGTTCAACGTTTTACACGTGCTATCTGTAAATGTAAACAAAGAATAAGAAAGCTTAATAGCTTTATGAATGAGTCTTTGTACATTTGCCGACTCAGTCGCAATACGCGTATGGAATTTCTAGGTATCTGTCACAAAAATCATAACAACAAGTTGCTGTACCCGAAAACGACGCTATATCCGAAGATGCTATAGCCGAATGAATTAACTACAAAAGTATGCTTTAAATTCAAGGGACATAACTGTGACGTCATTATAACTGAGAAGTCGTTACAACCGAGGTCGTTAATAATGAAATCCACTTTAGTTTGTATGCCTTGTTTTATGTACTATTCCAGTTCTCCTACATTAATTAGTGGTTGGATTGTCACCATCAGGCGTTTCTTTTATGATTTGTTTTACATTAAATCAGTGGGTTAGATGTTTGTTTTTTGTAAATTTTAATTTCCTAAATTTATGTGCCTCGAGAGATAAAACAACAAGTATGTAACTTTGACAACACGAAAATACATCTGAGAAATATTCCCGCTTCATTACCCCGGGTCCGGGCACGACTCGTTCGGTGTGTGTCAAAACCCGGGCCCTGGCAAATCCTCTAACGGCACGTTATATTATTTTAACAATACGTAAGCTAAAATTGTCTACTTATAAAACTAAATTAATTTACAATGAAAGATTAGTTTTTAGAGAAAACAATAATATTTAACACTGACCACATTAAAAGTCGAATTTTAAAATTCATCTTACTGCCCATAATGAATAAGCAGCTCAGATAGCATAATTACATGTTATATTTTATTGATAACTACAATAATATAAAATTTCGTCCTTGGTTATTAAGTACAAAAATATAGATGATTTGTTTTAAAACTAACTAAAAAGTCTAATTGTAAAGTTTAATTCTTTGCTTTTTGTTCTCGTGTGATTTATTTCAGCTTCTTTTTATTGTGACTATATTTGGAATATCTTCTTCTTTCGTGACATTTATTTGCAATGTTCTGTAATCCTAGGTTGTGCAGGATTTTAGCTTTTTTGTTCACCAGGAAGTTAGTTAAAAATCAGTTGTAAAATTCTATTCGAACAGAAAAATAAAAGAGGCAATAACAATTTGATAACAATGTGGTAATATATTTGTAAAGACCAATGCAGAATTTATATGAATTCGGTTGCTATACCGCCGAAACTATGCTTCATGTGGCATTTCTTATGTTGATTGCAGTGTAACGCATACAATTTACGCATGCCTTATGGCCATCAAAGATCCATTAAGTGATATTGGCCAAAACAATATTAAAATTATTGAGAAAAGTCGGTTACCGTTTTGTGATCGTCCGCAAGGCTCGTAGGCCCGGGAGAGATCCCCGCGCTCTCTCATATTCCAAACAATATCAACGTACAATTCAACCATAATTTGCGTTCGGACAATCATCACAGTTTCTGCCCAACCGACTGGAAGCCTCGAGCTGACACAGACATAACTGTGTTTACGCTTTGAAAATGAACGAGAAATGTTTATATTACAATTTCTCTGTTATATTTTAGAATCACATTCATATAAGTGTTATTGTTTATTAGATGGGTCGATTGTAACGCAGCCGGAAAATGCACTTACTGATTTGCGGACATTTTGCTATAAGCTTTATAGCTGAAAACAAAACTTTAATCTATCAGTTTTATAGAGTTGCCTAGAATTCAGATCAGGTTATAATTTTTGATTAGATAGATTAGAAAAATCATTTCGAATTTTGTTATTTTAATTTGATTTGAAAGCTCAACACAGAGTATGGTCGGGCTTCATGCCAGTTGACTTTATTTACGTTATTCTTTGTAAAGATACATTATGACACGGTATATAACACTGGGACCCTTTAGGGAGTTATACTATGGTCGTATTTACCCCTAATTCGACAGCTGTTACATGAGTACGTCGATCCATCAAGTTCAATACTGAATGTCGCACCCCCTTCTATATTATTGTATTTTTTATCGATAATTGATTATCGGTAATTTTTTAACCCTGTTACAATTACCTTGTTGTTTTCTTATTATTTTTCCTATATCATTGTCATTGCTTACAGTACTAAATTCGGCGTATTTTAAAATCAACGCTAACTGTGTAGTTAATGTAAAATAAAAACTATTGAACGCTGGTTTCAGCTTGTTTGTTACAAAATCGCTCGCAACTGGATTATTAATCAGGTGCACTATAGCGACCTGACTTCACAGTATAGTTTAAGTAGCAATGTGAAATTCTAATATTCGGAAGGTAAGAACCGGAACATTTTCATTCTATGGTGGAAATGACGTGCTGATTGAAAAAGATATTGATGAAGAAGAAATAGAAACATAATTTCTAGCTGATTGTAACATAAAGAATGATGTCATTAATATCCAAGTTCAAGATAAGCTAATGACGGAGCTTGGAGTTATAAGAAAAATCAATACAAAGCGAGTTTGAAGGAGGGCACGTCTCGGGACCGCCGTCGGCGCCCGAATCCAATTTGTGATAAAATAATTCTCAAGACATTCCCTTGCCTTTAAACGATAACGTTGTCTAGAGACATCACGACGTTTTTACGGCAGCCGAAGAGAAGAAACGGGTTAGGTTATGAAGGCTGGACTCGTACGGTACTGTACAGGAGTCATCGTTTGTCATACGTACTGGAAATGTGACGCATAACATGAAAAGAGAAATATAAACATACTGTTGTGAATAAAATGCTTTAAAATGTATGAATTTATAGAACATACTCTTGAATGATGTTAAATTACAACATCTTGAGTAAATGTGGATAATTAAAGAATATATTAGTAGTACGGATAAGACGAGTCAACGATGTGAACTACTTGTAGGGATCGGTGCGTTGTATAATCCTTTCATATCTCTCTAAAACGGGGTTCCCTTAATAATAGTCCATTTTCAAACTATTATTATATATACTGTGAACATGTAAACCTCTATATACTACGCCAAACAAAATATGAAGCAAGGAAACTGGCGAACAAATACATCATCTGAGTCCTATGAATAAAGTAGTAGGTCGCTTTGAGCGGGTCTCTCTCGTGATATTTGTTGTTCGAGAAACTGAAATTAACTTTGAATTTATTGCTTGGTTCTGATTTATAACTTTGTTATATATAATTATGTGTTATTTTCGCGTATCGCTGTCTAAATAGTCCAACGACTGTGAATAATACCACTAATTCCAGTGGGCATACAATGAGAAATCGTGTCACACGACACACAGTGTATGGGAGTCGCAACTCAATCAGTATTTATTATATGATATTTTATGACTGACTTTGTTTGTCGCCAATGTCTCTAGCATCTGACATTTTTTTCATAATTGTATATAAATAAATGTACTGTTCATAAATTATGTTATGATAAAAACATATTATTTTACTAGGATTTTACTTCAATTTTATCAACACCTCTCAGTCGGAATGATAGTTCAGCTCTGTTAAGTTCTGTTAAGGAAAACGTGATGAATACAAAATATGATTGTAGAGCTATTTGTAAAATCGATTTGGCTTCCTATCCCCATCCAGTTGACAATCTATCTCCAAATACCTATAGCTATGTTTACATATGAAAGACAGTCCATCTCCAGGTTTATTCTGTTACCATCTTAGGGCCACGTCGTCATTTTACAACAGCTGAGACTATGGTCATACGTTAAAACCTATATTATAGAAAACACTACTAATATTTAATTATTATTAGAAACCTCTCTGGTCAATACACTAAGCATAATTAAAAAAGAGAATAGACTGAACTCTTTTTAACAATCATACCTTGTAAATAAATGTATGAAAGTAATAAAATTACATTGTTCTGAGCGACTCTAAAAGTAAATTCGAGAAATAGAGAGTTATCAATATTTCACTGAATAACCTTATGTAGGAAGGCCGAATCCAGAACCTGCCCATGCACTTACAAGTAGACCATGTGTTACTTGATAAGTAAGCACATAAGTCACTTAAAATCCTAAGGTAAATTATAATTGCTGGGATTTGAGCGGTATGTAAAATAACATACAAATATTTTTGTGTTCGTTCAATACGAAGTTTGTGAACTTTTTAAGCAGGCGCCAAGCTTCCAACATAAGTGTGATATGATTTAATTTTGGTTGCGTAGCCTTTTAACACATTACAGTTCCTTATGATAAAGCCTAAAGTTTTCAATGCCTTGTCAGAAAAAAATATATATTTAATACATGCCTATTGGAACATACATTAATTTTATATTCGGAACATTAAGATGGAATCACTGAGGTATATACGAAGATATCGATTAGGACGCGCGTCTGCGAATCATTTATAACGCCTTATGTTTTTCTTTACATAAATATTATTACAGACCTTATGAAATATAGTTTGAGATGTCATAACAAAACGTTAAATGAAAATCTAGTTAAGCTGTTAAAACAAATGCATTTTCTTTTTGTTATATTGGTTAATTAGTGTGCGGTATATTGCACTTGAGGACATAGCATTATTGTTTCATGGGAACTACGTGTTTTATTTGAGTTTGTTTTACACAGACTTTTATTTTTTGTTGTAATCTTATCATTACCATTTCACCCTCATAAACCTGTTATCAATGTTAAGTTATCTTTATTAAATGTTACAATTATTATCTAGCCCTTATGAACAGGCGTGATTCCAGGTAGCTGAGATAATATTCTGAAAAGTACTTTATCTGTTAGTACTAGTTTCGTCAAAGTAGGTACATCTATTCTAGAGAGAAACCTAAACAAACCTCATCCTTTCTAATTTTATTGATTTGTGTGGATTTATTATAACCTGGTCTCGAATGATAACACTGGATTATTTTAATCATACCTGAAAGCAGGCCTGAACCATAACTGTGATAATTGTAATCTCATATTCCGATAGCAATTAACGTAATTAAGTATTCAAAGGGTGTGGGGTGCTTCCCGCCGCTCCCCTCCACTCCTTTCCCTATCTCTCGGAATCCCCCAAACCACCTCCACCTCTAACGAGCCCAGTAAACTAATTGGCACGTCCGCTACAGTGTTTTACAACACCTTCCCTTATCTTTGGGGTTTTAATTTAATTATAATTCCTATGAGGAAGATAATTTATTTCTAGCGCCAATGACGAAGCGATAGCCTGCTACAGCAAGAAACGGAATCTATCCTCAAAACTAGCTGCCTTAAAACATAGACCATTTTATTTTCTTTGTGAGTAAGTTATGTAAGTTATAAAATCTGAATGTACTTATCAGAGTTTACACTTAAAGCATTGTGTTATAGCAGGCACGAATATTGTTGGAAATGGTCACATGGTAGATAAACAAATAATTACCTTAAATTATGATTTTTTTTGAAAAACTTGCACAAGCCTCTATAAAAAAATATACTTTCAACATGTCCTTACCATGTGAAATACGGGCTAGAGTACGAGTACTATTTACCACTTATTTAAAAGGCCGGCAACGCACTTGCGACTCCCCTGGTGTTGCTAGTGTCTATGGACGGCGGTGATTACTTACCATCAGGTGACCCACCTGTTCGTTTGCCCCCTATAATATAAAAAAAAAAAAAAAAAACTAGCTGTGTCCTGTGGGTATTACTCGTGTTGATTTTTTCGCGTCTCACCCACAGCCCGCACTATAATACCTATACTTCGCTCCCGTTGTGATCTACACTGTGTATGGTTATTGTTCTGCTCCTAAGAGTTGTACCTATACCTACAATTTAAAAGAATTTTTCATAGCTAACTGATGACTCTAGAAATTAGCGTGTACGAAAAAAAAATCTTTTGGGCTTTATGATATTAACATAGATAGATAAGTAATGAATATCAATTATTTTCATACGAGAAAAAGATGAACCATTTAAGTGAGATCGTAAAACATTTATGATTTTGACAGACTAAAATGTTCGCTGGTACAGGATATCCCAGCACTCAAACAGAATAGTTGGATGTGGCCACATATCTGTAATGGTTGGTTAGGTGCCGTCGTGAATTCAGCGGTTTGTGGTGACATCGGCTCCGGTTCGATAGCTCTTCTAATGAATGTCTAGATATGAATTTCATGTGTTAAAATTTTGTTTTCTGAGATGTTCGTGTGAACTAATAGCTAAATTTTGATATATAATATTTACTACGCCTATATCTAATCCCGTCAAGAAAAAATAGGTATTTAAGTTATTCGCTTGTGCTAACCTATCTAACTAACTTGTTATTCTGAGGCTACATTAATAAAAAATACAATAGTGTAAAACAAAGTCGTTAACTTCGTCTATCTGTGTGTGCTTTTATTTCTTCGAGATTACAGATCGATACGAATTTTTTAATCAAAAAGAAATAAAAAGGTCAAATTGTAAATTTGCACGATTAGACTTTCAATTTCTTTTTTGCGTTCTCATATGTTTTAGAAATCCCTCAGATTGTTCCAGTAATCATATGTATAAGATGTTATTAAGATGTATGTATTTATGTATGAAGTATGTATTTATGTATATTTTTCTTCCCGACAGACGTGACCGGGTTCCCGGTGTCGCAAACAAGTGCACCTCTATTATATTTAAGAGCTCTGTTAAAAGGTTCGACATACATTTGTGTTTATAACATGATTAACCCTGTCACATTGAGACCAAGACCGAGTACAAGGGTTCAATATATTCGCTGTAACATCATATCAAACATTTCATTAACAGTATTCCTAAAAGAATAATCAAACGAAGGCTTATTCATCCATAATACTTTTTTATATACTTTTACTTTTAGTAACATTTAAAATCACAACGTCGTGATGCTATATTTTTATCACTGTTATATAACGGGTGTTATTTCACAACTAACTTAACAACAACAGTGGGCGATGCGACGACGAGGCGTCGTGACGAAACATTATTTTTCACACTCCCAAAAAAATTGAAGGGCTATGAAAAATCACAGGTAAATCAAAATCTAACCGTATTAAAAATACAATAAAATTTCTCGTTTCCACGTGGTTGCACGTATTATCGTAATGTTTTATGATATCCACGCGTGATTTTGTCATCGTAACATTATTTTCTGTTACTTATAATGTGACTTGTTCTGTGTAAAATACGTTACGTTACATTCGACTGGTGATTTAGATACTTATAACTAATATAACACTTGATATATTTTGTCACTACCTTTATAACTAGTAATAGGTGATCATTTTCACTGCGTATTTATTTATAATGTTTAACTTATCCACACAGGAGCTTCAGTGACGTTGTTCTGAATGATAATAACAAGTAAAGTAGAAATATAACGAACGTTTGTAATACAAAAAATTGCCAGTAATCTTTTTATATGGGTATTTAATACACGTGTATTTCATTATTTTGGATTTGTAAAATTGTTATTAAATATTGTGTTAGGAACCATGATACATCGTATCGCGTTTAAACTCTTCTAAAATGCTTAAGCGGTAACCGTAGAGATCTGTCCCGTTCCGTTTTATAGTTATATATATATATATATTTGTGTCGTATAAACCTGTGAGGAGTAAACGCGACGCACCCGACGTTGTAACGTAATTTTCCGCCCTGCGCTTGTACTCACATTTGTATATATATATATATATGTGTGGTTTGCGTATGTTGCGTTATCAACGCATTACTGCTGTACAAAGTATTTACAATTTATCTGATTACCTTTTCGGTGCAATTAAAACTTGGCGTTATTTCTTGTGTTCAGAACCCGATTGTTCATGTAGAACTTTTATTTATTTTTCAAAAACCTTATCATATGTTTTAGAACTTTATGTTTTTTGTGGTGGCGTAAAACTTTCATGAATACAAAGTACTAAAACTGGCAAATACTATATTATAGTCAACATAAGAAATAAGTTATAATGCATGAACTTTCGAAACAAACCCTATAGAGTCAACAGAAGTAATTGTTATGATAGAAGTAATTTTTGTTATTGTTATTTCGTCCTTCATTGATTGCTTTTCGATTACTATCTATTATTGTTTGTCTACTTACCCTGGAATTAAACTTGAAATACTAGAAAACCTAATCAGATAATTAACTCTTCTCTACCATTTTTCATAACGCGTCTGTACGTTTATTATTTACTTGCTAGAAGAAGTCAGATAATGTTATTCGATGTTTAACTCATATTAAAAAATATATATTATTCTGATAATCCTTAATTCATTCGATTCAATGGACTCTAAGGCTCGTACAACTGAATTAGTGGTATATTTGTTTTCGAATTCATATGTCCAATATTTGTATATCATTATACAAGCCGTTGCCAGCGGTTTCACTCGCGTTAATGTAGACTGGACAATAGTAATTTGATTAAGATTAAAGTTACCTTATGCCCCGATTGTGTATCTCTGACAAGTAGTATGCAAATTTTATGATGATTGATTGATTCGTTACAGTGTGAAAGCGTAGCAAACAAGCTCATACTAGTGTCTATAATATTATTGATTAACTAGTAAGATATGCATGTTCTATATGATATTATTGTTGAGTAACTATTGAAAGGCTACCGTCGATACGCCGGAATGTACACGAGGCGACAAAAACCAATATATTTTCCGCTGTTTAATAGGTAATTGGATAAGATTTGTAAGAAATATTTTATCAACAGTGACCGCCCTTCGCGAGCACTGGGATGAGGCTAACGCTCGCGTGCTGCAACGCAAGGCACAGCTGGACGCGATGCTGAGCGACTCGCAGCGTTACGAGGCGAGGCGGAGAGACGCAGACGCTTGGCTCTCTCGTATGGAGACACGACTGGCTGCTATGCCTCCACCTGGACACACGGCAGACGTCCTCGAGATGCAACTCAGAGAACAAAAGGTAAGTTTCCCATGGCGTAAAAACTATTTTTACACACCACAATCCTTTTTGGTAGCAATTTAATTGGTTTGAATTATTATTAAATCAATTTAAATAACAACTTAATGTATACCTATAGATAGTATCAGTAAAGCGTATATATTGTGCAAAAGTAATTTTGTCTAACAAGTCGTTAACGATATGTAACTTAAGTAATAAGTTAGACGGAAACTTAAAGGCGCAGTTTGCCATAAATTTCGCCTAATTGCAAGCTCAGTAACGTTGAATACTCGAATTATGTTCATAAAGCTATATAAAATAGATACCTGATAATTTATTTACGAGTTAGAACGTTTGCAATTTCCGAGTTTTTCCCTCGTTTATTATTCTTTTTACTTGAGACAGGAATTAAGTAGAAACTTTGAATAACCAATTAATAACTACATACATATTATATGAGTTTTAACGTTATCTTGTACTAAATTACACTAAATATTTACTACTTATGCCACACGGCACTTGTTTATTTTACAAAAAATTGAATTATTTTCATCACTGTTTAGCTTGGAAAAATTCCGTATAAAGCATGATAGTTGCGTAGCGAGCCCACTACGTGACTAGCCCTTATGGTACATTACCTCGCAGACGTAAGCGCTTACAATTCAACATTTATGGCCTATTACTCTGTTCTTAAAGAACCGTAGCGTTATGTAAAATATAGAATACAAAAAGATTTTTTGGTATTTGACTTGTAATTTCAAACATTACCGAATTCAGACAAATTACATAAACTCGTTCCTCGAATTTTATAACATCAGTATGGATTACAGGTGTTAATAATTACAAATGTAAAATCCATTAGATTTTGTACAAATTATGTAATTAATGACGTGGTGCAATAATTAATATAGCTAATAGTTATCATTTCGTTGTCTATCTAAGAACAATAAGTTATAAACATAGTAAGTGTAGGTAACATATGTTTTGATTGTGAAGTACTACGTCAAGTTGAGAGCGGTTTGCGCAATAAATCATTAGGGTGGTAACGGAGAGGGTTCAACGTGGTACGTTAACTGTCGCAGATGGTAACGTGAGGTGTCGCTTCCGTGGACCGCGGTTACACTACCAACGTTCTACATGCTTACGTACATTATATAGATAGATATTAGTTCGGGTCGTAGTTTAAATAAATTATTATTAAATAATTATTGCAATTCAAAATATAAGACAACTCTGCATATATAACATAACACTAGGAATCAAGCCCTATGTACAACTAAAGGACAAAGTACAGTCATGATCGGAGTAATCGATTACAGATGACACAAATTATTTTCCTGAATCACACACAACACAGCGAGACCAGCGCCTTAACCATTACACTATCTAAGGCATAGGAACCTAATAAATAGACATGTTAATGATAAGTTAGGTGTAAAGTTGTGGTTCGCGGGTGCTATCAATTCAACTTAACGCCCCGGCATTGCTTCCTAATGGATCGTTTTATATGGCCATTTCACTGCAGTACATTTTATAGTGAAAAGTCTGTTTGTTGGAACGTTCACCATGTTCGGTAGCTTAATTTTTTTTACTTGAACGTTGCGTAATTATATCATCATGTGATGATAAATAAAGTAAGCAATTAACATTATCAACATACTGAAATGAATCACGATTAGAGGGGATTTTTAATGTGTGTATGGTTGTCGAAAGTGATTCGGGCACCAGTTGATTAGTAACTTGCTCTCGGTGTTTGCTTTGTTGCTCAACCTGATCACTGAATTAATTTAAATTAACTGAATTCATATTAATAAATGAACGTGAATTTTATAAAATTCGTTGTGGCATAAAATGGCGAACATTTTATCGAGGTTTTATTTTTTATTTATATAACTTTTGTCTATAGTGGTGGGGTTGGAGTGTATTGAACGGTGGGATATCGATTCGATGTTCGCAGTTACGGACCTCGATGTGAATTAACGAATTTTATTTTTCGCAAAACACGTACAGTTAGTAATTTCAATTGGTAAGAGAATCGGTTGACTCTCGGTTTCGCTCGCCTTAATTTAGATTTGCCCTATTGCTCCGGTATATATTTTTTTTAATGAAAATTATCATATATCTTTTTATGTACTCCAAACAACGTATATGAAAAGTTTCATAACGATCATCAGTTAAGGCAAAGTGTAACAAACAGACTCACATTTATATATTTACAATATTCGTTAGGATGGATATATTCGAATTTAAAATGGCCGATAAGTCGTGGGTTGGCGAAGTGATTGTGGCAATAAGTTGCCTCAGGAAGAGGCTATTGAGCAGTGCAACTCCTACAGGCTGGAAATATTATAATTAAAATTGTATACATTGCGAAAAGGCATTGAAATAGTCGTGCAAACTTACATCTTATTTCATATAAACGTTAATTAGAAGTTGGAGCCGTTGGCGGTGACTTTATAAATCGCAGCACATATGGGCAAAATGTGACGCGAGTCGGTTTTTTAATATACTTTACCTATTTCCCACTTAGATGAATTTACTAACGAGCTACATTATGAAAACTGTCTGCTTTAGAAGTGTTGTATATACATAAGTAGTTAGGTAGTAATAAGGAGTCAGTACCACGTTATTTGTTATTCGCTTGTAGTTCATGGACTATAACGAATTAAAACACATAACAGTGAAATTTGTATTGGATTCAGAATTACTTTAAGTATTATATGACTAGCTTTCAGCTGTGATTTTGATTTCATGAAAATGGCTTTATCTATATTTATTGTATGTTTGGATGTGGATTGATTGTGGCCTATCTTTTATTTTTATAGTTATAATTTTATCATTATTGCTTAGGCCATATGGAGTAGTGTACCTATATATGGCCTAGATACTTGATAATATTCTGAAAAGTCTCGGAGATTAATACGTACAAACAACAGAATTCAATTTAATTTAAATATATAATTATATCAGCCTACAACACTGTAGGGCCATAGGCATCTTCTCGAAAGAAGATTTGGCCATAAATACCGCGCGCTCGCGACCTATTGGCGATTTTAAACATTTAGAAATCTACAGTTTTATATTCACACACGGTAGTACTACAAGAATATTCCTCCGGTTCAGGCTACCTCACGATGTGGTCCCATTACCGTCAGCTGATACTGTATTACTAATTGTAATTAGTACATGATCACGAGTTTAAAACAAAATGTTGTTACATGTCGGGGTTCGAACCGAACTGACGTTCCACCGCTCTAACCATCCGAACATCACGACTATTTGAATGTATAGATTTAGTATAAACTACTGTGTGGTTGGCAATATACGCCGTCACATGAACCATTCTAATTTATATGCATTTCTAACTTAGTTCTATGTTAGTAGAAATAATTATATTATTTTTCTTTATTTTCAATGGATTATTGAATCAAGCCAATTTTACCCGAGAGTAATCTATTTCTTCCAGTCATTCCATGCTGAGGTGCACCAGTACAAGCACCAGATAGAGCTGTTCGGTCAGCTGACACAGCGCCTCATCGCGGTTTATCGTAACGACGATACGACGCGTATAAAGCGCTCCACAGAAGCGATCAACCATCGCTACAACGAACTCAATAACAGGTCAGTAAAAATTTAATACCTACTTAGTGATACAGTTATTAGCAGTTTTACTATAAACTCTATGTTACTTTAAAAAAATAAACCATATTTTTCTCCTTACATTTTAATATAATTATAAAGTGGTATTTCGGGTTGAATTGTTTAAGAGTAGAATTTTTTCAATTAACTTTCAACCATCCATACAAACTAATATCAAGAAAAAATAATTCAATTGAAAATATCGGAAATAATGAATAAAGCGCCATCTATATCTTCTATATTAGATTTAACTTTGATGTATATTTTGACGGTTGAAGCGCCATCTGTTAACATATATCTATATTTTTTACTTTGTTATATCAGACTTAGTTCTTAATAATAGATGACAGATGGATTCCAATTTTTATTATTATTTTATTTTAGTTATGTTTCTAAAAATATGTATAAATCCTGCAATTATATACTATCTATAGGATCACATTCAATAATACTTTACAAATGTTGTTGATATCATGTATGATATGTGTGATATCATGTAGGAATAAATCTGTATGTAACACAAGTATTCATTTCACGAAATATTTTCAGCATTATCGCACGTGGCAAAGCGCTCAATTCAGCGGTATCATCGCTACAAAATTTTGATCGTTCTCTAGAAAACTTCGTCGCTTGGTTGAGTGAAGCGGAATCGTTGCTGGATGCTGCTGAGCGTGATCGTCATTTGCTAAAGGTATGTTCATATCACAGAAAGATTTTTGTTAACAGTTGATATATGTCAGAATAATAGGGATCAAATATTTTTGAGAAATTCCAAAATCGGATTAATTATATTTTCGTTTCCTATAAGCATGATTTCATAATTATGTACATTTTTGTAAACTACAGCATTATATTCTTGAAAATTTTATATCAGCGACATCTATCGAATATATCAAAAACCAAGTATAGATGATGATAGAAATGTAGCAACGTTATACCGTAGAGCTAGCTTGTATTGATAGATGTCACTGGTAATGCTGTTGTTATTATTGTTGTATATATTATTTCTCAGGAGTGCAGCTGAGAGAAGATGTTTATTAAATAACGTGTTTTAACGCACTACAACTCTTTTCGATTTTTATACCACAAAATCTAGTGATTGTAAATCTCGATGTTTAAGGATTATTAAGCGATACAGTTATGCGTTTTGGTAATTTTGTATACGCTCAGGTTTTTTTACGGCTTATTTTAATATGTTCGTATATTCGCTGAGGGCGCAGTTCACAACTAATGATTAAATCGCAACTAGGTTTTTTTTTAGTAAAATATCAAACTCGTACAGAGCACTTAATGTGTTCGATGAACAATATAATGAAATACAGAGTTTGAAAAGTGGAACAATTTATTTAATTTTTGTGGCAGTATGTTCCCGTTTGTGAATTTATGTATAAAGTTAAATCTCTTAAACAAACGAAGGCATTAAATGTATTCTAAAATTCAATCCGAAACCGTTGAATGTAACGAAATACGGCACAAAGTTCTTGAAACTTTCTCAAAGTTTCTTAAACATTTCTTGAGCTATTCGAGAGGCAGAGGCGCGACGCCACGCGCCACCAGATATCTACTTCTTAAACAATGTTTTAAGATTGCTTTCCGAGTTTACAACTAGACATTCCGCAGTTTAGCATTTGAAAATTCGTCTTAAATAAATTCTGCTATTTATTTTCGATCTTTATTGCATATATAATTTTTTTCAAAATTACAAATTGAATTGTCATTGAAATTGTAATATTTTTTGACATTTATCAAATACTAGCCGTGTCCCTGGTGCCATTCGCATGAACTACTTACTAAAAATGTCTATCGCATTGCATTAATATGATAACCGATTATATTGGTATTGATTTTGTGTCGTCTCAGTTAACTTTTGACATCGTAAGCCTGTTAGACAATACACGTAAAAATCGGTTACGTGGTTTTTGGGTTATAATAGTCACAAACGACTAGACAGTCTAAGAGATGTTGTCTTTTATAATGTGCAAGGATTTCAACATTTGAAATAACGTTTGTAACATAACGTGTATAGAATCCCCTTTTATATAATTTAACAGCTTTTGTTGAGGAATTCATGGAAAGTAACTGTGAGATGTTGGCGGAGTTTCCTGAAAGTTTCGCGAAACTTTTAGAGGTTTTAGGGTTTTGTTTAAAATTATGGGGATAACTCGGGCGGTAGTCCTTCCGCGTTGCGTCGCGTCTTTACTAATGCCGTTCTAAGAGAAATTTATAAGATTTCGATCACGGCTACTTTGTATTTACGCAGGTGTTTGAATAATTTTAAAACATTCCTTCTATCTAGTATTTTTACATGAAATTTGTCTTCTGTAAATAGACTATCATTAATTTATCCTTCCTCTCTGTACTGGACTAGTCACAGTGACTCTTTTTTATTTCATCGTATTTCGAGTTCAGCCAGTATATATTGAATACTGAATAACCACATGATTTACCACCAGGCATAGTGTTGTCACTTTGCCGTCATATTATATAGGAAAAAAATAATTTCACAGACGAAAATGACACAGAAGATTTTCAATGGAAATTCGTAATCATAAGAAATGATTTTTTTAGTGGTTTATTATATCTATTAGATATTCCATAACTTCTCGGTAACGCGTTTAATTTTTGTTAAAGAAATAGGTACGCGTATTTTTCAATAAAGTAAAATGTTTGGCTTCCGCAATAAAGTATACGGAGCTCGTATCGCTGCTTGTATTTCAGAGAATAAGAAGCCGGCATTAATAAACCAGCCGTGTCTTATTATACCGGTTGCGCAACTTTTAATAAGATACCAACGCTTGAAAAATGAAAGAAATATTCCGCCGCTTCAAGAGTTAATTCTTGAGAAATCACTTGCCATCATTTCAGTACAGTTCGTTTACTCCGAGTCGAAAAAAAGTCCCATCGTCCTTCTTGTTCAAATTTGAAAACATTATCAAGAGTTCTCTTACTATATTATTTCTGTAGTATTCTGAATTACAGGCGCGATTATATTCCCGGTGGGTACAGATTTAACTTTTTTTTTTTTTTTTTTTTTATTGGTCTACGAAACTGAATTTAATTTTTTACATTGCGAGATACTATTTATTGTATAATTATACTTAAAATTAAATTCTTCTCGACGTAGACACAGCCTACTTTGTTATACATGCAATAAATTTTAAAAAAAAAAGAGAAAAAATAAATAAAAATAAGATACATAAACAAACATGGCGCGAATTTTGGAAAAATATACAATAGGTTAAATAAGGTTGTTATAATTATATATTTCAGATTATTCGTATTATACAATATCCAGGGCTCGTTTTGTGCCAACAAATCGACAATATATCCTTTGATAGTTATTACAATGTTTATATAAAACACATGAACTAGTAACGCATGTTTAAATACTACATACGTTGTAGCTATATTTGTGACGGTCGATCGTTCGGTCTGGAGTGACTCTTTTTATGTTTGGTATAGTAACGGCCATGTGTCTGATGGTAAGAACAATACAACCAAAATATAATAGTGATTAACGAGAGATCTGCAATTCATCATCGGTCGTGGATATCATGCCGTTCTCCAAACCTCTCGGCTATTAGATATACAGTTCCTGATCCCAAAACACGATAAATTAAAAAAAACACTCACTGTGTCGGATTTATGCCTGTTTTTGGTGGTAGCGGTTGTTATCATCCCTCTTGATTTTTTTAACATTTGCTAGGTTTTAGCGTTAGACCACGACCTCATCTGATGTTAAATGATGATGTAATCTAAGATGTTGAACACATTAAATCTAGAGAGGGGCTGAATCTCAAGTGCCACCGATATTTAACGACAGAACTTGAGGGTTATAATTAGCCAGGCGGACTTAGAAAAAGTCCTACCATCATGCCGTGGTTTCAGCACTATGTTTTCCTTCACCGAAATCTCAGGCTCATTTGCAAATCCTATATCGACACGTTGTCTGAACACGCTAGTTATTAAGCTATAATCGTTATAAACCCCCGCTTGATTATTGAATATATACTGGTTAAACTCAAAACGCGACACGCACTAAAAACTATGCTGATGAATATGTAATTAGGGAAACTTTAAAATATTTTGGAATGAGAATTAGAATTTGCGAAAAGTATTATCATTACATCTTGAATTACTATATAAAAAATAATTTCCACTAATATCTTAGAATCCTTAGCTCTCGTCGACATTTTACATCGATTTTATATTTAAATGAACTCTTTGTTTTCGTTTCAGGTAAGTGGTGTACTCGCATGTATAAATACAAAAGTTTGGTGAGTTTTATAGTTTCATTTATTGTTTTTCATATATTTAATGAAATTCAAAGTATTACGACCACTTGTGCAGTACGCTCGCGCCCAAATCCTTTACTACATCTACGATATAGTCATAAATATTAAGTCATTAACTTTTGCTAAGTATTACTGTATAATATTATGTTATTTTATTTATATAAAAACATATTTATTAAAGAGCATTACATTTTCAAATAATTACCTATAAGTGAAATTATGTATAAAAACGTACCGGACAGATACGCATAAAACGCGCGTTTGACTCAGTCCTCGCTCATACATAATGCGCATATTGGTGAGAGGCGGTACTGCGAGGGATGCTAATATTGGAACGCACCTGTGATTTTATTTAATGCCAATAATGTTCACATGCTTTAGGATTGGTGGTGTCCGAAGCAGTTTCGTTCTGAGAATACAAAATCCTTCACAAGTGATGATAATGCGCGGTAAAATTATTTCAGCACGATGTAAGTAACAGATAAAATTATATTATCTGGTACACATCTATATTCGCGTATTATAGCAGAGTATTTGAGCCGTTACCCTTTCAAGAACTTTTTTTTTATTAATGTGGAGTAATCTTCATGTACATGCCTTCCCGTAGGAGAGAGTATGTAGTGTGAGACTCTTCCCAGTAAAACTTCATGGTGTACCGGCCGCCGTTTTTGGTGTGGGCGACATGGGACCGATCAAGCTACCACCATGCCGCTCGAGCCGTCAACCCGGCGGATTTACATTATTTACAATTTACAGTATTGTAGTAAATATATGCGCTTGTCTCATATTCTCAGCGTGAACACATGATAATTACAGTATATAGCTTGGCATCACGCTAAAAATCAAATTCAAAGTATTATTCTCTAATGGAAAATGCTGTCAACGATTTGATGGAGAGAAATGTACGGTTAGTTTGTAATTATAACGTAAGATTACACATAAATAGTCTGTACTTATAATAATTGTGTGGCGCTACTAAACTGTTTCCCGTTTGATCGTCTTTCTGAAGCAGAGTTCTCAAGACAGGAAAACTTTCTCGAATTACTTGTACATCCTACATCATGTTCTGACACGGATTCTTTTATTTACTTTATAACTTTTTACATAATGGCGCTTGCGGTGAAGTAATACAATTAACGCGAGAGATGGTATTGTTCAAAAGGAGGTTATTTTAAAACTGAAGTATTTACTTAATTGTCAAACCAGAAATGTCGCTGTTTGTCGTGCTTATGTTTTAAAAGACATGGTAAAAATCTGCTATCGGGATCATTTGCTATGGAATAACAAATTACAAGAGGTATTTGACATTTGTCTTAAGATCTTGGATCAACCATTGGTTTCGACTCAATACACACGCAACGTAAATTATTAGAACTAAATATTGTGTAACGAACATAATTAGCAGTTCTCCGTTTGAGTGTTGTATGTATGTATATACAAATATAATATATATGTGAGTTTATTCGCTATTTATTTATTATTATGAAAGCTATCCTGGATATAAAGTCACATGATAACCATTGAGATATTTCTGCTTTATTATTAAAAGTTATTACATCATTGGAGTTATAAATAAGCTTAAACAAAATCTGTATAAAGCTCGACTGTTGCTTATGTAGCCGACCACGATCGACTAAGCCTTGCGGTATGGTACCACTTTGACATAGGCATTCATAGTTCGGGTCTTCTCGGTAATGCTCGGTTCTCGTCGGGGGACCAACACAGCCTCGGAACGCGGTACTCCGCAACGAGCGTTACTTCGTTTACTTTCTGAACTACATTTTGTACGGTATTTGCTCTGTTCTTAAGGCTTATAGTATGTTGTTAGATATATGTTAGATATAAGCTACCTCAATAATTAGGATGTAACATGGAAAACGAAATTTATTATAAGTTAAAATAAAAAAAAAACATTTGATTACAAAAAAAGATCGATATGCCTAGATATAATATTACATTTTATCTATTTGTATTGGAATAAATGAAACAACCCTGAAAATTTTTCAAACAAATCGGTACACGTGTCCTCAGAACATTCGATTGTAAGACGAAGTTGTGAATGTCGGAAAGTTTTTATACAAAATCACTTTGTCTGTTTGAGTTTCTTCAGGAGAATACCCCCCTGTTTGAACGTTTCCTCTGTTTATTGAATTTCGTCACTTGCTTTAAAATCTATTTACGAATATGACGGTAATGAATTTAAGAGAATCAAAATTGCCAGCTCTAAAAGTATATGACGTAATTAAATTATTTTAAGATAACTGATAAAATAATTATACCGTTTCAATGAACTAGAAGTAGAGCGCTTTCATACTGAATTTATATAAATATTAGATAAAATATATTAATAGTTCACCGATAGCATTATTCAGACTAACGGACTAATTCGGCCGAGGTGAGGGGCACTAATCTCATTACAAATTGTTCTATAATCATTATGATCATGGAATCATATTTTTGAATATCTACCTGGCCGATGTCCCTAACTCATACGAGACGTATACAACAACAATCCTTCTATTAATAGCATCTGTTTATATAACAGCTAAAATCTCTAGGAAACTAATTGTAAATATTAATACTAGCTTCGTGTCTGCCCTCAACGCGGAATGTCATTTTATGTCTATATTGTTATAAAAAGTAAGTTCTATAACTCTATCCAAATCTAAGAGCTGTCGACCTGGCGGGCCTTCACAGCTTCATCGGACTACGGCAGAAATATACTTTAGCATTTGTAATATTATAATGGGAATTAAAAAAAAAATACACAGAGTTATCACCATGTGTACGATAGCTAATAAGTAAGCTTAGGTTAAAGCTTAGTTTAAGAGAAACGGGTAATAAGTAGATGGCACAGCGCGAGAGTTTCACGGCACGCTTGTAGTTTTTAAAACCGGTACAAGGTTTTAAAGTTCCTATGTGTTATGAACTCGTGTAGTTTGCTGGAACAGCTTTAGAATATATCTCACATGTGCGCAGTTTCATGTTGAATTTGAACAATTAACGAAATAACTATAAAATATGTGCTAATTCAATCATCGACAACTAACAATGTTTTTTCCGAATTTGCATGCTTTTAGTTATTTTCATATTAGCGGTAACATTAGTAAATAACGGGGAAAAGTATATATACAGCTATCGATTGTTACTTTGAAAGAATCAAAAATGAGGTCTCCTCTGGTATCGTGATTAGAATGCCTTCTCTTGGAAAAGGTCTATGATTACGATTTCACTTAAAATAAATAGTTTATTTGCTTCTCTAAAGAATTTACTTTACATTACGACTTTTATCATTATCGAAAAATCTTGAATGTATTATAGAGTTTGAATCCACTTTCCACGAGCCAGTAATATCATCACCATTAGCATCTAAGAGAGCCACTGCTGGACTTCAGGCCTCTTCCCAAAGGAAAGTATGGCCATAAGCACCACGTCAGCCCACTACGTATTGGCGATTTCAAACTCCAAGGAATCTAAACTTTTACATTTCCTCACATACATCGATACGACTAGTGCCCGGTTTCTGAATCCGTCAGTTAAACTATCAATAGCTATTGATTCAATAACGTTATCCATAAGACAAGCGGCGTTTAACTGTCAATGTTTCTGAATACAGAATGAGACGTAGACTGACATTTCTCGTGTCATTTTGTATTCAGAAACCCAATTTGACAAGTTATCGAACCGATAGCGCTATTAAACAGATAAACTACAGTTAAAAATGCTTCAGAAACCGGGCATAGTACATTTCACAAGTTCAGGTTTCCTCACGATTTTTTCCTTCACCGTCAGCCAATTACAATGCTACCAATCTAAATTAGTATATGTAGGCAAATTCCGGAAAATTCATTGGTACATGCCGGGGTTCAAATCTGAACATTGAATTGATATTCTACCGGTTAAACCACTCGACCACCATGAATGTAGAGTAATATCGAGGATCTCTATCTTGAAACTATAATCACTCGTTAATGTTTCTATTGATGTATAAATACTTACTGTATCTGTAGTGATGACAGCAGCTAATAATGGAGCACCAGACGCGTCCCATAATTTTCATATCATTCCATCCCCGCCAACGGTAACAATGCGGTTATAACCCGATAAATAAATTGTAAAAGTCCCTTCGTTTCCTGAACGATGTATTTCTATTATGTTTCGCTTGAATAGAACCGTCACGTGTCAGATCCGTTCGTTCTCATTACAGACCTGTCTATCGATCATATCATTGGAGTTTTCGTACGTCTCTATAGCGTGATTTGTATACCTATCTCAAGTTCGATATTGAACAATACAAGTAAACAAGCTGTTACCCGCGGTTTCATTCGCATCAATGTAGATTTGGCCTATCTCTCGGGAATAATACGTTTTTCGCAATGAAAAGTACGCTATATTCTTTTCTATAGTCCAGCCAACGTGTAGGTAGTGTAGAGTGCCAATGTCACGGTCATCGGTTGAGTATTTAAAGCGTGAAAGTGTAACAAACAAACTGACAATATTAGATTAGTTAGGATTAGCTGTGTCCGCAGCTTCACAAGCGTTTGTTTTTATTGCTTGTATTCTCCATAACATTCACATATCTACGCATACGAATCTTCATTGCGATCGGTTGAATGGTATAAAAGTTGGTCCACCTATAGTGCTACCTATTGGCGAGTTATAGCGTAATGAATGAAATAAAACTTTCTTTGTGTAAAATCTTTGTGTGCCAACTTTCGTACTGAACTGTTAAGCTCTGAGTTAATCAATCTCAATCTCAATCTCAGTACTAGTAGGGTTTAACTTTGGAAGCAGCACAGCAGCAATATTACTTGTAATTTTATGGTGCGTAGATTATGTTGGTAGCATATTGTCACATGAGGCATTTCAATTGCAGTATCAGTACTGACTAGTTTTAAATAGCACCACAGGTTTATGCGAGTATGGACGTTGAATGCGTATTTAATATAATATTTCACTTATACATATATAAAAAGGATAATATTTATTAACTTGCAGCGACAAAGAATATTGATGAAACGATTTGAAATAATACTCACTGAAGAATTAAAAACAGAATACACTTAACATAGATTTAGCGTAGTAAGCGCGGCGGCGCGACCAGAACCACCATTCCACAATCATAAATATATTCGACTTTAATGAAAGTTATTCAGACCAGAAAAACTAGGTACCAACTTAGTTATTAAAACGATTAGCTTAAAAGCTATGAATAGAACTAATATTCAAATCATGTTTTATAATGAAATAACATATGTCCATGATTCGAGTAAATATACAATTTGTATTGTATATTGAATTCGTAAAACGGTTCGTTATATAAATACAAACAAACGTATGCAATTCACATAATAATCTCTCGTAATATGTGTATCCCGGAGCGGTGCGGCGCGGCGACCTAATACCAAAGACATGTAATTGCATTTTGAATCGTCAAAGAGATCCAAATGTTTGGACGTGATCGGAAACACCGGTCCGTTCGTGATTACTGTTTCTCGTATGTTCATTTAGGTTATTAACACACGTACTATGTGTGAATACTCTTATATATAAATAAACGAAGTAGCTTATTAGTATGAAGTGAAATTAATTTGTGAAACGAATTATTTTTGTGATTAATTTTAAAATTCATTAATTTTACTTATATTGAATTTTAAGGAGGTCACAAATATGCAAGTAGTTATATAATTTATGACTCTATATCTATAAGTAACCTTAACCTATACCATAGCGCTAACTAAGATAACAGACAGTTTACAACTGCTGAGGATTGAGTTGTAAGATTTCGTGAGGAAGTGCGTGTTGCAGGAAACACCCTTCAGATTAATTAACATATTTGGGAAAATAATGTGTGTATGTTCCCAGTTTCAAGTTTCTTTAGAACCGGTGGGAGGTTATTTGTGGGATAGTATTCGATACACGAATGCTATAACTACACGTTCCCGAAACAATTTTGTCGTCGAATCAATAGTATAGGTTAAGTGTTTCAATAAAGGTCACAGTTTGTCTTGTTTCCTATTCGACGATATTTCGACTTGTGCCCAGTCGTGTGTAAACCTCTCTAGTGTTGTATTAACTTATTATCGATATCGTGGATATATCGATATGTGGGGCCACAATAACTTTACATGCTCTAGGGGAAATATCAAATAAATGAACAGCACAATTCTAACTATCCTATCATATAATATTAATACTATAAGTGGGAATGTGACTTCGTTTGTTTGTAAAAAGCACATATGGTACCTTTCAATCAGAAAAAGATACTGTACCCGAAGGATAGGTCAAATCTACCAAACCACGGACAAAAGCTAGTAAACTACTAAACTTTAATAAATCAAATGATTACATGGGTAGGCTGGTGGAACTGTAGAGGCCTCCGGGTCACAGTGTAGGTCAGTTCGAAAAAAAAAAAGCAAATAATGACATACAAGAAATTCTCAATGTTTTCGATATAGTTTAAACTATCTATGACATATGTAAAAACATCATTATGTTGTTGTAGACAGTAATACAAATATTACGAAGCGAATTGTATTATAAATAACTATTAATTTAATTTAATCTAATATTTTTATAAACAAAAATGCGACATAAACCCTTACAAAATCTGGAGCAATGAAAGACGTCTTTGAAATCTGAAAATATAACTATATTGTATATTGTAACTACTCGATATAGTAATACGAAAATACAGTAAATTTCTTTATACAAAATATCGACACGATAAAATTTTTAGCTTTGTCCCAACCTTAAACAAACAAGCTTTCCGCACAGTGGACCAACAATGCCTTAACATTGCCAAATTGATTTATAGTTTCATATGAAAATTATATTCTACATTTTGAATAATGTTTTGGTTTCTTTATCCACTACAGGGAAATTGAACAGAGAGTGCGTACTTTTTCTAGCGTTCATATATTAGCTGAATGCGTTTGAATCTATTAATAAAAAAAATCGTAAGACTTACCCGAAATGTAATTATACGTCATTTTGCATATTATTCATGAAATTGCAAGAGATGATTTTTCGTCCTTTAACTGGTTCTATGGTTTAATTATTGCATTTACTTTGCTACCTGCACACACATTATACGCAACCAATTTAAAGTATTCACTGAAATTAAAGGAAGTATTTTTTACGAATCAAAGTTAATTAATGTCAGTACGCATATATTTGTATTATATTTACGAACATTCACAATATTCAAGTATATATGCATACTTTATGATCAGAGGATTTTGTATCACGTTCCGGAAGTTCTCTTTTTAGCCCTTTGATCTACGAGAGGACCCTTGATTTTGTTTATGTACGGATTAAAAAGGTTTTCTTGTTGGTTTCGGCCGTTTAATAAAACGCTATCAGATAAACGGCTGTATAATATTGTGCGGTATTGTTGTAACTTCTTCAGTTTTAATACCACGTGGTGATTATTCAGCGACTTCTTATAACCTCGTGTTCTTATTGTTTGAAATCATAAGGACAACGTTATTCCATCTTCTACGACCATAGAAATTGTGGTCTGTGCGGCATAACCTTTCTATAATAGCCCTCATGAAATTGGAGCAAGTGACTGTAGCTCTGACACTTGATTGCCTGCTTTCGTCAATATCTCAAAATAAAATTTCCAGTACTATGGCTGTATGACACATATAAACTATTATATCTTCTGATAATAAATAGTTGTGGTGTCATACGAGTTTCTTCTCTTAACTTATTTTTACAAGTTGTCTCCGCGATTTATTACGTGTTATTTTATTTCTTTCCATATTTTAGTTTTTGAAAGTGTTAGTATTTTTTTAGAATTGATAAGAAATATTCTTTTGATTCCTTTTTACAAAATTGAAAGATTTTTTACAACTCTTGTAGTTTATAAATTGAGGAATGTCATATTCAACTCGTGTACAAAATTGCATAAAAATCGGTGAAATCTTTTTAGAATTAAATTCAGACATACAAACGTACATTTTTTTTACAGTGCCTTTTTTAATATCAGCGTCCTCCATAATAAATATCTATCAAAAGATATAATAAAGATAACACGTACAGACGTAACTAGAAATTTTATCAGTATTAATAATTGACAATTTCAATAAAACAAATAAATTACGCAATTAATATTAAAAACAGTTCTCCTATAAAATATATTAATAGGACATATTTTAGGATTTCTTTTCTGAATACAGTTTACATATTTAAATCATATTAAAAGAAAAATGAAGTACCGCCATTCGCAAACAAGGTGGTTGTTTGTATTCATTGAAATTAACGTTATCTGAAACATTTGTGTCAATATTTGTTGATTTAATTAATTGAAACTCAGTGCTAATATGTTACGAACGTTACTCGTAATGTCTACAAGCCATTGAATTAACGCATCATGCGATTAACCGTAATTGTGTAAACAATTTGTAGTAACACTTTAAATATCATTCGTGTTGTTAATTATTTAAGATCATTCTTCATTTGATAGTGAAGATCATTTACACGACTGAAATGGTTTGTGCGGAGGAATATACAGTCTAAAACCCTGTAAACTTCCATAGTTTCTAGAAGAAATGTAATCGATATTTCGTGGTCGTAATGGTGAGCACTCTTCTCATTTGTTTCCTTTATAAATACCCCTTCCCGATCTGTCGGTTATTTACGGCGGCACTCAAATGCTATCGAGCAGCGCTGGAGCTGGTAGAGATAACAGAAATAAATCAAAACACTTGTACACCGGTTATCCTGTTCGAGAGGTCGATGCATCCTCTCCAGTCAGTCTTAATGAATTTTTACTACCGCGTGTCCCAAAAATATACCGTTATATATTTGTCTCGTTGTGAAGACACGCAATAAGACAATACGGTGTAACTTTTGCATACGCTACAATCCTACTCGATTAGTGACCAGTGTAAATGTCGTTTAATGACCAGATGCAACTATATTGATCTACAATTATCATTGTCGATATTATTTTCTCCCATCACTAGCTGAGATTAATATATTTGGTACGTTATTAAGGTAGCTTTCGACATACGTTTTTCCTGAATTATGAGATATTTAAACACCTACACAATTTCAACTAAACGATGTATCTCGTAATAATATATAATGAGAGTAATAATAATAATATTGTAATTACCAATGACGTGTCAACAAACAGGAATTTTTTGAAAGAGCGCCATCTGTTTCTGTACATCAAAATACAATTTTATTTACACATAAAATATATTTTCTAGTTTAATCGTTCTCTAAATTGCACACTAGTTTTAACCCTTGTTTTACTCTATCAACCGATTTTAAGTTACCTCTGTTATATTTTAATCATTACTGTTTAAGCCGTATGAAGATGTGTAAATAATATTTGGAAAAAAAATTCATCTACTTGTAAAAGTTTTATCAAAATTGATGAACAGTTTTGAAGATTAGTCAAGACAATCAACAGACACTTCAATTTCATGTATACACACATTTTAAAAGCAGTCATAGGAAAATTATGCTAAGGGGGACGTAAAGTCCACAGTTATCAATAACCCTTTCCGGACGAGGTACGAGATTTATAGTCGACATCACTTATGGTTTTCTGCGGAACTAAAGTTACAGTTTAACCGAAACCGTTACAAATTCGATGTACCTGCCAACACCTTCGCGGATGTCGTGAAGATATGTGCGTTTAATGCTAACGTAGAACACATCCCAAGCTTCTCTGAGCGGACACTAAATCTGTAATTTATGTCGACCGCTCGATCTGTACGGTCCGGACTGCGGAATGTACTACTATACGCCAAATATTTCAGAATTCAACCCCCGTAAGTAGTTTTATGGTTACGCCCATATGTTGAATGGGGTAGTCAATTTTGATAAAATAGTTCACTTGAATATATGTGCTTTCATAGCACGTTATATTGTTATTTTACCTCATTAATCACTCTTTGAGATTCCGATGGCAACTAAAAATCATCAATTTATTTTCGCCGTTTAATAAAATATCAGGTAATAATTAAATTTTAAAAATATTTATTTCCAACCAAATTAATTAATCAATTGAGGTGAATTACTCTATAGTGATCAGTTTCATGAACTTGGAAAGCTTTTTCAAATAGGATACTGAATGACAATTTATAACAGCTTTGGCTTAACATATTTATTTGTCGTATAAACATGAATTCATAGTAATAAGTGATACATTCCGAAACTTGATTGGGAAGCAACATGTTCGAAAAACAAAGTCCTGAAAAACAAACGAAGGAAAAGAGGCATCGATGCAAAGCGAGCGGGATGCAGCGGCCGCGCGGCGTCGCGTCGCCTCCGGAACACGGGACGCGTCAGTCGACCGGCGAGTGCCGCGCGCGACGAACGCCTCTCGTCATGTAGCCCGCGCTGCCTGCCCCGGCCATGACGGAGGGGGCGGCTCGGCCCAGGCCACCGCCGCCCCGTAAGCCTGACTCCCTGACGCTCGTATGGCCCCGTTGGGACGACCCGCCGCCGCCCGCGCCCGAACCAAAACAAACAAATCCTGTCATCAAAGATGATTTTGGCGGCTTCAGTCCTTACTCGTCCCACTCAGCTGAGCGTCGAAGACCACACAGTGTGGTCTCTCCGCGGCCGGTTAACCACCTCGCACGAAGACCTCACTCCATCGGTTCTATTGAAGATGAGTGGCCAACTGTGCCTCTCATTCATCCTGTACCGAGAAGACCGCGTCCAGTGCCGAATACGCTATCAACCCTTCCACGCACATCTTTCAACTTGCCATCATCTAGGAGTGATTACCAGCTCCAAAGGCCTGGGATTATGACGAACGGCTACGGAGCGGTACCTCCGTCGACTTCGCGGCGTCTGTCTCTACCTGGTGGTGGGCAGAACCCGCCTAAAACTTCGGCAACCTTCCATGGTCTGTCTGCACTGATAGGACCTCATCCGACGCTCGGGACCCCCGGCACGCCGAGCACCCCGGCAGCGGTTCGTGAAGCGGTCCGACATCTTCTTCAGCAGCCGCGGAATGGATTCCCAATCATGGACCACAAACTTTCATTGTTCATTGAAATTTTGGATGCTCAGGAAAGATTCTCTCAGGTACTTACATTTTATGAAAAATGTTTCTATAATTTACATTTAAAGACCCAAAAACCGATTTATTTTTATTGTACCTTTTATAAGTTTTACGTGAAAGCTTAGTTAAGTGCAAAATACGCTTAAATAGACAGAAAACAACTAACAATGCCTTTAAGGAGATGAAAAAGTTATATTTAAAAAAGATTCATAAAGTTAACGCGAATGGCTTATAATAACTGATTATGAACGAACTAAATTCACTACTAAAAAAAAATTCTATAACTTTAAACTCTGTCGACTATTTATATAAACAAACACATTAACGTGTTTATCTCAGAGATATTTTGTTATGAAATAAGAACTGTGGTTATATGAACATGTTTCTATTATGGGTAAAAAATATTAAATAATATATCAAATTTATTGATAGCGAAGGAATTAAAGACCGAATTCTCCGGTTGGTGATACAGTTCCACTGCTGTGATATTACTTAGTTGGTTGATTATAAGATATAACTCCAAAGAACATAAAAATATTCATGCTCCATAAACTTGTAACATGTGTCGTTAATAGTTGATAAAAATAACGTTAGGTTATTTCTAAATTTTAGCATCTTATAACTGAATACATGTTGTGTGTTTGTTGGTAGTAATTTTTAGAAATGATTATCTGATAATTGATATAAAGATATGTATTGTCTGAGTGATAAAGACTATATTCAATTATACACGAACGAAGTTATGGAATGTTGCTAGTTAATAAAACTGAAAATAGGTGGATAGGTAACTTGATAATACTATAGAGTAGACATTGTGAAACATAATTAATTTTAAGAATTAAACCTTAAACAGTTTACTTATTGCTTATACGAGGGCACGATAAAGTAAAACTACTGTATCCGATAGTCAGAACATAATGCATCACAAGTCATCGCTGCGAGATCGTTATATATATAAACCTTTTGGTAGCGGTATATACTGGTTGATTCAGATATGTGACAAACTGAAAATGTGGTTGTGACGAGTTTATGAACATGTGTATAGTTGTAGCAATCTATATTGCATTTCCTGTCGTCCTGTTTCCATTGGGAATTGAACCTGACACTCCTAAGTCTACCACTATGTCGGGTGCTATGAATACCTCCACTCCAGATACCGTAAGCATACAAGTGTCGTGATGAAACTATAACATAGGGGAGGATAGAGCAATAGAGCATAGAGCAATGTAAATGTAGCCTAGAGTTAACCTGACAATCTGACAAGAAATACCAACTTGGCTAGCTACTACCTTCAAAAAAATCTGTCGCCAAGCACCTAAAAGTGTGTCCCGACAGTTGCTCTAGGAAGCCAGTCCGCCTCTAGGTATAGCGTATTACCATCTAAGACCAGATGCTCCCTTAATATAAAGTGGTCAGTTCGTGGTCATATGCTGATACCTAGAAAATATGAAAAATATTCCTTTTTATTTATTTATAAGTATGCTAAGGATTTATTATTTATTATTCTTAAAAGGTATAGTAGATTGTAAGAGATGATATCTCGGTGAGGGCAGGCGATGATGGCGGAAAATTTGAATGTTTTTACAAAAAATATTCTATAATAAGGGATATCGCTGAAACAATCTCGGATGTGTCCCGCTGAAGGGTTCTCCGCCCTCTTGAGAACTGAACATCTTCAAACCTACGGATTATTCATTGTTACGTTTTTTATGAAATGTTCCACAGATGTACAATATATTTATACTATAACATACTTGATTCGAAAATTTTAAAATAATATGTGCCTCAATGTAATACCAATTTTAAACATTCTTCCTTAGGTGTACTAATTTAAAGACATCTAGAAACTCTTTGAGAATTCTATGATGGAAAATGTTGTCTGACAGCCAAAGTAGGAGAGCGAGTAATGTTTTAACAGTGATCTATATATACTATACTTAAATACAAAATCTGTCCTTACTGTTATTGTATCGTTAGATTTAGAGCCACTTCTAGTATATAAGTTAGAACCAACATTGATGATTCAAGCGGAAAAATATAGAAAAAACCTTTCGCTCATTAAATTTCCACCAGCGCATGACAAGGACAAGTCAGGATACGCGAGTAGATGTTCTCACAAAGTTTGTTCCCGTCTTGATAATCCCTCGCGAGTGAATTAATGTTGAACAAGTTTTTATTGAATAATATATTAGAGTTGAAGATGTGACTGACTGTACAACTCAACAGCTGAGTTAGTGCTGCCTTTTTACTTGGTCATTTATATACGGTCATTTCTATTCTATTGCATATTTTTAAGTCATTATTCCATTCATAAAAACTGGTTGCAAAACAGTATGCGCCATGCGTGCGTGCGTTTCACTTCTTAATAATTCTCTGATTGTACTTCGGTGCTATTTCAGTCATTACGACCTGTTTTTTTAGAAAGATCTATATGAGTTCAAATATGTATTATTATTCGCAAAGACTAAAAAAGTAATAACTATTTAAATTACTCACCTTATTTTTATTTCGTTCAATACATATGCTATATATACACATCCTCTCTTTACAAATTAATTACGCATCATTAAAATACATTAATAATACTTGCTCATAAAGTTAGTTTACTTACATTCTTGGTTGAGCATTTCCACATAACCTATTATTTGATCTGGTTTACTGTCCATTATGTGCTAATAGTACATCTTCAACAAAACTTGACTACAGTTGGGGAATTGAAATGACGTAGCACATGACGGTACTTGGATACAAAGTACGCTACGCCGGTAACTTGTCGAGAGTCGACTAATGTATTTTAAGTTCCATATGAGCTTTACATTCCTTCTGTAAATCTATCAGTAAAAAAAAGTTAATGAGTTAAAAATGATGCCACTTATGGGTGTACTCATGAGAAATGTTTAAGATAAAGTAGTTGCAACATGAGCTTAAAAGAATACTGTCTACCTGCGTATGTATGGAGGTGTAGCGTGATGCAAGCCTTTCAGTAATTTTTCATATCGAAACAATAGGCTCCTCCAACGGGGTCAAGAGAGTGGCGCCATGAAATTCAGCCGACAATACGAGTGGGGGAGAGCCACCTCCCCGTCGGCGCTCTCTGTTTCTGGGAAATCATACTTTTTAATTGAATTTCTGTATTCCCCTGTCAAAAGTATGTTATTCTTGTATTCAATTGAGTCTGTAACGACTCGTTCTGTGTTAAATTAGTTCTTTTCGAATAATTTATAATTAGGAAATAGGAACAGTAACCGTGAACAAAACAATATTGTAACGCAGTTTGTCAATTATTAGCAAAACAATTTAAGAACTATCTCTATTTTATAATATGCATATATTATTTGCTTGTTGATGTTTATGTAAGTTATCATAGTGTACAAGCAGGTAGACCAGTGAAGCAAGGTACACAAGTTCAATGCCAGGCTATCTCAATAATTGATACTACATTTAATGTTTTGTATTAACGAATAAAACCTGTGATCTTTACTTTACTAATAAATTATTATAAAATAAACTTTTCTCTTACAATTAATTATAAATTGTCTATAGAGCAAATCAAGTACAATAATTACTCTTATATCACATACAAGCTGTGTACTATTCGCGTCACTTTTTACCAGGTAACTCAACTATTTATTCTATATATATATATATTGAATGAGAAACTAATGTTACTTTTAGGTTGAATAAATAACTTCCTTCTGTTTATTAACTTTTGCTCTCAGCTCCGTGCGTACGAGGTCCACAGGGAAACGATTCAATTTTGGGGACAAAAGCATCTTGTATTTTAATCTTAGAATAATATAAAAAAGAAATGCCCAATTTATTCTTAACAATGTACTATAATGAATATGTGTTTTTTATTATATACACTGTTTAATGGTCTTACAGTTATATATAACATATATTAGGAATTAATTTTCGACTTATATAATTATTTTATACAGCCGAAGTGATTATTTTTTTGAACTCGTTAATCTCTGGAATTAATAATTTACTATAGTAATTTTAACATTTTATAATCAATCTATTGCGGAAGGTTATAGATTTTTAACATCACGATACGACCTTCAGGAGTGAAGTAGTTGTCATACATAACGTAGGTCAAAAAGTAAGCTAAGAGATGGCGAAGAAAAAAATAGTGTAGGGTAGTCGATTGTGAAGAAAATTACGTACAAGTAAAACCGCGTTGCAAAGCTACAACATATGTTGAACACTAAATTTCAGCTCGAAATTTTATAACCCTCATTTTTGAATATGTTGAGAAACTTTAAAAGTTGTGATTTAAATTCATATGACAATAAACATAAGTTAAGAAATATCGTATAATATTTGTAGCAGAACGTAGGCGATTCGTAGCAGATGCTACGCTCTACGAGCTACGGTGCTACGCTGCTACGACTCAATAACTTCAAGTTAGTATATTAAAATCGTGATCGAGGAGTCTATGTAGTTCAGAAGTTTCTCATAATTCAGATGAATGCGCTTTCCGTTACATGGACATTTACTATAAGATTGTTGAAAATTAACTTATTTATTTAGGGTTAAGATACGTCGGTAATTTACTCTGGATACTTATTTATTTAGCTAACAGATATTACCACTGCCAAGTTAGTTTACTTCACTTACTTCCTTAGCTAAATGTCTTATAGTATTTTGATGTGGGAGGCAGTAATTCTACAAAAACGGGAAATTCTTGTAATTTATGATATGGAGCCTCGCGAATTTGACGCTCATAATGTTTTATAAAATCTTTTCTTACGTGTATCGATGATTCAAACACAAATATTTTTTTTATTTGAAGTTGGTAGTGTTCCTGCCCTACTTGATTGCTACCATTATGCACATTACAATAAATCCGTCGCAGTTTCTCTTTTTTAGTTTGTCGTGTTTTGGCGATGGCTTATATATCTCTCATTGGTTAATTTTTTATCACATAGGCTAGTGCTATAAAAAATATTTTTTTATGATAACAGATCGAGTGGATGTAGATGAGTTGTATTCGTGAAACGGTTACGACCAATTTAATAATATGTTCTTCGTTCTTCTCTATGACTGGGCTATTTTACGAACCGGTGGTCATTTTAACATTCGTAAGCGCCATCTCGGGGTCTAGTATTTTTGATTTCGCAACGTGTCTGAATGCTTGTGTATGTCAAGGAATATTTTCTTTTGTTTATCCATGATGATGATGATGATTATCTGAATTAGTAATGATATCAGCTGACGGAGAATTAAAATGTTTGATGATTTCTGAAAGTTACAAGACTATGCCCATCGCATGTCTATACTCGTGGTACAGTGCAGTAAATAACATACGATTGTAAATATGTAGTTGTAACAAATAACATAATGTCAGCGTTTGAAATCTATACTAATATATAAATGTCAAGAGATTTTTTGTTTGAATGCGTTAATCTCTGAAACTATCAGGCAAATTGGAAATATTGTTTTTGTGAATTATAAACTACTACTAGTGTCCGCGTCTTCGTTTACGTTTGAGTATATATTCTATAAACGATAATATATATTATCTTAGTGGAATTCTAACGGTTCATGTAAACTTTTTTGAGGCTACCTGATACTTATCGGTATATTTTAGCCAGTTTAAATAATATCTTTAAATATTATAGCTTATGTGTTATACTAACATATACAATTATATTACTGTACTGATTTATTAAAGTTTAAACATCTATACATTTATATATCCTCACAAACTTTTTCATTTAATAATATGTTAAGAATTAGGATTTATTATGGAAGATTATAAGTCTATGAAAGTTGCATTTTAAAGCGGAGTGACTATCATACAAAGTGTTAGGTCAAAAAGTAAGCTAATATAGAAAAAAATATTCCGGGCAATCCGTGTCGCGTGAATCGGGTTATCGTGAGCCCAGGCCTGTAAAACTTATAGCAAGTAGAACCGCAAGGTACAGCTATTATCTAATACATCTCAGATTGGTTAGTGGAGATGTGACTTTTCACGAAAAAAGGCCGGTAATGTAATTGTGCAGTACTTGAACACTAACAAACTCTCATATTTTGTTAAATTTATTAGGTTTATTTGTTGTTTTCTTGTGGCTTTTATTGTGTTTAGTTTTTATAATAAAGTATGATTATAGAGCAAGCTGCATGTATTAATGGAGGTCGAGTTCCATATAGCATAGTTTAGTTGGCGTCGTGTGTGGTCTTGTCGCTGACTAAAAATAAGCAAATATTACTTGCCGTTGAAACTGCAACTCATACGTAGTTTAAGTAATAAAATATATGGAGCGCAACAGTTCCGTTTGTAGTTTTCTCTAAGGAAGTGCTTTAAGCGCGGCTGTGTGTGTGTCCGGTGCAATTAGAGAACTCTACGCGAATCCCCTTCACATTGTACGACACGATATATATTATCTGGCATTGCGATACAGAACGATTTAAATAATTTTATACACAATAATGTTTTATTTCTTCAATATATTTAATTGGTGCATATATTGCTGATAGACCCCAAGGCATGGTAGTAGTAATTATTCTACTACTCTACTGAGAGGTCGCGGGTTGGGCTGGTATATGTGCGATAAGCATTATTGTCACTTCTGTACTTGAGTCTTAAATAGTTATCTATGAATCATCTATTTAGCTACCATAATACAAGCTATGCTTAGTTTGAAATTAAATAGTGATGTGTGAATCCTTATATATATTTATCATATCTATTGTCACTTTAGAATTTTAAAATCTTTCAACACATCGTAAACTCAACATATGGTAAGATCTTTGTTTAAAAACATGCGTAAAAATGTGTCTGTCTTGGTATAACTCCATAAAAAAGTTATCAGTGAAAATAATGTATTATATGAGGCGACAAAATCACGGCATTTTCTAATTTATACATAAAATGAAATTGTATGAGAGACCGCGAGACTGCACACACTAACTTCTGGGATTCCAAATTTTCTTCGAGCAATTAATTTAGAAAGACTTAGTGTAAATTAGTCTTTGATGTTAGTTATATTTTCTTAGCAGTTTTTTTAACGAGACAGTTATTAATTTTATATGTGTTTTGTATGTGTGTATTTGTTATGTACAGTTAATTTTTTTAATGAAATGTTTGAATAAAAAGTTATTTACATTGCAATCTAATACTGTATTTTTTATGTTAAAATTTTCTAAATATGTATGGACAGTGTCGAATTCATAAATCAACAATAAAATATGTGTTTGTTTTTGAAATAAAATCTGGTTAATAATTTCATTGTCCCGGTCGTCATTGAACTACTATCAATTTACAGAATTGGGTACAGTAACTTCAATTTAAGTATTCATGTCGTACTAATAGAAACTAATTTGAAGATAATCCAATTATATTATACGATAAAACATTTTTTTTGTTTTTGTCCAATTTAATAACTTCTTCTTCTTCTTCTTGTTTTGGCACCGCAGAAGCATTTGCCAGTGTCAATGTTTTAGTTTCAAGTAAGTGTCTTATGATAATTATAATGTTCTAACAAGATGGTGGTTTCCTTGTTAGAACTTTCCATGGAGTTTTGGTGGCATCTCAGAATGCATGCTTCGTGGTATTATTTCCCATCCACTTCACTTGTGCATAATAACCGAACTATATTACGTAAAACAACACCAATATTACAAAATATAGAGTCTAATAACACAAGATTATGAATAAAATATAAAAACCACTACATGACAGACCAAGATCCCGCCAAAAACTCCAAATTTAATAACTTGTGAATTCGATATCGCGCCGATCCGCTTTACACCGCACGATATTTCATTTTAACCATTGGAATATCAATCCGATGTCTGCAGGTTTTAGTCCCGGCATATACCAATTATTTTTCGTAATTCATGTTTATTTACTAATTTAAATTGGTAACACTATATCGGCTGAGGGTGAAGGAAAGCATCGTGTGGAAACCAGAACCTAATCAACGTTCTTGTGGTACTACCGTATGTGGGAAAATATAAAACTGTATATTTTTCGGAGTTTGAAATCACCAATAAGTCGTGTGCTGGCGTGATGATTATGCCTAAAGTTTCCTTCGGAAAGAGGCCTGTGGCCCTGCAGGCTGATAACGACGACGATAGTAAAAGTAATTTCAATTAAAAAAAATGGCAGGAACTCTTGTTAATAATGATATTTATTCATTTTTCCTCATTTTTTAATTCACACATAATTTAAGTAGCTTTAATATTATTGAATACATTTCGAATTGTTTAATTTTTTGCAATATTAATCCAAAAGCGTTATGACATTCAGTAAAAGTGTATTTAAATATATATGTTCAAAGTGCCACCATCGCTGCAGTTTAAAACAATAGAGTAAAATTTTATTCGTTGTTTATTCTAAAGAAACACGGCTAACGGTGGCTACGCCCCATCCCGCGTCCGGTGCAATTAGAGAGTCCGACGGTCCGCCTCACACCTCACGACACGTCTTCTGTATTTTATTATTTATAAATTTCTATAAAGCCTCTAGAGTTTATTTATACATTTCAATAATTTGATGAGTATTATTAAAAACTGTTTTGTGATATAACGTTTTGTTGTTCATACAGTTTCTCATCAAAATGTTTATACCAAAATTCTATTAAAATAATGGGACGAAGCTTTTGTAGTATGCTGAAATTATTTTTCACTAATTTAATATTTCACGCTTTTTTGTTTAACCTAGTTTTAATCAATTATTAACATTTTATACATTTTTTTTCATATCGAATCAAATAAGGAGAATGATCTGGTATAAATAAAATTGACGAGTATTATCAATTATAATACAGTTGAATTATTTTATGTACCAATTTTATAAACGTCGTTACGTCATCGTAGAGTATAAAGTAACGCCTTTCATACTAAAAGCAAACTTTATTATTTTTATTTTTGTTTCCTTTCAAAGAGACTTAAAATTAGTGGCCTGCGTTTTAGTGGTTTGCGACGCGAGCCTTGCATTTACGAGTAAACACTGCTGTGTCTAGGTATTGTTGTAGATTACGTGGTATTTCAGGCTATATTCCTGAAAAGCTAACGATGGGGAGTTCGTTTTTTACTACTGAATATTTTACATACAAGTAGAGATTTCTATGTATTTATTTGGTAATTAACTTTTGAATAGTTTTAATCATAAATGAATTTCCTCCGTTTACGATTGTTAAAAACTTGTATGTCATTCAGTCCTAATATCATGTTACACCAATACTGTTTCGACCTGAACGGCTCAAGGGATGATTATGTAATGAATGAAATAAATAGGATTCATTAAAACCTCGCCGTGTTCATCGCACACCTGTGGTATTACATCCGAAGCTCCTGTAGGTGTGTATTTACACTTAGGCCCGTTGGCGTTTGGAGGGAATCGGATAACCTCCAACGAAATTCGGACTATCTTCAATCACATTGTCATTTAACATGGGGTGAGATCATATTCTATAAGTAAACCTGTTAAAAATAGGGAAATTAAAATAAAGAAGAAAAAAAAGAATAAGAAAGAAATTATTAATAAAAAGATGTAATAGAGAGCGGAAGTCGAGAGCTTTTCTCAGTTGCAAAATGTTATAAATTTTCTTGATACCTAGGCTCGGTGTGGTGTCCTAAGTGGGCTGGGCTACAGGGCGGCTGGGCGGGCGGCTGCACTCCGCTAACTATTGCTCATTTGAAGCTCGTTTCGGGCGCGATAGTTCTGTAAAATATGTTCTTAATTACTCAAACGAACGAGAGAGTAATTTGCTGAATTCTCGTAATTAATAAAACGGTGGACGTCATTTAATAATACATTATTAAATTGATTTATATCATGACTCACACACATATTGGAACAGTTGTACAGTGAATCAGTTAGGTACAACGATTTACCATTTAGTGCTTCGTGATTCTTGTGTGTTTGTCCTTTGTTTATAAAGTGTCTTTAGATGTAATTTCAGTGCGTACATTATGTGTAATTTGTCAAGTTTTTTTTCATTTATCTTATTATAAATTAATGTAGGTATTATGCGATTCGTCTCAGTCCTTCTAATACATGCCTTTGGCCTGTGACAACGTATCGTTGACGATTTTATTTTTTCGAACTGACGACACTTTTGACCTAGCAAGGCCTCTACAGTTTCACCGGACTACATCGTTGACGAAGTGTTGTTTTGTTCATAGTTTATACCATACTAGCTCCACACGCGTTTTAATATATAGTTGACTTATACCAAACTAGATAGCGTAAACATCCTCCTTATACACATATCTTCACAAACCCAATTTCAGAGGTGTCTGTCAAATCATTAAAAACGTGATGCACTGCAGCGCCATTTGGTCATGAGTTGTGGTAAAATGGATATAACAATTATCTTTTTCATGGAAAAGGTTATGTCACGTTATGTGATAACGTTATGTCAAATAAAGTTAAGATTTTACTAATAGATATCTGTATCTCTGCCTGTACAACAACATGCATTAGAAGAATCTTAAGTTATTACAATATCATAATTGAATAAATCAATAATAATGTATCAATCGAAAATGAATATTTTATCGTGTAATATTTAACTTCTCCGCTGGATTTACACCAACGCCTGGAAACATAAATCGTTTGTCGTTATCATTTTTTAAATAATATAATAACATGTCGGTGTGGGTATAGATTTGCGTATCTTTGTTCACATAATGGCCTGTAGAGCTACTGTTGGCACCACTCCACACCGGCAGATGCCAAAATCTACAATATGGTGTTCACAGAATGTCACTATAAGTGTTGATATGTTCACACTATCGCTTTCATATTGATTTATGTCTATCAAATAGATTGTATTATTATTTGGTATTGTAATGAGGCAGAGTGAGCTTAGAAGTAAGTTAAAATGGATGTAAAAAGGAGAAATGCGATTTCTTCGATTTATATGTTTAGATATTAAATTAATACACGCATTGGCCCTAAAGACGCATTCTGTGAGTTATATGGAAGTTATTGTGTCAGAAGTATTAGAAACACTGAAGATTTATTAAGAAATGTGTAAGATAAATCTATAAAATACTTAATGTTCTAAAGCTTAAGAAATGGTTTTCAAAGTGTATTTGAATCTGCTAAATCTAGCATTACAAGTCAGATTTGAAAAATTATTTGCGCATTATATAGCCTATGTATGGGGAAATATTACACGTTATACTAATGTCAGGCTACGACTGTTACGAATGGAGTAATAATTATATAAAAGTTTATCATAGAGTACGTTAAGCTTGGACTAAGTAATAGTACAGACGGGACGTGTGTCGCGGCGCGGGTTATTAACAACCGAAAGCGGATTGGTCACTCTACATGAACCGAGTGTTACCGAGAAAAACCGAATAATGAATGCTTATTCATCGGATGTTGAAATATCATGAGCTTTTTCTTTTCATGGCGAGTTTTACTCGCTGCGTGCGAAAACGTAAGACACAATAATAGGCCCCAATTGCGAAAGCTTGTTCACTTATTGCTCTACCTATTTATTTATATAATAAAAGCCTTACATACAACAGATTCTGGTAGCTGTAACACTACTAATAATTTATAGAAACAAATTTGGAAGGTTTCAAAAAATGTTTCAATTTAAATCTTCAAAATGTTTTGTATTCACGAAATTAATACAAAGAATTTAAACATCAAAGTTGGCCGCCACGTGTTCACAATTTGCGTTCTTTCTCAGACTTCGGTATTGGATATTGAACATAAAAGTGAAGAAGATAAGGTCGTATTTATACAATCTATAATAACGTTGAAAGAAAGATTGTTTGCATGAAATGTTAGCGAAAACGATTCCCAATTACTGAGATTCCTTTCGATTCCTTTTCATACTTTTATTGGATTTATTTATTTCGTTTTCGCGACTTAAATGTCTATTTACGAATCCCTAACAGCCTTGACATTTATTAATCAACCTAAAAACTAAAAGAATTCTATTTTATTCTGTATGTTTGTATGCGATTTTCTCAGAAACTACATGATTGATTTTTACATAATTATGGGATGTTTTTGGTATATAAAATAATAGGTGTTACTAGCAATTCTGTAGGCGTTTCTTATTATTAGTGGTCATTAATATTAGTGATAATATATTGTTAAATTCTAACATCTAAGTGTAAATATTATCCGTATTCATATAATTACGATTGGTGAAGCTGTACAGAAGTTTATGTACTGCAGTAACCCCTAGTAGTGACTAGTTATAGTGAAATGAATAGCCTAAAAACCTTGTGTCTACGCGATCTTAAATCACGGTTAACTATGACTTTCATTATGTTAAGTATTCACATCATTTTTTATTCCCTACGTATCTAATTTACGTACTCGTACATGGCCTTTGACTATAGTATGATAGTATTATAATTTACTGTGATACACATCAAACCAAGTTACATCTAAGTATACTTAAAAAAAACGATATTAGCTACAATAGATTTAAGATGAAACCGTCTAGATATAATAAAGCTGCACTAACATCAAACAGTGTAAACAGATTAAAAAACCATCATTCAAAACAGAATAATAAAAATGAGTCTGGGATATTTTTTGAAAAACGATTTGCCAACGTCAAAAGGAATTTTCTGCGTAATTTGACGGAGAAAAAATATCGAAAAACATGTACAGAGGGCGCGGGTAATGATGCGTCTCGCGATTTTGTTAACTCATCTCTCGTTGCCGCGTAAACTTCAACCTCTGGAGTAGAAAAAGGACAGTGATATATGAATGTGTATAGTGTGAAAAAGACAAAAGATAATCTAGTAATAATTATTATCATCAGTAATAAATTTTTGGGCAACGTTTATTTGAATAATTATTTAAGTTGTTTTATCTTTAACTTTAATGATGACAAGTTGGCTTCATTCCTTTATTTACAGTTGTAATCTATTTCTACACTAGTATTCAATTTAATACTGTATCGTGTTGCAATGTTATGACGCAATTGGAATAAAAAAATGAATTACACTATACTTCTAATTGACACATATAGATGGATTTGTTAGTTGGGATATAATTAAGACCTTTTTTTTATATTCCTTTTAATCTAACGGGGGAATGCACATTAAATGAAAGATAAATGGTGAACGATTTTTTAAATCTTATTCAAAGTTCGTTTTTCTGATGGCATATGCTTGATATGATAAAAATAGTGTCTGTTTATTTGTGAGTTAAGTTGTGGTCGTTCGCGTCATAAAAGTTAATTATGAGAATTGTCTGTTGAAAGTATAATCAGAGTTAAACTGTGGTATGTAAATATATACAATAGAAAGTCAAGTATCTAAACCAACGGGGAAGTCAGTGATTACTGCAACGGTAATATCTTTTAAAATTCATATAACTTAAATACAAACTTAAGTGTTGAAGAAATTACTTCGCATCAAGTCACAAATAATGTTCGGTTACTGTAAAATGCTTACGTTGTCGCTTTCTCACTGACGATGAAAAATTGCACGACCACCTTTTACATTATCTTCGTCGAACGCACCTGCGCTGCCCCGCCATACTCCTCTAAAACGACATTTTAAGGCTAACACTCTATTTTTATTAAAATATAAGCAGAGCAACGTAACATAAATGATAATCCATTTTTTTATAAAAATTGTATTTGATTCTCTCTACGTACATCGCCTGACAAATAAATAGATATCGTCAAAGAGATCGCGACCCCTACCATTTGTCCGTCGAATATTTTATTAACTTGAAAAAAAAAACGTTTGTCATTTATTCATTCAGCTCGGCCACGTTTAATTTGTTCAGGCTCTTTCATTACAAGGCTCTCGATCTCCGACTCTTCCACTTTGAATTCTCGAAATTAATTCACTTTTCGTTTTGGAATTTGATTATTTTTGATTCATTCAAAAAGGGCGACTGTCATGTCAGTTAAGTGAATCATTTTGACGGGTTGATTTACTTCAAAGGATGTAATTGTTTATTGCATTTTTATATTTAAATATCTAGCATCTGTTTGTCTATAACACACTCCAATTACGTTCTGTTTTTAGTTAGTGCTTAGTTGTTGATATTCCTTAAAAATCACATATATTTGACCATCCGGTTTTTCTTAGCAAAGTTTCTATTTGATAATTATTGTGTTGTATAGTATTAGACATTAAGTATATTTTGACTGCTCGATTTTATTTTCTATACATTTAAATAGTGAGCGTAGTTTACAACGGATATATGTCTTGCCTGTCCGTATGTGATTTGATAATATTGGTAAAAGCTCAATTTTTACAGAAAGTCTTTTTATATATTGCTAATTTATTAATAATTGTAACACTTTAATTTTTAATTCATTTACATAGTGCAATTTAACTTTTTTTAAATTAAAGTATTAAAATGATTAATTGTCTTACGTGTACAAACAGACTGTGTGACTGACAAATCATACATACGTATGTATAATCCAATCAGATCATGCGAATGATTTCTAAATTATAAGGTGTGGTTATAAATAGTTATAAATCGAGGTAATCTAGTGGTTTGACAAGTAGCGTATCAATCGGATGTCCGTACGTTCAAACCCTGGCAAGTACCAACAAATATTTCGGATTCGCGTAAATTTACTCATTTAAATTGGTAACACTATCGGGTTACGGTGAAGTAAAAGAAAGTGAGGAAACCTGAACCTGAGAAATGTTCTTGTAAAAGGAAGGAAAATATAGAACTAAGGAATTGAGTTTGAAATCGCCAATACGTTGTGGCTGGCGTGCTGATTATGCTCATACCTCACTTCGGGAGGAGAACTATGGCCCTGCTGTGAGTCTCTTACAGGCTTAAGATGAAGTAGTTATAAATGACTTGAAGTCGCGAATATATCTCTTAAGAAGTTCTTAAAATTTAACACATTTAACACTTGAATATGTTTCTCCTTTCAAGAACACCGCCTATGGAGCAAATAAAATAGAATGATATATCAAATGTAAATAATAGATGTTAAAAAAAAGACAGGAATTGCTGTTTTCATCCCAAGTATGCAAAGAACATTATGATACTGGTCGTGTTACTGCATTATTCTTCTATATAGAACTTTAAAGTAAGGGTACTTGTTAAGGCTCGTAACAAAACCCCAAGTTAAGCAAACTTTACAAACAGGTAGCTGTATTTCGGAACAGGATGTGATCCATCATTCTCAACAATACGAGATACAAAATGAACGATATATCGTCGAAGAAGATGCTTCTTCTAAACTGATTTTTCTTTTCAACTCTTTATTGAAAAAGGAGATAAACGAACGTACAATAAAGGTTCAGTACAAGAGTTGCATACCGAGTCGATTCCCTGGTGAGTGGAAAATGTTGCAAGTCTACGTAAGAGTTCTGTTAGTACTAAATACGACATCAAACATTTTCGTTTTAATAAAAATCGTCTATATTAATTAAATCGTTAATCACTGGCACCACACACGATTTCGTTCGTGTTACATTACAATATTTTAGACAATCACTCTTCGATTCTTCTTGATAATGTTCGGTTCTTGTAGGGCGGTCTCATTTAGCTCGCCCGCACTATTACATTTCGTATGGTACTTGCTCCCCTCCTTAATGATTTTAGCGTGATGATAAATTATCTATTATGATTAATAGGCTACAAAATACAAAGAGTATTTTTCAAAACTTTATACATTCGTAAGAGAGCCTTCATAAATGAAAATTAGATATTACCAAAAATACGTAAAGACAACTATAATACAGTACTAGGTTGTCTAGCTACTCTTCTTCGGTTGAAATCCTATAGACAGGCACCTTTCGCCTGAATAAATAATAAACCTTAAATAGAAAGAAATATAAATTTAGAAAGTATTTTCTTCACATCAGTACCAGTACAATGGTCCACCATCGTTCGTTCCACGTTGGGTCCCTTAGATACTTCATGTTGACACGTCAATACACGTCGGACCTTGGACCGGACCCTGTAATTATTTACTTTGCCGAATATAACCTACAGGCGTATTGTATAATTCTACGGGGAGATAGCTTGATACATACGACCTTAAATATGCTTAAGATTTGTATTTTTTTTTACGTTGAATTTTAAATAAAAACATTTGTACGAATAAATTTATTTACACTTTTTATATAAATACATGTTATTGTTTGTTACTCGGCTCATTTGATAATAGTTTTATTGTTTTATGGAAACATGTAGAAATACATGAATTATCTAGAATAATCGAGGGTTGGATTTTTTAAAATTTTATAATTTCAATACGAGGTTAATATGAGATTATTCTCGTTACTTTTACTTAATACCCATAAGCATTTTATCAATTTTAAGCTGCTTCTGTTCAAATTGATCATTACTATTTACTCTTACGGAAAAGCTTTGATAACACAGTAATAAAACAAAAAGTTTAAAAAAGTGTCACCCGACTATGAAAAAAAAACACTAAAAGGTAAGAAACAAGGTAGGCGCTGTTTGATATCATCGTCTTATTTAGTAAAACCAGCCATTGATATGTTAGATATTCCTATTTATTTAGTTGTATTGAAATTCTCTGTCACTTCCATAATAATAACATAATTCAATTCAAATACTATAGTTGTGCGTTGTCAACCACAAAATGCATACATTTTAATTTAATATACACAAATGATAAATTAAATATTACTATTTATTATGTAAAATTGATCTTACTTAATAAGACTGTAATAGTCATAAACACATAACTTGTTTTTACCTTTTGTTGTTCTTTTCTTAGTCGGGGTAAAGGTTTTATTTTTAGTTGACAACTGTACAATGCGCGGAAAGTTTGACGCGGACTATACACTGTCGAAAATACTATTACATATTAACATGAGTGTTGACACTTTCATTTTGTTTTAAAAAGTAACAAAGAGACGGCGGTAAATACACGTTTAGTTTTACAATAATAACTTTTATTATTATTGTAAATCGATTCCACCTATTGTTAAAGTTGGTTCAATATATTCTATGTTACCCAGATCATAATAGCGAATCGATTGACTTCTTATTCATCAAAACCGGATGAATAGTTTAGGCGCTACGATTGAACATACGTTAATACAAAATACATACATAGACTGCTAAAATGATAACCCTTCCTTTTGGCTTCGCCGTAGTCGGGTAAAAAGTTGTCCATCTACCGATAAAAGTGTCTTCAGAATCGATACAGCAATTGCGGAGACTAGTCCGAACAAACAGTAGCCATTTAAATTTAATTATGTGTACAGATTTATTGTGTCAACAATTTTTAAACCAAAATGTTGCTATGTATTATTTTATACGGAAAATGCTGAATAACTAATCCAATAATGCCGTCGAGAATTGGACGATAAATCTTCTTCGACAGTCATTACCGTTCCTTCCAAGAAATCTAAAACCGTTAGACTCATTGAAGTAAACCACTGTCGTACTTTTCAGTATATACATCTATTTACAATGTAATTGGGACAAATATCACCATTTATTATTTCATATCGCACATCTAGACCAGACGTATAAAGGGGGTAATAATGCCTCCCACCTGAACGATTCCAGTTCGTAACACACTCCGGTCCCTCTGGAGGAAAGGGGTTGCTAGGGGAGGCGGTTCACAGCCACTTTACCACCTCATACCGAGTTATGAAGTGAACAGATAATATCAGACTGCGACAAAACAGGAAAGGCCTGCCAGAATTGTCGTTTACAGCAGGGTTTCAAGAGGTTTTTCCGGTCGTATTGTTTTTAATGGAAAAAGATATATCGTTTTTTTTATTTAACGCATCAAATGAGTTGTTTTGAATCTTGAAGCTAAGTTCTTGTAGAGAGATTTGTTATGGTAGTATTACAAAGTACTTCTAGTGTACATCTAATTGGATATAGAATTAATACTGTTATGTAGCGTTAGGGTTCTGTGAGCCTGCCCTTTTTAATTTAGAATTCGATGTTAAACCCTATAAAACTATCTTCACGAGGCACCAGACTGTTGCATTTCCTTTATGAAATAAGCTGTAAAATTTTGATTAATATGTGGATTTTCTTCTCACGGACCGATATCTCATTGACTACAGAGACCATATAATAAACAGATTATGGCTTGTTTACGCGCATGACAAATAAATTAACTTTCTATTTAAAGTATTAACGTTGGCTTATTCAAGTCCTCAAATGTTCCAAACACGTTTCTATTTAAAGCCGGGCGTACACTCCCGCAGCAGAGTATTTCCGAACCAATCCTATTAATGTGTTGTTCGCTGCAATAGATGTAACAAATTTCGGTCGATTGCTATACATATGTCTCGGAAATCATTACTGGAAGTTCCTATAGTATAAGGTTTAAGTCCCATAATCGTCAAATAGGATAAAATTTCATTGTACGTGCTGAATGTTGTTAATCATTCTCGCTCTTGTGTCGACTTATATTTATAAAACATAACTTTGAATCGTAATCAACAATTATAATATCTAACATCACGCTCTTCTTTTTGAAATCGTTGACGTTTTAATCCGTAATTACATTATTTTGCACATCATTTGAAGGTCGATCCCTTAGTGAGTTCCAGTCATGGAATGCACGAATTAGTGTCTTTTAATTGCGCGATCACAATTAAGCATCAAGCATCTTTGCAAAAAAAATAGTGATCACCGACAGAGAGAGAGAATGACAATTATTCGGCAGTGACCACTGTCATACTGGCCTACGTCAGTATCATTGTTTCTTCATAATCAAAAATATACTGATTTTGTTTTGTGTAGTTAGTAATTATGATATTGTAAAATCTAGTTATTATATTACATTAACATACAACGAATAGTACGTGTATATAGAAACATAACTTTGTACCAGGAATAATGCGTCTAAAATTAAAAATAACGCTAGCAATAAATCACTTGGTGCACCCATTAAACGCTAAACATAGAACGCAGTAATGGGTATAGTTGTAACATCGAATGTCGTGTGTGTACGTCTGGCCTTATTTGTTCGGCTGTGATTTGGGTTGCCAACTTTGGAACTCGGATTTACGGGACATAAATAATTCAAATGCATAGCGCATCTGGGAAAAGTGGGACCTGTTGACATTTTCATGATATTTGAATACATGACATTTAATAAAAAAATTAAAGATATATTAATAATTTTAGTCTAAACAAACCATTTAATATTTGTATACTGTCTCACACGCATGTTTCATGTCAAAAGTAGTAATTGAGAATGAGTAATTATGAGTTTTATTCAGTTTCTAAAGACGGTAGTAAATGATTGTTAGTTTCGCCTCATTTCCGTTTGGGGCGTCGCAGGGTATGTGAACAAAAATAAAAAGTTAGAATATATTTAATAGCTATTAAACCTCGGAGTACAATTCAGGGGATATAGAGGACGAAAAAATTTGACAGTAGTAATATTTAAAAAAAGAACGATCGTCTTTGTTTTTTTCCAAGTTTGGTATACTTCTTATACACCTATAAACCCAGAGATAGTTATGTTGAGTTCATTTTATGATTATTTATTTTAGTTTGTTCATTTTTATTTGCTTTTTTATAATCGCACTGTAACTTTCATTCTTGATAACAATACCGCTAGTTGATTGGAACAAAATGAATTGTGGCAAACACAAAAGTGCAATAAAATAGTCATTTGATAAATGACAGTTGATAAATGGGGGTTACTAAATCTCAAATGCAGCTGTCCGAACATACCTACAGGTGCTTGGCGACTGATTTTTAATTTGAGGGTAGCAATTAACCAGATCAGCAAATTAAAAAAAACCTACTGCTGGGCTATGGTCTCATCATGATGTTTTTACTCATTGAAAGCTTGGACTCATTGGAAGGATTCGATTCTATGTAAAAAAAAAGTAATAAACCCTGCCGATACACTTACCAGTTGGTTCCTATTCTAAGTATACCAAATCAAACATATTCAAAGATACGTCAATTAGCGTGATTGTTCTTAAACGATATTTTGCAACTTATTGATTTACAAAGTTAAAGTGTCCAATGTTCGATGGCTTTAAGTAATTCAACATGCCAGATTACAGAGTAGTACACAGTGTCTCGATATTACGCTTTTATTTTTACTACGGTGTAACGTTTACTGCAAAAAAAAAACGACAAGTAATTAGAGACTCATTCACCTTCTCTTTATTTCTTTTTACAGGTCACCGTTTTTTGGTACTTTGTATTTTTATTCACCTCTGTTTATATTTATTTTAGTTATCCTTAGGGTACTGTAGTATGATTGAAGAAGCTGTTGTTAGCATATAAACTATTTCTTTCAGTTAATTGTTTCATTGTAAATTGTTCTAACAATCATTGCAGTGATGGAGTAGAATAGTACCTCCGTATGTTAAGTGTCGTGAGAGCTGACTGATGTACATTGATGGGCCTTAGCATTGCAGACCTTCATGATAACCTATAGTATCATTATAATGAGAGGAGCAAAAAATGAAGTAAACCGGAATGGTTTTCTGTAAGTTATGAACTAGATCATGCAAGCGACCCGGCATCACACGTGGTGTCTCATCACGTCGATTTGGTCTAGAATGCTGGAAATTTTAGACATACTTGAGCTACTAAACTGCGTCTTAGGCGATAAAACTACCATAGAGAGATCACTGTACCAACTACAATTCTGCGCAAATATTACCCGACATTGTATTTATATTAGGTCCGGATACATTAGTCCTATGATGACTCATTTCTAAATTCATTTTAATAGTTCTATTAGGAAAAAACTCTAAGCATATCATTATTGTAGTACAATATTAATAAGTGTAAGCTCCAATTAATTTTGGTTTTCATATACTATGCTTACACATATTTACTATGGTGATAAAAGATTTATATGTAAATTATGATGGGAGTGAACTATACACTTTGGTATAAAAAGGGAATATATAAGGGGATATGTAAGCACTTAGTGAGCCACACCTATTCTATAATATGTTCTCAGTTTCAAGAAAGAAAATATTTCAAGTAAATCATTTTGATATCACAATTGTAAAGTGAAAAACAAATGAAATAAAGTATTAAATTACGAACGTAACAACTTTTTATACTGAATAAAATCGTAGAAATGTTTTCTGTACATTTTCCATTAATGTACAGAACCTTCAGGGTGAATGATACTAACGGTTGATTTATTTTTTGTTTGGAAACAAGTATTTTGATGAACAAACCTGTCAAAGGTCGTAATTTGTGTGTCTTGTGGGATGAGGGTTTTAATCTCGTACTCTCGCGAATATTTTAAAATATTTTTTTATTATTAGACTTTGGTTTTTATTTAATGTTTGTATTGTAAATGGCATTTCCACTTATCTATGAACAGTTAGAAAATAATGTATGTTATTTACCAACTATACATCCTGTTACATTGTATTGTTCTGAAAAATTTGTCTAAAAAAGTTGTTTATGTGACAAAAAAGAAGCTGTGTTGTGGCAGTGTCAACCCACAATCCAAAAAAAATACTCGCTTCGTTGAATCAAACTGCCATTGCTAATTCCATTTCATTTTACGGTTTACTCTGTTTGTAGCATGAATATAGAGGATACTGTGCTTCGTGTGGTAAGTTCAGAGTTACCTAAACACGACGGCTGGTGCTGAAAGATCTACAATTTATAGGTAGTCGTTGTTATTCGACCGGCCTGGAAGCCTCTAGAACTCGGCTGGTGCCGGAACACAATACACTTAATTGTGTTATTGTGACAGATATCACGATCGGTGTGTAGTGGTCGCGAACCACTTTATAATTTAGATAATTTGAGTTTGAAACTTATTGAATGTTTATCGTACAGAGACTTGTTTAGTATAAATATTTTAATGCGACTAGTGCCGATAATAATGAATTTCAAGCTCTATCCCGTACTCAGTTTAGCCGATTCCTTCTTACCGTTCACACAGAAACCCCTGTCCAATACAAAAGTGACAGGTTTTCTACTGATTTTATGCATCATCCTCATTGCTTTGCACAACTATTTTAAATGACAAACTTGTGAAAATATTTCAACACATATAACATTATTTTTTACCGGACTGCGTAGAACAAGGGAATTATGTTTTTACTTGTATGTATGTATGATTATGTATGTCTATTTGTATGGCACGCGCTGTGACGTAAACATTTTGATCGATTTCAATAGATAGGGGGTCGTTTCATTCGTATAACCTTGTGGGTGTCATACACTACATAATATTTAAGTATGGCGTCTGTACATTAAAAAAGAAAGGAAAAATAAATAGTTATGGAAAAATGTCATATCTATATGATAGTTTAAACTGTAACTCGAACGAGTTCACTAACGTTCTTATTCACATTTCACAAAATGTAAATAGATACGAGTAAACGATGATTTTGAAACAATGATAGCTCAGTCGATAGCGCCTTTGGACACTAAGGGAGGACTAGGACTAGAAAGGACTAGGTTCAAATCCTTGCCAGTGAATCAACGTTTTCAGTGTGATGAAACCATAATATGGTGATAGGGCTTTTTTAAATCCGTCTGGCTAGCTACCACTCTCAAATTGATAATCTGTCACCAATCACCTGTTGGTGTGTTCCGACAGTTGCAGTTTAGATTTAGTAGCTCAGCTTTAGCGTGTTTACCATCTTAGACCACAACATAATTTGATGTAATTTCTAACTTACCCTATTTTGTTTCATATGTGAAGAAGATACATAAAAGTATTTGCCCTGTACTAAGATCACATGCATAAAAAACTTCGTGTGGCCTAATACCTGAGTCCCTCTCGCGTGGGGAGGGCGTGGGCGTCCCTCCCGCGGCCCTCTGTAATTAACCGCAAACAAAAGAGCTCGTTATTTAAGCCAGCATCCCGGCTGATTTTATTCAAGTTGTATTCATTTGCCAACGCTTAGCCACTGTTTCATTTGTAGAGGAACATCTACGTACAAACTCTATATGTAGCTACTGGTTTTTTCCTACGTTTTATATTACATCAATCTGTCTTTCACATAATGTAAGTATCTCATTAAATAACGTATACTAATATATTGTACAACTCAAGAGATTGTTTTTTAAACGCGTAAATGTCCGAAACTACCACTCATATTCCAGAAACCTTTTTTTCATGTTATAGCTAATTTATTGAAGATAGTTTAAGGCTTTCTAATACAATGCTAGGATTGAAATGCTGACCAATTAACATACAAGGTACCAAAAAATGCGTATAGAGAGAACTAAGTTATAATGGTACTGAGGGGTGCGGCGTGGTGCGAGATATCAGGTGTCCGGAACCGGATTGTCGTCAGTCGAGCGCTGACCATTACCGAGAATTGGCAAATTGTGAAACCTATACCAACGCGGTACCATGCCACGTGATCGACTAACTACGTAACAGTTGACCTTTATACAGGATTCCTATAAGATGACTTAACTGCTTTTATTGAATAAAAACTTTGAAGTTTAAACGCTAGTTGAATCGCGGATCTCAACTAATTTAATATGCACAGGATGGTGGATCTTTTTATAAATTAAGGTGAAACGACCCAACTTATCGGCTTGTAGATTTTTTTCAATAGTTTATAAACATTACATAATTGTACAATATAGGGGGGTTCGATGACTGCTTGTGAAAAAGGTGAATTTGACCTTAGTGTACATTATATTGTATATAATATTAACGTATTTCGCAAGAATTAAGCGATTGTAGAAACCGCTGAAAATCAGTTTTAAAATGTAAATTCAAATTATGTACGAGTTCTAACACAGCTTTAAAATTGCAAGTCTGTTTAGGTATAGCAATATCATCCTACTAGCAAACTCGCACATAAAGTGCATATTTCAGTTTACGTTATTTTGCGTTAAAATAATTAATTAGGATAAATAAATACACAGATACGATATTTGTTTGATGAAAGCGTTAGTTTGCGGAAATTCATTATTAAAATTGGGGTGGACGTTACTTGGTACTTCCGCTTGGAATTCTTTGGCCGCTGTCACGTCTTACTGCAACAGTTGTGAACTATACAAAAGGTACGTAAAAAGCGTTGTTGGTCAGCGGTTGGTAGATCGGCGTTTACTCTTCCGATCTTCGGAAGGTCACACATATGATGTTATTACCGGATTATTCCCTATCATTAAAACGCCCGTTATTAAAAGATTCGTAAAGAGTTCCCAACTAAATCGCCACAGCTATCCCCTCATTAGATCAAAGATACTATCTTATATCTTTCACGCTTATTTAGAAAAAACAAAATGATTTTAATTGACATCTTAATAAAATTTACGATACAAAAATTTCAAAGCGTGCTATACACCACGTCTGGAGTTGGCAAGTTCATCAAAATCTTCATAAATATGATTTATGAACGCGAAGCTTCATCTATTTATATTATCTGCGAAATGACTGACAGTGATGAGATTCGAATATGTGTTCAATCAATTATTTTTCTCTACGAAAAGCGTGTGGCGTCGACTTCTTTTTCTTAAAAATCGTTGTAAAAAGTGTGTGTATATGTATTAAATAGCAATTTGTCAACTGGTTTAAAACTATATAAACGCGTTAACCTCCAACTTTATGAATACATGAATTAATAATGAAAAGTAAACCAAGTGTCTAAGTCACGTTACAAATGTGTATCTCGGATGTGAGGTTAACGTTAAATAAATATCACTTAGTGCTCGTGTTCAGTATTCATTGAAAGTGATTCAATTATTATATTTATATAACTATTATTTTTAAATGCAACAGACACCGCAATCCTTTTATTTGATGAAACCAGAACGCAGAGTCGAAACAACGGTCTTAAAAATATAGAAAAATAGTCAACGGTGAGAGAGATAATATTCACATCACGTTTTGATTTCCTATAACTTCTTTTAATAAAGCATTTCGAATAATTTATTAGCTTTATTGTGATGTTATTCCGAAGCTAGGCGTTGTTATATTTTCTTTGATGCTTCAGTGGCAACTTCTTTTGGGTGTTTAACGTGTTTATTTAATATAGTGTTATATTCGAATATTTTATAATTATTCATGTGAATATTTTTTCCATGCATTTTACAGCATTTGTTTAATTATTTGCGATGATAAAACTACACGTGTTAGAATTTAATAAGCACTGCATTGAGAAGTGAACATTTGTCGTAACTGTCAATGAACTATTTAACTAAAGTATTATAAGATACATTTCAAGCGGAATAACAAGTCAATTAAATTAAAACGTTGGTGTTCAAAGCTTAAAGTTCGTGTACTATAAATATAGCTGATAGCATCGCAACCGATTTCACCTGGACATGGGTTCTATCGGTGCAGGTTTTGCATACTGAATGGCAGCATTAGTTCGTGTGAGATTCCGCCTTCTCGTCCCCGGTCCCCACCCCCTGCCTTGACTACGTCCTCGTGCGTTTTAATTCATTTTGTACTCGCCGCGCACTAACTACTGAATAACTTGAATTATGAAATATTACGTCACAGTTCCTGACTAGACTACAATTCTAAAGCTTCCTTAATTAACGTTATATATCTCAATAAATCTGTACTTCTGTTTATACATTTAATTTCTTTCCGAAATGTTGTGATAGACGAATTTAAAAAGCAACTGAAAGTCAATATGACTTAAAAAAATGTTTGTTTGTATGATTGAATATGTGCAATTTACTCAAATTGTAGTCCGGTGAATCTGTAGAGGGCCCAGGGTCAACAGGGTATGTCAGTTCAAAAAATAATAAAATTTACTCAGAAACGCTATGGTCGATTTCTATAATAATTTGTAGACGGAAAACTCCAATCGTTCTCCAAATGAAAAGTTTGTTTAAAATACTTTTAAAATATGTTCAAAAATATAATTTCAATTGAATTTGATAAAATTTTATACACAAGAAGTAAAACATACAAAATTAATATTAAACAAATATCAGAAGCTAATTTGGAATTAAAAAAAATCTTTTATTTTAATAGAATAAAGTAACGAGTCGAAAATAATTACTGCATTAAATAGATAATTACATGTTGTACATGCGAATTATAATTAATTCAAAAAAACCCAAAACAGATAACTTGAATAAAAACTAAGTTTCATTTAGTGTCTATCCAATTTTTATGAAATTAGATACAATAGAACAATGTGTCACTCTGCAATGTGCAGTGTAATAATATAACAATCGCATTAGTATTCTGAGAAACCTTATGTTTTATCGCGAACAGGCTTAAAAATGTTCAAAATGACTAATAATATAAACTCCATCATCGTTTGACCGGTCGCCATGAAATTCGGCTCTTCGAAGTGTTATTTCATTGAGAAGGTTTTACGCTATTCGTGTTACCATAACTCACCACTAGGTGGGGCTATACTTTGTTGTTATTACATTTTTTATTGTAACTTAACGCGAACGAAGACGGGCGTTTACTATTATTATATAAAAAACTAGGCGGCCTGTCCTTGTTATTTACTCTAATCAATAATTGAATCGATTCATAATATTCTGATTAAATATATACTGATAAGCATAGGATGACTGCCAGAGAAGTTGATGAGATGCGGTGCCGCTTAGTAGTAAATTATAGTAAAATAAATAACTTATAAACCTTCTCCATTACAAAAAACCTTAATGTTCCAACTTTCATAGTAATCCATTTAACAGAGTTAGTCTGTACTGATCTCAAATATAGTGAAATAAAAAAACGATATTTTATTGCTCTGGAATGAGAGAGATTTATTTCAAATACTAGTTTTGTATATTTTACTTAGTATAACAACAAGCAATACAAATCTTACCTGAAAATAGAAACAACACGTAAAGTGAATAATTCACATAAGTATTTTTTTGTTTTATAATAAATCGTTGTTAGCACTTCACACCGACGTCGTTTTACGCATTCGGCGTGTCTTCTCTTATTACTATCACTAGCAATCGAGACTACTATAGTTCATAAGCAAAGAAATAAATGGGAAATTTAAATAAAGTGTATGAACTGTAATTACATTTATAAATGTAACGACAATCCGACATTATTACTCTATATATTATTGCGTAACTTTATTTTTGTACGTGACTACCAGCGTTGCGATTCAAACAACACGAAATAGGCAAGTCTAGGTCACTACTCTGAGTAGCTTATTCTATCATACAAAATGTTCGAGACTTGCCGGCAGGGATTGATTCATAGCTCTCACATTTGTTTAGACGCGAGGATTGATGGATTATACTTCAGAGTGTAATTGCTTTTCATTATTGTTTAAAGTAAATGATCCTCGCTTTCTATCACATTTATCAGGTATAGGAAGACAGACAAACGTTAAAAGTTATGTAAAAATGAAATGATCAGTGTATCAAGAAACCCATCGTACCATTGTGCATATAATTCAAGACATGTGACGTATACAATCTCACGTTTAGTGGTACATGTGATGAAATGTCGAAATTCAATAAACCCTAAAATGGCGTGGTTAAACCCACGAACCATTGTCGCCACCAACAATGATAATCGACGGTCGGCACATAATATCCGAAACTCTAAAAGGGTCGGTGTAATGGACCAATTGCCGGTTAATTACGCGCACCGGGTACAGAGCCGGGCAAGGCTCGCCTCGTTTTTGTGAAGGGTTCACGGTATTTAGCGCCGCCGGTCGAGACGGCCCAGCTTAAATGTATGTTCTCGGATAGTTTTGAGGTTTGCACTGTGGGATTGATTCTGCGGTGTGTGAGAGGCTTAGTGCTGATTCAATAATATTGTCGTTTATTTAAATTCGTCAATAAATTTAATCTCTACGCAGCTTTCCTTATCCTATTTAAGCATATAATTTAAAAAATAAGGGTATTGTCGTTATAAAGTTACCCTTGAAACTTATCACGTAATATTTAAGCGCTGAGTTTCCAACAGTACTAGAAGTAGGAAGCTGTGATGCCGGTGTCGGCGTCAGGGTTAATTTTAGCTCACTATCGACCAGTCTAGACTCACTTCATACAAATAAGTATTCGTTTGTACAACATATTTGTTCTTATGATAATTTGCGCTAATGTTATACGGGTGATTCTAGATATCTTTGAAGAAAATGTATTCATTTTGGAGAAAGTTTCACTCTGAATACAAATCGACAGCAGTACACTCCATTGAAAGAGTGATCAATAATTACTGACATGAGTACAAGATAAGCATAACTTATACTATGTTAGAATAACAGCTTACATATTTACAATATGAGTAGACATTAAGCGTTCTGTAGGTACTAAATTACCGCAGACGCAAATAATCATTATGTTTACTCGAAAGATCACAAACATATGGGGATTGAACTTGCGTCGCGTTAACAGTAGAGTTGTAGCGGCCTGTACCTATATTTAAAGTCACAAAATTCACAATATGACCATTTTATACTTATAATGGGTATTGGTTAGGTTAGATATTAATCATTATTACTGATTCATAATATTTTTCTCTAAAAATTGTGTAATCAAGTATTGTGTTAGACCCTCTATAACTTTTTAGTGTTGCAGCAGATTTCTTTCAATATCATGTCGTATATCATTATGTATATATATTATTTCATCCACCATAGAAGTGATTCATTTTTAAAATGAATACATACTAGATGGATATGTATTTTCCACATATTATACAGTATTTTGTGGATTTCAAATTCTAAATTATTAAACGATATAAATATTTAATAAAAAAAAGTTAATTATCCCAATAATAATCGAATTAATACAATTAAAAATAATATAAAAATAGTGTCGAAGTAGCTATCAACGAAATAACATAAACTACAAAGAATCGGTTAATTACATAAACCGAAGATAATACTAGTAAAGCCAAGCGCAACAGCAGGTGTCCGTGGCTCGGCACCGGCTATCTGTATGGAAGCGATAACAACCCAAGCTTAAAACCCGGATAATACTTGTAAAACCAAGCACAACAGCAGGTGTCCGCGGCTCACCACCGGCCATCGGTATGGAAGCGGTAACAAACCAAGCTTAAAACCCGGGTAATACTAGTAAAGTCAAGCGCAACAGCCGGTATCCGTGACTCAGCACCGGCTATCGGTATGGAAGCGATAACAAACCACGCTTAAAACCTGGATAATTAGGCCGTCAATACTTACTTGTAACTTTTTAATGAACTGTAAGAAGTAATTGTGTACTTATGGACCAATACATTACCTTGATAACTTAATGTGTATAATGTTAGATTGATATCTTTAAGTAGATATAAGTATAGTATACACAACTGATAAATTGACTATTTTTACTTTTTAGGCGAATCAAATATTTGGATAAATAACATATTTGCAATAATAAAGTATCACACACATTAGCATAGTTTATCTCAATAACTATCACAAGAGAGAAAACTAGTATTTTGAAACCGAGGGCACTCTTTTGAATCCAGAACATAGCAAATGATTTAAAAACCAGAACGACGCTCGAGGTAAAAATTTTGCAAACGCCTGGTACACTCCATTTTCATCCTCGCTATGAGAAAAACAAATAAGAGGCACTTTGAGCTACAACTCATGAATATATTTATGTTACATGTCATTACAGAAATGTAACATGGTAAAGTGACAAGTACACAATTGATATTTTTATATGAAACATTTGTGTAATTCTAGAATGTTATAATAAAAATAGTAAAGGCAGTCAGCTCATGGCGTATTAGCGATTTTGTTAACACAGAAAATCTACAGTCCTATATTTTTCCTATACACAGTCATATTACAAGAACATTTTCGGTTCAGTTTTCCTCACGATGTATTTCTTAACCATCAGTCATGTTAAACGAGTAAACGCAAGTTCCGAAAAGTCAATGTTGAAACTTCTACCAGATGACTCAATCATCATGGTTTGCATAAAAGTTAATTATATCATTTTATAGGAAGAGGGATTGATCAAGTCTTGTTTAAAATTGACGGGCTTGTGACTGTTTTTGTATATATATATATATCCAGCGGCCAACCAAATGACCAGTAACTTATAATTTTTCGTTTTATTTTTATAATCGCAAAGCGTTCAGGGATAATGTTCAAGTTTTTAATATAATTTAATAATTCATTATTTAGACGTACTTATTGAAGAAGCAGTGGTTGTTTTCCGCATAGATGTCTTGAAAACTTAATGATATTTATATTGCATTGCAAGAAAGATTATTTTGAATAACGAACGTACAGAAGTTCGACAAAAGGTATACAATATCTCCCTTTATATGTATACAATTACTTTTCTTATTTGTTTCAGGTATGATTTATATTCAAATAGAATGTAACAACGGACACAGTATACTGCTATTAATCAGGTAAGTATGTGCTATTATTATTAAATTATATGATATTACATTAGGAACTATGGTTTTAAAATAGTTAACACGATTAAATAGCTTTTAATTAAATCTTCTGTAGCAGCGTTTCCGTAACCAATGTTGTCACTGCGATAATAATTTCGAACAAAACTCAACACGTGTAACCAGAGTGAATGGTTCCGAACCGGCTATCACTGGTTCAAACGTTCAGGGTAAACACGATCCGAGTACATTTTCCAATTGCGGCACAAGTGGGATTTTAATCCGGCTTAAATAAAAATCTACAGTTAGTCTTCTGTTCGCGTCTGTTGCATTTAAATTGGTTTCACGATTAAAATTTATGAGCGGGTTTACTTCTCCTTAATTGTTTGTTGGTTTTATTGAGTTCTTAGGAGGATTTATTTTTTACTTAAGCTTCATTCATTGATTTTACACAACCTTAGGTATATTAAGACACGATAACTTTATTTTAGACCAAATTTTCAGTAGCTTAATGATTATCTTTTAAAATTAATATTAGATAAAGTGAAAAATAGATACGTGTCAATAAATAGAGTATTTATAGCTATATGCTGCTCTTAACTTTTGATATACATATATATGGTGTATATAATTACTGTAACATAAGTTATACGAATGAATTTAGAAATAATAAAGTAATACGACTTTGTGGCAACCCGTTTAATTAACCTTTTCGAAAATTATTCAATTAATATACGAGTTATATAACTCTGCCTATAGAATAATTAATGAAACTAATAAAATCAACAAAACTGAAACTAGTAACCTTAAACAAACTCAAACACATTTTAATTAGCAATGCAATCCATAGCGGTTCGCACTTTTGACTATAAAATAAATAAAAAATTATACGTGGAATACAAAACCTTCATGTCTGCGATTTTGAGTCGAAGATCGCTCGCGTATAAGTCACCGGTGCTCAGCCAACGCGGAAACGACTCGACCGAAATGCGGCTGGTAGTGAATTTTTAAAAAGATTATTTCAGAGTGTAGTAATGGCCCCGGCAGTAATGGCGGACCAGCGCCATCTTGTAATTACTGAACGAAACTATGTCAGGGGTTTCAAGTTTATGGTGTGATATGTACAAATATTGTATTAACTTTTACCGTGTGTTTATATTTATAATAAATGTTGACATATAGGTTTCAAATAGCTAACTTTTAGTTGAAATACAAAAATAAGGTTAAGGTATAGGAGTAGTGCTATGTGGTCGGCCTGAATAAGACAGAGTGCCTGCATTTAAATATATATTTAATCGGGTTTCGAACGCGTTTTCATTTACGTAATTGCTTTATTTATTATAAGGTCCGTTAATAGAGGAACTCAAACCTCGTATGTTAGAGCAGACAAAATGAGTGTAGTGTGTTGGAATAACTCAAGTGACAATGCCCAGTTGAGTTTATTGTCTACAACTGGCTCAAAACGTCGAATATTCAGTTAGAAAGTGTTTTGCAATTTACAAGACTATAATGTCACTGTAACTCTGCTACTATTCATTTCATTCTATTAATTCTCTTTTTACTAACATAAACGTTCACTTGACGGTAAATGTTCACGCGCAGATTGCAACACACGACATGAACATTTACTTGTGAGATATTTTGAATTCATAGCGCCGCCGCCACGAGCGATGTCGTTAGAGGAAATTGTGCCGTTTTTACTGGCCCATAGATATTACTGCAGCCGCAACAGGTGACGAGGACAGCGCCGTAAAAACTTTCACCCCTTTCTACCCTATCTTAATGAAATGTAAGCGAGAAACGTCTCTAAAAGAATTGCTTATTGTTAGCTTTTTGATCCACATCTTACTTTGAAAATACATTGTATATTTTAGTAACAGTAATGACTGTTAGAAGCTGTAAGGTCTAGTTTTGAATGGCGCAGAACTAAATGTCAGTCAAGGGGAGGAATCGAATCTGTTTTATCATATCATGGGTATTGCTTTAAGGCTTTAGAATATTTCAGTAATACAACATTTTGTTTTGTCTTTTGAACGGAAGTAACAACGAAACGAACTTAAGTAGGTAAACAGATATTGAGAAGATGTTAGATGTCAGCAAATAATAATAATAATTTTCCAAAAGTATTTATCACCAGCAATGCTCACAACATCCCTTGTGGTCAATTCAAAACAGGGCTGTTTCCTGTAGTCTACAGGCGACTACTATTTCTAAGATAATCCTTAAAAACACGTAAACTAAAATTGGCGGTCAATCATACGCTTTATTTGAAACACTTCAGGATGAACACATTTGTACTAGAAAAAACTGGAGTCCCTATTAGTAAAGAATTTATGAGCTTTTTTAACTTTTTCACTAATTTTCCTTTTCTCGCCCTTCTCTATATGTTTTTTGTAGAGAAAAACTTATCTTGTAGTTCATGGCTACTTATAACCGCATGTCGTCAAAGAACGTACCGTGGAAACAACATTTTATATTTTTAATAACCAAAGTAACATAAATATAATTCACATAAAGCCAACCCAAATCTTAATTACTTAATGGCTACAAGGTTAACACATTCGTGTGAAATTTTTAAACGAGTAATTATGGCGTGTTATCGTATATTCTTATGTTGCGGCTTGTTATAAAATTTCGATATATTATTGCAATAGTATAAACTAGCGTAAATACAAATAACAAAATTAATTTAATAGAGGTTATACGTTAAGAAATTATAAAACTTAGGTAATATGAAAGTTTGAAGCTGAAATTATGGAAGGTCTCGGGATCCTTTGTAGATAGCTCATAAGGTAAATTTCAAGGGAACGATGAAGCTTCCTCGGCTAAGACTTCATCCTTGTTCCTGGAATTAACTTTCTGAATATTAATAACTTAAAACTTCTTAACAATTTGGGTTGCTACTTCTATAGTCTGTAGAAACACTCTTAGTAAGTTTGTGTATCTTTTTGGTGTTAACTTACTGCTTATGTTGTCAAAAAAGATAATGTAAAATATCACAACTCTCGCATTTATATATTTCTTTATAGAGCGTAATTTGTTATAATACCATTAAATATGGTCTATGAATATTAAATTGTTTAATATTTTATTACAATTTTAGCGTCAATCTATTGGTTAAGCGGTTGAACAGCTGTTGTGTTCGCGAGCGCCACTGCCTCGACATTGCAATTTATTTTCATATATTTTAATACTCTATAAAATTAAGTAATAGATTGTAATTCATGTACCGGGCACACTGAATAGTTTAATACTTGGAAAATGTTAACGGGCTAAGTAACCTTTAATGTTATTGGTATAGCAACATTAGAACCAACTAAATTAAGATACTGATATATTTATACGATACGGTGTACATTCACGTGGCCCTAATAATGCAGGTTATTGTTTAAAAAAAGTTTAGAAAATATACATCACTTAAATATCGCAAATTAAAATATATAAAATTGTTCATTATTTAAGGCTTGTTATTTCATACGAATTATATTCATTATTAAAGATTAACAACAAATAACGTTTAACAATGAAATGTTTTATTTTAGTCTTTCGGAACTCCAGGTAGTATCAGTACTCGTTTCATTAAAAAAATAGCAGAAAACTTTATTCTACACATTATGTGTAACCAATTTTGGTGCTAAGAAAAACGGACCTTTCAATTACCGCAGCGTCAAAACAGCTAAAACCTATCTAGGTTTTTTTATTGCTGTGTTGTATCTATTTGTTTTTTCTTTTCTTTTTATCTAATTAATCTTTGGAATATTTTATCTGGATTATTTGGTATTTATCTCAAAAATGAGTAATTCCAAAATCTTCTGATAAAGTCGTGATATAATTTATCACTCGAATAGAGTCCAAAATTTAATCGGCATCAAGTAAAATCGCTTGTCACCGTCCCGGGCGGCTGTCCGCTTGTCTGACGACTCGGAACAATTTGGTCGTTTTTCGCGACTCATAGGTCGAAGCTGTTGGGGTGCCAGTTAGGAATTGCTAATGAAGCGTTCACCCGACAAGCGTCACCTGACGGGCCTGGAATTAACTAATCAGTTTCGAAGTTGAGGTGTTCTTAATTCGCCCTCTCTGGAACTTTTGCCGTTAGTCTTATTTCACGTTTGTTACTCATTTCTATTGTTATATTTATTTAAATCTATTAAAGTTGTATATATTATTATATGTAAAAATGATGCGAGTTAGTTTGTTAATTTAATACAATTTAGCTAATTAGCCTCTTTATTGTTTAAGCACAGTGCAATTTAAAACATATCGTTAACCACTGAAAGATCCATCGCCAGTTGTCGCTGTGAAGCCTTTGACAGCTGGGTTTATACTGATTAATCCTGAAGTAACAGAATTCAACAAAAAGTCGCTGTGATTTATCTATCACGACTTGTGTGGCGGTTGCGAGTCTATCAGGTATAGATACAGTATCGCCCGCCTGAATATTAGATACACACCAGCTGGTCTTGGAGCGCGATACGTATTCCCTTTCATATTTATAATACTTCAAGGACACCTTTCTTACTTTTTTTTTGCGTATAAGCTTCCATTGCCATAAAATGCGCTGATACAATAGGCTTATCACCTTGATTTTGGTATGGTCATTCTCTCTTACTCATCTGGTTTATCGAAAATAAGTCATCGTCTAGAATCCAGTGGTATGACTGTACTGCACTGCATAAACTGCACCGTTGTTTTAATATATTTTCTAGACTTAACGTGTTATAAGCCGCATTGTCATCAGTTAACATGATGTTGTGATGAAACCCTTACAATATATCTTTTCATATAATAATAATAAGCCAGTACCTAAGAGTCCCATTGCTGAAGGGGTAAGAGCAGAATCACCAAATTGCGCCAGTTCACGAAATATTGACGATTGTAACCTCCTAAAAATTTACACTTTTATATTTTTTCTCTAGACTCACCGTATACAACAAGAACATTTTATAGGCTTAGGCTTACTCGTGACGTTTTTGTTTACCTTCAGCAGATGGTATAACCAATTTAAGTAAAATTAAAAATAATTGTTGTACGCGGGATGCACAGCGAACTGATGTTAATGAATATCAGTGAATTTCTTGTCTTTAAAACGTGATGATCAACGTAAAGGTAATTGAACGAGGTTTTAATATCAGCGCGACTTTACGCGCCGATTGATTTCTTTGTTCAAATCTCACAAATGAAATATTCAATGTGAGATAAGGAAAGGTAAAAACGATATTTTTTCCCTCAGTCCCAAAGGTGTTCGCGATTTTATAGGCATTTTGCCGAATATCTACCTGTTAACGAAGTGAAGGCCGGGTGGGAAATTTGAGATGGATAATCGGAAAATGTGTCGACATATTTTCACATGAATTACCTCTATCCTTGGTGTCTTATATCTTAATTCTTTTTATTTAATATGACCTACATTGACCAGTTCTCTTGTTATTAGCTAACTTGTTTCATGTCTTTGGCTTCCAAACAAAAAACAAAATAAAATAATATATCTTAATGACCATGACTAAAAAAAAGTTTTAACATTTGTGTATGATTATTTGAGTTAATTAACATATGAAAGTTGAGCTACTTCAACATATATTATATTTAAAAAAAAGAATAATAATTCATCTGTTGCTTATAGGTAGCATATGTTACGAAAAGGTGAGAAAATCGTGAGGCAAGTATTAATCCTATCGCATTACAATCTAGCTGATATCAGCTACTTTGTCTACGGTGTTTATATTTACAATGCATTTTTTATATACAGAAGAAAATACATAAATGAAAAAAATCAAAGCAAAAATACACTTTGTTTATAAAATTCCTTTTATCTTTGTAGTGCTTATAAAAATCGTAGTTATTTAAATGTTAAAAACTTTGTATTAAATGAAGATGATAAATTTCTTTCTTCTAAATAAGGCACAAGGCGTAGGAAGGAAAACTCAAACAAAATGGAAATCTATTGTATAGTGTTTGCGTGACGCGCCCATTACAAGCAAACATTTATGATTTTATTCACATAGATTGTTGTATGCTATAAAACAGTCTGTTACGGGATAACATAGCAACTCTGGTTGAAAAATAAAGACAGCGTTATTTATTCATTATCAACATACTGCAGTTATTGCCACCTGTACTTATAAATGATGCTTCGTACTTCCCAAAAAAGCTAAATAATAAATTTCTAAAACTAAACTAAATATTGTGAATTAGACAAATAATAAGTCAGTATGGCGATGGCGATTAGCTCTAGTGACTTGTTCATGCATTAATAAGAAAAAATAATTTAATAATAAAAATGACATCTTAGCATGAGCATAAGCATTATTTTAAACGTAAAAATACGTCTCAACGATCCACCGCAATATAACAAGTTTAAAGATGAAAAATACAATCTCATATTTTCCTCTGTCACCTGAAGTCTTACAATATTTTTAAAGAAAGCACACATTCTGGTTCGAGATGACAGTGGGGAATATCAAATTAGAGTGAGACAAATAGAGAACGTTATTGCAATGGTTTCTCTGTGATCTGACTTTTCTTTTCTAAGTTGAAACTTCGGAGAGATAAATTGCTTTCATAGAACAATCGTTTCCGCGACTTTGTTCCATTGTGCATATTAGTCAAATAACTTCTAAACAACATTTCTGCAAATGTATACCCGCGTATAGAGTACCTTATGATATACTCTGATTTGGAGAACGAAATGATTACTAATTACACCTACGATATCGAATCATGAAGTAACAGACTGTGGCGTTTTCAAAACGGCGATAAAGCTGAGTTCGTAATTTCAACAAACCGTATAACATTACATGAAATAGAATAATGATCATCTCACTTAATAAAGGCTACTCAGATCGTTCCCTCGGTGGTATAAGAAACCCTTTAATTTTTTTAAAACCAAATTAAGCTTGATATTAAACGAACTTCATAAAATATCAATTTGCTCTATCAAACGACAAAGCGCCCTATTTTAGCAGACGCGAAGAAAAAATTAATTCATTTAACCTTTCAACAGGTCCCGAGTGCTTCAAAAACACGCACTTTGTAAACTCGCTCTATTATTTAGGACCAACCTGTGTATTACTACTACCTTCATAAGGAAATCCAGTTTTAATTTATGGTTGTTAAGGTTGAGAATTGCTTAATACTAATGTAGGTCGCTTCGCCTTTTGATTCGAATAGGAAACTTTAGCCATTTTGAGGTAAGAACAGAGTATTAGTTCGACAAGTTTAGGTGGTTTTCGAGTTATCTCCGCCGTTTAAGAGGGCTACAGGTGAATTTTATCTGTAACTTTAGTGCGTAGGGTACAATATCCTTCGTAGAGTTCGAGGTAGACAAACAAAGGTACAGTATTCGTTGCCGACACATCCATTATGTTTTCGCGTTTGTTTTAATTTGGAACTTATTTTAGGTTTGCTTTTAAGCCGTTTGTTCCTTCAAATTTATGTCATGAGGCGTCGTGACCCCGCTCTTTCGATTTTTGTTTTCAAACTGTTCATTAAATTTGTTTCACAACTGTCGTCCCAGTTTGTATACATATATGAACATGTTTATGTCTGTTTGTGCGTTTTTTTAACTTCGCTAAATATTTTCTTATAGTGTTCACTGTCATATGGGTTTGTTTTTCGAACTGACATATTCACCGTAATAAGACGTCCGACATGTATTCTTGACTAACATTACTTATTGTAGTATATCAGTTCGATTAATATCTTAAATTCTATCACACATTTATAATAATGGATAATAAAAATTAGTTTGTGTTACGAAACGTTTTTGATGAACTGTCAACATCAAAACGAAAAAACTTGAATCCAGCAGTATAGTCCGTGTCAAACTTTTTGACCGCTCTGAAGTAGATGCGCAGAACACAGATTTTAGTATCAGTGGGTTGCGTAAGGGGTGAAGGCCGAGAAGGCTCGCCCGTGCGCGTTTTTCGTGTCCATCGCACCAATACCGACATGTGTTTTACTGCGCGTGCTAGTTGCAGTACAATCGCATTTATAATAGATTCGCTGTTGTATATGTCGCATCCGGGTCGTTAGTATGGAACGTCAATAACACACAAAAGTCAAAGTACATGTACAGAGCCTAGATTGGGAGGGATGGTGTTTATAAAAATGAGTGTCTTCTTCATCGGACTCCCGGGAGTTCGATCCCGGGAGTTCGATCTCAACCACGGTTGTGAGTGGACGTATCCGTTCGCGCTGTCGGTGATGTCCGGACCGATTTTCCTACTACGGTTGCTTGTAGTGTCGTGAATACTTGTGTTCATAGTACTTCGAGTGATATTAGTTAGAATACGATTTTTCGGAAACCGTACTTTTCAGTACGACTATTCAAACCGCACTTCTCAGTGCGAAGAGTGTAAATTTGGTAAAATAAATCACGTGTTAGATTCGTTCGTGAGTTGAATGTGTCGTGTTAATCATTTCTGTGTGTGTCTCTTTTATCTACCGAGCTCGGATAGCTCGTTACAATCACTTTGGCGCACCCCCCTGCCTTTCAGGTAGGGAGGCTCGAACATCGAAATACTACCAGAATGGCCGCTCTGAAAATATCTCCCGAGCATGAGCTCACTAGGTTGCGACGTTTTGTCGGAAGTCGAGACCCGCAGCTATTAAAAGCGTATTGGATATACGTTTCCCAAAACGAGTGCTCAAGCGACAAACAGTCATCTCAACCATCACTGAGTGCTACCAATGGAAATGCTGCAACATCTCGCGCGCGCCCAGCTGAAAGGAGTGACACCATGACCTCTAGCTCTCATTTGACCGAAACTCCTGTGACCCGTGAGCGCTCCCGCTCAAAAATACGCACAGAGAACGTGCGCTCACCTTCAAAACAATCGCCTGAGGCCAACTCAACCGCCGTTGCAGTTCACACGTCGAATTCATTCGCAATACTAGACACGGAAACCGCACCGTGTAACGCCGTAGAAGCACTAATGCCCGATTTCGCCCGCACCCCCGCTCCAATAATTCTTAGTTCGAGCTCCGACTCTGGCTCGGACATGGAGCTTGACATCGCCGCTGCCTCCTCGAACCATGACGGATTTAAAAGTGTTACCCGCGTTCAAAAACGGAAAAAACACACCACCCCTTCCTCTTCCGACACCGAAACTGTAGAGGAACCCGTGCAACCGAAAAAGGCTGCCATCATAGGTGACACCTACACGTCACGTTCCTCTGCTGTAGACTCTACCTCTACTTCCGCCTCAGCCCAAGCCCAAGTCGTAGGCTCCGCGGCAACGGCTAAGAAGCCCCGCACTCCACCGCCTGTCACAATCCAAGACAAATCATCTTGGGTCTCTATCTCCTGTCAACTAAATCAGAAGGGGATCAGATACACTTCGGCACTGAATACCCCCGCGGGTATCCAAGTTAAGGTTCCCTCCACCGATGATCACCGCAAACTTACCTCTTTCCTCAGGCAGCATAAGTATGCTTACTTCACCTACGCACTAGAGGAGGAACGACTTCTCCGCGTAGTTCTTCGCCGCGTCCCGGCCGAAGTTTCAACCGATGACGTGGCGATGTCGTTGAAGTCACAAGACTTTCCGGTCCGGGAGGTTCACCGAATGTACCATCCCCGCACCAAAGTCCCCTTCAGTCTGGTTTTGGTTATTCTTGACCGAACTAAAGAAGGAAAAGCCATTTTTAATCTTTCTTCCGTATGCGGTCTTACAGGTGTGACCGTCGAGGCTCCGAACAAAACCTACGCACCCTCGCAGTGTCACAACTGCCAGGCGTATGGTCACTCGGCAAGAAATTGCCATCTCCGCCCTAGGTGCGTGAAGTGCCTCGAGGACCACTCTACCAAGGAGTGCACACGTACCCCAGCTTCTGCCTAACCTCCCAGCTGCGTGCTGTGTGGTCAAGCGGGTCACCCTGCGAATTATCGCGGGTGTTCTCGTGCGCCTCGCACAAAGCGGCCACGACAGCCGAGACAGGCTAACCAGGTTAGGGTACCTGCTACTGCCACTCATCCTCAACTCTCACCTCTAATGTCCTTAGAGGCTTTTCCCGCTCTACCAAGTAATTTCAGGACTTCGGCAACACCCGCATCCGCATCAAAAGCCCCACAACAGTCTGTGACGGCTCCCTCGGCCCCTTGGGCTCCCAGGCCCCAGTCACCGAAGGCCACACAGATAACCCCGGTCTCTTCTTTCTCCATCACCGGTATCGAGTGGGTGGGCCAGCTTCTCCTCGTGCATGACGTACAGGAGATCATTGCTTTCAACGCGATGATAAACAGTAATAAGGACCTCGGTCTCCTAAATGCAATCTCGCAGTTTCCTGACGTTGCGACTACCATCCAACGCCTCGCCCGTGCTTCCCACAAGTAAGTTCCTTTTACAATGGATAGAATAAAACCACGTAGTATTTGTCTTTCCTTTTTTAATGCTCGAAGCCTTAAACCCCAGCGCGATCAAGTAGCTGCCTTTCTACGTGAACATCAAATAGATGTGCTTCTAGTTCAAGAAACACTTCTAAAGCCCGGTAATCGTAACCCCGCGATTGCGAATTACAATATAGTTAGAAACGATCGCATAACTCGAGGCGGTGGCACCCTCATTTACTATAAACGATCGCTATATTGCATGCCAATGGACCCTCCTCTTGATCTTTTACATATGGAAGTGTCAGTATGTAGAATAGGTATGACGGGTCATCCACCTGTCACAATAGTTTCCGCGTACCTCCGCCCGAGCAAAAGAATACTTAGATCTGACCTCGAGGCTCTGTTTTCGCTCGGCGATTCCGTTATAATAGCGGGCGACCTCAACTGCGGGAACGTCATCTGGAACAGTTCGAGTACCTCTCGCAATGGAGAGTTGCTTGAGGATCTAGTAGACGAGCTTGAATTTGACGTCGTAGCTCCTCTTGAACCTACTCATTATCAGGATCACTGTCGACCGACAGTGTTAGACGTAGCTCTCCTAAAGAATGTCTCGCTTTCGATACGACACGTTCAAGTTATACACGAGCTTGACTCTGATCACCGTCCAGTTATAATACAGTTAGGTCATTTGGATGACACCAGCCCTCCTTTCGTCAGAGTGCCTGACTACGCGAAGCTCAATAGGTACCTTAGTGATAACCCCTCCTCGTCCAGTCTTGATAAGATCCCGGACATGCTAGTGTCCAAAGCTGATGCCAACCTGGCTATCGATTCCCTGGTCGACCACCTTCAGACTGCCATCAGGGTGACCTCAAGAGAGGTACAAACGGCGAACGACCGCCGTTTTATACTTCCTGATGACGTGAGAGCTTTGATCACGGAAAAGAACGCCGCGACGCGAGCTCACGACACCTATCCATCCGAAGAAAATCGTGCCCGCTTACGCACGTTGCGGAAAGCGGTGAAGGCCCGCATTTCCGAGATCCGTGGCGAAAGATGGGATAGGCTCTTAGAAGACATCAAACCGTCTCATCTGGCGTACTGGAAGCTAGCACGATCCCTAAAAGCGGACAACACCACTTCGATGCCTCCCCTCGATAGAGGTCCAGGTATGTCACCTGCATTCGATAGTATAGACAAAGCGGAATGCCTAGCAGCAAGCTTAGAAAAACAATGTTCTCCAAACACAGTGAACACTGACCCAGTCCATATCCGATCGATTGAAACCTCGGTGGAGAATGCAATCCTGTTCCCCCCCACGGATACTCTAACCCCAGTAACCCGGGAGGAGGTCTGTGCCGCTATAAAACTTCTGAAGCCCAGGAAATCTCCTGGTCCTGATGGTATCAAGAATGAAGTTCTCAAACTACTTCCCGATCATCTCATAGCCCTCTTGGTCTGCATCTTCAATGCGGCCATGGCCCAGGGTTATTTTCCAGCCGTCTGGAAAAAGGCTATAGTGATAGGTATTCACAAACCTGGTAAAAAAGCCACACTTCCTGATAGTTACCGCCCGATTAGTCTTCTCGACACACTCGGTAAACTCTATGAGCGGCTCCTTCTGAACCGTCTCCAGACCACTATGTCCGTTTTAGATCTGCTACCACATGAACAGTTCGGCTTTCGAGCTGGACACTCTTGTACACAACAAGTGCACCGCCTCACGGAGCACATCCTGCATAACTTTACTGAACCTAGAATATCATATCGCACTCTCGCGATCTTTTTCGATGTAGCTAAAGCTTTCGATAAGGTGTGGCACGCCGGACTCGTTTATAAGCTTCTTCAGTTTCGAATCCCCGATAGATTAGTTCATATCATTCGCGACTACCTCTCGAACAGAACTTTCCGCTTCAGAGTGGAAGGTGAACTCTCCCGACCACACCCAATACACTCAGGTGTTCCCCAAGGATCTATTCTTGCACCATCCCTGTTTAACTTGTACATTAGCGACCTACCACGATCTCCGGGAGTCGAAGTAGGTTGTTATGCCGATGATACAGTGATTTTTGCTTCAGGCAGGCAGAGAGTGCATCTCAGAGCACGCATCCAACGTGCTGTTTGTAATCTCGGCGAATGGTATCGAAGATGGCGTATAGAAGTTAATCCAGATAAGAGCTCCGCAATACTTTTTGATTCCTCTAATAAACAGAACACATTAAAACCTCTCAGGCTATTCGATACTGACATCCCTTGGGCTACCGAGGTTAAATATCTCGGTGTCACATTAGACAACAAACTTACCTTTAAAACTCACATCCAGAGAGTGCGGAACAAGGCTGCTATGGTCTTGAGCCGATTACATATGCTATTATGCTCACAGAGCAAAATGTCACTCAGACATAAGCTCACTCTCTATAAGACGTGTGTCCGCCCTATTCTTACGTATAGTTGCCCCGTGTTTGCACATACATCGAAAGATAATTTTGAAAAGTTGCAGGTCATACAAAATCGCTTCTTACGAAAATGTGTTGGCGCCCCCTACTATGTTCGGAACGACGATCTTCATAAGGATTTGGATATTACTTCGATTCAAGCGTACATCAAGTCCGTCACAGCTAATTATTTCGACAAGGCCACAAATCATCCCAACCCGTTAGTGGTATCTGCTGCAAACTACACCCCCAAGCCCGCCGCAAAGTATCCTAAAAGACGACCGCGACACATTTTCAGCGATCCCCCGGATGACATAACGGCTGCGAATGATCTGCATACCGACGACTCTTTAAATAGAGCGTCCTCGCGCCCACGCCCCCGAAACCACCGATCACGCCGACACGGTCGGGCGGTCAACTTCGCTCCCGCACACCCGCCACGTCCTCCTTCGGCAGCAGCTTAAGCCTAGGTTCGATCCCTCGGACGGGAGCCCTCGAGCATGCTGCTAGCGCGATACAGTGACACCACATTCACTAGCTCCTTGCACACACGACACTGCACTCCACACACGTGCACATTCACACGGTACGTACACTGGTTCTGTAAGGGACCGTTTTACCTTTTTGGCTAGTTAAACTTAGCCAAAAATATCAGGCACTATATGCATGTGCGCTTTAGTGTGACACATATGAAGGTATGCATATGTGTCTCACTAAAGTGTACATGTATGGCATATAGATATTTTATTTTATGTAGATATTTTAGTTCGATTCACGTTTATCCCAAGGCAACTGCCCAAGCCGAGGTTCGGCCATTCTGGCACCCCTGAGCTTGTTGCCTCTCGGCTGAGTGCCCTAAGCGCTCGCCCTAAAAGTCTGGTGAAGCTGTGAAGGCCCATTAGGCCGACAGCGTTTAGTCAGTTCGAAAAAAAAAAAAAAAAAAAAAAAAAAAAAAAATCGGACTCCCATATCGTTCTGATCATTCTAGTGATACTTGCATAGGAACTGTACTGTGTATTTGAGATACCTACTATGTAAATAGTACCTACCTATTGTGATAATAATAGTTTATTTTAACCTACAAAGTGTTCATTTTCTCGCTCGGATCCCTGCTGATGCCCACAATGAGTGACCGTGGGGGTAACACTTCTCCGACATAAATTACATATTATTGTTACTTTCGTTCTTTGCTTTTCCTTGCTGATATTTATTATTTTCGTTATTTTTTCACTTTATTGTTAATTGTTGACATTTGTTATTATTAGTGCAGCAATTCAATTCGATAAATAATGTTTCTATGGAAACAGTTGCCCCATTACAAACACATGTTTATTACAAAGTATTTATTTACTACGAATGTATTTAATCTACAATAACACTATATACATAATAGCTACTTAGTATATGCTACTAAATATAACCTACAGATAGAAAAAAATACTGTATAAGGCAGATCATTCAATTAAAGTACGCGATCACCTAAAACTCACCAACAAGCTGGTGATAAATGTTATCTGGAGCCAATTGTAATTTACATAACTTGATGAATTGTTATTATTCAGCTATTATTAACTTCATTTCTAGTTTTTACTTTAATTTGATGAATCCTGTAATAATTTAATTTTTACTGTCCGGTCATTTTAATGTCTAAAATCCTTTGCAAATAGTTTATATGTATGTATAAATCTACTCAATTCTAGTAAACAGTTATTCGTAAATTAGCTGTCAAAGCGTTTACAAAATTGTCCTATTGGAGTCATATCTTCCTTTTACGTATAAAAGCTTCTGAAATCAGTACCGTTAACCACGACACAACTTTAGGCACATCCCTTTTACTTAGTATCTACTTGAATATGAAGTAATTAAAACATATTACCAAGACAACTTAAGGATTTTAAATTCCAATAATAATATTTTGACTTTGTTGTGTATTAACGTCTTGACTATACAATGCACAATGCCGGACTTAAAGTTATATTCAAAGCGGCCACAAAGTTTGACGTGGACTAAATGTGCCTAAATCATTTGAACGCTTCGTATAGGTACTGCACTCTAGCAATACCGGGGCGGTTCGCTAGTTACCAATAATATAATTTACATTGATTTATCGATCACCCTTGCCATTATTGAACAATGGCTACCAGAATAATATGCGTTTGCGATATACGTGCAAATATCCTCACAAAATTTTCATTCGTTGTCAAATTACTAATGCCTAATGTAACTCAGTCAGCTAACTCGCATTATTTGAGTTTCGACATTTCACTACATAGTGTAACAATGTACGAATAGTACAAATAATCTGTTTTAGTAGTTAAATAGTTCACCAGTGCGTGTCGTGGCAGAAATTATGTTAATATATATTTTAGTGTTTGTGGTTTTGTACTCTGTGCCATATTTGTGTAGAAGATTTTTTCATAGTTAAAAAGAATATATTAAAATGTGGTGAAATGTAGTAAAAATATCTCTAGATAAGAATGATAATATATTAAAATGATATTGAGGGTAGCGCGCAAGGAAACATGTCCCTTGAGATTGTGGCGTGTAACGAGCAAACTCTGTCTCACCATTCATTAGCATTTGCAAATATTTCCTTCTACTAGGTTTTCACATTTAATGCTCTTGTTGAGCTAGTAGCTCACCGTTGAACTCGTTATTTCATAGAACCATATTGTATTTTGAGATATATCGGCTGCCAATAGGTATATGTTAACATGTTATAATTATTTTATATTGATAAAAATAAATTATATAAAAGTAAACCTTATCACAGTATTACATTACCAAGACATGAAGAAACATGGTTAATGTTTTATTATCACACAAAATAATATAAATACTAAATATTAATACTAAGAACTTCAGCAGTTCATTAATGCCAATACATGGCGTTCAACATATAACGCCATTTTCTAAATCTATTACTACTCTAATATATAATCTAAAAATTTGCGAATTATAACTACATGTATCTATAAATATATATTTTACGATCCCACAAGGGTTATATTTGAATTTCTATTTAGTTTTGTGATGAACATAGTACAACTTATTGAATCTTATCACTTTTTAAAAGGCGATGTGTTCTAAGATGATAAACAGGTACGACTTTCCATTAGCGTCCGTCGAATTAACCGTGGGGAGGGGGATGGGAGGGAAGGGGATGATCAGTACTAACACCCCTTAAAAGGAAAAGTTGCGGAGCCCCCACCTTTTCGAGTTTTTAAACTTTTAATTCTGCGGAAAAATTCCGAATTTCTGTATCTATTTTGACTCTGCAACGTCTCCGGCGCTGCGGGAAGAGCAGCCTCGACGCCCTTGCGTAACATATCCCAGGCATCTATCCTCGCCTCAGCAGCCTCGGCTTGTTGGTCGCCTTCGGCGACCAGCCTCGGCCGCTCCGGCTCGTCCAATGCCTACGATTTGTTACAGCGGGCGGAGGCTGCTCTCCCTACGCGCCTCCGGCTCTTTAAAAACACTCTAGGGGTAGGACAATCTCGTCCCAGGTGGAGTCTGGGTCATTCAAACAGGTTCTTTAACATAAGTCGAACCTAACCTATTTTATTTGTTATCTCAATAACAACAAAAATGGCGTCAGTTTTACGTTTCGTTTCACAAGCCGGTTGAACGTCTTTACGAGTCATAAACTACACATTTTAATTTTAATAGTTCGTAATGAAAATAATGATATAATTTTATATACATAAACTGTAAAATATATGTGTGTATGAAAACTATTGAATCAAGTATTTAAAAATAAATATTTATGAAAATTTATAAAAAATTAAATTTCACGTAACTTATGACAACATAACCGTAAGTAAAACGAAACGTTCAATGGCGAGATTTCGCTATAATCTGTGGTAAAAATTACGTAAATATTGCAAAAATAATTGATTTTCAATAATTTTTTTCTCAAAAACTACGCGTCTCCGCATAGTGAAACTTTGTGTGTGTTCTTATATTAATGTAATCTATCTATAAAAAAAATATCAACTCCCAACTCGACGGACGCTAATGGAAAACTGAGCCGATAAACATCCTAAATCTACAGAATTTAATTTGAGTGTAATAGCCAGCCAGGCGAACTTAGAAAAAATCCCAATCACCATGCAACGGTTTCATCGGTATGTTTTCCTTCAGTGAAAGCTCCGACTCAGTCGCAAGGATTTTTGTCTACCTCGATCAACAAGGTGTAAATAACATTTATAGCACAAGAATAGAGAATAGCAAGGGATTTTATGAGTAAAGGAGGAAATATTATTATGTCGAAGAAAAAACATGATTTACTACAAATGTATTAATACTAATTTGTCTCTATTGAATAGTTTATGCATCTTTATATTTCAGTTTGAAATCATTAGTTCTTGCTATAACGCCTTATATTTACGAAATAGCAATACATCGCTAAACTTATGCTTTTATTTTTTATCAGGCGGTGGACATTATATCCGACATAACCTACACCACGTCTATTATATTCAATGCCCTTTGTTGGTAATACTTTATTCTATTCAGGTTTAACAAAAGATGCGATGTGATGAAACTAGAATAGATAAGGTTATAAATGTATTATATGCACAAGTGGATATATAATTACAAACATACAAAAAAAGAGTCCTTTACAAAAATACAGAGGTTCACAAATAGACGATAGGATATGGTGAGAGATAAATCTCATATAATTAGAGCAGTGCTAAATATGAAGGTGGAGAGATATAAGACTAAAGGGAGACGTTAAAAGGTATGTATGGATAGTGTTACGAATGTCATGTGTGTGTAGCGAGTTGACGGCTGATGAGAAGAGTTGAAGTGGATCCTTATTTCTGGAACGATCTTAAAAACATCGGGTAATATGTAAACCATGTATGTGTAAAAAGCATTAAAGCAGTAGTTATTACGGATTTAACCTTCAACATATAATATATTCTTAAGCACCTCCTCTCTCCTCGTTTCGTGTGACTAAACTTTATTTATAATGAAATAATGATTTGTTTTAATGACTTTGTATATGGAGCGGTTTCGCCATTTTGTTGTTTACCCGTATTTGATTATTTTGTGTAGGTATATAAATCAAATTACTGTTCATGTATTGTGATATAGCTTTGATTATAGCGCGACCGTTGCCTTCGGTTCGGACCCCTGCAATGAGCTAGAGTTTTAGTGTATTGGTAGTTGCACTAGAAAGAAGTTGTCTTCAGGTTTAAAGTGTTACCCTATTGGTTCATAGTTATACTCTGTGCCACTTAAGACCAGGAGATGTAAAGAAGTTATTATTTAGAAATACTAGATATTACTCGATGCCTTTGTCATGTGCTTTAAGGTCTGTGACGCTCAGCTAAGAAACAAAACAATATATATTGCGCATGTGTTAATCCCGTGGATCATCATCAGCTGAGTTTTGTATTAGCACATTGTTTAAAATAAGTCTTGCAGATTATTTTTGATACACAAAACAGTCGGTGAACATATATCAATGAAGCGGGCTGATAGCGGACTAGTTAAGTTTCGGGATCATCCAAAGTATATCCAACTAACGAATATATTGTATCAATGGTCGCAATTGTACTTGTATTGTGTTGTGCTTATCCTGAAGCACTGTGCCGTCGTTTTATCGTGTTATTATAAAAATAAAACTAAAAGCAGTTGGAACTTATTATTGAGAGTATAAACAGCATATTTTGTAGAATAGATAAACAAACAAGCGAACCTTTCAATGTTGTTTATCAGAAGAAATTTCGTCAAAGTCAAACTGTAAACGTTTAACAGGGCGTATATATTTATTTGGGTCCGTTAATCCCATGTTAAATACGAGAGGGCCCAATGTAGAGCAATTTAAACGAACATGTTTAATCCGCCCTTTGTAATGACCCAACTTAGGGTGTAGGGTTCGCGCGTTGCCCAACTTTTTTTAGGGCCTTCGAAATATATAACTGTAAAATTTTTGAAATTGTTCCTGAGAGCGTTCTCTTTGAGGCTTTGTATTACATTACTTGATTTTTATTCACTTAAACATGGATATATATATCTATTCAAGTATGATTGATATTGAAGGAAATTAACTTGTGGCCTACATAGCCTTAAGTAAACATTCTAATCATTAACTTGTACGTTGTTAACTGAAGAATTTACAAATTTACAGCTAGATAAATATATTTATACGAAACATTACCTAGGTTTTTGTAGGAAAGTAATTCGACAGGGGTAATTTACAAATGGTCGAAAAAAAAAGAACGCTGTGTACGATAGCACGATATAGAATGACAAAAAGCATACCATTTGTACAATACGTTTCATGTCTACCACACACTTTTATAACCATCGATGAGTTTAGTGGTTTGAAGTGTTAATTATGAAAGCGTTTTTAATACTTCCTAGGTTTTAGTGTTTTGAATACAATCTCACCTGATATTAAATGATAATACGGTTTAGAATAATAACACGCTAAACCACTAGACGAGGACCGACTCCCAGCTGCAGCTCCCGGAATACGCTTATACGTTCTTGATGACAGATTTACACTTTGAGTGTGGTGGCTTGCCAAAGAAGCTTACAAAAACCCTACCACGATGTTGTGGTTATATCACTATGTTTTTATTCATCGAAGGCTCCAGTGCATTCGCAAAGATTCGAATCTATGTCGATCGATGCGGTCTCTGAACAAGTTAACCATTAACCCATCATATCTTTAAAATTGGCGTAGCCGATGCTATAATTTGCAGCTCTCACTAGATCTAAGGGGTCATCTAAAACTGTTTTATAATAAAAAAAAAACATTACCGATAATGTAAATATAAAATATTAGCTGTGCCCGCGGCTCCACATGTTATTATTTTTTGCCATTATTTATTGCATAGAAAAATTGATGTTGCGTAAATATTCTCTGGTATATCTACACAAACCTATTTACTGTTAAACCTTGTTGAATGGTATAGAAATTGGTGGTCTGCAGCGTCATCTACTGATGATTAAATGGCGAACATAGACACAATGAGTACCTATATGTACCGGCACTCATGACAGTCGGTCACACAATATTGAAACCAATATACCAATATTAATTTTTATGTCTATGGGCGGCGGTGATTACTTACCATCAGGTAACCCGTCTACTCGTTTGCCTCCAATCGCATAAAAAAATAAATTATATACACTGATATAGTCGTGATTTGTCCAATACGCTTAGAAATCGGTATATGTGACAGTTGATTTATTTTATTGAAGATTAAACCTATCTTAGTTTTGTATCACAGATATCAATATTATTCACCCTATATAAAGTAGCAAACGACTACTCTTTCCCTCTCTACCTCTGTACATATGAAAATCTCAGATTACAATCTTTAATTTACAAAAATCCCTTACAAATGTAACCGCGGCAAATAGGCTGAATTACTCCGATTGTCATTGCACAAAACTTGAGATTCTACATTTAACTGGTTCTGCCGACGACATAATCACATTTAAGCGGAACGGACGGGAAAATTATCCGATCTCTCTGACCACAGACAAAGAGAAACAGGTTGTTCACTCCGCTCTAATGAAGTTACTAGATATAGAATAAAAGCTAGGGTATGGATAAATGAAGCTGAATCGGGTGGCTTTGTCTAGTTTATATTGTAATACAGTGTAAACTGTATATAACGACACTTAAGAAACTGTGCATTTATTGGCGTTATAGAGAGTTCTTTTAAATAGAGTGATTAGTATTTTACTATTCTTATATTTATTTACTAATATAGTGCACATTTTACAAAAGTATAAACAACTTAATAACAATGCTTATTATGTATAGTCTGTCATCTGCGTTTGGTGTTTTTTGTTGCTCAAGTTGTATAATTTTATTTTTATATGTATTTTACTCGTATCTTGGGACATGCTGGGATCACCTTGATTATATAAAAAGTATTTTTCTAATAACTTTGCTTGTTTGATGCTTGGTTTATTTGGTTTTACCGGGTGTCAAGAAAATTCCGGATTCATCAGCATAAAATGTCACGTGAGCGTACCTTTCTTTGAATTTGGGCTACATTCTATATATTATCATCAGTAATACTTGTACCAACACTTCAAGCCTCTCCGTTAATTTTATTATAGTTGATATGGTGCTATCGCTTAAAGTTATCGCGCCATCCTTCTGATGCTTTACCGAAGCCTAGTTCTTCAGCAAACTTTTCTGTCTTAGCTTTCAATATAGGCCCCGAGACAGACATATTAATCTGATGCTATTTGTAAAACCATGATAACATAGTTTGATTACGTATTTAGGTTTTTTTAATTTCCTAGTCTGTTTTCCATCCTTATCTGCTTTTAGGATTTTTTCCTTTTTCATCCCTAGAGCGACTAAGTCCAAAGCAATTTTTACCAGCCATTTTTTTGTTCCGCCTCAATTGAGCGTATTAATAAACAATTCTCATTTTAAAGAGAATTTCTAAATTACGCAACCTACATTTGTATTAAACTCCAATTACACATTTATAGTATTAATAACGTTTTATAAATTAATATACTCTCCAAACTATATAAATATGTGTGTATATATTGTCTGTGTCTTTCGTTCACGTAGTTAAATGATACGTCTTGGAAAGAGACAGGAGTCATGAGACGAGGCGCTAATGGTATATAGCGCATGGCTTTGGTATAATAATCTATTATTCTAGTGTTAGACTAGACTTATTTATGCCAATCTAACCGAGCTCCATTTTTTAATTTATCAATACTATTTATCAACCTTTAAGACGGACGCACAATATAATTAAAGAAGCTGCAATCTCTTTTTTGTGATTGGTGTACAAACAAACATTAATATTAAATTTAACTTGGAAATTAGAGTATATCGTCTCTCTAAGTTTTGATAACTACTGGGGATTTAATTCGGAACCCTGAAAGTCATATATTTTTGAAATAGCACTATGGTGGCAAGCGGCACGATGAGCTGGACAGTGGTCTATGGATGCTTGCAGAAGCCACAACATGCTCGTTGCTGAAATCAAAATCAAAATTACTTTACCTATTCAGTTTATGCGCTGAGACGGAACTTATGAACGTCAAAACTACCATCGGTTCGGAAAACAAACCAGTTATCTAATTTGGTTATAAAATGTGACACTGTTACCTAAACAATTGTTACCGGTCGTAGTGAGTCTAAACCACGGAATAACCAATTTGTTATTATTTCTACTATTTAAATTATATCGGTCTTTTACTAAATTCAGTTTATCTAAGTTATTGCAGATATACATTAGATTTTCAAGAATGTATTGGAAGAGCAGAGTTAAGATAATGAATTCCTGGAACTTGGCCTTTAATGACTTGCGAGGGTCCATATCATAAAATGCTCGAACTGACCGTTTTTGTAGTAAGAATATGGTGTCTACCTCAGCTGTTGTCCCCCATAGCAAAACATCATAAGATATTAAGTTATGGAAATAAGCAAAGTAGACTAACTGAACCTTTAATATAAGTTTCCAAGCAAACCTAAGCAAGGAAATTCCACAACTAGAATATTCACGTGAGAAACTCATCTGTCACCATTTTATTCCCAACGTGTGGGAATGAACTCCTTACTGATATCCTGTAATAATAAGCTATTTCCAATCTTAGCCAATTTACATTTCCCGATATTTCGCTTGCCATATTATATCATTAAATTATATTGTGTAAATGATATGCAATATTATAATCATAAATAACTATCGACTGTCCCTGCAGTCATCAAATATCAAGAACATAATCGTGTGAGTTTGCCAAATAACGCTTCTGAACAAGCAATGTATTACTATTTAAATTACCTTTGTGAGTTGTAGTATCAGGGAAAAACGCCGAAAATACTTAGACTTAGGTCAAAAGGCCTGTTAGTAATTTTACAAAGTGTGAACAAGGAGTACCATAAAGATAAGTTCTATTCACCGCGAAACCTTCCCCACTGGGACCTTGAGCTCTGAGATCGTTATGCGGTTGTAGAGTGATGTCTTTCAGTGCCTCATGTTTGTCACGTCACTAGTGGCATATTTATTAGGTTACATAGGTTTATTATTAAGTATTATGTAGGTTTGTATTTGGTTTAACCATTTCGTTTTATATAAATGGGCTTGAATACGTATTTAAAATTTTTAAGGTTGTATGTGTATACTTGTTGTATGTTATTTATTTATATTATATGTATATTAGTTTAAGTTACGAGACTATTTTTTTTAATATACTTGTCCTCATTTTATTTCAAAGTAACCTCTAAGTTCTTTGTGATAAATTGTATAATGGACGTCAGAGGTCCATCAGGCAGGCTAAAGTCATAGTAACTTCGAAGTTTAAAACATTTTTGCCACAAAAATTGCGCCCGTAAAGTTTTTACGACCCTAAAACCTTTATGAAAAACTTTTATCTTGCTTATAAAGCCAGTTATTTAATTTTTGATGGTAAATTATATAAAGTCTATAGGCTCTGTAAACTCTTATAAGAGTATATCTTGATGATAAATACGTACGCTCTAATGCTAAGTTAAATATGAGTTTGAACAAAGTTAAACAATAAAACGGGACCTTAACGTTTCAAAGAGAAAGATTGAAAATCACGTTAAATCCCGTAACTCGGTCGTGTGACTTGCTGAGTTGAGTTAACACTGCTCGTTCAACGCATAAGCGAAAGCGTGCTTACACATAACTCATATTCCCTCCTAATATTCCATTTGTAAATCTTTTTACAAAGCATACACTATAGGCATTTTTTGATTTACATGCTTCATTGTTCAGTGGTAGCAACTTAATATTGAGTAGAAAAGGCACGAGTACGATACCATCGCATGAATAACTTTTGTGATATGATGAGCGTAATTGTTATTTCTTTGTTATGTTTACAGTATACGAGCTCTTTAGCTCGTCTTAAACAAGCTACGTTTAAGTTACAATTCAATAATCATACTAGACATATTGTCACCATATACGTATATATATATATATATATATATGTCATATATTTCTCACTATAACGGGAGATAACATTCAATAGGCGGAAAGAAAAAGAATATTGATATATATATAGTCGAAGGTGATAATATTCTAAATTGCCCTAAGGAGCTGCTGTAACAAGCAAACTATATTATAACTAGCGAATAGGTGAGCAGATACATGAGTATTAGAATTTCTTCATGACACAGTTCTGACAGGTTAACTATTAAGACTAAAATAAAAATGGTTAAAATACCCATTTTAATAAAATAAATAATAAAAAATCAGTTACGTATTTGATGCGATTTTATTTAAGAATGCAATCATTCTGTAATCTAGAAACTGTATATTTGTGTTTTTGATATTTAAATAATAACAATAAAATCGGTTCCGCTTCGTTAGTCATTATGTCCGCAGTGCAATTTCAACTGACGCATTATCCCGACAAATTCGCAACGACAGAGCTACAAAGACAAAGGTGATTCAGTATTTCGCGGCGCTTTGCGCTGACGTCTCTGCCTTGTGCCTTTTACACTTGAACACTAAATACGACGCTGTTTGTAAAATCCAGTTGAAAGATTTACTTGCATATGTTGTATTTGATTCGATTCTGTGTTATTATACTGAAAGACACGCGAAGACGTCATCTTTTAACGAGCTAGAAACCATTCGTCTTTAACTTTATTATTAACAACAAAGCCTAATCTCTCAGCAAAATGTATTTTGAAATATAAGTAATTAATGGCCACCAGCGACCACATCTGCCTCTAATTTCAACATAAACTTTCATGTTCATAGTTGAAACAGTGTTAGTGTCTATCAATCTAATATGATACATATGTGGTAAAATATACTTTTATATGTGTATATATAGTCATTATGAAACAATGTAATATTGCATACTAAGATAGTTTTAAAATAAATATACGATAGACTAAAACTTTAGAGGTAAATATATTTTTATAAGATATTGATTCATCTAAATGTATAAGTCACTAACCTTTCCTTTGGCTTCGCTCGCGTTTATATAAATATTTCCTATCCCTCGGAAACAGTAATCTTTCTCTGAATGAAAGGTACTCTATGTCCTATTCTGTATCGCTGACAACGTGTATGCAAAATGTTCGGTGCAGTAGTTAAAGTGTGAATCCATAACAAACAAATTCAAATTCGCATTAATAATATTATTGAGGTTGTATAACATATTATGTAGTTCGTTTTTCCTCACGATTAACAACTAAACTTTTTTCCTACTACACCAGTGTAGTATAACCGTATAAAGAAAAACGCGAATAGAATTAGTCATTCAAAACATATTATCTTGAAACGTTTTAACAACACAGCTGCACATGTCAACCAAACCAAATGATAACATTTCATTTGGTTCACAAATATAATTGCCTAGACAATGCATACAACATAAAGAATAAAATCAAGAAATGTTACAAATAGATTTGTATATTTGTACGTTTGTCCGTATATTAGAATCACGCAGTTACCACGAGGGAAAGGTCTTCTGAATTTATTACGTGACGTGATACGATCGGATGCCGGCTTTTTGCGTCCATCCCTACATTATCCATTTACAGGTAATGCTAGAATATTAGATAAATATATATTTTTTAAATGTTAACTGTTATAACTTATGTTTGTTTGATTCTAATTCGATGATAATTACTTTACTTTGACTGTCATTAATGTTACACACGCTACGAGTGTACGCTGGTTAGTGTTAAAACACAACTTACGGAGGTTACGTACTTTGATGAAAGACCCGCCATGTTGAAGAGATCTGAATAAACGTAAAGCAATATGAAGTATGTAGTAGGAAATGGGTTGAAGTTAAGCTTACAATAGAAATAAAGTGCCTGACCTACCGCAATACATATGGTTTCATCAGAATATTTTCTTTTAACGATAGATTCGGCTCATTACAAGGATTCGAACTTAAGTCAATCATCGCAGAATCCGAACACGATACATTATACTAAATACAATACATATATACTACATATGCAGAATCATCGTCTCTTAAACATTCATTAAACCTGGGGCGGTTTATTATCATAGAATTTTTATTACTGTCTATTCGTATTAATGATGTAATTTTATGTTAACTAATATTAAGCTATAACTCTTTCTAGTTTATTTTGTTACTAAAATATTTTCTAAATTTTTTTATACTCGTACATCTTATTCAGTTTAGTCCTAAATTATATTGTCACGGGTTCTTAAAACGAGCGCTAAATTTCAAATTATTCAGACAAGCGGACGTGGGTGTAAATTTAATGAAAAAATTCCTATGTTTGCATACATAGATACACGATTGTGTACAAAGGTCAAGAGAACAGAAGTGAGTTAAAAAAAAAAACAAAAAAGATATACGTTTTTAATTTGCTTAATGCTTAAATATCGCGCGTATAAAATCCTGGAATTATATTCGGATAAAGTTATTCATAAATGCAAATGGTGGGTTTAGCCCGCGCCGGCCGGAACCCCACACGCCTTGGCCCTGGGGTCTCCATGCGCGCATACAGTATCAACCCGAGGAGAGTCCGCCGTCCCGGGATTCCAAGATTATTCAATATCATACTTAATAGATAAATGCATATACTGTATTACATTTCTGTAGCAAACTCCAGTGATTTTTTCTACGATTAATTTTATAATAAAAAGCTTAATAAGTATAAAATTTATGATAATATACATAGCATAAAAATGAACTGCGAATAATTATCCTGTGTGGGATTCAAATTCATAACACTCGGGGCCGTCTATAAACGAGAGCATATGATTATGGGTAAGCGTATTGGAATAAAAAAATGTTTCCTTTATTTAAATAACTCTTGCGTTGAATTTACAGGAAATTGGTGATTTTTAATCGTTAAATCGGCCAGAGCACTATTACTTAGGCATTGTATAAATATCATTGACTCATACCAACCATATTTTGTATACAAATATAATGTATACCCATTGTTTCTGGCTACTACGCACCTGGGCTACCAGAAATAGATACTCTATCATTGTTAAATTCATTTAATATTTTTATTTTCATTGTAGTAATATTTATTCAGGTCTATACTGTTTTTTACGGGAGCAAGCTGAAATTTATTAAAAATAACTCAAATGCAAAACCGCTCTCAACTCGCGCATATTCGCGGTTTCACAAGTTAAGTTTGAAGCGACAGCGTTTTGTATAAAAATACTTTAAATTGTTTATGATTATTTGTGATTTATTAAATGCAAGAACTGTTTACACATTACATGTTACCTCTATTACAAATAATATTTAAAATGTAATTAAAATATAGTACTATAAAATATGTATCATATAAAAAAAACGTAATCTTTGTTTAATATTTCAATAACTAATAGAAATCAATGTGTATCTCTAGGTATTTTACATCTTAAACGAAATGTATGATTGTTCGTTCTCTATACGGTGCCATACCCTTCGTTTATCTGATTGTAATAACACTATACGTACGCGTTGTCAACTGTACAGAAAGGAATATAGGGATAATTTCATCCAAAAAAAAAAACGTGAGCGAAGCCGCGGGCATAGCCTATACGTTATAAATGGCATAATTATATTCACAAAATTATTTTGATTTCTCTGTTTTATATTTCTTAATATATTTTAAAAACATAATGACGAACAACCACATTCTTCGGTTTCAAAGTAGTACAGAGTATAAAGGATTCTATTGCTAATACGCGTGTCAATCGGATTCTTTCAACTCACTTCTCAGGAGCCTGTCTTTAGTTGATATCATTAGGACGGCTGGGTTAGTAATCGAATTGATTGTAATTACTAATTTATTTTTAAATTTTGAACTAGTGGCCCGCTCCAGCTTCGCAGGTGTATAAAATATATAGCCTATGTCATTCACTGAAAAAATGATTAAAATCGATCCAGTAGTTTTGATTTCTTCATTACTGCCCGTGGCCCGCACGCGTTAAATTTGGAGTAACCTCAAAAATAACAGTATTTCTCCACTATTTAATTTATGTTATTATACTCGTACATATAAACCTTCCTCATCAATCACTCTATCTATTAAAAAAAACCGCATCATAATCCGTTGCGTAGTTTTAAAGATTTAAGCATACATAGGGATATAGGGACAGAGAAAGCGACTTTGTTTTATACTATGTAGTGAAATGTAAAATAGAAAGTCGCCACTTCCTATGACATAGGGCAAGGAGATATAACCAAAAACTCGGCCGCTATGCGTTAACGTGGCTGTCAAAGAGATTTCGTGAGGTTTCATTATGTATTACAGCGTTATAATATATCGTAGTGTAGAGTGAAACTCACCGGGATTGCCTTACAGATAATATACATTTCTTTATTATTTAGTTTATTAAACTATCACATATATTAATCTATATATGAAATGTTAGTACTCAATTGAAAATTGTATGCGCAATAAACATCTTACTATTTTACAACTTCATGTCTTTTTATATAGTTCCCCCTTGTCTTATTTTTATTTAAAACTACCTTTAATTTGTGATTATATTATTTATCTGACTGCGCAAACGGAGGACAGTTTTTACCCAGTGTATGTATGTTCGTATATGTATGTATGGCACGGTCTTCATGCATTTATTATATATATATGTTGTCGTTCGATTTGTCTTAATGTTTACGTATTATTTCTGAACCATGACAGAGAGATGTTTTGGAATTATACAATTTATAGTCGTTTACTAAAGTGGACATATTTATTAGTATATTTTTAATTCGTTTTTTAAAGTGCTTAATTTTCACGAGAACTAACTACGGTCAAACAGTTTTTTCCCGTTAAACTAAGTAAATTGCAATTTGATTTGGTTTGGTTAGAAATCACCGAAGTGTAAATAATAGAGGTTCTAATCTATTCTTTATAAGATTGCTCACACACACTAGTGGGATATGAAAAATGAAAGGCAATTTGTTGTAGAAAGATTTCCAACCAAAGTGAAATTCACTTCGCATCATGGATAAAGGTATCTCAATTCTAGACGTCTATAACGTTTTTATGACATGGAATTTGATTTTCACATAGTGCGAAGCAATTTGCAGTTAGATGAGTGCTCGGTGGAGAGAATCTAATAACGCAGTGTGATATCAACCTCTGCAAACTAGATTTTGTCGAAGTGTATTTAAATCGAGTTGCATTTTGGTTTCATTTCTTTTTAGTAAAACTTTATCGACATACTTCGGTCTTTCAATTTTTTGATTAGATTGACGTGTCTATAGGTTTTAGTTTCAAATAGTGGGAACTTTTGCGCATCATTCTGTCTTTTAGATATAAGTTATTTTTGTAATGTTTAACAGGTTGTTTTAATGTTTCATCACGATGTTTACCTTCACTGAAAGCTCCAGCTCAGTAGCAAGGATTCGAAACTACGTCGATGGGCCACTGGTGCCACAGTGTCCGAACTCGCTATCAACTATCATCATCGCTTCACTTAAATGGAGATAAAGATTATGCTCAGGGTAAATTGTCTGTAATGTTAATAATATCTACTATATTGCTTGGGTTGGATTGTATATAAAATAACGAATTGGTAACTTTTTAGTATTATTTATAGTAAGTATACTGAGTAGTAACAGAAAAGAGAAGAGCGAAACTTGTCATTAAACTTAATCAATCCTCGCATCACGTATCAACATGAGAAGTTAGTAACTTATATGAGCTGATTGCTGACGACACTGCGCTGAATCATGTTACCAAACGCTGGCAAGACTAATAAATGTCGTCGACGCACAGATCTACGATAATCGAGATCCAAGCTATGGGGAACAGGCGACACTCAAACTAATGAGTATATATTTGTTACTTTGGAAAATTCATAGAACAATATGCCCTATTCAGTGAACAATATTAAATCAGTGATAAACTGTAATATATTTTTCAATCCTATATAAATGTTAACAAGTAAATGTTGCCCCTAAAATATATTTGTTGTGAGAATCAGAACAAAAACTATCATCCGATTTACAACTATCAAGGAATTGTTGTGAAAATACACAATTGGCTCGTCCGGAGACCGCGCGCAAACGGGGACGGCTGAGTAATGGCGAGTGTCCCCACGCGCGATCCTAAGCATTTCACGGACTGTACCCGACCGGGTTCTTCTAATGTTTTCGTATTATTCACGTGTCACTTATTCATATATTTTATTATTTTGTAAGATTTATCACGAAAATAAATAAGATTTGAGACGACAAACGTAAAATATAACTTGTACTCAATTGTTTCTTTACAAATTAGAGAAATGTGAAATGTGAGAGAAACTACACCTTTTAGTTTCTTGAAATTGCTTAGTTCTGTTTAATTGCATTAGTACATTTATGTAATGTATGTATGTGTTCTAGAACTTACTATTTTATATTGTTGTAATAAATAATAACCTTCAATACCTGTTACATATCTACTTTGTTAGTCTCATTATGGCATATTACTGATAGTAGAAAAACAGTGGGGCCTAAAACCTGATCACCTCGCTTGGTCTTTGGATATCGAACAGCTGATCCTGAAACGTGACGCGTCTGACCATGCTGCTATACCGAGTGTTACATCCCTTGTATGGCGGTCACGATCCTTTCTAACAAAATTGCTATAGCGTGCCACCCGATAATTATTGTATAATAATAAACTTTAAGATGTAATCTACAAAGGGTAAATAGCACCGTCTGTGGTTTCAGTAAAAATTAGATAATTAATAATGTGTAAAGAAAAATTCATATTTATTAATCATCACTTCAAAATATTTTAGGCATAAAATGATCCTACTCAATTGTCGTTATAAAATATTAATTAAAAAAAATCTCTGAAATAAAATAACATTTCAAAATCAATCAAAATAGTCTTGGAATATTTTTGTAAAAGTTGGAACGCGCCGTCAATTTACCATGGAGTTAAATGCCAGACTGTTCTAAAAAATTCTGAAACAACTGCACAGTTTCTAGTTGCGTCGAAAGTGGGGCACGTGGGTTTGTTACTGATTCTGATTTTTAATGCAACAATTCGAAGTCCAAGTTTAGTTTAACGTTGAAAACTAAATTACTGCTTTAAGCTATTCCACATTTATATGCAAATTACCGCACATTACTTAAGCTTTAGTATATTTTAACAGTACCTATAACAACGACCTTTATCCGGTCTTTCTTTGTGAGAAAATTGTCTGAACAAACGGGTTTTAAGTAAATTTAAGAAAAGTAATCTTAGCTAAACGAATATTTTAAAATTTAGTTTAGTTACTAAAATCCAATTGATAGTTTTTTAAGACAACAACGCAATTGTCTAAAGACCGTTGTGCTACATGCAATTATGATTGGTTTCTTTATAGAGGCTTTATTCGCTTAATGTGAGGTAGTTTCATGTGTAAGATGTCTTTAAAAAGTTTAGATAATTTCACAATTGATTTTTCTCAAATCACATATTAATATGAACATCAACACAGTAAAACTTCAATATTATAATAATTACTTTCAAGTCTTTACCAAACAGTTGTTTAACAAGAACGTAGTTTGCTTCAAATTGGAGAGATTAAGTATCTTCTTAGAATAGTTTCCGATGTTTAGCGCGACGTCGAATCTGTATTAGTTTACATTATAGACAATTAGGTTTACCCGTGGCTTCGCACGCATTGATTACTCCGTAATTGTCTTTCACTCACAATATTATGCTTTACTTACGTTTTACAATGCCACAATGGTAGCAAAAAAGCATGCAGGCTGCCTGGTGGTATGCCGTCACCCAGCCTATAGACGGTTGCAACACCGGAAGTCTCAAAATGCGCGTTATCACCTTTTTAAAATCTTGTTTAAATAATATTCATTATTGAGTATTATTGGTAAATAAGTATTATTCTGGAACAGAATATCGTATAGAATATTTCATTAAAATTGATTGACCATAAATAATAATTTAATATTGTTTTTTTATAATTGCTGTGTATATTTTTGATCATTCTTATAAACTACCAACTGAACAAAATTGTATAAAATGTTATAAACCTTAGTCGTTTTTGACTTTAATCCAGACAGACGAAAGTTTTGGAAAAGCTATTTCATGCACAACTACACAATAAATACACAACTACATGTCTGTTAATTTGGAGTTACCAATTTTATAAATTACAAATGCCTGTCTGGCCGTAGCGGTATTGAAGTTATCTATAATTCTTTTAATTAAATCAAGGAATACCGAACCAGTGTAATATATCAGCGTGTTGTTATTTGAAAAATATTGACGCAAAAATAACTATAGATCAATTATTAACAGCTCGAGTATACTATAAAGATTGCTTCGGACTGATAATATATTTACTGATATAAAACTGCTATCCAGACGGATCGTTCCAGGCAGCAACACAGTTATCCGGGAACTGCGACGAAGAGGGCTGCACATAGCTGTTACCGTATTTAATCTGAATATTGGTATTTGCATAAACAGAGTTCAGACAATTTTGATGTTAACAAATATTAAAGTTTCACCACAGTAATGGGGATTTAGCATAGTGACGGAAAATTACCACAGCGATGGAAATTTCTACAACAATAAAAACAAATATAGTGTTGTCAGAGTTATCTTATTTATTTTAAAAATTTATGCATACAATCAAATGTTTCGTTTCTGAACTGGTAATTTTAATTCATTAACGTTTTCTCTAGGTGCGACGCTAGTAGCTTCTGCTGTTACCTGTTTAACCTACAGATGGGGTCATCTTATAGATAAACCTTTAATAAGCTACAGCGTAGATACGATAAAATAACTATAGTTCGTCTATTTACCCAGTTAAATACGAGAACAAACTTGCGTCCCGCAACCCTTCAGTAAGTACATTGAAGGTAACGCCAGGATGTCCGTCATCCACGTAACCTATTTGGAAGATGAAACTAGAGCGAGCCGCCGCCTCCTATAAAATATTTATGAGTCTCATGTGAGAGTGTTGCGAGGAATTAATGGAATTTTATTAAATGTTTTGAAATATTCTTAGAAATATTTTTGAGCTGCAATCATTGTTATGCTTTATTATAATTACAGTTATATTCTGTGTTAACAATTAATGATTGAGTTCCTATAAAAGTTGTGTATCGGTCATAATAATACACACATCCTTATGAATAAGATTTATATCGATCATAAGAATATATTATGTAGCAGCTTTCAAAAATGTCTAGTAATTTATTTCCAATAAACCGGCAACACTGAGCAGTGGATATGGTTGTATTCCCGCTGCGGCGTGCGCCGTCCTCTGCCGCACGGCTGTGAGAATCGTGTTCGTGCGTTGCTGTATTTGAACACAATACAATTGTATCGTTGAGTTAGAAAAGGCATTCGCAGTAGACGCTCGCTTCCACCTGTTCCATTCGAACCTAAGTGTAACTAGTGTACTATACATTTATTTTCCTTTAATAAAGTAGAATTGAATATTACATCAATTTGAAATTTCGATGGATTTGGAATTGAAATTGTGTCAATCATTATTATTCTCCATTTGTATAAGTCAACTTTTGATATGATTTCACATTCTTAATTAACGGTTTAATAAAATTAGAAGGGAATATTATGGTCCTCAATAATTGTACATATCTGATTGACCCAGGATCATCATCATCAAAGTTGACCATTTCTGGTTTTTTACCATGTGTATAGGTATTTTGTTAAAGATTCGAAACTGAGACGTCGTACATATGATTTCATTACATGGTTCATGAACAGTTTGTGGTTCGATTACGGGGAAGCAAAGCGCTAGGTGCAACACTAGAGTCGAGTGTGCTGGAACGGGAAGAGTTTGAGGTGGTGTGGAGGGAGGAGAGCAATGGCGCCATCAAATATTTATGAGTTTAAACGTCCGATCTCATAAATATGAACTTGTGTGCAAAATATATTTCTACACAAGTTTTAAGACGTTTTGGAAAACGAAACAATTTTGTTCTTTCATAAGATTTCTATAAGCCACCGTAATTTTCAAAAGTATTTTTAACGCATTACAATTCTTAAGTGTTGGATATTTTTCATGTTATTATCTATTTGCTTTTAATTAACTATATTTTAATGCTACTACTTTTGCATCGCATTCGCTTGTAAAACAATCAATTGGCGTAACTTGATTTGTAGACAATAACTATTTACGTACTTATTCATAAATAAATATTATTCGAAATTTAGTATATTATTGATTTTAGTGTCTTTTAGTAACAACTAATTACAATTTTTTAGACGATAATTTAAAAGTAAAATGTAAAGATATTGTGGTATTAAGAAAGTACATGTACTAAATACATTCAAGTATTTATTTAAGCTATATGCATTGATACATTTAGATACTTAGTAAACAACTATATTTGGAATGGTCACTTCACATGGTAGTAGGGCATGGTAGCAACACTGTCATCAGAAGTGAACTTTTATAAAAATATTAAATCAATATAGAACATATAATTGGTACACGGCAAATATAAAGAAACATCATATATAACACATACACTACGGATATTTGGAAATAAAAACTGTTAGAAGTGAATAAGGATAGATAAGTCATCTAAAGGCTCAATAATAGATTTAGCAAATTATTTAAACCGAAATCATGGTCGTGCGATATATCGGAGGGGAAAAAACCGTCATTAAATATTTATAAGTCTCCGAACTGCGGGGAGACTTTAATGGCGTAAGTTACGAGTTGGCGGCGCATCGAATATTTTATATTCATTGGGGATTTCATTATTTAGACTAACTGGATTTATTCAATCTTTTTTACGTATAATTGTGTGATTAATATGTAAAGACTTACAATACAAATATGTTTACGTATAATAGTCCGGCGCATGACACAAACTGTGCTGAAACAATAAAAAAATATTCGAAAACGATCCATATAAATGGAAGTGAAATGTCTGTTGGTTGTCCCGGTTAGATTCCGATATGATTGAATCCATTTTATTGAATCTTTTACTGATAGATACAGAACTTTTTAGATATTTTTTTTTGATATTAATAGTTGTTTTGTAGAAATTAAATACTAAGGATAAGATTTAGCAGTGTTAGCTTAAAGCACATAAAGAAATTGAAGGCAACTAAATAATAACATAATATACGATACATCTAGTTTTCACGACAAGGAATCGCGGGCTCGAAATATTATTTGTTAATATAAATAAATTACACAGCGGAAGAAATTTCAAACACGATCTATAATCATTCGGCAATTTCAATTGTGAATTATAGAACATACTAGACTATTAATTGGTAGACACTTAAATGTGTAAAATCGATGTTATTTTTTTCTTAATATTCTTTATAGTCATATCAAACGCAGAACGTAGCGACACATATGTGTGATAAATGGTGCTCTGAAGTGTTTTACCTATTCCAATAGTACAGTCAGGTAGACGTTGAGACAGTTTACGAGGACTTTATAAGCCACTCCAACTCACGTTGTATTATGGAGGTTGCGTTAGCATTGTTGAGTCGCTAAAGCCACGCCAATTATCCGTGGATTTGTAAATTGTTTTATAATTAATGTTTAATTTGGAAAAAATCGCCATATTTTGTAACTTGTGTCGCTGGAGTTACGAGTAGCAAGCAGATTAAAAACGAACAAGTCTTCGGATTCACCGTTTGCAATGGTTCTCAAAATGCTTTTCTGTTTATTATATTTTCATTTTTTTATGTGCAACTGATAAATGTTCATTCGTTTTAGTCTATCGTTACAAGAGATTGAAATAGTTGCTAACTTCTCTTTCTAACTTTTTTATAAATTGAATCTTGTCTATTTTTTAAACTTAATGTTACTTGCATTTGTTTTTATTTTTCGACCTTTTCCACCCTACGTTATCTTTATTTATGAAGCTATATTCAACCCTCATATAATATGTGTAGAGAAAGGTAGAGCAGTATATTTAAAATATTAATTCAGTGCGAATATAGCCCCTACAGTAAAATATAATATCATTAAGGAGTGATTTGGGGAGAGGTGTTGCAGGCATAACATTAATAAAACGTAGTTTGATAAATATAAAAAGGAAGCGGTGCGCTCGGTCTCATGCACTGTTCAAATTACGGGAATATTTTACAGTTGTATTTTCTTAAAACTAAAGTGTTTTCAAATATTTTCAAATTTTCGTATGTTTATCTGTTCAAAGGAAAATGGATAAATAAGCGAGTAATCAATATTTACGCAATCTCTTTATAATAATATTTAGTTGTGACCGTAACTACGTCCACGTGTAATTTCATGTATAAAAAAGGGATTACAAATTATATGTAAATTAAAGGTTTTATATATTAAAAAAAATTATGTAGGGTCTTATATTAGCTCAATAATACAAATGATAATGAACAAAAGTGTGACTAATGACGACTCAACAATTTAGAAAGACTTAGTGCTTCAATACTGTTCGGTTTAGATAGTACCCCGTGAAACATTCCGATATCTTGCATATTTAAATTGAGAGCCGACGTCAGCAATTGCCTATCCGCTTGAAAGGTGTTATATCCAGTTGTGTTATATGGATCAGAGTGCTGGGCTACGAAAGAGATGCACTAGCAAAAATTACATGTGGCAGAGTTACAAATGTTAAGATGGATGTGTGGTGTAATCATAATGAATAAGATTAAAAATAAATATATGAATGAAAGTTTGAAAATAGCACTATTGACAGAGAAGTTGAGGAGTTATAGATTACCATGGTATGGGCACGCCATGAGTAAAGAAGTATGTCGTGCATTAGAAAAGTTTTGAATATGAAGGTGGACAGATATGAGCAAATGAAAACTGAAAACGGTAGGGATGGAGTGCTCGAAAAATAGTATGTTTATAAAGGGTGTGAATATTGATATGATATATGACAGGGGAGAGTGGAAAAGGAAAACATGTTTAGCCGACATTAATTAGATGGGATAAGGGTAAGAAAATGGGCCCATATTTCGACATAATGTTTTTTCTTCTTTTTGTACAATATTTCCAATGTCAGTAATATTAAAAATATAGTTGTTTTATATGGCCCACCCTAATAATAAATTAATTAATGAACAGGTAGACGTTGCCATTAATAATTTGTAAGTAAGAAAATTATTCTATGTATTTTGAGTGTCATTAAAATAACAATGTTAATGTATAGTTGTAAACTACAATTTAGAATATAATTTGGTAGACGTCCAAACAACGTATTTCACCTCCAGAAGTCCTCACTATGGTTATGGGCCGTTACCGAGTCTGCTTCTCTCGACAAAAAATAACATCGAAGCCTCGCGGAGGAGTTCCAAGAAATATTTATTAATATTCTGTTTATTTCATTATCACGAGGTTTTCATTAATCTGATATACCTACGTTTAAGTCATGGATGCTTTTATTTCTAAAATGGCTACAGTTGTGCTTAGGGTTGTCACTTTTTTATATTCTCTTTGATAAAAAAGAAGTATTAGGGAATGGGGTACAAACACTATTTATGATGTAAAGATCGTAATGATTTAATGTTTTTTAGGGTTTATTGTGCATATTTTAAGTTTATTGTATCAATATCGTGGTACTGTATCGTGTTGGTTAGACAGTGTCATGTTCCTGTCCTGGTCAGTAAAGTGACGATAGCTCAGCTGTAGCATGTTCAGACAACACACCAATTTACATAGGTGCATGGGCTATAATAATTTTGTGCTTTCACGAAAGGAAAACATCATAATGAATTCATAGCATAGTAGTAAGTTTCTGTTGCTCACCTGACTAATTAACTACTTTACTTTGAAAATCTACTCCCGGGCTCCTTTACGACGAAGTCTGGCAGATGTATTGAAATTCAATCTTCTATTGTTAGTATGTTACTATCATGTCAGTGGATGGTGAAACGTTCGAGATATTAAGTAAAAGAATCCTACCCTAAATAAGTCAACCATATTTTTAGTATTAACCAGTTATTGTCTCGGAAGACATGTCATTCCAATCCTTGTAACGACCGATGTTTAAATCCATATCTCTAAAATAATCTTGGAAAGCAATACCTTAAGGAATTTAGTCGGTAAAAAAACATCAAACTAACATCTGATACGAAAGCATAATATCATATATCGTTATTAGAGTGTTTTTAAAAGTTGCAACCAAGTCAAATGAATTATCCACGCTTTTCTCTATTAGTGCCATATGTGACGTTTTCTGCTATTTACTCCATGGTTCATGGACAGTAACACATATTATAAATTTATATAACAAATCAATCTTATCTTCTGTCGTTCTTATTAAAATTTCATTTAAATAATGGAACCTGTACGTATAGCCCTCAATATTCGACATTATACGTAGAGCCATCAGATCTGCGCGGGGCGCTAGGCTGTGGGTTAACACGACCCCATTTTCAAGATTTATTGGACAGTATCGTGTCGAACAGTTCAACGTAAATCGATTAATGTTATAAATTGTGAAATACCAATCTATATTGAATTCAAAATTAATAGAAGGTTCTATATTCTGTACCTATCATAGAATATTTCTTATGATTTTTCACAGTGTTTTCTTCTGCAGTGGAAATGGATTATTATTTGACTTCACTTTTTACATAAACTTCTATAAATCCAGGAGTGCAATATATACAAAGGCGCGCCTTAACACAATGAATACTAAGCTGTCTTCGGAATTCTTCTAGGTGCAATAATCTTGGAGTAAGCGCAAGGAACTTAAAATGGCATTTGTCTTTGTTTATAAAGAGCTGTGAGAGCAGATTTTAGAGACTTCAAACAATATTTTTGTGCTTCATAGCCTATTTATTGATGAAGATTGTACGCTTTCTAACAACACGCTATAGTCTTTTAAAGTGTATTTAATATACAGAGCGTAGGTTAAAAAGTACGCTGAACGAGAATAAAGTAATAATGTGTGAAGGCCGTGTGCCGTGATCGTTATCCAGAAACACCGAAAGGTAAATGTCTATGGTATCGAGGAACTATACCGTGGCCTAATACTTGTTCTTCTTGCCAGATTTCTTAAACTTATCTAAATGCATTACTAGTAATTTAAAATTTTACAAATTAAATTCGAATGAAACGGCGTCTCTTAGCTAGGTACAAATATATTTATTTTCATGTACTAATTACAAATAATAAGTTGAAATAAAGTATTTCTACTTACCCATTATGCTTTTTTGTGTGATGTCACGGCCTGCTCTATGTGTTTACATCTGTTGACGGCGCGAGGTAATTGAGTGGACCGTGTATTCCCCGGGGAGTGTCGAGTTGATTGGTCACATGAACAGCTCGAACCCCACCCTCCTCCCCACAATAACTACTGGGGGAGGAATTAAATATGTTTGTCCAATTATACTTACATGGATTTTGTTAGTTTCGACCTGATCACCTTCGTTTGTATATGAGATTTTTTGAATGGCTTGGACAGAATACCTACATATCCTATGATTATGGGTAAATGGTATTGTTAGAGTGGCTTTGACAATAATCGTTGTAAATCAGTTTCAGCACAAGTGTTGGCCAACTAGGTACACACTGCTTGTCTCTGTAAGGCGACTCATCAGAGCCTGGCACTACCACGATTATACCAAGATTATATTGCTCTCACCAAAACTTAGTTTATTATGGTATTTTGGGTTCAAGTCAAGTTTCTGGAGACTTCAGAAATATCACAAGTAGGCTTGAAAGTGATGAAGAAATAAGTCTTGATGAATCGATAGTACAGTGCTTTATAATTTGACCGATAGTTGGGAGAAACCAAAGGCATTTTTGTTTTGTAACGGGGTACATTGGAGGTGAAGGCGCCTACCAACTTTATCCCCTGTTCTTAAAACAATCTAAATAAAATGATAAATAACCCATACAATTATTCCTTGAATTCATTTTATATATCGTTTTCAACATATAAAAGAGGCTTAGGGGTGGACTGAAGGTTGTTATTTTTTTAGTCTAATGATGCGTGAAGAAGGTAAGGGAAAGCTTAAACCTGACAATTCTACGTCATCTAAAATTTCACCGAGGGTCGTAAGATATTGAAATATATATTATTTGTTATTTTGTACTTACTAAGCAACCTTTCTTGTTTGAGATTTAACGTAGAATTTTTTGGCAATTGATAATGAAATACGTCTTAGCTATGTTGTGATTCGAAGTACTTTGTAGTATTAGTTTAATATAAATACAGATTTCCTTGGAGAATTTTCTCGACGTTTGAAATGGCATGATAAGGTCATGATTAATCGAAAACTATAAATTTAATTCGGACAGTTATGTACAGATACATGATGTATGTATTCTTGTGATTTAAGATATTATGAAAAAATAGTTTAATGGATATGTATGTAAAGTCGTGGCGTAGGCTATGTATGTACGTTATTACGCAAACCACTCGTGCGTGTTGTGGCTGTGCTAATATCATATATATACCGCTTTATGTGAAATGTAGAACATTCCAAATGCCGTGTATTGTACAAATATAATGCATTTAATATTAATCTAATAACACTATGTCTTTTCATAAAATATACCATGAAACACAAAGGTGTTTAAGCCTTAACTGGTGTTGTTAATTGGATGTATACGGCAAGTGAGGAAGAGAATGCTATTAATTCTGCTTTAACCATCTCATCTGTCGACTTATTTTTATTTACAATTTGTTTTCTATTGGATTTATTTTAATTATTTCGTTTTCGGGACTTAACTATCTATTTACGTATCTTTATTAACCTTGAAGACTCTGTTCTAATATTAAACAAATTCAAGTAATAATGGTTTTGTTCCCCTAGAATATTTGTGAGTGCTCGATTTTCTTAGAAACTATTCAACCGATTTTTATTTTTATCAGGAATAAGGTCTATATTTATATAAAGTAATCGGATTACATAACGTTAAGGTGTTTTTTTTATTTATAAATAAGTAATTTGTTTGATATTTCATTACAATTCATATCCATCATAAAAGAAATATAGGTACCAGTTAGCCTCAATATATAGAATGATATAAGAGCGTATAGTGCTACCACTCCTCGCACATGTTAATCGCACTTTTACCGAATCCTTTGAAACTGATTTTTGTTATAAATTGTTAATGTAGTAAAAAATATGACTTCTGATTTGAAATGTATTATTATTATTAATTCCTATAACATAATGTTTATAGAAGTAACTAGGCATGTAATTGACTGCTGCAGGACGCTGGTAAGCGCCTGGCGAGAGATCATCAATTTAAGACTAGTGTAACTAATTAAATGAGTCTCTGAAAATACTTTATTGTGATGCTGTACTTCAGCCCATAATTTTTTTACTCACTATTCACATGACTAAAACAATATTGTTCTGAACTAAGATTCTTGTTAATAAAAATATATTAAATTAAATCTTGTAATGTTTTCTTTTGAATATTCCATATTCATTTTCATTCATTACATTTGCCTATGCTAAAAAGGATGAAACGTGAGGTTTTTAAAAACAATGACACTCCCACCGCAAACCCATTCTACTGAGCATTTAAGATCTCTTTCATTACCAAAACCATCCTCGGAAAGCTTTTAACCGGTCCGCACAAAAGTAATATTTAATGAAACGTAAATAAAGTTGAAATTGTACTGTAGCTGGGTACAGTGCACTCAGCCCGTCTCCAGTTGTCAGTCTGTCTGACAAATTACTGAGAGAAACGATTAATACACGCGCCATGATACAGATTTATGATCTCAGGATAATTCTGAATGATTTACAGCACGCGTGCCGATGTACGTCTAAGAAAATTATTTAATCATAGTTCATCATTCAACATAACACCAAGACATTTATTTATAGACTGTCTATGTTAGTAGATATTGAAAACGTATCATCCACTAAATATTACGAAGATCCCGGTGGAAATCTGGAGATTGTCTTCATCGGTCTACTTGATACACTGTGATCATTTTTATGAGGTTTTATAACAAATATACTAACTCAATTAATATTTAAGCTTAATTGAATATTCTAGAAGGAAATTGTCAATGTTTCAGATATTGTCTCCGGGCTGTCTGTCTAGACCACAGTAAAACAAGATGAATTTCTTAAAACTCTTTAATAATGAACCCTGATTATGATGAAGAGTCTACTTTAGATGATTCATCGGAAGTCACCATTGAAGTTTCATCACTTAATACCACTCTGTATTCATAAAAGAAGTGGTCGCCACTGACATCGTTGGGGCAGCGATGATCATGAATCTTGACGAACACTGAAAGCGTACTTCTTAACGTTCAATAATCATGACCATTAAATGCTAGAGTTACGGTAACCTATCTGGGCTAAACTGAATGATGCTTGAGACCATAAATTAAAAATCCAAGCTATACCTTGCGAAATGTAAAGCGAAATCAGATCAAATCTGACTTACAAAGAACTACTATCAAGACTTATATTTTGTATAATCCAATGTTGTTACTGCTGAGATACATACAACAGACTTTAGTTCGATTAGCATCTACTGTTATTAAATGTCATATAATCTTCAGAAGTAGCAAGAACATCGCCTATAATCAAAACTATTTATACGTAGTATTAGACAGCATTTATTATCATTTATAGAAATTGCGTGGGAAGAATAACTTGTTATGGGTTGGAGACCGTCCTACAAGTGCTTATAGCATTTTGATTTAAGCATGCCACTAATATAATAATATCGTGGTAAGACTCTAACTTAAGAAATAATAAAATCTTTCACAAATGTTATAAACTGGAAGTGACCGAAAACATACTTGTTCCATCCTGACAGTTTCTATAATACATCATGCACAGGCTCTTGAAAGTGCGCCTGGCGCGCTGGTAACCACCGCATATCCAATGTATACTGGGATCTTTCCATTTCTTACGCATGTCTTCGGGACAAGGCGTGCACTTACGATGCCATTTTCTCCTGGAATTTAAGACATCACATTATTTCTTTTCATGTTCCTCACTAATAGACTTTTGTGAAGTTTTAATCAACTTCAGGTATTCATTAAGCCAGACTTATGTTATGGAAATTTTGTTGAAGTTTGCAATGTCTTTTAAGTTTTTCTTTAGTTTGTTATACGTAATACCAACAGTTTTCATTAGTATACATTTAGAATATTAATGATGTTTATTTTATTTTAATTAGGTATATTGACTACACAGCTCATGATGGTCGTGAGTAGTTCCGTGAAGCTGTGAAGCCACATAAGGAGTCACCAGCGTAGGTCCGTTAAAAAAAAGCGATGGGCAATACATATGATTAAAATAACCTTCCACCTACCTTAAGGACGTTTAATAGACAGACTTCGCCATTATTGACTTGTTAATTATAGTTAAAGGAAGACATAATATTGGTAATATATTGACAAGATTTACTGGTTTTAAAATATAAATTATAGCAGAGATTTGTTACAAACTATTGGGGTTAATGAAATTAAATAGTACACCTTTAGCATATCTTTACTAATAAAATCGGTAATATTCCACTATGCACAGAGACGAAAACGCAGATCGCAAGTGCTCAATCACTTGATAAACTAATTAATAAAAACCAAAAACTATTTAGCAATTGGTACATCAATGGATGGACGTCAGATTAAACTGAAAACAAGGCAAGTATATAGAAGGGGGAGTACATGAGAAACGTGATAATACTATACCAGCTCTTTCTTTCCAAGCTGGACTTCGGTTTACCGTATTTTTTCAACTTTTCCGACGATGTGGTAGAATCATCAAAGCTGGACAGGTCCAGAGAATCTTTATCACCGCTATCACTTTCTGTACAATAAATTATAATAAGAGCGTATTTCAGTCCTTTTTATAGAACCCTATGTCATATGTCTGGTAAAAATAAATCTTGTTAATTCGGTATACAAAATTAGTGCACACGATCGGAAGGTTCTAGAGTATTTTGCTTTTATTACAGTTTTTGACTGTAGGCAAGTGTAGCCACCTAGTGTTGCAATTTATGAATCTAAATACATCGATAGCATCATAAAATTAAAAAATCCTCAGAGCTTCTTTCACCTTCGCACTATTAAAGGAAGAAGTTTTCAGGGGCCAAGTGTTACTTCAAGCGTATAGTTCTCTCTTGCATAAAGTCTAGAGAAGAAAGTACGTAGTTAAATTACAGAAATAGAAAAGTTTTGTGGTAAATTATTATCGTAGCCCGGGTATAATACTAGAAGTTATAATTACTTTTGTTGGGTTACAAAGAGATATTAAATTATTTATATGTCCTATAAAGTCAAAGATAAAAAATCAGGTATACTGAAATTTATATTCATGTGCTGTAATTCTCAAGAATTTCATATGATTTTTTAAAGTTTTGGCGTGAAATACAGACTTATCTTTATTTATCCACATTCTAATAAAGAATGATCTAAGTGGCCTAAGTAACTGTGAAGCCATGTCTTGCTAAGTATATAATAACAGTTTAACTTCTGATGAATTACTTTGTGTAGGAAGAACCGCTGATAAATAATATCAGCTTGTTATTGCACTATATTTTTATTCATTATATATTTTTCTTGTAATAAAATGCGTAGCATTTAGAAGTATTGGATATTCTTTTATTTTAGCATGCCTGCGACTTCATTATAATGAATATAAATTCGATACAGTGACACGTTTAGGTGTCATGTATTCCGAAGTCACCCAGTATATATCCTAAAACTGAGATAGTATAGTTTTTCATTAAATAATAACATTCATATACCACAAGTCACAAAACATATTTTACAGACACATACATATTAAGTATTACAGAAACAAAAAGCGAAATCACGCAACATATCTACAAAGTTGATATATGCATAAATAATCCGCTTTATTGTCAGAAACGACTGAATATAAGGTTGTTAGTGAAACGAGATGTTTAAGTTCGTTGTTATTCAGAAGCCGCAACGCAGAGCTCCGGAATACGCCTCCGTAATTGAAAAGTATTGCCATATTTATAATCAGAATTGTCGGAGAGCCCTCAAATTTTCCAATTGTTTTATACGAAGTATTCGCTCGGAGTTTACGTACATTTTCTTTTAAATAAATAGAGTAGTGATTTAACTACTTGTGACACATCTAACTAATTTTTCCCATCCTTAGCTCTTCATACACCACACCGCGCTGTGCCGCACGGCCCGTTTGCACCATAATTTCGTTTCTGCTCAGCATACTCTCTGATCTACACTGTATACTATAACTAGTTAGTTCGTAGAGGTTGTAACGTGATATCAGATAGTCTATAAATATACGATACAATTGAAAAGCAAAACCACGCTAAAAAACAACCTGCGTATTAGTAGAAATTTCACAAAGTTTCTTTCGATTCAAAAAGGACACACCTAAAGTACATGAAATGTATTTAGTAGATAAGTAAATAAAACTGTTTTTCATAAAAATGACAAAAATTTCAATATAGTTAATGACTTCCGGTTAAAAGATTACATACTGAACAAGCTTGTTTTTTTAAAAGGAACATTTTCTGTAATTTTCAGGTTAGGACTTCTACTTGAACTGCCATTCGTATGCTTATTACCGAATTTACCGACTACGGTTCCCGTATTTATTGTTAAATTCAGTTTGTTTGTTTTTAAAGTGATTTTTTTTACATCGCAACATCTTTTTTCGTCCATTTATCGCATGTCACATTACAGCCGACTATGGATTAGAGGTAAAGTGAAAGGCGCTCGGCAAAGCAGCCAAGACCAATATGGCGGCGCCCATGGCTCAATTCAAAATAATTCAACGATTTCATTAAATATTGTGCTCAGTTTTAAAAATACGTCTATCATCTCAATGATTGTATTCATTATGTATTCCCTAATCTAATACGCAAATTGGAATTGAAATGTATAGTTGGATATCTTGTTTACTATTGATTTCCCATTATCATTCCCATTTCCCAATTATTAAGTTAAGATTAAAACGCGACTTTAATACCTTAAATTGAATAATTTTCCAAAAACGTTCAGTTAAATGCCTATGATCCAAAAAAAGTTTCACTTTCATCGTGGTTTCATAAAACCACACAATTTTTTTTAATCATCTTATAATTATTAATGGTGGTGTTATATTCGATGATTTTAGCTGTATGAAGTGGTTTTCCTAAAACAACTAAAAACCTATGGAGGAGCATGATGTCTCTATGTCAAACAGTAAATAACTACGGGTCAATAATCATAATGATGATGGTCTAATAGAGAAGGTAGAGTAGAATTCTACACCAACGATGGTCATTAAGAAATCACATACATTGCTCTGTAATATCACCACGTTTACCCGAGAGACTATGATAAAATGACTACAAATTATATGACCTTCCAAAAGCCAAAAGTATTTTGTTTTTTTTTTCTATTCATGTCGAAAAGTAATGATATATACAAATCTTAATATGAATGAATTCAACATACTGTCGTTTGAGGAAGAAGAAGTAGAGTCGTGTTTCTTGGTTCTCTTCCTTCTGGTTTCTACATTTTTGAGTTTATTATCAATCCCATCTACTGTCTGATTCGTAAACACAGATAAAGCTGCACCAACTGCAAGTAATTAAATACAAAATTAATTCAGAAATCAATCGAATATTGTTTATTTTTATTTGGGTCTTTATAACATTTATTAAGAGCAATGATTCATTATTAAGATTTCCATAGAGTTATTCCAAATCCAAATTAAGCTGATGTACCATATATTTGCGTATATTACTACTTACAATAAATTATGCTCATAACACAAAGTCATGTGTTGGGATCGAACTCGCAACCTTTCGGCTCAATAATAAAGCGTAATGTGTGATTTCAAAAAAATATGTTCTTTTTTCATTTACATTATACTAGATTAATCTTACCAAATATGAAAAATAATAGAAACTCAAGAAAAGTGACCCGAATCATTGTAATATCTTCAGGTTACGGCATTTTCAATGGTTTTTAGTTTTGTATGTAAGACGATAAATCTCTAACGCATGGGTTACGACGCTTTTATTAACATTTTACGATCAACATTCGATTCCATATTGTTTTTCATGTATTTTATATTGTATTTTTATAGATTATATATTCTTATGGTATTAGCTCGATTGAAAGTACTATAAACTGAATTGAAGTGCGATTTGTGTTCTACGCAATATTACAATAAGCATTAAGTATTTATTTTTACAACTAGATGGCGCTGTAAATATATATACTAGGTGACCCGGTGAACTTTGTACCGCCTAAAAGTTAACGAATGTCATGTTAATTTTTAGCTAAACTTAATTTAGAATTTTATTAACGTTATCAAACGATTTCTAAAAGTTTACCAAATGAAATAGTTTATTACGATAATATATATATAAAGTAAACAAAAATTGTATAAAATTACAAAACCAACTATTTCAATAGCACATCAGCAAGACATATGCTTTGTTGATGTTGTATATTTTGGGCTTATTGTCTTCAGTGAATCACCTCGTGATATATAACATTTTTAGTTTTGTTATCAGGCGCAAAAGCAAATAAAGGCGTACGTTTGCCAATAAGTGAACAGACGTGGCATGGTCAATTGTACGTGTACATTGACCATGTGACAAAACTTTCATTTTCTAAATTTACATTCTAAATACTCAAAGATAAATACTAACTAAACTAAATACTGAGATTTGTTAATCGTCACGGCGAATGAAGGATGAATTGATAATTGAGTTAATTTATACTTGAGTAGTATCTCAGTTGGATTAATCATGGGATCCTCGGAATGAGAACATTTTTACCTTTGAATTTCTTTTTGAGTATCAACGCGTGAATCACATTTGTCTTTAGTTTTCATGATAACAAAAGTGTTCTATTGGATAGTTCTGGTTGGTCCAGATTTTGAAGAAGGATGACTACTGAGCCAACCATCAATTGTAAATTGTGAGTTGATATGGCAGACATATCCAAAGAGTTTAAAAGTTAATTAAAAATTCAATACCGATAGTTAGCAATTACTCGGAAAAATCTTCATCAAATGGATCGTTCAGTAATACAATTAATTATCTTTACTACTCATTGCTGTAAGCTGAACTTCTTTATGTAGCACCACAGATTTGATGATTGAGGCAAGCGTTTATTCTATCACCAAGATAGAATGTCTGAAATTTATTTTTACATAATAAAATCATTGCACTTTCAAAATATCTCTATTCATTGTGCAGATCTTTTGATGTTCAGTTACATCCTTCCAATGACATTTTATACGCCATTGTGCATTCGTCCCAGACGATGATTTTGGATGTAACTAAAACTTTGGCCGTCGCAAAGCTTTACATGAACGTTTTTTAGTAGTTTGAAGGTTCAACTGAAATATTAATGCTGAATGAGAAGTTCTATTCCAGAAGCAGCAATTGCACTACAGCTTCATAACATTTCTTGAAAACACTCGCACAAAACAAACAAATGAGTTGGTTACCTTTCAATGGTTTTTTTACATGGCTAATAATTCTCCATGTTGTTGCTTAACTATTAACCTAATGGATTATAAAAAATTGGCCTTGATTGTAAGAACATATATCCGTATCGATTGAATGAGGTTAACTTTATATTTTTTTTTCTATTTTGGTCACAATGTAAGCCATAAGGGTGCCTGAAATATGCTGTCTGATTTATTAAATATATTTTTTTTATATTAATTTTCTATGTTTTCGTAGTTACTGTGTTATCCGGGCTGAAGACAAATCCAAAAAGTCAAAAATGATGAATATCGGTCCAATCGTTCTCGAGTTATAAGTGATGTGGTATGGTGTTCTTTCGTTTGGTACGGATTAAGGCTACTGCTTTTATTTTGCATGGGTAATTTTAGAAAATGATAAAGATTAATATGCATTTTGAAATGTATTTATAAATACACAAGTTAATTAAACTGTATGTTAATTTAAACTCTATAGTCGTAGAACCAGTGCCGCCCGTGATACGTGTCGTTCTTGCATCGACGTTCATGAATCTTCACAAACACTGCAATAATTCATTTACTTTTATTAATGACTATTCATGAACCATTGATTAATTTAATATTATATTACAACAATACTAAACTGAATTTAGTATTATAATGAATAATGTTGTTTATCTAAAATTCCTTATTTTCACAAATATGAAAGCACACATTAATTCCTTTCTTTTGCCCGCACACTGTTAATGAAGCCGAGCAAGTCTTAGGGCTATGTCGATGACGTCTTTTACGGATCGGCTCATTTCTGATTCGATTACGCAGTGAAACTTGACATCTCCATTTTTCTTTGTGTGACACTGAGCTTCTCTATGAATTTTGTAGTGGAAATGTTTAATAAAAGTATTATATACAATACTGAATAAATAAAGAACTTAATATAGTTTGAAGCAGAAAAAAAAGAATATTGAAGTAATAAATTCCTTAAAAATTATACAAAAAATGTTTTGATGCCTTCTCTACAACAGCTAAGCTATTATCGTATAATTGCCACAAATTAAAATACTATGTATAAAAAAACTGCACATTAGGGATTAGCGAAATAATTGATAACAGAATATATCAATTATTATAAATGGCAGAACATAGTTATTACCATAAGTAGACGTGGGTCTATATGTATATAGGAGTTGTAAGTATGAAGCATTTTTTACAAGTTCGTGTTACTTCATCACTTCTCAATTTCGTTGCTCAACTTTCTGATTAATCTTTCTATTACTTTTTTTTTGCTAAGTTTAACTGAACCTCCGTTTTGCTAGAGAAACAATTATGGAAGTTTTCACACAATTTGTGGCGGCAATAGGGAACGAATTTTCTCACTTTGTATGGAAATTAGGCGTCGGTAACGGGACCGGGTCCGTTAGGTTTTGTTAAAGGTCTTTTTAAATTAGTATAAATAGGATTTTACTCTGTGTCGAGGATATCTGCGTTGCAGACTTCAGAAAGTATGATTTTTTATTAAAAGTTTGTCTATCAATACATACGTTTACAGAAAATTGAATCCGATTTGATAATAGTATAAATAGACATAATAAAGGGAAATTAATAAGTATATAGACTTTGTAACTATCTTATAAATATTAACATTATAGAGGAAAAATTCATAATGCATAAATCAGAAAATAAAAATAATAAACAGACGCATAGCGAAGGGATTCTAATCAATGGATAAAACATTCATAACCATACTAAGACATAATTGCATAACAGTCTCTATGAAGCCTCTATAGCGTCGATCATTCTGGAAATAATAATGAATGAAAAACAAGCTTACTAGTCCCGTCCTGACAATTTCTGTAACGCATCATGCATTCACTCTTGAAGGTGCGACGTGCGCGCTGGTACGAACCACATATCCATTTAATGCCAAGGTTCTTGTATTTTTTTAGCATGTCGTAAGGGCACGGAGTACACGTGCGGTAGACTTTGGTCCTTTAGAAGTTGCAGCGATTTAGACATTACAATGTATTATAGGTTAATTGAAAAAACCATCACGGCACAGCTTCAATTTAATTTGATTAATAACTCAGTAATATTTTATTAAATTGCTATCAAAGATGTCAATAATACTCAATTATTTCCATAGCAATCTATATGCATATCTTGGTACAAAACAATGGGCTAATTGTTGGTTCACAATATACATACAATATTTAGTAATTTATTAATGATAACGTTTTTTTTCTATAACATTATCTCTTGTAACATGTTGTATTTGTTATTAATAATGGACTCCGAAATATTCAGTATTTAAAATGTTTGTGAAGAAAACGTGCTATTAAAATGCCTATTGGATAAAATACTCGGAGAACTATAATGCAAACAACTGTAGGTACTTGTAGACGTATGACAAATTACAATAATACATTTTAATATCAACACAAGCTTCAATAGACATTTTCCGAATTAAATATACTCACGCTCTGTCTTCTTCCTTTGTTTCAACAGAAGATACATCTGACGAGGAAGACGATGAATCCGATTCTGTTAATTCAGAACTGAAAATTATTTTTGAGCAGATTAGGAAGAAATTTTAAAGATTTGAACATCAGTAGAATTCAAATATAGACGACACGATAATAAGACCGCTAATATGAGTAGACTAGCATAAGAGAATATAAAAAGTAATGCTATTCTAAGTAGCACATTAAAACTACTGTATACATATTGAAAGAAATGCGAACCAGCAAATAAATCCAAAAAGCAGGATAATCCAAATTTTGTTCCTTCCCATATTCTAATTTCTGTTGCACCAATACCATTTGCTTAATGAACATGATGCCGCCGTTCGACTCACTCAGAGGTTATTTGGAGAATTTTTATTACTTGAACTAGTGAATACTGGCATTGAATAAGGTTCGTACCCGCGGGTGCAATACTCATTATCTAGATGAAATATTGACTCTTGTACTTGAAAAATACGCGAATGCTGATCTATTACTGTATATATTGTACCTCGTGGTTTCGGTGACGTCTCCGCTAAAGTCACTGTCAGAACCTCCTGTACCTGACTCATCATAATCATACCACTTAGGACCCCGATGTTGGGCGTCGTTGAAGCTTGCTATGTGTTTCATGTGGTCCAAATGTTTCAAATCTACAGGAGTTATGTGATACTCATAACATTGTGATGCTGGAACAGTAAGATACTATTTTATTTGATAAATTAGTGTTAAAAGTCTGTAGTGCATTCGATGACTGTACTAATGGGTGCAAATCACTACATAGTATAAAACAAAGTTGATTTCTCTGTTCCTATATCCCTATGTATGCTTAAAGCTTTAAAATTACGCAACGGATGTTGATGCGGTTTTTTTCAATAGATAGAGTGATTGAAGAGGAAGGTTTATATGTATAATAGCGTAAATTAAATAGTGAAGAAATACTGTTATTTTTAACAGTAACCGTAAAAATGTAGTGTATGAGTTTAGATATTTTGAAGATAGCAGGAAATCTTCATGGTATAAGGAAACGGGAATTGTTTTACTCCAAATTTAAAGCGTGCGGGCCACGGGCAGTAATTAATAAATCATCGGGCCACTAGTTAATATTATAAACTGAAGTTTTGGTAAAAGAGAAGCAAATCACACAACCATATCGTGGTGATAGGCCTATTTTTTCTCATCTACTAACTACCATTCTTATCGACGTTTTCCTTCAAACGCACTTGAAAAGCAGTTCGCTAGTAAGCCTAGGCTGATAGATTTGAATCTACGATTTTCTAATTCAGTCACTGTGATAAAAAAATATCTAACATTACTAAGCTAGTGAATTGCAGTAACTTTTTAAAATGTAGTCTCTATTACCTGAATATAATATTCTCATCACGCTAAAGATTTGCAATTAAGATAAGCTTAAACTTAATATCACAGACTTAAAACTATTTGTGAATCTCTACAAGAGTGCTAATGCTAACGAGTTGCTAAAGGACTTTACATTTTAATGTGATCATTTACGAGCACTGAATGAAATTAACTTCGGCGGTGGTTTGCAGCTTTATTCTATACTAACTCAACGTAGTTTTCATTATTGATAAATCTAAGAGGATTAGTAATCGGTTTGATCTAGGTAAATGCTTCAGGAAATACTAAACACCGAATTAACATTTGTACACGATCTCATTTAGGTCATTCTAAAGTAATGACTTAAATAGATAATTTTTTGCAAATTTTCTTTGTCTTAGAAAGATAATATGCTGAAATATCTAAGAGACTTAAGCCATTTTTGCTTATATGATTAGACTCTGCTAGAAAATAAACAAGGAATTATCGATAAAGTAGCTTGATAAAAAAACTCATGCACTTCTACATCTTGACGACCTCATACATTAAAAAAAATTAGACAGTATTAACAAATCGAAATCAGTTTGTATCCATAACAACAAAAAAACATGTATATATAAAACTTACAACATATAAACATCAGTAAAGCTTCCCACGACGACATATTTTTCTAACAATACAAATATAATAATAACCTACTTTCCTTCATAACATTATGTCCGAGTGTGCGCTGCAGTACGATTTTATTGCTTATTGTGTTGTGAAAACTTACCTTTATTTGAACTACAACACATTTATAACAGATAGTGCACTACGGAAATTATTTTCATCATCAAAACATAAATAGAAATATATTGGAATTAGAACTTTCAAAATAATATTGTTTCGCTACCTCATAAACATCAAGTCACTATGAGTTTTTTGGCATTTTAAATCGCCAATATGTTATGAGCTTCTGCGAAAAAAATAATTTACAGGTTCTTTATAAGATTAATAAAATTGCAACTGTATTATGAGCAATACTTTGGTTAACTCAAATCAATTCAAAATTCTTTTTTCTCTGCAGTATCTATGGCATCGAGTTTTTTTTAATCAAATGCAGAAACTACACGAGTATATGTTAGAATTAAATTACAAAATATTATTTTTCTGAAATATGTATGGTATTTTCTTGATTTGGGAAAAAGATATAAGTCTAGTTTATTCTACAGATTAACTTAATTACCGTAACAATATTATTATTATTTTTGTTTTCTTTACGAAATCTCGAGTACGTCACTAGTAAGTACTATCATAAGTATGCATTTAGCAAAGAAACTATAAAGTATTTTATTCTCAATAATATTTGGCATCGTTGATCAAAATGTATAAAATATGGTATGAGTGGAAATATTAAGTAACACAAAATTAAATCTGTCAGTGATTAAGTCGCGTCACGTCACGAGCTTGTCGTTCCACAACACCGCAAAATATTGAAACGTTATTCTGTAATCCCAAACATTGTGTCAAGTCAAACAAGTTAGTATTTATTGTTGTTTCAACGACGACGAAACTTGCTGTAATCTCTAATTTACGCTCTTGAATTATGTATGTGCGTTTATGTGTAAACATTGTGTGTGTGTTCAATTGAATAGCGGCGCGCCGTCCGCCGCCCTCGCCGAACGCCTAGATTTACCGATTATCAATTAGACCGGCCCTATAAAGAATCGATTTATGTACGTTGTTTATCGAGAATCGAATCGTGTGATTAAAAGCGATAACCGAACAATTCGTTACGTGTTTATTGCCAATATCTTGATATTCGTAATGAATCTTGAGGGGAAATGAACAAGCTGTAATTTTTAATTAATTCGCGCATGTTATACATATTGTACACATTTGTCATGAAACATTTATGCTAAAAACTAGTCCCACGCTTCTTCTCAAGAAAATGTTCTTTGAAAGTAGTAAATTTATTGTTCAACTTTGGAAGCATTTTGTCTTTTAAATTTGATAGGCTGACCGTGATACGATAAATCTTTATATAAAGCTAACTGTTGTATTTTACTGAGAACAGATACGTTAAATATCAGTATAAAATAGTGGAATGGTAATTAAAATATCAATTATTGATGCAACACTTTATTAAACATAACGTGAACATTAGAGCATCGGTCGACTTTTTTAGGAATAATATTTCAAATCACATGTCCGAGTGTAGTGTAGTCTGCGTTGAAGTGATCTCGCAGTTAGTCCTTTGCTTTTGCTACTTGTTTTCTCTAAAAATAAATATATAAATCAATAATATTATCCAAACATTAACAAGAAATAGATACTATTAGAATAATTTGTTTTATACTCTGTTGCTTTGAACATTCTCAACAATCTATTCACATTGCTATAAATGTTTGTTCTGCTTCATTTTCATTTTTTTTGTAACTCTATTAAATATGTTTATTTATAAAATCTGTTTAATCCAATCGTCAACAATACTTACGTTATTAAAGGTTATCGACTGCTTCGATATCACTGTCTTCTTCGCCTGAAATTATGTCAAAATCGGATTAGATTGTTTTAATGAATATATCAATACATGACTCGTAGATCAATACCGGTAATTCCAAACACGTATTCGTAATTGTACAGTAAACTGGAAACTACAATTATACGCTGGTGGATGAAACTATCACTGTAATTTCAGAAACTTGAGGTTTAAAGGTTAGTTATCAGACAAATTATGTATGAAAATAAATTTTATAACAGGGTGCGTATTTAAATGAAAACAACACTAAACCATAAAGAAAATTGTATTTTTATTATGTAAGTCTTTGTGTCCACTCTTTTTTTTTCTAATTTGAATAATGTTTTCCTAATCAGAATAATATTATAAAGATATTGTTTAAATTGGCCAAAATATAACAATAAATGGCAAGTTGGAAAGCATCATGTTATCTGAGATCTAATTTGGTATGCGCTTCATAGTCTTTTATAGTCTTATAGGCTTCATAGTCTTTTTACATAATGAAGACAATCCGCGAAATGACCATTTGTAAAGATGCAGATGAAACCGCGAGCAGATGCTAATTGTAAATGTATTATGGACTATGTGTATTGTAGGTGGTAGTGCTACGCTGAAGCTATTACTGGTTTCAGCATGAATGGGTCGGTTCGCCCGGGGTAGTACCACCCGACACACAGAAAACCGACGTGAAGTAACAGTGCTTGCACTGTTGCGTTTCGTTCGGTTAGTGAGAGCGCCGGAGGCTCACATTTTTAAAAGGCCGGCAACGCACTTGCGACTCCCTTGGTGTTGCTAGTGTCTATGGACGGCGGTGATCACTTACCATCAGGTGACCCACCTGTTCGTTTGCCCCCTATAATATATAAAAAAATAAATTAAAACGGGATATAGTTAATACGTGCCTGTATGTAACTCGACGACTGTAACTCAAGGCGTAGGTTAAGACAGACATAGATCATATATACAGCGCAAATTAATAATACATTTCATTTATCAAAAGACACATACACTCTTCAATAGTACCTTTGCTCAAAATGAAGTAGGTAGGTATCTAACTTTAAATATCCCGCCATATTTAAACCGGAATTCGTATCCAAATATACCCAAAGATTTCATTCAGCATCCCATGAGTAATCTCGGTGTTTTTAACAAGCACCCGGCGGCGCAGAACCCACAAGTTTTGGGACACAAATTAAAAATATATCAGGGACAAAGTGAATAGGACCCGCGCTAATTCCGTTTAATAAAACTTCTCCAGTCCTCGTTTAGGTTTTCAAGTTTTTCTTCAGCCACAGATTTTTTTATAAAATCTGCATTTAACTTGTTTGGGAAATTTATTTCTCCTTTAATATAGATGTAAGTAAAAAAAATATGTTTGAGAACTGCCGCGGATTTGTTTCTTACTACTAAAATAATACAACAAAATGGCATTAAAAAAAGCGAACAGATAGTTGCCAATTGATAATAGCTTTAGATTACCGTTAAAGAGTTTTAATTCTCATCCAAAAGTCCGCGATTTTAGTGAAGAAATATTTATGCTTCGACATTACTAAAGTAATAGATTTATTTTGTACTATCCTAATTCGTTATTACCGATGACTTTAAAATAAGTTCTGTATCTAGATTAAGCAGAAATCTTTGAACATAGTGCCCCTTAAAAGATGAATTTCTGGTCAAATTGCCAACTATATCTAATCCAAATGCCTACAAAAAGTTAATAGGATTTAAATGGTTTTTGACAGGATAACCAAAAAAAAAATTTGTATTTTATAGATTTCTCCGTGAATATACAAGTTGCTTTGACGTAACTAATAAGTTACTCACCAGACTTCGTGTTTACTCTTGCGGTGTTAGCGCGTGCAAGCGATTGAGAATCTGTAACATAACGATAATATTAGTAACAACATATTGAAGATTTGTGGTAACTATTTATATCAAATGATAAGACCATTTTCTGTACTTCTATTTTCTGATTTATTTAATTAATCACATACTTAAAGATTATTCTTTAAATCTTTTTCTGAATCTTGCACTAACAATCTACATTTTATCTTCTGTTTTGATCACGCTTTAGAATTAACAATGATGCAACAATTAGCAATTCATATTATTACTTAAGATTAACAATTAAGATTTCTTAGCTACGGCATACAATGTTGGTACTAATATCGCTTAATAAACAACCTATACTAATAATTTTGTTCTTTATATCTCCTTTTGGGAGCCATTAAAGACACCTTTTATCGTTCCAACATCACAAGACGGCAGTCTGAATGTTAATTCATAAATAAAACTAAAATGTTCTTCATTTTTATCTGGTCGGTTTGCAATATTTTTAGAATAACATAGAATGCCCTACTGTATCACAATATGAATACAAAATTCAAACATTACCGAATCCTTGTGCCGTAGTTTGAGCTTGTGCAGGTAAATCTTCAAATCCAAATTGTCCCGGGTAATATAATGGAGCTATTTCGTAACTTGGCCTTGAATACAATGTTGGATAAATATTAGACGCTGGTATTTCTTGATAAGAGCTTCCACCGTCAGATCCGCTTGGTTGAGCGTTCATATTTACTAAGGAACTAACCTGGTCGGATATCGATCCCAGATTATAAAGCTTATTATATCCCGTTAAAGAGTTTTTCTGGCCTTTAGTACCAGTCCAGAATGGATCAAGCACTTGATAACCCGGATAGTAATTTTTATGATCTATTCCTAATAAGGAGGCATCGCTCTGCAATGTTGCGGATCCAGTAACTGGGTATCCTAAGATCTGCTTAAATGGATTGATTCCCGGTAAGCTCAAACTGATTTGGTATTGGTTTACATCACTATAGGCGTTCGTCTCTGCTTCATTGTCAATTGATCCGGCAGAATTTTGATTGAGCCGGTGTATTAAATCCTCTTGATACCCTTGCTGGGAATGATAACCGGATAAACCTTTCAAGTCTGATTCCGAATATCCAAGGTATTTGTTAATGTTCAAAGGTTCATTTGTTAAAGGAGTTTGGATTAATTTTTCACGATCTTTTGTTTGAAGGTCTAATGTTCCCACATTGGAGAGTTCAAATAGTGGATATTGTAAAGGGATGTTCGTCGATGGTTGGAGAGATGGGAGTGTATTCGCTTGTGAGGTAGTTAATGCTTGAGCTTCTGTCATTTCTGAACTGCTGGCTGGGAAATAGGGTAATAGGCCTGCAACAACATTTTATTTTTATTTATAATAAGATCATTACCTAAATTATCACATACTGAATTGGGTTTTATTTACTGCAAACAGATTCCTCTATATCGTACATAGCTTAAAATGTAAAAATATTGTTTTTATAAATTACTGCTTTCCATTAGACAACGAATATTTCGTCACAATTTTAGCTTCAAGCTAAACCAAAAGGTTCCTCTATAGTGCAAGGGGCAATAAGCTTTATTCACTTCACGAACGCTAAAAGAAAAAACATTGCCATTATGCAATGATCTAGCAGGAAGCATGTCTGTTCAGTATTCTTTTATACAATAAACTAGCTGTGTTCTTGAGTCTGCATGTGCTTTTAGTATTTTTTCGTTATTATCAGTGGTAATGAGTAGGCGAGTTCTAACAAAATGGATGTTATCTAAATATGCTCCGTGTTTAAACATCAATTTTCATAACGATTGGTCGAATGATACATAAGGTGATTTACTGTAGCGCCATCTAGAGATGGCTTATAGCACCTTTTCCATACAAAAACACTTAGATGCCAACTTTCACACATATGTTGATATATGCATCCATTTTAACAAAGGTACCAATATGCAGTGAAATCCTTTCTATGTTACAAATTTAACGTACCACTCGTAATAATACAGAATCGAGTATCAACATTAAATATATTGTCAAGATTTAACAACAAGTAATAAAACCGTTCACAACTGACACCTGATTTCCGACCGTGGGGTTTGATGGGGCGCGTACAAAATAAACAATTACAACCCTGGGTAATAACCCTATCGTGTTTAAGGGTGAACGAATTCTCTAAATGGACAATGGCTGCGACACTTGCTATTTGTTTCATGCAATAAGAAACAGTAGGACATGTTATGTTTGTGTGGTTGCGAATTTTAAAATAAAGAGTACTCGGTAACTAAATATCGTTTATATTGATATTTCAAATTAAGATTAGTGGTTCGGCCTTATAAATGAACTTAATAACTGCGCTCCAGATAATGAAATGTGTTTCTGGCCTGCATCTCATTAATCAAGTACTAAGCATGCAGACACTTTGGTAAAACAATATCGCGGTCATTTCGACATGTAAGAGAAAAATTTGAATATGACATAAAAATTAGAAAAATATTGACACCGCTAATATATACCAGAGAATAATAAATTACGCTTTGAATACCGCAAACATTTATAGCAGAAAATTACACTCCAAAACCGCTACAATATATATTGAACTACGCAATGGATTCATCACTGTTTATTTATTATGATTTTTTTTAAATTAAATTAAATTTGAGTGTAACATGCTTCATACTCGATCAATGATATGCAGGCCAGAAGCACATCTCATATCTGGAGCACAGGTATTAAATTAATTTATAAGGGCGAACTAATTAGTAAATAAAAACCATGACATAAGTTAACTAGTCGAGTATGGTATCCGACCTAAATTAAGTTTTATTCTTAGTAATACTTACCTCTTAAATGAGATTTCAATATTACAAGTTATATGTAAGATAGAATAATCAAAACTAGTTGCTTCATTGGGACTTTAACCGTAATCCCAAATGTTTATTCGCTAAAGATTGTATATTTTGGAAGCCATTTTGTTCAGATATTTTCATTCTCTTATGTTCCTTTTGTGTTGTACTGTGCTATTTAAACTCTTTGTCAAATTACTTTACATTCCCACAAAGTACTTTAAGTTACATTTATTATTATGTTTTTTTATTTAAAGAAAACTGTTTAATGAATGTTTTGGAGATCAGAGTTAGTAAACTGAGTACAGTTTCCTAAAATAGTAGTTATTAAACTTCATACTGTTATTGTTTGTATATGACGTTGTTAAACAAATTAATAAATCAAATAAAGAAACATTTCCAGATGTATATTTGGGGCACGTTAAAGTACTGTTCCATTCCTATATAATACACAAGGACAATTATTGGTATGTCAGTGAAGCTAGTGAATTCCCTTTCCCTATCGTTCATTGTTTGTTTTCGCACTTACTGCGCTTACCTAAACAACCCTCTCTGTAAGCCCTCTTTGGGGTTCTGTCAAAGGGCTTAATAGATAGCCCTTCTGACAGTTGGAGTATAACCTAAAGATATTATTTCAGTATTTCTTATAATGTATACGGAAATTTGAGTGTGTTAAAATTGATTGTTAAAACATAACAGTGAAATCATTTGTATTCTTAATTCATTATATTTTTCTTTAGTACACCTGTCCCTGAACGTTACGTTTTACGGACGGGTGTCAATTTTGACGATGTCGGGGCTTGTCGGCAGTAAATGTTAACTTTATATCGTGGACATTAACGGTTATTTTTTCGAGTTCATATACATGTCGATGCTGCTAACCAGGGTTGTTCGGGTTTCATTAAAAAATATCCGTACAATAAGGTGAGTATTCTGAGAGTCGGTGATGATATTATCTTTCTCACAATATTCGATATCACTCCAATTACATTAACGATTCAAACGTATAATTACGTGTCAACTGTTTATTCTATACTACAATTAATAAACCCCTCCATGGATGTTACTAGAACATAGTAAAAAAGTATACACGGGTCGAGTAAAACACCAAAGATGTAGGTTCTTTCATTACATTTGTATCTAAAAGTAATAACATTTTGTATGTTTGCTGTAATACTATTTAGGTTTTGCATGTAATCGTAATAATAAACACTATTTGTAGAGAAATTAAATGATTTGTTACGATCAAGGTTTTCTTTTTTTTTAATATAATATCGGTTTTAGTGCTTAACACAATCTCACCTGATGGTAAATGACGATATGGTCAATGATGGTATGCACGCTGTCTCTCAAGTGCAGATGCCGGAACATACCAGGAACATACAGGTTATTGGCAACAGATTTTGAGGGTAATAGCTAGCCAAAAAGAATTGGAAAAAACCCTACCAAATTGCTATGGTTTCATCAAAATGTTGTTTTTTTCACCGAAAGCTCCGACAAGTTGTAGGATTCGAACCCAAGATTATCAACGCGGTGTCCGACATGCTATCACCTAAGCCATCATCATTTCAAAATGTGAATAATGTGTTAGTGCTTGGATTTGAAATGTTAATGTATTGTTGTGATATTTATAAGTAAATATATCATTTGTGTTACAAGGATTATTATGACAATGAAATGGGAACTATTTTCTACATCATTATTAATAATGACTAATAAATGGTTTAGGAATATTAAACTTACATTCTGGTTTTTGAGCTGGTTTACAAGACGGTTTGACTACGCCACCGAACAATTCACAAATACACACTTTACAGTTATCTTGTGGATGAACAAATTCCGCTCCGAATGTTTTGAATTCACACAGTTTATCTGAAAGATATTCAATTTGTTTTAATTTTAGAACATATGGTTGTTAAATAACACCATAGATGCTTAAACTACTCCTAAAGATTGATATTGCTGTCACGTTCGACGTATTCTCAATTTCTCACGACATACATGGTAAACACTCACCATGATAGTTTGTTTCGAGGTCGGTCAAAGGTTCTGTAGTAGTTTAGATACTTTTTACCATATATATGTCTTTATGATCAAATATAGGGTATTCAACAATATAGAAGCTTCTTTACACACCAGAAGTATGAAAGATACGCAACATTATAATATTGAGTACAGATTGTAAGTTTCTTAATATATGTAGTAAAAACGCTAAGGTACTAAAATTTGCTGTATAGAACGAGAGATATTTAAAAACTCTTAATGGTGGCAATAGCATCCAAGCACCAATGATATAAGGCCAAGTGAGACGTAAAATTTAATTGTGTATTCCAATATATTCACGAACTGTTCCAGCTGTCATGGGGACTAGAAACTTATTATGAATGATCTCAAAACTGCGGTCGTATAAAATTTGACTATGCTGAACATTTTACATCAAGTAGACTGCACGTTTGTTAACTACTTCATTACATAAAAATACATGTTAAAATCTTCATATCAAATGTTCTAGAGAAATATGCAATTTTTAACACGAAATTACATTTTGTTACAGGTACGTATTTTATTTGTTCGCCGTTTGTATCCATTAAAGAATCTGCAATAGACATAGGAAGGTATGTACTCTCTTTGTTAACTTGAAATATCAGCTTATATTTTCTCATAAAACGTTGGCAACCTCGTACATATTTTATTCAAAATCAAAATCAAAAATACTTTATTCAATTTAGGCGTTAGGAAGGCGCTTATGAACGTCTAAATTACCACCGGTTCAGAGACCGGTCCAGAGACAAAAAAGGTGATCGGGTTTTTAGACTTGTATATATTAACATAATAGAACTGTTCTTTTAAAATCATTGTTGAAATATTATAGGGAGGAGTTCGGGTAATATTCCAGCTCTTATAGATTATTCATCATCATCATCATAGGCCTCTTCTTGAAGGAAGGTATGGGAATAATCACTACGCCAGCCCACGACATATTGGTGATTTAAAACTCCGAGAAATCCATAGTTCTATATTTTTCCCACATATGGTGGTACAGTAAGAAAATTTCTAAGGTTCAGGTTTCTTCGTGATGTTTTACTTAAGCGTCAGCCGGTAGTGTTACCAATTTAAATGATAAATTATTGCAATAATTTCTTTCACCTTTTCAACTGTAATCCATTATCCATAAACATTATTACAAATAACAAAGGAAATTATCATCCTTACAAATTAGATCAGCTCATAGCATTTAACGAAATTCTTAAATTTTTTCATTGGAAATATTGTTTTACAATTTTATTGTGTAGATTATACAATAAAACCTTACCTATTATTTGAACAGATGGCGTTGCTGAAAAAAAAAAAAAAACAAAATTGTTAAAAATACAAAAATATATATACTTTTGTGTGTATGTATGTTTTAATCAAGTAGCTACTTTCAGTGTAGTTCCAATCAGTTTAGGACGTGATCAAATCAGATTCTTTGCGCTTTTGTGTTCAGTTCCGCGTATCCGTTAGGGTCGCAATTTGTAGTTGCATAAAAAAATGTAACGTTTAATTCTATACTGCTGTATAGTTGTATTCTTAAAAAATCATGGGCTATTTTATGAAAGTTCACAAACCAATACAAATATATGTAATTAATACTTACTATAATAAACAGCAGGAGAATCTGTTAATGGAAAAAAATAATTAATAATTTCATACAGAACCTCATGCTTAGCAATTTTTTTTAACCGACTTTAAAAAAGGCGGAGGTTCTCAATTCGACTGTATTTTTTTTATGTTTGTTACCTCAGAACTTTCGACTGGGTGAACCGATTTTTATTTGAAAGCTGGTGCTTCGCGTGTGGTCCGGTTTCAATTTGGTCCAGTTTTGGAAATAGTATCCATCAGAAAACCATATGAGTCTTAAATTTGCATTAAGTATGTACGCGCCAAATGGACGAATAACTCAATATCAGAACAACTGATTTAGAGGATTCAAGTTCTATCGGAAAGGATGTATTTCAAGGGTAGTTTGTTGAGAGTTTGTTTATTTTTTATTTAATTTGATTAATTTAATCGTTTAGTTATTTTTGCTTTTTGGTGCCTTCTTGTTTCCTTAGTGTATCTTGACATTGAAGTCTGTTTATGTTTTTTGTAAAATATTTTATAATATATATATTCACCTGGAGAGTCTGGTTCATTAGATGTCTCGTAACCTGCATTTAAAAATATATTATTAATTATTTATCTATTTACATTAAGGAATATGTAGTTCTGTCGGTATATTTGATTTTTTTTTCAAAATTTTAGCATTGATAAATATTACAAAGGACGCTGATTAGGAATATGATGTTAAAGAAAGTTTTGCTTGTTTGTGTGCTCTGATTTAACTCAATAATGGTTTGACCGATATTTATGAAATATTGCCCATGAATATAATTTAATTAATTAGCTATCATCACCGTTATGTATATAACCTCAGAATTACTCAGAAGTATCACTTACAACATGATTTCTTGGTGTAGCAATTGATTTCTATCGTGACGAGTCCGAGATCACGGGCTTCCGTACACACGCAGACCTGGCATTCGTCCCAAGGATGCTGGAAAGTCTGGCCCGGTCGGAAAGGTCTGCACGACTCGTCTGAGAATATTTATGAGCTTACTTGTAATATTTTACTAATGAAACTAATTCACTGAACGAGGTAAAACAAATTTAATAATTTTGCCTTAAAATCTTTACGTGTCGTTATATTTCCTTTTCTACATTTATATATTTCCAACATAGTAGTTTATTTCTTTTATTTTAACTAATATTGATAAATTCTTACATACCTCCGATTTTATGCCATAAACGTTATTAATCACATTATTTATATATGTACAAGTTTAAAGATTATCTTACGAATAATTATTATAATTACTTACGAGGAGGTGGTCCTGGTAGTGGCCCTGGACCGATGGGGCTCAAAGTAGTTACAAGTGGCCGGGGTACTATTGAAAAATGCAATGTAATTATAGTTGTTTGCAGTAATAATTACAAAATCTGCAAACGCTAAAATATCCAAAGTAATTGGATACAGAAAACATTACAATATTTTTAACTTAGTATTCAATGGATAGCATACATTTTACACATCTGTTTGGTATTTTAATAGGTATATTTGTACATTACAGATAGGTTGTTTACTTATTGTTGTAGAAATCGTTGTAATTTTTTGCTCTGGCTAAGGCGTAAGTTCTTGCCATGGCCAAGGCAATTTATGTAAGTCTTTCTCAAAATTAGTATTATTTTTATTTCTTTGATCACTATTTTGAAACCGCATCCTCTAGAATATTTAATATTTAGATAAGAATTATTATATTTAGTACAAATGTAATACTTACAAGGTTCTGGTGTATACATAACGTCTGGAAAAGGAACAGGTTCAACAGGTATTGGTAATAAAGGTTCCGGAGTAATTAGATCTTCATATGGTTTCACTTTGGAAATGGTTACTATTTCAGGTTCTGGAAATAAAATATGAAGAAATTAAGAAGCATATTTAAGTTATAGGCCTAAATTTATTTAAAACTTCACTTGTGTGATAAGTATTTTCGTAAATAAATTCCGAGTTATAGATATTTTGAATGTCTTATATATGTCAGTGTAAATACCTGAAATGCTATAAATCCTGAGATTTTGCAGTAAAAACTTCATATCTCTATCTTAATAAATCTTAATTTCCCACTCTTAATGATAAACATTTACCTGGTAAGTCTTAGGAATTACGTTAATTCTATGTCGGTCAGAGACCTATGTTTTCGGTTAGCTTACTTTGAGGTTGTATTTAAAAGAAAATGTGAATTAATTGGTTAATTGATATAATATAAATCCTTACATTTACCAACTCATGTCTGTAAATTTTAATACATGTTTAACTACTGTATTTATAGTAGCTATTAATGCCATGCCTACAAATTAACTTACGTTTCTTTTACAACTAGACAATAGAAAAAACTCATGATTAGGACCTACGATTTAAGAAAAATAAATTTAAAATGTTCAAATAAATAATAAATAATAAATAAATTAACGTAGCATCGCTAATAACGTAAAATATTAAAAATATGTACAGCTAACAATGTAGCATGAATAATAAGCTATAGTTGAAATTTAAAAAAATCTGTACGCCATTGTAATGTACGCGACAGCATGTACAATCAACTTTACTTTCAGACGTGTCATTAGATATTGAAAAGGAAGTGCTTTTTATACTTTATAGGTTAACGTTTTGATCACAATCTCATCCAATGTAAAATGATGATCTGATCTAAGATGGTAGTAACGCTAAACCTAGAAGGAGACTTTCTCTCAAGTGCAGCTGCCGGAATACACTAACAGGTGCTTGGTGACAGACTTTCAACTTGAGGGTGGTAGCTAGATAGGTGGACTTAAAAGTAGTCCTACCACCATGCAAAACTTGTTAACTATTATAGAAATATTCTACGAATTATTCATTAGTTATTGAATTTTCTCTGTTATTAAATGCATTCGTTCACCATGATGGGATTTATAATCGGTATATAGATAGGATAAAATCAATAAAGACCATTGGAAAGAAACAGTTATTTTTGAACACTCACTGCATTGAAGATCCGGTATGCAAGTGATCCTTGGCTCCAGAAGACCTTGCTGCGTCATCTCCCCCTCGCATTTGCAAAGTTTGCATTCATCCGTAGGATGAGGGAAGAGTACATTTTGTGGGAATTTCTCACACACCGGTACTGTGGGCACGAACAAATGTTTTTACACAGTCTTAGATTACCGTCGGCACGAGGACAATGCTCATTGCATTATTTTTACCATAAGAATGAAATACATAGGCTCTTATTTCGATTACAGGGTCATAATCTCTGGATTATGTAACCTGTACGTTTTTTTTTTTATACTTTACAGGTTAGCGTTTGACCACAATCTCACCTAATATTAAATGATGTGTTCTGAAATGGTAGTCACGCTAAATCTAGAGGGAGACTGGCTCTTAAATGCAACTGCCGGAATACACAAACAGGTGCTTGACGACAACTTTTCAACTTGAGGATGTTAGCTAGCCAGGCGAACTTAACAAAATCCCTACCATCATGCTATGGTTTTATCTCGATGTTTTACTTCACCGAAAGCTCCGACTCAGTTGCTGAGATTTGAACCTATATCCTACGACGCTGTGTCCGTGTGTGTACTCTATGTTTAACTATACTGCCTATTATTAAACAATCATTTTACATTTTATTGAATGAAATAATTGCTAAAGCTTGCTTTATTTATAAAATTAATTGTATTTAACTCACATGGCATGGGAACTTCATCAGGAATTTGTGCTGAAAATAACGTGTCTGTATAAATAAATCTGGTCTGAGACCTAAAAATTAATGTTTAAGATCGAATCAAACTTGATTATATCAATATACAATTATCATAACAGGTTCCGTAACTTTCAGTCAAACGTAAACGTATACAACTACGAGTATACTACATGGCCTGACAAAATAAATTCTTGTATGACATAATTGAATAATTAAAATAGCTAGGAATGAAATTAAAACTTACGCAGTAGTGGGGTGTCTGGAGGTAAAACTGTAATTAAAGGAATATTAATATCATTCTAGTTCCAATACCCACAAAGGAACGGATTAAATAATATAGATATATAATATTGCCCGAGGGATTTCGTGAAATTTATTCAATTCTATATTTATTAGTTAAGGGAATATTAAAGAAATTCAATTGACTTTATTACATATTTTACAATTATTTCAAGCAATAACTTCAAAGGCTACTGTTTTGAGGGATTTGATTTTAAATATCTTGAGTAGCCAGTCACTGATATGTATGGATTTAAGCCAGAATTATAGTTTACATCAGCTAGAGCCTGGGCTTCGGATTGACTAATCAATAATCCCGGATTATATGACATTTGTTGATAGCCATTCATTTCTGGATTGTATCCTCCTCCGTTTGTATTGAGAACAGCTTTTGCTTTAGATAATGATTGAACAGAGTTTTGTTTTACATTTTCTGGGTATTCTATTTGATAGAAATTAAGCCCTGGTGGTTTTTCTCGCATATGCCATACCACACAATGAAAATCGCATTAGTTCAGTGTACTGATTATTATTGACGCCAATAGAATATCTTAATAATGTTTTACAATTTTATTTGTATTTCTTTATATATGCTTACTAAGCTTAACTTAATTTCTTCTTCTTCATAAACTTAAATTAACTTAGTAATTCCAGAGAAAGCATTGTTATGCCTAGATTTATTATTTTAAATCAGACAAAAACTTGATTTTTCTTAATCTTCCACTTACTTAAGTTATTAGTCCAGGAAAAGATAAAGATTATACCTTAAATGGTTTTTAATATGTAAGTTATATAAGTAATATAAGTTAATATAAAATACTAAAATAATTGCCAACTTCATATTATGTTATTTGTAATACCATGATAAATACTCACCACAGTCTTGATTCTTTGTGCAATCGATTTCAGCTTCCAGAACTCCATATTCGTTTAGAATTTCCTTACAAATGCAGATCTGGCATGGGTTTAGTGGGTTCTCAAATGATTGCCAGTTGGGTAGAGGACTACATGCAACTTCTGAAAATCAACTACTATTTTTGCAAACTTTTGACGAACAATAGTAAAATCTTATTATTAATAATTTTATTTGTTGTAGAGAAACATTGAAATCCTAATTTTATCGAGATTCTTTGAATTTTGGTAAAGGTCTGCCAGGCTCTATTTGTTGATGCATATTTGTACCTTGTACAATTAACACTTACAAAGCAGGCTTACAATAAAAAGTTGTCCATACCATTGCGCACTAGTGGCTTCAATGTTATCTCAGTAAGTTCTGGTTCTGTCACTGTAACTGATTCCAAAGTTTGTGCTTTGCAGCCATCGCAGCGAGTGCATACTGGTATGAGGATTCCAGCATTCATGACACAAACACACACTAGACATTCATGTACTGGCAGCCATAAGTTGTAGAGATCTCCCACACTTATACAAACTATAGCTGCCTCCATTCCTGAAAGTATACTGATTTAAATATTTTTTCCTACTGGTCTGTCAACGTCAAATAAATGATAGTGGCAATTAAACCGTTGCATCTAACTTAGGAATCACCTTGAAGAATCTTCAATGACAAAAATAATATGTATTTCACGTCACCTCCGATTAAACTCTCTCATTGAAGAGTTATGATCCGGGGTGCTGACTATATTCTACATATAAAACTGTATAATAAATAGAAGACGTTTGACAAGTAAAGAGATTCAAAGTAGCGATCGAAGCTCTTATAACTTGGTTTTAATGAAGTATTTCTAAACTACAAACAGTATACTTGTCGAATGAATAAGATTAACAACTTACCAGGCATTAAATGTGGCATGATATATTCATGAGACGGTATCAATCGTGAATATCCGGCTGAAATATCAATATAATAATGTATACGTAAAATTACACGCGTAGACTTAAATAATCATTCGAAATTAATTTAATACCTGTACGGAGTAACATTTGTACCTTGCACCTTTGTAAATTACGCAACAATATCATCAAATTTTTATTAAAACAAATGTTTATGTTAACATATTTAATTATATTTTTTAACAATGCGCAAGGTTATTTGAACTTACTGGCACCGCTGGACAGCGCCTGGGAGTTTGCTGTTGCTAATCCTGAGCCGCCTGCAAAAAACTGTGCTTCTGCAGACGCATGACCGTTTTGCTCTTGATCGTATATAAGTCCTCCAGTATTCCCATTGCCACTAGACACGGCTTCTGGCTGTACCTGACCAGTATTTGGGCCATACTGGTATGAATATGGTTTCTTTTTTAAATAAATTCCTGCTCCATAGGGATCTATTACATTGTTAGCGATTCCTAGGGGCTCTGCTTGCAACTGTTCTTGGATTATTGGTCGATAAAGATTATATCCTGAGCTGTACCCACCTCCGGCACCATTGATCATAGCCTGTGCTTCTGCAAACTGTTTTGAGGGATTTGATTTTAAATATCTTGGGTAGCCGGTCACTGATACGTATGGATTTAAGCCAGAATTATAGTTTAAATCAGCTAGAGCCTGGGCTTCGGATTGACTAATCGATAATCCCGGATTATATGACATTTGTTGATAGCCATTCATTTCTGGATTGTATCCTCCTCCGTTTGTATTGAGAACAGCTTGATCTTTAGTTAACGATTGAACAGAGTTTTGTTTTACATTTTCTGGGTATTCCATTTGATAGAAATTAAGCCCTGGTGGTTTTTCTCGCATATATGTACTCAGTACTGGATTATATTTATTTACAACATGTTTGATAAAAGCTTTGTTTTTAACCTGCGCCTGAGAAGAGTCTGGTAAATTATAAAGACCCAAAGGATATTGGTTACCTTGATAAGAGGGATTTAAATATATGTTATCTTGAGATCCTTCATACATGTTTAATAAAGCTTGAGCTTCTGACTGTGAAGAACTAGATCCTAAATTATAATTTGATGGTGAACCATTATAATAGTATCTCCCATTATTAATATGAGATATGGAATTAGTTGGCATTTGGAAAGATGATTCTAAACTGTAAGGACTCAATTGAACACCCGGTTTCGAACGATCGTACAAATTATTCATAGCATTTATTTGAGCCACGGACTGTGCTGATGCTTTATTTGAACTTAGTCCTTGTAACCCGGGCTTCATCAAACTCAGTTCTTTTAAGCCATATGAGTCTATATGTTGTTCGGAACCCATGTTAGAGTGCGCTGAAGCTTTGGCTGAACTGGAACCAAAACCTCCTAATGATGCTGAAGATTGTGCCAGCGATGAACCTGAATCCGCATCTGCGTTTGATTCGCTTATGGCATACCCTAAAAAGCAAAATCCAACAGTTCTATAAAGATATAAGGCACTATAATAATAATGTAGTATTTCGGACAATCAGTTACATAAAGTTCTATTGAAGTTTTATTTCTACAAGCGCGTTATGAAAAATCCTTGCGAATAATCTTTAGCTTAAAACGGCACATGGACGACGCGTTTAATACATCATGAAGTTAATTGATATTTATTTGTGTATGTTACTTATTCAAACTTTTATTTAAAGTATTTAATTTGGTCGTTTAAACCTTTCATTCAGGGCAAAACACTTAAAATATGCAAAAGAATTTTTATGCTCGTGTCAAAAAAGTATTCACTTGTCATGTATTCTTTTATTTTGTATAATAAAAAAAAACATACCTCCATCACTGCTTACGAAACTCTCTGCATGTGCCCCGGATTTCGCTTCATACTCTACTGAAATTTCTGGGCCTGAAATATAGCCTTTTCATAAAAAATATCTTTAATTTGTCGTATAACAGGAAATGGTAATAATTACGTATTTGAAATTAGTGTTGTATTATGTATAGTAAAATGTATTGTATTTTAAATTATGTTGCGGTATTTTTCTGGGAATGTAAAGTATTTAAGTATACATATTTAATGGTTAATTTAGAGGAAACAAATATAGAAGATACACTCTTTATATTCTTGAGGAGATTGTCAAAACGGATAAATGTTATTAACGAAGTTAGTAAACACTAATTATTAAACACGTGAACTAATAAACATATATAATGTAAAGAAATTAACCATAAACAAAGCTTATTTAATTTTTAATAGAAAAATGTAAAAAAAAAATTGTTGAAATTGATAAAGTTCTGGCCAAGAGTACTGTAAAATTTGAATCACAATGTAAAAGACAGAAAGAAGACAAACTTTCTATATCTATGGAATTAACATAACCAGATTTGAGATCTTCAGAGTTGACTGAATTTTGAGCCTTGCATGTAATAAAAAGGAGGACAAAGATGTAGGCGCTTCGAAATCTGCCCATCTTCAATCACTATGTTTAAATAGTCTTATGGCCCTATGAGTCTGTGTTTCTAGATATAACTTGTACGATCTAACAATACTATTAATTCAGGAACATGGCTCTTATATTCGAGTCATAATTGACCGTGTCCACTTGTATTGTGATTAAATCGTGTTTTTGATTTAATACCTTTTGATTGTAAGCGTGATCAATTCGATTGAATGATTTATTAACGTGACCGGTTTTTAATATAATTTGACGCTTAGGCATATTCGTTCTGAACTTACAGTAAGGTGAATTAAAAGAAAAGTAAATGGATTTTTCACTAGACATGCTTTAAAACACAATTCATGTTTAAGTTAATAATGTGTGTTAGAATTGAAAGTTATTAGTGCTCATGGAATTACTTCCATTTAATAGCCATATCAAATTAATTAAGTAACACGTGTTTCTATTTATTCTTTTACGTATACTTACACGTGGTGAGGAATAGTTATGTTGAAAAAAAACAATGTAATTATTTAATTGTAGATAAATTAAAATATAAAAACTGATTATATTTTAGCATCAATATTCTTAATATCAACTCTTTGAACTACAAGAATGACTTAAGTCTCATTCAGTCTGGGATCAGAATTATTGAATCCAGCCCATGTGATATTACTGAATACACTTTAATAAGGTACTAATGAATATGTAAAGATAGTTAATTAAAGACATAAATCCCACTAAATATTTTATTGCAAAAATATATAAACTTGAAGTGCGTTTCATTATTTTCTAATGCTCAGTAAAAAACATATAATGAAAATTTATTATCCATGAAGACTTGTCGTGAGATCTTGAGATGAAATTGTTTGGTAGTAAAACTGTAAAAAGAAATCAACAATGTTATAAAAATGCCATTATTTAAATATATAAATAAAACGTTGCGCGGTTTTACTTCATCAATAAGAATATGATGGTAAGGTCATGCGTTTTAATATCTGAGATACTAAAGTGAATATTTAATTTTCTGGTCATCATCTTCATGCTATTCAAGTGAAAATTCCAATATTTTTACTCACTTTATTAGCTGCTTCAGTTGCGATTTTTTTCGACAGGGTTGCTGTTAGATACGGAGATGTCACCTAAACTTCTCTTCCGTCTTTCGTCAGGATTTCCATCTCTCAGACGGGAAATAATAGAAGGAATATTACCCCGACTGAATCCATTCATACCGATGTTGTTTGATTGAGCTTTTGCTAGTACATCAGCGTTAGAACCCCCTCCATATCCACCCAAAACACTGGTTTGCGCTTGAGCATATGTATCTGATTCAGACCATCCACGTAAATTTCCATAACTAGCAGTATGAGCATTAGCTATAGAATCAGACCATCCACTGTCACCTCTTAAACTTTGTGTTTGGGTTTGAGCCAATGCATCTGATCCCGACCAACCACCTAAACTCACAGGTGCACCCGTTTGAGCATTTGCCATAGCGTCAGGCCATCCTCTATGCCCTTCTAAACTCTGTAACATTGTATCAGCTCCTGGCCATCCACCAAAACCTCCATAATTGCCAGTGTGAGCATTCGTCATAGCTTCAGACCATCCCCCTTGTCCTCCTAAACCCTGTGTTTGTACTTGAGCTAATGCATCAGATCCAGGCCATCCACCTAGACGTCCATAACTCCCAGTTTGAACATTAGCCATAGCATCAGACCATCCACCGTGACCGCCCAAACTTTGTGTCTGCGTTTGTGCCAATGCATCCGATCCAGACCATCCACCTAAACTTCCGTAATTGCCAATTTGTGCATTTGCCATAGCTTCAGGCCATTCTCTGTTATCTCCCAAACTTTGTGCCTGTGCTTTTGCCAATGCATCAGATCCCGACCATTCACTTGAACCTCCATAACTGACAGTTTGAGCATTTGCTATAGCATCGGACCATCCACTGTGACTTCCCAAACTGTTTGTATATGCTTGAGCCAATGCATCAAATCCAGGCCATCCGCCTGATCCTCTATAACCCCCAGTTGGAACATTTGCCATAGTTTCAGAATCTGACCACCTACCTAGACCTGAAGTCTGTGTATTTGCCATAGTGTTCGTGTTAGATAGTTCACCATAGTCTAATCCACGGCTGGTATATAAGACATTGGCTGCTGCAGTAGGATCAAACACTAAAAACGACAATATTAAATCATTAAATTATTCTTTGAATAACATGGCTACATAGTAAAAACGGATCTTAAATTACTGAGGTAATCAAAAAGTATCATTGGTAAATAAATGTACAGTGTAATAACAATAAAATAAAACTTCTTTACGTCAAACAACTTACTAGCGCAAGATTTATCAAGACGAGAGTCTAAATAGACGTAATTATATTTGATCTTGCAGATATAAATTCGACATTGATCTCCTGGCAGCCGGAATGGTCTCATTGGATAATAGTTCCTGCAAATTGGAGCTGAAAATATGAATTATATATTTATAATAATATATGTCATATGCATAGCCCGTAAAGTACCCCAGTATCTATTTATATTATATACCAAGAGGAATTGATCGAGAATTAATTTCTATTACCGTGTGAATTACGTAGATAACTATGGTAATATAAGATTAAATCTTTTAGTTAATTTGGAGATGTGATCCCATCCATTTAGACGGTTTCATTAAATATTACATTAATTCAAGGAATCACAATTAAATTATTACTTAAAAAACTTACCTAAATAATTGATGATATTGACCGGATAATATTTCGAATCTGAAAACAGGATGAGTAACTGTTAAGAAATTAAGATTTTTGTTCCACTTCTACTCTGGAGAGCAAGAACTCGAGAACCTAAATTTTAATTCTTTATTAGAAAACATAAGTGTAATAGTAAAGTAGGCGTGTATGTAATAAACTTTAAAAAATAAAAAACAATGTTCATGTCCCCGTCAAAACAAACAAGAGACAATTTTTTATGCTCCCATAGTACACGGTATGAAATTAAGAGCAAATATAAATTTGTCGCGTAATAATTTCAGACGAAAATTCCAACTACATTTTTTTTAGATTTATTCCATAATTTGTGCTAAATAACCTCTCTTTGTATTAAATTTCATGGTTGTAGGTCCTCGGTAAGCACTCTATAAGTTTTGCTAATTGGTATAATTTGTTGCGTCATCCTAGAAATCGGATGCTGTTACAGCAGTGTAGGGTTTATAGATCTTAATACTGGTATTAATTGTAATTTATATTTCAAGTATTTTTTTGGCAAAATGCCACGACACACATCGCAGATAGGCGGACAACGAACTTATTCTGTAAGAGGTCCATTTTTTCTTTATGAATTAAGGATTCTAAAAATGGATTTGAAAATTTGTGCATTAATAAAACCCAATCATTGTATAATATAGAACTTTAGTTGCTTTTAAAAGCAATAAATATATAAGAATAACTTACCAGTGACCATAACAGGAACTGGTATGTAGTTGTTAACTCGAACTGGTACTGCTATCGGCGGGGACGGTACCGGCATGGGTACGGGTATATCTCTCTCAGGCCCCGGTATCAACTCGGGAACTGGGTAAGGTACTTTAATGAACTGCGGCGGTGAAGGAACTGGATAGGGTCTATCTACTGCTACTGGGAAAGGTACTCGTTTTTCTACCGGTACTGGAACAGGTACAGAAGGTCCAGGAACGACGATCTGCTCCGGTGGAGACGGGACTGGGACTGGAACGGGAATAAATACCTTTTTTCCGGGTACGGGAACGGGCACAGGAAACGGGCGATGTGGTCCGGGTATTATTATTGGAGGTGGACCTGATATATTATGAAACATTAGAGTAGAATAATAATTATTAAATAATATCATTAAACAAGATTGCAACTGTTCAATCGTGGATTTAAACGGAGAACACAATGATGAACATTGTTATAATAAATATTGATCCATCAAGATATTATTTTCCTTCCAAACTGCACTGGTGATGAATTAAAACATAAAAAATAAGGAAATTGTGTAAAAATACTGATTAAATTAGATACGGTAGACTGTTTGGTGATTTATCTTATTAGTTATTAGTACGGAGCTTATCGAAAAATACTTACATTCAGGGATAATCTGTGGAACCGGCCCCGGTACAGGTGGAAATACAGCTGAAATGTTTTTTATTATTAAGCACTAACACATGTCTACTGTTATTATTTTAAATTTCAATGTGGTCGATGCCATTGAATCATGATAAAAAGTAACTAGTAAGAGAGAAGTTCTTAATTTTAAATACCATCTATTGTTCTATTCCCAACTAATTCGAGTTTATTTTATTATTTCACAGTGTATTCCGTTATTGAAGATCCTGCAACTAAAGTAGTATATATACGTATACATACCATAGATTCACATTGGTAACTATTAAGGCATCTACAAACTAATATAAAAAAATAAAAGTTATTACATACCCGATGGGCCTATTGGGTAGACTGGCAAGTCAGGTATCAATGCTGCGAATAATATTATCGGTATTCAATACAATTTACTGGTATTATATATAAATTACAAGGTTATCAAAGTTATTATATTATAATTTAAAGAATATAAAAATATGGAATAGAAATTCCCTGAATATAGGTATCAAGAACAATTATGGTTGTTCTAATTCTAGAGTCTGAATCTGTATGGGTTCTATCACCTTTACAAGTATATATCTACTGTTTATCGACAGACAAATTTGTATTATTTTCAATTGAATTAGTACTTAAAATGTCTTATTAGTCATTAAAACTTAAAAAAAACGTTATAATCATACGGAGAAAAGACTTTGAATTTGAAATCTGGATATTTACTACCATTTGATACCATTCCTTTATTGACAGTTTGTGATAACGAGAGCTGTCATTGATTAATTTACAACTTCGAGTATCAGGATTTAGTTGGATATATTGAAATATTACCTGGACATTTGTTGCAAGGTGCACATTTGGGGTAAAGCTGGCCGTCCGCAATGGATGTGAAACATCCACAGATGAGGCAAACGTCACCGGATCTTTGGTAAAACATGTCACCTTCTTGCTGACATGAATCTTTTTCATTAAAACCTGGGACATTAAGGACAGAATTACGAATTTTGCACCGATGTATAGTAACTTTTATTACTATTTTGATTCACTCTCGTCAGGATTCGGTACAGGACACTGATTGTTGATATTTAGCAAATCGAGAAGCAGTAGAAAAGAAGATATTTGTCACCATAAATACTAAACTATGGAACTGTCAGGCCTCAATAGTAATGCATTCAAGTGTGTTATAGAAAGACTCGAGTTGCAAATTTAAGAAAAATTTTAGAGAAGATAGTGATGGAAAGACATTTAGTAATATTTGATTGAGCAATTGCCAGTGAATTTTATTTTAGCATTTCTAGGTCATATCGTTATGATATGTGACTATTCTGTTTCTAAATGCCAAGTGCGATTGTAGATACATACCAGCTTGTGATAGAAAAAAATACATACCATACGGCGCTGGAATGAATAGGTCTGGGTCGAAAAACCGTGATCCGTCATTATCCCTCGCTGTTACTGTAAAGAAAATCGATATAATGATCACTTTGTACCGAAACTTATTTCAATGTATTATAGTACAAATAAACTTCTTAAATTAGTAAACATTTATGGCTCAGGAAAATAATCACGGTTTATCTCATGACAAGTGCAACGATGTTGATATCTGAGAGTAAGCTCTTCGAAATATACTTCACGCTAAGTGAATATATATTAGCACTCTGTTATATATATGACTAGGCACTCGTATATATTGATCGGTCTTTAACAAGAAGAATCTTTTAACAATTACCTCGTTTATTGTTCAGCAGAATATACTTGTTTTGTGACTTACATTTCTGTTATCTATTTGCTATCTCCTACATCCCATACTGTTATAATTTCTACATATATGCTAGGCTACGAATATATAGTGTTTTACGTATGGCTGATGAAATATGAGCAAAGACAGAGAGAGATGGCAATAATGAAGTGACGATGACTGAATGGTTAGCATGTTTCGAAACCGCGTCGATCTATGTCGGTTCGAATCCTTTTGGCGAAGGAAAACATCATGATGAGACCAGACCATAGCATCATGCTAGAGCTTTTTCTAAGCCTGTTTGGTTAGCTACCACCTTCAGGTTAAAAATCTGTCAGCAAGCACGAATAAATATGCTCCGGGAGCTGCACTTCAAAGCCAGTTCCCCTTTAAATTTAGCGTATTTATCATGTTGGAGCACATCACTATTTATCATTAAGTGAGATGATAGTTCAATCTATAAAGTATAAAAGAATACTGTTCTCATTATTTTTGAAGGCCAAATTGCAATGGTCGTGCTGCAGGGTATGTTGTTAATCGTATTCTAAAGACCGGAATAACTGCTTCATGAGGAAATTAATGGTGACAGTATTAGTAACTCTCGTGTGGTCCTAACCATCAAGTTATAAAAACATGATAGTAAGTCTAGTAAATCCGTTGCAGTTGTCACACCAACGCTCTCCCGTGTACATATCTGCTCAAGTTACTTCTAACGTATCTGAAAGTACGGAGTTAGTTCAAAATATAGGCAGTCAAACTTGCAATTATAGAAACTAAGTACTCACCGTCAGGCCGCCCTAAGACGCCGACACCAAACAAGCAAATCAGTAAAACTTGTTTCACCATCCTCGTTGTATGAACCCGGACCCACTAGTGAGGTAGCAGACCTCACTGAAGATATCGCATTTGGCGCCACAATACATATATAAGAGTTCCTAGTGTAACGCAATGAAAACCGTAAAAAATCAATTAACTTATTAAATATTCAATTGAGAAAATTTAATTTAGTTCCTTATATTTTTAATGGAGCCTAGAAAATGAATCAGTTCATGGTATATAAATTTCAACAAGGTATTATTGTTTAAGATATTCAGCTATATACTATATTAGACATGCCATACATATTACTTATTATTTGGTAAATTCAATAAAAGAGTTCTACTAGCACGGATATTCTTTAAATATTTAAAGTGTTTTGTACAGTTTTGTTATTTATATTCTTATTCTAGGCAAAATTTCGCACGCAGTAGCCAGATATTGAGTGTAATTTCTAGTAACTGGAGATTGGAGAGTCGAAGAGAATCAATTGTTGACTTTTGAAACCTAAATAGTATTTTCCACGAAATCAGATATAATATACCACTATCTAAATTCCCAAGAATCAATAGTTTCAAAGTTAACTGAAAATTAAGTTAAAATAAATGTGATACCTACCCGTAGAGACAAAGCGCCGTCCCGCGCCGCCGGAACCAGCCACCGCGCTGCGCCGCTTCGTCTCGCCACCGGAAACGTATCCTGCTAATAATGTCGTTCGGAGGCACCATCTACCTGCCATTTTGGTTGCTTTCAAACATCAGTTGTTATCTCTACAAAAAATATTTAAATTTAAAGAGTGATTTATAAGCAACGAACAATGCACGTCCGATACGCCATGACAAGTTACCGAAGTTATAGTAAATGTAATCTACTACAAAAACGGGCAGTTAGAACAATCTACGTTATGGGGCCTCACGTATCATTAAAGGCTAGGTTCCAGGAATTCGGTATCCTAATTCAGCCCTCCCTATAGATACTTCAAAATCTAATGAACGTCCGCAAAAACTTAGTTAAGCTATATTTCGTAAAGGGCCGACATAATCTAAATACAAGAAATAATAACAAATTGGTCATTCCATGTTTTAGGCTCACTAGGACCGGTATTAGTTTTTTAGGTAATAGTGTTAAGTTTTATAACAAAATTCCAAAACACGCTACCGATTTGCCGGATACTAAGTTCAAGCATCATGTCAAGCAGGGTAGACCAATATGTGAACGGTGGTGACGTCTGGAAATGACGCCCTCTCTGAGCATCCACCAAAACCGAATGTAATTTTATGTATCTATGTTTATAACTATGTTTTAAAAATATAAGTTATAATATGTTTAATGAAAAGATAAACCAGATCGTTCGTAAGCGCCTTCTCAGGGCCTAAACTGAATAAAGTATTTTTGATTTTTAATCCGTGATATTACAAAAAAGTTAAATACGCGTCGAACACTTAATTAAAAAAAGTTTGATCACGAAAGAGTGTCTTACCTTTGTTTATAAATAGACACTATTTAAATTTAAGCATTGTATAACATTTCTTAAATTTACAGTTTTCATTTTATTGTTGTGATTTATTTTATTTCTATTTGCCGGCAAAAGACGTTTCGTAGTAAATTATGGATTTCGTCTGTATAATTAATTTGGAAGATGTAGATAAATTAGACAATTTTGAAGATTCACAAGTAAATGACAACTACTACAATATGACATTATTGGCATTTCACAATGTATTTATTCTGAGATTATACTGTTGTTCCACTTTACGCAATTTGGAGTATTATTTTAAACTTATATATTGTTTATTTTAATAAAGGCTGACTTTCTTTAAGCTCAGTGTCACAATAATTATAACCACTTTCACGTAAAATAAATAAATATTCTTAATAAAGATCCAAACAAAATTATTATTCGTAAATTGGAACGTTTTTGAATGGCGAGATTGAACTAAATAAATGCTATTCAGAGTTGCTTGCATAAAAAACAAAAACCAGATATTTAGCTAGAGACCGCTTAGACACTCTTTTGTAATAAAGTATTTTAAACATGTGCTTAAAATTTTAGACACTGTTTATTAAAATTCGTGTTAAACGCGTGTTCATTTTTGTTTTTGTTATAAGATCGAGTACGTTTTAGTGGCATAGTATAATAAATGGTAAGGAGTTGTGGAACATGGCAATTGTGTTCGCGATAACATATATTAGGTAACACTCTCCGTGGTAGCATGCTTAGGAGCTTTTGAGATCTTTCCGTGTATGTCTAGTACTAAAGAGACAAGTAAAGATTCTTAATTGATTAGATTACAACCATGTTTCTTTTGATCCAATGTTTATTTTTCTTTAGCGCGTCGCGTTTCGGGTTCAAACAGTTTGTATTCAGCAGTTGAAATACTTCTAAGCCGGAGAACGCCTACGATTAGGTAGAGATGGGTTGTGAATCGCTGTAGCCGCTTTTCTTTGATTGTACATTGTTTACCGTTTAGCACAGTACTGTCTCTTTGCCGTGCTGCTATAAATATGACCCAGCGATATTCCCGTAACTGACCTAGAAAGAGTAAAACAGAAGAATTTGTTTTATATAGATATGCGTTTAATAAAATATTATATGTTTACATCGGTTTAAATAAGTTAGGTGAATGTATTGATTAAAGCACTCAAATAAATCACTTTGACATATTATACGAAAAAAAAATTCGAATAAAATAATAATAGTGCAGGAAAATGTTTTTCTAAAACGAATCGGTACCCATTTGGCGCTGGATGATTGATTAAAATCGATTCAAGATGGCGGACGGAGCGTCGCCACGCCACCGTTCTGCCGCCGCCGGCGACAATTCGCCTGTCAACAATGTCGACAGTTTGTCGCTTACAGAAAATGTTTTGTTATCATTATATTCAGTTTTATCTTATTCAACTTAAGTTGTTTCGTTACTATTTTAAATAATTTTACGGTTATAATGCTTCTACTTTTGTAATAATTATCTAAGATAATCCAAATACTATACGTTGACATCATCATCATCATCATCATCTTACCCTTATCCCACCTAAGTACGGTCGGCACAACATATTTTCCTTTTCCACTCTCCCCTGTCAAATGTCATTTCAGTATTCACACCTTGTATACACATATTATTTTCCACACAATCCATCCACACCTTTTTCGGTCTTTCTCTGCCTCTATATCCGTCCATTTTCAAACTCAAAACTTTTCTAGTTACATGTCTTTCATCTCTTCTCATATTATGCCTGTACCATGCTAGCCTATTATGTTGACGTTACATCCATTTGAATTTTTATATTATTCACGCAATTGTTATAAAAATTTGTAGTATTGTTGTTTTGTGTGTGACGTTAGATTCAGAGTGGTATTTTTTATCGCTTGTCTTTAATTCATCCGCTTTATTGTTGAAAAAAAATATTCCCAGCAACATTTCCATGGATTTATTTTAGAAGGATAGTCAACAGATAAAATACTTCGCGTTTGTGGTCTACATCTACGATATGAGAAAACCTGAAAATGATTGATCCTATCTCTAATTATGTCGAATATTAAAATGTCAAGTTGATAAAATGTGAATTTATTTGTGTCCGAATAAGGACACGCGTAAAACTACCTGATGAATGCGCATAAAAACCTCTCCGAATTTGTTGATCCGATCTTATTTCCCTCGATCGCTTTACGTGACATCATCACAATAAAGTCCACAAGTCAGGCGCACTCACCGCCCCTATAATATATAAAATATTAATACGGCCCAAGAAAGCCTGTGTTAGACAGATAATGTGAAATGTGAGCCCGCACCAAGGTGCTGTCCGAGAGCTGGACAACAGTTAAGAGGTAATGTAATCTACTAACCTTAAGGTTTTCGATTATCAAATAAAAACATAGTGATAGAATATGTACAAGGTTTAACTGAGGAAGTGTCAACACTACATTTGATTCTGCTGCAAAGCAGAGGTGCTAATATTGCTGTGTTCCGATTCGAATGGTGTTCTGTATAATTAACAAGACTCCAAGAACAACAGCGACCACCATGAGAATGTCAATCCGTCGGTGGTCGTTGCAGTCATATCGGTTGTGCGCCTTGTAACCGTACCTTTAAAACTAAATTTGGTTTTGCGAGCCACATTAGCTCTCATTGCCGAAAGTAAGAAGGTTCGCCGTTGACGGATACGTCAAGGAGGACATCATCATCATCATCGGTTTGAAAGTCCCTCGGCTACTGGGTATATACTGACCTATCCCGAACCGCGACAAATGAAAAGTGAGCCACTGTAACTAGTTTATTACCAATAGTGGTCGCGAATTTGACGCTCCATTTCGTTTGTTTACTGGATATGTAAAAGCTAATTTTCGAATAGTCACGTGGCGAATGATGGTCACGAACTAGTCGGACATAATTACAATGTCCTGCCTTCCGGCCGGGAGTGATTACTGATTAGAAACGCAAACTCTCGCACACGGGCCACTCCAAGTTAATCTTTTAGTGCATCTTTATAGGTATTAATAAAGTTGATTATACATCGATTTTGGTTGTAGCAATCTTTTCATGTGATATGTGAGTGTAATATTATAAGCGTGAAAATGAGTTAGTTCCTATTTTGTTAAGCTCCCACGCCTTATCCGCTCAATCGCTAATTTTGTATACACATTGTCAGGGTTACAAAAAAAGACATTGGGTACATTTCATCCAGAAAAAAAGATTGTTCTCGAAAGATAGTCCAAATCTACATAAACGCGAACAAAGCCGCGAGTAAAATCTAGCATCAAGATAAAATAAACAATGTAACGTGACATTTTTAGTCAATTGATTTTGATTAATACTATTCTTACTAATAACGTCAGAGTCGAATTCCATTTTAATAAATAACCCTTTTTTAAAACTCATAATAGCATGCAAATATTTTCTGAATTCCACAAAATTTGTACAGTCGTAAAGTGAAATCTGATGATTATTATGAAATATAAAATAATCATAATTTCTAATAGAAAAATATGTTCTTGACTCACAAAATATTTCCGTCTCCTAGACTAGCTTTGTTTATGAGCGTAGTACGTAAGACAATTTTCCGCTAGGATGTATAAATCTGAACCATAGTTTAATATCAATAATCATATATACCTAGGGGGTACTAACGCAACCTCGTATCACAAAAACTACTACTTTTCCAGAGAGACCTAAAACTTTCATGAATGATCTTTTGACTGTTTCTAAACATTTTTTTTTTTACTAATAAATATTAAGTCTTTCGATTAATTTTCAAGATGAATAAGTTATAATATTAGAAACATTTCATCATGTTTTCACTTGTTTTTTTTTTATATACGTGTTGTATAAAAATAACGTAACATACATGATTGTGTTATTATTAAATAAGAGTTTAGCATGAATTAGGTTTTTAAATCATTTTATTTCAAGAACATATTGGTAACTTTTTAAATTATTCTTAGTCAAATAACAATGTTATCCGTAACTTAAAAGTATACTGTTATAGTATCAATTTATTACGAAAGCGGTCGTGCTTTGCGAAGGGCAAATAGGAAGAAACATCAACTCATAATATCTGAGACATGTATTTTGTAATCGTACTAATTTGAGCTAAAGTATATTATTAGCTGTTGCCACGAGCGTTCATATTTGAATTTATACGTGGATTTTCTGGAATATTCTGTGAACCACAAACAATTACATGTATATAAAAAGTATTATAATTTTATGATTAAATTTTATTAAAGATATGAGTGTAGCTATCACTCGGGATGTAAAATATCTAGTCGATGAGACTGCTACTAATGTTTCGAACTTTAAGCCATCTGTAATTTGTTACAATTAACACTTTATAATTGTGTATGTACCATTGAATGGGTAAAGCCGGTGGAATGTCGACCTCGTGATGGTAGATTGCAAATCTCTTGTTGCTGTGTGCCTACAGTATATCACAGAGCGGTTAAATAGTAATTAGTGTGAATTAAATTAATCATACAATACCTATTCATACCCAAAATACAGACAAATCTTACCGCACTCAACCTTTATCACACAGGCAATGACGTTAGTTAACAACGATTTACGTAGGTTATATTAAAAATATCAGCGTGGGAGAAAACCACGTTAAAAAGTTACGGGTGTTGAGGAGACAACCTCGTTAAAAAACAGACGGGAGGCCTTCGGGCGGAGGGAGGTAGAAAACCTCGTTAAAAAGTTACCGTGGTAGGAAACCACGTTAAAAAGTGACAGAGGGACGGCCTTTGGGCGGAGGGAGAGGGAGAAAACCTCAAGAAAAAGTTACCGTGGGAGGAAACCACGTTAAAAAGTGACAGAGGGGAGGCCTTCGGGCGGAGGAAGAGGGAGAAAAACCTCATTAAAAAGTTCCTGTGGGAGGAAACCACATTAAAAAGTGACAGAGGGGTGGCCTTCGGGCGGAGGGAGAGGGAGAAAACCTCGTTAAAAAGTTACCGTGGGAGAAAACCACGTTAAAAAGTTACGGGTGTTGAGGAGACAACCTCGTTAAAAAACAGACGGGAGGCCTTCAGGCGGAGGGAGGTAGAAAACCTCGTTAAAAAGTTACCGTGGGAGGAAACCACGTTAAAAAGTGACAGAGGGACGGCCTTTGGGCGGAGGGAGAGGGAGAAAACCTCAAGAAAAAGTTACCGTGGGAGGAAACCACGTTAAAAAGTGACAGAGGGGAGGCCTTCGGGCGGAGGAAGAGGGAGAAAAACCTCATTAAAAAGTTCCTGTGGGAGGAAACCACATTAAAAAGTGACAGAGGGGAGGCCTTCGGGCGGAAGGAGAGGGAGAAAACCTCGTTAAAAAGTCACCGTGGTAGAAAACCACGTAAAAAAGTTACAGGTGGTGGTGGTTGGAGGGGGTGACCCCTTGACTGCCTAACCGGACCAAGGAGGGAAGGGGCTGGGGACCTGACTTTCCATTGCACATTGGTTCGGTAGACGGGTAGGCAGCTTGACCGGGCTGTCGTCGCGGTCAGGGCGTTCGCGCTGGGCCTTGTCGCCGGGGTGGCATGGTGCTTGCTTGTTCGATCCCGTGCCACTCCATAGCGCGGCAGACGGTATCTTGTGGGTTTTTTTAGTCAGTAAGAGAGTCTGACACCCCACAGCTCCCCAGGGCTATGGGTGTCCAGGAAATAGTAATAATATAGTCACGGTTTAGCACTTTCAGGTATTCTCCTGACCAGACAGCACTTTCTAATAGAAAATATGTTTCTAAGCAAATAATTCGTCTCGACAATTCTTGGGTTCCAACCTTTTCTAAGCCTACCGTGTGTTACCAACTTAGGTGACATTGCGATCACCCTCTTTTGTTGGTTGATAGTTGGTTTAGAGTGTTATCTAGTAGCTATCTTAGTTCATTTTAACCTTACTGCTTAGCCTCTGTGTAATAATATATACTAGACACTGTAAATACTATTACACTTCTGTACAGAGGCTAAGCAGTAAGGATAAAACTGATCAAAGGTAGTTTAAAATCGATAAATATTTATAGGATTAGATTAGTAACGACAACATTATAATTAAAAAATAACACACGGCCCGTAATTGATTCGAATAAAACAGATGATTAGCATGAAATAATAAAATATTTTTCACAAGGATTGAGTTCCGAGTATCAGATAATAAAAATAAAAGACACCACGAATACTCAAAGGAGATAAATCGATAGCACAATTTTTGCCATTCGAGATACGTTCTAGTTTTAACTACAGACATATAAACGGTAGGGGCTCCGTCCGCCTGCGTAAACACAGATATGAAATTCCACGTGCCATATTCGGGATGGATCTACAGGATCCATTTATGCTTTTCAGTTATTTACATAGCGCGTAGAATTCTGGGTTCACGTTCTGCCAAGAATATTATATGTTACATGTATTTTTTTTGATTCTATATTATCAGTGTCGCAATTTTCGAACAATATATTTAATTGATACATGATTTTTATATACATTTATTAATTTTGTACGAATAATAATCTTTATAGTTCTTCTGTACCTGTGTATGTGTGTTCCCGAACTCTTGCAAAACGGCTCGAAAGATATTGATGATTTTTTTTTTGTGTGTTCAGTGAGGTTCAATAATGTCTTAGATTCACAACTGGGCTCGGTAGGGGGTGCTGCGGTTTGATTCTAGGATTTTTTTATTTTATCAGGATAGCACATTGTCCGCCGGGCTCACTAGTATTTCTATGCTGTTTTGTAGTGTTCGTGATGAATAGTATGAGTGGAGATCGTAAGATACCTTATAGTGTCTATCACTAAGCAACTATAGCTGTATATTGCAAACCCAATCATTTTACTAAATTCACTATGTAACCATATTCAAGGACATCGCCATTCAATATCAAACATATTATTACACTAAAACATTCTGTGAAACTTCTGTAACAGATATTTAAGGGTGGTTCTGACGTAACAATAAAAAGGGACACTGAACCTTTCATTCAAAGATGAATTTCAAAGAATCACAATTCGTTTCAATAATCCCGCTCCGCTTTTGTAGGCAAATATGAAGGTTGTTTGACGTGACCGGAAGCGGAAGTCATCCTAATGAGGAACCGTACCTTTCGCGTGTGTCTGATTGTTTGGTTCGATCCGATTGTAGGTCTGTTCAGGATGAAAGAGAAAAACCTCTCAAAAGTTGCATAAATAGGATAGGCTGTTTTTAATTATGTATTGCGCTACAATATGTAGAACATGTTTTTAATATTTATGTATATATATATATATATTAATACCAATATTATAAGATACTTTACACTATGTAAAGGCATGATAGAAGTCAATAAAAAGTAAATGTTGCGTTCGCGCGGAACCGATACGGAAACGTAATCAACGCCGCTATCAATTTTATTTATACTAGGACTCAAGTTAATAATACTAGCTTAACGAAAATATGACAATTGTAAATATATGAAATAGTTATATTAGAATTATACGATATGCATTTTATTATTTGTATGATGATTATCAAAACCTCAGAAATGTTTATTGTAATGTTGGCACCGCTGGGGAGTGACGCACTATTAGGACTGATATCCGTTTCCATTTTCACTTACTTTTCTTGTAATCAAATTATAACAAAGTTTTTTGTTGTGTTCATAAAAAAAGTATTCTATGTAATTTATAATAATGGAATATTTTCTTTAATCTATTTTTTTTTAATATACGTGTATAATGTATTCTATGAATGACGTCTCACTATGCGCAACTTGCTGCATGTTGCTGTTGGCTGTATTTATTAACTTAACAACACTGTTACTGCAAGTTATTAGTAATTTCGTTTTATTCTGTTACTGGTATGAATTTTTATAAATAAGTAAATTATCTCTTATGTCCGAATATTTCCATTCTGTATACATAATAAATATCTAGATATGTAATTATCGACTATGTCTAATGCACAAGAGTTTTTCGTTCAACTAAATAAAAGGCTACTACTGTTCTTCGAGTCCTGGCCTATTTGAGTTTTGGATTACATTATTCTATTTTTGATCACTATACACTTGTGCGCGTAAAATTAAAAATTGTTCATTCCACCATGAACAAGCTACACCATTTGAAAACGCTTTTGTCCCATTTTTTGCTAACTTTATAATGTAAAATTTCAATGTGCATATGATTTATTATGACAGGTAACTTTTTAAATATCCTTTCACCGTTCGTCGACATTGCATGTAGTAAAGTTGTAGGAACTTGCTTTCACTTCGGAACTCTATGCTCATTGCAACTAAACGTGACGAACTGGTTGTCCTTCACACGATGAAACCTATACAATCCCAGAATTATGCTGAAATGGAAATACATACATGAACAATTCATAGACAATTACTATGCCGTCAAGGGGTAAACCATATCTTTTTGTAGCTCATTGGATACATCGACTGATTCCGGAATGCTACACGCCTAAGCGTACGATTATAATACTTGTTACACTCACGGTAGGGTTGTCCCTAATTCCGTTAAACACAATTACGATGTCCTACCACAAAATATAATCTCATAAGGCAATATGTTCAAATGAGGAACTATGAAAGATTTTTTTTATTGTTCTACTATGCTATCTTCACGCTAATTATCATAATGCATTCGCATGACTTTGTTATTTGGCTTCCGAGGTGATATTCAATTCTTAAAAAACTTACATCATGTTAAACGCAAAGTGTTATAATTAACGTTCAAAAATGATGTTAAAATCAGCTTGTAATGGATTCAAAATAACCTCAGATTTGTTTCAGCGTTGTCGATTAAATAGCGATAATGAAAAATTATTACATTTCCAATACTCATTGCTCCCAGTAGTTTTTTTCGTCAGCTCCATTAGATTATGCTACTAAAAAGATTTATATTATGCATGGTTTTAAAAAATAAGGGAAGGACTTGGAAGTTCCCGCCACTCTCAAACTCTGGATATAACAGTGATACTACTATCATCTGCAAAATTTACCACAACTTTTTTATTATTAATAATGGGTAAGATTTTGTTACAAGTTTTTACATGTATATATAACTTTAAACCGTGACCTTTTTCTGGGTAATCTGTAATATATTAAGAATAATATTTCCACCACACTTTCTGCAACCACTTCGTTTTTAATTAGGATGATTTATGATCTATAAGTTGCACGATAAGGTAAGATTCGTAACGTGAACTTATATCCTAATCAGTATTATAAGTGTGAATGTTACTTTGTCTGTTGCGGTCTCGCGCCTTCACTACTCATCCGTTCGACAATTTAGCATGCACTTGGCAGGGCTATAGAAAAGAACATAGGATGAATTTCATTCAAAATAAAAGTTCTGTTACCGAGGGGCTGCTCAAGCTTACATTAACACAAGCGAAGCTAGTAACATTACTAGATATAAATAATATTTAGAATAACCGCACGTAGTAAATCTATATATATAAAAGAAAGTCGTGTTAGTTACACTATTTATAACTAAAGAATGACTGTACCAATTTGGCTGAAAATTGGTGGGGAGGTAGCTTAGAACTAGGAGACGGACATAGGATACGTTTTATCCCGTTCAACCATGTTCCCTTGTGACGTGACATAAAATTTCAAAGGGAATACAAGTTACTATAAAACGTGGTGTAACAAAAACGCACCTGACATCTAAACTTAATTTTGTCTATGGTTATGGTCTATGGTTTTGTGTATGGTTGGATAATTTAATGTATGTTCCCAAAAACTTTGATAAGCTGGAGTTCGTAAAACACAGGCATGATTTAAAGACTAGAAACTGTGACAAACTGGTCGTTCCATGTTTTAGACTCAGTAAAACCAGTAACAGTTTTTTAGGTAATAGTGTTAGGTTTTATAATAAAGTCCCAAAGCATATTACCTATTTGCCAGACTATAAGTTAAGTGACATGTTAAGCGGGTTTTGGTGTCAAAGGGCTATTCTAGAGTGGATCAATATGTGAACGATGGTGATGTCTGGAATTGACTCCTCTCCGTCCATCCACTAAAATCAATTGTAATGTATACTGAATTTTAAATATATAAGTATATGTTAAAAAGATAAGCCCGATCGAGTTTTTTGCCGGTTCTTCTCGACGACTGGGATGTATTCCGAACCGGTGGTAGTTTTGACGTTCATAAGCGCCCTTCTTAGGGCCTAAATTAAATAAAGTATTTTTTATTTGATTTGATTTGAAGTATGGTTGAAAATTTGATGATTACAAAGTTTGTCAGAAATCAATAATGCGTAATTGTCAGTGATTTGTATTCTCTTTGAATCGTCATTAACAATGCCGCGACCAAGACGATGGAATCTTTCCCGACAAAGCCGTAATACAAGAAGGATACGAAACATTGCGAATAAAAGGATTGAAAACAAGAGATTGCCAGTGAACAGCGCCGCGTTAGTATAGCTCGACTTCTAATAAAAAAATGAACTTAATAAAATCCAAAATCTGCTTATTTATTCCCTCTAAGGCGGAACAGAGTTCGCCGGGTCTGCTAGTAAGCTATAAAATGCAAAAGTATTTTACAAATTTGTCTGGTAGCTCCAAGTATTAGCGCATTGAAACAAACGAAAAATCAAACAATCTCTTCAACTTTTGTTTGTTTGTTGTATACAATATTTAAATTCATTATTGAGAAATATGAAATTAATTCCAGGTAAGTGTCGAGTAGAATCTTGTATGGGCAATCTGAAGGTACTTCATCTACATATGTCTACATTATAAAATTTGCTGAGCGTTCAGCGTCACGCGCTGTTGGATTTCTCTCGTTTTAATATATTTTATGAGAATATTTCAAACTTATTTTATCGGTCTAACTATGCATGTTATGTATTTATCTCCTAAATATGCATGGTATGTATTTAAAACAAAAAAAATCATGCATATAAAAATATATGGTGGTATATACTGGAAATTGATACAATTGTAAATCATTTGTCACTTAGTGAAGGTTTTCAATTTTGGTGTTATTCATTTCACTATAACTCTCCACTAGATGTCGTAGCAGTATTTAACGTGTAAACTACTTAACCGAAAGTAATTTTAATTGGTATGAATTTACACAAAATTTAGCAACTATTAAGGGTTACTATTTTGTAAAAGAATATTATTTTTACAAACTACATAACGAAATAAAAGACTTTCAAACGAGGCTCACAGGATAAACTATTAGAGAGCTTGTCTCAGAGTTTCGACATAAGGTTGGTAACACTGTTTTTCATTGCCGAAAGTTCGTTGAAGATTCGAACGTATGTTGCTCGAGCCGGCAACAGTAATTCTTCTTACATTATACTAATGAATTACTTTGTATGTTTTTCAATATTAATAGTAAAATTATTGATATATCGGTACTGTGTTAAATGGGATAAATGCATTGAGAAAACACTTTAAAAGATTCATTGACACCGTGGATGGTTTAAAATGCATTCGAACCGGTACTCGAAGCCGCGAATCCTGTGAAATACGATCCACTCACTTGATTGGATGCTTGAGATATCGAGGGTAAGCAACACTAACTCGAATGTACGGTAATACATGAATTTAGCTAGCAACACTCTGTAATTGATGGCACAGGCATATGTATAGCAATACATAAATCATATATTTATGTAGTAAAAAAAAAAACCTTTATATATGCAATTCTGATGTGCGTGTGTTCATAAATGATTTCCTATACCTCTTTACCAATGTAAATGTTTTTTTTTGTACCTGTGTTTAGTTACAGTTATAATTTTTATTTCTTATATAGCAACGTATATAAACTCAAATTTAACGAGGTAACAACTCTAAGAATTTTTGTTGTATTCATGTTTTATTAAGGACTTATTTTGGAAATATTTTTTTACTGAGTTCGCTCGTTTTTAATATAATTTTGAAAGAATGTACATAATTTTTATAGGTGCAATAAATATCTACTAGAATAATATAGACATAATAATAATGACAGGACCAAAGGCCCAGTTCTGAAGGGAAGGTGCGAGTATAATTACGACGCCAACCCACGACGTATTGGCGATTACAAACAGAAAAGTCCACAAGAACATATCTCAGGTTCCGGTTTCGTCGCGATGTTTTCCTTCATCACCAGTTAATAGTGTTGTCAATTTAAGCTCATAAATGTACGCGAATACTGATTCGATTCTGAATATACTTTCACTCATAGAAAGACTCGTATTTTTATATTGTAACTAGGAACCTCCCACGACTTCGTTCGCGTTAAATTACAAAATTAAATTTAATAATAATAAAATACAACCTAATGTCATACAATACCGAGTTGTAGTAAAATGGAAAGGATAATTAACTTCTGAATAAAAAAATACGTAGCTGTTCCAACTTTTATTAATAATGAATTCAAACGATGATGGAGTTTATTGGTCTCAGATATACCTCTCGACATCTTTTTTTATTTATATAGATTAACACAAACGAGGTAGTACCCAAATAAAATAAGAATGTTTAAGGAACTAGAAGATTAACATTGTGTTTAATGATATAAAGAAATTTCGAATTATAAATACTTTATTATCATCACCTTTGACACACTGATTTTGTTTCCTGCAGATCAAGAGTGGATTTCGGTTTCCAATATAAATTAATGGCATCTTTCTCTACACTTTATAATGGCTCACCTTCCACCTCATTCAATTTTCGCAGGATACGATATCAGTATCTGCACGAAAATATTTGAGAAATTGTTGATCACTGGTGCCTCCTCGCTCTCTAGAAAGTAACTAATACGTCAGATTTAATTTATCGTAATTGTGAGTTTTATCAAACTCATATTCGTCGAAATAACTAATATACCAAAAATATATGAGTAAAGTTAGCAAAGTAGTAATGAATAATAAATGATAGGGAAGGAAAATAATTGTTTTGGATCGAAACAATTTTGTGGCGGAGTTGATTGCGACCGGGCGCGGCCCCGCGAGGATGCTTACAACTCTCTCTTGTTCTTACTTTATGTATTAATAGTCTGATATCACATATGTATCGCATTAACTCGGAAATAATGAACCCATATCTATACTTACATATAGCATTCGTTGTATTTATATTTTAACCGATTTCGTTGCAAATCAATTGGGCAGATCTTGATAAAACTGTTCATTTTTATAAACCAAACAAAAGCGGGTATTCTGTTAGTATTGAAGAAAATCTATGTGCGATTATTTGTGAAGTTCGGACGTAAGGAATTTTAGTTGAAAATGTGTTAGTAAACCAGCAATACATTCCGATAACTTTACTTAAGAACCACTTCCAGCTTACCGGTTACCATCTTCTAGCAAAAATCGGTACTAAATATGAGTGTCAGCATATGAACAATCATTTTAATTGTTGTCATATATTTAAAAGTGGGAAATTAAAATCGATAGTGCGAAAAAAAACGCAATAATTTTATCGTAATTTGTAAATATTAAAAAGCGTTAAAGCTTCGCAGGAAAAATTAGTATGAAACACGAACTTAAAAATAGCCCTTAACTTAAAATTCTTATTAGAGACTTTCACGCCTAAACTATTCAACGGACCATCATTAAATTTTGTATACACATTGTCAAGGATATAGAAAAGGGCATATGGTACCTTTCATCCAGTAAGAAGTACTGTTCCCAATTTACCATAACGCGTGCGAACCCGTGGACTAAAGTTAGTTCTTTATATTTGTCGTTGGGAGAAATTTGATAGTTGTAGCCCTGTATACCAACGCTACAGGACCATTATACACCACATTATAATTATATGATGTTATTTCCTTACAGCAAAGTCATAGGCGAAAGATTTTACTCTTGTAATCAATCTTACAACGTTCTATCACGGTAACTCAGTGTCTTCTAAGTAATGTATCAAATTGCTAAAATATTTAAAAACGATACTCTAAAAGCCCAAACGAAGGTTAAGAGAAACACTAAAATATAAATGAATTTTTATTTTAAAGAAACAACGTTGAACCTCCCGAATAGAAAATTTCTACCCCCTCCATGCAAACAGACTGTGGAGATCTCGATAAGTGAAATTGTAGGGTATCGGAATACCAGATACCTTATCTGTGGTACATTCGAATAGCCCTATTTTTCATCTTATATAATTTTCTAAATAATATGAAACGATATAATATTAGGGTTATGAACAACTAGCAGCCGTCCGTGGTTTCGTCTGGGTCTGTATCTTTCTCAATTATGACACCGTACATTATTTCCGTGTAACTCTAACGGTTCCTGCAGTACCAGCCAAAATAGTTCTCAAGTGGCAGGAATTTTTGATACTTTCTCTACACTTATCTTCATATTTTAGTTAATTCATACAGTGGTGCTGTAAATACCTACGAGTTATTCTGCTGCAGAAGAGTTGTTAGAGTACAGTTTCAACAAAAGCTGTTCAGTAGTTTTTGTGTAAAAGAGTAATAAATATCTTTCCATGCTGACAGACGTTTTTTCCTTTATAGTAGTAATAGGAAATATTACAATTGAAAATAATAATAAATGTATAAAAAATCAAGCATATACATGTAATAAGCAATATACATTGAAAAAGTATGACATTTCTACTTTACTTCATACTCTAATTTTTTTTAATTTCTTTCAATATTTTTTTGTAAACATGTAAGGGTAAGCCGTTGCGCTAACAGTAAGAATAAGACGAACACACGAAATTTGAAAAACTTTATTATTAGTTAAAATGATGACGATGTTTAACGGGCACATATACAAAAATACAGTTGAATTTGAAACTAATAAACATATGTATAATGCACAATGATACGTGTAACCTCCAACACAGTCTGTCCTAATTTTTTTATTGAGTTTATGTTTTGACAGGATGACAAATTGTGATGACAAAAATACATAAATATGAATGTTGAAATTAAACATAGGTTACAAACCAATATGTTATCCCTATTATTTATGTAATATAATAAATGCGAAAGTAACTCTGTATGTGTGTTACCTTTTGAGTCAATGGTAATATTTGAATTTGAATTTTGGAGCAACGCGGGGTTTGTCATTTTGCACAACCTGCTTTATCCTTAATATTATGAAAAATACATAGAGGAAGAGGACTTAAACTAGACTTAAAGCTAATACAATATATGCTTGTTAGTGTAGCTTGACAAAAAATATGTGTATGTTTTATTGCGACAGCGATCATTATTAGCGACAAAGACTGACACTTTTCGCATATCCCTGTCTCTATTTTATTTCTCTTATTTGTTCCATGTATGTTTAATTAAATAAAACTGAAGTATTATTTATTTTTAACTTAATTTATCACTGATTAAGGCATACAATTAGTAATAATTAAAATAATATGGTCCAATTTGTACAAATGTATTTATTTAGATCAACGACGCGACGTGTTGTAAGAGCGTGCGCGACACGTCCGTACACGGGGTTCACAATAACACCTGAGGCGACACTCAATCATCAAATTAACCGGCTGGTAACACTAGCGACGCGCGATGGCGACGCCCACATACCACAGTACCCACTCTCTATACCTACAACCTAACGAAACTATTCAATGAGCGATAGTTTCTTTAGATAACGTTTAAAAGTATACCATTTGTTTGATTCTCGAATTATTCTCACTTTTTATTTCGATTACCAGTAAATAATTACTAAGGGTGCAATATATTAAGTTATTGGTTTGTAAATAAGCCTATTTTATTTCTATTTTGTGACAGACACAGAATTTCTCGTACTTTTCATTTCGCTAACAATTTATGATTGGTCAAAGATATCATTGAAGAATCTTATAGGCTATCAATTGTAAAACGAAATGTAAACCTTACAAGCTTGTGCTTACAAGGAGATCAAAATCAACATTTTATGGACATTAAAATCGGTTCAGGTTATTCTTTACTAATTCTTGGTTTTTGACTATATTGCGAGGGAAAATGATAATGACACAGATTAAAATATTGGTGGCTTTCAATCACTTATTACATTTAAATATTTATTACTGTAGTACCTAGTTCATTCGTTCAAAAATATTTTAAATACGCTACAATTTCTATATTTTATTGGTACGATATTTGATGAATGAAACGTCGTTCGAGAATTACCTTATTGTCATATTTAACAAAACACAATCGATAAAAAAATAATGGTAGCGGCTGTTGCATCTTCTTGAATGAATAAAGCAACAGTGGCGGCGGCGGCGCGTGGGTGAAATGGGTTAACCCGTTATCATTTGCTTTTATTTTAACTCGGTTTAATTATCGAAATATGTGCACGGACATACTTTATATTATCGGCACCTACTCTGTTTACTTTGGACATTTAGACGAATTTATTTCTTAGTTTCATGAACGTATAAACAACGTATCTCACTTCAACGAAACGAGTTGTTATGTTGAAAACTTGTTTTCGCTAGTACGTTCATATGTGCGCCATTTTCACATAAACTACTCGACCTATTTTAGGGGGGTTTCTACCTAACTACACTTATAGGAAACTTGTTGTATTATATATATAAAATAAAGTACTATTCGTAATACAGGCTTATTGATATTAGCTTTTACTTTTATAAAAAAGATTATCATACTATTCGTTTTACTATAATTCGCCACTAGGTCACGCTGCAGCACATCAACTTGTTTACTGTAAAGTGTAACCATGAAAAGAGATTTTTGAATACACAATTATTTTTGTGTACACTATTAAACTATAAAAAAGCAAGAATAATCGCAGGGATAGCTAGTAAAACAATAATTTTCTTGTATAATGTTGATTTTTTAAGGAAGTTGGATTGTTTAAAATTATTTATTATGTATGCATGTTTCAAGGTCATGTTTTGAAAATAAAATCGCGTATTTGCTGGTTCGATGCTAATAGTGTAAAACAATAAAGTACATATAATTTTGTCTTCATAGGAAATTAATTCTCTGTTAACTATCAACGATTAAATATATTTATTTACGGGTTCTTGTATTTACGTGTTATTGTACTTGGCGAGTGAGAATTTCAAAGTCTTGTATTATGTTACACTGAATATTGAAACTTGAAATTGTGTTTCTATTTCATGGCATATCTTATTCCGGTTTTGTAATATTATTTTACTCCTGCTGATAATAGGCGCATAACAACTCAATATCAATAGCAACCCTTGTGGGAAGAGTTGCCAAGGGCATTCGTCAACGTCTTTTATTCGATGTAGTCAGTTAATATCTGTCTTCTGTAGACGTATTTGAATAATATATCGATTCTATTAGCATATTTTGTGATTAGAAGGAAAAATACTGTCAATTATAATTGCATCTCTTTCTCGCTTTATACAACCACTATTTATTTTAGTTTGTATATCACCTTGTTTACTCAATCTTCAGCTAATTCACGGAATTATCTAATTATACAAAGTTAAGTGATAGGCATTTATCTGCTTAAGTAATCATTGCCAGTAGTATTGTCTGAATCTAAAGCGAGGTTTACTAAATAGAGATTATGTTACAGATCTTTCTTCCTGGTTGCCGAGTCTTTCACAATTAGTTCTTTTTCACCTCTGTGTTAAAGGCTCACATTTTAAGAAATGTTCATGTTTTTTTGTAATTCTGTTGTGTATGTAAGTTACATAAAATAAAGTTTCAGTATCATCAAGTTATAAAGCATGTTATAAGGTGAGCGGCGACCTCAAAATATTCAGTGGGCGGATGAGGCCGGCACAGGGAACACCACGACTTTGTTACTAATACGTGTGCTTACGAAACAAATTTCACAATGGCAATTCATTATTAATGTGCTTCTCGTTCAATTGCCAACCTTCGCTTATTAGTTTATCTACATTTGAACAGGCGAAGATTTACTTTATAGAATTATCGTATTGTTATACAATGAGGTACGACAGCACAATACCGATCTGCCGCACAGTAAATTCAAGGACCATGTTAAGGTTTTGATTCGATTTTTATGGGAATGGAATGGATCCACCATTCAAAATAATAATAAATTATTGTAATTAAGTAATATGTAATAAAAATATTAAAGATAAATCGCATTTTGGAAGATAAACAAAACTACGAAAAATCCCGCGAGAATAACACTAAACAGTACTACTATATAGTACTGATATTTTTCCGATGAATTTGCTAGAATGCAGTTCATACTAATAGTATTGTAACGGAATGCTCTGGAACGCATGTCTGTTTAAATAAATCAATTCTCCATTGATAATGTAGATTAAGGTCTAAAAAGTGGATTACGTAGCAGCACACTACCATGCAGTGAAAATTTACAGTTTTGTGAATTTCTTAGCGTTTGAAATAATGATTAGGCTGCGGTGTGGCGGGATTAATACGGTCTGGCCTTCCTTCAGGAAGAGGCATTTAACAATAAGTAGGCTATATAGTCGTTAAATAATCAATATTTCATATTTACTATTAAGCCTTAATATTTCAATTCAATTAAATAGATTTGAGTAACACCGAGTAAAATGGACAAAATGTTTATTTTATATATTTTATAAAAAAAAAAATCGAACTGACCTACACTGTTAGCCTGGCAAGGCCTCTATAGTTTCACCGGACTATTATATTTTATAATTGGTATTGCGTGATTCAGGCTTTAATATATTAGTAACACATAATATTCCTGCTGTTGTGTAATGCCATCTATAGGGCGGAGCACCGAAGTAGGCGCAATGATTGCTTATTATGTAGAATAAGACGGTATCCCAAAGCAAAGCATATAATCGGTTACAGTTTAAAAGGAAATTAAATGTTACCGTTGACGAACTGCAAAAAATTAAACTGATAACAGTAAATTAAGATTAATCTGTGACAGCCGTAACGTAAATTCGAGAGCGTCGAAAATCGGACACCGCGTTTATTTATACCTGAGAATTGAACGTAAAATCATATCTAAATATTCAGGAATCGAAAAATATTTGACTGTGTTTAATTCAAAGTCATTGATTATGCGGAATTAGTATCTGGAGATATTGAAAGTTTTTGGGTATAAAAATGACATGTTTTTTTATATGATACATGTGTTGTAAAATAATTTGAAACGTATTATGTTGTACTACCTGGTTGTTTATTAGCTTTTATCGTTGGCCACAATTAAATACTCTGCTGAATTGTAATTATTTGCGTACATGGCGGCGAACATGTTCTTTATTGATTCAATATTCGTAACTTTCTATACGCTGATATTATATTTTTAAATGTTAATCTCATTTTAGTGATAGAAAATAGTGATTAAATTTATTCGATTCCCGTATATATATTGTATAGTTTGAGAGCTCATACGGCATTCTATCTCGTAGTGTTATTACCGACATAAGGGCCACTTTACACTGCCACTATTTACATAGATAATATTATGCCACCTACAGTTAACATACCGATGTCGCGTGGGATCGACTTTCTTTCTATATGATAGACATATCGACAATTTAGTTGACATATCATTTTTATTTTTCGTTTTATGACTTCATATTTAATATGTCAGCCGTGGAGTTAAAGAATTGACTGGAAGCATGTTGGTTCAAATTTTATACCGATTTTTAAATTTAGCTAATGATTTTTGTTATCAAATTTCGGTATAATACAGGAACTATGAAGGCGTCAGTCGAACACAAGACTAGAACGCATGTTTTGTTGGATACGTTATCTGAGACCACTACAACCTTTGATTTTATGGAAATTATTTTAATGCCATCTTATACCATTATGTTTTTAGTTGTTGCGTGACTTATTGAATTTTCATATATATTATCGCTTAACACGAGCGTGGACATACTGACAAATATAAAAATAAATAACAATCATATTGAAGTGCATCACGACGGTTGTGACTCTAAATTCACTACTATTAAACCGAGAGGTCGAGAATTCAATCCCCGTTTTTTATCAACTTTTGCATGTTGAATGTAATTGTCAGTTCTGATTATAGTTTCAATAAATATATCAGCTGTTGAATTATCATAATATTAACAATTACTAGTTTTATTTTAAACGGTTGTATGGTAAATTGTATTATAATAAAAATAATCCGTCCCAAAAACATGAAGCAACGACCCAACATCCCCCTGTTCTCAATCTTCACAAGTATCTTTTCATCTCTTATTATCATTAGTCCTAATTAAACATGATTTGTTGTTTCAGGTATGTACTGGTTTTATAATCGCCACGTGTCTCCTCCATTTATGTAAGTCGAAATACTTTATTTTGAAACTTTATGTAAACAGGGAAGTCAAATGTAACTAGCTTATGATAACATCAAAGATTTTAAATATATCCGCGTACTGTGTTTACATATAAGAACATACTAGAGCCGTCATCGACTTCGTCTGCGTTTATATATTTATACATTTATAAATTGTATATTGTAACTAGCTGGTACCCGTGACTTCGTCTACGTGAAAATATTTTGTTTCTGTTTCATTGAAACTACGTGTTTAATCTGGAATCATTGCGGAAGGTCTTTTATTTTTTTCATTATTATTGTGTCGTTATAAATTTATAGATAGATAAGATGAATTATGACATCATAGAACCTTACCAATATAAAATAAGTTAAGAATAATCTTCAGCCAGCGATTCTTTAACGTTTATTTAGGTTTGTTTTACAACATCTTCGCTTTTAGCCGACAACAATGCAGATTCAAATAATAAATTTCATTTTCATACTAATCCCTAATTCTCATCAAATAAAGACAAAATTGCGTCACTCAATGTATATTTAAATAAATAATTATTCCTTCATTAAAAAAAGATTATAAATATAAATTTTAGTTTTTCAAATATCGCTTTATTATATTCACATAAATTTAATAATGTAGTATCATATATCACAAACTAACTTAAAAAAAGGAGTCCGCTCGTCGTCACGGATTATGTTGTATGTACACAAACACTTTCTTTACAAACGCCTACCGTTCTGTACACACATAAACGTGTACTTACTCTATGCCCCGTTAATATTACGCAACTTGGCTTGTGGAGCGAGACGTACCATGCCGTTAGCCAGTCAATGTGCCTGGCTGTACGAGTGAACACCCGTGCGTTGTACATTGCTTTATAAAAAAAAATACGAAACGCCAATCATCAACGTGCGCGCCAATCGAACTGTCAAAACGAAATTTAAAACTCCGCAGAAATTATTATCTGTGATATGGTTATAGTGTGTTTATTTGTGTAAAATAAAAAGTTTGTGTGTTTTTGTTACACGAAAATCTGTATAAATTTCCCGCCAATACGACGATGGTATTCTTAATAAGATAAGGTTATACAAATGTGCCATTCATAGAGATGTGTCAATGGATTCAGGTGGCGCATGAGCGTCATTGCGAGCCCATTCACCCGTGCGTTTTGTTAGGTGAGTTTGTTTTCAGACGCTATTGCGAACTCGCCCCACTTGGTAACAAAACGGTTTTTGTCTCATTGCTAATGTCTTACCAAATTTGGAAGCGCTTTAATAGAGGCCTTGAATTGTAATTACACTTGTCTTGTGAATTTTCGCTTATAGTTAACGCAAATATTACTCAAAGCGATTTAACGTAATAGGCAAGAATCAATTTTAGTCAATTTTGTGAATCCGCAGCCCGAATTCACATGATATCAAATAACTACAGCTAAGAATACTTTAAACGCTTCTTTTATTGATTACACATATACATATTATATATATTTATATAAATAATAGTTTGATAGAACTGAAGAAATATGTTTTTGTTCTTTTTAAACGTGCTAATCTACCGGTCAGATTTGAAAAAATATTTTTACATTTTATACTCTGTTTATTGAGAAGAGTTATTGGCTATAACATAAAAAATGTAGGTCAGAAAGTTCGTTAATCGGGAACGAAATAATAGTGTGAACTAGTCGTATGGTATCGAGGATACGAGGGCGGAAAAATTAAACCTGAGTCCAAAAACGAGGTACAGTTGTATACAAATGTTAAAAGCAATTAATGATATATAACAATGACTGTAAATGTTCTGCTACTGGAGTTATACTTTTCCATCAGCAAAGTTGCTAACGTATTATCTATATTTTATATTTAATAATATATTTTGCAGTAACAAGGCGATAACGAAACACTAAATTGTCAATAGAAACAAACACTTTTCTCGTAGGAAGATAGTGGTATTAGGTAGACATAACTGCAGTTGTTATCCCAAGCCTTGGTTACGAATGGTACATCAATTGAGTTTACCACCTTAAAACTCATATTTAACCATTCTGAAGATTATCCATATTCGATTAGTAATAAACATTCGGCTTTTTCTATAAAAAATCTTGGTTACAATTTTTTCTTCTCATAGAATATCTATAGAACCGTTTGATATAACCTTCAAGCATACTCAAAGAGTGGAAAACAGTTTTAGATACGCAACAGTGTGTTTAGAACGAGGTTACTCATGGTTTTGTGTAGTAATTTACTGTAGTCACTTCATGCCACTCGCTTCACGTGTAGGAAGCGCCGAAGCGTTGCGTATAATTTATCTTGATCATTAGAATATCACGTCATCAGTACCTCTAGGTAATGATGTTACAATTATACCATGAGCCAATACATGACCAATGAATGTCAGTTTTAATTCTGGTACACTTGAGCCTGAACTTAATGAAAATAAGAATAATAATAATAAAAATAGCTAAAAAGTGCATATCTCGTCCACATTCCAAATAAATTACATAGAATCCGTAAAGTATTCCTAAGTAAAAATATTAGATAATAGCTTTATAGTTCTCTACTCTTTGTGTATCTTAACAATAATATTGTAAATTTCCTTATAATTGTTATCTTGTCAGTTTCTGTTACGAACGTTTTTATTTTAAGCTACATTTCATTGTCTATACAGTGGTAATTAAATATGTATTTTGTTGCTATTTAAATGTTAAATTAAATATTGTTAAATTAGTTCTTTACATTTATCTGCTCGCTGGTGTAATTTATTATCCATGACATGATAGCCATTCGAGTAGATTTAGATATTATGTAATGTAAAATTAAATAAAAATATAAATAGACACATTTTTGAAGTGTAATAAAACATATTGTTTTCTTTTAAAAGCTTTAGATCCCTCGCATTTCCGCAAGGGACCGTGCTACTTTTGTTTCACTATTATAGTTTTAGCGCTTGACCATAATCTCATTAATGTTAAATAACGCTGTGACCTGAGATGGCAGACATGTTAAACTTACAATGGAACTCGATCTCAAGTACAGTTGATGGAATATACAATGTAAGTGCTTGATAACAGGTTTTCAATTTGAGAGTGACATCTAGCCAGACAAGCTTAGAAAAATCTTTGCGTTATACTATACTATGATTACATGACATTGTTTTCCTTTACCGATAGCTCTGGCTCATGATAAAGGTTCGTAGCTACGGTAATAGAAACATTGTCCGGTGACTACTGAGCCCTGTTCATATTACTGAAGGAGCTAGTGACTTGGATTTGGGTAACTTATTAAGAGTCAGAGGATATTTTATTATCTCGTGCATCGTGAAAATACGCGACGAGGTAGTGATGCAGTATTATTTAAATAATAATAGATTAATGTGTCAATGAATTTAATAATTAGAATTAATGGAAAGAGTGTTGTGATGTATAGAGAAGTTCGGTCGTGTTTGGTTTTGAAGCCACAGTTTTACGTTAACTTCCATTTCGGCACAAACAGAGATGTTCGTACCTATACTGTGATGCTGTGGATCCGTCGGAGCTAGTATACTCGTATACCGCTCTTCCTACAACATTATATCTTTTACATTTAACGCGATGATATTTATGAGCAGGCCGATGCGACGGGACAGCAAAGACTGACGAAGTATTACAGTTCGCTTAATAGTTATTCTTTGTTTTGGATTTTACTGGACTTAACGAAATTTATAGTTACTTGCCCCATTTTGTCGGTTAATTTAGAGCATATCTCATAAAAAATGATTATGACACGTAGGTACATAGCTTCAGTTATAAATTATAATATTGTAAAAGGAGAAAGCGTTGCATAAACATTAAAGAGATGAGATGTATTTAATCATTAATAAGCACTTAAGGAGTCGGAGTGCCGCCGTTCCTTCTGCTTTGATGAAACGCTGAGATTTATTACAACGAACGCGCAGACACCATTGTTGTTTATTATATATTTAGCTTAGAATTTCTCTGACACTAACTTATATTCGCAGTATCATACGGCTATAAATTTTGGATAGTTCTTCAGCGTGTTTATAGCTGAGTATAAAAGGATTGTGAACGGTTATGACCATTAAAATGAAATAGGCCATCTCTCTTAGATATAAATAAAATTTAAAAGTACTTTATTTGTCTAAACTAATTTCCAATATAGTTAACCGATTTTTACTAGAATTTTATTGCCAGATTAACGATTTTTCAAAATATTATTTGGACTATGCATGACTTCCCTTTTCGTTAAGGCTAAGCAATAATGATAAAATTTAACAAAAGTAACTTAATTTTTTTTTGCACAATTACCGGTATTAAACAGTAGATAATCATAAAATTATAATTAAAAAAATTAAATCTACAATTAAATCAGATAAAACACAGACACTAAACCAATTTAACAAGACTGAAGTCACGACTAATAAAAAATAGATCGTATTAAGTCGTGACGGTTGATATATGAAGAATATCAATCCGATAGTCACAGGTTTGGACGCGTTTATTAGATACTTTGTTTAATAAATTATTCGTTAAAAATATAAGATAATATCGTGGTATAAACTCATCGTTTAACTGGGCAAATTCTATTACTAAGTAACGTTCTTCTTCCATCAGAAAAGTTTGGAAATCTGAGAAAATAATTCCTTCGCTGTTTTGTACAACATTTGATGATATAGACGGTAATGATGGTCCCCTGATGAAACGTATAAGATAACACATTAGGATACATTTCATCAAGAAACTATATTTCAATAAGCTGATGGAGGGATTGTTAACATTTTTATGATATGACTGAAAAGTGATTTTATGATAAAGCATTAACGACAAGTTTTAATTCCGACATCATTCGATTATGATGGATCTGGTATTGTCAAAATCTGCTGAAAAAGAAATAAATAGGAGAAATAACAGAAATGTATATATACAGAAATATCTAATTTGTGGTAATCTGATAACAGTATATCCGTGTGTTGGCTTGAGAAAACACGATTGCTGTAAAATTTATTTGTAATAAAATCCTTTTTATTACAATATTGATAAAGATTTTTTTGTCCGATTTACAGGGCTGTTAGTTGCAATTACCCATATATATAAAAATGAATCATCTCCCTAAATCACAGTAATTTATGTAAAGAAACAACCACGTAAAAATCTTCAAAGAAAGCTTCACCTCTTTGAGAATTTTATTAATATGACGAAATATTGTGAAATTTAGTAGGTTGGTAGCTAGTATAGTAGGCATATAGAAAATGAACAAAGCAGTTGTTCACACGCTTGTCGGACGACATCAAACGCTCGTGTGAACTCTCGGTAAGGGACAAAACGATTATTTACAGCTCTCGCGGGCCTTTCTAATGAGTGTTTTTCTTTTTCTTTGATACACCTACACAAAGATCGTAAGAAGGATTGTGGGTTAACGTGAAACGCTATACATATTTAAAGAAATCGCATACTTTGTAATATACATTACAATATTTCAGGTTTACTTATAATTAGATTTTGATTTTTAATTATACGCTGCGGTCGATAAGTTAAAGCGTAATAATTTAGAGCGACATGAAATATGTTCAATTCGATTGGTGACTTAAAAGTCAGTGAAGGGAAATGAGCCTACACGATCACCAGACAATTATCACGTCTCTTCATACATCGGTATTTAGATCATGATAAGATAGATTCTCGAGGCTCGAGTTTAAAAAGTGTTTCTAATCATCTCATCTCATAGCGTGGTAAGTGAATAACTTCGCTGACTGTATCACGGCCATTTATCTTGTGTGCTTTATTTCTGTCATGGTTGAATGAAATAAGCGATTCTTTTCCCGCGAAGATCTAAACTTATGACACACTTATTACGAACATTTATTAATATCTCAAATTACTGTATAAAATAGGAGCTCTAAAGAAGTTAAAAATATAGTAATATTAAAGAACTGAAAGTGTTATTTGTCCATTTTTTCTGATTGAACGTATTAGTCTATAAAATTCTTTTTATATAATTCTTTAGAAACATTATAGGCTACCAAAAATTAAGCCGCGAGTCTAAGGAGCCGAATAATTAACACAAAATTTTGTTCAGAATATACACTAAGTAAGAATGAAATAATAACCCGGGATAAGGGCAAGATTAAACATGAATGAAACTACAGAGCACAGCTAGTGTTACTATATTAGAGGTGATTAATGATTAACACAATCTTACACAAAATTATATGAACTGAGATATTGTGGACCGTGCAAAATAAATGTTTTGTTAAAATAAATAAATAATAATATATTTTTTGTCGCTGTGACGAAACATAATGATCTTTTTTGTTTTAATATTGATAATATTATGGTATGTATAAATTTATTCCAGCTATTTATGTTACCATGCTAAAAATTAGGGTATGGTGTAATTGTACATTAAAATATATGCTCAAAAATATATTTGTTATTCAGATAAACAATTGGCAATACTTGTTAACAACGATTTAAGGCGAGGCAACGATTAAAATTCTCAAGTTCAAGTACCCAATGAAAGCTAACTGGAATGTTCCTAGTGCTTACCTCACTCTACAAGCAGGGCTGTCACAAACTAAATTCTTAAAGCCCTAATAATTTAATAAAGATAGTCGTATATTACATAAATAATAAAAAGGGATGTTTGTCATTTTTAACATGCACATGGTAAAAAATTAAATATTAATTAATTAAATGATATTTTTATACATCCGAATGTGGTACAAGTTTTGATTAGTGGTGCTAGTCAAATGTACAATCTGTAGTTTGTACGTTTGTACGTCGTACACCTGTTTGAGCATGCTCCATTGTGATATGTTGAATAAAAACAGAACCATTCCATATTTGTTAATACTGAACTATATTTGTATCTATAACAATCATAAATTGTTTATTAAACTTAACTTCTTCAATGTTCTATTATTACCTTATCGAATAATAATAAGTCATTTTTTATCCTAAATATGTAATAGATAAAAGAAAATCCCAATAAATTGATACCGACCACCACTCTAAACTACTCATGATAAAAACAATATTATAAAAAGGTTACAATTTTTTTGTGTATCACTGAACTTACATTGAATGGGTGCGTTTTTATTGAATACGTTCAATGTTTTTTATATAGTTGTTGTTCAAATTCAATGGATTGGTTTATGTTGAATGGTCTTTTATTTGGAACGTTGACACGGTTTGCTTATTAGTGTTATTATCTTTTGTATTTATTTTATCTATTGCTGCTATATTGAGATTTACATACACACTTTGAGGAGGTCTAATAACTATTATAGTTTAATAATTTATAATAAATAGTTTATGATTGTTAAATTGAACTAACCCTTATCCCTCCTAAGTAGGGTCGGCACAACATGTTTTCCTTTCCCACTCTCTTCTATCAGATGTCATCTCAGTATGCACACCGTTAATATACATATTATTGCTCACACAATCTATCCATAACTTTTTTGGTCTTCCTCTACTTTTATATCCGTCCATCTGCATACTTAAAATTTTTCTACTTAGATGGCTTTCATCTCTCCTCGTCAAATGCCCATGTCATGCTAACCTAAACTCCTCAACTTGTCTGTCACTGGTGCTATTTTCATTCTTTCTCTGGTATACTAATTGTTAATGTTATATATTCTAGTTACATTACACATCCATCTTAACAGTCGTACCCCTGTCACATGTAGTTCTCTTTCATCTGTCTCTTTCGTAGCCCAGCATTCAATCTTTACGGCATGACTGGTCTTATTAGATAAAATAGAAGACAGAAAGAGTTGCTGATTGCCAAATTTCCAGGATTTGAGGTGGCATTAAATAAAATAATTCACAAAGGAAATGCTTACATGTCTGCTTGAATAATGTACCAAATATGACAACCCTAAATTATAAATTCTCTCACGTGTTTCTGTAGACATAATAAAATAAACAGATTTGCATGTAATTTAAATTTAATCATTGATTTGCGAGTTCTACGTATGCATGTACTATCTAATATTAGCATTATAGTATAACGAGATTTCTTCTTGTTTCTTGATTCGTATTTGAATGACCTCGACCAACCGTGACCGCGAATTACTTACAATCCAAGCATGACGGCCATAGTTGAAAAATGTGTGTCCTTGTAGTCATTTTCGTTATGCAAATTATGGAAGTCTTTTGATTATGACGTGTATATTATATTGTTATTATATGATGCTCTTAAACCCGACATTGTGTAGTATTCCTCATAGTCATTTAATTGTGTCATGTAGTTTAGTAAACGGTTAATGGCTGATTTCAGAAGACATACAAAATGATTTAAGGCCAGTTAAATGACCTTAATCAAAAATCAGTTCATACATACCTGACAGTTGCGTTTGAAGAAACACATATGTTGTGTTATGGAAACAGGTACGCAGTTAACCTTTTCACTCAAGCTATGTACAACCAAGCTTATAAGAATCGCAATCCAGTAGTCCGGTGAAACTGTAGAGGCATTGCCAGGTCAACACTGTAGTCAGTTCAAAAAAAAACGCAATCCTCAAATCAATCAGAACACCTTGTGTGCCTTTATATACTGGCAAATATACCGTTCGGATTCGGACACAGTAGCTTAAGTATTGCTGCTTTACGGTAGAAATCGATGTAAACGTGTAATGTATTGTTATTTGTTTTATTCTATTAATTTTGAGGAGTGGCAGCCATGAGTGTTCAGGCGCGGTGTTGAATACGAGTTCCGCGACAAAAACGCACACAATCGGGGTCGACGCACGTCGAGACGCGCGCGACCGAGGACCAACAACTATCTGCTTTTTTATATTTCGTCAGCCAAAAATTACATCCGCCATTAAGATTGCACATCAAACATACTTTTTTCCTTATAATTACTCTTGTTTTACTGTTTTTAACAGGTTAATATTGATTTACCTACATAGATATATGCAGAATTAGAGAACATCCAATAAAAACAAAAGATAACTTATTATAAGATAACTATATATACACTCATGGATAATGCAGCTTCTTATTAATAAAAGGAATTTGAAAATCGGTGTATTTTCTGAGATTACAGTCCTACGAACATACAAAGTTAACATTGTTACAATAATAATATAAATTACATATGTACCCAGTAATATTTCCCCGAGTGTGCAGAAAGAAAGCAATGATTTTCGAGTGTCAGTATGTGTCTCTTTGTATGGCACTCCCTATAGGCTAAGCGATTTGAGAGATTCTCTAACATATAAGTACTCGTTACATTCGAATTAATCGTTACAGTGACAAGATATATGTAAATATCTGTTAACAAAAATAGAGATGTTACGCAATCGAATTTTTTCGTTTTTCTATATTAATTAATACTTTTACTTGTTCATTATTCTTGTTTGCTGATTTTATTATTGGTTATAGGTGATGTGGTTGAGAACGCTCTTACGTTAACCCAAAACCTGTATACACTCACGAGTATAATTGAGAAATGGCAGATAAACGGACAAGCGTTACAAAATATCGCTATAAGTCCTGCAGAACTACTGTTCTGTACTGCTGTAAGTGCGCTAGAACTGATAAATAATATCTTGAAATGGAAACAAACCAAACATTTGTATTGTTTGTATAAATAATAAATATAACAAGGATATATTTGTTTTCATATCTGACAAACACCCCTATTGCTTCGCTCATAATCATTACATTTTCGACCCGTATTTTCATCTCTTTGAACCTGTTTTACCGTTTTCATCCGGATATATCCGGATTACAAACTCTTTGTATAAACACATTGAATACGCTTTGGTTCACTATTTTCAATACTGTTTACATTTCATTTAGAGAGTGAATGATTTACTATACATATATTTATAAGTTAGCGTATTATTAATAAACTACATAGCTGAAAAATTGTATTTGTATTGATTTTGTCTCGGACTAAACAACAAATAATTGTAATGTTATATACTTTGTTAAATAAGTTTCTTTGTAGCGTTATTGTGATCCTGTCACTTAAACTAGACAGATGCTATATTTTACGTAATACTGTAGTATATAATTTATATGTACCGTATGAAATTCTCACAAGAGATTGAAACGATAACCTGTCAAATGAAACATAGCGACATCCTCTCACGTCAATAAATCAACAATAATTTATCAATTGTCACGAACAGAACGCTAATTTATATGTCAGAATAACATCAACATCCTGTATCAACTGTCGTGCGGCCCAAACAGAACATCCTGTAATCCTGTGTTCATAACGCTAAATTGGTCATGTCAAATCGGATAATATTTATTATAACGGGAGAGCATGCCCCTCAAAAGATTGGGAAAGTTTATTCTTTGGGATAAAATATTTATATGAATCTGGTTATCAAACTTAACTGCTAATATGGTCTGCTACTCTACTGATCATGATGTGAAGATTACTTTCATTATCTTCCTTTTATGTTATTTTGTTAGCTTTCAATGATACCATTTACAAGACAGACGTATCTTAATTTGAAACTTTAGTCAAAGTATAAATTATATGTCTGTTTTGGTAAATAAATCATCAATTTGCGACTCGGTACCTTAACAAATGGTTAGAAGAAAATACCGTATCACAGTAGATTAGTATTGAATATCCGTCCAACATGATCATAATGATTTGTTAATGTACCACGCGAAATCATTCCATATTAGTGGAGTTTTAACTTATGTCAAACATATTAAGAAACATTTTTAATCGACTCCGGTAATCATAATTAGCTCGTCTTTGTAGATTTAGAAATGCTTTTGCAAATAACAATGCAAGTAACAGTACTAAAATCCACTACTACATATTTGGCATTTATTAATATTATACATTTCTATCAGTAATATTATTTGTAAAAGCGTTACTATCAATGAAATATATATAGTGATAAATGATTTAGCAAGGCTACATCGTAAGGAATTAGTATGCTGCCTATACAGCATCCTCGATATCTAGATAAGTATTAAGGACAAGGCATGATTGTAGATTAGCTCGTAGGGCTCTCAGGCCTTGTCATTATCGCATTCAATTTATGGTCAAGATTTAATCATATATTTACAGAGGTTCTATCTAATATTACGGTAAAGTGGTAGAGATCCATAATTCACGGTTCTACCTTTAAACAAATTTATAATCTGTTATAATCTTAGGAATATCTTAGTATTTTTTTACTTTTTACAGGAATTAACTTGTTAACAAACATTCTAAGTTTATCGTTCATTAGCAAAGTCTTCCTTAGTGTTAAATATTGCATCAGATATTTGTTAATTCCTTATTCCTGAACATGAATTAATCTATAAATAAACATAGTGGATATAGATTGCTTAGATCACTACCACTTTAGCAGCTAACCGTACATCTAATTCGTCTATTGACTAGGATGCTATAGTAACACTTCGATATTTTAAATCAGCTATAATATGCAGATTGAATGATTAATTGAAAACATTCAAATTGCCTTCACTATGTATGAATTACTATATGGCTTCTACTTTTGATATGTATACCAAAGTAAGCTAAACGGAATTACGTAGACAGTAAGTTAAAACCAATTTCTCTACTGAGTGAAAACCATTTTCAACCGAAATAATGTGTAATGAACATTAAAACGCTTTAAAAACAGACGTAAAATCTTCATTAGCTACCGCATTTATCAGACACGTTTGGAAACGTGACCGGTCCCATAGATTCGTGCTGCCTTTCCGTGACATTTTTATGGATTCTGTCAATTTTATGAGAATTTAAGTTTATCGAGGTAACGATTATGATTCTGTTTATTATGATTTACTGCTAATTGATTTATTGTTACATTAATACGTACTTGAAATGGAATGACTGAAATTACTTCAGCTTCGTCTGCTATAATTAAAAATAAACGGATTTTGCTTAACAATGCATGTGATCTTTGGCTGTTTGGCTGTCGTATTGCAGATGTAATATCTACCAACGACACGTTTGGTAACTAGTTTCACAGCTACGTGTGGGCAACATTAGCGGTCATTTCACGGCGTATACCCAGCCGCTGTGGGCGAGTAATTGTTTAGAATAAATTCTCTGAGTTTGACTGAAGTAAATTTTAAATTCAATTCGGATGTGGTAAATGTATTGTTGTAATTCGTATATTTCTCTTCATTTTGTAAAACGTATAGATAAGGGTCGTTAGAGAGTTTCGACGTGGAAAAATGTCTAAATATAAATCACCATTTTTGAAGCAATATAATATATCATTACGGTTACAGGGTCAATATTATAAAGGAACTATTACATTTACCCCTTTTTAGGAAAAAAAATTCTTAATTTTATTGATTGCATTTTATCGTTATTGCTTAATTCCTATAAATATTTTACTAAGTTTAAGTTAACTTTGTAGTATTTTATCACTATTGCTTAGCCCTATGGAAAAGCTTAATAATATGTGACCTAGATAATAATACTCTGAAAAGTTTTCTGTCTGAAAGTAAAAATATCGTCTAAAACAGTTAAGTCGTTTCGGAACGTCATCTGGTCAAAAAAGACACGGCTTAATTTTATTCACATGTATAAATTAAAAAAAATTACACTGTTCGTTCATGCAGTCGATTAATTTCCATTTATAAATTACGTACGAAATATTGATGCATTGAACCAATGTACAAACAATATTATTAACTGTTTGTAATTCTAATTATTGCTATCTTTCACAACAATTCAATTGGTGTTCAGTGTAACAGGGACGAAAACTTTCATTTTTATGAAACAGAACAATTAGTCTTAAGTATTGTCAGCTCCTTTTGAAATAGAAGTAATTCACTTTTTGTAGGACCTGAGTCATTAATGTTTTTGCTTCTGGTCAGAGATTAACGAGGTAACTTTTTTAATGTAACGATAGCTGAACTCGTCTTCTTAAAAAGAATTACGCTATTGTTTAAGGGTTCATCATTTATAGATACAGTACACATTCTGTACAAATAATAAGGGTTTGCTTACAAGAATCTATAAACAGTTATAGTGCCTCATCGTGCTATCAATTCACACGCATGTGTCATGAGATATATCAGTGTTAACAACGATTGCACTATCGAGGCCTCGGAAACTGGGTTACTCATTGCATTGTTTACATATACGTGTTCATCATGCTTGTTGACCCTGACTTTACTGAAATTAGCTTCATCAATAATCTTCACGTACGCTTGTTAATAGTTTTTATGTTAAGACGTTAAAAATAATTTATAAAAATCTTTGATGTTTGTTATTTTTTCTTATTTTTAATAAACTTTTTTATATTGTTTTTTTTTTTACACGAAGGTAAATTAATAGACTGTAAGTAGCACAATATATAGATATCATATTTTATATCATGCACCTATGAGCATATTTTCGTATTGAAAATCAATTCTCATTCTAAATGCCGAGTGTGGTTCTACTTCGTCGGTTAATAAGCAGTACAGTGAAATACAAGAAAACGATATGATAAAGAAGACATTTTGTTACATGTATTATCAAGTGGAAATAACTTCAAAATAATTTTCAATGTATGTCAGCAGTACCTAATGCAAGCGAAGCACATGGTGTCATCTCTTACCGCTGGCCTTCGTCCAAGCTAATGCGAACATTATCGCCGGCGGTGAACGCTATAGCTCGTTTGCTGAATAATGCCCTTGTAAAATTATGCTTTAACAGCACTCAGTAAATCTGAAGTTGATATATTACTCTCATTACAAAGCTATTGATTATCATATCAATAAGGTTATAAGCATTTACTTGTACTCTAAAATTTTAAAATATATTTTGGATTTAGTTTTTAAATATTTGTTATGGAATAGCCTTCTTTAAAGTAAAGTATTTGAAGCAATAATTTCTTAGTAGTAGAATGTTCGAATACTGGCTTCGTTGAAAGCTCGAATCATGTAATGGATCTAAAATTTCGATTAACGAAAACATCGTAGTAAAACGAAAACACAGTGATAAGGAAATATTTAATATCAAGTACATGTGTGTTCCGACAGTTACACGTAAGAGTTGATTCCTCTAAACTTGCAAGTCTCCTTCATCAATTTCATAGCCGCAGAGATTGTCGCCGAACCTTTGAAGGATAGAAGGTACGTTTTTATTTTTACTTGTACGTTGTTCTCTAACATACAAAATTAAGGGTTATTGTGAAAGTTCAAAAGTCACATATATTGCCATCCAACTTTTTCTTACCAATAATATTCAGAAGTCTGTATAAATTTAGTCATTAAATGTTATTTTCCAAATTATCAACTGATATTTATGACAGCTGTTATGTTTTTAACTGACAGTTAATACAGGAGAGTGGAGGAAGAACACATGTTTCAACTGTAAATAACGTAGAATGATAGCAAGAAAATGATGATGAATAGTAAATAGTTTCATAAGAATGAGCTCAATATGTTGTGATCTGTAGAAATATGTATGTCAATTTGTTTATTACACAGATTTTTTCTGCAAAAACAGGCATGTAAATTAAAAATCAAATTTCCTTGTGTATGGAATGTAAAAGTTCCATGAAGTGTTTCCTTTGTATAAATTAGATAACTACATCTCTAAAAACCTTAATAATTTGGTAAAGAATAGTCGTCTTTCTATCAAACTATTATCCTTGAATAAATATCTAAGTTGGATACTAAAAGAAGTGGTCTTAGAATATTTATAAAGATAATCTAACCACCGAAAACCAATAAACTGGGAGTGTTCTGAACAGGAGCAGTATCTATAATAACGCCAGTTGTTCATTGTCTCATAAAAGAGAACCGATGGTCAGATGGCAATGAAAGTATCGTAAAAGGGTCCCGTGTGTGTCCACGCATCGTAAACTTGAAGGATTTATAGCAGTAAGATTATGGAAAATTCTCATAGTCTGCAGACATATCTTAAAAAAAACCAGTCATTCAAATATCAAACGGAGTCTCTTCTGCAGCATAGGTACCAATTTCTGTAGAAATTTGTACAAAGTTGTAGCGAAACCGTGGCTACAATAGTTTTAGGTCAAGTTAAAGAGTTTAGTGCGTTTGCGTTGATATTTTTTTTAATTTGTATTATAATAATAATGCGAACGTTGAATCATCACATAGAGCTCACTAATATATACCTTCGGACTTTTAAAAAATTGCTTTCAAATTGTCAACCGTAATATAAACGAGATACTTGAATTTAAATTACGACCATAATGCTATAGAAATAGAGTGGAAAATTTTTCAAATTAAGATAAATAAGGAAGGAATAACGATTCTCAAAAGACGTATTAAGGTACTAATGCATGTTCGAGAACCACACGTGTGTCCCAATTCTTTCAACACAACAGCTACTTAGCTTTATTTGTGTACCATATAAGTAAACTACATAAGTTGGCTTAAACAAGTAGAAAGTCGGCTTCAAAAGTGGCTTTATATGGATTAACTTATTTCTTTATATGGACGCGTGTAGTTATTTATTTATCATATTACCTCTTGGGTTTGGTTGTGTATGTTCCTAGCTTATAACATATGGTTTGTTGATTTCCGTACATCAAACGCTGCCTTATAAATAAAAATAAATTCTGTGCCTTTTTTATCATCTTAATCAATACTAGCAGGCCCGTCGGACGTTAGCCTGCCCTGATAAAAAAAAAATACTTATGTGCATGAAATGCTTAAGATAACTAATGTATTCAGTTTAAATAGGATTAATACTGTATCCGTATAAATAGCCTTCCAATTGTGACCATGTTTTTAGAAGATAGATGGGTATAGTAAGCTATCCTTAAAAGATATGTATAGGACTTTTTTGTAGATCTATAAAAGAGGAATATCTCACTATGAATTGTTTTGTTATATCTCAAAAGAGTTAGGCAGCGTTCTCGATGAAAACTCCCAAGCCGATTACCTTTTTCCAACACTTCCAATAATTATCGTTATATTTCAACTAATTTACACAACACCTTAACAAACTATACACCTAAACCTTCCTCATGTATTACTCTATCTATTGGGCATTACAATCCGTTCAGTAGTTTTCGAGTTTATCGCGAACATACATACAGACAGACGCGCCGGACGACTTTGTTTTATAATATGTAGTGACACAAGAACGATTGTGGGTATATTCTAGATTAATAAACTTTAACATTAATAGATTACCATGAATGTTTGTACACTTGAGTGTTTGTTCATGGAGAAGCGTCTTATAGTGTATATTCTGCTTCATAACTAGGTGGCTCTGTTAAAACATCAACTTATGTATCGATCACAATATGGTAATAATAAAATATGTAGAATATTTACGAGCTACCATGTCTGAATTAATAAATGCTTTATTGCACATTTAGTTCATACAATGAGGAGCTTAATGCGACAAGACGTTTTCTTCCAACAAACCAGCAGTACTTTGGAGATTTTTTTAATATAACTCAACCATCTATAACGGCAAGTATAATATATAAAGGTTGTAAAGCTGCAGTCCGTTTGTTAATCCAATGCACCAGGGAATCGATTATGTAAAATCGTTCCTGAAGTTTTAGAGCTTGAAAAGTATATATCATTATTGGTATCCGCATATAATATATCACAGGTAGTGTTCGTTCCGGCATTATGGTCTTAAATATATACAAAAACAACGTATACCAGGTACTTTGTTTAAAAAAATTAACAAGCGTAATTTAGTTTTGCAAACATTATTATAAATATATGTGCGTAATGTGTTTCAGCACCATCTATCGTAACATATTCAAACATATATAAATGCTAGTTAAAATTAACGGACAATTTTCACGTGTAACGAAAAGCTATGTTTCACAATAAAATCGTATTTTCATTAAAATCCTTTATTAATGGGCAATAAAAATAAATTACACGAGCGCGCCGCGACACACTATTACACACTAAATAAATAATAAAAGATCTTTTTAAGCGAACATTTGGCGACACTAAACGTACTCTATCTGTTTTATGAGTGTACTCTAAAATTACTTTTAGTTTTGGATAAATACTAATAACTGCCCGTGAATTCATTCACGTGAAGCTATAATGTAAAACAATAAAATACACTTTGGCTCTACCTAGTGGTGAGTAACTGCTTAATGTATAATACAAAAACCCCAATTAAAACATGTTTTTACGTGAGTTAATGTATACAATTCATACTATACTATATTCATATAATGGTAGTAGCTTATGCCTGCGGCTTCGCTTTCGGTAGCGTAAATTTGATTTATCCATCGCGACCAGTATTTTTTGGTGAACGAAAGGTACCGCATGCCATTTCTTGTACACCTGAGATCGTATATGCAAAAATTCAGTTGATCGGTTGAGTAGTTAGGGCGTGAAATCGTAACAAATAAACAAATTATCTCTATTTCGCACATATAATATTAATAAGTATAAGATGGACAGTGATATAACACATTTGATATTCGCACAAATTCTCGCATGTCATATATGGGAGATTTTCATTTTTCTTCAGCATCCCTTATTTGGATTAGTTTAAAGAACAATCGTACCATAGATATTCTAAATGAGGTATACAGAGACGTCACGACTAGAGCTTTTTTCGACGTTATAATTAAATGAAATTTATTATTCATTCTACCTATCCTGCATAAATCATAAGTGTGGTGGGAATATAAAGGAATATTATTGGGAATAATTTAATTACTCGCAACGGTCCATACGGTCAGCGGGCTCCATTATGACAGTATTCTATGCAAATGAAAGTTCTCTGGGTGATAAATTACATTTGAGGTCTGGGGAATGTGTGGCGGAACAATAGATTATTTTCGGTGTTAGTATCTTTATAACTAAATAATGATGCCCGCGATTCTGTTTTTGTAAAATTAATTTGGTACTTTCAAGAAAAACAAATGCTTTATCTGGAACAGTTAGGGGCTGGATTTTATAGTTTTTAATTGTAATTTAATTATTAATACCCAATGTTACCAACTTTAAGTTTTATTTTTATCTATCTTTACTACTTGCTTGCGACTATGTAAAAGCGTAATTATATTAAGCATAAATAATACTCTGGAAAGTCTTCTATTTACAAGTAAAAGTCTCGTCAAAATCGATTAAGCCGTTTCGTTATACGCATAACGTAGGATACATTTCAGTGGGAGACGTTTGTTATGCGTACGTGCTTTACGAAAGGCTTCAATAACCCGTACATTTATAGCAAACATTATATATATTCTGTCCATAATAGATGACAGCGTCCTGTACACGCAAAAGCTTTTACAGAATGCTTCTAATAAACTCCTAATAGAAAACATACTTCAAAAGGAGGTACTTCTTCCACGACGTTGTCATTAGTTAACTAAAGTTATTATTTTATTACTCTGTTACCCTTCTCAGACTGCTGCGATAATTTTGTTAGCGTTCACATTATTAAATGTTAATGTGGATGGATTTTGCGGACATGGTGCCTAAAAAGAATATTAAACAAATGAGAAAACCCATTCATATTTTATTAAAGTTTGCCAGTCATTATTATTTTTGAACCCGTTGTTCAATCAAAATTTTTTGTGGGGTATTCGCGAGAGCTCTAACATAAGGTAAAGCCCCCTACCTCCACCTTAAATAAGTCTTCCATTGGACTTAATTAAAAAGTGTTTAAGAGAAAATTGTCTAGATTAAAAGTTACTTCGTTCTTGTTCGAGTTGTTAGAAACAGTGCCCGTCACTGAGCCATCGTCGTTACCAAATCCAATATCATATTCTTTTTACCTCCATCAGAATTATGAATCAGAAGATATGTCAGTGTAGGCAGTATGTTCTACTACGGAGGGAGCAAAGTAAACAACTTTACTGCTATGATGTTCAGCTAGTGGTTGTTTTAGATGCCAGAAGGCGCTTCCAGGAGTAAACATAGGACACTGGGAGGAGACGCGACGCTCAGAGCTTAGTCAACATATTGTATTTTTGAACCTTTCTGAATGGACACTAACCCTTTTATATACAAATTATATATATCAGGAATATCTTTTACAGCTTTAATTATGTCTAACAAGAGTGTGAGTTATAGGTAAACTTACTTCGATCTAATTTAATATTATTGTCGCTTCTTATTTATTTATTTTTGTACGTAACGGGACAAAATTTATGTTAAACCTAAACAAAAGTATATCTATTAAGTAAAATTAAAAAAAAAAAACATCGATTAAGTGATTTGTCAAAATTAAGTACACCAACAGATAAACAAAGATATTATATTCTGATATTACATTGTGTGTGGCTAGCCTTACAGTAAAGTTCATTTAATGGTGAAATGATGATGATAAGACAATATCGTTGTGAAAAATGGTTTGTAGGACATCTTCTATATTTGATTAACTATCTATAAATTCCATACTATCGCTAAACTACAACTAAATTATTCTAAAAGGATAAATTAGTTATCGTAATATACAAGCTTACAAATTTTATTGCATTTGAAACCGAACCCCAGATATTAAGTGTTTCATGCCGACTACATCAATAAGAATCATTATATTAACCTAATGAGATAATAAATGTTTTTATAAACACCTTTTCAGTAATAAAAAGCGTGAGAATCCATTTTCCAATTACCATAAACCCCACACGTGTGCAGGAAGTGGCTTTATTACTAGCGGTTCTGCGGTCCTTGGGTTCGATTCCCGCGTCATGTGATACAACGCGTAGTGTTACTGGTCGATGCACCGGAACAATTTGTTGCGCGCCCGATAAATGTCGCTGTTTAATCTAATACATTTCAATGGTTTTCCAATTTAATTAAATTACTTATATTAAATTCCACAAGATGTACGAGGTGTCTAAATAACATACAGAATAGAAACAAATGTCCATATTTATTATTCGTATGTTTGTTTTTTATCCTGGAATATTGTGATTATAATAAAATTAAGATATTAGCGAGTTCTTTATATTACCTAGAATAATGAGAATAGTTGATTTCATTATATCTATATATTAGTAGATCTGTAATACCGTTTGTATATCTAAGCTGTTTGTCAATGTTTTGTAAAAGATGGTTCTATAGCAATGGTGATTACTCATAAATATGGCATTTTATTTTATGTACTTAATGTTTAGACTTAACTTCAAACCGGTGTCGCCATTTTTAATTAAATTTAGTGTACGAGAATTCTCTTTCAATCCTCAACCAATAAAAAATGTTAATAATACTTTTATAAAAATGTACGAGTAGGTACGTGTACGGCTAGCTGCAATTCAATTATCAGATGCGAGCAGTCCAAAAACGATTATTGTGGCAATTTTGAGGGAGTCCTATACACCTCTGTGAAAAGGAAAGGAGTAGTTGAGAACAAAGATAAATGGCTTTGGATGCATATTAACGGTGTTAAACGAGATATGTTATAATATGAATAAATGAAGTATAATCATAATGTTATACAATATGCTATTAAACACAGTCATTTTGTGATCACTAGAGTTGTCAGTAAATATTACAAGCGGCGTCAACCCTAAGTCTGTCACGATCATTCATTTCAGACAATTATGAATAGGCTCCCGTATATATCGCACACATCCCTTCACATACCCGAAACGTAGATAACTTGGTTACATTGTAAATGTTTTAAATAAGGCTACAATATGGTCGGGAACGAAGCGAGCAGAATTTATACGTTCGCTTAGTTCGACTCCTACCGTGATAGCCATTTCACCTAATTTAATTACTTTAAATTTCAAATTGTCTCTTTAGGTATATTAACAGCTTTAACCATATTTTTTAACATGATGTAAGCAATTATACAATTTTTGTAATGAAAACTTCTTTAGCCGCGTTGAGCGATTTTTGGTTGGGGAAAACTTATGGCTTCGCGTTACCGATGACCTCGACATGCTCGAGACGTATTGCGCTTGTATCAGACTAGCGACGCATAGTATAGCGGCTAGTTGTGTACATGTAATAGTGATATTTTGTATTGAGCTTTGCATCTTATCACAAATTTCATTAATTAATAAACGGGTAAAAAAATATATATATAATTATTACTCGGAATGCCAATAGATGTGAAAACCAGACAAATGACAATAATTTCAATTTACAAATGATGAAATATAATTGATTTAAAAATTCAAAAAGAACACAGTTATTCTATTGTTTTGAGTTTTCACTTCTGTCGGAAATCCTTATGACTGCCTCGATTTTTAAATGTATTTTGAATTAAAAATTTCGTTAATCCCATTGTGATTTTAATCGCGATAAAACAAAAAAAAACATTACGAAGAAATAAACAAGTCTATAGGATTTAACGTTGTGTTAGAGAATGAGATAGAATACATTGTATAGTATTTCTTATATTCATGGCATCCTCATTATTTCTTGCATTAGCTAATACTTGCTCTAGTTCGAGAGTTGTATGTATTTTTGGTTGTGCGGGCGTTAGTACATTTGTATGTGCACCTACGTTTAATATTATAATATATATTGGGAAAATGCATCATAACCATCGTTGTGTATTTTTCACGCGTATAATTTATTCAAATATTTCATCACTTACTTCATACATATGTTTTCATTGACACGTAGTCGTTGCTGTCATGCAGCCCTGCAAGCCTCTCGTTAGCTGACTATGTTTGTACTGCAAGAGATTTGCCATCATGTATATTGTGCTAGCAATTCCGTCGGTCTCAGACACCTTACCAAGCTGCTTGATTATTAATTAAATATTATCACGGAACGCGACAACCGTAAGAGTGTCACTATGGCAGGTGTTATAATTAAAGTCGTAATCCTGTCGAATACAATCTCCATGTCTTACCACCCGTTTTTGATTTTTTTGTACTATTTATTCTGATCTCCAATATTATTATTATATAATTGTTTGTTTTGCTTTGTGCACACTGTGTTCGTCTATAGTATGTTTACTCATAGTTGTATATAAATAATATTCGTCTATTTATGCTGATATTTTGGTTTTAATTTTGTAAACCTTAAATCTATACTTGTTAATAAAATTGAAGTACCTGTAGTTCGTCGGGGCTGATCACAAAATGGCGGAAACTATTTCAGTGAGACTCTCACTGACATATAGAATACTTTTAGTACCTTTTGTGTAAGAGCTAAGCAGTGCTGTTAGTAGTAGCAGAAACTTAAAACCGGTAAAGGTATAATTAAAAATTAATTCAGATAAAACAGATAGTTCTTATGAAACAATAAAACCATTTTCATGATGTTAAAGTCTCGAGCACAAGTCAGTAAATAAATATATGTATAATTTCAGCCGAAAACTTTATTTTCTCATTCAATCTCTACTTACACTATTTGTACGTTCATATTATTTTACGAAGTAATTAATCACTACCATCTATCACTGTGTCCCTAAGTTTATCAAGTATACGATAGTTTTGACATGTCTTATCAGTTTCAAAGCCACAAGCCGTATGCGAAGGTGTGTACATCAGGATCGTTCGAGGTTCATTATGGAGCTCATAATGGCGTATTTAGAAATTAACGCGCTGATAGCTCCTAGATAAAGCTAGCTGCTTGAAATACTATATAATTTACTGCCACAAAGCTATTTATAAATCTCTAATAGTTAATGCCGGTGACTTAATTCCCGTAAGAATGGTTTCATTTTTTTTATTTTGTATTTGTGATTGTGATTCCGCATATTGCCTCTGCCTCTTAAATTTTATTACTGCTTAACTCATATGCCCAAGCATAATACTATATGGCTTAGACAATACGCTGGGGAAACCTCTTCCAGCTAGTGAAAGTTGGTTTAACGCTTTCGGAAACGGACTCGGACAAACAAAAGAGCGTATAATTTCATCTCTAGGTCTTCAGGAGGTACTTAATGTACAAAGTAATAAAAGGGGATATATTTAAATAATATGTCAATTTAACAAAAAGAAAAGAATAAATATATAGTAGTTAACATTTTTATAGGACTAATTAGAGCTAATAATTAAAAGCCCATTAGCGTAGGTTATCGAGGAGTACGTACATCGGAAACTTGTAAAGAAGACCACGGTACTAGACTGTATCAAATACTTTGATGATGTCAAGACTAATCGCCAGGGCCTCATCGTGCTTGTCAATTGCCTCCCTCCAGCGGTGCAGTACGTAGACTAGAATTATATATTGCCGATCATTTCGAATCAGTAATCGATGAACGATCAGCCGAATTAACCGCAAAAAGATTGGCTAATAATGTCGTTTTTTCCTACCAATACCCCATCAGAGTACTTATGCGGCGGCAATATTGGGTGACAAAAATTAGCTTACACTATTTTGGACAGACACCAGTAGACTCGTCTGTCAGTTGGGTGAGTTACGAGTTCAAACCTATGCGTGCAACATGCAGAGTATCCACTCTAGTATAGGCCCTCTTACATGCTTTGGTGGCAGAGTTATAGCCTGCTTTGAGGGAGGTTGATATTAGGATCCTCATTAGTGCGACTCTTATCCATTCGCGATACCCGCTGAAATTAAGTGATGAATTAGCAAAAGTGTTCATTGCGTGATCTTTCTTAACAAACTCGTTATAAATAGATATCTATTTATGTATCTTTTTTTTTCAAAGTTTTATTCCGCTTACAATGTTTGTTAGTTTGTTTAGTTTCAATATTGCAGGCTGGATTGGAATATGTTCCTTTAGGCCTACAACTTTGTAGTTTTGCATGTTCGTTAAGTTCTGATGACTATAAACAATAATGAAATAAAAACAAAATGGTGAATTTCAATATTGTCGTCATACATATTGAAAAAAATGCTTATAGCTTATTAACGTATTTTTATAATAGCTTGTTTTTCAAAATATCTTTAAATATTAATCTATTTAGGTAAATCTGTAAAAGCTATTTGTTACCATAATACAATCTATGATGACAGCTATGTGTGGAATTGTTCTTTTTTTCTCCAGAGATATTAGACTAATCAAATGCACAAAATATTAATGTATTGAATAAATATAATATACATATTATTGTGATTATATCATAGGATTTTACATTAAATCCTTATAGACATGTGACGCCGGAGCTTGTTCCATTACGACGGGAATTCCACAATAGTTTAACAGGTTCAGTAAATAGGAAAAATATAAAAACTGATGTACAATATTACAAATAAACTCTGTTACTGGATTCAAAAAAAGGTAAAATCAATACACCACTTGTAATAAACCGCGAGGTACGTGGAGTGCGTCAAATTAGTATATGAAACCCTATGTGTATGAAGGTAAAGTTGATATTTCATTAGAATGGTACAAAATATGTAGCTTTGCTCAGAATTTATGCAGATTTCATATTTGTGAAATTGGTCGTCGTCGGAACGCGATAGAGCGGCGCGGCGCCGCTGTGCGGTGCGCTGTATTTGATTTGTTATTGTTATAAAGAATTTTATCGTTTCTGAATATGCGGTATTAACTATCAGATTTACGTAAAAAAAATATTTTTCTCACAAAAAGTATTAAAATTCTGCCGAAGAAAATCGATATAACACTCGAGGTTTTAAATGCCGTTATAGCGAATCAAAATACCAAAATATCTATAACTACATGTAGTGCTAATAAATTATTTCTTTCTTAAATTGTATAATTTTCCTGACAGATAAAATAGAAGCCGTGATAGAGTTATGAAGTATATCGTGAGTGTTTTTTTTTTCCCGACTAAAATTAACACCACCACCCCCGTATATAAAATCGTACGCGGTGATTAAACTATTAAACCTATCAGGTAAGATAAACAAGTTCTGTATAAAGCCCGAATTATAACGTAGAAAACTAGCCACGCCATTGAACCGCTCGTAATGGTATCTCGTTAACATAGGTTTTAACTGTTCGGTCTTCCTCGGTAACGTTCGGTTCTCGACAGCCGGTCAAGCCGCCCTCAGCCTCACCCGCATTAGAACTTTCTTTTCGCCCAGCGTACTTGCTGACATACACTTTATATGCTAGTTGTTTTACTTATAAGGATTACAATATAACATTAAATAGTCTTTAATCTTAACTAGTGAACAGGCTATAGAATTCAAGATGATTTTTTCAAATCTGAGTTGCAGCTTTAGAAGTTTGTGTTCAAGGACAGAATCTTCCAGGACTTATGATAGTAGTAAAACTGTGAAAATATTCAGATATTCCTGTTTTCTTATTTCAATTTCCTTCACAGCCAGCTAATAGGGATATTAATTATATTTTTTTTATTTAAGCATATTTAAAAAAAAACTTTGTTAATTACCGTTATTCTATACTATTACTCTGTCATTCCAAATTAGATGTAGGTATTGATTTAACGAATATATAGATTGATCTGAACATGTAATTTTATATCACTCTCCCAAGACCACTATTATATTATCAGGGCAATAATGACGAATGCAATATAAAAATACAATCGTTATCTTTATTTGTCTGTATTTATCTCAAACAGGGATTTTTTATAAAATTCTGTATAGTATAATTATATTAATTATGTCATACCACAATAATTAGGTTTTATGAAGTAACAATAATAGTTATAGAAATCACAATATATAACTAAAAATAAAATAAAGCGAAGAAATAATATTTACTGCCAATAAAACAACACCGTGGGACCGCGGCCAAAACTAATGTAGTACTTAACTTAAGAAAATGGAGCTTTAGTAAAATTCTATGAATATTATAAGCACTACTGAAAATTGTAAAGAAAAATATTATTTGAGAGTTTGGTTTCATTGACTGACAACATTAAGTCTGGTTGAGAATCGAACCCGAAGCAAACGACAAGACAATCCTCCAAAACAAACGTATAAATAAATAAGAAAGATTAATTATATCATGCAAGATGGAAGCCGGCACATAGAAGCGTAGTAACTTGACTGACGTTCCCGCGGGAATCCAATAAGCTACCCTGCGGGAACATTTGCGGGATTGCGGTCTTCCTAACGAAACTGTTAGGTGTTTCACTTTTGTAATTGCTTCGCTTTGTTCATAAAAATTTTACCTCTATTAATACAATCTGCGAGAGCGTTCACGGTTCCGCTATTTGAAACTGTCAGATTCGATCACAGATTACGATATTTTATGTCGAAAGAAACGGTTCTATTTTTGTTTAATAAAACTAGTTTGTTGCTGTGTTCAACTAGATTTTACTTATCATGAGGCGAAGTGGCTGACTAATATATAAAATGTTATTATGTAGAGACTGAAATGTAAATATTGGAATATTTGTCATTATTTAAAATAAATTCACATTATGATAATTATCTTCCTAGAGGTTTTCTAACGACTTCTCATAAACCACTGTAAAAGCTTAATTTTTAATGAAGGACTCATTTATATTGATTTTGACTAACCCCTGAAAAGCTATACCACGTACAAAGCATTGCTTTTAAGCTTAATACAAAGCCGGTCGTCTGCCGGTGCAGTGCGCGGTAATGCGACTCACGATAGACAGGCGTGCTGCCACCTCGCCTCCAAATGCATCGTTGCAGGCAGCACTTAAAATCTCATGTTCTGTATAATGCTGGAAATAGTTTGCTTATATGAAAAATCAACTTTACCTCTACATAATTTTGCAATAGTTTTACACTACAAACACCATATTAGTATACTTATTAATAGAATATTAACTAACAACTTGATAACATAACGCTATCTAGGAGTCTGATCCCATTTTTTTAAATGACACAACATATTAATGTTTGATATAATCTCATATCTTAATTTAATGGACGAAAAAGGAACATGGAACATCATGGAACCCAAATCAATTGGATTAGTTCCAATAGCTTAGCTTTAGTAATATCCGAACAATTTCTGCATTCGTTCACGTTCATATTTACTTGACTCGTGCTTTTTGCTGACAGCTCAAACTTAACATATAATGTAGAATTGGTGTACTGTATTCGGACCGTAAAATATGAAGTTTGTGATTTAATTTTGCCAATGGGTGTTTATTCAGCAATAATGAAAACTATTAAATATTATAACTCTTCGTATCTTAATAACTTAACATCTCACTTAAAATCTCGCTAGCATTATTTGATTTAAAAAAAAGTTTATCTTAGCAAGAAAAAATAGGTATTTTTTTTTTATCTTAGCAAGACAAAATTATAGCACCATACTCGACAGTCAGTATAATGAAATCGAAAAACAGCGGTAGCCACCTAGAGATTTATAACCCAATGGTAATTGTTACTTTCATCCCAGCTTATAAGTGTCGACAGCTAAATAAAAATGTAAAGACAAACTGATTCTAAACCGCGAAAAACTAAAAGATTTGTAATGGTACGTGTTTATCACTCAGCGACTGAGAGTATATATGATCCCAAAACGCGACACATCTATACATACCATTATAACGGATTTTACACTTGGTGTATGATGATCACAATTGTTTTGTCCTATTACTAATATTTATATAGAGAAAAGAATATTTTTAGTCGTCGTAAATAATCTAGCCGTTTTACAGAATGTCTGATGTCTATACCCTACCGGTAACATATCTAGCCAAATTTTATAAAACAGTTTCCATACCTATTAGATGTTCATGCGGTTCATGTTAGTTATCTCTGAAAATATTAAACGAATTTTCATGAAACTGTTAAAAAGTGACACATCTAATTTGTCGAGAGGTAATTACTTTATCTGATGTGGGGTATTCTCTATAAGCTCTTGGGCATTCACACTCGTCATATTGACTTACAAACATTGCAATTAAAAACATTGAGACACTGTGACGGATTTCTCATCATTTATATAGCATGGCACTCACAAAACAATTCGATCTCGTTTTTGTACTTTTGCTTGCTAATAATATTTTTTATTTTAATTTATTAAAAATAAGAAAATCCTTGTTTCAGGTAAATCAGAATTATGTCCAGCTTCCTATTGATTTCAGAGTAAATAGACATATATTTACATAAATACGTAAAATAAAAAGTATTTTGCTTAATTCCGACATAATTTTTTTGGAAAATATCTTTTTTGTACTCTTGTTCATGACGTGAACTGAAATTTGGTTTGATAATTTACCACCTGCGGCTTACCTGACGTTAACCTTCTTAACCCAGCATTTTATGCCAGTAAGTATCCACTAAATTCACTTTTAAGATATTCCAACACTTTCCTCACAAGTATAATATAATATAACTCATTGATTCTACATTTTGAAATTAATACTCATTATATCTCAGAGACCATTCACTACTTATTTTTTATGTTTTACTGGCACGCGCTTGGCCTCGATCTCACCTGATGGTATGTGTAGATGAGGCCAACTATGGATCGCGCTTACCAGCTAGATGCCTGTTCACTTTCCTCTTGAATACTCCCAAATTATAGGAGGATGGGAAGACAGACGCCGGGAGTAAATTCCACTCCTTAGCGGTACGTGTAATAAAGTTGGAAGCAAATCGCTTCGTACGAACCACAAGAGGGTGGAAACCCTCACGGCGTCGAGTCGTCTTGTGATGGAATGGGGCCGGTGGAATTATGTCATGTAACTCTTGTGCATTCTCTCCAAAGTGTAACCTATAAAACATTGACAGACAAGCTACTTTTCGTTGATGCTCTAAATGGAGCATTCATGTCTGGCACAGCGTTTCATCTCTGACAAGCCTACGAGCGCGACGCTCAATGGAGTCGAGAGTGACCAGCTGTTATCTGGCTGATCCATCCCATAGGTGACAGCAGTATTTCATACATGAACGTACTTGTGGTTGGTATAAGCTGAGAAACTGTTCTGTTGTGAAATACTGCTGAACCTTAAAGAGGGTCCCGAGTTTTCTCGCTTCTGTTCTCGCTTTTTGCTCAATTAAGCGCCTAAAGTTGAGATCAGAAGTTACTTGGATCCCAAGAAGCTCGAGGTTGTCTGTTACTTGACGAGAAACCCTTTGAAAAGTAGGAGTCAAGTTGAACGGACTCCATTTTGTAGAGAAAAGACATGCATGCGTCTTTTCGGCGTTAAACTTAACCAGGTTTGAATCACCCCAATCGGCTACAAACCTGAGGTTTTTATTTAAACGTTCGATCATAGCCTAGATAAATACCTCTCAGATACAGTGCTGTCATCCGCGTACCCAAATATACCTGGTATACGCAGATCATTGATGTGCAGCAGGAATAGAGTTGCTGAGAGTACAGTTCCCTGAGGAACTCCGGCATTTAAAACCATGGAATCACACGAGCAGCCATCAACGGCTACTCGTATTATCCGTTCACTCAGAAAATCGCAGATTCAAGTCAGCGGGCGTTCTGGTATTCCATAGGCTCGGAGCTAACTTAAGAGCCTAATGTGCCAGACCTTGTTGAATGCTTTCGAGACATCCAGAGAAACAGCAACAGCCTTTCCGTGTCTCTCAATAGCCACAGCCCAGTAATGGGTGACATATACTAGCATCTCACCAGTAGAACTATTATAGAAATAGCTTTAACATTTTTTCCATATATATTACGAAATATCAAAAATATTTTAATAAATACTGGCGGATCCGGTAGGCTGACGTTGTTTCGGCATATGCCGTAATACATACAATACTTATAAAATTATCGAAGTAAAAATATTGAGAGATGCTGAAATACAAAAAGTTGTGGACTGTATGTTTTATGTGAGAACTTAAAAAAATATAATTCAAAAAGTTTGACCGAGACGCGTGAGATATAGAATAAATGCAGGGTGGATGAAATAGCGAAAAGTGTGTGGTGTCGTTCGTGAATTGTGATCTACGAATGTTTATTGATAATACTTAAAAAATCTTTACCAGTAAAAGTCACTCATAAATCAGTTCAGCCGCTTCGAGATTAGTTCGGACACACAACAAACATTTCAATTTTAATTAATAATCATTGTATAAATCTTGTTATACACTGTTACATATGTTGAAATTTATTCGTAGTAGGAAATGTATGTCGATCAACTATAGAATTTCGAACAGAAATTTTACATCGGTGTTTCAAAATGATATATCTAAACAGTCAAACAGTATGACGTTTAATTAATCAACCGTTAACTTAACTTTGAGTCAGTTTAAGTTAGAGGTGAACCTCTAAGTTTTATCAGCGTTCAATCACATCGCAGTCTTTATTCCAATTAAGGTCGGGGCGGCAACAGCTTAACGAATTAACCCGACAAATCAACCGGGCTTTAATAAATCAGCAAATACGTTGAACCCACTCAATTTAATTAAATTAATTAACGAGCGCGTTTACACCGTTGAGGTTAAGGTGCGGTCTGCGGTGTGAGCGATGAGCGTCAAGCGTTTTAATTAAATAAAATTATAATTAATATTTTAACATAAATAAACAATTTAATACGTGGTTATTTAATTCTAAACTGAATGTGTATCTTATGTTCTGACTATCACACAAAAATAGGCGCATGCGGAGATCGGTTTCGTGACCTCTCGCTTCAAGAAAAGGGCTTACTGCTACTTAACCAAGAGGCCGATCGGACATTTCTTGTGAATCTGATGGAAAGTTAACTCTTTGTAGGCCTCTTTGTCTGTAGACCTCTTAGATCTGTATTCATATTTATGTGTTATGTGTAATTTCAGGATTTTTGCTAAATATGTATATAATGTATAATTAACTGAAATGAGGGGTTTCATTATCATTCGTAAGGGGGTTTGTTCGACTTTGAGTTATATTCTGTAATAACATGTTGAACCACAGATAAATAGACTATCTCATTATAACAACATAACTATTTTAATACTATAGATAGTTATTAGCTTGACAAAATAAATTTTGAATGTGTATAAAAACAATAATAAATGTATATATTATTTTAATGAACTATTTTAACTGATTTATTATCAACATATATGTACATATCATTAGGGAATATGCAGCATAAGACATAGATCATTATAATAAAAACACATGTCACATTTTATAGTAAAAATGTACTAAAAACACGTTTTAATCAAATTGCTTCTTTTAAATCGCTCATTAACAACGCCAACGCTCGTGAACTAACCCTCACGAAAACTGAACCTAACAAATCCTCCATTTATAATAAACGTGCGCGAATGTGTGTTTATTTGTTTGTTTACTGTTATAAGCCCTGTATATATTAACTTCACGTGTAAATATTTATAGGCGTTACGGTTAACTACTAATGATAAACTAACAGAACGGAGGATTTACGCTTTAGTAGCACGTTGCTTACATCTATTATTAAATCTATTCTATTTATATTATACGTCCATGACTTTCAACCGGTACAGATTTATATTATTTTTAAACGACTTCAAATGACGAAAGTTCTCTTTTGTCTTAACATGTTTATACGCGATTTTCTCAGAAATTGCACGACCGGTCTGTATGATTACTTAACTGAGATAAACAGTATAACTATGGAAAGATTATAGTATATGTAGATTTAGCCCACTTCCGTTTTTTAACCGTTTCCATTTACAGAGAATTTTTTTTTTAAAACGCTGTACGTCCTATTCCACGAGCAATCGCCTAGTATGCCAAATTACATTCAAACATATGTACTCTCGTACAGTAGGTACATAGACATTTAATTAAATTACAATTTGTGTGTACAGCCTTCAAAAACATTCAGATCTACCATGAAGTCGGTGCGTTGCTTTTAATTTTTTTTTCTATTAGTTTAAGAAGAGTAGTACAGTTCCTTTTACTTGGTTCTATCTATAATATTGTCCTTAAATAGTAAGAACTAGAGAGCTATGAAAATGTACCAACATACTAGTTTGATAGTTAATATGAGAGTTAGAATCACTATAAAAGATATCTATTATACATCGTCTTAGACTTGTATATTTCATATTTCACATTAACCTGGATTGGTTGCATGATAATATAAAAAAATCAACGGCTTGTACTTCTCTACTGACCTCTTAAGCGGTATAGTGTGTATCATATCCGTCTATATACATCGAGATACTGATATCGACTCTAGTACCTGAACCCGGATCGTGTTCACCGAACCAAATAGACACGCATAAATCCCGCATTAACGTTCCTGTCAAACGGTAGGTTGAACGGCAAAAGCGCATTACATTCAGCGCAGACAGCGCTGTCAGCGATGGCCGCTTTCTACTTCGGTACAATCCGTATCAAAGTAAAATAAAAAAGACAATATGAACAACATATGTACGAAAATTATGAATGATTCGATAGAGTGGTTCGACGCACGGAATATCGATTCGTTGACCACCGATTGCAAACCCCGCTATGTACGAGTATGTGTCGCAGTAGGAGTCTACATATATTAGACTGCGGTGAAATGGGCTGAATGTGAATTTACAGGTCGCTCAATGTCAGTCAGCAAAAAAAACAGATCGATTATAACATTGTTAATAAGAAGAATCTAGAAGATAATTAACGTCGCATCTTTAGATATTACAGGTTAACAGCTGTCACATATATAGAGCTAGAAATAAATACTCAAATATTTCATCATCCACGACAAAATACTAATATACGCAGATTTAAAATTAAAAATATATGACTGTAGTTCACGATATTATAAGTGTTGCTTTGTTATCCTGGTTTTAGTTTAGAATAATATACCTTCATATTTGTTTGAAAATTGAATGTCCTAATAAGTAATGAGAACCGTTTAGTTTAATAGCTCACATGCATTGGTAAGTAACTGTATAACAGCCAACAGGTCTATATATGCAAGTGATGATTAATAGATATTATGTTTGGAATATAAATTATACATAAAAATAAAACTGAAACGGCTGATTAAATTCCACAGGCAGATAGACATTTTTCAGACTATTATCTATATTACAAATTACTACGATTTTCCGAAAGGGATTAGGAATAACGATAAAATTTAACAGAATTAATTTAGTTTCGTTAAAAGAGTTATAGGTGGGAAATGGTAATGATAAAATTCTAATTAAAAAAAAAACCTCCCAGAATTTCATTGACTCAACAAAACTATTTTAATGTGAACAAACTAGCGGACACCCATTAGTATTAATAACAACAGTTGTGAATATCTTCGCAGATGAAATGATACGAACGCATCGCAGAACCAAGACCGACGAACCGGTCCTTACCACAGGTTATATTGTCTGTACTCGTTCACACTCATGCTTATATCCACGCAGACAATAGTAATAGCATACTCATTCATTCACTCCATTGAATTACTATGTACTAAAATATTAGAATAACTATTCTACATAACAAAAAAACCTCATATAGGACTACGCAGCCATTAAGCTAATAAGAAAGACACTTGTCGCTTCTAGTATTATTTAAGTTTAACTCATTGTATATCTACGCTTTTGCTAGTCACGTTTGAAATAAATATATCATTATCAATAAGTACAGTATAAACAAAACAATATAATTTGTTGTACAAACTTACCAATAGGTCAACGTTATGATACATAGTATTCCAAAAACACATTAACAAAATAGATAGATAGAAAAGGACTAGGGCTCCGGTATCAGCTAGTTTGTCGACGAGGAACAAACCGGGATTAACCTGTCCGCGCCCGGATTAAACCGGCTCCACGTCCGGATAACACGGATAAACGTTTACAAGTGTATCGTTTAGTTAACCTTTTTTGGAGAAATGTTAACGTTTCGATTCTTAATACCTCTTATAATCGACTGACATATAATAACATAAAAATTAATTAGTTCTCACCAAATGTTTAAAAGTGAAGATGTATTTTTAATGATTAATATGGGAGATATATATTAATAGGAGCAATAAAATGCCATGGTTCTAGCTATAAACCCATAATTCATCTCAAACAATAGCAAATTTACAATATGAAATCTCGTGTATCATTAAAGACTAAGTTTCAGGAATTCAGTGTATTAACTCTGCCTTTCCAATTTATCCTTGATAATTTAATGTATGTTCGCGAACATTTAGATAAGCTATATTATAGGAATAACCAGCATATTCTAGAAATTACCAGTTTCATATTTTCAATCTAGTAGTAATACTAGTAGCAGTTTTTAGATAATAGTGTTAGGTTTTAAAATACGATCACAAAATATCTTATTGATTTGCCTAACAGTTAGTTTAAGCAACGTCTTGAATGATAGTCATATCTGGACCTGATTTTTTCTCTATCTCTCTCTCTATTCTTTAAATCAACTATGAAAATCACTTGTTGTGTTTTAAAAATGTTATACTATAAGAATATACGAGTACACCCGATCGAGTTTCTCGCCAGCTCTTTTCGATGACTGGGATGTGTTCTGAACCTATGGTAGTATTTAAATTGTCATAAATGCCTTCTCAGGGTCTAAATTTTATTAAATATTTTTAATTTTGATACGACTGTAATGGCTAATGCATTTACGGTTTGTAAAAGTCATAGACGTGCTTCTCAAGTTCAACTGTATCAAATATACAAGGGAGACAAGTTACTAACCAAATACGTAATATATCGAACCTGATGATATCATTCTGTAAACAAAATCTTAGCGGTTCACTGTAATAGTGGTAAAACTATTACGTGTTAACTCGGCAATGATTAAAAGACATTCCGAGAGTTCCTCTCCTAATGAAACGTCTGCGAAGCTGTGTCGAGATTTAATCTAGGAAGTTTGAAATGCTAAACAATGGCCGTTATACGAGTATACGTACTAGTAAGTTGGAACTGTGTTGGGTTGCTCCTGGTTTAATTATACTTTTTTTCTGATAGTGTAAAATATTCTGAAGGGTCAAAACGATTTCTACATGTATCCTTCTTCAAAATTTAAACCAAAAGAATTAATATTCAAATTGACTTCGATTTTTTTCAATTTTATACGATATCTAATGATAGGTACACGGAATTTACAATCAGCAACTATTTCTCGTAGCCCGCCATATAATTGTTTCAATATTATCGTAGAATATACTTCATTAGGAGTTTTAAAAAGAATAATAATCACAGTAACTCTATTATGAATAAACAATAATGAAAAATTATTCACTGTGATTTTTAAAAGAAGTCAAATTTAGGAGTTTTCTAGTTTTAAGTGTCGTTGTGTCATTTCACATCAAACAGGTCTATACCAATTTCTTGGAGTATCCCTGTAATAAAATGCTTTTATTTCTCTGTTTTCTCTTATTACATATTACATTTTATTATATATTGCATTGTCATCATTATTACATTCCAAATTTCAATTCTCTAGCTTATCAGGAAGTTGGTGAAGACTCAGTAAAAAAATATTCTTAATCTGACGGGTACGGAAGCGAATAATAAAAACTTGGTAAAAATATATGAATTGAAGATTTTTTAAGAGAATACCAAAAAATAATAATGGTTAATATGTTTATCAGAAACCCCGCATGAGTTTTTATATGGCAATAGAAAATTACTTATAGTTATTAGAGACGATCATTAAAAAAGAAACGTGGCGCAATATGAAGCCATCGCGGGACGGAAATAAGTTGTTTTACTATGTAATGGTTATTACTCCATACAATTTTCCCAAACTATTCAGTAATTTGCAAAGCAATGACAAGCAGACATTCCTAGCGATCCTCCCGTGATGTAATGGAAATGTGGCCCGCGCAACGCGCAGACCTAATCTCTAAACTTTGTTACTATGAACATAATAACTACCGTTCTTGAGTCGTGCTCAACTTACTTTGGATTACTTATCACTAGCCATGTTTCTAGTGGAATTTAGAACATTAATTTATAGCCGTGGAGATTAATGGGGATAATCTTCAAAATTCTTACACCTATATATTTACTAAATACTATAAACTGTATCTTAAGCGTATCCTTAATGATTACTGTATTGTATATTTTCCTCGCCTATAAATTACTTGCATACACGTTTTACAGTTTGGTCATTGAAACCATTCATCATAACTGTATCAAATATCTTCAGGGGCTGTGTCACAACCTTTACTTATATCTATCGAATTATCAAGACCATAAATTAGGATACATAATATCATGTAAGCTGGTACAGGAAAGCATGGAGATAAATCACTGGTCGATAATATTTTGAGAATTTGATATATTCTTAGGACTCCACATTTCGATATTCATTTCATTACAGTTTATGTCATTAATTATCGAGTCTATATTTAAAAAAAAAATGGACCGTGCGTAGTATTTTTACTTTTATTCTTATTTTCTACATATTTCATGTAAGCTAAATCAAATTTATTTCGGAATTCAGTTTATTTGAGAAGCTACGCTAACAAATTATTTACTAGGTTTTATTTTGTAAGAGAAAAATCTATTAATCGAGCGATGTTCTTTCAAAGTTTAAACAGATTTTTTTTTCGAACTGACTACAATGTTGACCTGGCCAGGCTTCTACAATTTCACCGGACTACAATTTATTCAGAAGAAAACGAAGACATGTAGTCACTATAAAAATAAAAATGATTGTCCGTATATTTAAAATCAATAAGACCCAATACCGTTTGACCGATAACTACGAAAGTTGGCATTTATTTTTTCTTTGATAATATCTTTATAAAATGTATTTTATTAGAACTCGTTTTATAATGTAATTTAACACAGCAAAAGACACGTGCTGTAGCTAGTATAATACAAAAAATCTGAAGAAATGAATTGACTCATATTTTTCTTATGTGTAGGTAAAGTCTGTAGCTTTCCACGAGTTCCAAGGAAGGGATTTTATTACCTGCCTAAACTATTAAACCTCTCTGCGCTAATTTTATACTCATTTTGAGAGTTAATTTAAACTTTAATATGTTTATTTTAAGCCCGCCTACCTGTTAAGTAGTGATTAAAAACAGATAAGGCACGGTTGACCTCAAGTGATCATTGTAATAAACCTTTTGTTCAGGATTGTTTTCATAGCGGCGCGGCGCGGCGCTTGATACCGCGAGCGTTTGCTACAATGAACTCGGTTACAAGAGAAAAAACACATGAAATTATTTATTGATAAGGTTTATATGGGTATTAGGTTAGTAATAATAATTTGCTTTGAAGTAATTTTTACCTCGCATTTGTATTTCTTTGACACGCTCTGTAGCCTGAACAGATTGACGATTTTAACATTTGAGGTATCGTTAAACTTACCTTAATTTTAAAGGTGACACATTTATATACATATACGCACACGCGATGTGCGTGTGTTTATAATTTTTTCCCTCCTAAATAATTATTAATCCAACCTTGATGGATTTTTTCTTGCGAGATAACCTAAATATTTCTCAGTTGTAATTGTATCTAAAAGATACATACGGTTGTCGAAGTTCAGTATTAAATTAATTTTTGTTTTAAATTTTTTATTTGAACTTATCACATCAAACACTATTTGGGCGACAGAACTTCATTCAGTTGGTTAACACAATAATTACATTGTTCCTATTCGGTGTAAGCCGAACGTACACGTATTCGAATAATATCATACAGCACTATCTCACAATAAATGTAGGTACCAGTAGTTTATTATGTATTGGCATCAATGCAAGTACCACAATAATTTTCGAGATTGCCCTTATATGACATAGATTCTAATAATTAGTTAGAAAAATGTCGCGTCTTTTCGGGGAATGTAGATTAACTTAAAAAGAAAAACTCTTACCTTAATAGAAAGCTTAATGATCCAAAACATTAGGGCCGTTTCCAAGATAACCAAAATAAATCTATACATGCAAAGATTAATCTGATGTAAAAGCTATATTACTGTGAAGTTTCATCAAAATCCGTTCAGTAGTTATTATGTGAAAGAGTGATGAACATCCATTCGTACTTACAAAGTTCTCTTTAATAATATATATTAATAGAATAAATTTTTTTTTTTGGTAACTGCTTCTCCCTTCGCAAGTCTCTCGTAAAGACACCCTTAGGGCTGTTTTACACAGCAGTTTTAATTTTTCTAAAGAATAGATCCCTAAAGACAGTTTTCATTGATTTAATTTTTAATTTGCATTATTCCTTTGTATACTGAGCGAAATTTTTACGCATTTCATCAACACATATCTTCCTATCAAATGAGAATAACTATAACTATCTCTATTCTCATGACTTCTTAAAAATATTAGACATGCAAAATTAAATACACTGGAGAAACATAACAATTTTACACACACATTTAATTCCAAACTAAGCATAGCTTCGAGTACATTAACTGTTTATATAACCTAACATAAACAAATAGATTGGTATTTATAAAACAAATAAAATTCAATAATGTGCGGGGCCTCTTGACTTTAAAAAAATATGTGTTATTGGTATTAATCTCCTTATACATTTAGCAAAAATATGGCTAAAAATAATAATTACTTAGATATTTTTTTAAATAAAAAAATACCATTATAATTTGCACAGATAAATGTCGGAAATGGGGAACATTATTTTATAAATATTCCCATAATCCCATATCACGTTATGGGGTAAATGAGACCACATAAATGTGAGAAGGGTGACCAGGAGGCGTCGCGTCGGTAGACCACCCATTTACTATATGATTTAGTGCGACCCGGATATAAAGTTACTTGAAGACGTATAGCTCACTGAATTACAACAGTGAGCGCACTCATCATTGATTCAACTTATATATGTTATGCCAACTTGTACAAACTAATGTTATACATTGATTGTATTATTATTCTTTGTGATTTTTTTACTTGTTTCTGGAAGCGAATTTTCTTGCGTTATAAATCATTTTCCATGTATTATTATTATCAGAAGCTATTTAGTCTGAATCAGGTAATCAACCAAGACACACCAAGATCTACCATATATATATATATGGAATAAATAAAAATCACAAAGAATAGTCTATAAACAAATACAATGGTGATTACGATAAGGATTCTCGATTTGATAAGGAGATATGTGTGTGGAGGTATATGTGTGTATGTCTATGCATCGATTAGTCACCAAGCCACTCTATCTGTTATTACGAGTTTATTGGTACGTTTGTAAGAAATTTTCATTTGTTTGATATTTCCTCAATATTCGGAATTACTGCATTTTTTTTTTGTTACAATTTGTCCCAAAAAGTTACGTACGAGTGTACTGAATTTATTTACTATGATAAATAAAATATATTCTATAGTGACTCGTACCACATCCAGTAACTAAACTATAGACAAGTGATATATTTGTCTAGCATGTGTTGACTGAGATGAGTCACTCTCAGCTAAGAAATGAGGAAATAACAAAAGATATGACGAAGGTTTCATATTATGTCTGAAGTTATAAGACAATTATGGAGAAAATATTATAACGTTTAATTTAAAACCATATTTAGAACTATTTGTTGCCGTGAATTTGTTGTAATAAATAGCTGAATAAGAACTAACCGAATATTTTGTAAATATTTCTTGTGTTGTATTATATACAAAGACTAATTTGCATGGCGATCGGTCAAACGGTACAGAAATTGATGTGTTACAGCGTCACCTAGCAACGGGTTGTACTGATATAAATAACATAAAAACATTTTCCATAAACAGTTACAAATACATCAATATGAAGCTCTTCTGGGTTTTCTAGGCAATATAATATTATTTATGTCGAATATGAATGCTAATCATTTTAATAAAGATGTGGCTTCACTGAAAGCGATATTTAAAACTGTAAGATTAATTAAATATCTTGCCTTTTTATAATTACGAAAAACATAAGAAACATTATTACTAAAGGTGGTGTATAGGTGTGCTTCATAATATTATTTATAATAACGAGTACATCAAATATAATAAAACTTATGAATGTCATTCATGTGAAATAGGCAACAATTACAAAAATTATGCAACATTCTATGGGAAAATCAAATAAACCAGAATGAAATTATTGCTTTGATATAAATACATGTATGGATGCATATATAGATTGAATATCTAGACACCGCAATAAGAAATATACTCATCACAAGCTAAATGTCTAGGGATCTACTCTATGACGTCTCGTTTCCATAGTAGGTCATCCTATGATATACAGTACAACCATGAAATGACATAAATAACGTTGTTTTTTTTTTAAACATCTGTAGTAAATAAATACATGGTAATTTAGTTAAAACCCAGTGAAAACAACACACACATGCGCATGATACTGAGTGAGATAACAGGATTTATTGATTAACGTAGATGGGCATTATTAGTCATCTAACATTCAGCATTTGTAATTAGTATTTCTGGGAATGGTTGCCCATTACCGACAGCAGTATTGTAAATCTATGACCTGTTTCAGAGTGCAGGGCTAACTGTTGACGCAATTTAACAAATTATTAAAATGCTAAGGGTTTTATAATGTCTTAAATATATTTAAATATATTACTTGAGGATTTTATAAACATTATAAGAAAATAGAACGTCTATATGAAAATTGATATTGACATATAAAAAACTTTACATGTGTCTTATATTAACATGTTTGATCTAGAGGTCAAATGCACTAGTGCTAACGTAGTTAGGTAAGTTTAAAGCAATTCCATATAAAACAACAGTTGTATAGGTGGCCACAGGGATAGGCATTTACAGTTCGGTAATGCTCAGTTCTCGTTGAACAACAGACCTACCCTTAGCATCCCAAATACCGTGATGGGCCACATGGTCCATTAGCTCTATATTCATTCGTATTTTTGTTGTGGTTTTTAGATATTAAATATTACGAATGTTAATGGAATTTAGTTTTTTAAATAAAGATACATGCAAAATACCTTTTTCTTGAATATTTTAGTTTTTAATGAAACATTGTGGATTATGGCATTTCCTGCTGTGGATTTAGGTTCATATTTATTACTATTTAGACATTTTATTAAACATAATTGCTAAAAAATAACTTCACACCTGATATTACATTGAAACATGTACTATTAGGATTTTTCAATAATAATATTTATAAATCTATTTCAATGAAAATTAAAAATCATGCCATCAGAATTTAGTTATACGATTTCTAAAAGCTGAGACATACGGAGAAGATAAATAAATTAAATTAAATAGGATCGTTAGTAAAATAGGAAGAGAACGCATCTTAATCCACCCTTACATGAAACACTGTACTTAATACCTCTTAGCAAAGTCACCAGAAAATAGAAAATAAAATTTTTGCAAAGCTTTCACTGCGGCGACGATGCCCGTAAGTTCGATGCCAACATTTTCTTTGACAGTAATGTCTGGCCTTTGTGAACGTAAGTGCGCAGGTCATAAAATTCAGGCTTGAATAAAACGTCCTTACGTATTATGTACACATTTTTTTTATCCGCTTACACAAAACCAGAGCACGGAAACCCTATTACAGTTATTACACACACTAATACCGCATTAATGGTTACGCGTTTCGGTTGAATGTGTGCGCGGAATGGACGTTTCTGATTGATCGACGCACTTAGCTCGCTCGTGTGAGTGCCGCAGGGTTGACACAATACGTGATACGAATTTTATAGGACATTTTGATGTATTATTATATCCCATTCTGAGATATTTCAATGCAAAATGAAACTGGTAACGCTACTTAAGTCTACAGAAATATTATTTATTATTTAATTGCCCCATGGGAGAAGCGTAAGAAGATGATGATGATTAATTGCTGCATTTTTTTTTTTATTTATGTTATAGGGGGCAACCGAACAGGTGGGTCACCTGATGGTAAGTGATCACCGCCGTCCATAGACTCTAGCAACACCAGGGGAGTCGCAAGTGCGTTGCCGGCCTTTAAAATAAGTGGGCCTCCGGCGCTCTCACTGACCGAACGAAACGCAACAGTGCGGGCGCACTGTTACTTCACTTGTCGGGTTTCTGTGTGTCGGGTGGTACTACCCCGCGCGTCGGGCGAGCCGACCCATTCATGCTGAAACCAGTAATAGCTTCAGCGTAGCTCTACCACCTACAGGAAACGTAACAGTGCGGGCGCACTGTTACTTCACGTCGACTCACGTCTGTGTGTCGGGTGGTACTACCCCGCGCGTCGGGCGAGCCGACCCATTCATGCTGAAACCACTAATAGCTTCAGCGTAGCTCTACCACTACCAATATCTTCCGCGCACTTTTATTAAGCAACAGTTATTGATAATTTTATATGCAAATTAATTCTGAGAATAAACAAAAATGTCTATTATATATATCCTTGTTATTTCTAAAAGTATTATCTATAATTTTCATAGACTATTTATAATGGAATGATGTCTACATTAAAATTTTTGACTTTAATAAAGATTTACAAAGAGACAATAAAATAATCTTATATTTGTGATCAGTCTCTTATATAATGAATATCTATCACAAAATTTTAAAAGAACATTACAGATTCAATAGTAAAATAAGATACATAATTAAGAGGATGTCCCACCTGGACGTTGCTTTTTATTTTGAATTGATGAATTTACTTTATCAAGCCTTTGCTTTCTGGAAAAGATATTTGACTATTAAATATCATATTTTGCCTATGAACCGTATAATATGAATGACAACCCTAAGGTAACTCAACGGGTATCGAAGTAAGAAATCATGTTTGTCTAGTGACTTCTGAATCCTACTTCCAAACGGTATCGGTTTAGACGTGAATGAAAGACATAAGCGGAAGCGATTTGAACAATTGTTTCAGATGTACATATTCAAACAAACTCTATCTTGTAATATTTGTAAATTAGTAAGTAGGTAGAAGATTCCGCTACTAATGTAATACCGAATTTTTGATGAAACTATAATGATTTTACATTATTGTATTTGAATCTGAACGGTAATTCATCAATAAGATCTAACACATGCTGTTCCAATGAAGTCCTCAGTATTCATTATATAATTTTGAATGACTTCGCATAAAATTTAAGTTCTATATCATTTAATAGTTATTGGAGTTTAAGTTTGCTATAAATTGCGTACCCATCCACATACATACTTCTTCATTACATTAAAATGTTAGAATTTACGTTTTTATAACTTTTCTTAATGTTTATATTCAAATTTATGATTCAAATCAATGTTGGCTCAATATTAGCGTATTCAAACACTACGTTGATCAACGTAACTTCAAATTCCAGTGAGCTGTCCGTGAAGGAAAACATCGTAATGAAAATATGGCATGGTGGTAACTAATTGCCAAGCTCAAATTGACAATCTGTTGCCAAGAATCTGTGTATTTAACTTATTTTTATTCTGTTTAAGCTTCTACCATCTTGGGCAATATCATCACCTATCATTAGATGAGAATGTGGTCAATTTCTAAAAGCTATAAAATAATAAACTATCTAGAATAAGTATTGTTATATTTATATTAATATTTTAATTGAAACGCTGTCGCCTTTGTCTTGAGTTACGGCTGTTAAGCTTACTTTGTGGTCGATACAGGACAAAGTTTACCATCAGCGTCTACGGATTAGTCGGGGTAGGATGAAAGGAAGTATGAGATATAAACAAGGTCATTTTCCTTTCATACCATATAATAGGATAATTTTATTAATACAACTTTCATCTTCGCCGTGTTATTACAAATAAGTTCATGAAATAAGAAAAACTAAGTTTCTTCATAATCAAGATCCGACATGTTTTTTTTGGAGTGTATTGGAGTTTTACTCCTTAAGAATCGATTTTCATATAAGGCGCCTGGTATGAAAAAAATTTGAAGAGTAAAATTTAGTGATGAATTGACAGCGTTACGTTTTTTGTGCGCAACCTATTGTGCGCACCTTTCACAAGGTGAAGGATTGAGATTAATATAATTTTTAAAATCCGAACTTAATTTAGATTTGGTTTCTGATAGAACACTGAGGGCGACGAGGTATGCCTATACTTATGTAAAATGTTTGATGTATAATATTGTGCCGAGTAGAAATAAAAAATATAAATATAATAAAAATACATTCTTTAAGTATTTTCACTGATGCGTTTACTTACCCTTTGATATGATATCGGTTTTTTGTTCTAGTCTATTTGAAAGCCTTTTTTGGGTCTATTCAAAAACAATCGTTCTTAAGGAGTAAGCTCCAGTCGTGTGCCGGAGCTGACACACACTATTTTTTTTTTAAATACCTTACACTATTTTGTATCCTTGTATTAACTGATGTTAAGTAATGACCAGCTCGAATATAATTAAATATAAAGTTAAGAAGTTGAGGCGGGGAAAGTTGGAAGGGATTCCAGAATTTATTATTTAAGTCATATTTTGTGTTAGCAACTGCCAATCTTTCAAGGATAAGGGTGAAAGAAACCATGCTCTCACTCTCAAGTAATCAAGCATTCTGTTGGTGTTTCCCAGCAGCTGTACTTGGTAATCAGTAATATATGTAGGTCATTGTGGTACAGTATTGAGTCTCAGGTGATTTAATTTGATAAATAGGGTATTAAAGAAATCAATTATATTTCGCATCTAAGTCTAATATTATATTGACTGAGGAAAAGCACAATATCCAGATTTACATAATAAACTGTATGAAATGTAATATTCAGTAACCGTTAAAATATAGAAATGGTAATATTTAATATTTTGGCACGATTATTTATGATTTACCTTTCATAACTCCCAACTAGCATAGAAACTACAACAACAAAATATTGCTCTTACTAGAATAAAATGTCTAAGTAGATATGTATGTAAGTACATAAAACAAAATGTTACCCTCTTATTTTTACTAGGGCTTAGGAATGATAGATATTTACAATGCTCTGATACCTCATCTTATTCAACAAAATAAAAATACAATTCCATTAAATTGCATTCAAATTTGTACCTCATTAATCCAATGCATTCTGTTACAATCCCCGTACATATCTAATCCCGCACTTGAGACTATTAGATTCTAACAAGCACTAAATTCTGGGCCCCGCCTAAACCCTGTACCTCGGACTAACTACCATTGCATGTAACTGTATCTTACAAGTACATAGGAGTACAACTTCACCTACACATAACGGAACTCTGGTCTTATATATCGCTAGGTATTGACAATTTAAGCAACAAATAATAACAAAAACGATGTGTTCCGGGAAATATATTTTAAAACTTAGCTTTTTCCTATGTCGATCGACATAGTATCCGAATACTCTACCACTTAACTATATATTAGATGAAATTGTGGTAAAACCCTATTTACAAAATAAAAGGAATTCGATAAAATCTTAAATTATATATTTGTTGTGAAAATATCTAACATACTTAAGGAGGCTTGATGACAGAATTAGACTTTTTTAATGAAATTCAACAGGAACTCCCCGGTGGGGAAACTGCGTTCGGAAATAAGGCCGCGGCTGTGGGGTGGGGATAGCGGGGGCGAACACTAATCCTCCAAAAGCTGCGGAACCCTTAACGATATCAGGATAAGTCGAGAACGTCCGTAGTTACATTGTATACGAACTTCGGTGATAGAGGAAGTTTAAAATTTAACAATTCTCGACTAATGCACTATTCTATTGTTATTGCCTACAAGCAATCAATTGATGCAGCGAGATAACTAGTTAAAAGCCATTGACAATTTTGTTCCTTGTAAATTTAAAGAGATTGACTATTTGTGAAGTACCATTAAATTAAAGAAACATTGCTTGTTCTATTGGAAATTGGAATATGTGAGCAAACAATGAGATAATCAGAACATTCACATGATATGAATCTAAACAATCAAACACGATCAATGATACATCAAATGAATTTTGTAATGCAGATATAAAAACTTACGTTTCTAAATAATAATACCGTGGATCAGCTCAATATATTTGATAAGCCCGTCTAACTACATGTCTATTAGCCACACTGAAAGCCAACTAGTTTCTAATGATTTATCAGTAATACTAGACAGAATGTCAAAAACAAAATTAGATGTATTCTAAATAATGAAAAATCAAACACACATCCCCAAAGTGACTATTGAGGAAACTAAAATTACACCCGGCTCATAAAATATACAACAGACAAGGAATAATAATATGACTCAAATATATATTTTTCAAGCCTGTTTCATAAAAATGGCTTTAGGTGTTATTTAAACTTTTTCTCGGTTCAATGTTGTAGCAAGCGAGAGAAACGCTGATCAGGAGATGATTATAATTGGTGAATATGGTAAAGTTTCTTATTAGTAAATGTTTAGAGAGATGATTATTTAGTGGCGGTGCGTTCGGACGTTGCGTGAGTCGGACTTCTTGGTGAAGACAAATGTTATCAAACCATAGCACGAAAATGTGGTCGGGCTTTTTTTAATGCCTATTTAGCTTAGTAGCTAGATATCCCATTAAAATTATAAATCTATGGCCAAGCATCTATAGGTGTATTCTAGCAGCTACACTTGAAAGCCAGTCCCTTACTAGTTTTAAGGTAACATAAAAAATCTTCTTTGTTGTTACCCAATACTTATATTATTTATTAGCTTTAAATGAGGATGATAGAATAATTATAAAAGATTCTTCGGAACAACCAATATGTTAAATATCCTAAGACATGTTCTTTGAGGCAACGTCCCACATTAACAAAAGTGGTACAATATAGCCCTATTTTTTACTAATGACAATTTACAATAGGTATCTTAATATTCAAAGAGCTGATGCTTCACTGTGTAGAATCTTAAGGCGGATTAATACTCAAATCGAGCCTTACAATATTCATAATGGCACTCGTACATCTGAATATTGGATTCAAAGAGATTATATTGGCATCGGAGATAATCTACAAAGCTTGAAACGGTACTCTTATTTCCTTCTTTAATGTGTTATATTATATACTAAAATCCGGCGGCGACTTCATCCGTGTTAAATCACAACATACGCTTTAGAACAAATAATGTAACGTCACATAGTGACGAGTCACAGTTACGTGGATACCAAAAAACACTATATATGCAAAACACTTATGTGGGTCAAAGTTCATGAAGATCGGTCAAACGGTTTTGAAGTCTATTGATTCCATTTATTCCAACATCCGATAATCGCAGAATGGACCTAATTAATGTTTCATGGAGATGTTTTTTATATGATCTAATTAGCAATTACATAGTATAGATGGCGCTGTACTAAACATCATGACAATCAGTATACGTAGATATTTGAAGAATATTTACACGAGATTCATTTTGTTTTTAATTAACTTTTTGTTACTCCATTAATATGAAACTCGTTATTAACCGCGGGTACAGCAGTGGTAACTGGTAATATACATATATAATTATATATATATATGAGTACACGACATTAGTTGAAGTACTGGCATCACCCTCCATCTCTATACTGGATCTTGGAAATGAAAACATGTCAAGATAGTTAAACAGTAGAACGAGAACGGTGCTTGTCCTTATTTTATACACACATTTTAATTATAAAACTAAAACTGTTTCATTCCAAAAATAAGATGTGTTTAATATAAAGGTTGTGCGAGTTTCAAGGGTGATTTAGTGCGTTCGAAATTGGCACATAATTTAGCTAAGGCGGTAGTGGACGCCACACCGCGCCGCGCCGCGTCGGGCCGCATGCGACTACGATGCCGGGCGAAAATGGATTTCCGAGGTCCGTTCCGTTCGAATTCACTTAAACTGTTCGAGTCATTATTAACTTTGTTAATTGATTATTGTTGAAGAGTATTCACGATTTTGAACTTTAGAAGTATAAGAATATAATTTGGACGCAATTAGTGATAGTTCTCTCTTAGGTTTGTGAATTATAGAATGCTTTTTAAACCATGTTGATTACGATTGTAGAAAAATAGTAACTTAGGTAGGTATATAAGTCTGCCTTACTTCCACCTATACAATATATATAGTACATTACAAAGTTCAAGATATTATTTGTTTAAAAGCATTCATCTCTGGAATTTGAAATTGCATTTTATAGCTTATTTATTAAGAAAGTTTATTGACTGTCTAACACCACGCTACGACCCTTAGAAACGGTGTAATTACCACACAAATTGTAGGTCAGAAAGAAATAGTAGTGCGGGTAAAAAGATAGACGCGGTACGAGGTATCGGCGTTCGAGGGTAGGTCGGCTATCTGACAAGAACCGAACTAATGTTCACGAACTAATGTTCACTCGGTAATCCGAGTAGGGCCGAATTGTGAACACCTATGGTAACGAGATGGCATGTCGCGTTTATCAGTCACGTCGTCTGGTCTCTTAGCAAGAGTCGTGCTTTATATAAAATTGATTTATTTTACCAATTAAAACCTTTAAAATTTGTGGAACAGTTGTGCCTAGCTGCTTTAAACATTTATGTTTTAACGCGTAATGGATTCTAAAGATTAACATAAGCCGTATCTAAAGAAAAAAATTTATAGGAATTCTACAATGAATACGAGATTCGGATGCGTAAACAATGTCGATGCAACATAGCGTTAGATACGATTTTGCGCACACACATACCTATAAAAAAACTTTGTATCCAATAATTATTTTGTTAAGTTAATAAAAAAACAAGGCTGCCTCACGTTTACGAGACCATTCATCATTCGTTTCAGCCAATTTCCGTTTATTAATCGCGACAGAGCGGCGCGGCGCCCCGGCGGACATCTTTGCCGGTTCATTTTGGCGCTTCTAAAAACATTTTTTCCCCTTAAAGGTGAGACGTGTTTTAAATATTGTGTCAAGACATAATTTAAATAAACGTGTTTTATTTAAATACCAATGTTACCATTTTACCAATGATTTTTATCGTCTTGTATTAATAGCTAGCTATGCTAAAACAAATTTCGTGTGATTGCGTCATGTCCGCATGGTATCTCACTGCCATAGGCATTCACAGTTCTGCATGCATAAAACAATATTAATTTATTTATCTTCAGGCGACCAACTCGCAATCAAGTGCCGATATGCCAGGCCATATATACCACATAACCCTGGCTTCATTATTAATTTGTTATTCCTTAGCGCACTTTCTGATGTACATTTTCTACAGTAATTGCTCCATTCCTAAGGACTTATATAGAATGTAAAAATAAATTTTCGAATCTGGCTGTGGGATCCAAAGATGTGATACTAATTATTAATAAGCGTTTAATTAAAGTTTTTATAGAAAATGCTTTTTTTGAGGTACTAGATTACCCTCACGATATTTAAAAATTAAGCATGCGTGCAGATACGTTCAACTTATGATGAATACGTCACTATCTGAATTTAGAATGAAGATGTATAATTACTATTTTACTATTATACTATTACTAATATTAAGGAAAACAAAACAATATTCAATTCTTTTCTTGATAACACACAAGCTCGTCAATGTCTACTAAATAAAAAAATAATATAGAAAATGTATTGAGAAATAGAGTAAGAATATGTAGTTACTCATTTTAGCTGCCTATTTATATACAGGAAAAGATTAACATTTTTCTAAATAGTCCACGGGCGTACTCAAATTTGTTTGCGTAAACTTCTAACTAAAAGACAGAGTAACTGTATACTGTATATCTTCGATGTTTCTTGTAAATATATTTCAGAATTTAGAAAATTATGTATTGTATATATCAAATATATGATTATAAGCAGTGCCGCTTATGACTAAACAGTACTTCGAATCTTGGACACAATACAGGGACGAACGTACTCTGTACATTCACACGTAGTAGAAGTTAAAATCTTGCTTCTATTTGGGGATAAAAGGCTACTGTGGTAATGGCACACGCCTGTTCGTCTAATGAGACGTGATGTGTATTTAGGGTTTTATGAGAGGTAACATTGTGGGGGTGTCTCAACGCTGTGGTTGTATGGACTTTGGTTTTTTGCACGTATTAAGCTTCGTACGCACGTGGGTTCTCTACCAGCTTAAACCTCTATGCAGAGAGAGTTGCCTCATTAGTTCCATAGTCTAACAGCTGATGTCACTGTAATTTTTTTGCTTAGTACCAAGTCGTAATCTTAAGATATCTAAGGGTATAATGATGTGGTGGATTATTAATATGTATTTTATTATGAGATAATAATTGTAAAGCCATTCAAATAGTTACCTTATTTCTGCTAATAAATGTATATACTTTTATTTATGTAACGAGTGAGTATGAAATTAGCATCAGTTACAGAAAAAGTTGAGACGTTGACGTAATACGTGCATAAACAGAGAAGAATATCATACGATAAGAATGTTAACTATAAAAGTGGACTACTATAGGAATAAAGGAAGACCAGAGAAGTTATGGATGGTTTGTGTGAAGAATGATATGTTTATGAAAGATATGAATATTGAGATGGCAACGGATAGAGGAAAGGGGGAGGGGAAAACAGATTATGCTGAACCTACTTAGGTGGCATAAAATTAAAAAGATAAAATACCAAAGTATAAACAATACAGAAGGAAATATGTATACGTTTAAAAATGTATAGACGGATCGAAACATCAGTAGTACAATTTCACGTAATGGAAAATTGTAAGGCCCCAACTCGAGGCAACAGCACCTGTGAATGATGTGTTCACGCCCCGTGATTTAATGTAAGAGGGTCAATTCAGGGTACAAGATATCACGTACAGGAAAGGTAATTTTTCTTGTTTAGTTAATATTGCGTTGTCTTGAACAAACGTGCTAGATTTTTTATTAAACTGATTTCGGAAAAACACACATCTAGTCAGCTGTAATTTTTCACAATGATGTTTTCAATTTGGTAAACTGTGCTAAAGGTTAGTGGCCGATACTTATCGTACTTATTGAAATTATTATGCCCATTTGGTAATTCGATACTCTTTACTCGATACTCGTGGAGGAGTAAATTTTTTATCCCACCTTTTTTTTATTGTATGTTAACGCATATGCATACAGTCTACATGTTGTAAAGGGAGCACTCTGTACTGTATATTATACACATCTTTTTATGTTTATCCATTATATATTTCTATAACCATCCGCAAAAGAACCGCAACCTTGAAGTCCAGTCATAGTTGCTACGCCTGATAAGTCATTTGGTAAGTTTTAAGTACACGTTCTAAACGAAACATAGTATCGCGAACACTTTTACTTTGTCACAGAATTTGATACATAGTCCGGGATGCCCGGTCCATTTTTTCAATTGATTACTAACAAACAAATTTTTCTTGAGTAGTTTCATTTCGATGAGACGCCCAACTTTTTCCCTTACAAACATTTTCGATTGTGGTAGTTACCAGAGGTAGCTGGTATAAAATATGTAGATTTGATGGTTCTCAAAAATGTAATATATTCCTAATTGGTTTTTTTTTTACTAAATCTCAAGATCTTTGTCTGGATTATTCGATAATATATTTGTCCTACAAAATGTATGGTTTGATAGATTTTTTTTTTTATGTTATAGGGGGCAACCGAACAGGTGGGTTGTGATGGTAAGTGATCACCGCCGTCCATAGACACTAGCAACACAGGGGAGTCGCAAGTGCGTTGCCGGCCTTTTAAATAAGTGGGCCTCCGGCGCTCTCACTGACCGAACGAAACGCAACAGTGCGAGCACTGTTACTTCACGTCGGTTTTCTGTGAGAGAGTGGTACTACCCCGGGCGAGCCGACCCATCCATGATGAAACCAGTAATAGCTTCAGCGTAGCTCTACCACTACCGAAAACCGGGTTAATGTGCCACGTAATCTGTAGGATAAAGCGGTTGTTAAATTACATAAATAGGAGCTTGGCAACAGAAAAAGCAATTAGCTGTTAGTTATCAGATTTGAAGACCTCGTTATCGGTACATGTTGGACGGAGGGAACTCTTCTATCAAACCATACATTTTGTTGGACAAACATTTTTTTTAATATTTCGGATAATTATCATGAGATTTTACAAAAAAAAAAAAAAAACAAAAAATTATACGTTTTTGAGAATTATCAAATCTACATATTTTATTCCAGCTACCTCTGTTAGCTACCACGATCGAAATGTTTGTAAGAAAAAAAAAGTAGTGTGTACACGCGTTAGAAGTTCTACTTCTTTGGCGTAACAAGATAAAAATCTTTTCAAACATTTTGTCTTTCGCCTTATTCTACTTTTGTAACAAAAACGACACTAACAATAAAAAAAAAAGTATTTAATACATACATATTAATTTTGAATAAAATGTTGACTATAGGTAACTTCAGGGTGTCGGTTTTTCGTGACGGTGGGAGCGCGCACATCGTAAAAATTTACTCTCCTCATTTTTCCCTAACGCGCCAAAAGAAGTATAATTTCAAAAAGTTGGGCGTCTCATCAAAATGAAGCTACTCACGGAAAATTAGCTTGGTAGTAAAATGGATAAATGAATCGGGGATCCTGGACTAACATTGTTATGCATTTGCAGCCGAAATTTGCACAAGTTTTAATGCATTGATATGTCAGTTTTGTCGAATATATACATATTACTCACATGGGATCCAGGATGATCGCAATCTCTTCTCCTTAACCGCCTGAATTGCTTCGTAGTTCAAACTCAAATATTCTATTGAAATGTGAGCACTCTTCTTTATGTATACTTGTTGCTAACGAAGAACTTTCTAGATAAATATTAAAGCGAATTGCCATTCAATCGAAAATATTCACGTCGGATTCTGATAGATTAACAAAACTAAACCATGACGTCTATCTCGTAATCAATGTTGATTGTAAATGATAGTCTAGATTAGTCCTTACAGATCAGTAATAAACCAAAGTTAGTTACACTATGATTATTTGCCACCATCACCCAATATATCATCATATATACGAGTATATATATATATTAGCAAATCATCTGAATTTTAGATAATTCTTTTACATGTAGTAACAATGCTTAACTAAAATGCAGTTACATTACTGAGTAGAATGCTCATAATGTTACCTCATTCTTTACAAAGATGGTTATTACATCGGCCATCGCAAAAAACTATCTGCTCCCCACTTTTGTCCAAATCCGAGAAACCATAAAACCAACATAGAGTTTGACAAATCACGACGCATGTCAGTCGCGGACGCGACATGCTTAGGATGTAGGAGGGAGAGATTGATTGATGTTTATAGGCCGTCGCCTATGGTATTGTGTTCTTAAAGGGACGAGATGAATGTATTGGATTTTCAAAGTGGTGTTTACATAGTTGGGTTTTTTTTTCTAACTATAAATAAAATATTTACACAGCAGAAAGGTCTTCTGTCTACTTAAGTAAAAATACAGATATAATCCCTTATGCAGAAACATCGAATTTGCTGACACCATATAAATTGAGAGAAAAGTACTTACGGATAATGTTATAGGTGCCATTTTTTTTACGTTACAGACTATTGACTCATACATCGCTCAGGTGTTAAAAATATTACACTGCTAAATCGAGCCGAACTCATGTTATCAACCTCGTGAATTGCGTAGTATTAATTAACATTACACATGTGATGCGATAACTTCTCAGAACATAATAATATTTAAAACTATTAAAACTTCTACAAAGTCCAGTTATGGAAAGCGCCTATTCTGAACGTAAAATGGCAGTTCTCACACTGTTATGTTTTGGCCTATGAAAGAATCTAGTTGGAAACACGGATTGGCTCACAAGTCAGTCCAACTGAGTCCTTTCAATGTTTGACAAAAACGCATAGATCAGGGTTTAGGGACAGATTCACACTCGAAGCAAATCCTAGGAATGGTTCTTATAATTATCTATAATCATGAACTAATGAAAAGCACTTATTTATTTGAACTATTTAAATAAAATGAAGAAAAACTCGTAAAGTCAGTATAGAAACGTAATACACGAGTAAGTTGATGAGCGCCGACACAACTCTTCTACTAAAGACAGAATAAAACAAATCCGTCTACGTTGCGTTTATATCTTTTCCCATCCACTTTTCAGCTATTTCCCATTTAGCGTGTGGTCTGAGTCATAAGCTTTAAGCTCACTACTAGTTTTAGTTCCCTACGATTCCGTTAAGAGCGTTGCTAGAGGATACGAGTATATGAAATTTTTGGATATAGTATAGTAAGCTGGGTGGTGAGACACGGCATCTGTGTCCGACTGGATAGCGGCCGCCATACGTTTGGTGTAATCCGTTTTATAATCAGCCAGTTTATAGGTGCCAATGTTTTTGAGGTATTCGATAAGACAGCAATCGTTAGTGATGCTTTGGAATTGTATAACTCCCAGTGATTGCGTTATATAATACTTCACATCAGATATAATGTAGTCACTTTAAAAAAAAATCTTAACTAGTTTAAATTTCGAAAACTCTATAGGTAGACACAATGCGGTGTTAGATGCAAGCCATCAGACCACTGGTAATGATCAATAATGCTTGATTGTTTAATAATTACTTTTATGTGGCTGATGCTCTTCATAATTGTAAGATGATCATATGAACATGATTTGGTATTTAATTGAATACATTAACACTAAACCAACCTTACTGTATCATAAATCATACTAGAATTTTCTTCTTAAAACTTGATTTAAGAAAAAATTAACAAGATAGCTAAAGAAGTGACTTTGTTAAGAAATTGTTGTACAACGCAATCATTTAATTATACAAATGGTATATAAGAATTATTATTATATATAAAATCTTTCCACAACTTTTTTTTTTTAATCTTTCCATTACCCTAATAATAAAGAATTAAAATAATCGGTTGTGTAATTTCAAAGAAAATTGTGTAGTACAATCGTACTGGAGGAAAACAATACCACCTTTTATACTTAAGAGTCAATGAATAAACTGGAAAGAGGCGCATAATTAATGGATAATTATTGTATTTAATTCTAAATGACGTAATTATTTACGTTCACTTGAAAACGATCTTTAACAAGTAGGATGATCAATAAACTAAAATAAAATCTGACGTCGTACACTACATAGTATAAAACAAAGTCGCTTTCTTTGTCCCTATATCCCTATGTATGCTTAAATCTTTAAAACTACGCAACGGATTTTAATGCAGTTTTTTTAATAGATAGAATGATTGAAGCGGAAGGTTTATATGTATAATAACATAAATTAACTAGTGGAGAAATACTATTATTTTTGAGGTTACTCCAAATTGAACGCGTGCGGGCCACGGGCAGTAATGAATAAATCAAAACTACTGGATCGATTTTATTCATTTTTTCAGTGAATGACATAGACTATATATTTTATACCCGTGCGAAGCCGGAGCGGGCCACTAGTAAATACTATAATATAGAGTCCACGTTTCTCGAGAGGAATCTAAAGAGACCTCATAAGTTTAAATCCATCAAGCCGTTTAGGGTACAAAGTGTGCCAAAAATATAACTTCATGCACCTTCTTTGTCCTTCTGTACAGTGCAAGTTCACATTGAAATAGGTCGTTTAAGTTAAAATTTGATAACTAAACCGTATATATCTTGTACCACATTCTATCCATTTCCCACAAGTGTCGGTAAGACACCCCGGCCCTGACTATTCAAATATCCTATTCCCTAGAACATTTCATATAATACATTTTAACTATAAGATATTAAATAGAATTAACTCTCGTCGAAAGACAATGTCGTGATGTTACTATAGTGTAGCCTGTTCATCAGGTGATAGTTTTAAATTTGTGTACATCGGGGGAATAACAGGCTAATTAGAAAAGTATAACATCGTCGTGATGACGTGATATTTACGCTATAATTTTGTAGTAATTAATCAAGTATCAATAATAAAATCGCGTATCTTAAACAGTAGAGACAATAATCCGATACTAAATATAGTTGAAAACTACAGTGTCTAATCGATAGTGCGAGTATAGTCAATAGTAATAATATAGTCAGTAGTAACGAGTCAATCATATCGAACGTCAAGTCGTTAGTATAGATTAAAAATAACAACAATATATAGATATTTACTTCTATAAGTTACATGAGATTTGATACTAACAAAAACAATTGTGAAATAGATTGTTCACAATTGTAAAGTAGATTGGATCTATTTCTCGGAAAAAGTACCTCTTTTCTGGATGAAAATTACCCTATATCCTTCTCTATACTCCTGGCAAAGTGTATGTACAATTTCATGATTATATCGGTCGGGTAATTAAAGGTGTAAAAGTATAAAAAAGAAATAAACAATCTCATATCCGCATTTATCATTATTAGATAGGAAATTAGTATCAGGATGACATATGAACTTTTAAATAGCGAATACATTTAAAAGTAAGTAATAAGTATATTGTAAATTTTTATAATTTATGACTTACATAGAAACTGGATTCAAATTGAGTCAATTGTTTTAGATAATGTTTGCGAATTTCGAAAAATATGTTCCTATACATGAAGGAGTAAAATCAAGAACATAGGATTATAGCATTTTACTTCAAGTATATACGAGTATACAGAAACAAAATAATATAATAATAAATATAAAATAAAATAATAATATAATATAAAAATAATTTAACAGTTAGCGGGTAAATATACCGCCTTATTCATGAATGTGGCAGCACTCTGAACAATCACTCTTGGATCGTCTGCACTTATTTCCATTCCGTACTATTTCACACGCGTCTCCTCTTACTATAATGACATTTACGAACACACGGGCTCATAGTTCAACGCATAATATTTCATTCTGAGGATAAGTATAATGCCATCTAGTAAGTTGCATAGTAGTTGGTATAAGTAGTAGTATTAACAGTATGAACGTTGAGTCACTTTGCCTGTTTTACAAAATGTACCACAGAGAGTGTTCCGAAAAGCTGTTTGGATTGATACCTGCTGTTCAACTCCGTTAACGAACAACTCACCTCAAATTAAAATTCCATCCATGTTATCTTGTTGGCCAGAAGTTGTTTACTGTGCGGTTATCGCGTGCGTTTTTTCCTTGTACATTGGTTCGTTGGAATGAACTCCCAGCAGCGGCGTTTCCAAACCAATATAAATTATAAATCTTCATAAAAACGATGCTACTTCATTCTCAAGGGCCGGTCGCGCATATGTGTTACCCCTCGTGTCACAGGTGTCAATGCATGGTAGTGATCATTTCCCATCAGGTGAACCGCGTGTTCGTTTGCCTTCAATCCATAAAAAATAATTCTAGAAGCTACCGCGGCCACCGTGATATATATATTCATCAGTAGTCGTCGATTGTATAGTTGATGTACACTGTCTGATCTCAAAACACTACAACCCATAAGAGAGTCACTGTGATGAGTTTCTAGTTCCCATCTTCTATATAAATAAATACGTAAATGGCTGAATATTTTTTATTGTGTTTATCAAAATAAGGTTTGTATAAAAGAAAATGTTTAAAAAATCTTATGGAAAAATTAAAAATTTGAGTAAAAAGATCTCCATATAAAAAAAAATTGGTTATCTGTAAAGTCGTTTTACGAACGATAATTTTACGTAATGACATCATAAGAAAACATTGATGAAAAATTGCATACCTTTATGAATTGAATTGAATTATTACCACTGAATTACCGATGCAGTGGAAGAAAGATAGATACGTCACAACCCGAACGCTTAAGCCGATCGCGCCTCTCTATCGTTTGTTCCGCGTTTCGCTTGCACGCTCGACTCAGGTGGAACTTGACAATGCATCATGCTTTTTCGTGCGTGCAGCCGGGGTTCATCGATTTCTAAGACGTTATCACGTCAAAAGTGAGCGGGTGAGAGAAATAAAAGACAATAAGGTGATCTTTCTAAAATATTGACTTATTTGAATTTGTCGTACCTACTGTAAATGGATGATTTGGTCTATGTTCTTCTTTAATACACTCGTGCGAAACCGAGACGCGCAGCTAGTTTTATATATTGGTATATTATAGTTCTTTAAAACAAATAATATCAAAAATAGTATTAGTTTGAAATAAAGCGTTTTCAGCGATTTTTCATAATGCATCAAAAGAAGTATAATTTCAAAAAAATACTTTGATTATCTGACAATAGGCCTTTGTACCTATAACAGTATAACGTGAAAAGCATATAAAATAGAGTTTGTGTAGATTTTTATTAGAATTACATATATTATATCTACTTATAACTTTCTTGATCAATTTTCTTAATTCTGTAGACTCTTATTATTTTGCTAATGATATAAAACGCTGTGAAATATAAAAAAGGTAATTATACTAAAAAAATCGCTTATTTTAAAATAACAGGTGAAAAGTTGGCCGAACTTACAGTCCGTATGCCGCATACAAACTGGAAACGTGTATCTGAGAAAACATCGAGTTTTGATACGCAATCGACTGTGAATTACATTCACGTCACATCCCCAAACGTATTTATAGTGATTATGAAATGATAAGCATTTATTCATTGACGTTAGTATGCGCAGAAATCTTAATACCTTTTGTCTGTCGGATCAATGTTAACGTTAAACGATCCCAAAAAATATAATCACAAAGATAGGTTTGGATGTCTTAATATTATCATTAAAGCTGACAAATAATCAGTTATGACTGTAGCAGCGTGTAACTATCTATAGAATACACTATCACTTGTCTATAAAGAGATCGCTGTTGGTAATTTGGTGTATGCAAATCAGATGAATACACTCCAAGTCCGATCACATCTTAGTGTCACCTCATGCAGAAGATTTTTATGCCACCCATTTCACTATAATTCAACAGTAGATGTTGTTACAGGATATCAGTCTGTACCGTTTAAGCGATCGTTATGAAAATTTGTACGTCTAATAAACATGACAAATATTTTTTACACAATATCCATTTTACTATATTTCAACTCCTTATTATATGACAAATGACAATAAACATGGGCGATGTCGTGAACAGATAGTATAATTAATTTCTCTGCTATAAGAAAACAGTTTATTAACCTTACGAGGTTCTTCGAAAATCTCATGTATTTACTCAGTACATTACAGAACAACAAAAACGATATGTCTAGAATGCTTAGTCGTCCATACAACAGTCACAAACACAACGGCTTGATAGGGAGTTTTTAGAAAAACAAAACACACCAACAATCAAATTAATTGTCAGTCAACAAAATCCCTGGGAAGGAAGGACAGTGGTAGGGAAAAACTGAAAGGGACAAATGGCGGGGCCAACGTAACAACGGAGAGCGGGAAGCCCTGACGCGACGAGACGCGGGGCATTGCGGCAAATAGCTCGCTCGTATTGTGAATTTGTTACGTTACTTATTGTGTGAACCGCAATTTTATCAAGCTCGAGGTCGTCTGATATGTCGGCCTATAATAAATGACAATACTATTTCATCATTCTTCTGTCTGTAATGGGTTAAGCGAACGTTTAACGGACGGTTAAGATAAAATAAGGTTTTTATTTAAATTGTGTCTGTTATCAACATGTACCGAGAAGGATATAGGGTATCTTTCATCCATAAAGTATTGCTCCCTAGGTGTTGGTGAAATCTACAAAAACATGACCTAACCACGAGCAAAAACTGGTATCAGATATATTGAACGCTCTTTGGATCTTGTAGGTGGGGATTTCCTTTAAGGTTAAACCAGTGATCAGAAATGAACCACAAAACATATTTTTACTACCTCGCTCATGAAAAGCTTCAAATTGATCAACATTTTTTCTAATATTTCATAGGTTTTTACCTTTGGCCAAACCTTATCTGAGGTTAAATGACTATGAAAGATGGTAAAAAACGCTAAACATAGGATAGGACTGCATATCATGTACAGCTGCCGGAACACACCAACAGATGCTTGGCGACAAATTTTCAATTTGAGGATGGTAACTAGCCAGACTTAGAGAAACCCCTACCATCGTGCAAAAGATTACAGTAATATTATACAGTATATGAACTAGTAGTAATTTCTAACAAATGCAAATGCATAACTGAAAATACTTATTGTAGGATGGATGATTTACATTTTCCAACCATATACCTATACAATATTCTATAAAAATTTCGAGAAACAGCACATATAGTCCAGCGATCAACTCCCGATCAATTATTTATACGAGGGTTTCGCATTGGGTAGTAAAAACTTTGGTTGATCAGTGATTTTACGGTTGCGAATAGGTGAGCTTAAGTGTAGCCAGGTTTATTGGCTGCATGTGTTGGATCGGCGCCGGATTTTATTACACATGAAGAGTTTCATCTGTTTTTAAGTGCCACGTACGGATTAGTATTTGGTATCGCTGTATTTGGAAGCGTAGTTGTTTGTCTAAATTTATCCTGCCACTCAAACTTTATATATTCCTAATTCTCACATGTTTAGCAGAGTAATATGGAATATGGAATGGTTTTGCTGTTCATAGATGCTTGTATAGTTTACAAATGTTTTTTTTTCATTCTTTATAGGTTATAGCGTCTGACCACAATCACAGCTTTAAAAGTGCCGATATGGCTTAAGATGTTAATACTCTATAGCTATAGGTGTGGTTCTTAAACGCAGCTTCCGGGACATACCTATAGATGATTAGCGAGAGATATTCGACAATAGTATGGTAGTTATCGAGTTGGCCATTAGAAAAAGTCCTATCATGATGCTATATTTCATTCGCGTCCACGTCGATGGACGAGGTCTACGAACACGCTACCATTGAGCCATCTTCCGCAGTTGATATTGAGTCTGTTGATCCCAATTTTTTTTATAATTACGTATAAATTCTAAAGTAGACACAAATCCAAATCCCATTGGAGTCCAATGAGGTTTGTAAATTAAACTGGGAGATAAGAATTTAAGAAGATTTCCCTCGTTCCAGTTCTCGCAGAGGGAGGGGACATTTCGTACATTTTAATTTAATTTGTGTATTGGAACCCAATTTTGATTACTTAAATTAAAAAAAAAAACCATCAGGGATTGTTTTTAATCATCTTAATTATTTTACATTATTACAATCTACGAATTCAGTTAAGAATCTTTACGAAGGTTCAGTGTATATACATTTCATTTATTCACAATATACTACGAAGCTTGTAACGGTTCTAAATTATTACTGACGATAGGTATCTGTTCTTGGTTAACTTTTAAAGTGTAAGTAACTAATTAGTCATCAAAGCAAAATCCTATTCATATTATAAACAGTAAAGATGGATACCTCAATTGTGTCTTACTCTTTCAAGCAAATATTACTGAACGAGTTTTGATGAATTACTACAGTGATATAAATTATATATCAAATAATACATGTGTTATACTTTAAAATATAATTATATAAACTTACTAAAATGTAACGATATATATGAAATAAGTTTGAAAAAATTCTGCTAGATAAATGCTATCTCATTTGCAGGTAGATTATGTATCAGGATACAAACACAGACGAAATCGCGGGCTTAAGAGTTGTAAAGTTCTTAAATATACCAGGCAACATGATAATTTTTTTACAAGGTATTAAATACTATTTATCTGTTTCAGGTACTTTTCATAGAGATCGATAGAGTATTCTAGGCGACTAAGGGTATGAAATTTAACAACATTAAAAAGACGAATGCTAATAATAATATTGACATCAGGGAAGGAGTACGTGACACGTGTTATGTTTTCATAGTAATTCCTTTAGTTCTAGTACATTCTAATACAATTATAGCAATATATGAACTTGACTCTATTGCTATAAATTTACAGCAGGCGTTAAAAATTTTCTTGTTATAACATTTTAAATAAAGTATAATTTGAATAATCGAACACTTAAAAGAATATTTTGAGAATGATGAGAATATTCCTTCTCTAATGTATCCAGCGTTTGTGTACCACGTGAATCTGTCTCTAAAGTTATCTACCGCCATTAACTAGTTTCGTTTGCCTTCCAACGAAAACGGCTTGAAGTTTCAAGTGTGCGCAATCAATCTACTTCAGAAGTTCTCGATTTATTAACAGTTCGTACCTACTTAACTAATGAACGCGCTAGTTCTTTTCTGGATGTGAAACGAAATTGGCAGTGCGTTGATATCGTAATATTTACTAATGATAACATTTGTATATACATAGACAGATAAAGGATATTTCGTAGTATAATGTAGGCTACATATCATTATGCTTTATCAAAGGGGCTAACGGTAACGATGAAATTTAATGGCAGTATCTTGTAAGTGGGAAAGTAGAAACAACAGAATTATAATAAAAAAGATAAAAGACAAAGCCCATAGTTATTCCAAATCATCCAGATCATATTGTTTCTATGAAACAACACAACCGTTTTTATAGGTTTTAAAATTAATTAATTATAGACGATTATTCCCAAGTGATTTGACATACTTTCCATAATATTGTCAATTATAAATGAATCGAACAAAATAAATTTCAATTGATTTTTGTTTGTAAATCGTAATATATTTTTACGAAAGACTCTGATCTAAAGAAAAGATTTCTAAAGTGTCAATAAAAAAATCGTTTAAGGAAGCTTCAATAAAAAATATGAGCATATCTAGTACCAAATATAGTATCGCTGAACATAAGTAAAACAGAGCGACCGTCGGATAGTTCTCGCACAATCCGCCATTTCTATCTTATAATATTCATGAACTTTCCTTATTGCGAAAGGAGCCGTACTTCCTGGCTCGACTGAAAAATAACAGATAAACTTAAAAGTTCGATATGTAGAAATTGCGAACGTCATGTTTTTGTAAAAATCGGGTGGAATTATAAGGGAATGCTGTTTATACGGAAAATTATTATAAAAGACTTACGTTTAACAAACAACATCATTCACTGTTTTTTTTTCTACTATAACTATCTATATAATTGGAATTATACTTCTTATTGGGTATTATTTGTTGTACACGTTGTTTTTTATTCTATTATTGTAATGTAATAATTGATACCACATAAACAACTACTCCGGACATGGATAGATGGCGTTGTTTTAATAGTTTACAAATATAACGCTCTTACAAATATAAAGAATCTAGAATTAATGGTATATAGCAAAATATCTTTAGATTATTTTCTCGATCTACAACTTCAAATCAATGTTTGAAGTTCCATTTAAACTATACATCTAAACATACATACATATAAATCAAATTGGAGTGTCTTTTTGTAATATCAAAATAATGACTTTTTACTGATTGGATATGAACGTATACACGATACTGATAACAAAAATACAATTTTTTAAATTTTTGTCTGTCAGTCTGTATGTCCTGGGTAATCTCCGAAATGGTTGGACCGATTTTGACAGGAACTTCACTGACGGATAGTTAAAATTACAGCGGGTGCCATAGAAGATTTCCTTCTATACGCCGGGTTAGCTACAAGAACAAGTGTCCTTCCTCGATTTAACATCTGTAGCCTAGGACATTTCAGGGCTACTTCGATTTATTTTGTTAGATTGTCTTACCCTCAGGTAGTAGATTACAGACGTATTACAATTGATTTAAGATACATGTTAGAATTACACGCGTTATTGATTGTTAATGTCAATAAACATCAGTACAGTCACCGAACTGTACCTACTGTACCTGCCTATCTAAGCGTTAGCAAAATCCGCTTAATTGCATAAGCTGCAAAACACGTGTGTAAGCCGCGCGGCTTAGTTCCTCGCTGACATAGGCAGTCACAGTTGGATCATCCTCGGTAATGCTTATTATTCGTCAGATAGTAAACGCGCCCCACTCAGTTTACCTCACGGACCACCCACACTATTACTTAATTCTCGCTTAGAGTACTTTCTGATATTTCTAAGGCTCGTATCGTGATGTGAGGTATTCTATACATGTAGATAAAATGATAGTAATAAAAATAGTCAAGCTCTTGATTTATTAATCAATTTCAGGCAATATATCATTCAAGTACATATACATATATATATTTAAAGCATAACGAAGGATCAAAACATCAACGAAGTACGAGACAGAGTATCAAACTAAAGTTTTATCCCGTTGAAACGTTTATCTCCCTGTCGGTACCTCGCTCCGTCTTCGGATGGGTTACCTTCAAACTTAAGGGATGGGTAAATTTTGTGAATCGACACCTCACTAAGAATGGATTTGATGGGCACCGACAAGAGTTTAGTTTATAATTAAACTAGCTTTGACTCGCGATTTTACTCGCCTTAATGTAGATTTGACATATCCCTCGGGGATAGTGATGTTCTTTTGAATAAAAGTACCCTGGCCTTTTCTATAACCATTGGCAACGTTATTGCAAACATTTCACTATCATCGATTAAATAGTTAAGGCGTGAAAGCGCACAAACAAACAACCTGACACTCACATTTGTAATATTCGTAAAGTTGACACGTGACTTTTATAAATATTATTTAATGCGAGTTATTCTGTGGCGACAATCTCATCTCATGTTAAATGTAAGTCATATATCGGTAACATAAAAATCTCTTAAATGTTCTTAACGGAACACTCCGACGGCAAAGTGACGACGAATTAGCAATTAACCAAACGAGCACGAATATGAATCGGTGGTGAAACGCTTACATAAATTCAAACTAATATTATAAATAGAAAATTGAGCTTGTTTGTTTGTTGCGCTTTCACACCTCAACTACTCAACCTATCATCGGGAAAGATGCAGATGCAGAAAGGGATATAAGGTACCTTTCGCTGTTCCCGAGGGATAGATCAAATCTAGTCGAACACGAGCAATAGCTAGTCTATACATGTAAATAAAATTGAAGCGCCTGTTATTGGTCTGTCAATCTTGAAAACGGGTGAACAGTTTTTGACAATACTTTTACTAACAGATAGAGAACTTTTCACTGTATTATACTTTTCTCTAGGAGGTAAGCAGGAGTAACCAAAATTATCAGGGTAAGTTAAAGTTGGTAAAAGTATAATGACACAATTACAATAAAAAAACAAAAGGCCCACTATTGATCCAGAGTAAACACGTTGTTGATGTTTTTTCATTGCGATTCTTCATTACTGTGTCTATTTTCTATAGAAAATGTAATAATATGTAGCTGAAATCGAATTCAATTTTGTATTTATCTGTAAAACTATCGTGTAACTATATGAACAACATGCATTTCTTGAAACGACTTGCACACCATCTATATCACATTAACAGTACTATAGCATAAACATAAAAGTTTTAAGTGAATACAAAGTTTAAATACATATTCAAACGAAATTTAAATGGATAAATAAAGAATGGTTAACTTTAATAACTCTCGTGAAAATACTGAATATTATAAGAAGTTTCTGCGAGGAGTAATATCTAGAGTAGAGAGATAAAACTTAAATAAGACGGGACAAACGGTCTCGTGTAATGTACCGCGTAGTATTTATGCCTGCGACTCTCGTTAAATCTTATGTAATCTATATATATAATAACCATTTTGAAGTAAATCCTGTCCGACACGGTTCTTACTGTCCTGTAAATCGTTAATCCATTATCCAGCTTTTGCTCTCGGCTTTGCTCCTGTTAATATACATTTGATATGTCACTAGGGAACAGTACATTTTTTCCGAGTTGAATTTCTTTTCTGTACTGCTGACAACGTGTATGCATAATTTCATGATTATCGGTTCAGTAGTTAAGGCGTGAAAGAATAGCAAACAATAAAATAAACTCACTTTTGCATTTATAATATTATCATATATTTAGTATGAAGAGCATAAAAATAGCAGATCGAGTTTCTCGCCAGCTCCTCTTAATCTTCTCTTTAATATAATTTAATATAATCAACGGTTCAGTAACGTATATTTATTTACCCCACACAAGAAATCTTAATGTTACCAGCATATAAATACGGCGCGAAATTAAATGACGCCCAATCTTAGTTTGACACGAAACGTCACTTTAAAAATTCTTCAGAGGGCGAGACCCCCTACCCCCGGGGTCGCGTCGGGGTGGAGCAGGATTCTATTAATGCTGTGACACCCCGGCACCGGATTTCTTCATTTCCTAAACGCCTCTCGGGGTGTACGGCGGAATTTGCAGGGGTAGTTTGTTTAGTCCCGGCTAAATTGATGTTTTAAATTGTGACAATCGGTAAGAGAGTGGCTACGAATGGATACGTTCATTACTAGATTGGTCATTCATTCATCGTGTTTTTGCGCGGTTTTTAATATCGATTTATTATAAGGTAACGTCTGACAACAATAACACTAGAAGTTATGTAATAATGACACTTATAATACGGAAAACTACTCTAGGTGCTTTAAGATTGTTTGGTTTACCAACTGTGTTCTGTCATTGATTCCATTGTCATGTCATTGAGGCCAGGCTAAAATATCAATGAATATTTTTGACAAGCTGCGCAATCGACCACAACTTCGTCTCAAAATTAAAATCAAAAATACTTTATTCGGTTTAGGCCTTGAGAAGGCGCTTATGAACGTCAAAGTTACCTAGTCTGTGTGTATTTTTGTAAAGGATGCCACAATACATTGTCTTCCTGTGTATGTAATGGGTTTATTACAGCGTATGCCGAGACACCTCTTAGTTTTGAGTATTTTCACTGTTTCGTATTTATCACTTGTCGATATTTTTTGGCCACTTTATACAATATCTTTACAACTTATAGCATATATGTTCTTGTGATATATAATCTTTATTACAGCATAGTTTCAATCTAAAAGGAATTTTTTTCGTTTGTCACGGTTCGGTATAAGCTAATGCATATACTGGTGCAGAGATACTTACAGGTTGTCGTGACAGCGGCGACTGACAATGGATGAACGATGGAGGTCAACTTTGGATTTCACTTACCAACAGACATACCAGTCAGTATGCTGTGCGAGACAAAAAAAATTTACTGTAACGAGTTCTATAAATATCACGTCTGTGAAACAGCACTTCGCGGTAATAAGTTTAGGAGTCGTTCAGGAAATTTGCTACATAGATAAAGGGTGCTTCGGTACGGAGAAAAATCATCTCACACCGGATGAATTCGATCCGATGGGTTTTCCTTCGGTTCCATTTCAAATATTTGATGGAACTAAAATGAAAATGTCTCTCTTTTGCTTCGTGTTTGTTTTGAAAAATATATTTTTATTCATTCATTTTGTTCGCAGAGCGGGGGGGCAGGGGGAGGGGGAGGGGGAGGGGTAATCGGATTAGTTTACATTTATTATTCATACCTATTAATAAAACTGAAGTCTATTTGTTTGAGTTACATCTCCGAAACTGCAGTAACGATTTCGACGACAACTTTTACCGGTACTTTCCATCTTATTATCTTGGCTGTATATCATCAAATCTATAATAATGTATCCTTTTTTTAGCAGTATGATATTGTCTCATAAGAGCTTCAATATTTATAAATTAGGTCGAGTTTCGTACCGGGATTTTTGATTCGAAAATCAATTGTCATAAATAAAGTGAATATACCGCGCTAGTAATAATTAGATAGAAATAAAGTCGTTGTTGTTCAGAGGTTTGATCGGTCAAATGTCTATGATGTGCGCAGGTTCAAACCTCGGCATGTACCATCGAATTTTTTTTGGAAATGGCGTACATTTATTAATTAAAATTGGTAACAGTATCGAGTGACGTTGAAAGAAAATATCGTGAAGAGACCTGAACTTGAGAATTGTTCTTCTAATATCACCTTATGTGAGAAAAATACAAATATGGTTTCCTCGGAGTTTGAAATCGGCAATACATCGGGAGCTGGCGCGTGTGGTTATGCCTTCTTTCGGGAAGAGGCCTATGATCCTGGAATGAGTCTCCTACAGCCAAATAAGACTAAACTGCTAACATTAATTACACTTAACATGCCTTATGTAATCCGGCGGAACTGTAGAGGCCTTACGAAGCCAACAGTGTAGGTCAGATCGAAAAAAAAAATCTACACGCCTTATTTTTAATTTGATATGTAGATTACTAAACCTGTCGCCAAGAACGATTTATAATAAATCAGTTTGTGCAAAACACAACAGATTTCATTCGGTTGCTTCTTGTGATAATTCCATTTAATTTCAGCTTTTCATGAGACATTAAAAGCCCGTATACGTCTCAGTGATGGAAGAAAAAAAAGTCAATAAAGGCGGGAAACGTTAGCAAACGAAATGTTCCTTTAAACGCTTCCGTATCGTTATTACCTACATTCGTTCTTAATGTTTGTACCGTTGAAGTTAATTACCTAAAAGTTAATTACTATTGTTGTATCATCACGACATTTATTTGTTCGGTAGACGAGTCAACGTATTTATTTTGATTAAATATAACATGTTATGCGAGTATTCGAGTGCTTACTTAAAATAGAATTAATAAATGTGCAGTATCTCATATTTATTATGATTATAATATTTGTACGTCTAGAGTCGATTCAGAAACGGCTAGATTATTTTTTATGGAAATTTGTTCATGAGAAATATTATCTCATTCGAAAATTAATAAGTTGTAATAATTATCAATAATACTTTAAAAATCTTAAAATTTGAGAAAAAGCATATTTATGGTGTAACAAATCTGTACAAAGTCACGGGAACAGCTTGTATATTATATTCTTGTAGATTGAAATAAAAATGATTGACAGTACATCTGACGATGTGTGATCTAGATTTTCTTTCTCTACTGTCTATATATATATATACATTGTTATTTACTGGATCATCGTCAGAGCCTTCGAGCACTTAATAATTCCAAATTATATCTGAAGGTGTTAAGTGTTGAGGTTATTGTTGTTATGATCCTTAGTCGTGTAGACGGTACGACAATGTAGTTTAGATGCGAAAGATTGGACGATCCGAGCGAGAATGCTTTCCACTATTTCTAAATTTCCTCTTTTATATCTCCACTCGCTTCGATTTTGCGGGTAAAAAAGGATAAACGGTTTTTGACGGTAGTTATTGCGGCAACAATTCGAATTTAAAAATAATGTAATGTAAACAGATATAATAAAGATACGTTAATATTAATATCACTATATAGTTGGTTAATTTATTCAATGTAAATGTGGCCGTAAGAGAACGCTCAAGGCTTCTCCCGTTGGCCAGCATCCAATCGCCATTAATTAGTTTCCTAATCGCAGCATTACTTCGAAGATCACATAACGTTAAAGAAAGCTAAGACTTTAAAAACAGCAACAGTTTCATTGTGTTTAAGTTTAAGCCAAAAAGTTTATTAAATTTTTCGTTAATCTTTCTTGGAATATAAATTAATTTACTAATCAGTATTAAAGAATTTAGAAGCATTCGAGAAGCGTTGATTGACAGCGTTGCTTGTATATTCACGACTTCATTTATTCACAAGACAACGAGAATCCATAACATAAATATATAGAAATTGATAAAACAATTTACGAGCTATTTACTTAAAATAAGAAATGAAATGTAAATAAACGATATATAATAATTAAACTATATCCAGGTTGTAATCAAATTGAAATGCCTCACTGTGTCACAGCATTATACAATCTCCGATATCCAGTGCTTCACACAAGAACTATCATATATATATATATATCTTCTAGTGTTTTCATTATTCTGCTGACAGCGTAGTCCGGTGAAACTGTAGAGGCCTGTCAAGCCAACAGTGTAGTCACTTCAAACAAATAAAAACATTATTCTGTTGGGACTGTCGCGCAGTCTACCTAGAATGGATGCCGTTCTCTTAGGCAAGATTACTAAAAATCATCATCTCGAGCGTATGCAAACATACCAGAAGCGCTACAGAATCGCGACAATCCCAAGAATAATCGAAAGATATTATTATATTGCACACGCAAAGCATTGATAGTCCTTTGACTGTAGCTAACCCATAGAACGTTCGAGTAGAAACATTGGCTTCGGCCGATTTTTTTTTTTTTACTTGGATAATTTACGTAAATATTTACTAGCTAGTTACAGTAACATTGCTTGCGTCTTTTTTGAGTATATTCTAAAAAAATAAGTACACTTTGGACTTCTTTAAGAATTAAGCTACTTCTAGACTAAATCTGATCGTGATCTGTTCAGCGAGAGTTCGCTGTTCACTGAAATGCAGTACATACATAGAGTTACTATTGCGCTGATAATATTTGTGTAGATAGAAAAGTTTCAGTGTACAAAATATGAATAATATTGAAGTCAGTTTATACTTTTTTCTTTTATTGTATACAATTTCCCTTTTAACTGTCACCTTATCAAACTATTTTACCAGATTTCACTCGAGACACTGTGACGTATTTTCACTAATCTGAATAAAAATGAGTGCTCTATTACCACGTTTAGTGGAATAACAAGACAAACTCTGTTCTAATTACCGGATTCCTTAATGTTGATAAGAAAATTGCTTAATGAAAAACAAAATATTATCTGTTTGTAGCAGTTTTGCGTCAAAGCCGCGAGTCCCGGCCATACTTCGCTAATTACTGATTTTCAAATTAATCACAGGGGCATTTGATTAATCGGTCTCCGATGTCGAGGGGCTGTACAGGGTAGCGGGGGGTAGCGCTGGAGAAGATGACTCGCAGTTCCTCCGAGGACCACTCAGCCTACAGTATACATTTACACAAACTAATTAATAAGTGTAGGCAAGTTTCGAAGTCTCGCGAAAGGATGTCAGTCGACATTTTTGCTTTTGAAAATTTTTCTTTCCTTGATGGGTAAAGTTACAAAGAAGTGGAAATTTTTAATAAATATGCTAATAGAGACTTATTCGACCCCAAACACTTCGTAATATTTTAATGTAATCTGAAATTATTAGTACTTTAAATAGTTCTTAGACATAAAAAAGGAACGTCCCTGTTAGTGTGTTTTAAACTGAAAAATTACTGTTCCGATTCACATTATTATTTTTATAAATTGGATAGTTTTAGTATATTAATATTATATTTAATTACTTTAAGTAGTAATACACGGACCATGTTATGACGTTTAAAGATGACTGAATCGTTACAAAATGGCTACCAGTACTGTTTGTTACATTATTTTATTTCATACATGAATTATTAATCAATATTATGTGGTAGATAATTGTTTAAAACGGAAATTCTAAAAAGTCTGTAGTGGCACAAACCTAAACTTTAATAATGTTTTAAACAAAACATTAATCTTAACCGAATTAAGTAATTTCGTAAACTTAATTAAATGTGTTACTTCTTCACGGCATTCTTTTTGTTTAGGTAATGAATGTAGTAAACAAAAAAGCCCAGCGTTACATAGTTAGATATAAAATAAATCATGAAAATATAAAAAATGTTATGAAAAATAAATATTAGGGCTAAAATTGTAGTTAAAGCGTGCATAGTCACGTGCGCATGTACTAAGGACATAAATGAATTGTAGTTGAAGCATGCACAGACATGTGCGCATGTACTAAGTAGGTACATAAATGAATTGTGACAGTGTCACATTATATTGAAAAATCCGTTTTAATTGTAAATCTGAGAGTTCAGAGGTGACATCAGACATATTACAATTTTCTCTTTTGCAATTATAAGAATATGATAACACTAGCTTACACTTCAATGCGAGTCTGATTCTATTGACACATCTCTATGCGCGAAAAGTCAACGATTAAATACCTTATCATATATTATCCAGCCAAATGATTATTGTTTATACAAAAATTATAAAAATCGACAATAAAATTAAAACACACAAACAAAATGAGCGAACAGAGTGAGTGAGACAAAGCTGTGAAGAAAAATTACGAGTGATATCCAAATGGAGATGGAAACGGCCAGCTGACTGCCGGAACACTGAAGAGTGGAAACTGCAAAGGTCTCTCCACGGCCCAAGGGCTCAGGAAGGCGCCGGGACATGGCCGCGCCGCCCTCGCAGCGGGCTTGCGGGGGCGGCGTCCTGCGGCCGAGCGAAACCTTGCCTACCCTGGGAGAATTATATAACCAAAGGTGTATGCAGAGGCTGTGGAGGTGACTGGGGCTACGCGGGTGGTTTAAAAGTGGACTTGGATAGTTCAGAATATACGGGTTACAAGTATTTCTATAATAAACCGAGTTTTAGAATTAAATCGAGGTCGTGTGAAGATGCAAGATTTGTTCACATAAATTACGTGCTTTTAGCTGAGTTCAGGCACTTCGAGAAGGTAAGCGATATTTATATCAATTGTTTTTCTTTTAATATAAAGGCATGTTGTGTGCTTTCTATTGTTAACTTGTTGAATAATCTCTCTTCATGTCATCTGCCAATGTGGCCCTGGTACGATAGCGACAACGCATCGATAACTCTTCAAAAGCGGGATACACCTAGTTAAACAAGAATAACATAACACCCTACGAAGATTTTTATATATGTGTTACTAGAGGAAAACCCACAACATCATCTATGTCTCTTGCCTTTATAAATGACTAGCGGCCCGCTCCGGCTTCGCACGGGTATAATATATATAGCCTATGTAATTCACTGAAAAAATGATGAAAATCGATCCAGTAGTTTTGATTTATTCATTACTGCCCGTGGCCCGCACGCGTTAAATTTGGAGTAACCTCAAAAATAGCAGTATTTCTCCACTTTTTAATTTATGTTATTATACATATTAACCTTCCTGTTCAATCACTCTATCTATTAAAAAAACCGCATCAAAATCCGTTGCATAGTTTTAAAGATTTAAGCATACATAGGGATATAGGGGCAGAGAAAGCGACTTTGTTTTATACTATGTAGTGATACCACTATACATTTTCTTGACGTAGCTTTAACGGCTTATGTAGCGCACACTAAGATAGTTCTTAAATGGCAGGATTTCTTTAAATTTACTTGACTCTTATTATTAAGTTTTGGCTTATCTAAACAATATTTTAAAAATAATGTCCTATGTGTTATCTCTACTATATTACTGTGAAGGTTCATCAATGTCCGCCTGGGAGTGTTTGCATGTTAGAGTAACTAAATGTTATCCATCTCCACGCACTTTCGCCTTGACAATATTAATGAAATTATTGTTCCGAAGAGAACTTACAAACGTCTTCAGATCCGATCACGTGTATACGAAGTGTAAAACCGTAAAAACGTGTATAACACCGTCCAATTACATCAAAGTCGCTACAACATTATCACAACGAAATAATTTCATTATTAAGGCAATCTTCGAGATACAGCCGAGTACCTGTTGTCTCTCCATGCAAAGGTATTAATAAGCTTCTCCCTTAAATTATATGAAATGATGCCGCGGGGTGGTTCGGGGGTGCGTTCATAATCTAAACGAGGTGAAGGGTTGTGTACGTTTATCACATAAAGTGACGTAATTATGAAAAGTTATGTACATTTCTGTTATAATGTGAAATAATAAGTTATTTCACAAAAAATACCTTGTAACTTATGTATGTGCGTATGTTTTTGAAGTTATACTTTGTTAGGGAATAATGGCGAGAGTGAACTTTTACGATTCACGCACACATCGGCAGCTAAAAGCGACACCATGAAGTTGGATAGTAATTGTAAATCAAGTTTTCGTGAAAACTTATATCTATACTCAATGTAGGTATTCAAATATATATGAATTTACAAAACGTGTTTTATATCAGTGGAGACAAAAATTATTATTTTTTTCGAACTGACTACACTGTTGACCTGGCAAGGCCTCTACAGTTTCACCGGACTACAGATAAAAAAATGTATTCATGTATAAATATATATATGTATTTGTGATTGATTTTAAATTATGTATGGTGGTGAATGGCATTTTATTGTGAGTATTCTATTCTTCTTTTAAAGTTATTACAGTTTTTTAAAATTAAAACGTTAAAAAAAATTGCCTTGAAAGTCTTTTTAAGTTAATGACGTATAACTTTTTACGTGCGTGTACATAAGTACACATATACATTTTGTTATATAATTTAACGCAATAAATTTAATTCGTTCGTCGGGAAATTTTTCATATCTAATATTCTTTATGATGGCGTATGCCAAGAACAACAAGTCGTTGATAAGTAGGTAGTATAAGTATTAGTTGTCAAAATATAAGTATTTGTTACAATATCTCGGGAGAACCATATTCAGCTGAGACCAAGATGTTGTACTTCTGGTCCGAACCTAAACAGAATATACTACAATGGGGCTGATATGTTAGTTGCAATATAAGCACAAAAATATTAAATTAAATTAAAAAAAAAACAAACCAAACGTAAAAAATCGGGCGATTGCACTATTTATATTTACTGTAGTAAAAGTTATTTTAACGGTAGATTAAACACCATCATTTAAAGATAAATGAAATTATATTTACTCATATTGTATTCATATCAAATAATATTCGTAAAAGTTACATTTTATACTTCCTAAAGGAATATTGAAAACGTATTCGAACCGAGAGCTTTGACATTAGAATTCACTGCGCGGTAATTAATTACGGAAACGCAACGAAATTAAGTGAGACCCGTATAATAATACAATAACGTATTTAATTTCAATTTCCATTTTACAAACACAATCAATCATCCCCTGTGACGGGCTGGTCGGGGTAGTGGGTTGCGGGATGGGGAAGGGGGGCTCGTAGAACCTGGATAATAAATATACCCAGATTTTATACTGTTTCTGTATCTTATCCTATTCTTAACTAACATTATAAATGTGTTTGTGAGTTTGTATATTTGTTTGTTCCGCTTTGACGCAGTAATTCCTTCACCAATTATCATGAAATTTGGCATACACATTATTAGGGTTGCACAAAATAACACAGAGTAACTTTCAGCCAGAAAAATATACTTTTCTCGAAGGATAGGACAAATATATATTAACACGAGCGAAGCTGTGGGTAAAGCTAGTATTCTGTGAAAAGCAGTATGGTCTAAAATTCAGTATTTTAATATAATTTTAACCATAGTGAATTCGATAAGATCTTATAATAAGATTTAGTATTTTACGAGAGCATATACTAGGAAAGACTAAACATGAAACCCAAAATGATAAATTTGGATAATGTATCAGTCATTCCCAAGCTTTATTTAACAAAGTCAGTATTGCCTCTGTAAACGTAATACTAGAATTTTTCTGCAAGTAAGTTTATAGGAGAATCAATGCACATTTTAATCTACATTATCTAAATACTGTGTAATAATCACTCGCTTCGAAGTGCAATAAATAAAAATTTAATCATAAACAAAATAACAAACTGTCAATGGAATCCCAAAAATAAGCAGCCTATAACTATCTATAAAAATTTCGCATCGAATAGTCACTGTCCTATGCCGACACGTTCAGTAAATTTGAGGTGATTAAGCCTCAAACGAACTATGTTTTTGATTTGCTATTTTAAGATTATATTTAAACATTTCTGTCATTACTTTGCTGTTGTAAAATACGTTATAACGGAGCTGGTTGTGTTTCTCAATAAATCGCCCTATAATTACTTAAAAAATGTACTATGTATCATCTGATTTTTATGTGCGACCACGACGTACCCACTAGCGAATCTCAGTTACGTGAAAGCGCTAACTTGTAAATATTGAGGTTTCTAAAGAGATTAGTTATTAATAACTTCGTCAATTTTGTTATTCATATATGATGTTTTGTATTGAATAATGATATTGAAATGATAAATAGCATTGTAACTGATGACCTTGCAAATGGTAAGTCAAAAATATTCATTAGGTATCGGAACAATTCAATATATATTCAACAATAGATAGTGAACCACTTAAATATTTGAATGTGTCTTAACATCGTGCTATTAGTTCAAACAAAGCCTTATAGATTTATCATGTCGTATTAGGTAGTTAGAAAATGCCTCGCTTGAAAACGATATCATATATATATTTTTTTCAGTTTACATGCGATTTAAAATAATTGAATAACACATTTGAAAAAAAAATAACATGACAATTACAAAATAATGATATTTGCGCTGTTCTCTTTTAGAGCGTATCATTTGAGCACGTAATAGAAATAGATAGGTTACTTTAGTTAGTTTGCCTCATGTAAAAATATTATTCATGTTTAAAAATCACCCTAGAATAGTTCCCAGAAAGGAACAAAACACAGACACATTAATATAATTGCAGAAATAACATAAAAACCGATGTAAGAAACATAAGTATTTCTTCAGTGAAAACACGAGTCAATTTATCAAATTTCATATTGACGTAGGTGTATTGTAGCATTTATTGCGGTGAATAATATGATTTACAGCCGGTTCCGAATTTCAACCGGTTCGCCCGGTTCGACGCCGTTTGAACCGGTCACGTGCGGTTACGGTCGCACGTGCCACACCGCGTCACGTCCGGATGTGCAGCGTCTCGCTTTTCAATGTATTATATGAAATTGTTAGAGGAATTCATGAATCGTCTTTATGTTTTGGACATTTCACTTAAACTTGCCACGTCCCCTTTCAGTTTATTTTACGAACGTGTGTATTTTTTCCAAACATTATAAAAACATATTTTTATACTCTTTTCACTAATCACCAATTTATAATAACATAAGATATGTTTAATAGTAACTACTTTATTATTTAGTTTGACAAAGTGTATATTTACAGTATTATTAGTTTATACCGATATACAAAGGTGCGTTAGAACTAATTATGTACGTGTAATTAGGAAATTTCAACATCGAAATAAAAATCTAATTAAAATATGTAATGTTTATTACATAATGGCGAAAATCACCCGTTTAAAAAAATAGTGCTTGGAAGTAATGCTATAGCCGCATTTGTTGCACACAAATTGACCGATTTCGTTTAAGTTACACGGTTAAAATAAAATTGGACTTAGTTGATTTTAAAATGTAACGACACATATAAACTTTTCGGAAAACACTCTCTGAACGTTAGCTTAAAGCTTTATTAAAATGCGTTTCGGAGTTTAGGTAAATTTAGGGAACACACAAACAAACGTGAAAAGCCACTTTGTAATATTTGTTGATTATATGTAATTCTACTTATCATAGCCCTTAATGTTCTCTGAAATCGTAAGACTACAGGACATAAGCTTAATAGTTCATAGCTCTTTTCAATATTAAACTTATGCTATTGTAGATGTCTTTGATTAATTAATTATTGTTATATATGCATGTGGCCTTACTTCGAATACGAAACGGAAACCACGTTCCCTGCAACAAATATGAACCTGCGCATAACACTCGAAAGAAATTCAATTTGATATAACGTAAATAGGAGTTCCGAGTTAATAAAACTTACAGAGGCATGTTACGAACGAACGGAGATGCGACTCCGTTGAGCCGGCACCGCCGCGCCACCGGTCGTTATCGCAGGTGCCCGGCCTGGGTATATCCGGTTAAATCCAGTTACAACCGGTTACCAGGGTAAGGATTACGCGCTCGATCCGGTTCTGCTGTCGTTTGCGACTTGATTTATACACTCGGTGGCGCTTTTTAAAGGTTGACGAGAGGTCGTGATGTCGATTTTGAGGGGTCGACCGTCTACGGAGACGGATTTATTGGGATTTTTTTTCGGATGATTTGATAAATCAGTTTATGTAGGTTATGTTTTTTATAGAATTTTTTCGTTATTCCCTATTTTATTTTGATATTGTTATCGGTTTCAAAAAGAAAAAAAATCTGTTTAATATAATTTCTAATTAAAATTAAATATTTCTGTTTTATGTTGAGATATATAATATACTATATATTAAGTGGTAACTGTAATCGATGGTTATCTATCTGACACTTAAAAGCGACTCGATACTTGAATGCAATCATAATAGGTTATTGTTTCTCCTGCGGACTGGGCTAAATTTGATCATTACTAGTGTGTGTTGTGTGCAATCACTCCTTTAGGACCGGAACATAACCAGGTCAGAACTGCTGCTTTGCGGGTAAAATAGCTATGCAATGCACAGGCACCACCACTTTTCCATTTATTTTTTATTACTTTTATGTAATTTAATCCTCTCTGGTTACCAAATTACAGTCAGTTCAGTAAAATTTATATAGATGCCTTATACGTACGAGTTAAAACATTAGAAAGATTTATGTACTTACAAATATCGACGGTTATTCACAATCAACAAACTAGTTCCCATTAATTTGATCATTTTGTAATGTAAATTGACATTTGATTTATTATTAGTTTTCTAATATTGTATTATGTATGAACACCATAATTCTGTTAAATTATTTCTATTTTTATGTCTGCTTATTTACGAAATATTATTTAAAATATGTTACTGGAGGTCAGCAATGAAGTTTCCAACTACGGTAGTTGCTAACGTTCATATTGTAAACGTTTTACAAATGATATTATCGTTTAAACAAATGAATAAATTAATGATATATATTATTCTTCTAGTAGTCTTTATTATCTTGTCTTAATATATTTTCAACGAATATAAATTAACAGATTCGCCCCGCAATATCTTTCAGTATTAAAAGGATTCCAGTGCTGGTTTCCACTTTGCATTCAACTTTAACTTTTTTAATAATCTCTTATACATGTTTCGCGTTATTCAGGTTTCATTAGAGCTTCTTTTTCAGGAAAATAGGTTATACCGCGTCCGTTTCTAGAAATTTATTTCTTAAGAGGCTCATTATTTTTCGTATAGAGTATATGTATGTAATTTATTGCTTTCATTTTGCACTTCAATATTTCATTAATAGATAGCAAATTTGTAAGTTAGTTTTAGAGCAAGTCCTATGTCGTTATAGAATTTTATATTAGCGTAATTATATCAAATGATTACTTATTTATATATAGCGTGTAAATAAATATAACAACAATATGTTCGACGATACCAAACATGTAAAAAACTACTAATAAGGTTTGCGCCTTCATACTGTTAAATAATTATATTTAGTATATGAGTGATATAAATAAAGATTTTTTTGCAAGTAATATGTATTATGAAGTTAAATCACAATAAAAAATCAGCTTGAAATGTAACATTTATACCTATTTATATAAAACAAAGTCGGGCTTGTTCAAACACTTAAGAACGGCTGTACCGATTTTCATCATATTTGACTTTTTAGAATTTGTCTTCTCCCCGAATAATAAGGCTTCGAACTAAGCCGTCTTTTACAATTGACAGCTTATCTGAGGCAAGTTTAGGGCCTTCATTGTTACCATAATAAAGAAAAAAATTAAGTAAACATAACCTCATACAATCGACAAGGATGTATGTTCTTATAATCAAGGCCAATGGAGGTGCAATGATTTTGCTACCTAAAAACATTTCCAGAAATTCCAGGATCCACTGTTGAAATAAATGCTTGCCTCAAACTATCTATCTATCTAACTAAATTTTTAAAATATTTGGATGTGTATGGTATATCACCGCATAATTTACAATTGAAGTCATCATGCTTCCAACTGGACCAGCCAGAACTATCCATTGGAACACGTTTCTTGATATGAAAACTAATGGTAAATGTGATTCACGCGATGATAGTCACAGGGAAATTCAACGGTGAAGAAGTTCTCATTTCGATGATCCCAACCAATATGCTATTCAAGTATAAATTAATTCAATTTTCAATTCATTCTGCATTCGCCATAATGATTAGCAAGTCACAAGGTCAATATTTGAGTATTTGTAATTTACATTTAGAAAATGAATGTTTTTTTTTTATGGTAAATTGTAAGTGGCATGTTCACGTGACGGCAAACGGACGTCTTTATTTGTTCTTTCGCCTGACAACAATAGGAAAAATAACATATATCACAAGTTAATTCACTGTAGACAATAAACCCGAAAGTGACTCATGCAGCAAAATACACAGATTCAAAAAATCATATATCTTGCTGATACGCCATTAAAATACTTAGTTTTGTGATTTTATAAAATTTTTGTTTATTTTATATCTATTATCGTAATAAACTATTTAAGTTGGTAAACTTTTAGTAATCGTTTTAATACATTAATAAAATCATAAATTAAGTTTAGCTAAAAATTAATATGACATTTATTAAGTGTTATGAGGTACGAAGTTCACTGGGTCAGTTAGTAAATAATATAGATGCTGGTATATTATTCTAATGTGAGTAACCGAAAACAAATATTTTTGACATTAGTACTTTTAACATAAGGCCACAGAATCATTTTTACATTTTATCATTTAAATATACGTATTATTTGTATTCAAGATACTTGGGGCCATTTAAAAAATGTAATCCGTATACTAAAAGATAATTCTCGAAACAGATGATATAAAATTAGATGCATATTATACTAACATTCTTTCATCTGAAACGGTCTCAAAGGATCATATGACACGACTTATCCGGGCCCACGTTCTTATCCGCCGCGCATTTAAGTCCGGGCACGGAGCGACATGTCACGACATGTCCGGATAAAATTATGTTAATTCACCGTACGCTGTACCGGTCAAACCGGTTACACGGGAATAGGGACGTCAGACGTCCTAGAACATTCCGATATATTGTATAAATGTTGTTCATTATAATACTTGAATAGATCTTTACTTTTATAGCATTGAAAGAGAGTCGTTGATGAGAATTATGAATGTTAATTGCCAAGACATCGGTATTTGTCACAGCATTTTGGCAGAACCCTGTTCGGAAGAAGCAAAGATGTTGTATGACCTTGTAATAATATCTCATCAACGACTCTCCTGTTGAAGCTCGAAAGAATGGGAAACAATGGGGCCGATATATTCAATAGAATAAAAGCTCCTAAATATAAGTAAAAAATATTAATGTTAAAACCGAGAAATTGGTAAGTTGATAGATTTTAATGTTAAGTAAATAATTCATTGCTTAAAGCATATTATGTTTGAATTTATATTCTGCTAAACGTTAACATTAATCGTTAACTAAACTCAATTCCACAAATGCCTTAAGTGGCCTAGACAATAATTTCGATATTTACACTGAATTGAGTTGCAGTCATTTAAAATAAAAAATAAAAACTTTTATATGGTCAGTGTTTATGAGAAATATAATTATAAAATTTGTTGCACATCCCTATACCAAGAAGTAAAAAATTAATCGTTACGAATTAGTTAAACGGTTGAGTAGGATCGCGATGCGGTTCGAATCATAATTAACCGGCTTACACTGGGTTTAACCGGACATTAGCGAGACGAAATGGCGTGGTTTTTACATAATTTTCGTACGCACTTAATCGGTTTTGTCATTCGAGTGACAGATCATTTTCGCAGTCAAGTATTTTGATTTGAATTTATTGATGTTACAATGATTATTAATGACACTGAAGACCTTGTACCCCTTGTAGGGATTTTTTTTTCTTGGAAAAGCTTTAATTGCCTTTCACGACAAAAATATTTTTAATTTGTTCCTACTCTGTTAAAAAATATATATAATAAAATTTACTTCTGTTATTTATATAATTCTTATATAGTACAGAAGCCCACGTTTCTTCGTTTGTATGGCCGATAGTATACTCGAAAACTATTCAACCGATTTACATGGTTCTTTCTTAAATGATGTGTGTCCTATAACCAGGTTTTAGTATATGTTATGTTACATTATTTAATACGATGGAACAAGTTACGTGATTAAAATTAAATGAAGTCAATATAAAATCACTAAAAATAAAAAACATCTTGACAATAATTTTGTTCCTCACGCGGACAGAGACGCGAACACAGATATTGAATGTATTAAAACTACCTATTTATCTTTATATAAAGCTGTATGAAGGGTATAATTTATGATTATCCTTGACTAGAAAGGGTTTATATAAGTTGCCTCTACGTCACAAAGTATTTTGCGACGAGTTTAACTTGTTCCGAGTTTCTAGACAACAAGTTTGACAATTTAAGCCGTTTATATCTTTATGAGCAAACAGATGACGTTCATAAATATACTGCGGTGAACATTATTAAAGTCTACCGAGTGTGAGGCGCTTGCTGGAACTTAAAGAGGTGTATCAATTTAACGCGCGCCCGCTCGGCCGCGGCTGTAACATCGAACACCTGTGCCTCATCTCACATAGATTAAGATAAAATAGCAGTAAGGACGGTACGTATTTAAAAAAAACACTTTGAATAAAATGTTGTACTTATCAGAACATTATTTAATATTTTAAAGACTTATAATATACCATAAGCATTTCATTTCGAGTTATTTTTATCAAATAGAGTTTAGTGTTATGTCATTATGTACTAAAATCAATCGTATGTGACTTAATAGGATTTAAGGACTATGTTACACTTAGTAAAACATCGCACTGAAGGAGATTGTAACTTTCTATTAGTGATATGAATGTCAGAATCGAATCAATACTTCTATACATTATTTCCCATAAGCATAGTCATAAGTTTTACCGCACTATAATATTAACATAGATAATTAAGTTGACATTTTTCTTTTGATTTTGGCATATTTTGGGAACAGCTATTATATGTTATTGAAAATCTGTCGACAATCACCTGTTGGTGTGTTCCGGCAGCTGCCCTTTCGAGCCAGTCTCCCTCTAGGTTAAGCGTGACTTCTATCTTAGACCACATCATCATTTAACATCAGATGATATTGTGTTCAAACGTTAATCGATATATATATGTGTGTGTGTGTATATCCAGTTACTGAGAGGCTTTACCATAACAGCAGTGACTGTCGATGAATTGTGTATCTATCTCGATGGCAACTGTTATTTGTACATAGCAGTCATTGTGTCGTGCATCGAAAAGGAAAAAAAACAATAAACATAATATAAATTTAGCAATATAGATCTCATTTAATTAAATTCCGTAAGTACAAACCAAAACTGTTATAAAACTCTTCACACATATAATCCTCACTTTTGTTATAAATGAGAATGTGAGTTTGTTTGTTTGTTTACACTTTCACGCCTCAACTACTCCACCTATAATTTTGAAATTTTGCATACTCGTTATCAGAAGTACAAAAAAGGACACAGGGTACCTTTCATCCACAACAAAAAAGTGTTGTTCCCGAGGGATATTTCAAATTAACATGAGCGACGCCAAGGATAAAAGCAAGTAATTGAAGCAAGAAATTGTTTTTAAGTGCAGAATACGCATTATTAACCTTTATAGAGTTTATGATATTGAATTACAATTAAAAAAACTTTTTAAATTCATTGTGTTTTAGACAAATATTTTACGCTCAGCGTCCTGTCTGCATAATATAGATTCTATGCCAATATCGGCATAAATAAAAATATGCAGGTGAACCTGTTGGTAATAAATCTGCCTCAAAAATATTCCAAGATAAAAAAAATGGTTACTACGAAGGCGACCACCCAAGGCACGAGGGTATTGGCGGTGTCCTTGTATACATCGTACGATATCCGTTTCGGTTTTTAGGAATGCCCCCGTACCTGCAGCAGCTGTTCGTAATGTACCTGGAGGGGAGGGAGGTCGGAATGGTTCAGTGCGGGACTCTATATGGAGTTGGGGCCACTCTTGTGGAATATGGGCTACGACTGGTTGTTCTGCTATCTGGATGACACCCTAGTTGTAGCCCAGAAGGAGGATTGGGAAACATTGATGCTCCTGGCCACGGAGTTTAAAACCCTCGTGGTCGGGCGCATACGATGGTTGGGCCACAGGGTGGCCCTCGTCAAAACCGAGGCCCTACTATTTCATGGGCCTCGGCAAGGGCCACCGCCTCCCCAATAAAGGGGGACTGGCTGCCGGCTGCCACCGTTTATATATGGGAGTCGTGCGGTCGATGGCCGTCGCCGAAGACACCGTCCGGTATCTTCATATTACCCTCTGCGCCGTCATTATTCGCGCGTTGCGTAGTGTGGACGCAGGATACCAGACGGTGCCCTCGGCGTCGGCCTTCCTGCTCGCTGACTTCCTTCCCTGGGAGTGGGAAGCGGAAGTTCTTTCCGTCGTACATCGCTATACGGTGGCTAAAAAACGCCGGGGGAGCCTCCAGCTCCCAGGGAAATTGATGAGTTGAGGACAATGACCTGGAAAGATGAGCTAGAGAGGGGGGCAAGACCCAACGGACGCACGCTATGGCCGATATAGCATAGACGCAGTCCGTTCGGTCGTGCCGGAGTAGATAAGCAGGGAATGGGGCTCCCTGACGTTTCGTCTGGTGCATGTACTCCGGTGAGGGCACGGATATTTGATTAAAAAATATTTTACCATATACAAAATCGTGTTCACCCGGCCGAACAATGTAATAATACTCGTGGCGTCATGCTAACTTTATAATTTGTTTTTTTTTTATAAACATTGTGAGATACTGGAAAATACAAGAAAGATTCCTGAGTGCGCAGTATGCAGGACGCCGCGCCGCGTCGATCCGCGTCCTCTCTGAACTTTGAATTCAAGATATTACACTGAAGAATTTCTCCCGGGGAAAAATATTATGCGCGTTCCACTCGAAAAATCTGCCTTTGTTGTTAACCCAATAATAAATGTTATGAAATATTTGACAAGTTTAATGTTTTTTATACTCTCTTTTTCGACAAATATTTAGAATTAATTTATATTTATTAACTAGCTAGTGCCCGCGACTTTTTTTTGTGAAATGTTTTGTTTTTCCTTAAGGAATACCTTTTTCATCGAGATTAATTTTGTACTGTCTTTTAATAACTTTATCTTTTCTTTTAATTTACCTCAAAGATTTCAGTTATTAAAAGATTCACACAACCACATCGCTAACAACTTTTTCGTAGTCTCAGAAAAGGACACTTGTTTCCTTTTCTATCATTAGTATAATGTGTTAATACAAAAATAGACTATAATTAAATTTAAAAATTTATCCGTGTTAATAACCGAAACAGCTAGACTGATACTAACGAGATTTTAATAAGCAGATAAAAAATTTCAAACTGTATAACATTACGTTTTTTCATAGAAGCTAAGCAGTATTGATAATAATAATAGGGAGGTAATAATAAGTAGTAATAATATTCGTTCAAGAGGACAGGCGAAGGAGTTAATCCGTACTGCCAATTCTGAAGTTGTCATTATAGGTAATTGTTAAGTATTCTTTAGCCAGTTTTCTTTTATGTCTAATTTAATATAAAGGCATAAACGCCAAATGTTTTATGTCAACTTTCGTACGTTCTTTTATAATTTCCTTTTTATCTTTTTAGTCTTCGAGTAATCATATAACTAAGTTATTCAAATATCTCCAAGCGTGGAGGTGATGGAAATCAAAGATAGGTATAAAATTATCAGGAAAAGTTAAGAGATCTTGTAGGGAGAGGTAATAATAAATCATTTAAAAGTTTGTAATTTTTTAAGTAGGAATGTCAATTAAAAAAATTGTTAAAAAAGATAACCCACAACACAGCAGTACTATTCTCAGAACTATATATCCCTAAGCGTTAACAAATAACACATAATATTATATGAACGGTACGTACACCACGTCATGCATCTATTGTTTAATAGGATGAAAATTAATCATAGAAAGGCGATTTTTTATAATTTTCTTGCTTTCGAACATCTGAAGTGAATACTGAGAATGTTCGTACAACCGTTTTGTAACAGTGTACGGATAAATAACTGTCCATCAAAGCCAATAAACGGTATCTGTTAGCGGCGGGAATGAATAAAATCCCGGTAAAAATCCCCGATAAAATTCCAGATGATACGTTTCACGTTGGCTACAAATTGAATTCTGGTGTTTAACTATCGGTCATTTTAATTTTTAAATATCCATCGTTCTGCCGCGAGTAACAGAGATTGAGAAAGTCGCTCATTCATATTATTTCATTGATATATTGCTTGCAATATTAATGGAAATTAGCATATTGGCAAACGAGTTGCATTATTTTATATGATCACTAGCGGCCCGCTCCGGCTTCGCACGGGTATAATATATATAGCCTATGTCATTAACTGAAAAAAATATTAAAATCGATCGAGTAGTTTTGATTTATTCATTACTGCCCGTGGCCCGCACGCGTTCAATTTGGAGTAACCTCAAAAATAGCAGTATTTCTCCACTTTTTAATTTATATTATTATACATATTAACCTTCCTCTTCAATCACTCTTTCTATTAAAAAAACCGAATCAAAATCCGTTGCGTAGTTTTAAAGATTTAAACATATATAGGGGCAGAGAAAGCGACTTTGTTTTATACTATGTAGTGATTTGTCTAAGTACGTCACAATAAGCAATAACCTTAAACACAAATTTACTATTATTATTAACAAGGAAGATGATACTCGAACACACTTTACTTGCTGCTTGTCAGGTAATAGAATTAAATTCCACATTACAAAGACAAAACACACTTACTTAATTCAAAATATGTTATAGAAAAACCTATTTAATCAAGAATTAGTAGTTCGCAATTTGAACCTCATAAAGCATCGAAGAATTTATCCGAATATGAACTAAATAATCCACATTTCTAATAACAGAAAAAAATGTAGCATAGAGGCAACTGGGACCTCAAGAACAATGTGGCGATAAACAGATAGTTTCCACATATAGAAAACCAATCAATAAACAATGTATTGAAACATAGTTAGACATCTAGAGAAACGGGAATTCATACAGAATGTTGAATGTAACGTTTAAAGTTTTGGTAAATTCTCTACCAAACGCCTATTCGGCAAACCATCGGACTGTCATAGTAGCTTTTGAAATCTACTTTGTTCAATATTAGAAAAAATAGTGTAGAATTTTCATTAAAGCGATAATGCCTCGGTGGTTAGCGTGTTCAGACACTGCATAGGTCGACGTAGGTTCGAGCCTTTACGAATGAGCCGGTGATTTTGGTGAAAGAAAACATCGTGATAAAACCATAAGAAGGGATTTTTTGTAAACCCGAATGGCTAGATACAATTTGAAAATCTGTCGCCAAGCACTTACAGATGTGTTCCGGCAGCTGCGCATGAAAGCCAGTCCTTTTAGATATAGCATATTTACTATCTTGGACTTCATTATCATTTAACATCAAGTAAGATAATCTCACCATAAGTTTGACCATAAAGTCAAACGCTAAAACCGATAAGGAATTAAAGAAAAGACGTTCTAATATTGATGTTCATAGAGTCTGATATTCTACATCGAGAAGGCGGCCAAGTGAGTGTAGAATCAGTCTTTTCAGTATATGTTTATAGTTCTGAGCTTTAACAATCAGTTTGTAATAAAATACTTTTGTAAATCTGTCTGTGTACGTAACCAAAGTTACCTTACTACTTGTCCCTGTACTGCGGTCTCGTGCAATCAACGTATAGACCGACAACAAATATTGCACTACCGACAGAACTTTTAATTAATTCTCATAGTACTGCAAAGCGAATATTGTTATTATTTACATACGTTATATATTAATTATAGTCGAACCTTTAAATTGGATGTTAAGCATATATTTTAACTAAGCGATTACAATTCCTTGCGTTTTGAATTTACCTACGGGTTGTAGTTATCTCACATGGGGTGAAGTATGTGAATTCTCCAAGATCGTGACACGTTCTATGTAGACTTAGATATCGCTGTCAAGACCAGATGCCGGAGAACACACGCGGTGTTTATGGGTTAATTTTAAATTTAATAGTGGTAGCTAGACAAGCCCTAATAAGCAATTAAAAATATACTACGGAGGCACCATGAGAAAATGTATCCTCGATGAAATCTCAACATCACTGTAGGCGAACCCGCGTCGGTTAATACGTTGTCCAAGGGTGGACACCATTCGCCCATCATTTAAACAACCATAATTCAGAATTCGCGTATAGTTGATAATTGAAATTAGTAACACCGATAATTCACGCTGTAAGTAAATTTCGTGAGGGAAAATGTAAACCCCAGAAATATTATTTATGGGTCCACCGTACGTAGGGAATATATAGAACTGAAGAGTTTTACGAGTTTAAATGGTCAGTAGGTCGTAGGCTAGCATGGCAGTTATGGCCGAAGCTTTTCCCGGGGCAGGGCTTTTTGCTCAGCAAGAGGATTCTTGGAAGCTCGCATTATCTAATTTCAAAATTCTTTCTTCAGACATGGAATTGGAATGGAATTTATAAACAAGAAAGTATGTGATGATGTATAGATGGTTGTTACTTTTCCACGCCGTCACCACTGAACTTATTTTAATACAACTGTACAGTAATATAACTTATACATAAGAATAACACATCCACACACAAAGAATGCCACCATTTATAAAGATCCAAACACAGACGAAGTTACAGGTGACCGTTAGTGAACTTACATGTCCTCTGTAGTTGATCCAGGCATATTAGATATCTGTTAATAACAACGATAAATTTCCCACCGAAAATTAGTATTAGCATAAAATTATAGACCGTAATTAAGCTTCCTAATTATTTTCTATAACACGCTACGGTAATATATGCCTAAACCCAGAATTATCGGTTATTAAACTGAAGATCCCGCCTTTATAATATAATAAACCCTTATTATTATTAGGGGGTGTTTTTGCGCTTGTGCCGATAGGGAGGGCAAACAACATCAATATTGCCGCTCGGGGACGACCTTTTCGCGTCCTAGGGTTGGGAAACGTTCTGAAAGATTTATCGACGTTTGAAAGTTGAGCTTGTCGAGAGTTAATTAGTTAACTAATTCATTAGCACGTATTAAAATGCATAATAATGAGAATTACAATGTTAAAAGTCATGAAAAATCTTCCTATATTTTTAGAAGTAACTATCTATATTAAAAAAAAACTCTCAAAACACTCTTGTGAAAAGAGTCTCGTAAAAGGTAATACTTTTTAAATAAAATAGGGGTAGAGAATATTTTTATTATATGACACTAGTTGGTATCTGCTACTTTATATATTTGTAGATCAATTGTGGCCGTTTTTGTAGTTATCTTTTATGGAAATAAGTTGTAATAAACTCTCTATTTGCCTTTGGTTAAGTGTCTGATTCTTGCCACCAAGCCCGGAGAAGGTAAGAAAGCCATTCAAGCTAACAGTATGTAGTCAATTCAAAGACATAATAAATATTATCTATCTGATAACAAAAATTATATTTAATTCGGTAGACTCATCTCGAAAATTAGCCCGAAGAGACCACAGATACTTCGATTTTATTTATATGTATAGATTAAAAACAATACTAACAAATACACTTATTTAAAAGTGGTTATTCGAAATTACAGAATATTAACATACATTAGCGAATTATAGTTTTCAGTTAATTTGAAACGCATAAATAAATGCAAGCTTAGACCACAAACTACCTTCAGGTGAAAACTCTTTTATCTCGCTTTTCGAAGCTAAGTAACGTTTATTTAATTACTCGTATAGTATCTACTGTGATATTTGTCGGTTTACATGACTACAATTACTTTCAATATATAAGTATATTTCAATGATAATATAACAGTATAAATTACATACTGAAATTAATTATCAAATTATTAGAAAATCTGGAAAACAAAATGTTAATATCGACAAATATTATAGAGATTGTAGTGCAACACTACAGGAACTGATGAAAGCGAGCGAGACATACGCTTAATGTTTATTTACTCTCTCACTACGGACAGTTTACTTACCATTTATTATTTTTATTGGACATTATATACTTAATTTATCACGACTTACTTTTTAACATAATGATAATCTATACGTATAGACTTCAAGAGATAGTTTGTTTTATTTTTGTTGGTTTGACGGCGCTGAGCTCTGTAACTACCAGAACCAGAACCAGAAAAGAAATTGCATCTTATAGTCTATTTATTACGGATTATTGTAGGCTATACAACGTAATGCTATGACATGTCGGAGATGAGTAATTAATGACAAAGTGTTGGTCGCATTATACGCTAAGAGAGTAAGAAATAATAGTGTTGGCGGATCGTGAAAATGAGGAAAGAAAAATCCAATACGTGTAAAACTGCGAGACGCACCTAATAATATTATACAATGTTGTAAAGTTTGTAAGATTGTAAAGAGTGTCTCACAATTTGTTGAGATACTCGGATAGTCTCATGTGTATAAACAATAAAACATTCGAATAACGGTAAGCCAGACCTCGTAAGTGTTATTATTCGCATTTTCAAATCGGAAACAATAATTGTAAAAAATTTTAGTTGTAGATAAATATCGCCATCTTCGTGCTGTCTCGGTATTATTCCCAGATCTATTACATAGGGACGGGAACAGAACTTTTACGATTTTCAATTAATCTTTGTTCGATTTACATATACCATAATGCGAAATCTACACAAAATATACTATATTATGTATTTATTTATTACATAATTATTACATAATGTATTTTTAACCACATAGCTTCTTCTAGACGTTATTTAATGTAACAAAAAATATGCTAAAATCTAAACAAAGAATACGCCTATGACTAAGAAAAAGATTAATGTAAATTAGTTCAGTGGTTTTCGAGTATTAACCACACTAACAAACAGACATTCAAAGAGATGTTGCTTTTATAATATGTAGGGATGTATTTTAGTATAAACAAATATTAATACATATCAAATGAGTAGATTAAATAAGCAAATTAAATGCTAGTAATAAATGAAATAGATACGTGGTTTATGCCTTTAGCATTTTTTATAAAGGCAAAGGAATGATAATAAATATACTTATAGAAGACTAGAATAGGTATTATAAGAAAAAATATTTAGATAGAACAATTATAAAGCGTCGAATAGTTCAACAACAAGGCTCATATTTCGATAAAAGTGAAATTTGTAACGAATTCCCGACGCGACGTAAGGACATTTTAGCGACCAACCTTCAAGGCTTGAAGTCACAACTCGAAAACTGATATCTCACCAAAAATCCACTGATGCGTTTCAGTAGATGCACTTAAAACTTAACTAACAAAACTACATTCAAAAGCGAATCTAAAACTCCATAGAACATATTTTATATACATTCATTATATATAATTTATATTTCATTACAAAAGATTTAAGCAGAGTACAGAGGCGATCTCATAAATACCACGCGGTACATTACACGAGGCCGTTTATCCCATCTTATATTAAGTTTTATCTTTCTACTTTAGTTATAATTCCTCCGAGATACTCGGTATTACATTCAATCTAAACTAAGATAATATAAAGTTTAAGAGATTGTTTGTTATTTTTTTTGTTTGAACACGCTACACTTATCTGCAGAACTATAAATCACAATTGTATAACTTATTTTTGAACTTTTGATTTTGAATTTGAACACATTTGTTGTGGGTCGTTATATACTGTATAACATCTCATCGTGTCCTTTAGGAATTGAGTAATTACCATACAAACTATCTTTTAGAAAGTACGTGTGTAAAAGTGCCGAGCAATGTGAAGGCACAGATGTTAAAATTTAAATGCGAGGGAAACCGCGAGGCAACTTTAAAACTTTAACGTTGTTAAAGCTATTGAAATAAGTAATTATTTCTTCATTCATTCACGATGTACTTTATGTAACACGATAAAGTAAAAGCGGTTTTAAACGCATTGTTACGAAAGTCGCATCACTAGCGCTCATGCGACATCGCGAGAGATGTGTTACAAATGGACCACTTATGTCAACCGTGTAAAAACTTCGTAGACGCCGAGCGAACGGCGCCGCGCAGAGGTACCCGTAAGCTTCTAACCGATGTACGCCACGATTTGAATAATGCATCTAGTTTTTCTACCGACGTGTGGATTTGGTTTCTTTGAACGACTGTATTTTTCTCGTTCACCTGTACAAGGAAATGAAATCTCTACAAAAGAAATCTTGTACCTTCGACAACACGTATCGTACGAACCATTTCAACTCGGTCCTCGAGCATCGTATCATCGACTGACGATAGTTCTGTTTGGTGTTATTATTGCCTATAGGAGGCAGTGGTCACCTAACATCACGTGCTCTGCACGATTATTTGACAATAATATTTTTGTCAATGACTAATTTTAGTACACTCTATTCGAACATTTTTTTTGTAATTTTGCTGAGTGTAGAGGATTAAATTTTTACGCTTCTTGTGAAATTCGTCGAATTTCCAAACCGTTTAGACGGTGGTGACTGTCGAAGGATATTTTTTTTTTACTCAGTGAGCTCCTTTGCGAAATATTTATATAATGAAAGTTTAATTTTTGTACTCAGGATCTGCAGTCGGAGATCGAGAGCCACCGGAATGTGTACGCGTCACTCACGGGCACCGGCCGACGGTTACTGGGCAGTCTCTCGTCGCAGGAGGATGCCGTCATGCTGCAGAGGAGACTTGACGAGATGAATCAGAGATGGCACCATTTGAAAGCCAAGAGTATGGCGATCAGGTCGGTATTCATTTTTTATAGAGGAAAGCAAACAATACATCAAACAATTTTTAAATGTGAACGCAGAAGAAAAACAGTTGTTATTACCGACTGTACTCAACATTATTTGACCATGATAAATAATTTTAGTAGTGTTGTACAGTGTTAATGCCGTTATTTTCACCTAAAACCTTATTTATATTTATAACAATGGGTGTTGGTTTGGTATATATGTCTGATTAATAAACTTCAACATAGTTTAACCGATAATAATAAAATTGTTACACACCTAAGTGCCAATTCGTGAAGAAGTTTTTATTGTTATCCACTTTACTCTCGTTTGCCACTAGGTGGCGCTTGGTTATATTATATTGTTATTAACGTGAAATCGGCTATTTGATCGTTAAATGTACTTTCTTGTATAACAAAATACCGTCACATTTCAATCGTTAATGCTTTTATATGTTAGGTTATATAATCAAATGTCAATAAAATAGGCGGTGTATTAATCAAAATTGTCGATTAACTTATAAACGCCTGCCTAAAAAGCAACATGACTGTCCTACAGAAGTAATGCAAGAAATACATTTAGCGAAGAGCCGACGCCGGACAATATAGCAACTACCATACAATAGGTGTAACACTCGTAATAGTCACAGTAAGCATTCTGCCATGCTGGGATAAAAATAAAACGAAACAAATGTAGAATATTAAAATTCTAAATTAAGGTCAAATATTCCTGAGGGTACAACATATAATCACAATTAAGTAATATATGTACTTGCTGAAGGTTTTCGTTTTGAAAATATTTCCCCCAAAAGCACGGTTATTAATCAAGCTAATTCAACATGACGAAACGTAATGGAGACGCAGGCGGTGTGCCGCGGCCAGTACGGCGCACCGCTGCGACGTCGGACGGTAATGTGATTAGCGGGCAGCGCCGCGGGCCAGCGGTTTACCCTGATTGGCAACTAACGCGAGACAGTTGCTAGCCGGACGGTTATTCAGTTACCGTTTCGAAGTGTTAACTTTAACTCGTACTGTCTATTTACATAAAATTATTTATTAGAAACACACAACGCGCATTGCGATTACAATATCGTGGGAATTTTGGTTTCGGCAGTTGTTATTTGCAATTATTATACGAAATGAACCCAAAATTGCATCGGATTTTGATGAAATGGTAGACAAAAATAGTAAAATATTTCGTCTTTTAAATAAATGAAATAAGAAATGTAATAAAGAAGTTTTCGACATTCTCGCATAGTTACTAATTTAATGTAAACTGATAACAGCTATGACTTAGTTAAAGTAAGACATCGAGAGAAAATTATGTTCCGTTGAAAAATATACTCATAATTACCACACTGTAGTAAGAAAACACTAAGAACTAGATTTTGTATGCCTTCCCGCCCACTTTCAGTGTCCCGGCAGAAAAGTAATTCGCACAGAAAAGTATTCGGCACTGTGTTTGTATCTGCAAACATTTTTGAAATTCTTGGTATCAACTTTATAACGCTCAGACAGACATTCCGCAAGACTCTAAATATTCATATTATAATGACTATCCTGTATGTTATCCTATCACAAGTAAACCTCTAAGCCGATCGTATCCAAATTTTATTCTGAGATAAATTGTAACCTGGAGAAGAATATAGGCTACTTATCGTTGTAAATACACCGAAAAACTTGTAGAAGAAATCGCGGTAAAAATTATAAATATTATCATCGCCTTCATAAGCGAATCTAGAAATTTAGCTAATTCATTTATACAAATTAATTAGTACGTTATGCAACACTTCTAACTTGATATATCGTCTGGTCCTTTGAGTGCATAGCTCAGATACCGAGCGACGACGGAATAACCCGAATTGCCTTCGGCTTTTATCATACAGGAATGTTTCCGCCCGTAGAGGCTTAGTCTCAATGTAAGCGACGATGAAAATCCTCACCGCGAATAACATTATTTGGATCTAGTAAAATCCGATATATTTAATAAGTCCTACGATTAATTCCAAAGGTCTCAAGTTTAAAGACCGATTTTGTGTCATAATTACAATTGTTATTTCTGTGTCTCGATGCTAAAGAGGTTTTTTGCATATAATTATTCGTATTTTTTTATATTACAAGTTTCATGGATAAATAGTATTACGTTCATACGATATCAAAAGACATTGGTTTAAATCATACGAGAAGTCTAATATGTACTCTGTGCAATGTTCTTCAATTAGTTTTGTAATAGAAAATACTAATATTTACAAATTTCACAAGCAAGTGCTAACCATTTTTTCCACATTGTTGCATAAAATAATATATTTTCGTATTAAGAACTGTGTACAACAGAGAAAAAGCCCGATGCAACCCTTATTTTCTTATTCCCAGACATCATACTATGTTACTTTCACAATAATTAAGACGAATCAGACGACACATCATCTGTTAAAATCCATTAATCCTTGTAAGGTACAGAGCCTGCTAAGTAAATATTCGGCAAAAAGGTGTTTGTATTATTGAAGTTCTGAAACGAATCAAATACGTTTCATTCGGGCAAAGTAAATGTTATTATTGATATAAACATTATGTAGTAAAACTACTATTCAATAAAGATAAAACACTTTAATAAGATTTCGCACTAAACCAACTGAGGTAACAGTAGCGCGCATAAAACTGATTTTTATAGTCCATTTTACAAGCGATAGCGGAGCGATAAAACTTTTTACAACCCTCTAGTTACCAGGTTATGTTTGCGCATGGTGTTATGTGTATTTCAAAGCTGTAAAAAGTGCTTGATACATTATCGAATGTACATAAAAAGTTGTTATGTTACGGTCTTAGTTTGATTTATCTTATTCCGAGTTCTCACAAGTTAATTTTTTTTTAATTACTTTAATTCACGATAATTGCTGTCGGTGAATATTTATGAATATAATATTTATTGTTACACTTAAGAATGTTCTGTACATTTTTTTTAAATTCTTGGTTTAAATTATGTTTACAGTAAATTAACTAAAAGTATGTGCAAAGAAAGACAATTTAACTATTTGTATTTTATGAATAGACCTTAAAGAACACCGACACTCTTTGTTATATTACATTAGAACAGTGTCTGTCTATGCGAATTTTAGTACTTGTGTATTACATTCGTAAGTAAGTAATATTTTAATTTAGTTATGTAGGCATATACGCAAGAAAACAAACGTAAAAAGTATTTTTACCATTCTGCTTATATAAATTTCTTTTCATTTCATTAAAATGGTTCAATTAGGTAATTATTTTTAATTGTAGCTTTCTTTTGTTTGTGGCTTTCAGTCCTTTAATGAGCCATTTGGCTTCAATTTATATTCTGATTCGTCACTCTGGTGCACATACCTATATTGCACGATTGCCAGAACCATTTAGATTACCTAACAATGAGCATCACCAAAAAAGATTGCTTCCCAGAGCTATCCAACTCAAGTACCCTTTATATGATACAAGCGGCCCGCTCCGGCTTCGCACGGGTATAAAATGTATAGCCAATGTCATTCACTGAAAAAATGATTAAAATCGATCCAGTAGTTTTGATTTATTCATTACTGCCCGTGGCCCGCACGCGTTAAATTTTGGAGTAACAGTATTTCTCCGCTATATAATTTATGTTATTATACATCTAAACTTTCCTCTTCAATCACTCTATCTATTAAAAAAAACCGCATCAAAATCCGTTTCGTAGTTTTCAAGATTTAAGCATACATAGGGATATAGAGATAGAGAAAGCGACTTTGTTTTATACTATGTAGTGATTTGATAACTGAACCGGATAAGTGGAATTCAATTGCATCCTTGCATTAGCACTACATTTTGTCCTGGTTATTGCTTCCATATCGTTTAAAATACGTCATTAACTTCAGATTTTTGCACATATAACTGTTTTAAGGAATGATAGGTTACGATAAAACATATACCAGCTAACAGTGGGACCACACCCGAACATAGTAAAATGCGATCTGCATGCGTCGTGCCGTAAAACAGGACTGTTTAGTGATTTCATCGCGGAATAAAGCAAGATGGCGTCGTTTAAAATCACTTTATTGCCGCATTTTATGTTCGGGTACTAGATAAAATCGTTGCCTCGGTTTTGTGGCACTTCAGATGATTGCTCCACCGTTTGCTTTGGTACTCCGTGAATTTATTTAGTTGTCGATACTTATGTGTTTTTTGTAGTTGCCTTTTTAATTACACTCTGAAGATTGCAGAAAATCGATTTTAATTATTTTAGAATGACTTGCTTTTGCTTTTAAATTTATTTCATATCATGGTAACTGAAAAACATAATGTTTAAATATATCGGAACATTTATTCGGTGTACGTAGTAAGCACATACGTTTTTCTCACAATGGACCTAAATTGACTAATTTTAAATTAATGAATAGCTGACAGAGAAGAAAAATGTGTTAGGAAACCTGGTTACTTATGTTATATTGGGAAAATACAGAACTATGTCATAGCGTGTGTAATCGACAATATCATATGTATGGGACGTTATGGGCTGGAATACCGATTAACTCCGTTTCTTTCTTCTGGAGGATATCTTTATTCATACATAAGACTATTTAAACCTGTTACTATTACTCTTATGATATCGACACAAAATATTATTTGTAAGCCCTTTTATATCGAAGATCAAGTATTAAATTTAAAATGACTGACAGCTTTTTCTTGGAACTGACCACACTGTTGGCTTGTTAGGGCCGCTACAGTTTCACCTGACTACTGCTTGCAAATCTTAACAATTATATAACATGCGTAATCAATAAGAAAGGGTAGTTTGATATTGCTTCCTGAGATGTTATCAATGAAAAAAATGTCGGAAACGCGGCTAATTTTCTAGAAATCTATCGGTGACATTTAATATATAATCCTTCCATATATACATAATATTAAAGCTATATTTTATCATGTATTGTTAATAAAACAAGTTATTGAATACTAGTCTAACTGGTACAATCTCTGTGGAAACTTTGTTGCCCTATTGTTTATTTTATTTTTATTTATCATCAATAAATAAATAAATTATAAGAAATAATTTTTCTCTAATCAGGATCTGAATAAAAAAACAGAAATTATTTTTACTATCCAATATCAAGATGAGTTTATGATTTTTAAATTTGTTATCATTAAAAACATTTGTTTTTAATGTTGCGTAATGAAATTATTACATAACTAGCTAATTTTGTAGGCATAATAACATTTATATTTAATTTAAGTATAATAAACTTTCAAGCGAAACTCATTATAAGGTTTTATTGTTGCTAAACATTGAAAACATTAATTTCAGTATAATCTATATAAGTACCCTCGTATTTCTCTTCGAGTACCAATGCATTCGCATTCAGTAATAAAGTTTAAGGATCCAGTTACAGTGCAATAGTCTTAAACGTGGATAAAGATTAAGAGGATACGGTGTAGTGATGCGACGCAATAAACTGTCGATGTTTTTTTTTTAATATTTTACTACAAACTGCACGAAACTCGTTTGCTTTTGTACCTTTATATAAGGCGACACAATACATTATCTTTGTGTAATAATTGTGCAGCGCACACCAAGATAGCTCTAAGATGTTAGGATTTTTTCCGACATACTTTATATGTACAGTCATGTTATGGATAATTTAACAGATATCTTCATAAATAAGTTATATTGCTGTAAAGTTATATCAACATCTGTCCAATACTTTTTGCGTGAAAGAGTAACAAACATCCATCCATTTAGACAAACATTCACGTTCATAATGTAACTTAATAGTTTTTTAAAAGAAGCTATTTTTGTTAAATCTATTAAAATACTCTGATGCTTATATTAAATTAGCAAATCGCTTCGTTTTCGTAATAAGCTTAAAGTGATGTTTTAGTGCGATTTACACTCGGACTATCCAATCGATTTTTTGGCCTTCGAAATTAGTATCTCATCAGAATCGAAACAGATCAATTAATCACATTACACCTTTCGTTTCGTAGTGCATTTATTTTAAAAAAATATCGATAAATTGAATACGTATATAATTTCTCATCTCTATCGTCTTAAAATACATCACTTGTGTTTACAATACTCTAACAATGGTGGATACGGTTGTATTGTGCTTGTGTAACGCGGGCCAAGTTTTTGAAGTATGTACCACGGCCACAAGGAGGTTAAGAGGTTTCGGAGGGCCACTATGAGATACGAATTCTAGATAAATAAAATTTTTATTAAAAGAAATAATAGATGGATTATATTTATGAGTCCGTGTCCGACTGGACTACAACCATCATACATTAAGTGTAACATATGCAGGAATGGCACGCCTAACCGATATTTCATATATACGGTATTTAAACGTTGTGGTTTCTCTACCCATCAGAATCGCTACTAATTTGCACATGTTGGTGAATCCACCACAGTGACTCTCTTTTGTCTTAATACTTTTCAGAATCGGCCATTAATTGTCTACCTGCACAGAGACTTGTAGGACGGCATGACAGTAGTAATTGGCCGGTGGATCATAAATATGATAGTTGCTGTTATTTTAGAATTACACGGTTCAAGTATGTTCACATATAGTGGATTTTTTGCCTTTATTCAAACTGAGTTAATTTAGTTGAGTTTAGTTTTCAGACACGAAATAAATGTTTAAGTTGGTGAGGCACACATGTTCCATATGTGTAGTTTAGAAACATAGCCCAAACCGAGGTTCGGTCACTTTGGCACTCTTGAGCCTATTGCCAATCGGTTTTGTGCCTTAAGCGCTTCCCTTAGTAGTCCGGTGAAGCTGTGTAGGCCAATAGCGTAGACAATTTGAAAAAAAAAAGAATTACACTCTTCTTACCATAACGCACAAAGAAGCCATGTTCGACAAAAAAGAAGACTCAAAATGAATTGTATTCTGTTAGTATTTAAGAATTTGTGATCTGTTACAGAAACCGCTTGGAAAGCAACGCAGAGCATTGGTCCGCTCTACTTCTATCATTACGCGAGCTCACCGAATGGGTGATCAGAAAGGAAACTGAGCTGAACGCACTCGCGCCTCCTAAGGGTGATCTGACTGCATTACTCAAGCAACAGGTAAGACTTATCCAAATTAATCTGATATGAACAATCGAAATAGATTCGCGATGTCAATTATAAGAAACATTCCAAGTTTGCGATGACTCCCTCATTTGTATTCAATTGTGTGTTAAATACAAATTTTACTTTAAGCTATTTCCGTGGTGTCCCTACTCGCCCTAATATCGAAACACCCTAATTATCGAATTATATTCAAAGAAAACGAATTTTCCCAGAATCTATTCTGCAATCATTTGAGACAATCAGCGAAGTCGCGCGTTAATGGACACCAATTTAAGTCCAATACGCTACGATTAGGTGTCTAATTTAAAGCTCGGTGATGCGGCGAAGACACTTTGCGACTTTTCAAAATGGTCTTTCATAGCGATAGCTGTGTATACAGTATATAGACAGTGTTAGCTGAGTGTAATGCTGCGTTGTGGGTTCCAAAGTTAGAATATAAGTCTCGAGGGATATAAATCATCAGATTCTGAAGCTCTCGATATCGTAACTAGACAAGATTACTCCTATACTACTTTTTATATAGTCTTCAATAAGTTGTATTCGGTTCTCAGGATGACCACCGTGCGTTTAGAAGACAGCTGGAAGACAAACGGCCAGTGGTGGAGAGTAACCTGCTGAGTGGCAGACAATACATAGCAAACGAGCCACCGCTCTCTGACACCAGCGACACTGAACGTAAGTCGAATATAAATATATATATTAGCCATCCGTCCAACACATTTGGCAATACTTAAGACATAAATTTGAGTAAACTTAACACAACTGTGTCTTTGAACATATTCGTATATATATTCATTCATCTAAATAGCAGTTAACCGAAATTCAAAATTTCATTATTAGACCATCCTGGTTACAATGATTAACTCACTCTTGAATGTTATGAATTGTAAAGAGCAGCTATACTACGTTATTAAGCATTTATATCTTAGTAGCTTTTGCTCGTTGTTTCGCTTGTGTTAATGTAAATGTGGTCTATTCCTCTGGAGCAATACATTTTTTCTGGCCGACAGGTACCTTATGTCCTTTTCTTTACACCTGACAACGTCTGTGGAAAATGTCACGATGATCGGTTAAGTAATTACAACGTGCAAGCGTAACAAATAAACAAACTCACATTCATATTTGCAATATTATTAAGGATTCGATACATACAATGCAGCGCGTTGACTATTCGTTAATTTGAATGACTAACCAGGGGCCTTGTAGCAAAATTCACAGGCACAACCATACGCAACTAAGATTTTCGGAAATATCGAACATTCCTTAACGAGCCGTAAAGTGTCTAATTAATCCAAATAATAACTCACTAGTCGTGAACGCATATACCGGAATAAAAAATGTAAATTCAAATTCTAAACTTAGAATAATAGTGTAGAATTTTTAACGATAGCTTGGATAGCTCTCACATCTAAAAAAAACAGGTTACTTTAAACTCCTATTTATTTCCAGATTTAGCGACGGCTATATACATTTTTATAATCTATAGATTATAAAAGCATATGTTAGTTAAGTATTAACACATGAGATGTAGAAAATTAAAATACATATTTTCACTTGAGTAAATAGTATTTCATAGTGTTATTACATAAAATAGTGCCGCTGGTTAACACTAATATAGTATAACCCCGTTAATTTAATCAATGTTACGTCAGAGATGCGCAAACCGACGGACGTTCCGATCTTATACGCTCTAATTCCCATTGTAGTAGCAAATTGTGGCTCCATAGATTTTACCTGACAAGCCTACATATTGTCCTTGTCGTCCTATGTTTTCGACTCAGTAATACCAGTAACAGTTTTTTAGGTAATAGTGTTAGGTTTTATAACAAATTCCCAAAGCATATTACCTATTTGCCGAGCTATCAGTTAATGCACCATATCAAGCGGGTTTTGGTGTCAAAAGGCTATTAAAGAGTGGATCAATATGAGAACGATGGTGATGTCTGGAATCGACTCCTCTCTATGTATCCACTAAAATGATTATAACGTGAAATGTATTTTAAATATACATCTATATATGTTAAAAAGATAAACCCGAACGAATTTCTGGCCGGTTCTTCTCGATGACTGGGTTATTTTCCGAACCGGTGGTAATTTTGACGTTCATGAGCGCCTTCCTACGGCCTAAATTAAGAAAAGTATTTTTTGATTTTTTATTATAATAAATCCTGATAGAAATGCTTTCGTTTCTGCGATTTGATTAGGTCCTTTTTATTTGGAATTAAATGACAATTTGTTAGGAAAACATAAAGAGGTAAACCTAGAAACGCTTCTGACTTTTAAATGATGGACTCAGAGGGAGTAGGTAACCAGAATCGCAATTGATATAAACACTAGGATTGCAAATCTGCATACCCTGCATTACAACGTCGTCGGGCTCATGCCGACTATTATTTAAACACGCTCTTCGACCATTAAAAAATCTACGCAAATCCTGCATAAGTTCAAGAGTAATAGTAGAAAAAATATCAGCAAAGTTAAAGTCATCAATTAACTTGCATAATCCAATAGCTTATAATTAGGTCATTGACAAAAGGGTTCCCTAATTTATTAAAGGAGAATTATTACTCCAATTATATGTTATTCGTAGTACCATCAATGCCTGTGTAGGGAAGGGTTTGTTAACACACACATACCTACTGACAATATTTAACGTTATTATGGTTTAATCATGATTTCTTCATTAAATTGATAATCTCTTCGTGATGTACTCAACGCTGGTCGACTAGGCAGGAAATTTTATAAAACGCCGCAATTACTATAAAAACGAATTAAATGTAAACGGATCAAATGTAATATTTAATATACGTAGCATCGGCTAAAACGGCCTACCGCGTAAAACATAATATCGACCGATGGCAATCAATCGGGCAAATTAGCCGTTGCTAGGGGAATGATTGATCATGCAATTTCATCGCCTTGTGAATTTAAATCGGCCTGATTTGAGCACAGCGCGCCGCTCGCTGCCCGCTGCCCGCTCGCTGAACGTCCCGGGCACGGAATTCGCAATTAGTGCACGCTGTACGGTTCTAATTGCGTTCTCCGTTCATTCATTCCATCATTCATTCACTCGTTCGCTCTTCGTTTTAGATCGCTGGTCTTTAATATTTGCATTGTCATTTGTTATTTGCTTCCATCATTCGACAAGGATTACATTATCAGGTAAAATATTACCTTACAATGGAATCGCGAAGATGACGCTATTGGTTAAGTTGACAAATGATAGCAAAAATGTTAGCAGCCAATAATTTCAGCACAGTAAACGTCATCTCTTCAAGTATAAAATAAAATATTAAAATGTCTAATATCCACAATTTTGAATAAACACGAGTATTAGATATGCTAACCATATATATAGTAAAATTTTTACAATCATAATTATAAATAACAATTCCAGATCTTTAATTATATTGCTAAGATAAATTCCAAGTCAAGAGTTTCAGTAGTTTTTTTTAAAGAGCTATAACATTAATAATTATTACTTAGTGTTTCGCACCTACCAACCCTTGTCATAATTAGCAGAAGGTATGCGTTTCTCATTATGTAAGTCAATAAATGTTAATTCCTTTACTTAAATTACTTATTATTAAACCAAATTACTACTTAAACCCTGTATTGCTATATGGATTAATGCATCTATACATATTTTATAGATTAAGTACATTATAGGGTCATATCATGCTCTGATAAAATATTTATATTGTGTTTAAAAACTCGGCCCCTTCCAATTATTCGACCACGTTCAGTAAATACCGTAATAATCTGAAACGGTCACCTTATCAACGGCAAATATACTCGTGAATCGGTGTTTATCGATAAAAAACGATCGTGACCGAGTTTCGGGGCGCAAATGTGTCCGTTACGGCCAACGGTCCGGTCGTAAATTCGAAAATTGTAGCGACCAACAGCGGCCGGGTACTTCACTTTCATTTATTAGGGCTGCTAGTAGATGAATTTTTTCTAGGTTTTACTAGCGGCCTCGCTCGTCTTAATGTAAATTTAGTCTATTCCTCGGGGACAGTACATTATTTTTAATGGAAAGCAGGCTGTGGTCTTTTCTGTAAATTTAACAACGTATGAGTAAAAAAATCATGATTATTGATTGATTATTTAAGGCGTAAAAGTGAAACAAATAAAAAAAAACTAACATGCATATTTATAATATTAATCAGAATATTTGTCTCTTTTATTGTATTCATTATCAACAAATTTGTGATATTACTATCAATTGCCCGCGTCTTCTTCCGCGTTAAATTCCAATATAAAACATAATAAGCCGCCCAGTACCTACATTGTCACGTCACGCGATTCGCGTCTTGTTACTTCTTTCTCACTTAGCGTACTTTCTCACCTACATTTTCTTCTATGGTAACTGATCCGCTCCTAAAGATCGTAGCGCCCTGTTTATAAGCTTATTATTTAAACAGAGTGTAGAAAACTAAACAAATAGCAGGTTCAAATGAGAAATCTTTTGGACTTTATAGTATAGACGTTAAAGAACATGACAGCCCTAGAGGAACCCTTATAACATCGGACAGTCATTTTTATCGACAAATGAGCTCGAATATCGAGTACAACGCATCGATTTACTTGACGAGGAACTAACTTGCTACTATTTTACTCACTTTGTTTTGACTTCGTTTCTCAATTTTTGTTATTGTTATATTATAGACCGGATGTCTCTTTCTGTCTTGATAAAATATGCACTATGATATTAGGAGGAAGGTTAGCGAGCACTCTAAGTTAAAAGTTTCTCATTGAAGTTACCCATGCATACAATCATCGGCATATTTTATAAAAAAGAATATATTTATGGTGAATAGCTATCTTCTAACATGTAAATAAAATATACTAATTCTTTTTTATAATGATAATTGTGTACGAGTTGCATATCTAGTAATCGCAACCCTTCATATAGATGGTTATCTATTTATCTTTGTTAGATATTTTACTAATGAACAAACTACAATATCAAGATTATTGTCAAGCCAAGCAAGAGTATTGTACGCCTACGGTTTCGCTCGCGTTAATGTAGATTTAAACTATCCCTCGGGATCAATACCGTTTTACTTTATGGCCTTTCTGCAACCCTGATAGCGTGTATTCCTAATTTTGTAATGACCAGTTCAGGAGTTAAAGCAATACAAGCGTAACAAACAAACTCACAATAGCATTCATAATATTAGTTAGGAGTCTGTCATAAACAGTTGAAGTGGTGATACAAGCGAATTTATTGCATGCATTTGAAAACTCGACGTACTCTGTGATATAGCGAGGGAAAAATGTTACTAAAGATATTAAAAAATTATTTTGTATTACAAATATTGCGGTCGAAAAAAATATCCACAAACGTGATGTGCCTCGTTCACTCCCGTTATGATTACTTTCCTGCGCATTTGAATTCACTGTGAACCGTATTTTTAACGAATTGTAAAGACATATAAGCGTTTATAATAATTAATACATTTATTTTTTCATGCTCGTATTTATTTACAATATCGTGTTGAGTTTTCAATTATTCTCTTACCAGCCTTTACGCGCGGTTTCGCTTTCGTAAATGCAGATTTTGAAAACAAAATACCGCCCCTGTTGCTAATAAATAATTTTTAAAGTCGGTTAAGTTATTTTTGAACCTATTCACTACAAAAAGAAACACAAATAATTTCTCTTTATTATAGTATGTATGCATTAATATTTGTTCTTCTTTCACGTTTGACGGGAACTACTTGTTATATGTGATTTACAATCCTGTTTTGTAGTAATTATAACTTAAAGGTAGCGTGTTCGAGCACCGTGTCGATCAACGTAGGTTCGAATATTTGCGAGTGATGCGGAGCTTTCAATGAAGGAGAACATCGTGATGAAACCATAGCATAGTGATAGGGTTTTTCCTATACCTGCCTAGATAGATATCACCCTAAAGTTGAAAATCGATCACCAAAGATTTGTAGGTGTGCGCACGGACTTGCATTTGAGAGCCAGTTATCTCTATATTTAATGACTTATCATTTTGAGCTACATGGTCATGTAATATTAGATAAGTTGATGGTCGAAACGCTGGAAAAAGAAGCGTTTGTTACGGTATTTGCAAGTCGTCGTATGATGACGGAAATTGTTCATGATTTTTCGCAATTTTAGATTTGTATCATCTATCTTGGTATCAAACGAGGTGCATTAATTTTACCAAGTTAGCATGGGTATACAAAGAGCATTTATAACAGCAGATTAATACGATATTAAAAAGTTTTCGTCCACCGCACTGTCCCGTCTAAACGCTGCACAAACTCCCCGGTGCGGAAGTAACTACGTAATCATTAAATTCCCTCCGCCCCCGAGACTCACCTCACGCTCCAAATACTGAGAGCTCGTCGCGTCTGGAGCACGTCGAATTGTCCGCGGCGCGAGCGGCGGCTTATTTAACTCAAACTTTCACGAACGTCGAGAGTTCGTAAAGCTTTTTAAATGATTTCATTTAAAATATCTTCCTACGCAATCCTTTTTCGCTATGGACTTTTTTTATTTGATAACAAACACTACAGCTATAGTAATAAAATACAGCTTAAAATCCTGAGCTATATTATGTATTATACAAGTATTGTTTAATGCGAACAAAATAACAGGCGTACTATAGTTATATATAGCTTCAGTTACATAGATATACGATAATAATTAATAGTTCCAATTGTTTTTTAGGATTACGATAATTCATATTCACTTGTATATGTCATGGGATGAATAAAATAAACATGACACCCGAGGTTCGTCATTTTAAATTATACTGTATATTTTGTATTTCCATGTCATCATACACTACATGCAGCATGTCGTCTCACCAGCGATAAACGTCGATTCGGCTTCTAAAGGTCGTAACGTTAGTTATAAAGTTAATAAGGTAACATTACAAGTTGGCAGTATGGCAGATCAAGGTCCAAATCCATGCAGGAATGACGCCTCAATGCTAATGTAATATAAAAAAGTATTGTTCACTTTCCTATAATTTAATTGCGGGCGTATGACTGACATGTGAAATACTTTATCTAGAGCTCCACGCGTAATACTAGTAGTTCCATGCTTGTACACGCAACTAGTTATATTAAGGATAGTAAGAATGCGCCATGATCAGATTTCGGTCCATCCTAAAAATGGCCTCAGGATAAAACCGTGTATTCCAGAACGTTCTACTCAATTAATTAGCTAACACACTCAGATTAACGCGTTCCACATATATATCAATAGTGCTACTACACAAGTAGAAAGAAAGTGATAACAATCATGCGTGAAGCATCAGAAAATATCCTAACATAATACAGTATTTTCCTAGATAAAAAGCTTATTGCAAAACTCAAACTCACATCATATTTACGAGCATTTGGCAGGTGCAGTTTGTTGCGATCAGAATGATAAGCAGATGCTCTTATACACCCTAATCGATTATATGTAACGTACTAAAGTAGTCATTATAATTAAAGCCATTGGAACCTAAAATGATGTCGACAATTCTCAACGTCAACAAAATACAATTGACCTGAACAATATGTATGCCATTAGATAGTAAGCAGAACGTTTTAAATATACTCTCGCATTAACTCTATGTAGTGGGAAATAAAGAACTATACATTTTTAAGCGTTTATAAAAAATATTCGGCACAGATAATTCAGCATTCTCCTTCTTGGGGCTACAGAGTTGCTCAATGTCATATCTTAATAAGTATTTCTGTGTTAAAGTGAAATATTCTGTCGACAGCGAGCCGGGAGAGTGAAGGCGACTCCCGCGGCTACAGGAGTGCGGAGGAGCAAGCTCGTGAACTCGCCCGGTCCATACGGCGCGAGGTCGCCAAGTTAGCAGATCAGTGGAACACGCTGATAGACCGCAGCGACGGCTGGGGACGATGCTTGGACGATGCTGTTCAGGTAAGTCTTTAATTTGCTGTATCTTCTTTTCCAGAACCCTAATATAAATTTGATGTCTACAATACGTTTTTGCTATTTACATTATCAGGTCTAATGACCTTATAAAATGTTTTCACATTTTATCGTTTATTATGATTTCAAAGTGCCATCTATTGCCAACTGCAAACACTTTTACTGCTAATCGAAAGTGTTGTACAATAGATTAATAAAGTGCAACATAGATGGCGTTAATAACCACAACCGAAATTAATAAAGATGATATCGGAGACATAAAATAACGAAATGTTATCATTAATATGGCTAGCCTTTAGCGAGCGTTAACAATAGCGATCAAATGGAAAATATATAAGAATAGGGAATATTACGAATAAGATGTAGTCCAGTGAAGCTGTAGAGGCCTGTCAGGCCAATAGTGTAGTCAGTTCTATAAATAATTATATAGGGTCACTTTTCGGTATCATGAACAAAATTTTCAATGTATTTAAAAAAAAATCATACAGTCTGGTGTGCATGTATAAATACATTTATTCTTCTAAACTGTTAGCGCAGACTTGGTTTCAGACTAAAGACTGCTATTGAAAAGTTTATGCAACCGGTATTGAATAAAGCGATCCGGATGCCTTTAGCGATCAGAGCTATTCAACACCGAACTCTTCTTTTATAATAGTCCAACTGAAGGCAAATGAATTAATACGTCATCATGTTTTGGATTGTGAATTTAATATTTACATTTTCATCCAAGCTTAGCGAAATTAATACTGCTTGGCGGTTCGTAACTGAAACAGAAATAACGTTCGCCGTCTCCTAGAAAAACTAATTGAATGGCTAATAACAGAAAATAATTAATTAAATCTGCAAGTCATGTTACATGCTTCTTTTAGAATTATTATCAGTTCAAACGTTAAAGGAAAAATGAGCAATTCCCAAAGTCGCATTCAGGTTGCGTCATAAGAATCGGACATTTTTCAATCCTCATTTGAATTTTCATACTTGACACTCTTCTTATTATACACTTTCATCACTTCTCATGGCATGTGTATTACTTGCTAACCTATTACTCTTCAACTTCTCTGTTAATGATGCTAATTTTAATATTTCCCTGATATTCTTTGGCCTCAAATACTAGCTTTTATTATCACAAATAATAAGGTAGGAGTTAATGCAGGATTACAATATTGTATATCGTGAAACTATTAAAATCGCTTCTACTCATATGAATGAATGACGAAACTTAGGGCGGAAATGTACTCAATGCACCATTAATGCCCACCGCCGAGCATTCAACACGCCCCGGCCCTAAATAAAGACATCTGTATATACAAATACCTATTCAAACTTCAAAGCATTGATTTCTATGACGGAATTAACACTTCTAGTGATACAATTTTCGAACACATCTTCACTTTAAATTGCATAATATTCAACAAAACTATTTACGTATATATACATAATATATACGTAGAAAGTTTAGGTCCACTCTCGCGTCGGGTATATATATATATATATATATTTCTACCTACTCCAAATTTGCGTTGGCGCCGACTTCAGATATATTATTAGGTAGCGCATACACAATTTTTTTTTTTAATTTGATTAATGTAATAATTTAGTTATTTTTTTGCTTTTTAATGTCTTCTTGTTTCCTTAGTGTTTCTTGATATTAAAGTCGGTTTATTTTTGTGGTAAAAAAGTTATAAATTTTCCATTTTTAGTGTAAATAAATGTATGGTTTCTGCAATAAAACACATTTTTTTAAAATGACAATGAAGACAATGAAGTATATGATGATGTAAAACAATATATAGAAATCTCTCTCATTCTATTTTGAAATGCATAAGAAGGTTTAAATTCGTAACATTCCTCCACATCTAAATTGCAACTCCTCAAACAGTCGACGTAGTGCTCATGCTAGATATTAGCTTCTCCGTGGTTGAGGTGCATTGAAGAGGATGTGGAGAGTAGTGAAGAGAATGTTGCCGGCGTGGTTGTAGATGGTATATTTGCAGATAAACTTGATAGCGGTAGATGGATGGATGGAAGAATTTACTTTGCATTCGAGAGATTCTGCAAAGTTCGGAGATATTGTTATGGACGAACTTCGAGCTCTAGTATGATCAGCATGTTTTCGCGTTTCCTTCCCACCAGGTATAGCTCCGATATATAAGTATCTATGTTTACGGGCTGTTACAGTAGCAGGTTACCATTTTTTCTCTGGTTGTATTTTTCATGTAAGTATCTTTACCTGGATGGTAAGTTAGGTCACAGTTCATAATATTTGTCTTGGTTGGTGAATCAGACATGCCAAAATCTAGGACATGTGGGCTTCTTCACGATGTTTTCCTACACCGTCAACAGATGGTTAATCGCTAGACTAGTAGATATAAACTTCATAAAGTGAAATTTACATTGGTACCGCCACACCCGGGATCGAACCCGCAATCTCATGCGTTACAGGTCCCTTACTTTGCCACTCCACTATCACCAGTTTTTGATATGATAAAAAAGCTCATCATTAATACGCAAAAGTTTCTACCACTCAGCGACCATCGCTTCAGACATAATACATCTTAAGTAATGCAATTAGAATGCTTGCATCATATTGCAACGCAGCAACGAACGTAAGCGCATGGCAATTTGATTACAGACAGTTAAAAATTCTGCCACAGATCGCACCCATACTGTAAGCCGTTAAGGAGTTCCATTCATCATCATATTCAACTACGACAATTATTTGACCGTAACGACGTTACAGTAGGTGACACATATATCCGGATTGCTTAGAAAGTATTCGGCCGAGTATCGTTAATTTGCTCTTAAGAATTAGAGAGTTCCGTTACTTTAGCATGGATCCCATAATCAGAATCTCTCATCAAACAACCCTTGAAATACATCTCTTTCAATAAAAAATGAATCATCGTAATCGGTTGGCGTGATATTGAGTTATTCCTCGATTTGTCGCGCACATACTTAATGCAAATTTAAAACTTATATGGTTTTCTCATGGATGCCATTGTCAGAACTGAAACAGCTTTCAAATACAATAAAAATCATTAAAATCGTTTTACCCAGTCGAAAGTTATGAGGCAACAAACATAACAAAAAAATACAGTCGAATTGAGTACCTCTTCCGTTTTTGAAGTCTGTTAAAAATAATAGCAAACGCATGGAGAGTTGCAGGTACAGGTAGTATACATATATAATGGAATGTTACAAATGTTATAATAACTTTGTGATATACTTATCATCATATTTCGTAATAGTTAAATTACACTGATAGATAGGAATGGATGCACACTCGTGCATGTGTAAGCTTCCGTTGATACGATGTGAAGTGCTTTTGTATGCGCGCATCGAGTGTGACGGCGCCACGAGTTGTTCTCAATTAATAGTTCGTACACGCGGTACAAATAGATTGACAGTGCATTGTCAGTTAATTAGTGTATTGTTATTCGATCGCTAACTTTATACATGAGATAACACGGTGACATGACAATAAATGTAATTTTATATAGTTTACTTTTACAAAATTCAAAATAAAAATTACTTTATTCAGTTCAGGCCCTGAGAAGGCGCTTATAAACGCCAAAGTTACTACCGGTTCGGGAAACAACCCAGTCATCGAGAAGAACCGGCGAGAAACTCGATGTGGTTTCTCTATTCATCAAACATATTATAACTCATATTTTTAAGACATAGTTATGAACATAGATAATCACATTCGGTTTTGGTGGATGCACAGAGAGGGCGTCATTTCCAGACGTCACTATCGTTCACATATTGATTCACCCTATAAGCATAGCCCTTGGACATTAAAACCTGGTTGACATGGTGCTTGAACTTAGTATCCGGCAAATCGATAATGTGTTGGAATTCTGTTATAAAACCTGACACTATTACCTAAAAAACTGTTACCGGTCTTAGTGAGCCTAAAACATGGAATAATGACCAATTTGTTATTATTTACCTATGCTACCTAATTGCTACCTTGTTTAAATATTACTTAACATCTTTGCATGTTATTGTTATAAAAATAATACATGATTTTTAATTTTCAATTATTCTCCAAAATTCGGTATAGAATGAAACAGGCTAGTTGGAACGACTCGGGCACACAGTCTATGAGGACAGCGACAATTGTCCGAAATAAATCCGTGGAACTATTTTAATTACTTCAGCCGGTGGAACTGTGAATTCGTTCAAGTTCTGTGGCGATCGTAGGTACTCAACATAGCGCTGAGGGGTCAGTGGTACACATATAATATCGTGTATTTGAATTTTGTAACAAAATGGTTACAGTGATGGAGTTGATTTTTTGAATTATTTGTATGTTGTCGCGTATTCACAATCTTAATTAATGTTAATGCTCTACAGCCGCACCGTACTATGATTTTATTACTGTTGTAAGTATTTGGACCTTCATCAATCGAATCAGCTTCGAACACCTCCACATTCGGAAAATTCATTTTACCCGCCATTATATAATGCTATTAGTTTTATTGCGTCCCTTAATCTTAATCCGATTAATCGAGGTAGAAAGTGAAATGAGAGTACCTACCTTCAAAACTCAGTTATAATATCACAAACGGATGGTTCTTGTAAAATAAGACATGAGTGAGTGTGTAAGCCCGTTCCTAGGGTTTCGAGCCGGTTACTTTGCATTTGTCGATAACAATGCACCGCAGTTCGTTATCGGGGGGGGTCGTTATGCGACCACTTTCAATGAGAATGAACTAGTGTTGTATAGATATCGATACTCGATGAACACCATCCTGAATTATCGATGTGTTTTCATTTTGAAATTTGTTACAATATAGTATTTACTTATTTAATTACTACAAGGCATATATATTTTCGTTATTATATCAAACTAGCTGTAGCCGCGACTCCACACGCATTTGTTATTATTATATGTTGTGTTATAAATATCTAAATATGTATATCGCTTATTATTTTCATATTAGGTAAATGACTACTAAACATTTTAACAATGTTTTATATTTAGAGTACTTCTTATGATTGATCGAGATATGTCAATCTTAAATGATCAATCATAAGCAAGTGTTATAAATGTCTAAATATATCAATTATTATTTTCATGTTGGTTAAATAATTGCTAATGATTATTATAAAGTTCTATATTTAAAGTACTTCTTATGATTGGTCGAGATACTGTCAATCTACAACGACCAATCATAAGCAAGTAAATTGGTGGGGATGAAATCACAATAGCGCGCATTCAGAGGTATGTCGGGCATTCGTTATTCAAGATCGAGAGCAAACACATGGGATATATCGCCTTTAGGCTGTTGTAAGTAAAACGGTACTGTAATAAGACTGATAGTTAATACTGCGTAAAGTGTTTTTGTATTTAAAAGTCCCTGCTACTGGTTGATGAACTAACACGGTTTACAGTTGTAATTACTATTTATTATAGTGTAGTCGTAGTATGTGCTGTAGTACCATCCAGTCAAGAGGTTTGGCAAAATAGGTATCCTGAATTATAATATATACACACACCAATTTCCATGACAACAGAACGGTAGTCTAATTTACGTGCAGCAGTTCCATCTAGTAATGAATTACAGTAACAAACCTTCTCTATAATAGAACACTTAAGTGTTCCGCCTTTTAAGTTGGTTTGTCAAACGGTGTTGGAGGTTATCGATCTCATATATACATACATACCAACATTGATTTTTATATATTTCAATATATACGGTATAAATGTACCAAGACAGTAATGTACAGAAAATCTAACTATAAACAAAATCCTTTATAAAACTTCGGTTTAAAGAAGAAACTTAATATTAATTAATTTATATAGGTATATAAAATTGGATGTCGGTATGTATATTTGAAATCCATAAACTCCAAAAACACTTTAATACTCTCCATTTTACTATAACATGCCACATGATAACGCTAAGCAATATCAAATTATTAATAGATGTTAAATTGTATTTTAACACGGACAAAGTCACGGACAGTTGCGAGTAAAATATAAATGTAAATAGAAAAATATAAAGTAATAAAAAAACATATAAATATAATCCGACGATATGGACCGTGATACGAATGATTCACATCCCTATGTCGGAGATTCATAGCGGTTAGGATTCTGAGCTCGTTAGCGCTGCGATCGGTTCTCTACTCACGTTTTTTCCCAATGAAATCTGAAATCCACTGTTTTTAACATTATTCGAGTGCTTTTGTAAACAGAGATGCATCTACATCTAAAAGGGGCTCTACCATCTGAAACATTTATAACTTTAATGTTATGTGGTAATTATTTCATCACCCCCTTTGTTTGTTTCAACTAAAGTTATCAATATATAACAATATCGCAAGTAATATTTCTCAATAAGGGTATAATTCTTGTATTGGAGTGTAATCTTGTTCAGGTCTGGTTAAAAATTTCAAAATCAAATAAAATTAATTGCATACTCAATCTCACAATCTCATATCACATCCACTACTTAGAGGTGTAACTTTTTGTGAGTTTATAATTTAGTGGGGTAGATATAATATGAAAAATACACCTATTTCGAATCATTTTAAGCTCCTTCTTTCAACAATCTAACAATTTTTAACTCAAAGGGGTATAACATTTTTGATAACTATGAAAACACTGTTAATCCCTTATTATTTCATTAAAATATTTTGAATAGTGTAAAAATATACTATTTGAAGTATACCCTTTCAATGCAAATGCAATACGTTTTCTAGTAATAGCCTAAAGGAATTAAAGGTAAATAAAATTATTTAAATTCACACCCTAAAATACTGAATCCATACCTGTCCAGAATTCATCATAATTTTAATGGATAAAGTAAGAGATATTGTTTACAGAAATAAAAAAGTTTCAATTTATGGTGTTTGAAATATTATATACATTTCGCAGATCTGGTTTATTATTGATTTAATACAAATATGAAAATATATAAATGCAATGACATAATTTCACTCACGGCCATTATAAATACCTAAATATACATACCTTTTATTATGGTTACTAATAGAAAAATCGTAGCAGGAATCGAAACCGCGACCTCAAAATCAAAATCAAAAATCAAATCAAAATATACTTTATTCAATTTAGGCCCTTAGAAGGCGCTTATGAACGTCAAAATTACTCAGTAGGGATGACCTATGTGTCACATAGTGTTAACATATGCCATAGTTACTTAAATCATTTATAGTCTATCTTTTTTTGTATGTTTGCAAACATTTAGCAACAGATTATTATTCATGTAAATCGGTTTGCATACATTTCAAATATAGAACATTTGAAGAAAATTCTGGATTTTTCAAAATGCCAATGTAAATATGCCCGCGTATACAGTGCTCGTCATGTATGGACCAGCCCGCGGTTAATATATTCATACACACGTCCCCCTTCTATCTACTGCCTACACAGGTTCGAGTGATTCTGTTTTTTTTTATTGTGCGTACATCAACAAATTTCACGATGGTTTTTTTTATATTATTTGAAAAGTACCGCGTTGCTGAATTTTTGTAATTTTTTATTGTTGTAAGCATTTATTCCAGTTACAACGAATTAAATGCAAGCGTGATAAGACATGGTAATTTGGACCTTAACCTATGGTGGATAACATAGTGTATATCGAACTAGCTTTTACTCGCGGTTTCGCTCACGTTAAAGTACATTTGGTCTATCCCTAGGAAACAGTACATGTTTTCTGTATGAAAAGTACTCACAATTTCATATGTTACTCAAATTATGGAATGAATTACCTATTTGTAATCATTTTTCGTGTTTCTTCTAGGTTTGTACTGTGCTTTACACTGCGATCTTCCGTCGGGAAAATTATTTTTGTAATTTGGAAACACAAGTTAAATTATACATTAATTTGTAAATTATATAATATAGTGTTCAATAAATAAATTAATTTATTAATACATCCAATCAGCGCTGTGCCCGAATATAGATTGCGCAACACGCTCAATAGAGGGCGCTCGTCTCTCGGAAGCGTTGCATTCACATAGTATCCTTACTCTCATTGTCTGTGGTTGCGGTGTTTCACTGCTTCTGTACAACGAATGTAATTGGAACCAGTGGCGACATCTGATATTCGTTGCTACAAAACTATTTAAACAATACGAAATTTACACTTTTGACAAAATCTTTTTGAGTGAGTACACTTTGAGAAGGTATTTCGTGAATTAGTCAACAAATTTCACACATAAATAATTACCGCATATTGCGGGTAACCGAACAACCTATATCGTATAATTGTTAGCTATTGACAAAGGTATTACGGTATTTGATATTCAACTTTAAGTCTTTGTAATAAGCCTGAAAATCATTTGTACGTTTGGGATATGAATTTAGACTACCCGATGTTTGGTGGTTATGAAATTAAATTGTTCCGAGGTTTGCATAGATTTTCTCTATGGATCTATATTTGAAAGTAAATGTAGTTTTAGTTTTGTTCTCAATTACCGAAGCTTTTGAAAAAAATAATTAATGAAACCTTAAAGCATTGTAATATCTAAACTGCATATTTAGCATATCTGTAATGTACAAAATTGATAATCTCCAAACCAATTGACCGATCACTATGGAAATTAATACACCTGATTTTTTTAATGTAAATGGTTTTTATGATATCTGTTTACTATAACTCGCAACTAGGTGACGCTACAGTGTATCTATTTCTATACCGTTTGACCTGTTCGTAATGGTTATGTGTTTGAAGGCAGAATATATACACATGACATAACGATTACAATTTTTACAAAAGCCATCTATTTATTACAATAGTTACAAATACTAAAATAACAAACATATCCAGAGCCGCCGGTTTTATACAGAAGTAAAGTTCGTCGGCTTCTACAATATAATCTTCAGAACTATTTATATAAATGTAATTTTTTTTTTCACGTAAATTACATTTGTGTCTAGTGTCATAGACTATATTTTTATTGCAATGCATATTGTAATTAACAGTTACTAATTCGCAGCTAATCGATAGTGTGTTGATAAAATATCTTTTTGTCGTCTACATAGACCGTGATTTCTTAAATAACGTACAAAAATTTTAGTATGATTAATTTTTTTAAGATCTCTTTTAGATTGAACCCCCTTTTTTCTAGAATATCTTAGAAAACGATGTATTAGTAATATTTAATTAGTAAAATTTAATGTATTATAATAATATTTATTAGTAAGTATGAGAGCGGTGAAAACAATAAAAATGGAAGACCTTTTACCTTACTTATACAAATATGGGTACATACCCATATCAAAAATTAACAAATATAAAAAGAAAAGAATTACATTTATGAATTTTTATAAAGTTACGTAAGCTTCTGGAGAGATGACACTTTTCATATTTACAAGGTTAATTCGTAGCCCAGTGTAGGCGAAAGAGGTTGGACCCTATCCAAAAGAGTAAATGTATTCATTTTAGAGATTGCTAAATTGAATCAATAACATTTTTATAAGTTTAGAACTAATTAACATAGAGTCCATTACGATTTGGACTTAAAACCTAAAATTCAAAATTTTGATTGAATATCTCGCAATCGGTTTCACTTACAGTGTATCTCAGTTTTGGAAAGATTTACTTTCCTTTTAGATGATAAAAAAGAAACATTGGCAACTTCTAATCTCTGTCACTTTTCCCCCTAAGGAAGGGCCGGCCGTCGCTATACCAAGCCTTATTAATATTGTTATCTAAGAAAGATTAAAGACACACCCCTCGGGAGATTACTATTTGTATTCGTTGATAATACACGACAGCGTATCAAGGGACGATATTCATGTATAAGAAACCATGTCGGTTTTTTTATAAAGTCTTCAAACTGTTTTGAAACCTATATGAACTACAAAATAGCCTGTATAACGTTCAATATTATAGACAGATCTGAAGTGATTACTCGAAGCGACATCTATGAATCGATCAAGACAACTTAACTGCTACGTTATGTAACTATTTCTCGCTTCCTATACATATGTAAGGCGCAATCAACGGTAACAACTATGGGGAATCAATCAGCAATGAGGGACCGTTAGTTAATTGCCTAGCTCATCTCTATTCAAGTCTTTATCATGTTTAATTAGTATTGATTCTCTAACACAACTAGATGTCTCGATTTTTGTTAAAAAGGAAGAAATCAGTTATTTTAACAATATTAGAAATAAAAAGAGAAGGAAACATAATATTAAAAAATAGAACGATGTAAGGAGGAGTTATGTCGTCATTGTATTGCCGTTTGTGAAGTTAGACTTAATGAAAAACATGACTTTTAGACTAAATTTCTGATTTACTGATATACATTTTTGTACTTAATGATAAGGTTTTATAAGTTTTATAAAAAGTTAAAATGTTATATGGAATTCCATAGTATAATGCATAAAAATATCTGTTTTTTTAAAACATTTTGAGTTAATCCAAAAGACAAAATATTAACAATTATAATGGCAAAAAATAAATTCAATGCGAACGTCAAATGTATATATAGATAGAATAATCAAACATATTCAAATAGAAATAGCGCGGTGTTGAAAGTTTTACTAGAAAAAAACTTAACTTCCTCAACAGCACGTCTTATTATCAAAGTTCGCGTGATAACATTATAGGTAATTTCAATTTGTTGATGTGTTATTTTACTTATTTACTTTCTTTGAATAGGGCTGTTCTTCAATTCATTGTAGCCAATGGTATCCAAAACAAGCCGCGGCAGTCTGTTATTTATTTAGTCCGATGTAAGTGCCACTCAGACTGTGTCTTAATTAACCAGAAACTGAGAGTAGCTGTAGCGGTTACGCCACCGTCTTGGTGTTGAGCGAAAGCGATTCGCATCTTTTCCATGTTCGATAATTCATTGTTCATTTAAACACAACGATACTTATTGTTATATTGATCTATGTGTTTAAAAATTACTCGTATTTGTCTGTAACGCGAGAAACTAAAAATTAAAAAAGAAATACAAATTAGAGATAACAATACAAAAAACAATATTTGTAAATTTGTTCGCAAGGTAATTGAATATTTTATTCATTAAAATGTTCCCGTCAATACACAGATCGCCACAGTAAAAAAAAAAACGCATAAATAAATGTTTATCAAATTGCGCAAAAAGCAGGTAATGTTTTTCGAGTGTAGAATACTAGTGTCCACTCGCGACTGCGTCTGCGTTTATATCTTTGTAAATGATGACAGCATATATTAAATTCTGTACCATAATTATAACGGTTTATGTACTGCATGCCAACACAGCTCTCAGTTGGTACGTTTTTTTCAACTTACTTTTTTACACTTTTTACACTTGTCGCCATATTTGAACAGTTTAAATAATATTTTATAAAGTATTTGTGTTATTATGACGTATGAGTTGTATATGAAAGAATAATAAATATTCATTCATTGTTACAAACGCTTCATGAATTTTATCATATGAAGTATTGTATATTCAACTTGTATGAAAGACATACTATTTAAGCATAACATTCGTCAACAAAAAGAAGGTTGTGAAATCGCATTCTTTTAACTCTTTTTTTTTTCTAATGTAATCGTGACTCTAGAAAGGCCATAACATGCTACATAGATTTAAATCGGACGTAAAATGTTATGCCGTTCGTGTGAAGAATTTATCATCATCATCATCATCAGCCTATAAGAGAGCTACCGCAGGGTCTTGGACCTCTTCCCTAAGGAAGGTATGGGTATAGTTATAATGGAAACTCTGAGCAATCCACAGTTCAATATTTTATCACATATGGTGGTACTACAACAACATTTTTCTGGTTTAGGTTTCCTCACGATGTTTTCCGGCACCGTCAACCCATAGTGTTACCAATTTAAATTAGTATATTTATGTAAATTCCGATATATTCGTCAGTAAATGCCAGGGTCCGAGCCTGTGGACGTAACAGATTGATATACCACGGGTGAAACCGTTCGACCACCATGATTATAAGGAAGAATGATAAGTAAAATTTGATTCGTAATATGAAGTCGGTAACGCTTGTGCAATGCGCCCGCACGTTCCCCAGGTTTGCATTTTCCTCGCCGCTCATAAATTCATAATTAAATAGCGAACTATCCTCGGCCTCGTTACCAAGTTGGAATTTTATTTAATTTTTCGAACCCCGACTGTCATGCGTTTTCGCTAAATTCATATATAATTTAGAATGTAATATTATTCATAACACTCCCTCAAAATACAATTTGCTTTGTTTTTTTTGCTCACTTTTATGTCGCAGAAATATTTGCCACTCTTTGTTTTATTTACATGGAAGTATTATTTAGAGTTCAACTGAATTTTGTTAAAAATCACAAATATCTGTTATCTGTATAAAAAATTCCCTACGTGCTATACATTATTGTCATTTTCATGTCTAATGCAAAATGGCTACTACATTTAAGAACTGTACCACACAATAAACCTTAGTACAGTTATTAATCGCAATCATTTAACAGATATTTTTTTTTATTCTATAACATTATACGTCAATTCAGTGTATTCAAATTCACGTTACGGCTACTAGAACTGTATATGGAGATTTTTATTGAGTTTTACGTTCAATGTACAACATTCTAACCTAAGAAATTTCCCATAGATTATAGTTAATTGATTTTAAAAAAAGTTATAAATTTTGACATTGACTAACTGCACTCGACTGGCGTTCACGAAAGTCGACTGATTGACCGACTGACTAATTGGCCGAGTGACTGGCTGGTTCCAATTCACCGACCTAATCCGACCTCGGCACTGCGTTTCGCCGGATTTTAATTCCAAACCATTTGCAATGAGGCAAGGGATCCGTTGAGTGTGTTTTATTTGTGTTGTATTTTAGTGTTATCGGATGGCTGGTACTTTTTACATTTTCTGCCTTATTTGGTTCTTTTTTCTAAGGTAATACGTTTATATTCGGTATCCCAACTAATGTTATAAATCTGAACATGAGTGAGTTTGTTTGTGATGCTTTCACGCCTTAACTACTCAAGCAGTACATGTTCCCAAAGATAGGTCAAACTTACATTAACGTGTGCGAAGCAATGAGCAAAATTGAATAATTAAATATATTAAGTTCTTTAAGACATCAATTTTAATCTCATTGTTTAGATAATAAATACGTCGTACAAAAACGCTCCATAATAAATATCTGTAGGTATAAAATAAATTATGTAATTTTTAAAAGCTTTATTAAAAACCCGAAAGGCAATAATCACACGAGCGAAGCCGTGAGCGCAATTTGTATAAATATCATAGTAATAGTATCGACCCGGAAGAGAACCAAATACCCGCGGGAGGCATTGTGATCTATTTAGCAACATCCTGCCTCAAACGCCACACCTCTCGGTTCAATGTCCCCGCATAATTATAAGCTGACTATTAACCTGGTCAATGATGTGTGAAATTACCGATAGAGTCATGTAATATGCCTACAATTTATAGCAACAAAACTACTAGATATAGTAAAGATGTATTCACGTATCTGCTTAATAAATCGCATTTTCTTATAATTTGTTATACTACCTACGAAACTACTTACTGAAAACGCACTTATGGTAATTATGACTCAGTCGTAAAATCTTCTAACATAGTGCCATTCAGTTTTTAGTCAGCTACCAATTTCAAGTAAAAAATCGGTGGCCAAGCACCTAAAGCATTCTCCGGCAGGTGCTACTGAGAAATATTCATCACCTAGGTTTAACGTCCACATGTCACTTAACGTCAGGTTAAATCATGGTCAAATGATAAATTGTATAGAATAGGTGTATATTAATTACCCTACATTAAGTGTTGTTTATAGTCAAAAACAATTATATAGTCCTCATTATCGATTTCAATAACGGCAACTCTAAAATGTTTCATTTCTTCCGAGTGTCACGTGGCTACTAATGTGACTAGCCTTTACCTTTAAAAACCCGATGACATACATAGCAGTAGAACTGGCCGTTCTCATTGTACTTGGCGTTTCGCGTCTATTATATGCAATCGGTTCTCCTCGAACCTTGCAACACTTACAAAGATGGTACAGCACCAATAAGACTATTTCAAAGCTAGATCCTGCCAACATAATCAGTATTGCATATGTTCAAATGCCATATGAGCACATCCTTATAATGCCATCTCGGAGTAAGAATACTTTTAGCAAATGATGATTATTCATACACTTACAAAGAAGTTATATAGTAAAGTGTAGAAAATGCCAGGCTCTCAAATACAACTATTGAGATGTACCGATAAACGGGCTAATGAAACTTTAATGTAATATATTTTTCTTGCCATTTTTTATAACATTGAGGAGATTTCTACTAACAGATACGAGGATTTTTCAGGATGTTAACTATCAACATCTTTTGTTAAAAGTTCCACAGTAGCTGAAAGACCGTCCAAGTATCAAACCAAAAGAGATAGAGGATTTATATTTTGCTTATTTTTGATGATATATTGCTTGCCGTCTGAATAGCGAAGCCATATTTATAATTTTTTTTGAGAAACTTATTATGAAACATATAGGGGTAACTTGGTATTTGTAAAACAATTCTAAAAGTTATTTGGTTACGATAACCTTATAATTTAAAATTACAGGATAGACCATAATTAAGCTAAATAAAGTACGAAGTTCTTATGAAACACTAAAGCCATATTGCAACAACGAAGTAGCTGGCAACACCAGCTCGTATGTATATACTTTTTACATACGATATAAATTCGTAACGCAATAATATCCGAAGCCGTACGACGAATCATAGTATTTTATCGATATGTTTCGAAACTAACAAACGACGCAGTCGGTTAAGTAACCACTGAAACCCATGGCTTTTAATAACCAGAATTAAATTGTAAATCCGTGGAAGATGTTCATATATTGCTACCGTTAAGAATTGAGTTGTAACAACTAGACATACTGCGCGTATTTCCAACCATAACCTTAACATAGAAACGTTCGTGTACAACGTTTCAAATATCTTTTACAACAATTGCTCTAACGTTACTTCTTTATAGTAGAATCATTTTATTACTTCCACTACGGTCTATGCCCGGCGAAAATAGATCCTTGGTAACTAACAATACGTAGAATTATTAACAAAGAAAAAGTAAAAAAAGAGTACTTAAAATTATAATTTACTAATAAAGCGTGGCCTAGCAACGGATGACAGGCTGATATCAAAGCTGAAGGCTACAATTTTTTGATTGTATTTTTTTGTTATATCAATAAGTAAATGATACATTAATGAGTTTACATAATTACAATTTTCTCTTTTTACAACATATTATATAAGGAATGTTACAATCCTGCCGACATATATAAAAATAGGTAGGGTTAAAATGTACTCAGTCGAAAATAGGTTAAAGTAAGCGACCGTGTATGAAAATGTATATCGATTTACAACTCATTCAAAATTATAATAAACTGTTGAGAGTAACAGAGTTTTGACGTCATTAATTTTGTACGACTGTGTTGAGTAAAAATAATTATTTATACTTTTGAAAATATTTTTGTAATGTGCAAGTTCTGTCAATAATTCGAGTAAAATATATGGTAATAATAATCGAGGTCAAAGTTGTGTTAGATAATATGCAAAAATTAAATCAGGAATTCGAGATTTATATTACCAAAGTTGTGATGACGCTAAAATGGTTTGTTTATAGAATTTATCTTACAATACTTATTCTAAAATATTGTCTATATCACTGCCACAATTAAGACAAATCTACCAACAACATCTCATATGAAGAACATTGTCCTATTTCTATAGTCTACTAGAAATAATCCTTGATTCACTTTCAAATCATCTCATGAAATTAGGTCGGAATAAATGTGATATACAGTCGTAGTGTATCGTCGCGTATATATTCCATCCCGGCGGCAATTTTTTAATGAAATATGTATCACGATAATAAAACTAAAATTTGAATTCCTTTTATGTACTCCTGTGTTCATCGAGTAGTGAACACTTACTGTTAAAATTTATCTTTGCATTAATGTTGGTTCACTCAGAACGTTTTGATATAGAGAAGTTGTGAGAAAAATAGAATCCTTGAATCAAGAAAGGAAGAAGGAACATAAATATTTTAGTATTTTTGCAATCCAGTTTCTTGTGCATTTATCAATAATTTTGATAGGCCTTGTGGTACAATAATAGGAAGCCTTTCTATAGGAACAAGAAGCCGCTGCTTCTATAAGTTCTTTGTGTCAATATTAAATATTGCTTAGTTACAATATAAGCTATCCTTAGTTAGCTAAGCTATTCTTAATTAGATGACCTATGCTTAGTTTGTAATTAGATGGCCGTGTGTGAAATTTTTCATCAATTTATTTTAATTGTCTGTTTATCGTTGAGAACATTAAATAGCGAAATGTATCCATTGTAAATCAATAAATATTCATAATCTTTATTTTACGACTTGGTCCTGTCGTTCTAAATATGTCGCAAAGCAACAGATCCATCGCAAAAAGCTTTCTGTTTTATTTTCATACCGAGATTATGCAAAGGACCTAGCACAATTTATATGTAAAATATATCGAAGCGCATGCGCCTGCCTGCTTCAGTGTCATGGCGTCCGGCTGCCAGCCGCGCGCGCGTCGGGCATTGCGCCTCGGGCCTTATTAAATTAAAAAAAACTGAACTTTTAAACAATTTGTATTGCGAACCGTTTTGAAGTGCAATATATTATCTGTTTCATTTTTCATGTGGTAACACTCTATTTGTGTTTCATTTATGTTTTTTTTCGTGTTTGTAAATTAAAGGTTTTAATTGACACTAATGAGGTTGTGTTATGTTTATGCTTTAGTGTACGTAAATGTAGAATATCGGATTTCAAATAGGCTTATCGTATAGCCGCATAACTGTTATCTGCAATGTGTTTCGTATGTCATTTTATTAGTCTGGTGTTGCTTAGTTGAAATTCACTTCTAATGACAACTTTTTTTACATTAAATTATCTGCAATGTGTTTCGTATGTCAGTTTATTAGTCTGGTGTTGCTTAGTTGAAAATTTACTTCTAATGACAACTTTTTTTACATTAATTAAACATTTAAACACGGATTATAATCTAAATTTATTTTAATGAGTATACCATTTAAAACCAAGAGAAAAATCAGGTTTTAGAACGGTGTATGGAATTTTATCTACTTTTTTTTATTAACTATTATTAAAAATGATCGTGTCGTTTTTGTATTTAAACACATTTCTGTAGAGAATGGTAATATATGAAAAAGGGTTTTGTAGCACTTAGGCCATAAATAAAAATGTGGGAGAAAAAGGAAAAATAATGAGAATTGTATCCCTGAAATGTAATAGAATAGGATGGCCTTATTTGATAATTCAAATAATGTTGCCAACTTAATGCGAGCCTTGAGGGAGTTATGCAAAAAAGCTGTGAGAACCACTCGTGCAGGGACGACCGGTTGTGGTCTGACGTCATTCATACCCCGGTCAGGTTTTACGTCACGGGCTATTTTCAAAAATCCGGCATTCCTATTTATGTCTTAGTTTGTAGTGTTTTTTTCCCTTTCTATGTGATAGCAAATATTATATAATATGTAAAGCTGTGTATAGATATTTCAGAACATTGTTTATAGTATTATACATTTAAAAAAAATATTGTGATGAGCCCAAATAATTTAGTAGGCTTTACATATAAATGATATTGATTGACTGTTTGCTCGAGCTGATCTCAGAAGCGGCTGTAAATACATACTGACACATAAACGACTTTTCAAAGTATTACCTAAGCTCCATATCATTGCGCTTATCTATAAGGACTAAATGGTTATGATAATATTTTACAGAGATAACTTAAAGTTGACAAAAGGGTATTAAAGAGGTAGTAAGGACAAAGTTATTAATATAAAACACATACATATATAATAAAACAATAAAATTATTTTATTGCCACAGTAAAGCAATGGGATTAAGGCAGTTGATAAATCAGTTTACTGAAAATCGTCTAGTGATGTTCATTCATAATTCTTTATGAAATTTTAGTGCCTTATTATAAGCCAATAGTTGTTCCGAAAACCTAACCCACCGTCACGTCAGCGATCTACCCCACCGTGGCAGAATTTTCGCTGTCTCGCCGGCGGCACGATGTTGACAAGATTGTTCAGATTACAAAAAATAAATGTAGTATCATATTGGAATTCAATTACAAATCTACTAATAATTCACGCCAACGCTTATAGCGACATGAAACTGAAATATACGGAATTTATTGTTTTATTTATTGGAAGTATGCTGTCAGATTACGAACTAGAATCAAAATTATAATCAACGTTACACTCGAGCCTATATTCTGTCATAAGTCATATGACAGACACAAAAATTGGGAGGAAAAAGGAAGCAAAAAGTTTGTTCCCAGAATTAGCTTCCTGTTTATAACTCATTAAAATATAAAAGTTACGTTAAAACCACAGGTGACGTCAAGTGCGTTTGACAGGCCGTTTACCCGGTCGACGAAAACACAAAACATGCTAAACCCGAGTCCCTGACTCACGTGCACGGTTAAGCTGCGCGCGCGCAACTTCCTTTCTAGGCAACGCAATGGTATAGTAGAGACAGTAGGTTACTTTTTTATTTGAATATTTAATACGCATTCCATCCACTTGATGTTAAATTAGACATGAATATCCTGATTGAAGCCAGTCACTGATAGGCTTGCTACCGCTACGGACTATATTTATTTAAATAAGTAAAAATAAGATCAATATGTATCAATTATTTAATTTTATTGAAGTATAATGTTACAACTTGTTATTCGGGTATTAGGTAGTTAGAACTATTCGTATACCAATCAAGATCTACAGAAGTCACAGTAACAAACTAACAAGTAATAACATAGAAGCAAACGAGTACAGTAACAAAATCACTATAACATAAATTTCAACGGTATTAAAATTAACAAGATTATATAAAAAAGAGACAAAAATACGACTGCAAAAACTCTCTTTTTTACCTATATCGTGTTGCCTGTGTTATGCATACGATTAAGGCGATGCTCACGACAAGTCATATATTAAAATCTGTCAAGTTGTTTGGGTCGTAGAGCATAAAGACCATTGAAAAACATCACCTGTTAGTGCGCAGAAGTTTAAACGAAGTGTTTTGTCCATTTAAATACCGATTACGTTAACAATGTCCCGTGACGATAACAGACTATGAAATCCCAAAGTCATCGATGTTATTCAATACCGATGCAGTCATATTACTTAACCTATTTTATTTCAACAAAACTTATGTAACATACTGTACATTCTTGATATAGTGTTTAAAATGTCACCAACAAACTCAGCACAATGGCTCGAATCAAAACAATAGACGCCGACAGAATATTATTACGCAATATTGTATAGAACTCGCTTTTATATTGAATTTTATAGAAATATATTATACGCATTTGTAAAATTCGACGTTGAATAGTTAAAACGAAATTCCATTCAAGTGAATATCAGGTTCACAACAAACATGTTTCGGTAACGGTAAAAATATTTTTATTAAAAAAAAAATATGTAACTTGAAACACTTTCAAACTTTTGTGATATTTAGAAATTAAAATTAATTATTAAAAGCATTACATAATTAACGAAGTAATTTAATATTCTAATTTTAAGCTTATAAATCATATTTAAAAAAAACATTTACAAATGTGGAGAAATTGATATAATTCATACTTAATTTAGAGATAGTCAGAGTATAAGAGAGACTCTACATACGGTACCTGTATGTGGGATAGGCAGTAAAGGTAAATAATTAAAAGTAAATTATTTCTCAAATATAATTACACAAATAAATATCATTGAATCCTATCACCTGAACTTAATCAGTATTTCAGGTGTTTCAATATCTTACCCAAAATTACAGCTGGATCTTACTTGAAATTTAGATTGCAAAATATATCAACGAAACGCTTGAATCACGTTCCTAATAGATAATTAATATTAGATTCATAAAATAGTCTATTTAAACCCGTTTTAAACTACCGTTAAAGATCGAATCAGTTATTTATCAAACTAGCGGCAAAATCTAAAAAAAAAAATATTATTTTAACGGATGTACAGATAGGGAGTTGCTTTTAGCCATCACTATCATGAATGTATAAATTCACCCTATAATCACGCTCTTGTTACATAATGCTTGAACTTGCAGTCAGTCAAATTGGTTATATGTTATGTGCCTTTTGCCTCTTAAAATCCAATACTATTGCCTAAAAAATATATCAATCTATACTAAGTCTTAAGCATGAATTGGCTTCATTTACGTTTATTTTTAGTATTACAATTATGCCGGTCATTCACAAAATCTTAGTTAGGTTTTTAATCATCTGTCTAACTGTAGTTTGTAATAAAGACACAAGTGGGTAAAACAATATACAGAATAAAATGTAATAATCGCAGATGGTTAGATTCCGGCGCAGTCAAGGACGGATTCGCTGCTTTTTCCCGACATTCATTCTCAAAAGCATACTAAACAGCCCGTCGATATGTTTAAGTATTCCGGGCGCAAGTGGCCAAATGTCAAGCGATTTATTTTCACTCGTGTTTCGTGTGAAATTCACTTTCAGTTGCGAAAAGATCCGCGATTTTGTTTTTGTTTTTCTTTTGTATTCGTTTTTGGAACTGTTGTTTATCGGCGTTTACGAGTTTTACTATGCAACGTTTAACAATTTGTCAGTCTGTATTAACAGCTCTAACATTGAGAAGTTCAAAGCGAAATGCTACGTCTTCTAATAACTAGGGTTGTCAACCACTACCAATATGAATATTATGAAGCTGAAATATTGATTTATATTTTATTAAACAATTTCTGTCGCTTGGCTAGATTTCTCTAATGATCACTATATGTCAACTTTTAAAATACCTTAAACATTATATCAAAATTTTTATTACGAGGTGTTGGATTCAGCGAAAAGGCTTTTTCATTTGCAAGTTTGCTTAATAACTCCTACGAATTAATGTATAAAAAATTTAACCTACCGAGTTTACTATCTCAACTGATATCTTACGATAAATTTTATTCTGATACATATTCCAACAGTAGATATACTTTATTTGCTTAAATAAAAAGTGTCAACGTTTATTACAACATGCGTTATTGACGTTCCATTGGATATCGCCCAGAATATGCGACTTTACGATTTATTGCAGCACTAGCTACTGCCCGCGACTTAATTTATGTACACACACACATTATTTATTATTATATGTAACACATTACATTATTTTCGTGTAACTAATATTTTGTGCTGCGTACCTGACATGGCTCTTAAGAGTTTTACAAACTTACTTGATACTTCTCATTGCATTTATATCAGTATAATAATCTTTATAAATAATTCTGATATAGAAAAAATAAATTTTATCGCTGTTACTCTGCTTAGTTATAAGAAATTAGTGTTAAAGATCAATCATGAAACACTAATCGATTTTTTAAGAGTCTGTTCTTCTTACTGAAACGACTCTGTGCATAAGTTTTAGTGCTTCGCCATATAAAATCAAGTTAGATCGCGGTTAAAGCGTAAACAAAATACTAATACTTTGTTTTGCGTATAGAGCTCGATGATTTTTCTTCTACCACGTAGATACTGATTTATAGGCAAACGTGATTCGCGAGTATTAAAAAACAAACATAATCCAAATAACAGTTATACATGATTGGCATAAAATCGTTTAGTCTTACATACTGGAACGATGATTGATAATCGATTAACATTATTACCAACAAAAAATCCTTTGTCCGCCTTTTTTTATTGTAAGTTCATTGTGCGTTTGATTTTTACTGACTATAGTTGAGTAAAAAATATATATTGAAATATTTGTATGTCATCGACTTAAAGGTAATTTGCTAAATATTACGCCACACATAAACGTTAATGTAAAACTTACCAAGACGGTCGCAACCGAGTTGTGGGAAAAATATAAAAGTGTTGGCGTGGTAACTATGTTCGATCCTTTTCCAGTCTTTGTCCCAGCAATGGGACTCTAACAGGCTGCCGTCATTACTATTATTTCAGTATATAAAGTGATGTACGGACGATATAGTCTATTGTTAAGAATTTTTGTATTAAAGCTGTAATTTTAGTTCTTTCATACTTTATAAGTTTTGACAACAATCTCATCTGGTGTTAATTGAATGGTATAAAATATCTAGATAGTTGGTCTAGAAGTCTACGTCATGGATATAATAGTAAAATCTTGGTTCTTGGTGTATGGACGTAGTAGAGTTTTGCAAGAATAGCGACACAGAAGTTAGCAACTTTTAGAGAAACTTTTGAGACCGATTCACAGAAGCCTTACTTACCTTAAATTTATATACAGAAATGTACACTAACATTTCTAAATATAGAGTAAAACGGATGGGGTCGCGCAAAAACCGGTCCAACACGGCAATGCAACGGCAACGTAGCGATCCCATCAGGAATAGTATACCAGGAAACGTGTGCCGGCGACAATTCACTATTATTTATTACTCATTGCGTTATTACTTAGTCGTGTTCGATTTTGCTTTCTATTTCGAAAAGCAATGAAAACGCACAGATTCTGCTCCAAACATATTTTATAATATTATGTATATATAATACTAGTTGCACATTCATATTTAGAAAATGTAGGAAGCGATTAATTAGGTAAGAGTAATCATGATTAAAATTATCTCTTTTGACTAGAAAGTGGTATAAAATGTAATTTGACAATGTTCAACCTAGTTCTTAATAATTTCCTTAATTTATAAAATGTTAAAAAAGTTACGTCCTTTTTTGTTATAAAATAATAAATAAATTCTTTCACTAACAAATTATCTTAAAATTGTTGAAATGGAAATTAACTGAAATAAAAATTTACTTTGTAAAATGTACTTCTTAATTGATTGTTGAAATATATAAACGATTATTAATTTAAAATAAACTATGGTTTTATTAAGAAATACCGGATATTTTAATATACGTTTGATATGGTTTTCAGATGTTATATGAATCCGTTAAATATTGCTCTTAATGTCTAAATGTGTACATACAGACAGAAGTCGGGTTCAATTTTATACTAACTAGCGTATTATTGTTATATTAAACGATTCTAACCACTCGTGACCTGAACCTTTGATAAAGTAAATGGCAAAACATTCTCAGGTGTTGTTTTGATATATTCTAACTTTATAAATTATTTTACCTCCCGCCCGAAGGTTACAAGAACATTACAAAAATAATATCCTGATTCTTCTCAATTTTCTAGTGTTCTTTTAGGTGGATTTGACGGGTAAATATAAATTATTGGAATTTTATATTGGAATAGTAAATTTTAGACTTTTCATTGGCTTCATTTAATATGAGTGTTATTTTAATTTATACACCTTTAGATCTGCTAATTTTCCGTTAAACAGGTCGCGTCGCATTAACCGAATAAAGATAAAATATTATTTACGTGCTTACAAACAAACAAACCTAATAATGGTATCTATAGATTAGATTGTTTTATCTGAATGTGGTTGAAAATTCAAACTTTGAAGTGTTGTTATTATTGTATAGAAAACTAGGACTTTTTAAACGTGTAACATTAAAAATAAAATTTGTAATTATTTTGACTGATAAATAAAATAATAAAGACGTCGGCGAGCTCCCGTCGCGCCGTAATGTCTGCATTCCAGATCTAAATCAGTTCTGTCTGGATAAAACGAACTGTGCTATAATAACGTAAAGTGCAATGCCTTTATCCTAACAACCACTTATGTAGATATTTTATGCAATTCACAATTAATACTGTTTCTATGTCGCTTTCTTTTTCTTTCTCGCCTAGAGCTATATCCATGTCTAGGTCTTATGCTATCTCTATACCCAATGTAATTGCAGTCGCTTTGGGGCTTTAGTCATGAAAAGATAACAAATGGCCAGACATGCAAAGTTACTTTCGCGTTTAAAATATTACCATGATTATTAATTAATATTTAGAATGCGACACAAACTGACATACAACCAGAATTGTTTAGTTTAATGTAAATAATATAACTAACCGAAAGTAAAGAAGTTTTATTGAAAAGTACCATAATCATTTTAACACTTTTTTTTTTGCATCAATTTAAGAAATCCTTTATTCGATAATGACTCTAAAAGGAAAACCAAAGAGAAAGTACAGTTTTCAAGTGTCGAAGTCAAATTAAATATGGTCAAATAATTAGTGAAATTTTGAAATAATGAAAATGCACTTGCACGCTGACCTCGTTGAGGACATACTATATAAAAATGGCGATATCCAGAAAATACAGATCTCAGAAGAAGCGGAATTGTTTTACTATGAGCTTATCAAAGCTCTGGAGGAAGAAGAATCGGTAAGTTTTCTACTGTGAATATTTAGATAGATACATAGCATTTAGGTACCACTAGAGGTGATAGTTGTTAGTGCAATTAATAATGTAATGTAATGGATTACAAATTATTGAAGAATTATTGTGCTGTTGATTATTTGTTATAATTGACAATGACAATGTTCGGTGTTATCGTAATGTGCAACAGTACTTCAGGTTTCTCATACTTAGAGTAGCGCCACAAATACAAAACACTAAAGTACTACTCAACAGCAAAATAACTACCAACAATAGTAGTCCGGTGAATTTGCAGAGGCCAAAAGAGCCAACGGGGTAAGTAAGTTCGAAAAAAAAATTTACCAACAATTATTATTATACAATATAACAACGTGGTTAATTATTTATACACTAATTTATAGATTTTAATCGATGTGTTATTCTGATGTACGAGCTGTGTGAATCAATGTAAAGTTTCATCAAAATCCGTTGAATAGTATTGGCGAAAAAAGTAAATGTTCCGACAACTGTAGTTGAAGGTCAATCTTCATATAGTAAGCGTTTTACCATGTTTGGGCACATTGACCCGTGACGTCATCACCTTTTAGTTAACTGATGTACAATCTATTATTACCTATTTGTTCTTTTACATCTAAACAAACACATTACGAGTTTCGTCTCATTTCTTTTGGTTTATTTGACAGACGAATTGTTATTTAGGTCGCCTACACAAAAATAAACATTTTAATATCGATTTAAATATTATAATAACTTATTAATTTCTTAGAATGACCTCTAAAGTTACTTTTACTGCATTACTTTTTATTAAAACTAGTATTGTTATCTGTGATTCTTAAACGTACGAATCGAACAGAAATTCGAATGTTATTAAAACCTTCCGAGAAAATAGCCGTAAAAGTCTTCGTTGCAGATAATTCGTTTTAATATTTCGCCAAGCGTTTGAACACATCAAATTACCTTGTAAACAAGAACTAAGCAAAGCTATAACGTATAAAATTTCGCATTTACACATATAGAAGACGTCTACACATGTTCAACGTATACTTTACATGCCTAAATAAAAGTTAAGGATGAGAATTAAGTTTTGTTAAATATCTATTTGAATTTATTTCCAAGTTAATTACAAGTTTAAACAACTTTGTAATATATAAAAACCACCGTTTTTACTGTAGTACTCATACTATGTAGAATAGTATAGGGCTTGATTTTATAATGTGTTCATGTAACGCAACCGCGTCGATCGACATAGGTTCACCTACGGTGAAACTGAGCTTTCAGTGAGGCAAAACATCGTGATGAAGCAATAGTTTTTTTAATACCTAATGGGTTAGTTACCTCCCTAACTTTGAAAATCCATCATTAAGCACCTTGAGGTGTGTTCTAGCAGCTTCACTTCAGAACCAGTACTCCTCTGTTAGGAAACACCGTCACTTAGTGTCAAGTAACATTGTGGTCAAACACTGAAAACCTATTATAACAGTTATTATAAAAGGGTTCTTTTGTTACATCCAGATAGAACAGACTAGAAGAAGTTGTTGTACGTTTGGAATATAAGATCCGACTGATTATCGAACGTCAATTGATTTAATAGAGCCAGCTGTTATCGAGAACTTATAGTTATTTGTTTTTAATTGATAATAGGTACGTTCACATTTAATATATTCGTCAGAACGGTGTGAACGGCCCCTATCACATCGTCGCGTTGACGGTATTTCGGCGGACGAGTTTGGAATTAATTTATACGACAAGAATATGCAAATAACCAATAATGAATCAATCTGTCATTGCACTTTTTTTGTAGTCTTGTACGAAATAAACTATATATACATTGCTATGAAATTATTCATTAGTACCTACACGTTGTATAAACTTTTACGCCTTTTAAAAGGGATAGTAGTTCGACAACCACAGTAAATATGTAAAAAAGAGAATGGTGGATGGTAGGACACGATAATTTGGTCGAACTAGGTTACAACCACCATACATGAAGTAAAACTGCCGTCATTACGATACGCTTAGACATATCGCGATCCGGAACTTACCGTTGTATATTTAGTAACTGAGTCGGGTAGTAACGTTCTTTACTAAAATGGTCCATGGCCAATGGTGATAAACTTACCAGCGTTGCTTTAGTTTATCTGGTGTCTAGATTCTCTGTGATAATGCTAAACAGTCACATGTAGCTGATTACCACGTGTAACTTAACAATCTGTCTTAAGAAGTCCTAAGAAAGCCCTATCATAAACTACTGACCATTAGTTCATAACCCAGTAGTTGTAGTCCTGTGGAACTGTAGTGGCCTTGCCAGGCTAACAGTGTAGTCAGTTCGAAAAAAAAAAACCAGTAGTCGAATATTGCTGTAGGCATATATATGTATTTATATATGGCGTTACAAGGTAGATGTGTGTGTTGATAAGAAAAAGTTGACAAAAGTAAAATTGCAAGCAAAGCTTAGATAATTACAAAAGGAACGTGCTTATTGTACAGTAGATTATTAGAGACATTTCTTGCAATTCTTCGGTTGCAATATATTTAGTTTCGCAGAATATCCAATACATTGTCGCAATCGATCACGTTTTTAAGAAAGTTTTACAGCGAAATTCATTATCTGTGTTATCATAGTTTCTCAGTATTCTGTACTGTGTGACCTTTAGATTATTTATCTGCGAATCTTTAACGCACGTAACGTAACTAACGGCTACCACAAACACAATGAAATTCACGAAGAAATTCTTCATTTGACCACCACGAAAACAGCAGATTTAATTATAAAAACCTTTAAAGATGTAAATAGCAATTATTGTGTATGCTTCTTTGTCACATCTTATTTCCTAAAGTCGTCCATATAGAAACCCGAGGATCCATGCACCGATCCAAATGGTTTGAGATATATCCCTTAAGTTGTAAGCGTGTATAAATCTTTACAATGACATTATAAATGGTCTACATCGGAGGCAATCCGTAAGAGAGTATTTTAAGAAAACGAAAATTATGACGGTTATATCCCTGTACATTTATAAATAATTTCTAGAAATACATCAGGACAAAGACACCTTAATCAAAGTAAAAGATATTCATAATTACAATACTCGACAAAAGGAGAACGTGCGGGTTTCAAGAACTAGGCTGACTAAAACATATAAATAGGGCCTCAATTTGAAAATTGATTTGTATAATAGATTACCGAACGAACTGACCCGTTTATCATACAATAGATTTAAATCAAAATTAAAGATGTTTTTCCAAAATAATCCGTATTATAATTTGAAAGAGTATATGATATTAAGAATTACAATTAAATAAATGTTCTGTAGTGTTATGTAAATGATATATATATATATATATAAAGACATTGTTAAATAAATGACGTTTCATGTAAGATTACCTGTTATGTTATGAAAAATAAAGAATTATGAATATGCATATTATGACAATTTTCATATTTTTTCTGTTGCTTTCCTAAAACTAATATACATTATTAAACAAAATAATTATGTCGATTTAATAAATTTACTAACTTACTTGTAAATGTCTCATCGTAGAGAACATAATATAGTACTTATAGTACCTACGTCTTTACTTGGGGGTTTATAATAAGGATTTTGTTATAATAACGAGTTCATAACCGAGTAAGTCTGAGATTCGCTGGTCTAATCAATATTGTTAGGAGAACATAGAGTTTAAAATAAATGTTATTTTTATTTTATCACCGTTCATAGATAAGGTCGTGATATTTAGTTTTTTCATAAATAATAAAATGATCCGGTTACCACCATATAATTAACAACTTGACGTTTGTCCATTAAGTTTTTCTTTATTTACAAACAAATCGATTTAATATTCGAACTGAGAGTTCTCACCGAAAAAAACGATTTAAATTTTTAATAAACTCACGCGATCTCAGACTCCGGTCTTTCGATCGTACTGTCCAAATATTGAGCGGCACTTTATATCGTTATTTTGCTTTATTGCTAAATTATTAAATTGCCTTGATATTACTAAACATTCGAGAGAACATTAAGAATATTTAGAATTGTAAAAGTATATTCACACCCGTATTAGAGTGTTTTTTTGTTTTCATTCCCGATGCAAAATATAATTGGAAATTTGTTAAACATTTGCCTGAAAATTTGAGCTGTTAATATTAACTCTAAATACTCCACTAGAGCGTGAGAATATTTCCTATATAAAATACATATGATCTTTTTTTTTTGAGGAGATTTTATTTCTATTTATGTTATCCATTTTAGTTTAACCTACTACTAGTTGTTAATGTTGGGCTATGTTTTGTTGTTATTAAATTTTATATATTTTATATAACTTTATAGAGATATACAGTGATAATTATAATGAGATTAATTAATATTTATCGGATCTTCGAATATTATGGTACAATAAAATGGCTTAACATCGCTACCCCGTCAATCAAAACTGACAAAATCCAATCCAGTGACCTTTGTCTGTTTTCTAATGCGATTAAGTATATATAAATAACTAAGTTGGTATAACATAAGTATTATTAAGTACAATGTGTCCTATATATATTGTGCTGCATCAGAAATAAATACGTATGAATGCGAAGACGCAATTTTACACACGGTCATTTGTTTCCTAACAAACGGTAGCGCGTATTATGACAATAAAACAGCAATATCTATATACCGCAGATATAGATATAATATGCAGACATTGTGCACAAAACAACAGTAGGCATTCATGCACTACGGGATCTACCAAAGTAAACTTCTTTTTTCTTCTATAATTTTCACTGTTTAAAATATATCATACACATTTTATGTATAAAATAGTAATAAATTAAATAACACTAATTAATTCATATATCATAGAGGAAATTAGAACTACTATTTAATATTTGTTAATTTCGAATGATCATTATCAAAGTCAATTGTATAATATTATACATTTGTATATTCATTCGCTCGTCGCTCGTCGTTTGTAACACCACGTGTCATTCCGTGAATGCAAATTTTAACGAAATTTTCGGAACGCATCGAGACGCGTGATCAATCAAGTTTTTTTGTATACTTTAAAAACAGCTTTTGTATAATCACCTATAATTGTCAATACAAGGACTTGCGTACAGCGGTGCTATGTATTTAAGTTATGACTTGTGAGTTGCGTGAAGTATTTACTCCTCTTTCCCCAAGAGACAAGACTGATTTACATTCTTTCTGATCGTAGAAAGAGATACATCTTTATCCATAATGTCTTTCCCTAGTATTGAATTTACTGGGAAACATTTCGGAATGGTAACTCAATAGGTGTCACAATTACCATACACATGATGTTAATCTTTTAATAGATCGCGTTTTGGGATAAGCCGGTCACTAACGACATTTTCGTGATATATCGTTGGACGCCCTTGTTCTTAGATTATATTATGCTTTCTATCAGTCACCATAACAATATTTTACCGTATTAATATTTACTAATAAAAAAGTATATTGTTTGTGCAATGCGTTACTGTTTAAACAGCAGGAATATTTCAACGCTTTTCCATTTTAGTGTACACAAAATATCACAGACAATACGACCCACCAACTAATTAGTTATAACATTAAAATATTCATTTACTATGCGTATAGAAATTTTACGACCATTTCTAATCTGTGAAGTACCATACAGCGATCTATTCAAATGGTAACTTCACAATCCCATACAGTTTACAAAACAAAAGCAAAGTTCAAACGGTGAGTCACGCGCATACCTCACGGTCACGTCACACCATCACGCATAGTCCTCCCGACTTCATTGTCACATTCGAATTTTAAATCTCACATTTCCTGCGCGCGCTTCGACTATGACGTAGAGTTGTCGCCATTTTTAATCCGTGTTGACATGTCGAGATGAATGAAAAGAAACCCAATTATTAAAGATTAATGACTTTGAATTTTCAGTTTTAATTAACGTACACATTTATTTTAATTGATTCACGAGACATTTATTTTAGTCGGTTAATTATATTTTGTAGAATATCGAAAATATTTTTGTTAAATGCCTATATTTTTTGTTTCAGGTATGTAAATTCGGACAATCATTTAAAGGTATCTCAATATGATTACTCTACGTGCATTATGAGGTAAACACATAAATTCTTAACTTCTATTATTAAACGGTAAAATTACGACCAGTAGCCAGAAAAAAAAAATTGAAGATAAAATTGCTTTGTTACGCTTTAAAAAGTGTGGTTGGGAAAACATGCTGATCTATGAGGCATTGTTGTAATGCTATTTCAGGTTAGTAGCTGTAAGTTGCAATCTCCACTTAATATCAAATTATTCGCATCAAGTATGAAGATGTATAAAAACATGAGATTAATTAGTTACAAGCAATCAAATAACTCAGTTAATACAGTATCCCGGTACATTATTGTTGCGAAACAAAATGTTTTTTTTGTTCGTGTACACCAAAACATTTTGGTTCTTTCTTTTTCTTTCGAGATTATAGTATTTAGGGTATCTATTTTTTTAAACTATATACATCAAGCTTTGCTGCAGCTCAGTTAAGGTTTATGTTATACTAGTTATGGTTGCGGCTACGCTCGTGTAATTTTCTTATAAAACGTTTCGTCTAAATAATTATTGCAGGCCCTTTCTGCGCACATTCATCTAATGTATGGAACCAATTTGGATGTCACAAAAATGAAGTATATTTAATTAGGATTACGAAATTATTTCAATCGATTCACATTAACACTTTTAGTTTACTTGTCAAGTAAAAAACGTTTATTGTGTTTTAAACGTAAAAGATAGATTCGTTCTATTGTAGATTATATAATCTGTAGATTATGTAAGTAATTACTATTCTAAGCAACTGTTTGCTGCATTATATTGGTTAACGTGTAATAGCTTTGGTAAAATATACTGAAGTAATTTTGTGCATGATTAAGTTGCTTTAAGCCGTTACGTAACAAAATGTAAACTAACATCTAAGAGAATACACCCATAATCTAGAAAACGAATAATGTAATTCTGTTCACTGGTTTCGAGTTATGAGCACACGTACGGACAGATAGACAGAGAGACGTTATCCTTTTATAATATTTAAGATAAATAAAAAATATTAAATTTCAAAATAATTCTGGTAAGTATTCGTAAATAAACAATAATAAGGTTGAGACAGAATTTATAATGAAACTATGATATGTGATAAAGTCATAAAGTTATACATACATAACATTATTAATATTATATAATAATCATTAAAGTCTTGTGAAATTATGTACCACGTTGCTTACTTCATTTTACCACAGTACATATTAAATGAACCTTTGTTGCACAATCGCCATTTGTTTCTATATTTATGTATGTTTTACACATGACATTGCCTACGTAATAAAGATTTGAAAAGTTACTGTAGGTCGGTTTCACGACATTAATAACAAAAAGCAGATAGTTCAATAGAGTTGTATAGAGAGCAGATGTTAATAATAGGTTATATATTTTGCGTTTGAACACAATCTCACGTGACGTTAATTGACTATATGACCTAAAATATGACACAGCAACACGCCAAACTACAAGAACGTGAAGAAACAGGTATAGCTGCTTGCTCCAAACTTACTATTTTGGTGAATCAATTTTGCCCGAAGGAGCATTTGATAGTCCACGGCTGTAACGTGCTGTATGTGGATTAAAAGGATATATTTTTGTTATATTTTTTATTGTTATTCTTCACCCCTTATCGAAAAGCGTAAATGTAAAATAGAAAACAGACTGAAAAGCCCTCTATCTGCATGTCAAAGATATAACAATACAAAATTGACGTCAAACCTGTATCGTTTGAAACTCGGTTGCAGTAGTAGAACTCAAAATAAGTACTTGATAATTAATTTTTCAATTTGGGGACATCAGCAAAGTAAACTATAAAAATCATACATAAACATATTCGTTCGTTATGTAAGCATCATATAAATTCTGAAGCCGATATTATCAGAATGCACTTTCTGTTTTCACTGTTCTGTGTTCAAATAGCTGTTGGTAATAAACACGTCGCAAGTTTAAATTTATCTGCGCTTAAATTTACATACCTACTTAAATATAAGGGATACTCGTATATTTTTTATATTTGTCAATATCTTTATATTTATTTTTGAATGTATGTCGACGTATTTGTATACAGCCTGACTGTTTGCGTAACATATCGTCGTTTATACGTAAAACTCTTGACATTAATTTATTTCTCATTCTTCAATTGGTATCGGTAACGCATTTGCCACTGTCAATGTTGAATTGCCCTCTCGAGTTCAATTCAATATCGTTAATATCTTCATTAATATCAGAGCTGTTGTCCATGCATATTCAGCTTGGTCGAGTTACGTAGACACGTATCAAAACTTACTAAAGGAAATTTCGTTTGTGTTTGAAAGTTCAGATGAATGCACATGCGAATGAATTTTCAAAATTCACATAGGCTTACTAATTTCTATTGTTATCAAATTAAAACCTTCAAAAATGAATATTTTTAATACTTTTCAACTAAATTCCTGTGTAAATGTGTCCTGCCAGTATTGATTCCTCCTAGTTATAAATGAAAGGTTTGTTATTGAATAAATGAAAACAAACGTTGACTTTCATCGTATTAAAATAATATTTACATTCGTACTCGACTTCTTCAGTGTTTGTGCCATAGTGGCAGGATATGAAGACGGACGAGCTTATCTTTTTGTCTGCTATTTGAACTTTGATAAAAACATCATTTTTATTGGAAACTAGAAATGCCGCCTGGTTTTGTACGTATTTAATTTTTTAAATTTTGTACAATATAGTTAGGTAAGCTTAAAAAAAATCTATATAATAATCCTCACAACCGATTTGGGAGCTTTCGGTGAAGGAAAACATCGTGTTGAAACCATTTCATGGTAGTAGGACGTTTTTTAAGTCTACCATTCGCTAGCTACCACCTTCGAGTTGAAAATCTGTCGTATACACTTGTCGCTGTGTTCCGGCAGCTGCACGTGAGAGCCAATCCCTCTCTAGGTTTAGCGTGCTTGCCATCGTAGACCATATCACAATTTAACATCAGATGAGATTATGGTCAATCGTTAAAACCTACACCTAAAAAATATAAAAAATAGATATCAAGCACCGACTGTTGCGTAGGGAGCCGACCACGCGCTTAACCACGCGGTAGATATCGTAAAATACCTTGTTGTAATCGGCATTCGTAATAGGCCCCTTTGCAGTATAGTTATACCCTACACAGCGTCATACACTCCGTCGGCACTATTACCAATCTTGTTTAGCGTACTTTCTAACTTACGATTTGTGTGGATATTACTCTGCTCCTAAAAGTCGTAACTTGATATCAAATTTTCTATAGTCTTCCTCTCAATAAATAGTGTTAAAATGTGATGTTTAATCTTATAACATTTAAAATTTTGCTACTGACAACACACACTAATAAGATAATAAAAATTAATTTAAAAATGTGTAACTAACCGACGCACGACTGGAGTTTACTCCTTGAAAACGATTGTCTTTGAACAGGCACAAAAAGGGGCTACTAGACTAAAAGAAAAGACCGATATCATATCATAAACACATCCATGAAAGTACTTAAAGAATGTTTTTTTTTATTGTATTTACATGTTTTATGACTATTCGGCACAAAATTATACATTAAACTTTCTACATAAATATAACCATACCTCGTTTTGTCCGCAGTATGCTCAGAAACAATATCTAAATTAAGTTCGGATTAATTTTTTTTTATTAATCTCAATCCCTCATCTTGTGAAAGGTGCGCACAATAGGTCGCGCACAGAAAACGTAACGCTGTCATTCGGCCCCTAAATTTTACTCTTCATATTTTTTTCAAACCGGGTGCCTTATATGAGAATCGATTATAAGGAGTAAACTCCAAATATTTGTGTACTCTAATCGAAGTATAATACCTAACCCCAACGGTGGGATGTTAAAATGGCTCGAGATAAATATACCGTATATTTATCGGACCACATAGGACCGTAACTTTTTCCCACCCTCGTATGAGAATACGCGAACATGAAATCTCATCTCATAAGAATGGACACCGGAAATGACACTGCGCTATTACAAATCCGGTTTTGGCTGTGACATATCCGCTTTTATTACCGGCCGGCAGAGTTTACGGGTCGCTACCGGCTGTTCCCGGATTTAGAAATAATCTCTTATGTTAGAAACACATAACAGAGGGTTTATGTGGAATACTTAGGTTTTAAGACGAGTTACGTAAAAATATGTTTGTGTAATATATTTCCTTATATATTCGTATATAAATAAAACGATAATGCCATTGTGCACACATCACGTAAAAAATAATAGACAGATTTCGATAACATTTTTTTAGTTTTACGGCTCAGACGCTTGGCTTTTGTCTTAAATATATCACGCTATCTTCATTTAATATAATTTTATATAAACTACGATTTTTATAACCATTTTCGTAATGCTTAACTAAAGAAATTTTCTACGCAAAATATATTTTTGCTTTACTTTTTTATATGTTTTTCTCTATTCATGTAATATATTTTTAACAGTTAGTAGACATATAGAAATGGTCATTAGTAAGTATATTTGATATCGATAAAATCCAAAGATGTTTACCCGATAACTATGAAAGTTGACACACACACATAAGCGTTTATTCACTGGAAAGGTCTCTATGTTATTCATTTTGCAATAACTCTCCAATTTGAAGCGCTACAGCATATCAAGTTCTATAAGCGTTCAACCGATCACAATGAAAATTGGCGTACGTAAATGTACTGAAAAATATGCAGATAAAGTTGCAAGACAAGCTAGTCATTTACAGAAATAAAAATTGGATCGTTGAGTAGCGGGAAAAATGAATTAATTTTATATTTGTATTTAAATACCTTTTGTCAGCGGCTTCGCTCGCCTTAATGTAGATTTGACTTATCCCACAGGAACAGTACTTTTTACATGTGCCAAATGCCTGCAAAATTTCATGATAATCGGTTTAAAAGTTAAGGCGTGAAACATAACAAATAAACTGACTTCCATCCCCATTTATAATATTAATTAGTTAACCATAAATCAAAGTTGTGAAATTATGACAAATATATAATACAAATCTTTCAAGTCCTATTTAGGAGTTGGAGGAGTTGTATGAATCAAGTTTCGCCTCCTACGCTATACTACCGAGCAGGAATGAAAGTGGCTCATATTCTAAGTATAGACTGGAAATATAAATTGCTTTGTTTACTTTAACAAATAAACAAATAAGTGTTATTACATGACGTGGTGATAGAGAAGAGCGAAGAAAAAAACAATTTATGTCGATTTTATTATATTTATGTGGTGATTAAAAATAATACAAACTTTACCCGATTAAATATGTATGTATGTATTATCATATATGTTTAAATAGTAAATAAAAAAATAAACACAAATGTTTACATGACCAATTTGCTGATCATGCAGTTTCATTCTTATCTATAAGCATTATAGTACAGCGACATCTATCCTTCAGTATTAACACTATGTTATTATAATCTCTCTTTTTATGATAATATAAGGTAACCGTCATAGTAATAAATTTTCACTTTCCACCCAGTTAGTCAGAACGTTGCGACACCGGTTCACTGAGTGAAAACTGGAAAAGTGCCAATTAGTCTGGCTCGCCAGGAGTCCTATCTGAGTTTCTATTAATCTCACAGCCATACGCATAGCGCACAGTATAAATAAAGCCTGATATTAAACTCCAACTTTAATCTCTAACGATGACTTAAATCTGTATTTACTTTATCGTTGACATTTCCGTTTAATTTTTCAACGTATAGTTAATCCCAAAGACGATTTGTACTTACGATTCGATTACTGGATCTCTCTTATTTGTTTGTTGTTTGTTTCGTTTGTTCCCTTGTTTTATTTGTTGCACGTTCATGCCTTAACTACTAAGCCGATTATCATAAAATTTCGCATACACGTTGTCAGGGATACCGAATAGTGCACCAAGTCCATCACGAGAAATACTACTGTTCTCGAGGGATTAGTCAAATTTACATTAACGCGAGCGAAGAGACAAGCAAAAGCTAGTATAGCATATTTATTACACCATTTTTATACTGTCTTCTAATTTCCACTAAAGAATAGTTTTTCTTCACGAAACTCAAATGTTATTCGGGCGACTACACTGGTGATATTTAGTTACCAGAACCCCCTCCATCCTTCCTCCAACAACTGGTCAGGTTTTATAAGATAACTAGCTGACCCCGGCGAACTTCGTAACGCCTAACAGTCGATTTTTAATACTTATTCTGCTATTCGGGACCATCGTATAAATATTGACTGACATTAATATTTCTTCCCGGAATCTCTCCACTAACACTTAAACTTTATAGTATGGTATTAAAGTTCAAATTGACTTTTAAGTATTATTACGAATCATTTGTATGGGAGTACAGAAAAGTGTCGTTTTAAGACTTGTCCAGGTAATTTTTTAAATTATTCTCTCCGTAAGATCCACCCTCGTACTTTAAGAAATATTGTAAAAAAAGAATTAGCGAAATCGGTTCAGCTGTTCTCGAGATTTGTGCTTAGCAACACATTTAGCGATTCATTTTTATATTATAGATAATGATGTTTTACGCTATTACCCTATTATTTATTTCTATATTATAGTTGTATTCATAAAAAGTAATAACAGTAAAATTATATACGCCCATTTCTGATGCGTTAACACTTCACAGTATGCTTTCAGCTACATTTTTAGTCAGTTACACAGGAAATTAATTAACAACTCCCTTACCAGACCAACACAGCCGACAATTTAGTCTGCACCAATCGACTGGATGATTCAGCTTGTTAAAATTACGCTTTCAAAGCTCCGTAGTCAATTGAAACGTTAGTTCAACTTACAAATACCTAGGTATCGCGACAATGTCAAATGATTCAGTATGATTCATTTTTTGTGAGCTGGTAGGACACTCGTTCTGGATTGAATCACAACCACTGTACATGTAGTGAAAAGATGTTACAAGAGCTTGTTTCGCTACCTCAAATATAAATAACCAACCAAAATATGTTACAGTGACATTAACACTAAATTAAAATGAAGTATGTGTATGTACCTGTCTACAGTGAAGTAAAATTTTGAGAAATAACCGTGTTTATAATTTTAATTATTTTGTAACATTGCGATTCAGATACCTCAAATAATTGACGTGTATTATATAAGGTATGTTAGTATAGTTTGTCTGTCTATGCATTGGCATATCTATGCAATGACAAATACACTTTTTACAGCGAAACAGCCGCATTAGCAGTGCTGTATATTATATTGGCGGTCAGACTACTGCAGTCCAAATTCAATAAAATTGAAGTATCTGTTATTCGTTTGGACTTATTTCCAACAGTGCTAAACCGATTTCGACGAAACTTTTACTCGCTGAAGGATTTTTCAGAGTATTATCATAACGCATACATATATCATACGTTTTTTCTATAGAGACTAAGCAGTAATGATAAATATTAACAATTAATGTCAGCCTCTAAGAATCCTACTGCTGGGTCAAAGGTCTATTTCTGAGAGAAGGTATGGAAATGCTCACCACGTCAGTCTACAATTGGGGATTGCAAACTCCGAGAAATACACAGTTTTATATTTTTCCTACGTATCGTGGTATTTACTTCAAGAATATTTCTCAAGTTCATGTTTCGTCACGATATTTTATGTAGTTAAAACTAGTTGGTACACGTAGTGATTCAAATCTGCGAATAACGAAACGATATTCAATTGGCCGCACCACTCCGCCCTCACGACTATAAATAAAATGGCTAACTTGTAATTTTTCAATTGTTGTAGATGTGTTAATAAGTAGTTATAATAAATAGTAGAAATTAAATAAAAAAATAAATGACGGCCTATAATGAATCTTGATAAAACGAGATCGTTTTCATGAAACAACCAAAATATTAATAAGGACGAAGTCGCGAGTGACGACTAGTCTTAAATAAAGCACGTTAAAAGCTGGTGTAGCCGATTATGTCGTTACCTTCCCTCAGGAAGAACTATGGAATAGTCTCTACGTGTAATAAAATCATTTTCGTAAGTTATTTTACAGTAAACGCCATAACGAGTTGTGACAAGTATCAATAACCGTATTATGTTAAAAAATCCGGTGTTAGCCAGCGGTAGTGGAGCGCCGGTCGCCGCACCGTTATATATCCTCGTATGGTCGTGTTGACACTTCTAAATTTGTATGTAAATTAGATAAACATGAAGATTAACTGGACCAGTGCTTCGCGGCTGATTTCAAACACTATACAATTGTTAACTACATGATATTCTGCGATACGAATGATACAGAAACCAGACAGCATTCTACAGTCTTGCAAATGATAGTAATCTATATTATTTATATTATATTCTTAAAGGTATAAATTTGTCGCTTTGTTTTTGTTTTGCATTATTTTATTAAGAAGCACCTTCATAGTTAAAACTACAAAAAATTTTAACGACTGTAGAAGAAAGTTGTCTTATTAATCATGAAAGTACCTTTAAAATTGGTTCAGCCGTTTTGGAGATTAGCTCACACTGCAGAAGCTTCAATTTTGTTTATACGTATCTTCAAAACAATAGATTATTATTTAGTTTATGCGACAATAACATGGTTTACGATACGAAGCCGTGCGGTGTCGGTAACTGATTGCAGTAATTGGTTCTTGATAAACCTTATCTGCTGTTTCCGCGTTAACTGTGTTAAGGTGCATCATACTGCTTTATCAAACAACATCAATCAAAAACATAACTACTTCATTTGTATTTGAAATGCTCAGTATAAGAACATTAAAACTATTAAACTGAAGTAAGTTTTTGATTAAGGCAAAGGATTTCAGCTATGTATTATGCGCTTTCTGATAGAGGCTTAGCAGTAAACTTAGTATTGCAATTAAACAATTAGTGTACAGTTTTACACACATTTGTAAACGCATAATACTCATCAAACAAATCTTCTTACCTTCATCGCACCTAAGTATGACTGAAACATGCTTCCCCTTCCACCATTTCCTTTCAGGTATCTATTACGTATCCACACCCTTTATACAGATATCAATCTTTACACAGTCTATCCACAACTTCGTCATCTTCCTCTACTCTTCTCTCTTCTGGTTGTATGGCTTTCGTCTCTCCTCATAACATACTCTTACTGCCAACTTACTACTTCTCAACTTCTCTGACATTATTGCCGCTTTATAACTTCCTCGATCCCAATCTTATCCATTCAAGTTCCAGTGTCCATCTTAACATTCGTATCTTTCTCATATATGTAAGGTTATATTAAGGTTATATTCATCTTTTTCGCAGCTCAGCAGTGTAATCTATACAACATGACTGTGTATTGATATAGCCATCAAAAGCATTTTTACGTGAACGAAGCCACATATAGCAAACTTATTTAATAGAAGATTGACATCGGTTTTTATTTTCCTGTATGTTTTTTCGGTATTCTACTAATGCCAATATTTTTATGGAAAGGCTTTTTCAATGAGGTTATTGAGATTCTTTAGAGTTTCAATCAGACGGTATTCCGACGTAAACTTAACTAACACGAGATATATTTTATGTACAAGTGATCACAGAAATAATTATGTAAAACAAAATAGACACTTCACTACACTACATACATACGAAATTATATCTGATCTGAGCCGACTTGCAGCTAATTAAATTATCGGTTGTTCTCTAAGCCGCACTACTAGATGACCTATAAAGTACACTGCGACCGATTTAAGTCAAAATAATGTTATTAGGCAAACAAGATATGTGGTCTGTACCACCATACCATTTACTGTCTTGATACAAAGTGTTTTAAGCGTAATACTGATATCGGGATGAATAATTATGTTTCCAATATAATAAAAGTATTGTAGTTTTATTTATAATTATGTAACCTTCATAAGTAATTTGAATATGTTATGTGTTTTAGTAGACACGCTTGTGTAACTTATAAATTTAAATGTCTCTCTAGTATTTATTGTTTATGTATCTATTGCTACCGGTAAATGTACTTTATAAGTAGATGTTTCTCGAATGTTTACCTGAAAGAGATTGTTTTTAGTAAAAAGGTCGCCTAGATATATACGTATGATGTAAGTTGCTGTCTAAGTGGTATATTTCATATTCATTATAAGTGGTATATTATAACATTTATAACTGAATTCTGCACCTTAAAACGTTTAGGTCGTTGTTCCCATAATCTCATAATGAGTAAGACGAAACACGCCAGGTGAGCTGGCTCGTAGCTGCGACCTTGCATCCAACTCTGTATTTGAGCTCATCTTCATGCTGAACCCCTTTTGCGGTGGGCTGATATCGTAATTCAAATAAATAAAAAATCGAATTATATGGTAAAATGTATGATATATATATACATATATATATATATATTTTAATATAAAATAATTACTCTATTTCTGTATTAATATTTCTTCGGTTTCCTCTGGGAAATCAATTTATATACTCTGACTTGGGTTTGGTCTTAAACTACAATTTTCAAACGCAATGTTAATAATTGTGAATTCTCTTTAGATACTTACTAACGTTAATTTCTCAGTATTAACCACCAAAAGGCTCGAAAATATAAATATAATATTATACGAAATCATGTCTGTAAAGCTCCTGCTACACGATATACTAACAATTAATATAAAAATGAATTGTTCACACATTTGAAATAAACTATTTTAAATAGTCCTTACACAAAATCGCACCAAAAAGATTATGTGTGCAGCCGGTGTCATAAACACAAAAAAATTCAAACAACTGCAAAATTAGGACGACCGTCAAACGAAAGGAAACGACGAGAGTTACTAATTGAACTGAACATAAACAAATAACCGAGTTAAAATAGAAAATAAATGCAAATGTTAACGGGAGATACCGGTTTTAAATTTATAACATACTAGTGACCTTTCGCGACTTCGTCCGCGTTATGTAATAATATCAAATTAATTGTTACATACAGTCTAACGTCATCTAGTCACTAGATATAGTAACATGTATAATAGCATTATATCTAATTTTCATAATTAGCGGTCATACGATGCTGCAGTCTAACGATCTCAAACTTACCAACATTCATTTTTTTATGTCTATAAAGTAATGAAGGCCCGCGACTTCGTCTGCGTTTGTATCTTTATAAAAGACGACAAGATACATTGTTTTAGTAAATTGTAAGGATTTATACAACGCAAACGTTAATGTTTTCCTTACGGTCGAGGACTCAAAGCCTTAAATTATAAGTCTCTATTCGTAATACTTCACTATCTTTGATAAAAAAGCTCAGTAATGTTAAAACTTACGAAATTTCATTAATTATGCTGGAATCTTGGCCATCCTACAGTCGCGCACATCCTTTTTCAATGCGTGTTTTCCTTGATCAATAGAGTGAGAGAGGTAATGTAAGTCGGTATCACTACAGCGGGTTACTTAAATATTACAATATTGATGTATTAAATGAAATGAACTAACATGCAGGTTACATAAATTATGTATTATTTCTCTTTCAATTCATTATCACTTTATATAGTTTAATGTAGCATTCTATTTAGTTATTAGTATTACGCATAGGACTGTACCGTACGCTCTTTCTAATAAAATAATAAAGTGAATTTCATATAAAATAACAATCGAGTAATATAGAAACGATTTTGCAAGTAAATCATACAGCGTTCAATTCTGCTGGCGCCACATGTTGCGTCATTGTCCGTTCGAGGCGCACGAAGCCATACTGTCACTGATTGAAATTCAAACACGACTTCAAAGCGCCTTCTATGCACCATAGTGTTCACAATCTCAGTATGAATATAGTTTTTAATAATTTTTTTTATTAAATTAGATAGAATTAAGAACGAGAATTTAACCGTTTTAAATCAGGACAATCTTCCTTTTTTTTCACTCTTAGTAGAAACAAATCCTGTGCTATGCTGAATTTAAAAAACATATACTAAGTACACTTAGATTGAAAACAGCCACATATGGCTGACACAAATAATTTTCTCATGTTGGATTTAAACCTACAACGATTAGCACGGCAAGGAAAGACAAGACCGTTGTATCAAAACTATTCATGTACCTTTATACTTGATTCCGATTCATCACCATTTCATTCTTTCATTTTTGACAGTATTAATTTAGTTATCTGCATTGCAATATCTCATTCGATCTTTTTTTATTCTCGCAATAATTCTCAATCACAGGCTGTTTTTAAATTGTTCAATATTAGTGTGACTTAGTCCGGTGAAGCTGTGAAGGCACCTCAGGCCAACAACGTACAATCAGTTCGACAAAAAAGATTCTTAAATAAAGCTTTTTTTTTTAATGACTAGCTGGGCCCGCGACTTCGTCTGCGTGGAACAGAATACAAAAACACAGTGATTAATAAAACAACCTGAATTGACATCTGTATATCTTGTATATTTGTAATCTCACTCTCGGGATACGGGGTGGTAATCAAAAGAACAGTTAGCCGTGCTTCAAACACCTGATTATTTTTATATCATCAACATGTAGGTCTTCGACACTATGAATTTAAAGTAATAAATGTTGAGCACACACTCTAATGCTGATCACGTCACCTATGTCACGATGCTTCGTATACTTGTCAGGCTAAAAACTAATAATAACCCCTAACTAACAATAATATAACTAAGTATAGATAACTAATTCCTTTGTCAACTCAATAATAACTCTAAATTAGAGCTTCCAAGTTCCTTTGATGTATGTAAAAATCGTGGACCCAGCTATCGTGCTGCAACTAGCGTCATACAGTCATATAGTTCGTAACACACGATGGTAATGGCGGCCCACCCTTAAGTTTATTGCGGACATGGACAAAACTTCGTGAGGATACACGCAGGTATAGGATTAACACTAATATTCAATTTTAACAACTGTAAAAACAATATTAAAATTCATATTTAATTTTATTTACTCAATTTTTTTCTCAAAAATCAAAAAGTACAGACACGTTAAAATTACATTCTTATTATATGTATAGATTAGCAATTTATCCGATGCAATTTCTTAAATTTGTACCCCCTGCTTCACAGCCCTGTGAGAATAATTAAAATAATAATTAATTTATTAAATAATGGCAAAATACATACTTCTATGTAAAACGCGATGACTCTAAACCAACCACTTTAAATGTTAATTACATAATCACCTCTGGAAGCTACATTTATGTGTTCTTTTAATGTCAACACAATAGCACCCGACAGATATGTCGCTGGTCGACATTTTACAACAAAAAAAAATCGGGTTTGAAATCAATCCAGATACTCTTGGAAAGTAAAAAATTACCTAAATAAAAAAAAAATTTGGAACTCTTTCCAAAAAAATAATTAAAAATGAATTATCTGAATATACAGATAAAGAGGTGAGTTTTGGAAACCTAGATATCTCGTATAGCGCAACGCAAGCGAAATCATTGACGAAGGCTAGCTTATGTCGTAAAATTTAACGTAACTGCACGCCTCAAGTTTCCAGCCATCTCGGGACTGAGATAAGAAAAATCTTATGTTTTTATATGTCCAACTTAGATTCTGATCAAACTACATCCTCCACACTCCCGAGGGTTCTCGAGGACTAAGAAAATTATATCCATTTATTTTAACTGGTCATATGTTTACTTTTATACATCACTACATAGTATAAAACAAAGTCGCTTTCTCTGTCCCTATATCCCTATGTATGCTTAAATCTTTAAAACTACGCAAAGGATTTTGATGCGGTTTTTTTAATAGATAGAGTGATTGAAGAGGAAGGAACATAAATTAAATAGTGGAGAAATACTGTTATTTTTGAGGTTACTCCAAATTTAACGCTTGCGGGCCACGGGTAGTAATTAATGAATCAAAACTACTGGATCAATTTTAATAATTGTTTCAGTGAATAACATAGGCTATATATTTTATACCCGTGCGAAGCCGGAGCGGGCCGCTAGTTGTATATAATTTCATTTCACTGGGTTATAATTGACATGAAATTTACGTATTTCGTATATACATATGCATAATTTACATTGCGTGCACTGGATTCCAATTTACCGGATAATATTGCATTGCAGATATGTTTCATGAGGGATCACGAACGGGAGTGATTTCTCTATGATAATATTGATACCGGATTATACATACTGGCATATTTGCACTTGTTCTACAAAATACGAAACATATTATACAACAGATTTGCTGATGATGTATATTTTTACAATATACTCGAATTTATTGATATTTGATTGAACTACTTGTTAATTATCTGATAATCAATTTATATATAGTAAAAATATTGTTTGAGGCTCAATCGCATAAAAACCACAGAACATATCAACATAAGACTCGCATAGGCCATTGTATATGCACATCGAACGCGCGGCTTCAGCTAGTTTTAAAATAAGAATAAACTAAAATGATGTATTACTTTCTTAAACATTTAAAACTAACTGTTCCTTCATCTTAGTATCGCTATTTGTATAAATCGTTTGAAGTGTTATAGTTGGGGATATTAACAGAGATCTTGTTTGCTTCAATGACGTGGGAGAGCGCCACGTAGAGCTGACCGTGTGAGAAACAACCGCAACACTCAGCGCCTGAAAATTAACTAAAGAAATGCCACCTCTTGACAAAACTTAGTAGACTTAAAGAAATTTAAACTATTTTTTCTTTTACTGAGCCTATTCTTATGAAATATAACTTATATGTTACACCAAAATAAGTCCAAACGACTTGAGAAAATTTAACAAAAATTCGTCTAACAGTTGTAAAGATTATAGTTTCAAAGTCAGATAAAGTTTTTATAAATAGTCTTGATTGTATTCTGGTATACAACTTATATAACCAATAAACAGTTTTTGGCAAATATTTTTGGTTGCGATGGTTCTAGAATTTTGTTACAGTATAGAGAAGGTGAAGGTCAGAGGAAGATGTTGCATAATTGCTATTCAAGTTTTTCGTATTACTTTATAATCATACATGCCAGTGAATATTATGCTAAATTGTTATGTATATAATGATTCTAGTGGGAAGATTGAATTTTCACCTCTTCTCAGCTACAAGTTTATCCAAACTGATACTAACATTGAGCGAAAATGAGTACCTATATGAGGCCTTAATTGCGCCAATACAATTGCGCCTTCTGTGATTTTAATCACAAATATAATTAGTTACATAATTTATTGTAGTATTAGTAGACGCACATGTAGATAGCAAAATGTTATATATAACTATCTTCATTCTTGGCTTTTAATAACAAATCAAACGAAAATATAGAGTTTACCAACATAATGTAAAAATGATTGTTAGTATAGCTAAAATTGAAAAACTCCAAAACCGCTTAACTGACAGTCATGAAAGTTGGGTTACCTTACTGTATATCATGGACAAAGTTTTTATACTATCCATTTTACGAGAGCTCACCACTAGGTGGTATTGCAACATAATATCTACTACAGCATTCTATTGGTACCTATGTAAAGTTAATTTAAGTGCCACAATATCCAGTTGACTGCAACTCAACCATCAGTTACAATCAATCATTATAACCATAAATAAATGAACCCGTGCGGAACCGTAGGCACAAACTTGGAATAAGTCAACAGTCGTCCTTTGAAATATTTTTTCTAATTTCCGATAAAAGAAAATCTAGTATAAACAAAAATGATATTTCCTAAGGAAGGGACAACAACCGCGTGGGTGAGATGGCCGCCGGTCAAGGGTCCGGTTGTCCGGGTGAAAACCGGATATCATATGTCCGATCTGCGGCCATCTCTCACGATGTCCACCGAAATATTATTACGTTTTATGATATCTTCGAGTAATAAAGACTTGTGTCTAAATAAATCCGTATCATTTCTTTTTTACTTGATGGCCACAATATAAATACCTTTAGGTACCTCGTCGAATGACGTCGAATGGAGGAGCATTATGAAATTATAAAATCAAAATGACTTTACTGAATTTAGGCCCTGAGAAAGCGCTTATGAACGTTAAAACTCCCGGCCCTGTGATGGAGAACAACCGGCAAGAAACTTGATTTGGTTTGTTGTTGTCTGTTTATATGTTTTACTTAATTACAAATATACAAATTCGGATTTTAGTACATGTACACATAGGGGTGTCACTTCCAGGTACCACCGTCATACACTTATATAACTTTTTGACAGTTCAACCCGCTCGGCATGAGCTTTAACAAATCGATAGTATGCTTTCGAAACTAATTGTAGAACCTACCACTATTTACCTAAAAAACTTTTATTGATTTTACTGAGCTTAAAACATGGCATGACCAATTTGTGAATATTTCTAGTCTAGAAAACATGTAGGTTCTCTATAGATTCGATATTTGGAGTTAGCATGTCTACCTACCAGTCCAAAAATTACACATTTCAATACAATTTAAGTGATTTTTCGATTTTCCAATGTAATTTTCGAAAAGGCTCGTACGATTTTGGCTGGTAGATAAAGGATTTTTCAAATTATCATGTATGATTCATTAGATTTTTCTATATGAGCTAAACAGTTATGATAAACTTAAATAGAAGTAATTTAAAAGTGGTTAAAACATTATGGTATGACCTAGTTTTAGTTACTAAATTACAGGAAAGAAAACAGTATGCTATGAATTCGGACAAGCCATGAAGTTCCCAAAGAAAGAGCAAATCCATTTTCAAGAACTCGCAGACCTCAGTTTGTCTACCATAAAGAACCTATAAGTATATCCCAATAGTTGCACTGCACAAACAACCACTATTCTATGATAAACAGACCGAGAAATAAGATTATATAATTGCTTATTTAAAAACCCTCGGGGATGGACTGTATTCTACAAGAAGCATTTTGTTTTTGCCTCAAAACGCCCACTCTATGTCATTTGTTTGTTTATTTTTTTTTTGTCTCTTCAAATAAAAAAATGTCATCGTCGTTCAATAGTCAATTTTGATACATAAAGCTTGAGGGTGTTGATTAAGGTATTACAAATTCGAAAATAATACACCAAATTTTGTATGAATCTATTATATACATAGCTTTTCTCATATTCTCACCCACACCATCAGACTCAAATAATAATAAACGAGAGTGAGAAACGTTCCGCTTTCTATTTTCATCTAAGGAAACATATTCGGTAACGATATATAATAAATTCTTAACTTACTTGATCTGGTCCTTCTCTAACAATGGAAACGTGACCGTGGCCCTCCTTATCAATATTACGTCATCTCACGGTGCGTCACTTTTGACATTCTTCACCACTAAATGATAACCGTGACTCCGTTTATATAACGAAAATATGTTTTTGTATTTCTTTGTAACTTATTTTACTTACTTTATAACACAAAAATGGGGAAAGAGCTTGTTTTATTTGCATTTGTATATTAATGAAAATGTTTACATTGAAAGTGAACAGTTTTTTGTTCCTAACTTCAATTATCGAATTCTCATAAAAACTATCGTACACCATTTACAACGTGTAAAACATGTTTTTTAATTTTATGTTAGCAGTTCTACTAATTTTAAAGTACGTTGATCTATACTCAGGATTTTTTTTTATGCATGGTAAAAGCGTTTGCCGGTGTCAATGTTTTATTTTATTGGCAGTAATAGTTTCCGTTTATTTTTTTGTACTCAATAATTACGTCGTTGTCAAAGTCTTTTGAGAGTGATTAAGTTACATTATGCTACAAGAAAAGTTATGTAAATATTAAATGGCTTGGCTCCACCAGTATTATTGTTTTATTTCAATTCTCATTTCATTTTATAATCTGCCAATAGATAAAATATATAAACTATTAATAGGGAATAATTAATAGCATATCCCATTATCTCAAGGATTGTGGTTGTAAACTCTAATTTTACAATTTTCCACCACCCTCGTCTGGGCGAGCAATTATTCTATTGAGCTTGTTAACTAACTGCTACTAATTAAGGATTGTACTCTCCTAAATTATTTCCAATTTGGTATTAATAAAAGGGCGCGCTCGGCTTGCATTCGCCTAACCACGCGTATTTTTGCCTGTGGTACGAGACTTATGTTGCGGTAACTGTCCAACAGTTCGAGGTTGGAAATCGGCTTACTATATCAACTTTTTCCAGTCAACTTGCCTTTAAAAACATTATACATACATCAGTAAGATTACAATCCTGTTCAATTATCACACAATAGAATCTTACTTATATATTTTTCTTAGTGAGCCTTTAATACCAAATATCCCTTCAAGCGTGAGCTTAAGATGCTTATTAGTATAAATCAAATCAAATTATGACAGAGACCTCATTGTCATAACTCACCGGGGTAACACAAAACGTGTACGGAAGGTTATCGTGGCGCCCGACACCGGCCCTTACAAGGTCACTGTCGCACTAAACCGGAATTATATCGGGCAGGAATAAAGGCACACAGATTATGTCGCGAATAATTAATAAAAAAAAAACACTTGATGAGGTTCTACGTTCTAGCTATCATCACTATACTGACGTATTTAAAAAGAAAGGATCATCATATGCTTCCATTTTTCAAACCCACTAATGTATGACGACGTGAGCCGACGACAGAATAATTTACACAAAGAATGCAAATGAGAAAGAGTTTAAACTATTATCAAAGGGTACTTTTAAGAGTTACAGACGGTGTCTTTCGGCTGACGGCATCTGATTAACTGCCTAAATACATTGACAAGTATCTTTAATTGGATATCTATCTATCTGGATAAGTAATGAACGAGTGGATTATAATCTTCTTATATATATATAAATGAATTGCTGTTCGTTTGTCTCGCTAAAACTCGAGAATGGCTCGACCGATATGGTTAATTTTGATCTTGAAATATTTGTGGAAGGTCAGGGAAGGTTTAAACAGTAAGAAACATAAATAATAAGTAAAGGAAAATACTAAAACATACAATTTAATTTTCAAATATAAAATGTTCCCAGCTATGAAACATTTGATGTCTTTGTCATTCGTTTGTCAAATACTGCGTTCAAAAATTTGTCTGTTTCATAACTCTAGTATGAGATCTTTGGTCTGTGTTATTGGAATACAGAACAGTTATGTTTCAGAAATACAAATAGTACATGAGAAAGCTTTAAATTGATTAAGTGCATAATTGCATTTATAATATAAATAAAAATTTAGGCCATATTTTACACAAATATATAATGTAAGTGATACGAAGTTCACCGGGACATTTAGTTAAAAATAAATATTACGTGCCCCATAAATTGTTAATAGGTCTAAATGTGTATCATAAAGTAGTAAATAACAATATTCCTGAGCAAGGTTTTAACAAGTTTAGATTCCTTTTCCCTAATATCCGAGATTTATTTTATGTTTGTTATAATCCAAATTTTCACTATGGTAAAAATACAAAAATTGTTTTTTTTTATTTGCAGCGTGTTCGCGCGTTCACGAACTCCTTGGACGAGTTAGCCGGACGAGTGCAAGCAGCGGAGGCAGCGCGTTCCTCGTGGCGAGGTCCTGGCGATGCGAGGGATGCACGTGCCCAGCTCGACGCTGTCTCCCGCGCTCGAGCTCAATTACCCCCGCTGAGGAGACTCGTGGATGAGCTCCACGCTCAAGCCCAGACGTTAGCTAGAGACAAGATACAACTGCCGGACCACCTGCTGGCCAGGCTTGATGACTTGAACACCAGGTCATTATCATGACTCGCTCATGACATCTCAAATATTGAAATCGAATTTACTAATACCTAAAACATAAAATTAAGCCTTAAAATAGGTGCTGTGTTAAAAATCATTAATTCAAAAATCATAGCAAACCTGGAGAATTAGACAATTAAGCAGCATAAGCTTTTCACTTCATTTTACATTTCCCTCATGCGCCACTGGAGTATGTACATTGTATATAAAACTTTGATAAGTAATAAAAACAATTATCCAATAGTTTTTGTATTATGATCATGTTTGTAGTTTTCTAATAGCTCACGCTATACTATTTCCAGGTTGAGAGAAATATTATAATTATTTACAGATATACTAGATATATGTACATACATACATAGATGTCGGGATAGACTCCCAGTTTGTAATTTTAACAGCTGACTGCTTTAAATACTTTTTTGGAAAATAATTAAAAACTAGGGCGCTTTCCAGAAAAGACACGAGATTAATTACCGCACCAGACTGTTCTATTGTACTGCAGATATTTCTCCAGGTGTTTATCTATAGTTAACAAATACTATTTCTAAAGCTATGGGCGCGTTAGTAATTAAGTAATATTATATCAAAATTTTACTATAAATTAACTAATTTCATAACGCTGGATTTAGTTCACTATTATTCTCAATTCACGTCCTGGAGAAGGAACTCGCCCTTTAAAACAATCTTCTGATTTTCAAAATAAACTTGTCCGCAGGAAGACTAACAAACTCCATTAAACTTGTCATTTTTTTATGTAGACAGAAAGAGTAGATAGCCTTTACTCTCTACCTTTGCAAATACTGTAAGTTTAAACCGATGGTTTATGTGGTTTTGCAGAGTTGGTGTTCTGTGCGCTGGCGGAGAAGAGCGCGCTCGACAACTCGCAGGAGTGGCGCGAGATGGAGGAGCAGGAGCTGCGCAAGGTTTCCTGGCTGGCTCCGTAGACCCGCCTTGGGAACGAGCGGTCACTCCTGCAAATGTACCATATTACATCAAGTAAGCTAATGTTTCCTGAAATCGATCATTTTATAAGGTCCCATTTTAAGTAATAAAGGAAAAAATGGAAGGACACAGGGAGGAGTGTAATCTATAGAATTTAACCGTTTTTGAAAGTAGTAATCGGTATTAAATAATGTTCTTTTTCAGTCATGAATTGGAAACAACTCACTGGGATCACCCGAAGATGATAGAACTCATGAACTCATTGGCCGATCTGAACGAAGTCAGATTCTCGGCGTATCGTACGGCCTTAAAACTGAGGACAGTGCAAAAAGCACTTTGCAGTATGTATAAATTCCCGTATTACTGAAATACTGATTAACGCTTAAAATATCAATTGATGTAAGATAATTTTTTCTTTTTCTTTCTGAAAGGAGTTGATCCATTTGTCTGACTCTGTATAAAGATGAAAACAATTTGTTGTAGAGTTTCACTAAAGAGTAGGATACCTTTATTCCTCAACCATATTGCTACCAGAAAGAGATAAATAAAAAATGAAATATGAATAGATGAAATGAACTGTTCCAGTGCACATGCTGCAGCTCCCGGCGGCGCTCGAGGCCTTCGACTCGCACGGGCTTCGCGCGCAGAACGACAGACTCATCGACATTCCCGACATGATCACTGTATTGACTTCGCTCTACGAGGTATGCGCATTGCTACACTTTCAAATAACACTCATTTAAAACATTGTGATACGTTGTACTCAATGTTCTTATACATTTTTATTTTCGTTGAACTCCAGGTGATAGCAGCCGAGAATCCCAGCTTAGTGAATGTCCCACTCTGCCTGGACCTCTCCATCAACTGGCTTCTGAATGTGTACGACAGCCAACGCACCGGACAGATCCGCGTGCTCAGCTTCAAGGTCGGGCTCGTGCTGCTGTGCAAGGGCCACCTTGAGGAGAAATATAGGTCTAATATATTATTCTCTAGCTCCCTTGTCATTTCAAACGATAAAATTATATTAAAAAGAGACAAACATATATATCTATAGGATTTTGTGTAAAAGAGGATGAGATAGAATACATTATACAGTGTTTCTTATATTCGCAGTCCTCTCATTGTAAATTGTACTAGCTAATACTTGCTTTGGTACGACCGTTGTATGTATGTGTGTAGGCCTACGTATTACAAAGTCTTGAGAAAAGGTGTCATAACTAACGTGCTGTATCGTTTCTACCGCGTGTTAACCCCAGACATGTTTTTATATAATCCTCCATACAGACTCCTGAATATTATGAACAATTTGTTAAAAAAGAAACTATTTAGCGTAGTTTTTGCATAAATGCTTAAAGTTTACAATCAAATTCTACAAAATTAGGGGAAAATAATATATTTGTTTATTTTTCATAAGTTTTATATTTGTTTTTGGATTTATTTGTAGATATTTGTTCCGTCTCATCGCGGATCCGTCGTGTCGAGCTGACCAAAGAAAACTTGGGCTTTTGCTGCATGATTGTATCCAGGTTTGTTATTTATATCATTTATTAGGTTTTAATCGCGGCTTCACTCGTGTTTTATATTTGAATTATTTCAACGTGTTTTTTATTGTTGTCCATATTTTACGATTTCTAAAAATATTATAGAGAATTCTTGTATTCTATTAAGCAAATAAGCTTTCGGTGTATAAAATTTTACAAATGTTCATAAAGTCATTTTTGAGTTATGGCATACAACATTTTTAACGCTATATTCGTGGCCAAGTGGTTTTTATAAATTGTCAATTTTTTAAAAATTGAAAAAAAAATATAGGTAAAACTACAAATTTACCAATATAGATAAGTAGCTTTCGCTCGCAGCCTTTGTATTAACATAGATTTGGTGAATTTCTCGAATAGAGTATTTTTTTTAGATGATTGGTATTCCATGGGGTTTCTGTGACCCTCTGGAAAGAAATACAGAGTAATGAAGATAGGAAGGAGTCAGTTTGTAGATCTGTGTGATATGCGTGAGGTGTTCCGCAGGTGCCGCGTCAGCTCGGGGAGGTCGCCGCCTTCGGGGGCTCCAACATCGAGCCCTCCGTCCGCAGCTGCTTCGAGCAGGCCTCCGCCCTCCCCCTCCCCCACCAGCACCCCCCGCCCCCTCGTGACTCCCGCGCACACACTCTCGACAGGAAGACAGGTCACTCTTCATATTCTATGCTAACCACCAACTGCCGGACACACGCACACCGACTGCTTTGCAACTTTTCCCTGGTAAATTATCATGTTTACAGAAAAGGACAAGGTTGTGGAGAAAGAGGAAAGTAAAGAGAAGAGCCTGGAGCGCGACGCGGAGGGACAGGTGCAGCACATCGAGGCGTTCCACTTCCTGCAGTGGCTGCAGAAGGAGCCGCAGTCGATGGTGTGGCTGCCGGTGCTGCACCGTCTCGCCGCTGCGGAGGCCGCTAAGCATCAGGCCAAGTGCAACATCTGCAAGGAGTACCCCATTGTTGGCTTCAGGTAACAGCTCCCACACTCATGACACGTTCTGTACACTATCGGGTACCGGTTGAGTATTGTTTATTTTGCAGTTAACTTAAGCAAATCCATGTTGATAAGTTGGAAAATACACCTTCCAATGCTTTTCAATAGCATTTACCCACTGTTAGCCTCACTTCTACATTTAAATTTTCTAATAAGATCTCATCATTTTTCTTGTAATATGATGATATATGTAATATGATGATAATATGACCAGAGTAATTGCATTTTCAAATGTGAAAGTCCATGTAACGTGTCCCGGTAACTCTAGTTTATTTCGTAATTATTTTTAAATTTAACTCTTCAATTATTGTTTAAATAGAACAAGATTTTCTTCTCCACGATTCTTTCTGCTTGCTTATTGGTTCAAAGGCATCCAATAATTTACTCACGGACTTGCGCCTGCGCAGGTTTAGTTTCCACACGGCATACGCATCAGCTGTTTCGTAGCGTATTGTGTTTTCTGATGAAGCCTATAATGAATTACATGAATTGAATAATGTACAATAGAATGTTTCACAATTCACAACTCGGAAGAGTATATTGCTTACGAAATTTCCTACTATTCGTTCAATTCATTAGTTATTTGGGCGTTACATTTAATTACTCTCAAACGCTGGTAACGTTTATCAATAGTATACTGGAAAAGGAACTTCGTTCCAACTGAGTGTTCCGCAACACTCATACATTTCTCTTTTCAAAGGAGTTCTTATTACATTTTAAAATCGTTTATGACCCCAGAAATAACAGTTAAATAAATGTTAAATGAATTATTAATTGAATGTAGTCATGTCATAGATTTAATTGAATATTTTATCCGACCTCATTATTGTTACTTTACTCTCTATACAATTTGTTAAATATTGTTAAATAAATGGCATTTCATGTAATAATATTTATTAATTTATGAAACAAAGAATTATATATGTATTCGTAATGTGTTCGATTGAGTCACAGTGCCTGAGCATTGATCGCGGTTCGGGTCCGGCAGCAGAAATGCTTGTAAGGGAACACGACGGCGACGACCGTCGCTTGTTTACAGATCTTTTGGTGGTCGCCGTCGTTCTTCTTTACGTCACATCATCATGCCATCACCATCGAAATAAATGGGCCGACGTATAGTAGGCATTTCCACTCGGAAATCAATTGGTTCCATTTTTTCATAATGAAGTAGAGACATTTAGAATAGAGTAGCGCAAAGCCATTGAAGTTCCTCCGTGAAATGTTTGTGTTGTTGTGTTTGCAGATACCGGTGCCTGAAATGTTTCAACTTCGACATGTGCCAGAAGTGCTTCTTCAACGGGCGCAAAGCGAAGAGCCACAAGCTGACGCATCCGATGCAGGAGTACTGCACGGCTGTCAGTACACACACTATTACTATTATAATAATTATATTCCATTGTCAAATTAATAAACACTTGAAGCCACATTGGAAGCTTTCTGGTCGCGAACTCGATTCGATTGTATGAACTATAAATATATGACCGTTTTGACACATTACAATAGTGACAATGAGGCTCGTATAATTAAAAATACTTCTTATAAATAAATAAAATATATGCATTTAATAATTAATAATCATGCAATAATATAAAACATGTCTTATTTTTTTTTTGTCAATAAAGACACAAAAAGATTTGTTTGTAAAACAATATTATATAGTTAGGTAGATGTATAGTATATAGTTGTGTATATATATATAATTTACCACTACTACTAATAAGTGTACTAAATTAATGTTGTGTTCTAAAATTCGATATTTAAAGTTCTATACATTTTAAGACTAACTGCTCGTCACTATTGCCAATAAAACTCCTGCTCCTTCAAACACAATTATTAATGTATACGAAATTTTATGAGTAGACAAATGTTCAAATGGCTATCATAGCGTAATACTATCATGATTCATGGTTCAATTCAGTTTTGATAGCTTTTAGTACATCCCCGTAAATAAACTATACTCTCAAGAAATTAACTAACAACATCTTTCCTTATCGATATTTTTGGAACCTCATGCAATACTTTGGCAACACCTATTTATTATTATTAGCATACAATCTACAATACTGTTACATTTCATATGCCAATTCTAGGTATGCAAAGGTCATTTAAAATTCTGGTTTCTAAAATTGTTCCTATGATTGTAGGGTAAGTAAAGGGGATTTATTGAAGTGTATTTCTTTGGGAATGAAATCGAATTTTAATGTAACGTTTTGCGACGAAACGTTTTTGACGCAACTTCTAAGAAAAATAGTCATTTTGCCAGAGACTTCGAAAAAGAGGAGTATGTTTTATAGCGACAGAGACAAATGAACGCGACAAATTCTGGAACAATCTAGAAGTGTTAGCATTAACAGAGAGTTGTACGCGCTGTTTTTTTCGTACATGTTATTAAAGGATTAAACGAATTGAAGTGAATCCGGTATCGTGTATAAGCAACGTGTTCCGTTGTACTTGTCCCAGACGACATCGGGCGAGGACGTGCGCGACTTCACGCGCGCGCTCCGCAACAAGTTCAAGTCGGCGCGCTACTTCAAGAAGCACCCGCGCGTCGGCTACCTCCCCGTGCAGACTGTTCTCGAAGGTATTCCATCCATACGTTCTATCCGAGCCCTTCAACGCTTGCGAAACAACTACTCACCATGCGAGTACTTGCAGGCGACGCCCTCGAGTCCCCGGCCCCCTCCCCGCAGCACGGGGCGGGACTGTGCGCGGGGGGTCCGGGGGGCGCGGCGGGGGGCCCGGGGGGCGACGACATGCACTCGCGGCTGGAGCTGTACGCGTCGCGGCTGGCGCAGGTGGAGCTGGGGGGTGCGGACAACACGCCGGACAGGTCACTTTACCTATGTTCATAGGAACGCTTCTAACCTGACTGAACTTTCATTATACTCGTATATAGTATCAATTCATGACTTCTTATTAAATATTATATTTATCTTTTTTGAGATATTTTTTTTTGTTACGATTGATAATTTTAAGATACACTTCCAATGTATGTGTATTGCCAGAAAGAAAGAAAGGTAAAAATGGAATTAAAACTCAAGAGAGATGTGTGATTGTGATAGAGTGAAAAGTGTGCTTAATCATTACTCACATATTTAATTGTTTCTTATTGAATAATATTATTGATCGTTATACGAATTAGTTTTACGAATACAAAATTTTACGTGTTTTTTTTTTTAATTCAGTGATAAATTTTTGCTACTTGTTTTGAAGATCGGAAATCGAACTATATCGTTAGTATGAATAATAAGAATTTATTTCCGACGTCATAAGTGCAATTATTTATTGATATTTTCTGATCCAGTTTTACGAATAAACGATATGTTTATTCGAATACGATAAGTTTATAGGAATAGTGATGGTAAGGTTAATGTACGTTGCACAGCGATGAGGAGCACCAGCTGATAGCGCAGTACTGTGCGTCGCTGAACGGTGCGGGAGGTCCGGGGGGTCAGGGGGGTCCGGGGGGCGAGGAGGCGCCGCGCTCGCCCGTGCAGGTGGTCTCCACCATACACCGGGAGCAGCGACACGAGCTCGAGGCCATGATCAAGTACGTTCTAACGACCACCGTATACAAGATTAAATGCATCCCTTAACACTATATGTAGAATTTACAGAATATCATATTTTCCTTTGTTTTACAAAATATTTCTCATCACATGATATTTAACTCGTTTACTGGTTAATATATTTAATAATCAACGGTTGAAAATTCAATTTACGGGATATTTCTTACACATCGATAATTGTTCCATCTTTTATAAAAGAATCAAGTATTCAATTTATTAATTTATTTTTATTCACTATAAAATTAATTGTACATTAAAATGCCCAGTACGATATAGTATTTTTAAATGTTGATAAGAAAACAATAATCGTCCGTTCAAGAATGTTCCATTTTCGTTACGTGAAAAATAATGGTATAGAAATATATCGATATTTGTGTTACATTTTAAAATCAGTTTCTTAGTATTTTTACATGCAATTTTTTTTTTATCACAATTAAAACAATACAATTTAAGATAATATGCTGTCTCCGGTCCTCGTGTATAGTTCCATAACTCATCGAATGGTTTAAGATATATTTTTTAATTATAAACAACTAAATGAATTCAAAAACACACTGTAGCGTTCATATTAGTGTTTTAATATGGAAATATTTTTTCGCCGAAACTTTAAATCTTGTTGTAAGAATGTAATCGATTTCAATTCCGTTGCCACCGTTAGCGACTTCGTTTAAAACTAGATAAAAACATGCTTATGAAGAATAGTTTATAGCGAGAGAGTATTGCTGTCGCATTCTTCCCGAACTTATTCAATAGACTGTTAGAGAGACAGTTTTAATTCATTTTTCAAAATTATTATAATAAGGAATTTCGTTGCGTTTGTATATATTTTTTTGTTTAAATTATTACATATCTCAATTTTTTTGCTGAAATTCTGAAAACGATGAGATAGTTAGGCAAATTTAGTACTTTTAAAAGCTTCCTAAGTGTTTAATTGACTATATAATTTATGGGAAAAATCAAAAGTTACTACCATAATAAGTATAGATAGTATGGCATAAAAACATTTGCTCTTATTGCATTACTGAGGGAATACATTTGTATGGAATAAAGACTAGGCATGGTTCGTTCATGGTGTTGCAGAGAGCTGGAGGAGGAGAACGCGAGCCTGCAGGCGGAGTACGAGCGCCTGAAGGCCAAGCAGAGCCCGGGATCCACTCCCGAGGAGCAGCTCGGAGCCGACAACAGGAACGCTCCTGTCGATCAGGTAACCGCTTCAAACTATATACGTATCACATTTTCATTCTTAACACAGTTACATATCTCTTTCGGACTCTAAATCATATTCCCAAAGTGCTCGTGATACTGATACTGATACACTTGACTTTTATTTATTTAACTGATACTGATACATGTGAGCCAAACATAATCCCATCTTAGCGAGTTGTCAGGAGCCTTAAGACTCAACGAAGATGAGCAGAAACATAAGAGAAAGCAACAAATATGAATGATTACTAAAATAAGAAGTAAAAAAACTGCCTAAAAATAAAACATAACAAACATGTGCTTTTTTTTTGATAATTCTACGATGCTGAGAGATCTATGAATAATTAAATCGTTGGTCAGTCTGTAGTTTGAAATAACACGTATAAACTTGATATTGTTTGTACTGTACATGGTTTTACTGAACGCCGTCAAGTTATCGAAGTATACGATATTGTTTGATGCAATCGCAGGACATGATGGCGGAGGCGAGGCTGCTGCGTCAACACAAAGGCCGCCTCGAGGCTCGAATGCAGATCCTGGAGGAACACAATCGCCAACTCGAAGCTCAACTGCAGAGACTCAGGAGACTACTCGACGAGGTGAATACTCCACTATTCTTTTATTTTCAAACATTGAACTTTTTTATCGGGACTATAGAACTACCAGAGATGAGAGGTATAATTAAAACTTCCTTTGATAAAATTGCAGCCCGCCCAGGGTTCTCCACCAGCTCGCACCGGCACCCTGCAGACCAGGTCGGTCACAGCATCGCAACTGGCCACGGACTCTCCGGCGAAGATGCACAACGGGCTTTACCACGAGTCGCAAACCAGTAAGTTCCTTCACTGTCTCAACAAAATCTTCCTCGTACTTCATTTCCTTAAATGTTTATTCTAGGTGCTGTTCCACGATACCAAACAATGGAAATATGGCTACATTTATTTATCGAAATATAAGCCAAGTTTTACCTATTTCTTCTTAATTATTCTTTGTTTTAGCAGCATCCGGTGAATACATTAAAGCATCTTCTATTACATTCAGCATCCTTCCTTATTCTTCCCTTATTATTCTTTGATTTGAATTATATGACCTTCGTCTTGTTGAATTACGAAGTAGTCCCTCAGAATTATTATGACATCTAGTAACAGACGTTAATAAAAATCCAAAGAAATGAAAATGACCCCAAAGGAGGCCTTTATCGAAAACTTTCATCCAGCATTGAACTATAGAAGAAGTCGTGTGTATCAGCTGAGTATCCAAAAAGATTGTATGATCTAAGAAATTCCGGTACTTCGATTGTTTCTTTATCGTCTCGTCTTGGAACCCAAACAGAGATACGGCTCTTTTAGGAGACTATTTGTGCTGACCGTATGGTGCTAAATGTAAAAATGCTTGAATTTTCGAGAAGTTTCTTTTGTCTGTCTAATGTATGAAAAACTGTTTGCTACTTCGAAGGAGGATTTTGAAAGTTCATGACTTTAAGTAGTTAAAAGCAGGATGGTTTTTCGGACAATGTCTGGTGGAAAATGTGATGAAGTCCAGGAGTGGTTAATATATAACCGGATTAGTAATATGTGTGGTGGTGGTAAGATGGCGGCGGGCGATGGGCTGGTGGTGGTGGTGCGGGTGGGAGCGTGGGCGTGGGAGTGGGAGAGGCGCTGGAGCGTCCGCCGCCTCCGCCGCACTCGGTGCACTCGCTGATGCACTGCGCAGGTCAGCCCGCGGCCGCCTCTCTGCTGTTGCCAGGAATTCCTTTTTACCATAAACTCTCACATTTATTTACACTTTTCGATCTATAATTATATAATAGCTCTCTACTAAATATTCATTTTTAATTTAATTTTTTTCTCATGTTTCTTACTTCGAAAACATTCATGCACATTTCAGTTAATCCCTGGGCTGTCCTAAAGCCACAAAGGTTTAAGTTCCATACAAATGAGTGAAGATCTCTGAAGCACAAGTCAACAGACTGTTGGCAGTATACACCTCAAAGAATACCTGATCTATTATAAAACTTTGCAAAATAACAAATTATCTATTGTAAAATTATAATTTTGTATATAAAATGTATTTTTTAATTATTTTTTCATTTCTATCAACTTTGTTTTGCTAATCCATAAAATGTATAAAGTGCGATGTCGTAAAGATAAAAAAAACATAATCCGCCATTTTGAGATCTGGGTTTTAAAAAATCAGCCGAGGGGTTAATGACTTCTATTATTTAAATGTTGATAAATAAGGATTACCTAATTGAAAACTATTAAACGATTACACTTTGGAAGCCTGGCAACACTACATTGTAGCAGTGTTCGTTTTTGTTTTTACTAGCAACACCAACGTTTGATTTTGTTTTTTACGCTTATTTTTATCTACGTCGTTGTTTATTTTTACGTTAAATCATTACCCGTTGTAGATCACTTTTTTTTGTTGTTTGCATGGGTTTCCGCATGTCTTCTTTATTGTTGTCGGTAAGACTGATATATTTTTTTTGTGTGTTTGCAAACGTAACAGGACGCATACCTTGAGGTAAAGTATTTGTTTTAATCTAACTTTAATACTAGCTTCTATAAACTGCAGTCGCTACGTTTGGTGTAAATTAAACTTTACTAATAATGAAAAAAATTACAATGAAATAATAATCAATTAATCGATTATTGAATTGAAACTTTTTATGGGAGGGTTTTGAAAAGTAGTGGGGGAAGACACAGTGCTGAGTAGTGCGTTGATAGCCCGATATGTTCTCATTCGATCACCGAAGTTAGTAACGTTGGGCACGCTCAATATTTGGTTGGGTGATCGACTGAGAACACCGTTTGACGTTGCCTTTGTGTCATAATTTTTATACAGAAGTTTTGACATACTTTTTTATATCAAATATTATGTTCTATTATCCATTTATCTTGATTAAAGGACACACATTCAAAAGAATACCTGTCATTTACATTATTATGCAAATTGGATTAACAGATAGACCAGATCAAGTTTGTTACCATTATTTTTGGCAAAGGTGTATATATATACATAGTGCAATGAAGTTATAATAGCAATTTTACAAACAAAAAGGTTCGTTAATATCAAGGGGAATCATTATAAATAATATAAAATGTAGGAATATTTTAAATATTAAACGTAATAACGACGTGATAAATGGTATGTAAATAAGATTTTTACGAATATTTTCAGATGACCTCGGACGCGCCGTAGAAGAACTTGTGTCAGTTATGACAGAGGATCAACCCAATCAGACCTCTAACAACGCTCCCCCGCAATACTCCAACGGTAAACCGGCCAACAAAGACTAACTCCACGGTTTAACCCCAACATCGAGAACATTCGAACAACGCACGCACATGGTGCTCCGAAACGCGGTATAACTGTGTTGCCAATTAACGGTGACACAAAACTACCGCACTAGAGTTTATCGCTCTGACAACACTGTCATTAAACCAAAGACCTTGCTTCAATGGTATTGCTTTTAAACACACTTAATTTGTATACTTATTGTGTTTATATTGAATAACAATTTATAATTACATGAAATATGTGACAGTCCATCAATGATTTTATAGCAATTACTGAGGATACTTTATTATAGTGTTGTCAGGAACAAAATAATTAAATTCCTGAATCAATATATTTATATAAAATATTAATTATATATTCAAACAAATTTTATCCTTTTATAAATAAATAGCTACTGGCTGTCGTAAAATGTTTACACCACTTCTATTGAAGAAGATTGTTTTATACATTATTTTAAACTAATTTTCGACTCATCACTAACAAAAATATGCACTGTATACACTGACTGTCCTACCTTATTATACATAGGCTCTAACATTCCATTTTAACATGTTTTCTAATACCGGGCTTCATGGTATGCGGGTGAACGGGAAATACTTAAACAGTAGAAGCCTGTAAGGACGAAGCTATGTGCGACTATAAGTACGAACCACAAAGAGATGGTGTGATGTATTTAATTGTGAAATTAGAACGCAATAAAGTTTAACAGAAGCATTTTGACAATACAGTGTAACATACGAGTTATTATGTCGCTGATATTTGTCAAACTGTGTTGAATTTACATCAAACCATATTCATTATGTTTAGTTCACAATAGCTAAGATATATCGAACATACGATATTTGTATGCAACGCTTATTGTATTAATAAGGGCATGCCATTGTTGCAGTACGTGTCGTGATCGAGTCGATTCTAAATTCTATCAAATTCATTTTTTTTTACAGTAGAAACCCTGACAGATTTTCTACTATTTTTGTTTTTCCCCCTTTGAAAAGGCGACAGTGTTGCCAGAACGAAGCGATTTAACGAAAAAGACAATGTGTAACGAGCATTTATAATAATCATTATTATATTTAACAATAATAAAACAAATGGTACCAAATTTGTGGATACTTAATATTTAATCATTTAAGTACATATCTTATTAGTACAATCTTCATTATTATATCATATCACTACGTGTATACTTCCATATCGATATTGCTGTGTTTATACATACTAGTACTTGTATCATATCACGAGAAACTAAGCTGAAACGTAGTCTTGAAAATATTGCAAGACAGTCGATCGGAGTGACCACTTTTAATTTAAAATTAACATGAACTTTACTGGAAAATCTGATCACAATTAATTATTACTTGACAGCTTTAACCAATTCACTGGGAGCTTTAAATGATTTAACGATATAATATTTAAAATAAAAATAAAATCCACCCGCAACTCAAAGCATGTAACGCGATAACCCGAAAAGACTTACGTTTTAGTGGACATTTTTTTTAGATAGATAACTGCAGTTAAGAAAATGTATGCCCATAAAGGTGGCGGTAGATAATTGGATTCGTTAACGGTTTTACATGTAGTTAGTAGTTGTAGAGAAAAATGAAATGTTATCGAGCATGTTATTTCCGTGCATGTTTATATATGTTATATTATCGAGTTGTCAAAAACAACGTATTAGAAATGATAAATAATCCTGTGCTTTGACGATATCTTCGGTAGTGACTACTGTCTACTTTTAAATAACTTCAACTGTCATAAATAGTGATGTATTTAATAAATATTGATATTAATGTCGATATCCAAATAAACGTGATACGTTCTGCATTTTATAAATATTTAGATTTTGACACGTTCAATTAACTGCTTTCTTACTACATTTTATTTGATTCCATATAACGTGAAAAACCAATACGCATTTAAATAAGTGGTCCAATATATATTGATAAACATTTATTCGTAAATTAAATATTAACGCTTGTCGACAAAATTTTATCGATATTTATGAAATATTCATCGAAGAGTCTTCTTAGTGATTACAAAAATGTATCCCAAACTTATTAATAATTACAAAACGTATATGATTGATACGTTTTTTTTTAGAATTAATGTTGAATGCGACCATTTTTATGTCTCATTCAATAATCGATATATCGTATCGTGTGTCTAATAAGATACTGCCTACCTTTTTAGATAAGAATATATTCGAGAGATGACTTTTATACGAATGTTAAGTGAAACCTGTTGACGCTAACTTAATATTAAGGACTTCCCTTATAACCGTATCATATTGTTTTATTTCTGTCGAAGTGGAAAGAAATCACGAATTTGACAGAACTTTTAAATCTTGACAACATTCGGAATTTCGTTTCACGAGACTATTAATTTGAGTATATAATAATATATCTTTAAGCGAAAGCACAATTTATGATTTTAACGAAAACAAAATCTATACTAATATATTGTTAAATAATTTTATTTTGTCTATTTTAGTAATCATTTATGTCTTGGTTCGAAATTAATTATATTTTTAATATTGGCAACTTTAATTATATATACTATTTAAGCATTTATTTGTACTCTGTTTATGTTTTAGAAGTTAATTATATCCTAATAAACATTCAGCATAGTATGTGTATCTGTTTTATTCCACTTAATTGGTACAAGTTCATGTATTTTTAACGCCAACACTCTTTATCAATCCTTATAACAGATTAATGAAAGATTTTTTTGTATTTTAATAGAGCAACATTGCAACCAGCATTAAGAATGTAATAATAATGATGCGAGTCTGTGAGAGTCCCACTTACTGGACCGAAGGTATCTTTCTCAAGAAAGGTGTACATATATTTACAATCATACTAGTCCATGTTTTATATTTTACACACATATAGTGATAATATGAGAACACTTGTTAAGTTCAGATTTCCTCACAATGTTTTTCTTCACCAACAGTTGATATTGTTACCATTCCAAATTAGTAAATCTACTTGAAATCCTAATAGTTTATTACTACAATTTTGAATTTCAACCAGCGGATATATGAGGTAAGGTGAATTAAGAAATTATGTGAATTAAAAAAACATGTAAATTAAATAATGTATTAACTTAAAAATTAACAGTTATTTCTTATGGAACATATCAAATTCCTAGCTACATATACTATTATTCTGTAACAGAAATAACATCATTTTGTTAAAATAATTATTAGTGATTGCTATTACAATGTCATTAATCAAGTCACAGTACAAACTTATTCATATTTTAAGCACAACATTAACTTTCAGAAACATTGATTCATCAGTCTACAACAAAAACAAAATTATATTTATTTCCTTATAACCAAACATTAATTTTGTTCATAATTTTGTTAACGACTTTATAAGATTTCAAAATAGGATAACTAAGCAGTCCTTGTTATGGAATAAGTGCATGTATTGGAATTTTTAGTCCAAGGACAGATTTTTTACCACTCGACCATCACTGTTCTTTAGAATGCATTTGATATATTTATCTGTGTGAACCCATCTTATGGATAAAATTCTTTGTTCTCAATTTTTGAAATAAATTATATTCAATGAGTTAATTCAATACATATTACCCAATTTATATCTTATATAGGATATAAGTGAGGGCTAATAGTTCATTTTCATTTTGTCTTCATCAACATTAAATATAACTTAATTAATAGGTTTAAAATATTACAATTATATATTTGGCATAACAACCTATGCATAATATTGAAAGTTTTAAAATACAAAAACATTTCTTAAATAAAAATTTGTAACATTTAACAATAAATAATAATAAACGAAATCTTCCAAATTTTGTTTATACAATAGGGATTACATATTTCAGGAATAACTTTATTTAAAACATTAGGTTAGGACCAGAAAGGTCTGTCACAGAAGAAAAAAGTAATAAAACTACATTTCAAAGAATAGGATAAGATTTATTTATCTTTTCTGAGATAAATACAATACATATGATACTAGACCGTTACTTGAAATGAAACATGTTTCATATCAATTTTCTATGCTTTAAATACCCTTGCATACAGTTGAATGTTATTACTTGATAAAAATATACGATGATGCTAGGATCAACAATTGTAACATATTAATGCCTTTACTACCTGGAACCTGATAATTATATTTAGGTACACCAGAACATAATCTACCTCCATATTTTTTTTACTTGCTCTGTACAAACAGAATAATGTGAAAATTATCTTATATTTAAAAAACTTTTAATAATAATTATACACTTACTTTCCAAACAAAATTAATTTTAATAACCAATTGTAAATAGCGTAACTTAAGCCTCAATCAAACTCTAACAGCTGAGTTAGTGTTTGTGTCCAGTCCATTTACGGGGGTTTGGATGTCGGTCCTCGGTCTACGGAATAAAAGGACATGGGGCTCAGGATTATGTACCATAAAATGCAGCCAACCTGGACTCTGCTGTACTCCCAGATTCCGCCATTCCGTTTCTGTCATCAGATGTGACTTTGGCACAAGACGGGCTATGTCTGGTGGGAGAATCACATGCCTGGGAATATACAAAAAGACTCTAATACCTAGAAAATATACATACTTCTATGGATGCCAAAGATTATGAAATATAATTTGTCAAATCTTAACTAAGCACACAAGTTTGTCATTTAAGAAAATTTAATGAAATTACAAGAAATACATTATGATAGAATAACGAAAATAAAGCTTCATAAAAAATTGTGAACTCTACATAAGGGTTACCAAAACACTGTTTTAAGTTTCCTAATTTATAATTCATTGAGACACTTGTAAAAATGTAGTTAAAAAATCATGAAAGTACATTATTACACAATAACATTAATAATTGCTTTCAACATGTAACATATGCAATGGTTATGAATTTGTAACCAAAATTATTAAAACATATGAAACATTTCCTGATTTTGTTAATATTAAATTAATCGTTTTTACTCCATATATACTAAATAATCCACAACATATTACAATATGTATCTAATATAATACAAAATAATATAAATCTTTACCTATACTCGTAAACGTCATCAGTGTACCTTTCCGAGTACTGTATTTGATCCACAGGCATTTTTCACGTATAGTTAAATTCAGACTATTACTAGAAATACACTAAAATACACATGAGATTGTGTAACAACACTTTTTTGAATTTATTACGTCAATTTACTCAGAAATCTAACGATCACCGAAAAATCGAAAAGATATTTTGAAGTTTGACAATTGGAATTCCTAAGTTACGTTCAGAAAGTTACTAAAGTAAATTCGAATTACAGCAATAAATTAAAATGTTTATTATGTAAGAATGTAGCTTATTGTATAGTATAATGTAGCTATATGTTATAAATAAATTATATATATATATATATATAAAACATTTTTTGTTGTGATAAGATTATATTATAAATCAGTCTATTTTTCAATAAAATATTTTTAAGCCCTGATTTAATTTCTAATATTATGAACGTATGCGATTCATGGAGGGAAATGTCACATTTACTTGGTAATCTGTTATACGCAGCATAATATATAATTGAAATTTATCTTATAAAAAAACAAATCCCTTAACAGCGATACGAACAATTCTTAGAATAATAGAAAATATCCAACCATATTGAGTTTAATAAAAATATATTTCACACTGTCTACAATTGTTCAAAAATTCTAATAAATATATTAATTCAATTTGCGTACTAAGCATAACAAATAGTTAATAGCACAGAAAAAAAAAAAAATTTGATAATTATTATATTTCTGCAATTATAATTAACACAATTACAAACAAATCGGGAACATTCTTGCACAACAGGGCAGACAGAGACAAAACATGGATAAGCGGTCAATTATTTAGTTAGCTAGGTATATTATCCAATCATGATAACCCCGGTCTCGGTAGCATTTTAATAAAATCCTTCCAAGTCTGTAGTGTAACCATGAATGATATCAATAAAAGAATACGTTATACTTGTTTCTACAGACAGGATTATAACAATGGTCCTAATAACCATAATCTTTCTTTCCTGATCGCTATACGTGAGAAGATAAGTAGTTTACTTTAGAATAAATATTTAGTTTATTTTATTTACTCAGGACATATTGTTTGAAACTTGGTTGTTTCTAGTAGGAAATATACAAAATAAAATTATACTAATGCAATTATATAGACGTTCATCAAGTCTTAAAGCCTATTTATATGTTTTCTAAATCTCAGTCACCGTACTATAAATTCAATGATAACCGGTGTACGACTCACGATATTATAGTCAGTCATACGAGTACATCCATAGGATCCAGTCGGTGATCGTAAATATGACAGAAATTACGCTGGAATTCCTGCAGGATTTCTTGAAAGAAGAATATCCTGATGTTACTCTTCAGAAATTTGAAGTAAGTCTTGCTAGGCCAATAATAAATACATTTTCGAAATATAATATCATGTCACTGTGATACTACTTTTTAATTTATATTAATTTTATTCACTTAAAAGCTTAGCTTTAGCTTTACAATTTCAATATTGATTCCAGTGCTGTGGAATGTGGATGTGTTCAGTAACAAAGAATTTCAATCGAATCCAGAACTCCCATAAAAAAAGAAAAGATAAAAATAAAACTTTATTGAAATAACAATATTCAAATCTTTCTCCAGAGTTTTAGTAGTAGTTCTAGTAAAAATTAGGAATAGAGACTATTAGAAAATTGCATTAGGGAGTATATTAATGCTAACTTTACCGAGTTTTGCGGTTTATAAATATTATCAAAGTTTCATTTCTATAAAAATAAGTGATTTTTCATCATGAAAATAAATGTAATTTTAGTGACAACAAACTAAAAGTAATATTAAAAAAACAACGTTCCGTTTTACATAAAAATGAACTGAATTGGAATGTTTAATTTAATATTTGATAGATGTCGCTAACGCGGTGAGGAATTGTCGTATATGACGGTGTCAAGATTATCTTGTAAAATATGACTACCTAGAGCGTAACAGACTTAATCATACTTACCTGGCGTAGGGGTAACCGTGATCAAGTAGGCGGTTCCCCCAGGGCGAGGCCTATCCATTGCACTGCGGATGGGTTGACCCTTGCGATTATCCCTAATGCGGATAACTCGGGCGCGTAATTTTTGGTAGTGGGGACTGCGTACGCGCTGTCCCCCTTCTATAAAACTGTCTGTTGTGTGTTCAGATCAATTTAATCTGTTTTTCGTTTAGGATGTATAAATGATGTGTGGTATATTAAAATCCTCATCATAGTAACCAGATAATTTCTACAATGCTAACTAATTTAAGATAGTTGTTAAGTTCACTTATAAATGGGTAATTTTTAATAGGTGTTTTCATTATTCATTTTTATTATATTGTTCTGGTACTTTAATAAACACGCTCTATTACATTAAATTTTATACGAAACGGCTTCCGTTTTAATTTCTTTAGTTCACTGGTATCTAGTAAAATAATACTAAAGTACAGTACAATAAGATATGAAAACTATTTGATTTTTTAACTTGTCCGGCTATTCTTGTCAAAAAACTACTGATATTAATAAAACTATCGAGTACATATAAGTGTCGATCGATATAAAATGTAAAATAGTCGATATTAATAAGTATCGATAACGATACGCATTTTGTGGTAACGTGAAAATTACACTTATCAATGACGGCTTAACAAATGTCGTACATATGTGTACAAAGCGTATTAGTTTGAATGTATTTTGAGTATCATCAGACTTCGCGTCTATATAATTGGATTTACAATATAAAGTGACATAATGAAATATGAACTTCAAATGGAGTATTTTTGTCTACAGATAGGAGTTTCGTTAAAGAATATAGTTTTTGTAATAGAACAGATAAGTAATAAAATAATTGTCCATAAAGTACATCATTATGGTTTATTTCATTTATCAGTAATAATAGATTGAAGCTATAATGATTATCATTAAAATAGAGCACAACTTTTGTAATTGTTTGTTTGTTTACATCGCTTATACGTAAAAATCAATTAATTATGATAATTTTCACGACTGGACATGTTTTTACAATATTTTCTTGAGCCAGCTGCTTGCAAATGTAGCAAAACTCAACTATATCCCTACTCAATGCAAATAAAGGGAATTGGTAAATTAATCCACAAAGCGTTTACTTGTCAGATCGTTATTCGCTCTTACAAACCTTCTACAAAGTTACTACACAATCATACCACACAATAACGCAGCCGCGTCCTACACGTGCATACGGCACACAAATAGAATTCATCTGTGATTTGGTGGGTCACTACATGCATACACGACACACACGATTGGCGGTAATGTACCTAATAACTGTCGCACAGACGTGCTTTTTGATAAGCATTTTATAGACAACCGCATAATGAATGCCAAAATAAAATATTATATACTAGCTATAGATATGCTATAAGTTGACACAAGCGAAGAGCTGGTACTGCATTGTGTAAGCTTCACTCACGTGTATTCACACTTACTCTGCCTTTGTATACGAATGACTCGCTGATACCTAAGATTTGGTCTGCATTGTTTATTATTTCAACAATATATTTTATGTACAGAGGAAAATCCATAAAAACTGAAACTAAAAATATACTTTCCTTATAAAGTTTCATTGTAAACATTTTATCCGTTTATTTTCTCTCTTCTACGCTAGCTCACTATATGCGTCGCCCCACTTCGTGCATCGTTGAACGCGTAGTATTTATAATGAAGTATATTAACTTGTAATCAGGTTATAAGTAATAAAGTCATGGTTTCCTAAAATTTGAATAAGTTTGTATTAAGTGAAGACATCATGATACTTTTTAATTAATGACGAAGTGTATAAAAAGTGAAACTAAAAAAAAAAGAGCGAAATCTATCCAGCAATTTATGTATGATGCGCGCACAACCACAGATCCTATCATTTTATTTATATATACCTACTATATATAACGAATATACTACATCTTCGTGTAACTTTAACAATTTATGTAGCGCACGGCGAGATGGCTCGTAGATAGGAGAACTTTTTCAAACTTACTTGAATACACATTATGACCAATTTAAAGGATGTCTTTATAAATTACAGCGTATGTTTTATTCTGCTGTATAACCGATATTCATCGAGTTTCGTCAAAAGCCAATCAGAAGTTTTTGCGTTTACAATCCGTCCTTATAAACTTTCTAATATTAATACGATAAACGGTATTATATATATAATATATGAGATTAATTTCTTGTATAGAAATAAACTCGACAATAATTAAATAAATGAAACGTTATGTTACATATACAGGGTGCTCCGGGGTCAAAACGCGGCGACAACTATACGTCGATGGTGTACAGGATCACTCTAAACGGAGTGAAGCGACAAGAATCTGATGATTCAACAATAAAGGAAACACCTTGGCAAGGTTCTGTAATATACAAATGTCTACCAGAGAGCATCGCGAGGCGAGAGGCATTCAAAAGCGACGAATTATTCTGCAATGAAGTCGCATTTTATAATAAAATTTGGCCGACGTTGTCCAAATACCAATCGCAATGGCCAGTCGGAAATCCATTCCAATCAATACCGACATGCTATTTAGCGAGAAACGATTGCGTCGTACTAAAAGATTTGAAACAATACGGTTTCATGATGCCCGATCGAAAGGAAGGATTAAGTATTGAACAAACTTATTTGCTATTGGAACAGTTGGCACATTTCCATGCGTTATCTCTAGCTATGAAATGGCACGATCCGAAAGGATTCTATGAATTGATAAACTCAAAGGATGGGATCTCTGAAGGTAGATTATGTAACTTTATATATTTTGATCTGTTGCTATATAAAATACGTATTTAAAATAAAACTAACATCGATTAAAAAAATACCCTTGTCATTATAACAAGTCCTGTTAATACTAGGAAAAAACAAAAAATAACCGAGTGATCAAGAAAGACGAGACGTGTAAACAAGAAAGTTTGTGAAGAAGTACGAGTTTTTGTTACTCTTGAATACAAAAACTATTAAACGAATTTTGATAAAACCTATCTATCCGAATAACACATCATCATCTCATCATCATCACTCTCTCCTGTCAAATGTCATTTCACCTTTTATACCTACACATATCATTTTTCACACAATATATCCATACCTTTTTCGGTTTTCCTCTACTCCTATATTATCCGTTCAATTTCATAATTAAAACTTTTCTAGTTACATGGTTTTCATCACTCCTAATTACATGCACATATCACGCTAACATATTATTCCTCAATTTCTCTGTCACTGGTGTTATTATTTTTTTTATACTTTATACGTAAACGTTTTTGACCGCAATCTCATCTGATATTAAATGATGATGTGGCCACGCTTAACCTAGAGGGAGACTGGCTCTCAAGTGCAGCTGCCGGAACATACCAACAGGTGCTTGGTGACAGATTTTCAACTTACGGGTGGTAGCTAGCCAGACGGACTTAGAAAAAGCCCTTCCACCATGCTATGGTTTCATCATGATGTTTTCCTTCACCGAAAGCTCCGACTCGGTCGCTTGGATTCGAACCTACGTCCTTCGACGCTGTGTTCGGATACACTACCAACTGGGCCATCATCGCTTCAAATTTCAACCGATATATAATTCTTAAACTTATCCCTGCTAATTACACTACACATCCATCTTAACATTTGCATCTCTGCCACATGTTTTATCCGTCTGTTTCATAACCCAACACTCATGTCCATACAGCATAACTGATGGTGATGATTTCCGAAACTAATGACCAATATAGCCCATATACCAGCAAATATATTAGTGGCTTTAGTCATTTAATGTAGATTAATATTTTCCTTTACTCGTATATCGTTTCGTTAAAAGATATGAAATCATTTAAATTACACAATCAGTTTAAGTGAAGCTTAAAGATAATTGGGGAACTTTGTTCTCAATCTGTAATTTTTTTTATAGTATTTTTCGTTTCCGAAAACATCGACTATTACAAAGATTACTACAATGAAGCGATAGGAAACGCGATAGCCATGGTCGAAGAGGAACTCCAAAATTCAACCGAAAAAGACGTATACCTGGAAAAATTCAAAAAATTTTGCAGCGAGGACACATTTTTCCAAACTATGTTGGATTTAGTGACTCCCAGCGAGCCTTTGGGACTCATATGCCATGGAGATTGTTGGACGAATAACTTTCTGTTTCGGTATGAAGAGGGCGTTGCTGTGGAGGTGAGAGAATATTACTAGAAATACTCTTGTTCGATTTTCTATATTGATATAGACATAAAAACCAGGTTGTAGCTAAATATATCTAATGCTCTTTTGAGTCAGAAATCGCCATTACGTCATGACTGAGTGAAAAGACAACCCGTGATTTCCCTCAATTTTCGTCGACTGAAAGTGTCGTAATAATATTATAGACGTGAAGTTTATTACGATAGATGGATGTCATGTCTTTCACGCAAAAATTACTTCAACGAATTTTAATGAAACTACAGTTGCAAAGATATTGTTTAAATTGGCCAAAATATTACGATAAGTGTCAAGTAAGTTTGAAAATATCAACATCAGAGAATTCGCCAAAAACGAATGTAACTATGTGTGTTTGTGAAAGTATGTACGTATCATGAAAAGATAAACCTCATTGAATTTCTTGGCAGTTCTTCTCGATGACAGGGTTCTTTTCCAAAACGCTGGTAGTTTTGACGTTCATAGGCGCTTTCTCAGAGCCTAAATTGAATAAAGTATTTTTAATTTTAAAGAGCTATTTCAATGGGCGTTGCATATACTGTTAGAGTCACACGAAGTTATTGTATGGTGTCATCATTCATAATGATACAAACGTAGACAAAGTCGCGGGCAGCTGCAAGTTATTTTAATAAATATTGTTCCTTCCAGATGAATATAGTCGATTTCCAGATGGTACGGTACGCTTCACCAACGTTAGATCTAGTTTACGTGATGTATTTATGTCTGGACCGGCGACAACGTTCGGAGCATTTATCCAACCTTTTTAAGTACTACGCGGAGAAACTTCACTCCAGGGTCTGCGAACTCAGTCGACCTGACACGTTATCATACAAATCCCTTGATAAAGACTCATTATTCGATTTGTAAGTTTATTTTTTCCTAATTTAGTTACTTTAGGATTCCTATAAAAGTCCGATCGTTACAAGAAGGAAACATAATTTTTGGACACTATGAGAGGTAGAGGTTCTTGTGGAATTTTTAGATTAAACATACAAGACATAAGTTAATAGTTTTGACGTATGCCATTTCACGCATTGCTTGTCATATAACAGGTCATAGATAAATCACGTAATACGCCAGTTCCACGTATTAAAAATGCCTGTTGCATTATTACGAGAGAGTAATATAAATTCATGAGAGAAGAGATATATTATAGTTTGTGGGACGTTATTGTACGAGTTCTTAGCTACTCCTGAGAAAGATAGAATAACAACATCACAGTTATACGTATCATTAGTTGGAACAGAGAAACTGTTAAATGAAATTCATTCTCACTCTCATACTATTATGTTCCGATTCATTTTCTTTAAATCCCTTAATTACCCTAAATAAATAAATGAAAAAAATCACTTGTAGTCTGTCTGCCATTTCTGTGTCCCACCGCAGGTGATAGTTATTTTTAGCTGCCAACTTGTTAAAAGAATTTTGTTCGTGAAATCATCTGTAAAGTAACAGTGATAAAAAATAACTTAATGATTACGAAGTACTTACAACTTCCTAACATAAATGTATTAAGGCATCACGCCAAGAATAATAAACAAATGTATATGTTTCATTATAAAGCTTTATCATCCATTTCGCAGACTGCAAGAGGAATTCAAACAAAAGAGTCTGTTTGGTCTCGGAATTGCTTTGGACATGTATCCGATAATGACGTGTGATAGTAATGAAGCACCTAATTTATATCAATCAGAGGTAAATACAAAATGTTATGAAATATATTAATAAGTTCAGTAATGAAAGTTCATAACAAATTTAAGTGTACATAAAGATAAACCAGTCAGCAACTTCTTGCTTTTAGTTTTTCGTATTTTAGAATCAGCTTTATATCATGGTAGATTCGTCCGTTGTGACGGTTGTCTCTGGCTTGCACTGTCGTTACCGTCAATTACAATGTATAACCACTTTATCGTGATGTAATAAAAAGGGAACATATTGAATATGTCGATATGTTTCGTCACAAGGGGCCATTACCTTGGTCAATAAATAAGTATTGCCTTACAACGTGGCAATACGATTAACCTCATGGATAAGTTTCCGTCTGATGGCGAATTTAATTACATACATTGTGTGGTATTTCTTCCAATATAAAATTCTTATTGTGGAAGGCCTTTTCAAGCAAGGTTATTGTGCCTGAAACTGTCATTGCCTTGTCCTTAATTCGGCCGTGAGCAACATAAGTCTTAAAATTCTTATATAAAATTGACATATATATTTTGCTATAGGACAATGAATCCACATCAGGTGTGCAACCAGTATGGACATCGAACGCAGCATGCAGGAGGAAAATGACGGATCTCGTACAAGAACTGGTCGACGAGGGAATTCTGTAAAAGTTATATTGTTTGATCCGCTGACAGTTTCTCAGCCATTACGTTAATATTATAATATATCGAATTTCCATAAATAAAAATAACCATAACCACTTGTTTGTATATAATTTTATTCTAATATATTTGTTTAGTAAATACAGACGTACAATGAGACATAAAGATGTTATACTTATATTAGAATTATTTTATTCCTCTAAATATTATTTTATCGTTGTTTTTGTGACATAATTGATGAAAATCAGAAAGAAAGATATGAATAAAATTTTAAATTTAAATTTAAACAATTCAGATCGACTCTTTTATTTTTTTATATATAAAAATTGTTAAAATACTTTAAATTAATATAAATTAACTTCAACAGATATCAATTGACTTCGATATGACTGTTTTTATTTTATTTTAAGCATGATAACATGATAACAAACTTAATCATAGAAATGCTTTCCAAAAATACTAATAATCGTCGGTATCTGCCGTTCCTTTTGCACCTATTCCAATCGAGTAGGTGTGATAAGGACAGCTGTCGCGCACAAAATGGCGTCTCCTTTTTTTCAAATAATACTATTTTTCGTTCAGTTAGTTAAACTATACATACTCTACGTTAAAATAATCATTAGTATATTTGGAAAATATTTCAATAACTAGTCATTTTTTTAATACCCGTACATATTCGTGGCACTCTGTCGTTTTTCTATTTTAAAATTATTTAATTAAATTATAAAATAAATCATAATATAAAATGACGTACGGGTTTCATGATGTTATAATATATATATATATTTTTGACAGATCTAATAATAAACTTAAAATATTTTTCAGTCATTGAAAGCTTCAGAATGACTGGTGAGATTCTAGCGCCTATTCTATATCTGAAGTTTCCAATAATCTTATAATGTTAGTTGATTTTATTTTTGTTGTATTATTATAATACTAGGTGAGGCCGTTGTATGAGGCACTTGGGTTCTTCAGCCTTTAGATATATAGAAAGATATAAACCGGATTATCATATTATAATATTTTTTTTGTAATTAAATTATTCTCAGAAATATAAAGAAATTACAACATTAAATTGTATTTAATTATTTTATTTCCGATACTCATATAAATTTTCGTTTACAAAATCTGTTGATAAAGTTTATATATAAAATAATTAAAACTAAACGAATAAGGCTGATCAATATTATATTTAGACATCCAACGGACCCGGCATCTTCCGATTGACTCCAATAGCACCTGACAGCTAGCTGTCAAACCGCCGCACTCGGCTGTCACTTTGACAGCAAACTGACGTATTTGACACGAGACCTGTCACTGTCGGTAATGATAGCACCGAAATTTATTCCGCGACCACATACGTTCATACCTTCCAGTTCTACAATTAACCGGATTATTTAATGCTGGCCCTGATTATCTGTGGGGGTGTGAGTCCTCCTCTTCCTTTAGAAGCTTGTGTGGGTCTCATGAAATTTGAGGATTTGGCAATGCCAGTTTTCAATGGAGGTCTCCCTGCTGCACCTACCGAGCTCCCACTGGAGGAGGACCTGGAAGCTGGCATCCTGACGACCGGTTTCGGAATTGGTTTAGGTGCTTGTTTGACTGGAGCAGGAGGAGCTTTCTTCACCGTGGCTACCGACACTGAGCTGTTTAGCGAACTTCTGGAACTTCTTAGAGAAGCCCTGGACGTAGACCGCTCGACCCTCAGAGAGCTAGTTCGTTTAGGCACTACACGTTTCGGGTCAATGGGCATCCGCGGGGGCACTTTCAGTTCTTTGGTAGGTAATTTCTTTGGGATTAATGGGGATTTTGTTATTTTCGGGACCGGCGAGTCGCATTCAATGTTACACCCTGACGATGCTCCTTGGGACGCGCTCTCCGAGTTGAGGCTTTGCGTCTCTTCAAAGCCTTCATCATTGAACTCGTGTTCACTTTTAATTTTTGGTATTCTCGGCGACGTAGTCCTCTCAGGCAGTTTGTCCGTCTTAGCGTTCATTGATTTCCTGTAACCGTTCCTAGACCAAACACCGGTGGGGTTCTCTGTTGGAGATTTCAACTCCCTTATCGCCTTTTGCACGTCCTCCTGGTTAATAGAAGTCTGTCTTCGCATTCTCATGAATGGTTTGTTTTCTTTGGCCGTTGGCTTTTCCGGACTTTGGTTCTTCAACTTATCCTGCCACCGTTTCAATCTGTTCTCTTTATCGTCTTTAACGATATCTACTGGCTTAGGTTCCACAGGTATTTCGACAGGATATGAAGCTTGAACCTCTAATTTCGACGGTCTGATGATCTGAGTTTCTGCAACGAGTTCTGGGGTGAGTTCCGGGCGAGGTTCCGGTTTCTTTTCCTCTTCCTGCGAGTTGGTTTCTGGAACCCTCTTATATCTTCTTGTTCTTCTCGCAGCTGAGAATCTGTCGAACTGGCCATCTCCTAAAATCTCTTGGCAGAGGTCTTTCATTTCATCGGTGGTTTTGTCGGCGATGCGATTAATCGATATCGGTTGGAATTTCCTGCAAGGCTCTCTCTCAGACGGTGGATTGAATAATTTCCTCTGCACTGGTGGCGTTTCTATATTATCAGAATCTATTTCTACCCTATCATTACGATCCATTCTTTCCAAATTGATCTCCTTCTCGCTGGTGATGGTGATGTCGGGTAATTTGCGTCTCTCCTCCTCAGAAATAGAGACTAGAGTTTGCGGTGTTTCGATCTGTTGTCGAGATCTCTGTCTGCGAAGTCTTCGCATCTCTTCGTTTTCCTCGGTCTTCCTCCACGGCACCCTGTTATCTTTTGTTTGAGGTTGTACATCTGCAACGAGAGATTAAGAAAATTAACCTTGCCATCAAGTGTGATAGTTATTGAGGAAATAGGAATTGTGTTAGTGTGGTGAATAAATCCGTAACGTTTCTCGTTTCATCGTGTGACGCGAGTCGAAACATGATGGGAGAAGTAGCGTTCTAGCGGCAATAATAGGACGTTGCCCTAAGTGATGATATGTGGTGGTACCTTCGACGGCCTCGAGCGCGCGCACGACGTCGGTGTCGGGCAGCACTGCGGGCCGCCACTCGCTGCGGCCCTCCGCCAGCGGCTCCAGGGTGCTGCTGCGTTCGCTCTCTGCGCACACACCACACACGTACAGACATTCAACTGTTAAGGGTTTGCCTCTCTACTACTATATACTATTCATCTCAAATAGGTGTCAATGGTTATAGCTAGGCGTCTATGTATAAAGTTTTTAGAAAAATATACAAACCGGAGTCGTTTTCCAAGGAGCGCCTGTTGGCCTGCAGCCGTCTCGCTCTCTCTCGTAGTTCTGCGTCTCGCTTCTCCTCTTGGCTGTTCGCTCTTAACCATGATTCGATTTTCTGACGCCACTCTCTTTCAAAATATTTTTTATATTTAACATAAAGTAAAGGAGAAAACATAAGTGACAAAATGTTTCTTCATTATGACGATAATTATTTTCAGTTAAAATAATCGACATAAGATAAATTTTGTAAATAAGTCTGAAAAATTTAATGTCATGTGTCATATCGAGTGTCTTGAGTAACATGATAATATTTGAAATTGTACTATTTTGGAAATTCATTTGGGATGATCCAGTTGTTACTTAGATTCTGGAACTAATTTAATTTGATTTACATGTTACTTTAAGATTGAAGAACTAATTTAAAATGATTCAATTGTTACTACAAAATTCTAGAACTAATTGTAAAAGATCCAATTGTTACTTCAGGAGACAAGAACTTAAATAATTTGATAAGATTCAATACCTATAAATTTTTAAGCAAAGAGATACATTTGAATCAATATTTTAAGGTCTAAAACCTGAAATTTCAAGAGACCAGTTGAAATGTTTGATGTTTTGATAATTTCTAGACGATGCGGCTAAGATTTTACTTAATACAACATTTTAAATATGCTATACAAGTAGTTAAAGTACATAGAGTTATTGTATTAAAGCATTCGTACTTGGGCTTGGCAGGCGCTTCCGTCCCCGGGGCTGGCGGTGCGGGGGCGAGGGTGGGGGAGGGGGGAGCGCGGGCGGCGGACGCCGAGGGCGAGGGAGACGGAGGGAGCTCCCTCTCCCTCTCCCTCTCACTCTCATTTCGAGAGGAGCCGCGCTCGCGGTCCGGAATGTCGAGCTTGGCTCGCGTGGCTCCGCGACGCGACCACGAACGATCTAGAAACACATTTTCATTATTCTGTTGAACTATTAACTAAGTATTTTTAGTAAACTTGCTTATCATGGTTAATTTTCTGTTGTTATTAAATATTTATTTTACCGTAGCACCGTAAAAGAATCATAAATCATTTACCCAGACTGCCCCAAGCACTCCTCTCGCGGAGATCGTTTGCAGCTGGCGAGGAATGTCGAAGGAATTCGAGCAGCCCTTCCTCGTCATCTCCTGGACTCGCCCTACTGCGCCTGCGCAGGCTTCCCGTCGGAGTCACGTCTAAAAAAAAATATCCTACTGAAATCCTGGAGACATTAGGTCTTAAATAGTTTTAGTCAATTTTTAATAGGCAGTTTAAAATTAGCTATAAAGCGGATACGTAAACCAAATGCAGTTTTTAGATAAATGAAGGATTTAGACAACGAAAAGTTATTTGAGTTTACAAAGACTAGATGATTACAAAGATGGTGTACTGAAACATGCCATCGCGATCAAAACAGAATAGTATAGATACAATTATTAAATAGAAAAAATGAAGTATAAAATATAAATAATATTTATTTTGACAGAAGTAGAATAAGTTAAAAGGCATAATTTGAATAAAGAGAGTATAGGACGGTTAAAGTTGAAAGGAAACTAAAAGAAATCAAAGTGAAAGTTTGGATAGTTACCGGGTGAAGGCGATGTTTCTGGATCCCTCGGGCGTCGGTGTACGAGAGACCTTCGCGCTAACCCATTACGGATGTCCAAGAGCAAAGACTCCATTAGAGATTCCGTCTCGGATCCAGCGGAGCCTCCTCCTATGCTGCAAGTACTGGCACCTGCTAAGAACATAACCTTGTATTGATAGAGCGAGCACCGGTGTGCATGGCATGTGGAAGAGTGTACGTGGTACTGACCGAGCCGCGGGCGGGCGGGCGCGAGGTCCCGCGCGCGTCTCCGCGCCGCCGCCTGCAGCTCGTTGGCGCGGCGCCGCTCGTTGTCGCCGAGCGCGGAACGGAACTTGCTGCAGAACGCGACGAATATCTGACGACAACAACATCAACCTACTGATACAATATCCCACACAACAAACCAACAACATCTTTTCCTCCTTCACTCGCGTTTATCAGGTGCCTTATATACTGCCTCATCCATACCTACTCTACTTTTTATTTTCTCCTATACCAATCCGTCTTCATAAATCATACTCTTCAATTTCTATATTAGTGATATTATTTACATAATTCTAATAATATTCTCATTCGTTCTTATACATTCTAGTTACATCTTACATTCATCTCTTTCATGAATAATACTCATTCATCAATCTCGTTTGTTTACAATTCTGTTATGCATAAATCTAATATTAAGCATACCTTAAAGCACTCCTCAAGTTTAAAAGTTACTGGATCTTCACAGAAGAATTCTGCCAGCTGCTTCCTTATACTTTCAACTTCCTCCATGTCCTTATTCAGCGCTGAAACTTCTTGCTCTGCAACCTGATTAGAAATATTTATTGATTACATATATTAACGTAATAGTGAAAAACCTATAACACCATTCTAAAAAACTTGTTAAAAGAAGTTAACCTCCTTTCTGAGAACTTATTTTTAAAAGAGCATACAATTTAACAGGTGAAGGGAGAAATGACTTTAATGAGTTTATTGCATTTACCTAAAAGGCACTTACTTCTTATGTTGTTAAATTCCAATGTCAATCAGTAACCTATTCAAAATCAAAAATACTTTATTCAGTTTAGGCCCTGAGAAGGCGCTTATGAACGTCAAAGTTACCACCGGTTCGGAAAACAACCCAGTCATCGAGAAGAACCGGCAAGAAACTCGATCTGGTTTACCTTTACTTTAAACATATTATAACTCATATTTTTAAAACATAGTTATAAACATACATACAAATAATTACATTTGATTTTAGTGGATGCACAGAGAGAGCGTCATTTCCAGACGTCACCATCGTTTACATATCCACCCTGTATTAGCTTTTAGACATTAAAACCTGCTTGACATGGTGCTTAAACTTAGTATCCGGTAAATAGGTAACGTGTTTTGAAATTTTGTTATAAAACCTAACACTATTACCTAAAAAACTGTTACCGGTCCTAGTGAGCCTAAAACATGGAATGACCAATTTGTTATTATTTCTTGTGTTTAGATTATGTCGGTCCTTTACGAAATCTAGCTTATCCAAGTTTTTGCGGACGTACATTAGATTTTCAAGTATGTATTGGGAGGGCAGACTTAGGATACCGAATTTCTGGAACTTAGCCTTTAATGATTCGCGAGGCCCCATATCATAAATTGCTCGAACTACCCGTTTTTGTAGAAAAAATATGGTATCTACCTCAGCTGCAGTCCCCCACAGCAAAATACCATAAGACATTAAGCTATGGAAATAAGCGAAGTAGACCAACCTAGCAGTGGCAATATCTGTTAGTTGGTGAATTTTTCGAACTGCCAGTACAGCAGAACTTTATCTTCCTCGCATGTTTTTAATATGAGGACCACATTGTAATTTAAAATTAATTGTGATACCCAAGAACACGGTACTGTCCACGAAGCCAACTATATTTCCTTCGATCTCTATTCTAGTATCAACACACGAAACATTAGGTAAGGTAAACTTTATACATTTTGTTTTGTCTGCATTTAGCAATAAATTATTTAATACAAACCTATCTGAAATGTTATTTAAGGTATTATTTAGATGTCTACTTTACTTTGAATATAAGCGAAGTGTCATCCGTGAAAAGTGCCACGTCAGCACAGTTATCAATCACTAGCGGCAGATCATTTACATATACCGAAAACAGAAACGGCCCTAAAATGGAACCTTGTGGAACGCCAATTTGAGTCAACGATCCCGCAGACGTTACCCCGTTTATACTAACTTTGAGAAAACAATCTTTGAAATAGGATGCCAGAAGGTTGGGAGAAGCTCCACAAATACCATAGTCTTTTAATTTCAAAATAAGTGTACTATGGTCAACGCAATCAAAGGCCTTAGACAGATTACAAAACACACCAATTGTATCCTGCGATCCCTCCCAGGCCTGTAATATATGACTCAATAGCGTTGCACCAGCCTCAGTAGTTGATATTAATTTTGTGAAACCAAACTGTCGGCCATCTAGAATCTCTTGTAAACAAATTACACTAGGACGTAATATATTTTGGGACGAGGTTTTGGGTAATAATGCTCCTGAGTGGTGATAAAATATTGAATTATCTAGTTTTATAATACAAGATGCTTTTATATTTAAAACTTAGAAGACAAATTTGTATGCAGCACCAGTTACCTGCAAAAAATCTCCCATTTGTCCCTTGATGTCCCCTTGAGTTCCGGGCAACTGTATTTCCTTCTTCAGGACTCCGATTCTGAGTTCGAGCGTTTTGATTTCGTTGGTGAGTTGCTCTACAGATGCTTTGGCAGCTTCCTCCAGCACTCGCGTGTCGTCTGCGAAGTGGACCAGCTCTTTGCTCTTGCGTTCGGCTTGCTGTCGATGCAATTAAGTATATCGTCTATTATGCAAATGATTCCAATTTTTCTAATATTTCCATCTCTATCTCACATAAACATACTCGTAAATAAGGAAATATACTTCATATCAACTACACATGGCAAAAACAATGAAAAGCTTGTGTTCGGATTATACAATGTATCTGATGTAGTTTTACGTAACGGAGTGAGTGAGTGACCAATTAACCTGAAAAGGTTAAGCACTAAAATTACAATTCGAGAACACTTAATACACATTTTCGAAGAGATTTAAATAAGATTTGATTTTGAAAGGATGATCAGAGTATTAATGTATCAGGATACCGCTTCGATCTAAGTAGGTTCGTGTTGCAAATGAGCTGGAGCTTCCGGTGAAGGAAAAGATTGTAATGAAACATTAACATAGTGATAGAATTTTTTATAAGCCCTCGTGGTTAGCTACCACAGTCACGACGAAAATCTATCGGCAATCACGCATATGGTTCCGATAGCAGCACTTAAAAAGTAATCTCTCTCTCTAGGTTTAGCGGATTTTTTGACTACATCTTCATTTAATAAGACTGCAGTGAATCACTTAAATTTATAAAGTATTAAAAAGAAGTGTGGGTCTTACCAAAGCGACGTAGTGCATGAGTGTGACACCAGGCTTGTTGGCCCTGATGTCCGGCAACTTCTGCAGCGAGGAGAGCTTCACGCCAGCAGCTCCGCCCGCGTATCCGCCCGCGTTCAGGAAATTACCCGATATTAATGCGATATAAAGGACTTCCTGGAAAGAGTAAATAACAATTCAAATATATTCAACTTAAGGTATTGTTGTCAAAAGAAAATATCGATTACTAGACCATTGATAGTTAAATAGTAAATATACATAGCTACAATTAGTATTCCTAAAACAGACGAGAGTTTTATCTTCTCAAGTAACAGTAAGTTTTATATAAACGCAAACATTCAATTTAAATTACCCATGTCTAAATCTTGCCCACGTTTAAATCTTTGTAGTTTAAACGTTACCTCTGTTTACACTCAACCATCGTTTTTATTTAAATTATGTATTACCTGCAGAGCTCGAGAAGACATTAGATCATCACCAGCGACTAGGATAGCATTTATAGCACTCTCCAAGTAGCCGGTGGTGGAGGGCCATTCTTCTTTAAGCAGCATACATTCTATACGCAATTTATAACTGTGGAAACAAAAATATTACAGTTAATTTATGTTAATACAAAGATATCTAAACAATAAATCTGAGCTGAGTTATATTTTTTCTAAAAGACCTTCATCATGTGTAACTAATTAGAAGTAGTTTACCAAAAGACCATGGAATTTTATTATTTTATCTGTTGACTCACTTTGGTAGCTGAATAAGTTGGAGAAGGAATTTCTCAGCATTTCCCAACTTGGTGACATCGCCAGAGAATGCTTTCAGCATCTCACACTCATCTATCTCTGGTAGAATCTTGAGTAGACCGCGCAGTTTCTCTGTGCCAATGTCGTCGTGTGACCCTTCGCGTATTAACTGGATTATATCGTCGTTTGAACTGAAAAACAAATGGTCATATCTATTATATATAGCAAGCCTAACTGAAGTAAATCTGGAAGAAACTACAGGCAGTTTATATCATCAATCGTATCTTTAAAACTAGATGGTAATAGGAGGAATACTCCTGCTATACGACAGACAATGGTGCATTTATTAAGTATCTTAAAATAATCTTTAATGATATTGTAGCCATTGAAAAATATCAAGGTATGCAATCTCACATTCTTAATTATTTTGAATTAAATCTGCCCGAACTCTTACCTTCGGAACTGCTTCAAGAAAATGTTCACATTCAGACTCCTCTTCCCATCTAAGAGTGAGATTTCAGAAGATTCTTTCCTTGGTTTCCTTTCGCCTGAAGCATCACAGATTGGACTACGACCGAGACGAGGCGAGGAACCCGCAGAACCTGTAGGCTGTATCTGAAATTTCTATATCTTGAACACACCCAAACACGTTATACTTAGTCTGGCCAAAAATACTGTTGCAATTAAAAATAAACAAAATATTACATTTCAATTTTGAATCTGTCATTTTTATATGATTGTTCACTGAGTTTTCTCATTTTGGCGCCAATACATTCTACAATATTTTGCGATCTTAAAATGGAGTGGGGTGATAAAGGGAATCGACTCGCTGTGATTGCATTACACAAAGCAGGTATGGAGCCAAATGCATTTTTAAAACTCTCCATACGCTTGGTATTAGTAATATGCTTGTGTACCGGGTTATTAATAGGTACAATGAGACCTCCTGTATTTGTCACGTAGTGTTCTTACGAAAAAGGTGGTCAAAGCAGTAAGGGAAAGGTTTCGAAGAAATCCTGTCCGAAAGCAAAAGATTTTATATCGGGAGATGAAGATAGCACCTAGAACCATGTCGCGTATTTTAAAAGATGGCTTAGGACTTGCAGCCTAAGACGTACTCGTAATTTCTTAACTGATAATTTAAAAAAGAATAGGGTGGTTTTCGATTTTTTGAAACAACTACTGAAGCGGTACGCAAAGGAAGGTCACAGAAAATTTTGGTTTACGGATGAGATTTTTTTTTATAATTGAGGAACATTATAGCAAACAAAATGACCGTATTTATGCTCAAAGCTCTAAGGAAGCTTCCCAATTAATCGACAGAGTGCAACGGTTGCACTATCCAAGTTCAGTGATGGTTTGGTGGAGTATTAGCTATGAAGTAGTGACTGAATCATACTTTTGAGAAAAAGGTATCAAAACATCGGCACAATTGTATCAAGATACCATTCTTGAGAAGATAGTGAAGCCCCTAAATAATACCATGTTCAATAACCAAGAATGGTCTTACCAGCAAGACTCGGCGCCGGGCCATAAAGCTCAGACTACGCGGTCTAGTTTTAGTTGAAAACGAACGTTTCGGACTTCATCAGAGCTGAAGACTGGCCGTCTTCTAGTCCCGATCTTAATCCGCTGGATTATGATTTATGGTCAGTTTTAAAGAGTACGGCTTCCTCTAAACACCATGATAATTTGGAGTCCGTAAAATAATCCGTACGATTGGCAGTGAAGAATTTTTCCATGGAAAGAGTGCGTGCTTCTATTGATAACTGGCCTCAACGTTTAAAGGACTGTATTGCAGCCAAAGGAGACCACTTCGAATAAGCTTTTTATATTTTTTTAAATTGTTTTATATTTATGTATTAAACTAACACACTGTAAAAGTAATAAATGTTATATGCAATAGAAAAAAAAAATCTTTGTTTCAGTATTTATGGCAAGACTAGGTATATACAGTAGTAATAAGGATCAAGCATTGTAACCAAAATCAGTTGGAACGGCTAAATAAAATTGAAAAGCTGAAATGTTTTTGTTTTCAAATCACATCAATTAATTGTTAAAAGTAGCCCATCTTTCGTGATAAACTTTTTTAGTGCTACCTTAATTACGCTATAGCACAAATTGTAATGTCATACCTAATGTAATGATATTCTCACAATTGTGCATCATACGATTATTTATACTAAAAATGATACCAAGCTATGGCATTGAAGTTACCTGTTGGCAAAATAAATCTTCTATTTCATTCCAGTCCAATTCTGATTTAGGCGAGTGTTTGTGACTTGACGCTACCAGTGACCATATGTTATTCTGACCAATTACCTGAAAGGAATAGTAATTGAAATTACTTAAAATAATAATACCATTTGAAATAAGTATGCTTTATGTTCTTCATCAGAAATATTTTACCAATTTGTTTTCATTGTACTTAGACACTGTCTGCGAGAAATAGGAATATGCTTTGTAGATATCTATCATGTAGATGTTTTAAGACAACATTTAAGATTATCAATAAGCCTTTTATTTCAATACCAAATTCATTATTTTATATTGTTAGCACTCAAATGTTGCCTAATACATTACTATCTGTGGCTTTTCATTCTGGTACATTGGTTATAACTAATTCATCGGTTTCAAACACCACATTGATTTGTTATTAGTAGTAACAGAGAAGTTTGTATGAGTACAACTGACTTTCCAGCCACTTTATTTTAACAAAATATTCTTGCTTTTAGTAACTACACTTTAGAATTTCATTACACTATTCATTTTCTAAGATACGTTAATAAATCTACAAAATTAACAAGTACACTTACTTTATTATTGGGAATCTTATTCCAGTTGATCGTCTTCATTTTGGTCTTTGGGATCGGTGTTTCCTGTTGGGGCAGTTTGACGGAGGCAACTGGTGCCGGTGGGATGGGGGGCGATGAAGCTGATAAGCAAGGCGGTACAGGTGGGGGAGGCGGCCCACAGGGGGGCGGTGGTGGAAACATTGGGGCTGGAGGCGGTGGTATACCTTTTAAAAGAAAAGTCTTTACTTTAAACTTTATTTATTACAAATCTCTGTTCTAGTTTTTGCTTAAGTGAACTGAATTGTAACTAACTATGCTGACGTAGTGGGCGTGATTTACACTTTCTTGGTATGTAGTAAATGATAATAAAGCACTATGGCATATATAACCGTAGATGTGTAAATAAGCCAAAATATAAATATAAATTGTTTCCTATACTCGAATAGCACTGATTTAGTTGATCGAAAAATTGCTAAAAAGGATAACTAATAGGGCACAAAGAGGACAATGTTTTTTTGTTACTAAGCCAATATAAAGTTATTAATAAATTCTATAAGTTTTACTGCACTGGGTTTATTGAAGCAACTTAAGATAATAACTTCATGAACTTTAACTTGGCTATGAGTAATGTAACTGCTAATAAATATTAATTTATGTTAATAAAAACATTCTACACATCGCTTTGAAAGATTTTGATTAGGAAGTTTGTACGAAACAAACCTATGTGATATATTAATAACATCTTCACTTTCCATTATATTGTGTTTCATAGTGGAATATACAAGATTTGAGTTATAAGAAACTTTATTGGGTAACGGATGAACATTATCAAGTCCTGGGAGTTAGTAGTTTCAAGCTTACACGGTGGCGGAGGCGGTGCTGCCGGCGGTGCAGGCGGAGGCGAGAGAGCTCTCTGCAGGCTCTGTTTCCTCGCACCGCCAGATATGTCTCTGTGCTGACACGTGCATCCAACTTTGGCCTGGAGACACAGTTAATTAACCGTTATTCTAGTTTATTACGCATTTTTGACTTCAACATAATCTAAATAAGTAAAAACAAGTAGAACATCTAAACCCATTATTGCAAAATTATCAGAGTTAGAAAGCCTGCCACGTATGTGATAAAAGAAATGAATTGAAGGAAATCAAAGTTACCTGAACACTTGGAGCTCTGAGTAGTTTGGCAGCATCTTCTCGCGACTCCAAAAGCGTAGCTCTATGGACGAGAGTCTCTGCTGTGTCCCAAACAATGTCACTAACAGCCTCTTTAGGGTCTATTCGAAGCAAATGTTGTAAAATGCTCAGGAAGGGTATCTCTTGAGGCGTATCTGAGACCTACAAGCATAGTTAATTATAAATAAGTGTCAATAAAAAGTAATTTATAGTCCAGTACCGTTAGGTCGAATTGTCAAGACAGACCTACAGTTGTAAATTGAGAAAATTCAACATTACTTACTTGTTTCAGTATGGCATAGAAGACGTCCAGATGTGAATTCAGATTGATGCCTCCAGGTCCTTGTGCTTCATCGCTCTCCCGTTGCTCTTCGAACACGTCCAACTGGACCCCCAGATCCGGATGACTAGTTGCTTCATGCCTAAGAATGTACATTGTGCTATTAAATCCTTATTCAATGTAAGTTCAATAAAAAAAATCCGCGATCTAAATTACATCAAACAAATAAATAAATAAATGCAAATCTTTTGCAAATAATAGCGTAAAATATGCTGCTTTTGTGTAGTATTCCCGTAACGTAATATATTAAAGCTATATACATACCTTTTATTTATCAAATCGTAAAATAGTAAATTAATTCAACGTTTGAAATGTTTAATGATATATGTACCGATGAAATGAATATTAATATCATTATAATAATTGAAGTACGCATGTCGGGTGCGCGCTCAACCGAAACTTTGTTCAGTAACATATTCTTAAAGGCAAACAGATAACAACTGTATAAACATACATTATAACGCCAGTGTTACGGACAAGAATATATTCACATTTCGTATGGATATCGAATCAGTTTTCATTTGACAGAGAACGAGTATTTAGTCGGTATATGATTATTCACGAGCGGGTATACAGACGGCCATATTTGGATCGGTCGGTCCGCCGGCAGTGCGCCCACGTACTCGACGGTTTTTGTTCATTTCCCTGGTACTAATACAACGGTGACTCTGGTTTACTTAATTTATATGACTGTATTTCTTGTATACCATGTTTTTTGTAACAAAGAAATCCGTTAAGAGTTATAACTTCTTGAGTCTTCATTGTAATTAGTATAATATTTAGGAATTTCATTTTTATACGAATACATTTTTCCAAGAAACAGCCCTGAGTCTTGTACAAATATTCTGGTAAACAAGTCATATTATAATAAAAACACCTACAAAACCTCTCTTTTTCATTCGCGAAGTTCATACTTATATATTCTACCATTCACGTAACACAACGAAATTAACGACGCTTAATAAAAAATCTTATGGATTTGGTTACAGTGTATGTCAAAGAAATAGATATACATTAAAATTTGCCGAAATAATAAAACGGTAATTGACCTAAATGTTAAATAAAATAGTTGGTCATACTAGCGTCTAAACTCTGCACTCCTCGTGTTAATAGACAAGTAGGCGGACTACATTATTATAATATTATCGTTTTGACATTTAAAATCGTGGTTTCAAATTGAGCAAAAGATTATATTATTGATGCTAAACAGGCGTAGAAAAGTAAACGAGTAAAAATATTTATCAGGTGAAAACTGTTCATTTACACCGATGAACTATATTCGAACTACAGTTACCTATTAGTATCAATGTCTATTAATTATGTGGATTGTTAATCAAAAATATAAAAATTACCGCCCCGTAATAATAATGGCTGCTATTCGTTTTAGAGATGGTGTTGCGCGCACAGAAGCAGTTCTGTCGTTTCTTTGGTACATGCATTGGTTAATTATAATTCATACATAATCCAAATTTGCATAAATCCAATTATTTAGCGCTTTACTAATTATTTACTATCGCTTGCTCTTCGAAAATACCTAGTCTAAAATCAATATAATATATTTATACAGACGATAAACTATTTTAATTAATTTTGAATGCCATATTACTACACAATAAGAACAGAGTGTAGGCATTTATAAGCATCACTATTACACAATAATCCACCTGCATTATATGATTGGATTCATTGACTCTGCCGACTAACAGGTCAATAATACATCACCATGTTTACACATAAACTAAACAAGTTTTTAATTATAGTGGAAAAAATAACAAGTTTTGCTTAACGAAAATTTTTACAACCGACACGATAAGACGCGACGCGCGCACTTCGACGACAACAAAACGTAAATTAATTATTTATAAACTAATTAATAAATACTATATACGGGTATAATAATAAAGCCCGGTTCGTGTTTTTGTCGTGGATTAGATTACTGAGGCAGAGCCTTGAGGGTCGCAAAAAATGCGAGAAAAAAAAAACAGTTGGACGGTTGTAAAACTGGTTATGACTAAAGCCGTGTTCACATTTAACATCTTCATACTTTTGTACTTATATACTCGCCCCTGGCCTCTACTTCGTACGGGAGCAATGTTATAAGTGTTCAAATGATTTACGACATTTTTTGACACAATGACATTTACTGTTCATCAAAGTCACAGACACTTCTAAATCTCGCCATACAAACAACTTTGAAATGTGTCATATCTCCTAAGATATTCACTGGAATTATATGCTGTTGAGACCAGTTTTGATCTATATCGAATGGCCCGTGTAACTAAAATATTTAACTGGATAGGGTTTTAACATTATATCGGTCAAAATAGCTTCGCAAATATTGTACTGTTTCTTAATAAAATGAGACAGATAAATATATATACTCTTGGTGAGTTTTTTATGGACTTTTTAAAGATACACAATTTCGTTAAACATTATTTTGATTTTACTTCATAATATAATTCATTAATATTCATAATAATTCATTTCCATAATAAACACGTTAAAAACTATTATATTAGTTATCGAAGTCTGGCGATATCTCTTCATTTTTAAATGTATATCAATTTTTGTAAATTATATTGATAACTATGTTTCTTCTTGACCCAATTCATAAAAGCAGCGACAATAAGGAGTGAATAAATGAAAAACCAAAATCCTAAAAGCTTCATTCACTATTTACGATTTTTTTTTATAGGCCTCATTCTGCAAAGTTAAGTTAGATATGAAAAACAATGAAGTACGATAAATGGTATAAAATACATATTTTTCTTTCATTAACATGTAAGTTTTTTTATACTTTATAGGTTAACGTTTGACCACAATCTAAGGTGGTAGCCACGCTAAACCTAGAGGGAGACTGGCTCGCAAGCGCAGCTGCCGGAACACACCAACATGTGCTTGGTCACAGATTTTCAACTTAAGGGTACCACCCTCCCAAACTAGCCTAATCCGTTAAAAGCTTTAAAAAAAAAAAATATATATATAAGAAATATTTTGTAGTTTCCTAACCCGCGCGTTCAACGTGAAAACACATCAGGTTCGCACACATGCTGCCTTTTATTAAGATTACAATAGTTGGATGACAATGACCGGATTCGACAACATTATTATGGCATTGTATAATTTTTCGATATATTATAAAATATACTGGTTTTGAATATGTCCTTTCCTATACTGGTTTTTATATATAGTGTAGTCAGACTTTTAACACATTCAATGCGTCGACAATTTCGGAACGAATATATTTATAATTTTAAAGCGAGAGGTGATCTTAATTACTGCATATTATTAACTTTAATATGATTCTAGGTTTTTATGACTCCCGAAAGCGCAATATATAATTCGTGAAACCGACAAATAGGTTTTCTACTATAATATAATATTGTTTATTTATTACATCCCCTAAAAAAAACTTAAACAGAATGACACTTTTGACAATTACAAATAAACCTAAGTCAGTCATGTAAACGAGAATGTTGTTAAATCCTGGACAATGTCGCTAATAAGCTTGCGACCTCACACAATGTCAAGAATCATCAAAGCAACGATCGCAGAGGGCGCGCGCAGATTAATTGAGTAACAACGCCTACACAACTAAACATATTATTGTTCTCACGAAAATCGACAAAAACTAATTCAATTATTGTTCAATAACTTTTTGTTTTGAATTTTTTTAAGGTAGTTAGTTATTCACAGAGTTCTAGATATTCCGACTGACTGGGTAATTGATGATGTCATACAAACTTTAATGACTCACTAGCGCCATCGTTTTATATCATTCAACAACAACCAATAACCGACGACAATTCCCATCAACGGTATTATTATTACAGTGACAGTTGGCGACTTATCTACTAGGAAATAATAAAATATTGGCTCACCTTAAATTGTTTAATGTAGGCAGGAGTCCAAGGCCTAAAATAAAGTTAATATTGATTTATTAAACATTGAATTTAAGATATTATTTTTAATAAGGTTGTTTTATTATGTTTTTATTATAATTTGGGAAATTCTCTTTACCTGATAGTAAATTTAGTATTAACTTTGACCGAAGAAATATAAGAATCTAGTTATCTATAAATTCACTGCTTCATACAGAAATCCAAGACATTAGAGTGAGACAGACATATGTTGAAGTTCTTTATTTATATCTTAGAGAGTCATTATTATCAAATATTTATCTAAGCTAAAATAAAAAAATTGACTACCCAGTAAACTTCACACTACAAACGATTGATAAATATATATTTCTGTAATGGATTAACAAACAAGGCCGCAGTTCACTCTATTCTTTACTCGTAAAAAATCAAAATCAAAAATACTTTATTCAGTTTAAAGCCTGACGATATTTTAGGAATTATCCTTGTCATCGAGAAGAGCCAGCAAGAAACTCGATTGGGATTATCTTTTTTTTTATTATTACAACTCAAATGTCGTTTTGGTAGGTATACAGTGAGAAGTGTGATTTCCATACGTCACTATCGTTCACATAATGATCCACTCTATAATAATATTTTGGAATTCAACCTTCCTTGACATGGCCCTTGAACTCACTGTCCGGCAACTCGGTGATATGCATTGGGACCATATTGTAGAACCTAACACTATTACTTAAAAAAACTATTATTGCTATTACTTATTGCTCTTATTGCGCTAATTTGCGATTATTTCCAATATTATCATCATGACTGTGTTTTAAAACATTTAACCATTCTGTATTATTGCGAACATACGTTAAGTTGAAATAAGTCTTACCGATAAATTCATTTCTAACTCTGATCCGATCTGGAAGCCGCGGAGCCGATATAATAAGGCAATTGATGAACGCCACGAGCGCAGTCTTGTAGTCGGTCGTCGCAGCATTCTTTAGTTCTTCAACCACGACGCTCAGACGATACCTTTCGCTCTTTAAAGTCTGAAGAGAAATATCTAATATTACTCCGTTTTTTTATATTACTTTAAGTGGAACAACAACTATATTTTATTTATTTTCACTGAGATCCTAAAATATAATCGTAGACATCGAAAAGTGAGTTATAATTAGTGAGGACAAGTTCTTTCCTATTACGTTAGGAGATGTTCCACATAAATAATATTAATAATTGTTGACATTGCCCACCGCAGTTTAATTGTAACTTAAAGTACTGGTATTTTCCTAATTATGAAAATCAATGTCGATGTAAGATTCATGATTTTCGCTATTAATTAATAATTAGAATAAATGTAAAATCAATTTTTAAGGGTGATTTAATATAAATTATTCTTACTGTCAAGATGTGTATAAAAGATTTCGAAATAATTTTCTTACCTTGTATCTGTCAAGGGTGTCCACAGCCCTCGCGTACCCATCCGAATTGTACACGCACAGAGCTGACAGAAGCTCGAAAACCTAAAAAGTTAAGCTGTTAAAGATTTTGCATTCTATTTCTAAACTAAGCGTCTCGATATTTCCAAACACCATTGACCTGACAAGTTTAGAAAACTTCATCGGGTTTAGTGACGGCCGTATAAGGTTCGTACGCAGAATGATGACTGGTTCAAGGAAGCCAAGTGGTCGAGCTTTGACTTAGATTGTTGCCGAAATGGTTATAACGAATTTGCTACTGTTAACTGGGCATACGTTTTTATTTAATATTACTCGGAATTTTAAATATTCGGTACTTTTTACAGGTTTTAGCATTTGACCATTAAAGACCATTGCATAAGAATAGTAGTGCTTCGTTTGATGATTGCCTAGGTAGGCTATCATCACCCCAAATTGATAATCTTTAACCATTTTATAAATATTATCCAGCAGTGGTAGTTAAAGTCCAGTTCTCTAGCTTTGTGTGATGTATCTTACGTTACAATGTCATTTAACAACAGGCGAGATTGTCGTCAAATAATAAAGTCTATAAACGTATTAGGTAGTTACGATGTTAGTTGTGAAATGCTTACCTGTTTTTTAACAGGTGCCGCTGGTGAGGTGAGCGCCGCAGCGAGTTTGCCTGCATATTCCGCATGCTCTACTATGTAGTCGAGGCCCACTCGACTCTCCATGACTCTGTTAACAAACCCATACATTTGTTATACAGTTTTATTTTTATTTTTGTAACAGACATTCAGCTTGCAAACTTTATTTTGATACAGATAATTTTAGGTCTTTAAAATTTCCAAATCTACGGTTTTAAAAAACTTACGCATGGAGGTTTGGAAAATTTGGCATAGTTCATATGATAAGAAGTGCAGAAATATAAAATGTATGTATATATGTGTTATAGTATTCTTTTAAAATGACAGTGTGTGTGTGTGTGTAATATGTGTTACAAATACATTAAATGAAATAAAACATTGTTCATACTGAATGTCAAACGCATAAAAGTCAAGCACTTATTAGTTCGTGGTCAAGCAGTCGCTCTGAATAGCATCCTTTATTAAGTACATTTTGTTTACTTTTGAGTATTTATCATTGATATATAATTTATGATAGTAACGTGTCATCAATAAATGTACATTCAAATTGAATATCAATACAAATAACGAGAAAATAGGGAAAGAATTAAAAATGTACATTTTTTTTAAGCTCATGACTCGGTGATAAATAAATGTACCGATGATTCGAAACATATTTTGTATTGTTCAAATAACTTCAAGAAAATAGTTCATACTCATTTCGATATTATTACGTTGACGATAGTTTTCAAACGGTTGTGCAAAATATCCTCAGAGCATTCACTTCGTTGCAAAATTTAACATTAAATCTTAGATTATACAAATTTCAAGGAATTTTAAAGGACAACTCTAATCTGGTATTTTATAGCACATTCATTACGATTAATGTTTTGAATTATTATATAAACTACGTGTTTTAAATCGATTAACTCGGGCTAGTCTTGTAATTTTACCATCTCTACTTACAACCGCTAGGAAAATTGTAGTTATATAAAAAAACTAATAAAACTGAAAATTTGTCTAATCTGTAAAACGACATTAAAACTCTCGTCAAGTTAAGCTTAGCATGTGGCAATTTCCGAGACTAATCTAGACAAACATTTTCATTTATATATATAAATATAAGTCAGTAGTAATATCGTTACAAATGATTGTGACTCAATTTAAAAATTTCGACACAAATATTGCGAATAGATGGCAGGAAAACATAAATTTGTATAAACTGTTTCTTTCTCTTATTTTTTCTTATACTTAACCTAGTCGATTTGGCTCACAAGCGACTGTCCAATAATGTAAATTAATTTAATTAAAATGTATTCTTAACGGACTTAATTATAGTGAAAACAAAATTTAATGGAACAATTTGTCTTTTGTTTAACCTTTACACGATAATAAAAGTTAAAACCAATTTGAATACATAGAGCGTATATAGATAAAGAATTCATCATTTTAGCTATTTATCGTTTGTACGTAAATCATATTGTTCCAAACAGCATATACAAAGACGCCGATTTTGGGAGAATATTCTTACATATAAAGGTATATGAAGTAAAGAGCAAGACGCGACGAGAATCAATATTTAAATTGATATCCATTGATACATACCGAAGGACCAGCGAACATGCGATCAGTATTCTACAAATCCTAGTCACTCAAAAACCAAAATTTCTAAAAAAAAACTACGAAAGTAACATTTTATGGGTGAAATTATACACGTACAAGGCGACAACAGATGTCGTTGCCATGACAACATTGAATAAATAACTAAAACTTGCATTAACATAACCTAACAACACACATATTCAATATATTCGGTAATAAAACTACATGAACCTTCTAGTACTGCTTAGGAAGAGCTTTTGGTATTTAGTACGAATTAAAATTATTTTATAATACAACCATTAGGTATATCAGTTTTGGGAAACAATTACACTCCCTTCTAATAAGAAAGGAATTACTTCCCGTATATAACATTTCATAAATTAAACCGTTTTTAGGTTACATTCAGACATAAAACCAAGTTAACATATTTTTTATGCCATATTCGTAATCGGGTAAAATTAAATGTGTCATTTTTTGTAGTAACCATTTTAATTCTTCAGATGGTTTGATAGAGACATCACTGAAAAATAGATAGTGGGAAATAAACGTTTGGCTGGTTATTTTTAAAACATATAATGGAGGGCCCGGGTGTGAGGCTTTGTAACACGGTGAGAAATATGTACTTTATAAGGTTCAGTTATTTAGGATGACCCGTAGAACATTGTAAATAGAGATCGTTAGCTCTTTAACCCGTCGCTATTAATCTGGCGTATTTCATAAGACCAGTAATCTTATATATTGTTTATATGAATGCCAAACAGTTCTGACGACTGAGATTAATGGTCTAATGATTTTATCTGTAATTTGACAAATTGTTTTGTATTTTAGACATGAACAGTAGTATGTACGTACATATAATGGCCACAGACACTGCGGTATACCTTCCGTATTGAAGGATCGAATTGATCGTTCGTTGGTTGGATGGAAAATTTTAAAAGGAAAACGTTTTTTTAAGTCTTTTTGATTTACACTAATAGTTGCAATTCGGCCATTATTCGTAATATTTTTTAGGTTTAGTATTACTGTAGTTTTTTGACCAAGAGTGTAATAGTGAAATATTGTAAATTATTAAACATAACGTAAGAACAACAGAAAAAGACTTCGATTCGTCGATGGTATAAAAAAATGAAATGTTTCCAAATGTGTTTAGTGATAACACTATAGCTGCTCAATAGCAACTAAACAAAAAAAAAAAGAAAATCGGTCGACAGAGGCGATAAAAATACTAGACTGCTTTATCTTCATGTATTTATAATTAGATTTTTGATATTTCTCATTGATAAGGTCGGGATATATATTGACTTCACTGTGACACTAGAGTCGCTTTCCCGTACTAGTAAACGCATGAAGAAATTTTCTGTCTGTATTCGAAGCGATAATAACGACTTAAAATTGGGAGTCTAAAACAAATTCTATATGGTTGTCTCCAATGTGGGAGGTGGGATGTGTTCTAAAAAGTCAGTGATATACACCATGTAACACCAAATACCAGCTATTACGCTGTGCTGAACGCTATTATTACAGGCTTAAGACGGAGAGTATCCAACGTCAGTTTTTAAAGGTAGTTTTGCAATTAGAATTGGGTTTCCAAACGCTTATACACTATTTACGACGAATGAAGAAAGAGAAAGAACGGAAGCCTAGAACCACGTGAAGATGTCAAATAAAAAACTCTCTATCAAACTAAATATCAGAGCGTATCACAATTAGTTATTGAACAATTTAGCAGCCATATTGGATAAAATCGTTAAGAGTTGTGGCTCGTTCAAGATTGCAACAGTAACCGACAAAGGTCACTAGAACCATTCAAGGGACTGGTCAATTAAATGATCAAATTGCCATTACGCCCCCGTAAGGGAAATAATGATTAGTATCGGATCAGTAACTCCAGAGAGATCATATATCAGTAGTTTCTAGAAACAAATAAATCTCTTCATAACAATACTATGTAACTATAAGTATACAATTGTTTTTTCACATTATGATATGAATTATTCATAGCAAAGTAACTGGTCCAACAGACAAATGTATATGCGTAAGGTGTGAAGTCAAAATACGTTAAAACTCGTTTTAAATTCGATTCACAGCCACAATACAGAGGATTACAAAAAATATTGCGAGAATTGAGACCATTTATTGTTTTATGAAGTGTGACTAAATGTATGAATACCTAATGTTTAAAAAAGAAAATACGTTTCGATTATATTTACGGGATAAACAATAACATTATTTAAAACAAAGAGAAAAAACCGTTAGAGTAACTCAGTTTGGAACATCGTAATCTACCCCTATGTTTTCAACTTTGGTAGAGGCTTTCATACGATGACCTGACTGTAACTTGAACTGGTAACACTATGCAATCGAAAAACAAGAACCACCCTAAAGAGATCTACAATCCATTGGTAATCGTCACTGTCAGTCTGTTAGTCTTTCGTCAATTGGATATCACCGGTTGATCCTGAAACACCACAAATTAAAACACAGTCACTGTGAGGAATTCAAACAGGTACTAATACTCTACCACCCCGTATGATTATTGGAAATGCACCGGCTAATTCTTAATTCTTAAACGTGTAATTATTATGAATGTTACATCTGATATATTGTGGTCAAAAGGCCAATTCAGTGAAACCCTATTGTCGTTTCTTTTTACACTCGATAATTAATTATAAGACATAATTTTATAATAGTTACAAGTTAGTTGTTGGCACTTTGTTTTTATAAGTTGAAATAAAGATGGCGACCTCTGATGGATTTGTAATGAAAGTATTATTACTTTTTTGTTTATATAAAACGTCCTTTAACTACGTTCTGTTTGTATGTTAATTAGCTTCGTTTTTGTTTTTCATTACCAGTGTCTTTAAATATATACACGATTAAAATAAATCCAATGTCAATAATAAAGTAGTTACAAACGTTTGTTTAAATTACGGTCTGCTTATGACTTAATGTGGAATATTGGACACAAGTTGGATGTAAAACATTTGGGCAAATGTTATAAATACGATTACATAAAGTAAAATGAGTAAAACCAATAGTGCCAGTAGATTCAGGATCAGCTAGTAATGAGTCTTTGGTTTGAACCGATGTTTTGTTTGAAAATACTTCTGAATCTGATTATAGTTTATGGACACACGAACTGTTATTACGCATGGCAGGAAATTTATTAATTACAAAAAACTAAGGTCAAATAATGTTTATTGAAGCAAAAACCAAAATAAATTCCGTGATATTAATTAAATTTAATACTGTGCTGTATGTATACACCTGAATCCACAAATACCAAGTTGGGGAAATTGTACGAATGTAATTAATATTCTGTGATTTCTCACAGGCTTTCGATAGAATTAACCATGTTAATCATTACCCATACAACTTTTAATTAACAGTGCTATAGTGCTTGTGAATCTTGTTATGATTTCCTTGCCAAAACCTTGCTGAAAAATGAGTATAAATAGAAAAAATTTCTTCGTATACTATGTGAAATGTTAGTGTCCCACGAGGCACAGTTTTGAGCCCATGTCTGTTTATCGTCAATTCAAAATAGTATCCACTAACACTTGAAGGTTCATTACTAAAATAGCAACATTTCCTCAAACTAACATAGAATTCGTGAAATTTGAATAAGTTTATCTAGGCGCTGGTCGACCTTACAACTTGCTATTAGCATGACGATAAATGTTAATATAATGTGTGGTACAAATGAAAAGAAATATATACTTGTGGTAATTTTACAATCGTTTATAACATCAGAATGAAATAACGATTAACCTAAACTTGGACTTAATGCAGTAAAATTATCTGAAATTTAGTTAAATGATATTAAAAAAATTTAATGGAGTCAATTCGTTAATACTCCTAGAAGTATAATGAAGGTTAAGTTTTCCAAAGCAAAATATTGAATATGTAATACTTCATACAGTTAATGGGGTTATTTTAGAATATTTTCTTTTAAATCTTATAACTTGTAGCGGACATCTGTTCAAGCGAGGCTTACCGGCTGCCGGCCCACGCTCCGCATCGCTAGGTACGTTTGTCAAGCCAATATCCGTTCGCAAGGTTGTATTGTTCATTGGATTACTCGTAAAATATTCTAGATACAAGACTTCTTGAATTCCATAAGAACGAAATACACGAGATATGCAATACGACAAATATAATAAGGATCGAAAACTATCAAAATGTAAGTCGTAAAACTTAGATTCCAATAAGAAACATTTTGACACAAATAATTCCATCGGAATCATAACATTTGTTGTAGTTTCATTTATTTATATGTTGTATACATCGGACAATAACAATGTTTTTATAGATTTCTATAAGTTTGTCAACATTCTCATCTGTTGTTGGATAGAAATATGGTCCAAGATGGTAAGCACGCTGAACCAAAGGGCTGGCCATCAAATTTCCAGCTAGTCTTTAAAAAATCCGGAGATTCAAAATTAGCTTTCTACTACAGTATTTCTGCATTTTTTTCAATACCTTTACGAGAACAACGTTTACATTTTACTATTGTCGTTATACTAAATAGTTTGTATGTTATTTTTCTGAATCAAATTAACGGAAAACATGAAACAACAATATTAATAATGTCATTCCTATTAATATTAAAAAGGAGAAAGTCTATTATGAAGATGTCTGGATGTTTTTTACTCTACTGAACGGATTCTGATAAAACTTTGCAGTTAGACTATTTACTTATAAAAATATTTTTTTAATTGGCCAAAGTATAATACTATACGAGTCAATAATTTTAAAAATCCTGTTAATTCGGATATCTGGGTGTGCGCTGTTTTAACCATTTGAATTACATGAAAGTGTCGTCATTTATAAAAACGCAAATGCAGATGAAATTGCTGGTGGCTACTAGTATAAACTGAAATAAGTATATCTCAACATGCCGCCCCGACTTAAAGCGATGGCCGGTACACCGTGGGGTTTTAATCCGTGTGAATCGGATATAACCCACTCTATTCCCCAGGAGTGTAGGTATCCCTAAGGGATTTCCCTAAGGGAAATAAAAACAAAAAAAATATATCTTAGTTTGTATTTGAAATAAAAGCGTCGCCGCAAACAGACCTCGATATCCATCTATATTATTTATATGTAAACAAATAGACTGTTTGAAAGTTTAACATCAAAGAAGTCATACCAATTTGTTTTTTTCGTACAGAAACTTTCTATAACAGTTATCCAGTTTGTTGAAACTTGTTGTTAGGTGGCGCTAGCTTATATATTATTGTTATGAAATATTATATTGTAGTTAAACACGGATGAAGTCGCGGGTGGTTACTAGTAACATAATATAGCACGGTAATAATGCATCGAGTCAAAAACAAGTTCATTAAATAACAATGTGGTGCCCTGCGACTTGTCCTTGTCCAAATGATTAAAAATAACACAATCAGCAAGTGTGTAACCATTTACTTAATAGTTTAATAAAAAAATGACATAAATATTAAATACATTAAATATTATAATAGTCATATCTCAAGATATCCATAAATATGTGAAAACACTTAAGGGCGACCGGCTTGAACTCGACGACCCGACCAAATCCGGTGGACCTCGCCTGAAGGTCACTGCCCAACCACGTGCCACATTCAATTATTTCATAAACTGTTTTAATATTAAAGACATTATTGGAGCAGACGTTTTATAAAAATAAATACAAGGTATCTGTTTGACAACTAACTTAATTTCTATGTAACCTATTACAGGCTTTCAAAGCTTCTACTAATAACGCTGTCAGGGAAAACAGAACATAAATACGCTGAAACGGGAAAGTTTGTGAAGATGGATGGGTTTTTATTTTATTTAGTAGTAGAGATAGGGTCTATAAGAGTCCATTATATGAACAGTTAATGTAACATGAAATATTTAATATACGAAACAACACAGATATGTATAATAAGACAATATTTAGTTAGTTGCGCATCAACGAGCCGCATCCTTAGTGCAATGACCGTACATTAACGTTATCCGATACGACTGTCTGTCTGTCTGTCTTATTGTTCGCGAGTGGGTAGACGTACGTCGTATGTACAACCGTCGTTATTGATCGAGGATTATGTTGATCAATCTCTCAGAATTATATATAAAAAAAAAATGGTTACATCCTAATATGAAAGATATTAATGAATTGGGTATTGAACCGGGCGCTCGAAACTTCGGTTTCGGCACCACGTTTTAATCAATAGTACAAATTTTAGTCAGAAAGGGATATCCATAAATTATTTCACACCGATTTAATTATTTTATGTGACCCTTGTTCCTCTGGGATGACTTCGTTTATTTTATGATTTAAAATGTAGAAATTGCTAAATTAAAACGGTACTTCTAAAATTTTTGTATATTTTATTTAAAACCTTTAAAATAAAATAACAATAGATAACAATTTGAATTATATATGTGACGTTTTTTTTTTTATAGGGAGCAAACGAACAGACGGGTCACCTGATGGTAAGTGATCACCGCCGTCCATAGACACTAGCAACACCAGGGAGTCGCAAGTGCGTTGCCGGCCTTTTAAATATGCGGGCCTCCGGCGTTCTCACTGGCCGAAAGAAACGCAACCGTATAAGCACTGTTACTTCACGTCGGTTTTCTGTGAGTGGGTGGCACTACCCCGGGCGAGCCGACCCATTCATGCTGAAACCAGTAATAGCTTCAGCGTAGCTTTACCAGCTATTACAGGCTTACCATTCGTCCGTCATATTTTGTTGACCTCCGTAACGTTTGGCATACTTTATGGATGTTTTCAATTATTGAATTACGAATACGGAGAGTATACTAAATTGGAAACAATATTAATATAAAAAATTCGTCATGGTCGTTAGGGCTTTAGGTCTTTTTCTAAAGTGTGTCAAACACCTTGAAGTTGAAAATTTGTCGTCAAGAACCTTCCCTTTAATCACGCTGGCACCCCCACATAGGAAGCAGTTTCTGTTGTAAGGATAATCATAACATCAACTACAACACTGTCGTCATCCAAATAGCAATTTATAATATTACTAGCGGCCCGCTCCGGCTTCGCACGGGTATAAAATATATAGCCTATGTCATTCACTGAAAAAATGATTAAAATCGATCCAGTAGTTTTGATTTATTCATTAATGCCCGTGGCCCGCATGCGTTAAATTTGGAGTAACCTCAAAAATAACAGTATTTCTCCACTATTTAATTTATATTATTATACATATAAACCTTCCTATTCAATTACTCTATCTATTTAAAAAAAACCCGCTTCAAAACCCGTTGCGTAGTTTTAAAGATTTAAGCATACATAGGGACATAGGGACAGAGAAAGCGACTTTGTTTTATACTATGTAGTGATTTAATAAAGGAACGTATCTTTGTAATTGCTACTTGAATATATCATGTCGTAATTCTCTTTTAAGGATAATTTCTTCAATTATGTAATTAATTGACAATGACCAATGTTTTCACTAGAACAGCTATTTTGCAGATTTTTATTTTTATTTTATCCTCAAGCACATACAACTCGAACAGACAAGACATATCGTATATTTATATGTATATTTATCTCTGATTAAAAGCTAAGATACAATAGATAAGAAGAGATTAGTTGGAATAATCTATAATTACTAATTAATTTATCGATAATTAGAAGCAGCTATTAATATTTTTGATAGTTCTTAGAGCTTTGTGCCAAAAAACTCCAAGAACTTGGTTATAGCTCGGCTCGCGGGTGAAGCTGACGTCATAATGTACAATCGTTAATGATATTACTCACCTTGATAAAGTTTTAGTACAGATTAAATGAAATAGATAGATATAACGATTTATGTGTACTTTTGTTTAACTTTAAAATACACTATTTAGTAGGAAATAAATTACATGAATACGTAAAATGAACAAAGGCTAAACGTAAGTTTAGTTCACTCATACTAAATTCAATCTCACTATCTGAAAGTAAATCTCATCCCGTCGCGTTGCGTGCCTCTCATTGATAATTTAAATTCATATAAGAGATTATCTGTTATTCCGTAGATCGAGGCGTCTGGTGACATACTGAAGTCATTAAAGATGTCAGTGTATTTAGAAATAACTTAACAAATCATTGTATGGAAAAATATTTAAAATTTCTCAACAACATTATGTACTTTCTTTCAGAGTAGATGCAATGTTAAACAATAAGTAAATATAAAAAACGATAAATATTCAAAACTGTTATTGCGAAACGCATTGTTTGTATTGTCGCACTAAGTTCGGTTATTGCGAAACATCGCGCGAGACGTGCGCGCGCGCCGGTGAAAGTGACCCGCGTTGACCTCTCAGTTTGACACTGAAGCGATTTTAATGTCTCACGTGCGTAAATTATACCGTGACGATTATTATCTATGATTCACGACATCGTGTGTCAGAGTTGCACTAGATATCTATATTAATAAAAATTAGTATTTATTTCTCAGATTGATAAATCCGAAAACTATTTGACCAACCGTCACGTATTTTTTTCATAAAATTTATGATACCCTTTTTAAGAAAACTCTTAAACAGATTCTACCGAAAATTGTTATGTACACATATTTGAACATTAAAAATATTTTTGGTCAATCTATTAAAATAAAATATTAACAATCGCGCAGAGGCGTGTGCATAGATAGTATGGATAACGGGGTTAGACGAAAAGCAAGCTTTCCTTCCTTAAAGAACAGCAAAGCAAAAAAATTAAGGAGCAAACATATTTAATTATTGTAGATGGTGTACATAATTACTTAGAAGGCGAGGATTACCGTGATTTTTAATTTTCGTTACTAGCCTATACGTTTAGTTTTACTTGCTATCAGATGTAAAGCAATCTTTCTCAAAAAATAGTTTTTTTTTTAAATTGCTTTATTCTATAATGTTTAACCACTCTCATTTGGTAACACGTTGTAATTGGAATAGCAACACGCGAGGTACAGAAACAGGAGTAATTCACACCGAATATTATTGTTATTTCTCTTTTATTGTACCCAGATAAAATGACAGTACCGTATGTTATGAAAAAAACACAACAATAGCGACCACAATAGATCTACAATACATCACCTGCCAGCCTCTTCTTAGTATGAATACACTGATTGCTTCTGAAAGGCAACAAACTGAAAAAGGCACTGGGATGGATCCCACTATTATGAACCTAATTTACTATGGTCAATATTCAATCGGACAAAATTACCATTTCTTAATAATCTAAATATTATTACTGCATTAGAAAATACTCTATGAGAATATTATAGATTCAGCGCGTTCTACTTAACCTCAGACAGCTTAACGATACGAACCTACGACCATTAATGCGATGTCCTAACATGTTACCACTCAAACAGTATATATTTGTAACCACGCAGTTAAAAACGATAAGCATGTAAGATAATTCATTGTAAAACTATTTCGAAACAAAGGTTTAAGTAAATTTCCATATCAGGTTGCACATAAAAGGTTCAAAGTATTTAAAACATTAACCACTTCCTTGCGGTTAAAATATGGAACTATGAATCATTCGAGGTTTGGCTCGGAATCGCTAAACATGATTACCGCGGGAGGAGGTCGAAACGACTATTACACTGCTCACTCTATTAATAACAGTATTGAATTTTACGCGGCATTTTAGTCTGTCATGTATTGATTACTTTATTTCTTCAATAACTCGCTTTATATGCCTCTATGCGTTCGTGATTTTAGCAGTATCTTGGTTATTGTGCATAAGTAAAGCGGATTGGAAATAATAACATGGAACATGAGTTCTGAGATGTCACTAAAGCCCCCTGGAAACTTGCTATTTTCTTAGAACACTGAAATACTCAAAAAATATTTTGTAAATCGAATTAATCACCCACTTGATAATGGCGGTAATAGCCTTAAATACTGAATTGTTACCAAAGTGCGGAAGTAGCGTTGGTCCTCACAATGCAAAAAGCATTACTTGTTTAAAATCTATAAAAGGAAATAAAACTCGTGGTTCTGTTTATTCAGGTTGATTTCGAAAACGACTTAACCGATTTTGACGAGATTTTCACTGACGGATAGAAGATTACATATTATTACGTTTTTGCATTATATCTAAATAGTATTGATAAAGTTAACACAGGTAACTTAAAGAAAATAAAATAGTTATAGAATCTAAGTAGCACTGATAATAATAGAATTAAAAACATTCAAAAGTACAATCCACAATGAATCCAGACGAAACATGTAGTTCTCTTGAAACAACAAAAGTATTTACACGACAGAAGCCACAGTTACCACTTAGTATAATATAAAAATAGTAATGAAATTTGTACACTGTTCGGTTTTGATCATATATTTGTAATACAAAAGCGTATGAACGGTCCTATCCCGGTCCTAAAGAGTAGCGAAACTGGAATGCACATCTTTAAAGATGGTTATAGACTATAATCCGCATTCGCCACAAATGGAAAGCATTCTTGTTTTCTACTTTTAAAAAGGAACTAAATACATATATCGATCATTTCCGAATAAACAGCTAGAAACGTTAAAACAAGTTACTAATTAATTATAAATCGTAAGTTGAAGTCGTGCGCGCGCATCGACAAAGACCTTGAAACGGACCGGTTCGCGGCTGTTACGCAACGACAGACTGCACGAACAGTTTTATATATTGACACCTAACCTACATCATAGGAGGCGGACGCGACGGCGCGCTGTGCCGGCGAAACGCGACTTTGTTCGCTTTCTTTTCATGTTTATTTTTGCAAGTATATTAGTTTTTCTTTCTATAGTTTAACCATTTGATCACAATCATACCGAATTTGAAATGATCATGTAGTCCAAATTGATAACACGTTAAGTTATAGTAGTAACTATTTACTATCACCACACCTGTAAGTGTTTGGCGACAGAGCTTCAATTTTTTGGCACCCTTGAGCTGTTTATCATTTTGACTAAATGTATTTCGCTCCCGTCCCACACATTGGGGAAGTCGTAGAGCTCTTCTCGCTCAATAGCGTTACTCAGGTAAAAACAATTAATTTGAGGCTGTGAGGAAGTATTCAGAAACTACCCCCATGGCATGATTTTATTAGGATATCTTCCCGTTATTGTAAACACATTAGCATTTGACTAGTGGTACCCAACTCTACAATCCTAAACGAAGTGAAATTTTGACAACAGGGCTGAATTTTCTAATACACGTCACCCTTCAAATTGTTGCCACCTCTGGGCGTGTTTTAGCAACCGCAATTGAGAGCTAACTCCGAACTGTCTTATTATATAAATCGACATATTGGATTTTTAAGGTAGCTCGGTAAATTACTTTTTGAAAACAGTAACTTAATATCATTTACCTTATCTAGACACTTTCGTTGTAACATTTCTCCAACTCTATCTTTGTGGTGAGGATGAATAAACGAACCGTTCTAAAGGTTCTCTTTCTCATTTCGATAAAACTTTTTACACATCTGAATAAGAAGTCTTTCCCAGTCAATGAGAACCTTAGGTTCAAGCTGTCCATAGGGCCTATTTAGCTGGTTAGTCACGAGCCTATTAGGGCCCAGAACGTAACTGACGCATTCGTATTACCAAGTATCAATTATGTTTATAGATAAACAAACACACATTCGAGTTATGGCCAGCGATGGTGTAACTGTACATGGCGGCAACGACTTATTGTTTGGTCTACGTGTCATAAATTGACATGAGCTAGGGTTTTCACATGATTTTCACTAATCCTGCAGTTTATTTATATTTGTGTCAGGTGAAAGGGGATTACCTAAAGGTACTAAACAGAAAATGTTAAAGATCAACCCTATTAAGAAACATAGATGTCGTTAAAATGACATGAGAAGTATATTCACGAATGAAAAGCTATAAAATTAAATTCTGGATGTGGTAAAATACATATATGTAAGATAGATAATACAATAAGAAACGTCCCGACTCGCTATTATCAATAACAGTATGATTAAGACAAACCTCAGGTAGAATTACTATGATTAAGACAAACCTCAGGTAGAATTACTATGGAGCAGAAGTAATGCCATTGGCAGTTCCTGCTCCCCGGCCCAATAGGTGTGAGAGGCACCGTGGGGTTTTTAGTCCGTGGGAATCGGACATAACCCACCCCCCGCTGCCCGACGGGGTGGGTATCCGTTACGGATTTTCCCCACGTAAAAAAAAAAAAAAAAAAAAAAAAAAAGGTAGAATTACTATCCTATGTAAAGTTAAGCATAGCAAAGCAGCATTTATAAGCCTAGCATAGACAGCGATGATCATTTCCCAAAGAGAGCAACGTACACTCGTTTTCGTTTTAACACAAAGAACGCTAGTTTTAAGTCATATTAAAATCGTTTTGGATGTAAAACAACTTCATCGTCTCGCTTGGTTAACTTTAAACCTTTGTTTGTTGCTGTAATTTACTTGTTTTTAACGCAATTCGCCCGCATAGCGTATATCAGTTCATATTACACGCATCCGTCTCATTTCCTTTTGTTGATCTTTAATGCATGTAATGCGCATCTTTTATACAAATTTCCATTAACGATAGTCATCACTTGCCATTAGGTTGGATCATCAGGCTTTGTACATAAATAAAAGAAATATAGATGCCATACGTTAGCACAATTTAATAAGTGGTAAACCCCTTGAAGATTCAACCTCGCTTCGAAAATCTTCTATCAAGCACCTTATAGGTAGGTGTATTCCGCATCTGTATTTGAGCTACCATACTTTCTAGATATAGCATGCTTAGATATATCATCTCAGAAAACATCGTCATTTAAAAATTAGTATACGATAAATTTATAGAGTATACACAAAAAAAAACAAACTCAAAATAGCAGCAAGATATAACGATCGTGTTCGACTTCTTCGCGACTTTCATATAGTAGGTGTAACATCTTTATTCAATTATATTTTATTCAATTTAGGCCGTATGAAGGTGCTTATAAACGTCAAAATTACCACCGGTTCGAAAAACAACCCAGTCACCGAGAAGAACCACCCAGAAACTCGATCAAGTTTATCTTTTAACATAAATAGATGCATATTTTTAATAAATTACACGTTACAATCGTTTTTAGTGGATGCACAGAGAAGAGTCAATTCCACACATCACCATAGTTCACATATTGATACACTCTATAATAGCCCTTTGACACCAAAACCCGCTTGACATGGCGCTTAAATTTATAGTCCGGCAAATCGGTAACATGTTTTGGGACTTTGTTATAAAATCTAACACTATTACTGGTTTTACTAAGTCGGAAAGATGGGACGACCAGTTTATCACCGTTTCTAGTATTTAGATAATGCCGGTCTTTTACGAACTTCAAGGTTTTTGCGAACATACATTAAATCATCAAGAATGTATTTGGATGGTAAAGTCAAAATACTGAATTCTTGAAATTTAGTCTTTAACGATTCGCGAGGTCCCATATTGTATATTTCTCGAACTGCCCGTTTTTGTAACAAAAATATGGTGTCCACCTCAACTGCTGTCCCCCACAGCAAAATACCATAAGACATTAAGCTATGGAAGTAAGCGAAGTAGACTAACCTAGCAGTGGCAATATCTGTCAGCTGGCGAATCTTACGTACAGCGAATGCAGCAGAACTTAGTCTGCCCGCCAATTTTATCGACGTAGATTCGAATATGTAATGAGCCGGAGCTTTGGTGACGGAAAACATTATGATGAAACCATAGCATGTGTTCCAGTACCGCACTTAACACTTAAGAGCCAGGCTCTCTTTCAAGGTTTAACGTGCTTACCATATTAAATCTTATCGACATTTGACATCAGGTGAAATTATGGTTAAACGCCAAAACCGATAAAGCATATACAAATATATTTACGGCGTTATCGACAACCCTGTGGGTCGGGCAGGAAACGTGCACTCGAAGCGTCAGACGACGAGTCATGCAACTCGACCGGATATGTTGACGACCAACGGATTAATTGTTAAAATGTTCGTATGTGTCTGTGCGCGTACGCATTCATTTATATATTGAGGTCACGGCTATGGGGCTGTTGGTTCCTATACCATTCATTCAAGTATTAATTGTTAAATGAATGTCATAGAAACCAAAACCCAGTGTCTATGTTTGAAAAAAAACTAACTCATTTAAAAGCAATATTATACTCGCAACTCTATACTCTTAAAATGGATTTCGTTGTACTACTTGTCTCATTTGAATGAATTTCGTTTTTGGTTATTTTCATGATTATATCATATTGAAAACATTGAGATCAACAAACAACGAGCTAATACTCTCTAACTTCATTATTTATTTATAAACATCTCCCGGAATGTTCACCATCTCTGCCTACACTTTAACAAGTCGGTACGGTTGATAATAAAACATATGTATATTTATTCATTAAATATTTAAATCGTTAAGCCATTTGAAATGGTAATGGAGCATGTGCGTCGCGTTCCGCTGACATGCGCTTGCGCAACGATTAATTGATAAACGATTTTTAAGCTTTGATTGCTTTGTTAGGTGTTTTAGATCTAATACTGTTACATTTCAAATGCATTTATATTATTTACCATCTCTCCATACATCGACACGATAGGGGTGGCCGAAATGTGAAGTTATACCACGTCTCTCTACCTTTCATTATTTTTTCTCTGCCTTCACCTTAGTAATTTTTTTTTTTTTATATTATAGGGGGCACACGAACAGGTGGGTCACCGATGGTAAGTGATCACCGCCGTCCATAGACACTAGCAACACCAGGGGAGTCGCAAGTGCGTTGCCGGCCTATTAATATATGTGGGCCTCCGGCGCTCTCACTGACCGAACGAAACGCAACAGTGGCACCACTGTTACTTCACGTCGGCTTTCTGTGAGAGGGTGGTACTACCCCGGGCGAGCCGACCCATTCATGATGAAACCAGTAATAGCTTCAGCGTAGCTCTACCACTTTTAAATCACATGTTTGAAAGGTATTAAATATTGTTGATATGAACTGATTTATTGCCTGGTGATTACGACATAGATCTGAAGCATAGGTCCAAAGGTGACAAACAAAAATATATTTTTCTTTCATTGGGCGCGTGATTTCACTTATAAATACAACTCGATGTGACTACTGCCCTATATGCCTTTATTATGATTTATTTTAATTACTATTCATTGTAATTAATAGTTGGGTTATAGCATAATTGTTATTATGAAAATATTCTCCCGTATTCAATCTATAGATGAGTTCCAGTAGCTGCTACACTTTAGTGATAATCCCTCTTTAGGGTTAGCATATTACCATTTCAGACTATATCTCCATTTAGCAGCAGCAGGGACGGTACAAACAGCGAGTATATAATATGCAGAAAGCTAGAGCAATTTTTATTGTATAAAGGGAATGTTTATAATTTCATCGGTCAATCTAACCTTACGATACTTCAACATGTTATTCGATAACTCGCACTTGTCAAAGATCGTGACGTTCCTCACATCCTTGCAAAAACTTCTTTGCTATATATTAATCCTTTGACACGTAATAACTTAGCAATTCACTATACATATAGAGATATCGGTAATAATAAGTTAAACCCTTATCGAGTTACGCGGGATCAACTAAGTCTGATCGAGGAAGCATATATATCCGCCATATTTGGACCGTAAATACCACCTACCGTATATAGACGTAGTAAACATGTTTGCGCGGAACTCGCATTAATTTCACGGTAAGAAATGCTTCGTACAGCCTTTATTGTGTTTATATGTAACACTACTAATGGGTTAGGTTGATTGAGGTAAATTCTTTGTTACACGACCTCTGAGTGAAGGCTGTTTATCTGATTATCAGAGCCCCCGGTGATCTGTCACTTGTTAGTCGTCGAACAATGGGTTCTTTATTAAACTCGCTCGTATTGGAAAAGTAGGCACTGAGAGGAGGTCAGTATTACAATAACTAATAATGTAATGTGGTAGTCATGCGCGATAGATAACAAATTAATGAAAAATAATTATTTAGCCGTTGATTATCCGTCACTCGTTGTTATTATTGACAATAATAATGGTCACGGTATTGTCACAAAATATGAACAAGCAACCTTTATGCATCAACAATTAGGTGTGAAAGAGAGAGCAACAGTTCATAATAAAAATCACGATATGAAACATCAACAGTAATGTGAATTATCCAACAGCAGAATAAAACTAACAACAATTTATGACTACTACTGTTATAAAATGACACAATAGCATGACTTATTATTTGTCAACGACGCAAATAAATCAGTCGAGCGCGAGTTGAAGTTTCTAAATAATGCTGAAATTTACACACATACATAAAACTTAAGTGTCTGTTTGTATTTCTAAGCTAATCTCTGAAATTGCTGAACACGCTTTTATTAACAAATTAGAAGACTTTACAGCGTATAATTTAAGCTCCATGTCATTGATGCTTTTCCATAGGAGAGCTTGGAAGAATTAAATAATTTAACACAAGTACTTAAAATCAGTATAATTATTGCTTGGGTTACGTAGTTATAATAAAATTGTAATTAAAAAGAATCATTTCCAACAGCACGATGTCGCGAGCACAATCTAGTGAGAAGATAAAAATAGCGAATTTTCTAATGTGTAGTATGTGCTTATGTACTAAAATCATTTTAGCGCAATTAGATGTGGACACGGAAATAAGTTTTCCTTGATGATATTTGAACACTACCGACCTCCCGGACGTCGTTGCGTGAAGGTTAATCGTTTTGCATATCGTGACAGACCGTTTCGACTATCCAATGCCGTTCCTATTGGATGTCGGTTGATGTGGTGTTGATTTATATAAAGAAGTTGTCGTCCAGTGGTCGTAATTGGACCATAATCTATTAATTTTTCAAGTTTTAATATTAAGAAAAAAAGCAACTTTTTCAAAAAAAAAATTCTGATTACTCTAATGGTCGTCAATATTTCCTAAACAAAAAAACAAAGAGGAAATCGGTTGAGAAACAGAGAAAGAAGACGTATACAGTCGTTTTGTCTCTGTCTATTTGTATAAATACAGAAGATAATAACTATTTAAAATAAAAACAAACTAAGACATAAAAATAATAAAATCAACCAAACTTATGGGAGATTATTGAATTAGTTTTCTAATTTATCACTTTCTTTTAATTTATATAGTCTCTATTATTATCAACTATACAAACGTTTCAATTGTCATACTTTTAAATATATGTTATTAAGTATTTGAAGAACATACATTATATGTAAGACCCAGCAATAATAACACGCTCCGTGTACCTGTAACTAATGACCGACGGGAATTGCTACTTCAACACACATGATGATCCCATTCACGGTGATTCTCTTTTACTTCGTTACATGTTGAGATTGAGAGCAACGATTATGGTTAGACTCTCTCGGTTGTCGCCGTCGTCTTTGGATCGCCTGTGCCTACCATATGAAACTAACAACATAAACCAAGCCGCGATTCTTTCATGACCAATCCCATAACTAAGTTGAAGTTATAAAAATGCGCTGTAAACATAAATAAAGGAAATATGTAAAAAAAAAACTTTTGACATGAGTATGTAATAATGAAAACATTAACCTTTGATTAAAACTTTGCGGTAATGTTGTAATTCGTCGCCATCTTGGAAATTAATTCAACTGGATTCAAACAGTATACTTATGTTTATCAAATTTTTTAATTTACAGTTCACTCTAGTTGAAAAAATCACAGAGATGTAGTGAAACGATTTACTAAACTAAAAAACATTTTTTTTTGTAAATTTTATTATACTAAGGAGTATTAAAGTTAAATAGTTGTTATATTGACTACTATTGTGTTAAGGTATTTTAGTGCCCGTGACTGTGAACATCTTTATTTGTTTACGAATCGTACGGTTGAAATAATTCTGGCGCCTCTTTAATCATAAGAAACAAGATGCAAAGTGAGAACATATATGTTTCAACTAAACGAACACATGCCGGCAACTGGGTCAAAAACGCGCGTGCGTCTCATGGTCGGGCCGACAATCATTTACTGTCATTATATATACATACAATAATTATTTTAATATATGTATGTACTTACTCTTTATATACATGTTATAATTATCGTTCATATATATATTGTGTATTTTCAAAATTTTACTTTTAAACATATTTGAAAGTTCGAGAATATTCCTCTAGCATCGACATCTAGCGATACAATGACGTCGTAAATTCTCTGGTGCCTGAAACCGCCGATGCTTTATGGCTGGCGAAATAATTAAGAACGTTGTCTAAAAAGGCAATCTCTAAAAAAACAATGTTTTATATACCTGTCATCACGTTATTTACAGGAGCAATGGAGCATTAGCATTTGAAGCGACCAAACATGTTTAAAAAAAATATATTGGTGAGACATTTCCAGTCAATCGTCCTAATCTGTGTATATATCATTATTATTAGCCCGTATCAATCTATTAACGCGCATAGGTCTCTGCCACGGCTCTTCATTATTTCCTATCTCCGATAATATCTAATGCAGATTCATTAGGACATTTCCAGCCGCTTTGTGCAAGTCATCGCTTTATCTAGCTTCAAGGTGCGATCACTATATTTACCAAGCGCAATATCCACTTCACAGTTTTTTTTACATTTGACCACAACTGTACCTGACATTAAGTGACGGTGTGGTCCAAACTAGTAACTCACTAAAACTGACTCTCAAGTACAGTTGCCAGAGCAACCTGTAGGTGCTTGGTAACAGACGTATCCAAATACGCTACCACTGCAGTCAGTTTAAGAATGATTTTGGAATGAATAGGCAAGCACGATGTTCACTCAGACCTACATCTTTAAAATATGACAGTCGAATGGCCTACAAGGTCGTCACCAACTTGGTTCCGACATTTTCGCATAAATAGAATAACAGGCTTTCTTTTAAGTGTAGAGTTATTAATAAAGCTTGCCAAAGCGACACATCCAAAATCGTACCTCGCGCGCAATTCATTTGTATTCGTAACTAATTATTGGCGGTGACAATGCGCTGACTGTCCCTATGCGTACATACTGCCGTCCATTGTGTGCTAATATCGTTTGTTTTAACGTTACCAAATATAAGTGGGAAGAATCAGGGTTAACTTTGGAGAGGTATTAAACCGGCTTCGTAGATTAATTTATTTCTATGCATTTATGCATTCCTAGTCCCGAAGACTTTCACAGTCAAAATGCTTTGTTAATTGATTTGAAGCGTTTCTATGCAGTTATGTGCACCTGGTACTTAAACAGCATGCGACAAAGTATATACCTGCTATATATATTGTATGAACTTTAAAATGGCCTCCTTATTATTTATGTTATTACTTATTTATTTGTTCTTTTGTTAGCTGTAAGATCACCATTTATTCTAAAATAATAGATTTCAGTGGTACTACAGATTACAAAAGCGACCCCCATATACATAGTAAACACCCATTTACAATGTCGTTCGCTATCGATAATATGGTCAAATCACGTTATCAAAAATTTTAGATGAAGACTTGAAAAAATTTAAGTGTAAATTCTGCTATATCTCTGAATTGATTAGCATAGAAATAACAAACTGAGCCATATGCTAATCCCATACCTGTGCGACGAAGCTTCGGTCACTTGTGTCGCTAAAAAGTAACCTCAAAATTAATTCCAATAAAGGCGTAGAATAACGTTTCCACACCATTGTCATTTCAATAGTAACTCGAAAATAGCGTCTCCAAGTTCCTTTGATGTGTGTAGAAACCGCGGCCCCAGTTATCGTGCTGCGTCTATCGTCACGCAATCCGATAGTTCGTAACGCATAACGATAATGTCTTCCCACATCTGCATTTAGTCTGACCATAGACAAAACTTCGTGCCGATACACGCAGCTATGGGAGTACCAACATAAAATGTAAACAAAGCTACGGAATCTTAAGTTTACAAATAAAAAAAATTAACGAAGTATCAAATGTCAGCCAGAAACTTGTACCTGACATTTGTCACTTATTCATTTATCTAGCAGATGTAGTTTTTATATGTAAGCATGTCTCGAGATCATTATAGTAACAATACCGAATGTTATTTCATTATAAAGTTTTTGCTGTTTCTTCGACGACCATTCAATCAAATGTCATTATAGATTCGTGAAATGGTCTTTCGAATGTTTATCATGTTATTCCTAAAAGATTTGCTATGGCAACACTCTTTCATAATTGGTTTTAATATACTATGTCAATAGTAATTAATAGTTGTTTTTTTTTGTAATTTGGTAATTAAAAATATGTTTATTTTCTTTTATACAACATATTCAGATAGTTTTAGCTACCTACTGTTTTGAAGCGATGATGGCCCAGTTGGTAGTGTATCCGAACACAGCGTCGAAGGACCTAGGTTCGAATCCTGGCAACTGAGTCGGAGCTTTCGGTAAAGGAAAACATCGTGATGAAACCATAGCATGGTGGTAGAGCTTTTTCTAAATCCGTCTGGCTAGCTACCACCCTCAAGTTGAAAATCTGTCGCCAAGCACCTGTTAGTGTGTTCCGGCAGCAGCATTTGATAGCCAGTCTCCTTCTAAGTTTAGCGTGACTACCATCTTAGACCACATCATCATTTAGCATCAGATGAGATTATGGTCAAACGCTAACTATAGGTTAGTAACGTTAGTACGTAACGTAGTAACGTAGTTAGTAACGTTAACTAAGTATAAAAAAAAATGTTGTACAAAAATCGGCCAAGTGTGAGCCGGACTCTTGCAACTAGGGTCGCATACACCATATAACTCTGATATGTATTTATAAAAAAACTGATTTTATTTTATTCAATTAAGAACCCTTAGCACCATCACGATTACCGCTTTATCGGTTTTTATTTGATAAGCTCACCTGCATAAGGCATACTTTGTAGCTAACAAACAGTCTTTATAAAATAAAAATGAAACATATGTTTACAATTTCCGCATCGAGCTCGACTTGACTCAATTTTAAGTATTATGGTGTTTATAACAAACTGAAAAGAAATAGTTATAATGTAACTTTTTTATAAACACCCTCTCTCCGGAACCCACTTATCAGTAGTTCACTTTTTAATATTTTTATTACCTACTAACTGATTAACTTAATATAAACACTGCACACATATATTATGTGAAAATTTCAACTGACTTCGTATTAAACTTTAAACGATACAACCTCTTAAATGTAACTTGGTAACCTGTAAGATTCACACTGCTACGCCAAGAGTCCCTACCTATAACGCCAGCCTGACATATTCGCATTTTCCAATACAGACCAACCTACGTATGTACTTTAACTCCCTAAAACTCCGTAAGCTTGGATTTAAAAAAAACCCAATGAACTTTGCATACTTTTATACTCCTTTATCGATTATCATATATAATATTCAATATTAATACTTTCGATTGTGGTTATCTCATTTCGTATAAGTTGTATTTTGATCCTTTCAACTCCACACCCTTTAGATAAAAGCAATATAAAATTAATAAAATGACTTAACAATGATTTAACAAAATTATTTCCTACACGATCCCTCTTAAAAGCAAAGTACACTATGACAATAAAAAGGTAAATTTTCCCTGTTCGTAAAACATACATTCTCCTTGCATAACATAGGTAATTTTATACCTAGTACTCAACCGCGACTTTGCCTTCACGTATTCTAAATTTTATGATTATAAATCAGAACGTTGGAATTATCAGATATAATAATATGTATACAGAATAAAGGGAACACAGCCGCGGACGGATGCTAGTGTAACGTAAAAACAAAGATAAACAATGTCAAGTTCATTCAGAGCATAAACCACAGAATCACGACCGCGACCCAATAACGTCTCTTATGACGTATCCTTCACAATAACTTAATGTTTACATTATTATCCAGAAATGTCTTGAAATAGAACAGGAAAATTCTCTCCGTTATTAATTCAAAGCTAGCACAGTACGAACATGAGTGAACAGCTCGTATAATTTCGTCAGTGTAAATGAATGAAGATAGTAGTACTTGAACGAATAATTACAATAGACCTTATACCAGAATGCTTTAAGGTGTTCCTAAGCTTTACAGAAGATCATAAACCATATAAACCAGGTTGAGTAATCGCAAATATAAATTTTATTCCATACAAGGTAAAGCATAAAATACAATAAAACACCTCTTAATTAAATAATGGATTATTTTGAGATGAAAAAAACATATGAATGTATATCAATAAATAATTATCGGTGCTAATACGTATAATAAAGCTAAATACATTGTTTTTTTATTGTTTGAACTGACTATATGTGAACAAAATAATAGTTCGAAGGCTAAATAGCGCGGTGCGACGTGACGAGTAGCGAAGGCGGGTTGGCTGCCTGATGAGAACTAACCATTAGGGAGAAAACCGAACGGTGAACGACTATATTCTTCAATTTCTCCAAGTTGGTATCCAAATCCAACACGTGCTCAGCTCTATAGGTAAAAATCGAGCTTTATACGGGAGTCGTTTAAGCGTAAACAGTAATTACAGTTTTTAAAGAACAAGCGTTTATTAGTATTATCTAATAGGGTCCCGGTAATTACATTTAGAAACTATTCTTGTAAGTATTTGTACTGGTCCTTATGTGAGGTCCACGGTATCGCGGCAAGACGGGGTGCGGTTAGCAACACGTTTTATCACACAATATCATTTATTCACCGTTACATATTTCAGAGGCCGTTACCTACTGTATTTTTATGGAGTACATAATATACTTTATTGTATTCTTATCAAATTCTTTATCTTTTAATGATAAAAGGAAAGGTTGTTAGTACATCTAATCCGTATGCAAAAAACACTTTATATTTGCGAATTCGTTTATCTTTCCAATTTATCTTTATATATTGTTTTCTTTTCAGTGCTTTAACGTAATGATGACCTAAAAGGTAATTTCAAGGTAAAGTTTACTGTTTCTTACGATACTAAATAAATTAATAGTTATGTAAAATGTCGACTTAGTTCGGACACTTTTGATGAAGAAAATATCCTGCATAGCTTTACTGGCTTTTTAATACCTGCCTAGCTCGCTACTTCATAGTCTGTACTCCTCTAAGTTTAGGGTGTTATTCGTACCATTTACCAGAAGACACATCATTACTTCAAATTACGTGATATTGTAATCAAATGCTAAACCTTACAAAGTATAATAAGTGTATATTGCAGATTTTAGCGATATATTCAAGATCAAAGAATGTGTAAGTCTTACTTTGGGATAAGTGTTTAGTTTAAAGATAATTCTATCAATATCAATACAAGAACTACACGTGTAGTGTAAAACGAAGGCAACAGAAATAATGCAACACTTAACACACTCTACACATGGAAATAAAAGGCAAAGTGGATCAAACCCTTTTCGTGAATCTGGAAACATGACATATATAATCAAAAACTAGGTCCAAGTCTGGACTCATTAAAGGAGTGCTGAGATATATTACACCCATTTCTCGGTACATGCATTTGTTTCTAAATTGTAATCTGCTATCATATAAAATGCAACTAGAACGACGAATCAACGAATTGTCAACATAAAATACTAATTAAAATTGAATAAATGAATTTTTCCCCAGCATTTTTAACATTACTGTAAACTTTTACTTTATCCACAAAATATACATTCTGTGTTTACTTTTCTGTGGCGAAACCTATAAGAATACCATGACAGGTGTATTATTATTCTAAAAAGATGACAAACGAAATGTCACGGTATATTGACAAGCGAAACAATTCGACAGGCTTGCGACAAATGGCGACATACACGCTCAAAACGCTCGTTGTCCACTGCAAAGCTACGCTATAGGCTACGTTGAGAATTATTTATACTTATGCAATGATACTACAGTTGCTGCGTTGGAATACTATTTTATCCTTTAGTCCGATGAATCTGTAAAGGCAGTCCCGATTGAGCTGCGTTAGAGTGCGCACGCGCTTAACGTTGCTCTGTCCGGATCGACCGATATTCGTGCGAGCGAGACACCTGTAAGTCCTTTTCACTATTAATTCTGCTTCTTACAGATCCCGGTTTGCGGTGGAGCGCTGATATCGGCGTTTTCATTAGTTTAGCTGTGTAGTAGATAGCGCGTATACGGTTTGTCGATCGATCGGCCGACTTGTTGGTCGATACGTTCTTTTCAGAACGTACACTCAGCGCGCGTCACCTGGTACGCTGAGTGTCTTACACTTCGGTGTATAAACCGTACCTTTCGGTGCGCGTCGTGTCTGAAGAAATCCTCGTGCAGAGCATCTCAAGATAGAAGAGAAGAAAGAAGTGTTAGGGACCTCCCCCTAGGCTTCGTAGGTTCTCCCTGTGCGGCATTGCACTTTGCCCGCAGCTCTTTTGGTCCGGACTCGGGATAGTCCCGTAGTTTTTCGATTTGGCGCGCCCCCCTGCCCCTCAGGCAGGGAGGTTGTTCGTGGCCCCCCGCCCCTCGGGTATCCAGCCATCATGGCCTCTGATAAAAGCTTAGAAAAATTTATAACCTTTCTAGGGTCTCACGTCCCCAATTTTTCGCGATTGGAGGATTTATTCTATGGCTCAAAGGACGCTTGTCTTTCCGCGACATCCTCTCCCTCGCACTCGGAGTGCGAGGACGCATCCGAAAACGACTCGGGTCGTTCGCGTTCCCCGGTCACAAAAACTAGAAAAAGCAAGCCCAGGTCGCGTAAGGAGAGAGCTCCGGTCGCCCCCGCCCTCACCTCTGACTTAGATTCGCCCCTCTCACCGGACCCGATTCCCGAAAATGTAGGGAGCCTCACGCAGCCCCCTCTCGACTCCGAAATGGACGTCGACACGTCGGTCCCCGCGGCCACCCTCGACGACGACGGCTTCCAAGTCGTGTCGCGCCGCCGGCCGGCCGGCTCCCCCCGCTCCCCCGTAGGTGCAACCCCCCCTGCCTCCGTCCGTACGGAGTCAAGGCAGGGAGACAGCTGCGTCTCTTGGCGCAAACCCGCCCCCTCCGCCCCGCACGGCTCTGTTCCCTCCGGTGCGCGTGCCCCCTCCGTCCCGCACGCCCCCGCTCCCTCCGGCCGTAGCGCTCCCGCTCCTACTCAAGCCGAAGCTGCGAGTTCCGCAGCTGAGGCGAGGAAGCCCCGACCCCCGCCCCCCGTCACCATCCAAGACAAGTCGTCTTGGGTGGCTATTTCCTCCGCCCTTAAGGCGAGGAATATCTATTATACGTCCGCCCTCAACATCCCGGCGGGCATCCAAGTCAAGGTGCCTACCACAGGCGATCACCGTGCGCTGACTTCCTTTCTCAGGGAAGCCAAGCTGCAATATTTCACCCACGCCCTTGAGGAGGAGCGTCTCCTCCGTGCAGTCCTCCGTCGCGTCCCGGTCGAGGTGTCGATCGAGGACGTCGAAGACTCCCTTAAGGAGATGAATTTCCCTGTCAGGGAGGTACACCGTATGTACCACCCGCGCACAAAGGCCAAGTTCAACTTGGTGTTGGTCATTCTTGACCGCACTAAGGAGGGCAAGGCCATCTTCGACCTTAAGTCGGTCTGCGGTCTCACGGGCGTCACCGTCGAGCCACCGCGCAAGTCCAATGCGCCCTCGCAGTGTCACAACTGCCAGGGTTACGGTCACTCGGCACGGAACTGTCACCTGCGTCCCAGGTGCGTGAAGTGCTTGGGTGATCACTCCACTCGGGAGTGCTCCCGCACTCCAGCCTCCCTCGATCCTCCCAGCTGCGTGCTTTGCGGTAACGCGGGCCATCCCGCGAACTATCGCGGCTGTCCCCGCGCCCCGCGAACACAACGCCCTCGTCAGGCGAGGCAAGCGCCCAGGGCGTCTGCCGCCGCCGCCCGCCCTCCGCCTCCACCTCTCATGTCCGTGGAGACTTTCCCGCGCCTGCCGGGCGCTTCTCGCCCGGTAGTAGCCGCCCCCAAACCGCGTGAGGCACCCTCTGTGCCGCGCGCTCCCCAGCCCGGACGGGCCCCCGTGGCCCCCTGGGCACCCAGACCTCAGCCTCAGGCCGCCAGGCCTCAGGCTCAGCCCCCGAAGAGCGCTCCCGCTCCTGCACAAGGAAGTCCCGCTTTCTCTTTTAATTTGCCCGGACTCTCCTGGCTCACAGAGATCCTTATCTATCATGATCTGCAGGAGATCATCGCTTTTAACGCCGTGGTTAACTCCAACCAGGATTTGGGCTTGCTGAACGCGATCACTCAATTCCCTAACGTGGCTGCTACCGTACAGCGCCTAGCCCGTGCTTCTCACGGAAAATAGATATAGCATTCGCGGCTATGAATAAAATTAAACCGCGCGGTCTATCCCTTTCGTTTTTTAATGCTAGGAATCTTTTACCTCAGCGCGACTTAGTAGCTTCCTTCTTACGCGAACGGCAGATAGACGTTCTCCTCGTACAGGAAACGTTATTAAAACCTAAAGCGCGTAGTCCCGCGATCGCGAATTACTGTATAGTCAGGAATGACAGGGTCACTCGCGGGGGTGGCACCCTGATTTATTATAAAAGATCGCTTTATTGCATGCCGGTCGACCCGCCCGCTCTGTCCAACATGGAAGTGTCAGTGTGTAGACTAGGGATGACCGGTCATCCGTCAATTATTTTAGTTTCCGCGTATCTTCCGCCGTCCAAAGAGCTTCTGGGGTCCGACCTCCAAGCTTTGTTCAATTTAGGACCATCGGTCATAGTAGCCGGGGACCTCAACAGCGGGAACGTTATCTGGAATAGTCCGAGTACTTCTCGTAACGGGATGAGACTCGATAGGCTAGGTGACGTTCTCGATTTTGACGTCATAGCCCCGCCGGAACCCACTCACTTTCAGGATAACTGTCGTCCGACAGTATTAGATGTAGCTCTACTTAAGAGTGTCAGGCTTCAGGTACGACTCATACAAGTCGTACACGAACTTGACTCAGATCACCGCCCGGTGGTGTTGCAGCTAGGTTCGCCTTCCGATACCAGTCCTCTGTCAGTCAGAGTGGCTGATTATCCTTCGCTTCGCGTCTATCTTAGTGAGAATCTCTCATCGGCTAGTTTAGATAGGATTCCGGACGTGTTGGTGTCTAGAGCCGACGTGGATCTGGCTATCGATTCCCTGGTCGACTACCTTCAGACCGCCGTAAGGGAGACCTCGAAAGAGGTACAAGCGGCGAACGATCGCCGTTTTATACTCCCGGACGACGTGAGGGCGTTGATCACGGAAAAGAACGCCGCGACTCGTGCTCACGACGCCTACCCGACCGAGGCAAACCGCGTTCGTTTACGTTCGTTACGGAGACTCGTAAGATCTAGAATACAGGAGATCCGGGGCGACAGGTGGGACAGGCTTTTGGAGGATATCTCCCCGTCCCACGTGGCGTACTGGAATATAGCGCGAAAATTAAAGTCAGATATTAGCACTCCTATGCCCCCCCTTGACAGAGGTCCTGGGTTGCCTCCCGCGTTCGATAGTGTAGATAAAGCCGAATGTCTCGCGAATAGTTTAGAGAAACAGTGTTCGCCTAACACTGATAACACTGACCCTATCCATATTGGATCGATCGAATCCTCGGTGGAACATGCACTCGCGTCCCCGCCCGCGGATACCCTAACCCCGGTCACTTTCGATGAAGTGTCGGCCGCCATCAAGCGTCTTAAAAATAGGAAGTCCCCAGGTCCTGATGGGATCAGGAACGAGGTACTGAAGCTCCTTCCTGACCTCATCATAGCTCTTCTGGTCTGCATCTTCAATGCGGCCATGTCCCAGGGCTACTTTCCAGCCGTCTGGAAAAAGGCCGTAGTAATAGGCATTCACAAACCCGGCAAGATAGCTACGCTTCCCGATAGCTATCGGCCGATCAGCCTCCTCGATACGTTAGGCAAGCTATATGAGCGGCTCCTTCTGAACCGTCTCCAAGCCTCCATATCCCAATTAAATCTGTTACCACCTGAGCAGTTTGGTTTTCGTGCCAAACACTCTTGCACACATCAAGTACACCGCCTCACGGAGTACATCTTCGGCAATTGGAACGAAGATCCTAATCCGGATGTAAATCCGAAGAAGCCTAAACCGAAACGCACAATAGCAGTCTTCTTCGACGTCGCCAAGGCCTTCGACAAGGTCTGGCACGCCGGGCTCGTTCATAAACTCATTCAGTCTCGCGTTCCCGATATTTTAGCTCATATAATTCGCGATTTTCTATCAGATAGGACTTTCCGCTTTAGAGTGGAAGGTGAACTGTCCCCACCCCACCCGATACGCTCAGGTGTACCCCAGGGGTCCATACTTGCGCCCTCACTCTTCAACCTGTTCATCAGTGACCTACCTCGGTCCCCGGGGATCGAGCTAGGTTGTTATGCTGACGACACAGTGATCTACGCTTCCGGCTGGCGGCCGACTGTACTTAGAAATCGCATGAAACGGGCCGTTCGCGTTCTCGGCGAATGGTACCGTCAATGGCGAATAGAAGTCAATCCCGATAAGAGTGCCGCTGTCTTTTTCGATCCCATCCAGCGGCCGTGTAAACTCAAGCCCCTTAAACTTTATAAGGTAGCGATTCCCTGGGCCTCCGAGGTCAAGTATCTCGGAGTTTCCCTTGATAGGCGTCTCACTTTTAGATCCCACGTTAAGAGAGTGCGAAACAAGGCCGCCATGGTCTTGGGCCGCTTACATCCCTTAGTTTGTTCCAAGAGCAAGATGTCCCTCAGACACAAGCTCACGCTGTACAAAATGTGTATCCGACCCATTCTGACATATAGCTGTCCCGTTTTCGCACACATGTCAGAAAATCTCTTCAAGAGATTGCAAGTACTGCAGAACCGATTTCTTCGTAGGGCGGTCGGTGCCCCTTGGTACGTCCGGGGAGTCGACCTCCACAAGGACCTGGAAATGCCGTCTGTCTGGGCGTACGTTAAGACCCTCACTAGTAATTATTTTGAGAATGCAAAGAATCATCCCAGTCCGTTAGTGGTATCCGCGGTAACTTACGATGCCGTACCGAACGCGCCGCGTTATAAAAGACGTCCGCGACATATTTTTTCCGATCCTCCCGATAAAATAACGGTAGCTAACACAGATTACCCTTCCGTTCCTCGAAATAATGCGTGTGCGCGCCCACGCCCGCGTAATCACAGATCACGCCGCCGCGGTTTGGCTGTGAATTTTGCTCCAGCACACATACCTAGGCCCCCCTCGGCAGCTGCTCAAGCCGAGGTACGATCCTCCGGAAAGGAGCCCTCGAGCATGCTGCTCGCGCGGACACAGTGACACTGTTAATCAAACACTCGATTTTACAACACAACACCGATCACCCCACATACGTGCACACACACACTCGTAGGTACACATAGTGGTGGGCTATTTTTGTTTGTTTTTTTGCCCTTTCGAACTGAAATAGTTTAGAACACAGATAGTCAGATACAAAATACATGTACGGGAATCGTGAAACATACATGCTTGGTAACCATGTATATTTCACGAACTCATACAGGTATGATACGGATAGGTTTAGCTTAGTTTAGCTTAGCTAGTCAGATTCGGGTATTCGACGACAGCCCAAGCCGAGGTGTGCCGTGCGCCCTTGTGCTAGTCGTCTATACAAATCGGGTGAGTGCCTTAAGCGCTCCCCTTAGTAGTCCGGTAAATCTGTAGCGGCCTCCGGGTCAACAGTGTAGGTCAGTTCGAAAAAAAAAAAAAAAAAAAAAAAAAGAATCTGTAAAGGCCTATCAGGCCAATAGCCTTATTCAGTTTGAAAGAAAATCATTTTAATGAATAGGGTTTTGAATACTAGCAACTTACACCTGAACAAGATATATTACTATTAATAAATTTATATTACAATTACATTCTTTATTATAGTATGTGTGCGGTATTGAGTTATATATACATCTCGTCTGTTGAGTATATACGGGCTGATTTTGAAACTCGCCACGCCATATGCATATCAATAATAGCCTGGTTGTAACTGGTGTGTGGTCGGAGACAATAGCCAAGTCCTAGCATTCGGCCAGCCATATTAAACACGTTCCGTGCCACGTGTATCACCGGTGGTATACGTTAAGCTTGATCTTCAGGCCACGTGGCACGAAACGTATGAATGATGATAATGGTTTATCATTGGTTATATGATAATAGATAGAACGGATAGATAATAGCTATAGGATAATGGTTATATTTATATCACTGAAGTCTGCAATATCTTGACAATTTAATATATGGCATGATAACCGCTGAAATCGCTCGAAAGTATCTTTAGCGCAGCTTTAAGTGCAGCGAGGTGTTTATGCGGCCATGTTGTATACACGGCAGCTCGATTGTATTTGCGTTCACTAAAACGCAAACACACGTACCTATATACGTTGCAAAACGACATTCTTACGGTAAATATTGTATTAATAATATTGTACAATCTGTTAACATCTTCGAACTCTTTCACAACAACGGTCCACTTTAAAGCGCCAAACGGGACGATGCAAATATTTAAGCTATAATGAAGTAGCTTAAGTCATGATAATTGAAACAATATCTAACTTACACTCCGACGCCGAGGAATGTGAAATGAATTCTAAGCTTCGCTTCTGAAGTGATAGATTCCATTAATTGTTTTTCTACATTCAATGAAATAACATTTACTTAAAATACAATGACCATTTCCAATCAAAATTTAGAAACAAGACATCTATTTCTTCTGGGTTGTCAAAAAAATATACATATTAAGAAATATCACCGTTCTGATAAACTTATAGGCTTTTCGCTGTATAGGTAAACAATAATGTATCGGTTATTCAGGCCGTCGCCACTGTTCCTGGCCCAGCTACCAAAATATCTAATAGCGACCGCCACATACGTTGCAAAAGATAATGATTGAATTACTCTTATTAAATTAGCAGATCAAACAACATCAGCTGTCATCTGTAGTCATAAGCAAAAAAAATAATTAAGATAGACCCTGCGGCAAAAATCGAATGCAATATAAAAGTACCAAGTATAAATTTAACATGTTTGCAAAACAAATTAAGTGTACGATTACTGTCAATTAATGGCGGGCACAGCAACGCGCCGCGCACCGAACTGTCGCGTCACATCAGAGCCAACATTCGGAAAGTAAACAACTTTTGTTTTTATTACACTTCGCTTCGACTTTCGCTTTTCGACTGAGACTAGTGCCCGCACTCGAGAACTGTGGTATTTCTCACATACGCAAGTGTTACAAATCGTATTTTAAGTAAATATCATGAGATGTAATAGTATTTTGCAGTTTATTTTTATTATACTGGTTTCTTTAAACTTATACAATTCCCAAGGCAATCGCTGAGAGCTAGATATCCGTTCAAAATTACCATCGTAATCCCCAGGTTTGCTAGTCAAAATCCATTCGTTAACTGGATACTCTTTGACCAAACGAAAAAACTGGATATGAACTGGCCACTCTCTAACCGAGTCTAAATTAAACACTAAAGTCGGGTCACCCTAGGGGTAATGTATGTAAATGCTTCGAGACGTTGGGTCTTAGGAATTAACGGGATAATAGGTAATTGGTAACCAGAATTAATCCACTATCACTGGTTTTGAAATACAATAAAAGTCATCGACAACCCAAATCGTGGATTGTGGGCGTACAATACCTCTCGTTCGCCTTGCGAATAATAGCATTTTAACATTCAACTGTCAGTACTTGATTAAGGGCTATAAAGTAAATTACCTTATTTAATCCTCCATTAAGTAATTAGGTATCCAGCACTTAATTGTTATATAATACACTGATATATCTTATGTTATATATTACAATAGATGCTAGTATACACAACTGGGATTGATCAATTCTAAAACTCTTTGACCGGTCAACATAATTGTTGGTACCCATATTGCTTTACGTAATGGAGAAGGGTTTTATGCTTGTCTACTATAACTTACTACATTTTTAAGTATAGTATAAAGGTGTGTTTCGATTAGTGATCTTAATAAAGAATATTAAACAGATTTGAGTTCACTGTTAGTTATTTTAAACAGAGTTTTAAAAATCTGCATGCGACATCGCCCACGGCCGCCGTGGGAACGTTACGGCACTGTTCTCGGTTGACCAACATGTCGGCAATCAAATGAAATAATTATGTAAACCGTTGTATAGGTGTGCTATATAAAAAACTCTTAACACCGCCAACGCGTTCTCTGCATACAGCCACTTTAGGAACCGCAGATTAAACTAATCGAATTAGTAACTGTACACTACAGTTATTGTATATCCAGTAACTAAATAGTATATTCGTATCCAACTACGTCTGGCCGATCCTGAAATGCCATCTGTATCCTGCATCCGTCACAGTGACTCTTTTTCAATTTCTCGCGTTTCGGAATCAACTAGCGTTTTTTCCAATAACTAAGAGGTGTATAAATCGACACGTAATCGACGCCAGCTAACGGATTGCAGATCTGTTTATGGTCGCCGTTATTTTTAGATTCTACTGTAATGACCATCAGACACAATGTCATCACTATGCCTTGCTATTATAAAACTGAAATAATGTTTAAATACTGTCTTTTGTTATCAAAATATGTTAAAATTGGCTGGACTTAACCATATGATAAGGCGAGTACACTAGGGACAATAGTTACAGTCGAGACGTTAGGATTCACTGACAGTCGCCGTTGATATGATGGTCCATGCTCAGCTCGGCTACAACCAGCATGTCAGAATAAGTTATCATCATCCATCATCATTTCACCTAAATTAAACAATTAAAAAAATAAAATATACTTAACAAGCATATACAAAACTTTTATAATTAATAGTGAGTGTTAAGCAGCAGATATATTTGAATAAATTAATGCCAATAAAATCAACATTGATGTAAAGTAAAAAAAAAAATAAGATGAACTAATAATAAATACTCACTTGAATTGTTGTATATTGACATCTGTAACAAACAAAAGAAATTAAATTATTATTAATAAATTATTATTATTATAATTATTAGTAATAAAATACATAAATTATATGAATGCTAACTCGTCAAGTTCAATGTTCGATTATATCATAACGGTGTATGAGAACTCAACTATTGTCTTCAATTACACGGTCACTTGTACGTACGTACGTACAAGCGTACTCAGCAAGAGAGGAATTTATATTCTAACTTATAGTACAGATACAGAAGTGAGTTGTTACGCTTTCACGCCTTAACCACTAAACTGATCATCATGACATTTTGAAAACACGATGTTAGCAGCACAGGAAAGGAAATAGGGAACGTTTTACTGAGAAAGACAGTATTGTTCCTGGGGGATTGGTTAAACCTACATTAATTAGAACGAAGCCGCGGGCAACAGCTCGTATGTATATAAATGTATGTTGGTATATTTAAGTTCGATGAACTCCACTACGTATTTTCCACGAAGGTTTTTATGTACTATAAAGTTATTATGATGTGGCACAATAGCACACCAATTTTCATAACGTTAAAGGCGAACACAATAAAAATTAGTATACGTACATATTTTAAGACAGAGAGAAGCAATTTTGCTATACCTACCTCAAATTATTGTCACTTAAATAATAACTATAATAAATAATAACAAACACGAGAAAACCCGTGGCCGAAGATAGTAAGTTATAAAAACCATTATGCCAAACATCGCATTGAAAAATTAAATATCACTACGTATTATAAAACAAAGTCGTCCATCGCGTCCGCCTGTCTGTCTGGATGTTCGCGAAAAACTCAAAAACTACAGAACGGATTGTAATGCGGTCTTCACCAATAGATAGAGTAATTCGCGGGGAAGGTTTCGATATATAATTTGTCAAGTTTTTTTTTTGTAAATTAGTTGAAATATAATGATAATTGTGGAATGAACCGGAAAAGTCAAGTCGCCTTAGGCGTTTCATGCACATAAGTTTTTTTTTTATTATCAGAGCAGGACAACGTCCGCCGGATAAGCTAGTTGTCATATAGATTATAGCTATCGCTGAAACTTGATTTCCCATGTAATTGTCTTTATTTTATGTAAATATTAATTACATATTTGGTATTTTGTTATTGGTATTGGTATTATCGATTAAGTTAAACATTCGTTTTAGTCGCTTACTCTTTACTAATATTGTGTCCGTGCTAGTAGTGTTGTCCACACTATGCTATCGTCTACATCTTCACTAAATACATATCGCTCATCAGAGTCAGTTTTAAGTACGTGTCACCCGAACAGTGACGCCGAGCGGCATACCAGGGTCAAAGAATCGCTGCCTGTTTGCGTCATATGTGTAGAACATATTTTTAGAGCTATGTCTAAATTTACTAACATTATTGCTACAAGCATTCATGAGGGCTTAATTCGACTTTATGCCTGGCCCGTAAGAAACGATGACGCATAGAACTGAACCCCAATAAGGACATTACAAAATATTTCGATTGGGGCATTGAGATAGCTAAAGCCGATACTACCGCTCGTCTTATATATAACGAGGCATTTTGGTATTTTGCCCCATTTGTGCAAATCAAATTCAGTACTAAAATACGTATGAGAAAGGTCAAACGCCACGATTTTTTTATCCACCTAAACATCTTTGCGGTCATCAATTCTTTGTGTATCTATAAATCATAATAGACCTTGACATACCAATATACCGACCTCAGCTTTCGTGTTGCTCAACCATCCCTTATAAGTCGCATCGTATAAGACTTTTGGCGCTTACTCGACCATAGTATAAATTAATATCAGTGATATAACTACATTACGACGGACGCCTTTATGAAAAATATGAGTCTGATAATAGTCTAATAAAGATAATTGAAAAAACTACTTATTATCACGGTGTTTATCTTTAATGAGCTATTTAAACAATATGAGTAACATATCCGTTTAAATGACTAGTAGCAGGTGAGCGGTTTCTGTCAACACATCTGATAAACAGGTCAAAATGAATCCGACATGCGCCGTCAAAAAATATTAAATTGGTTGCGCTCGGTGGTTTAGGAAAATGGTTTCAATTACATTACAATATATTTTTTCTCATACAATTGTACTGTCTCATTATACATCTCACTTCTTCGTGCCTCGAATAATTTGGAAGATTGTTCCAGAGAATTCTAAATCTGTAAATCATAAACAGGTTCGATGAGAAAATTCTAGAATTATATAATGTTAAAATTTTAAGATCGAGATTTTATTAGTATCATGTATCATTTGTATTTTGAATGAGTTAGAAAATCAGAAACATTTTCATTTTCAAGTGAAGTATAGTGTGTAAGGTATGTATTGGTACTTAATATATATGTATTTGCAAATGAAAGAAAAATGAGAATCCTTAAAATACGCTTCACGTTATCTCTAAAATTTAAAATTACCTTCGCTATTACACGATGACGATTTTGATCCGGACACAACAAAGATGCACATTTCTCACCACTCGAGCAGAGTCCTGCACAAACACTCAAGATAACAATCACGTTCCTTTTTGCGATTAAAGTGAACTAGAATGGGTTCTTTTCCAAGTTTTATCTCTTCAATAGTTTAATTTCAACGATCGCTTAGAGGAGACGTGCGATCGTTGGAAGAGTTCGGTACAAAAACGATAAAACTTCGTAAAACAAATGATAAAATCCAAAAAATCGCTTTATCGTCTAATTGCATCATTAATCCGTATCGTTATCATGTTGTGTAGAGAATATTGAGCACCATTTATCATTTTCATTATCAAATTGATCGTCTGACGTAAAACAAGAAATTTACAAACCGCTGCAAAATTCCGGTTTCAATTTTCTACCTAATCATTATTATCTTTCACTAGATTCACCAGATCCTTTAATAAATCAATAAAGTTCATGTCAGGTGGGTAAGAAGAAATTGTGGAACGAGTCCTTTTTATAATATGTTTACCACTTCAAACGAAGTTCAATACCTTTTATAAATAAAATTGTTGGCTGATCCAAGTAATAAAAATACCTAAATTACTTTTATAGAATTAAGCCGCAGTTTTTTAATTGTAATATATAATCACTTCTATTTCTTCTATTATATCAGCTTCCAATGACATAAGGATTTAACTGTCATTCTCCAACTACTGAAGAGATCCCGAAATCAATCTGTTTATGTATAAATGAATTGTTTTTAATGTTTACAAGAACTTCCTAAGTTTTTCTGTTACCGTAGAAGGTAGAAATTGCAAATATAGAGCATTCTTTGATCGTTGACGCTAAAATGAGCTATCACATAACATTTAGTATTTTAAAATGTATCGTTAATCACGTATCGAAGTGTTCGTAAAGCTATATTTCCCTTTTCCACTCTCATAAATTTATGAAAAAGGTTATATTTTAGAGATCATAATGAAAAATCCTTAGATATTAATTAAAAAAAATTAACAAAATAAAACATGTCCTTTTCATGCAACCATTTAACTTAATAATATAACAAGGGTAGTGTAATGTGTGTTTACGTATGGAGCATGCATAAGAAACACATTTGTAATTAGAAAAATAAATAGCACTGATGTATTGCTTTGTAAAGCTTCAAATTTGGACGTTTTTAATGATAGTCTAAAGTAGACGTAACTTTGACAATATTAGTAATTTTTAGTAACCTACAATAGTTTAAACTTCGAGTGGTTACACTGCAAATTTTTAAACTATAACCAGTTAAATATCCATTGACAAGCTGTGACGTCCAGTGGAAGTCATTGCTCTGCCATTTACAGATTTGAAAGTACTGATCTAGTCTCGCTGATAAAATGAATTGATGTATTAATGTCTATAATTAGGTTGATAGTCAGCTTCCTAATGAATCTCTAAACACTGATTTGATTTCTAGTGTAATTTCACGGGTAATATCTCGTTTTAGAATGGGAAATAAAACAAAAAAAAAACTGTATGAATATATTTCGTCTCCTTTAAAGTTGGTACGTACACGTTTCTTTAATTAAATGTTTTATTTGTAATAAAACAAAAAATATTTGCTAAATATTATAAAACATTTTTAGAGTTATGAAATTAGCCTGTTTTTTATATTAGATCGACATAATTTATCCTATTTTCATTTTAGCTTTAGAGTTTACTCAATAAATATTCCTTAAAAATAATAAATATGCTCAATTAAAGCCTAGCTTTTAAGTAATTGTGTTATTTAATAGAATTAGGTTTCAATTTCAGATTTTTATTTTAAACGATCGGAGGCAAACGAACATGCGTGTCACTTCATGGTAAGTGATCACCGCCGCACATGCACTTCGTCCCTATAATACGAGGAGACTTACAGATGGGTTGCCGGCCGCTGAGAAAGGAGTAAGCTCGTTTCTTAAAAGTTTATAAGTGAAATTAAAATGAATAAATCAATTGCTAGTTTAATTTACCTTTAAATCCATTTCTTCGAAACCTCTTTTTAAATTAATCTTTCTTTATACAATTCATAAACACAAATCGCATTTATCGATGCTTATTAATAACGATAAGAATTTAAACACCTTTGTTATTAATATATACATTCACAGCAACTTACTGAAGGCCTCCCTTTTTAATTCAATTCCAAGCAAGCATTACATACCAAGAGTTCAATTTATGTTGGTCCGATATCACCAGCTTAAGAAAACCTATAGGTATGTTGGAATCGGTAACAAATGTTTAAAGACAAGTGTGTCAGGTTCGTTGGTCCTACTTATATAATAATATATTTCTCAATGATCTGTAAAACGATCACGAGTATTATCGTAGGCCATCCTGCCTTCCACATACTGTTTTGTATAAATTATAGTGTCTATAGTGCCTTTGGTAACTTCTACCGCTGTTATATTCGACGTCAGATAATTGGAAGGTTGTTATTTATCGAGACAGAATCTTTGTTTCCTTAAAAGACTTTTAACTTATTCTTTTAACTCCTGTTAATTTTGGTTGCAATTCGCAAACCAATATAGTACATCTGTACCGAAGTCAAAACTCAAATTTTGAACATCAACTACTTGTATATACTAGTATACAGAGGCAACAGAGGTGCTTCAAAGCGTTCATGATTTTGATACATGTATAAAATTCCAAACATTCTCCTTCTGGAAATCGATATTTTAACGACGTTTTTTTTACATCATTTTTCCCTTATCATAATTGAAACGGATCTTCGAAATTACCGAAATTGTTTCTTGACTATACTTTTGTATTATTTCTTTTAAGCAGTTCAAACTTGTATAAACAGAGTGTATGCATAACACGATTCCATTAAATGCGCACTTAGAAATCAATTCACAAAGGAAAATGCATTCTAAATAGTCGTAATATGGGTATATCCTTTTCTAGTCATAGTTGTTATTCATAATACTAACTAGTATTCACAGAACATGCTAAGAATTGTTATTGTATTGCCGTATCGCCACGATGTGTCGAAAATGGTGCTGAGTGGCGGCAGTATATAGCAATAATGCCTCATTAATTACAATCATCAAACTGCGGCTATAGTGGCGTGGCAGTGACGAGTAATGTTATATTGTACATTCGTCGGCGATCACTTTTGTCTCTCAACTGCATTATACTTACTGTCAAGTACAAAGCAGTTATTCTTTATGTGATATAATAAACAAAATAAATCGAAATTAGAACATAGTTTTTAGCACGTTTAATAGGCAAACATATCGGAACTGTATACTTCCATGAAAATATGGTACATATAAATAACAGATAAGAAACATATAGGCCATGTTTATATAAACAAACCAATATAGTATAAGATACTGAGTAATACAATTAGAAAAACAATATAGGAGAAAAAAAAATTACTCACTAAAATAAAAAACATGTTCTATTAATAGCACGAAAGTTTATCGCTTAACGATAACAAAATGGCTGACTCAGATAATTATTCACACGTTCGATCACGTAGTCCTTTCATTTTTAATTAAAACATTAATTCCTATTGAGCTAATATTTTCTAGAGGTTTTGTATGTTTTATCTATATACAATTCGAATTATTCAAGAAAAACCTAAACCTACTAATTATTTATCTGCGAAATTTTATATAATAATAAACGCGTGTGAATGTCCTATTGCCGGGTAAAATCAAATTCAAGTGAACGCCTTTTAGAAACATATAAGCTTGTACATTCCCATGAAAACATATGTTACTCGTGCATGTAGATGATATCCTCATAGTGATATTGTTCACGGACAATCCATGGTGTAACTAATTCATTAAATTTGAATGGTTAAAGTACACGACTTTAAATGAATTAGTATATCCCGAGGTATTTAGTATACACGATAGTACACCTATTATTTGTAGTAATGTATAAAGTTTGTTTAAATGTAGTAACGTCTGAAAGTATCAGTTGTATTTAAAATAATCGTTTGCACTTATAATATTAGCTGAGAAGATTATAGACTATCTAACGTCGCGCCACGACACTTAGGAGCGGAACAGTTACCATACAAATCGTAGGCTGCAATGTACGGTTAAACGGGAACAAAGGACCACACAGGCGGTCCTGTTGCGCGGTGCGGAGTCTCGGGGAACGAAGGCGGATAAATTAAACTCGAGTAAGCCTGCTATGGGCACATAGTTGTATCATAAAACGACATTCTAGCCACTTCTGTGTACCATTTAGGTATTAATCATATTAACATAAGAAAAAGAAATACAATTATATGCAAAATCTCAACAGAGAGGAAGAAAAAATCTCGAATAAATATAATAAGAATATAAACCATTACGCGACAGAATGAAGTTTGAAATCGATTCTATCTGATAAAATTTTATTAATAAAAAAGGACATTATAATGTTAACAATATTAATTAGTATATAACACAATTACGAGCTTAATTCGTATCCAAATTATTAATATAAAAAGAAAACGCCTGTGAGTATGTTTATAAAAGGTAATCTGTGGATCTGTTGATATAATTTTAATAATTTTGTTAGAGAGCCACATGCAGGCTGTTTATAGGTTATATTCTTATTAAGATTTAGTCTTATTGACTCGTACAAAGTTACTATTATTGTTAGTAAGATTCTAACTATCAACGCAGTCGTGTTTGCCGCTGGTTCTTTCGAATGAAATGAGATGAGAATGATTTTGATTGGTAAATATCCATTATTTCCTTAGTATAATATCATGACGCCGCGGACAACGTATGATAACGATATATTAAATGATAACAAACGACCTTCTGACGCATTCTATATTGATATAATGATAAATATATAATTAAGAATTTTTAATCCGTTTATGTACCTGTGAGTTTCAGCACATACAGTTTATTACAACAGAAGATTTATCTCAACTTATATAATTTTAGGTATATAACATTATCACACCTAATGTATTGAAGATGTTGATGTTATCATTCAATTTAACGTTTTATTTCATATATTTTTAGCAGCGCTTCTAGAAACATCTATCAGTAAAGAAAACTAAATATTAATGATTATAAATAAAAAACCTCATTCAGTTAGTACCAAGTGACGTACGCAAAAGACTATAAACACACTTTCTAAAAAAGAAATTATCCCTGATATGCGGCTTCCAAAATGCATCTGTAGGTAAGTTGATGACAAATTTTCGCTATAGAAATAACAATTAGCTAAATGAGCAATAGAAAATGCAAGAACACTATTGCATCGCATCTAACTCTATGTTAGTCATATCACCTCTTTAATGTAGAAACTGGTACCACATCAGGGGATTCCCCCAACTTCACGTAAAACTTGAGGAGCACAACATTTTTGTGCGTTTTTACATGGTTAAAAAAAACGTAAGAAAGTACATTTTTCATAAATGGATAAATGATTATAAATACAAGATTATTTGTTTGTAATCTTCGTAAGAAAAGAAAGTCCAGACGGAGAGTCGCTTGTATATGTATTAGTTTAATAATTTGAGCAACTAATCAAAAATCTTTTTCGTAACTTTAGTAGTTGTCGGAGGTTTTATTTGTAAAACTTGAATTTTAAGAATAATCTGAATTAGATTCAGAGTACAGATGGTATGATTGTTTGAACTTGTAAAAGGTCCGACTACGGAAGTTTCAATACATGACCTAAATCTAATTGTTCTGAGTTTTGGTGTACTTTGTATCTGGTAATTGTAGTTTACTAAAGTTTTACGTGAAGCGGGATTAATATCTAGTCCGAGGGCTATTTCATTTTTAAAAGACAATTCCTGTAGTAAGAATAAAGCCCAGTATTGCAAGGAACTTTACACAGGAAACAAAATACACCCGGACTCAGTAAAATGATTTACGAATCGCATAAATAATTATCTGTCGTGGGATTCCAACACTGTGGTGAGAAACACCGCCATCTGTGTCTCTATATTTAAAAAAGAAAAACAGGGTATTTAAAAATGAAATTTATATTGAGAATTAAAACAGATAAAAATGAACAGTGTAAGCACTGTCTGTTAAGATCCGGAAGCTAACAAAACGAAAGATATCTAAGATAACCTAAATCGCGGGACTTGCGCGTGCGCCGACCTCATGTCTCCCCCCCACGACCGCAGCCGTACACTTGACTTGACTATACGTATTATAATAACCATGTCATTTGGGCCGGGTGCCATTAACGTAATTAGGAGCTTCACTATATTTAGTTTTACAAAATGATAGACTACGTCATTACTAACTTTTTCCGCGGCTTATAACGCCTTTGTTATATCAATCAATTGAATTAAACTGCCGTCCGAAGAATGACGGGTGCCACTACCATTTTATGAAATATTGAAATATATGTATATCGGGAATAAAAAAAAATACTTCTAATAATATTTTTTTGTTCACCTATGAACTCCGGTTATCAAATTACACTTTTCTCCGATTTGTCTTTAAGTTAGAAGCGCTGCTTAAGTTTATAGCTTTATAGTGTCAGTATACTAAAATGGATATTGTGTAAATATTCTCCGTATCACTAATCACCCACAAAAAATTTTCGTGTGTGGGATTCGAATCCACAATACTCGTCACAACTGTGGCGGCGAGCCGATGGCTTAGATAACTGCGCTAACCGTACAACTTAATTTAATATTGTTGTATTTATTACACATTTAGTTAAATCATTATCATTAACGATAACGAATATATAAATAACATGTTATCAGAGTTGTTATTTTCAGGCATTATCATAATCGTACGCTGTGATTCCCTATCATCCGGGGACGCACACTTTTTCTGAACCCTTGAAGCGTATCTAGTACGTACTAAGATGTCGTGTCGCAGGTGTCTATGGGCGGAGGTGATTACTTGCCATCAGGTAACGCGTCTGTTCGTTTGCCAACAATGGCATAAAAAAATTCATCTTCAGAAACTTGCCCATACATAATTAGTAGAATTGAATACATAATACGTCGCAGGCCGTTACCAGTTATAATATATAGTAATAAAAATTGAAGCTAGTTGAAATTGTAAATGGAAGATTAAAGTTTTAAGGAACATCGTAAATCCGTTATAATTATAGTGGTATTTATTGGTTATATTTCAAGCAAAACTTATGTTCAGTATTAAGATATACAACCCTTTAAAGTTAGATTACGAAGCTCAACACAATTCGTCATACAAGACGATCAGCATTACTCACGGCTATGCTCAATTTGTACCAAAGAGTAACAAACATACAGTAGTGACACTCCTTGTTATTAATAAAGATAAATTGTTCCTTCGAATTAGGGTGTGTGATGATGAATTGTATAGAAAGTATTCATGAAATAGAATACACTAAGATAGCGTTTGCTGAAACGTAATGGTCATATTTAAAAAAAAGTACCGAAAATTCTTAGATCCGGTTTTAATTAAATAATTAATGTTTACTCTACGACAGCGTTCTTTTTAAAAATTTATGGAATCATATTCTCGAGTCCCAACTAAATAGATTTATTTATTTCATCTATTAAATCTATGATAAAAAAAGTAGTTTGTACTTATGTACACGCTTTAGAAGTTATACTTCTTTGGCGTAACAAGATAAAAATCTTTTCAAAAATGTTATCTTTGGCCTTATTCCACGTTTGTAGAAAAAAACGATACTAACAATAGAAAAAAGGTATTTAATACATACATACTTTTTTTGAATAAAATGTTGACTATAGCTAACTTCAGGGTGTCGGTTTTTCGTAACGGTGTGCATGCGCATCGTAAAAATTGCCTCTCATTATTTTTCCCTAACGCGCCAAAAGAAGCATAACTTTAAAAATTGTAAATACACTACGTTAACAATCGACTATTCCTTTACTGTCATATTATTAAATACTCTGTTCAATATAACTACTTTAATATTCTACTCATTTAGGCCTTACTCTTTTGCTACATTAGACATTCTGGTCACTTATTGAACCCTTATTTCGTATATTTCAATGGACACGTTTCCAGTTAAAACTTACATGAAATAATTTAATTCTTCTTACCTAAATACTCCAGGCAAATTAAATATATTAATGTATTAAAAAAAACAATCAAAATAAATTAAATTTCTTTACTACTTCAAGAGAAAAACATTGTACTGTCAATGTTAGCACAGTGTTAATTTTATTATAACTCACTAGAAGATGACGTTATGCTATATTTTATTGTTACCTCTATATTGCAATTTCACACAGAAAAAGTTACGGGAAGTTGCTAGTATATATACATTTAAAAGTAGATATCGGTAGACCTATGGTCGATAAACTTCAGCATTGTTCGACTGATCACTATGAAAATTGGTACGTATAAATATTTACCCAGTACAGTAATATTATAATATCCATTAAGCCATAATTCAGCCATTTAAAACATATAATAATGCACGCGGGACCTCAGACACAGTTAATAACATGAAAACTAGCAGTACAATTAATTCCATACATTTTTTCCCACGAACTTAATCGCTTTGTACGCGATGGAATGTCCAGAGCAGTTGGATAGAATAATTTATAATATCTGATAAGGTTTCATTAATACATTTCCTACACCTGGCGACTTAAACGAAACTACAAACACACATACACACATGGAAATTCAATAATTACAAATACATATTGACGTATTTGATTTGTGTGTAGACTTGAGTTCGTCATGACGCATTGGGGAATTAGCTGGTGTGATCCCATGAAGGGTTTTACCGTAGTAAATGCAGACAAGACGATGTTCACAATCAATTATGATTTTACTTTTAAAATAATTAGCAAATTTTGCGAATACATAGATAACAAAGCTACATCACGATTGGTCCATTCGAAATGACGTGATATAATAAATAAAAATCGGGGTTTTTACCGTATTAACTATCTATAATTACATCAGTAACAATTTTTTTAAACATAATTACGGCGCTTATATTTCATGAAATCTGATAGAGAAACTTTTATATTATGAAAGCCATATTTATCGCTCTTGTTCCTACTAAACAATGGTAACCAGTTTAACATTGGTTTATATTGTTTAGATTCAAGAAAATTGTACAATGCTTAATTTTTTTCAAAACAAAATTATTAATCGATCCACTTTTGTAGCATCAATGAATCGAAGTAGCAGTTCTGCACGATTTAAATAATTTTAATCTATGACAGTAAAGAGATGAATGTTACACATATTAAACTATATTTAGTCAGAGACCGGTGGCGGCGGAATGCACCGACCAATTGATTACGCATGCGTCTAAATTAGCCACAATTGTACAAAAAGTCATAACTCCCCAGTGATTTTATACTGTTCACGAAGAGAAATATCAGAACAATTGCAAACGACGAATATATAAATGATACTTGCATCATATCTAACCGATCTGAAATATGTTTCCCAACAATTTAAAGCTACCGGAACATTAAATAGATTTCTATTATTTTACCAAACCCCTAATGAAATTATTACAAATAAAGGATAGTACAATTTAAAACAAAATGTACAAATAAAATTTATAACAAATGGATCATTTAGTATACAAAATAATGTAACGTGCCAGTAATAAATGATTCACGGAATCCTGGTGTACTATTCCAATGAAGCCTATTTAGAAATCGCTCATACAGAGTTTGAGATGTAGATATTCGAAAATATACGACTTAAATGCTGTTGGGCAAGTCATCTATCTGGCCAGATGCGCTGACAGCAAGTGAAGTAGATTCCTTAACAGTGGTGGCAGATTAACTATACGAAAACCGAGGGTTAAATGGGTTGATGACATTTCAAATTTTGTCAGAGAACCTGGATAAGACTGTCATGTCAGGAATGACTAACGCAAAACGAATTATGATCTGCAATGAGTTGTTTAAACACGACATTTGAGCAACGTAGGTTCGAATCGGAGATGAGCCGAAACTTGCAGTGAAGGAAAACATAGTGATGAAACCATAGCATAGTGATGAGGCTTTTCTTAATACCTAGGTAAATTGCTACCACACTCAAGTTGAAAACACACCGTAATTTATTAATCCATCAATCAATCAGTCTTGAATCTGCGTTTCAAGGCCTATCGATGTAAATCCAGTATCATAAGGGGTCGTAGAGATTTATACCCTACTCGATCGCTTAAATATCTCTTTTGGTTTGTTATACTTCAGGATCAGCTAATGTATTTACAATTGCAGAGAGACAGTGACGACTGCTGATGAATTGTATATCTTTTAATGGTCGCCATCGTTTTCGAATTACACTATGCTTGAACAGTATACGCATCAGCTATAGAACAATGATTATGTCGGGTTTCGATGAAAAGGGGTAAAAATAATAATATACAGGTTAGATTGGACAGTTTTGTTTATCGGTAGGTCCCGCTTCGTCAGTCGCTATCACCTTCTTATAAATAAACTAGCTGTTGCCCGCAGCTCCGCATGAGTTTTTTTTATAATTATAAATTACTTCTTATAAGATCAGCTATCTGTTAGTGAAAGTTCCAAAATGGTTCAAACGTTTTGAAGATAGTACTACAGACGAAGCCACGGATGACAGCTAGTCTAAAATAAAGTAGCCGATGTCACCCGCTGTAATTTTAACTATCCGTCAGTGAAGTTTCTGTGAAAATCAGTCCAGCCATTTAGATTACCCGGAACAAACAGACAGACAGACAGACAAAAATTTTAAAAACTGTGTTTTTGTTATCAGTATCGTGTATCCAATCATATCAAATCAGTAAAAAAATCGTTATTTTGATATTACATACAAACACTTCATTTTTATTATATGTGTAGATAAAACGATATAGGTCTGTCGTTGTACGCGCATTACTCAAAAAATACTGATAAATGTCAAGCATTTAATATAGAGTTATTTAAGTTTTTTAGAACTATAATTTTTGTAAGCACTACGCGTTTTGCGAGGTGTGTTTTCATGCTGTATAGAAGTGTGGCAAGCCATGTTATGTGTATTTTTTTTTCTTCGTACATAAAATATATTGTTAAGATAATAAATGACGCAAAGTTGCGTATTTCAACTATTTATTGGAACATTACGTACTCATACTCAAGTGAAGCGGATTATACCAACGTGGCGTAAGAAATAAATATATTCATAAATTTTCGCAACATCTTTTGCAATATCGATTCAAATTCGAAGGAATATCGATCGGTATGAGAAAAAACCTGTTCAATTACATCTAAACCGTAAACGTAATAAATAAGTTTTCGATTATATGATAAATTGTATACTAGATTATTAACTCTCAATATAAATGACGTATGCAATATTACGGACTTTATATAGGGGCAAATTAACGTACAGTCCGCGCCTAACTTTTTGACTACTCTGAACATAAATGCGCAGAATACGAACTGGATAATATTGAGACAACTTAAGCATAAATAAATCATAATTTTATATTCCTATAATAATATATACCTTTGTTTTGTATGAAATTCTTGAATATATAATGGGCAAGTCCGAACTTACTACTATATTCAGAGCGGCCAAAAAGATTGACTATAGGTAATCAACTTCGACGAGACTTCAAGTCATTTTGACATACAATCTAAACTATTGTATCGAAAAAAAAGTACAATATTTCGCATTATATTTTAATACGTAAATTATTATGCATTCGATTTCCAATATTGAGTTTTTATATGTAATATATTTAGAGTTAACATTATCACACCTTATAATAAGTAACGTTGTGGAATAAGGTTGCACGCTAATCCCAAATTAGTACTGACTCTCAAGTGCAGCGAGCGGAACACACTTATAGTTACTTACAATAATTGTTGAGTAATTTGCTGTTTTGTATCATATTGCAATTCTTAAGTGACATGTCAATGAAATCAATACTCGTTTCGTATCACGACTTTGAGTGTGTGCAACGTAAAGTGTTCTCCCTTTCAAACCTATTAATTGTTGCATAATGCTTGCTTGTTACATCGAACGACGTGTATCATTATTTATAACAATAACGGATAACTAAGCAGAATAATAATGCTTTCAATTATTTGTTTGCATAAGGATAATACATTAAATTGTTAGTTGTTACAATAACTAACACTTATACATATGGTACGGTATGAGTTGTATTTAGCTAATTCAGAAGGGCTCTAGAGATAGCAACAGTCTCTCGAATCATTTCAAGGTTCCAACGAAATTCATGACTATCAAAAAATAACTATCGCAATGGCTAATAATCATGAGTCTGTTTACCTCCATGCATTACCATCCAGTTATGCTAATTTGTTTCTCGTTCAGTGTCTACCGAGAACAAATATCTCGCTTAAGTGACTGAGGAATTATAGATAAATTTCGCATTCCAAAATTAGACACCAGAACGTCTACGTGCCTTGGAGACAGTTTTTATCAAATTAATCCAAGGAAGTGACGTAAATCGATGAACGTTTTATCGTATTTAATTAAGGATTATTATCGTACAAAAAGCGACCTTTGATTTGTGCATTTTGCTATGGCGAGAGCCGCATCTAGGATTTGAAAAGATATCTACAAAACCACCGTAACGTATTCTAGAAAGGACAAAACCTTAGTGTGTGCATTTTCGAAAGCATGTTAAAACCTTAGAAAATACCTTACACTTGAAATGTAACGTTAACATTACTTTTGGCGGGCAAGCTACATTTTTTTTTGTTGTTGTTTTAAAATTAGTTTCAGGATTCAAAACAAAAATTATACATTTAAGGATTAAAAATATAATAACCATATATTACACGAAAATATCGTGATACTTTAAAAAAAAAGACTAAGTGACATTTTGTCATAAATGTTAGCAGTGATGCGTGACCAACAAACCGACAGACAGACAGACATTTAAATATATTTCATTACTTATTCTCAGTGACTTGTAATATTTTTTTTCACAGAAATATGAAAAATACAGATATTAAATATTATTATTATTATATGTATATATAGAAGAAATTCTAAAGTAAAAACAAATAACAATATTTTACCATAACGTAAGACCGACACCGATTTGAATTCGTATGCTTCTTCGAAAATTGAAACTTGACAATGGCTAATGTTTCCACGACGCCAATAGAATTAAAAAAAAACAGCGAATAGTCAGTTACCAGGGTACTCGGCGATGTCCTGGTTTAGGCACACGAGTAGATAAGAATAACATGTTTAACCTAGTTTTTTCTATGTATATTATTATATAGTTAGGTACTTCGGTACAGGAAATTAGCACTTGCACTAAATCAAAATAGCTTGTTGACCTCGAACCTGTGACCCAGCGAGATCGTTCACCTTGCAAAATTATAGACTCCATTTATATTACAATTGAATTTCATAACTACATTAGAAGTCTATCGTGAAATACCTGTCTTAAAATACTATGCAAAACTAGTTTTTGCTACAATTCATAGATTGTTGGCGGGTTTGTTCTCTATAGGTTTTGTCCTAACACATTTAGTTCCCCATATTTCCTTGAGGGTACTGCTACATATAAGTACAAAAATACTTATTAATAAAGAAAACCACAAAAAACGACTGAAATAACACTGAAACTAACTGCTTAGTTGAAAAATTGTAAATAACTATTTTTATCCCGACTCCTCGTTTATTTAAGCCAACTTTTTTTAAATATTATTATATTAATATTATTTATAGTCACTAAAATAAAACAAATCGAATGACAACTCATATGAAATCCATCGAATTCTTTAGGCAACAGAGTGTGTTAAAGAAATGGGCATACACGCGTAACAAACAAGTTCACATTCGCATTTATAATATTAGTAAGGAAGTAAGGATAATATATTGCTATAGTGTAAATCTTCTTTGTTTTAAATAATGTAATAAATCTTAATGTACGCATTTTTTTGTATAATATCTTTTACTACCTTAGACTATCATTAGGATCTGGGAGTAATTCAACCAGGTAATTATCAGCAGTCATCAACGTTTATATTTTTTTACAGGTTCTGACTTTAATCGCGAAACGTAGAATTTTTATTACTTTATAGGTTAGCATTTTACCACAATTGCAGTAGATGTTCAATTACGATGTAGGGTAAGGTGGTATACACGCTAAACCTAGAGAGAAACTGGCTCTCAAATACACCTGTCGGAACACATACATATATGCTTGGCGACAAATTTTCAAATTAAGGGTGATAGCTAACCAGACACGCTTAGAAAAAACCCCACCATCATGCTATAGTTTCATCACAATGATTTTCTTCATCGGAAGTTCTGAGTCATTCGCAAGGATTCAAACCTACATTTCTTTAAGAACCAATATTTGATGGCAACAAGTCCCGTAACAATAAATCTATAACATATCTGTAGTGAAACAAGTTGATTCCCACATTTTTGTCTTTGAGAAAATGGTTTTCCGAGAACACCGTGTCCTATGTGGAATAATTTTCGATTAAATTTTATTTTCATAATTATCATTTTCTCATAACTCCATAAAAGCTATAACAGTTTTAGTCATTTCAAGTTAACACTGTTTAAATTTATCATGACTATGTGGTTCTCTATGCAACGGCGTAATGATTTGTAAGCAAGATATTTCAGCAAAAAGTTTTCTCTTTGTCAATAAAGCTCTAATCAAACTTGGAACAAATATACATTTAGATCTATACAAATAGATAAAATTATAGGGTTTTTGTTTGTCCGGGGTAATATCCCAAACGTTTAAAAAGAGATAAATGAATTTTATTGCCAGATAGAAAACTTTATTTATAGATATTAATTATCTAATAATTAAATACATATATCCACTTTTCATTGGAGTTGAGCAGTAATGATCATGTTTAAGAGAAATCATTCAAATTGGGTAAAATAAACAGCCTACAATTAATATCAAATAAGACACGTAGCTCCCATGAAATAGTAAAACGAATCTGCGAACATAAAATTAAAAAACTTTGCTAACTTGTTCACTCTGTTTGACTTGACGTCTGTAAACAATATCATCACAGTTTCCCGCCGAAAATACAAATGTCAACAGAAACGCTCGACATATTGTTTTTTTTTAATTGGCAAGTGTCGCACAGATAAAAAAGCGTCGGTTAATTATACAAACAAATAAAGAGTATAACGAGTCGACTAGTGTTATAACAAGTGTCAAAACACGTACTGCACAATTCGCGAATGCGACATGTGGGCCAAGGTCTCGACAGGAGGAACAAATATTAATACTGTGCTAACCGACTTGGGAAACGGTATGCGAGACTATCAACCAAAAACAAATGAATTTCATCGTACTAAATATGTAGGTGTTAAAATAAACAGTGGCACAATGCGAATAAATGTAAATTCATAATATGACTGTCGAAAGAGGCTGTGACGAAAGGTAATTTTGATGTTAAATACAAACTCTTTTTAAAATTCTTACTTAACATTATTATTGAAAATTTGCAACAATAATCGAACGAAGAGACTATTATGCGGGGCTAAAATATACCAGAACGACCGACTACATGTAACAACAGTTACACTGCGCGTGATGCGCGATGCACGGAAGTAATGATATGTGATTGAATTATCATAATATTACTGAAGTCACAACACATAATTTTTTAACTGAATGCTCAAAAATAGGGCCATTTTTCGAGTGTATCTATGCAACTCTATTTCTTTGGCTTACTCAGTAGCCTGAGCGGTTTGATGGATTTAACATATTGAATATGATATCTGTGAATAAAAAAGTCAGAAAGGATAAAATATTTTTAAGTAACCATTCATTCAATACATTTTAATATATAATTCAACTTCTTGAACGTATATATAATAATAAGAAACATTATTTACATTAATGTAGAACAAAGTTGTGATTATCTAGTTAAAGGGTTTATATTTTCCCAGAGTAAAACGCAGGTTTAATTCAATGTATATATTATTATAATAGAAACATAATATAGTGTATCAACAAAGAAGTATAAAAAAAACTTAAACGTGACTGTACACACATCCTAGTAGTTTACCACAAGTTAATAAAGCCATTTATAAGGTTGAATGAATGTGTTGCCTTTGCCTAATTTGTTTAATTATAACGATCACCGTTTATGGTATAAAATTGAGGCACATTTTTTGTTAATCACTCACTACAATTTTAGTGAGAATGTTCCATTTTAATATTCTGATGCTAATCGGGCGCTCCCGGAACTGTTTATTAAAACGTTATAGCTGTATATCTATTTATATACATAGTATGTACTTGTGCATGAATATATTGTTACCATGTTTTTTTTAAACGAAAGATTTAAATTATTGAAATACGTAAAAAGAAAAATATTTAGCTGTATGTCAATTTCCACTAATACATATTTACAGAAATTTACAAAATCACATGCAATTTAAAATCATTACTCAATTATACAGAATACATATATAATATTCTTTCAATGACACATTAGTTTAGTGATAACCATATTTCGCTATATTAATTGTCGATTCGATTATCGAGTGTAGTGTGGTAAATTTGAATTCGATTGTCAGATTTAAATTATTATATTTTGAAAAGTAAACTTAATGTTTATCATAAAACTATTGTGTACACGAAATAAATTTAATAAATGGATTGCAAGTATGTTGTACATTCATAGTTATAAAATATGCATCAGCGCGCAATGTACATTCCATTGATAGTTTACAATTGGTATGTGGTGGATATTATATAACTAATTTTATTGAAATTAATTAATTTTGTTCGTCATTTTATTAGGTATATATTAGCACAAATAATTTTCTATATTAGTTTTATTAATGAAATTTAATGTTTCTGTCCACTAATCTACTTAAACGCACTTTAGGTTTTTTAGGTTATATAAAATAGTGAGAAGAGGTAGTCTTTCAAGAACATTTGTAGGTAGGACACGCACGCCATCTACTGCAATATATAAAGTGTACATTAAATATGTAAATACTAACAGAGTGCCGGATGGGATTTAGGCATCAATAACATATTTGGTACTTTAAGCCACTATATAACTCCCTAAGTGTTCACTTACACAATGTAAAAAACAAATGAAAATATCAAGCTATACAATATCTCTTAAAAATGTTATTATTACATAGATATTGTCAATATAATAAGTGTTTTGTGATCATACAAAAAGTAATCGCTACTCTGTTCCGCAAGAAATATTATTATGGATATCTTAAGGTAATACATGTCTGTTATAATATTAAAAATATCTCTTCTATCTTCAAAATTCCTATTAATTATATTCTTGAATTGTAAACAGCGAGTTGATAATTATTCTTCTAATTTTAAATGCAGAAAGAGTTGAAGGCTTAAAATGTTGCATTACTAAATATAAATCAAAACATAAAACTCTGTCTGTAAGCAGATTTTAATATTTAATAGTTCAAATAGTGTTAATTGATCTCGACGCAATTATTAATTCGAAATTCGAATTAAGCCAAATCATTCAAAAATACTGTACTCTCTATTTGTAGCCAAAAAGTAGCGGAAAGTAGCGTAAGTTAAAATTACAAATTCAAGATCTAAAAAATCAATCATTTTTTTCAAAATGATTTTTTTTAAAGGTACTGATAATTTTCTTTATAAGCTATTATCGATTTCTTAATTAATAAATGGTCACTCAAAATATTAAAATACAGTAAAAGCCATAAATAAAAGCTAACGCTTAACGAATTTTGAACTCCAAACTTTTTTATGTGCCTATATGATAAAAATTAAAATCATAAAATTCTAGAATCCTATTAAAATATGAGATTATACAAAAATATTGAAATTAAATAATACGGCTATTTCTATAAAAAAATAGTCGGAACTAAAATGCTAGAAAATGATTTAGATTTAATGGAACAAGTATATTTTCAATAAATATATTCACTAATAGGAATTTATTATCGTAGAATTGAATTACATAGTAAATGAAAGATCTTTTTCAAGGGTATTTAAATCTTAATTCTTAAATAATAATTGTTTTTTCGGCGTTACCAATTTCTTTTTTATTTGAATTATTAAAATAGTGTAAATAGTTGTATCCTTTCCTATTACTACTAGTTTAATAATTCTACCTTATTTTATAAATATTTGAATGATTGAATATTCAAAACGAAATTATAATTGAACAGGTATAATATTAATGGTTACTATAGCAACGGTTTTTTAATGTAAATGACTGTTGGTGTCTGTGGGAGAATATGTAATTTATAGCTGACAAAATGTATTTATGAAAGATTTTAACTAAAATCCGTTCTTAGTGAGCGTCTAGATCACCAAAGGAGTAACTATAGTGAACTTGAAGTCAATCGGACATATAGTTTCCGAGATATTGTGATGAGTCAGTCAGTGGTATTTCATTATCTATATATATATATATAATACAGTTACAGAAACCCATCTGCTAAAACGCAGATGCAATATACTAGTATAAAATATTGTCATTAAGCACACTGTCAAATGCCAGTAAACAATAAACCCATATCTAATAACATAAAGCGAATGGGGTGTCGTCCGCCGTTTAGCCACATTATCCAATTGCAAGGGCCGACCGCACTACTAAGCTGTCACATAAATCTCAATACAATGACCCTCTAATGGCCTAGCCCTTTTACACCATGAGAAAAATAATACGAGATATATTTACCTAATGTCAAATGATTTTGCAATTGCTTATCCGTTCCAGTTTTTTTCTCTCGACAAGGCTGGAATTACACATTTGTCAGTTTTAAATATTATACCCATTTAAATATTTAGTTTCGAAATAAATCCTTTTTTTATACTTTTGTCCTTACTGTTTAGTCGTTATGTAAAAGGTGAGCCTTGTTAATACCCTGAAAAGTCAACTATCACCCATAAAAAAATAGCCAAAACTGGTTCAAACATTCCTAAGATTTTTTTTTATATTATAGGGGGCAAACGAACAGGTGGTTCACCTGATGGTAAGTGATCACCGCCGTCCATAGACACTAGCAACACCAGGGGAGTCGCAAGTGCGTTGCCGGCCTTTTCATATACGAAAATTCGTATGTGGGCCTCCGGCGCTCTCACTGACCAAACGAAACGCAACAGTGCAAGCACTGTTACTTCACGTCGGCTTTCTGTGAGAGGGTGCTACTACCCCGCGCGTCGGGCGAGCCGACCCATTCATTCTGAAACCAGTAATAGTTTCAGCGTAGCTCTACCACCTATAAATATTAAGATATATATAAGATTATTTCTTACACACAATAGACACCCAATTAAATTTTTATATACACATGTAATATATTTATTAATAAAATATTTTAATTATTAGCACGTGCTCAAATTACTAATGAAAAATGGGAACAAATCTGACTATTGATTTTACTTTCTGTTACTTCCGTCCCAACCAGATCTCATGTGTCGCGCCTAAAGCAGTTTACTTGAAAAAAAAAGTTAAAAATCTGAGTTATTCCATTATGACACGTGCGCGGCATTCGGCGGCGCCCGACCGCGGCCGCGCCATTCTGATCCGATTCACCTCGTCTCTCGAAAATATTTTTTCTTTTTTTTTAAACAAATATAACTACCACCCATATAGAAGAAGTGGAGAGACATGCGGTCGCGGCATTTTTTTTTTTAATTCTGTAGTTATGTCTGTCAGCCATTAATTTGACACATTGGAGTATTTTTAGGTTATGAATTTTAAAATTTACTTCACGCATATTATCTTGTCGACCGAAGCGTGGAGATTAAACTGTGGTCGGCTGATGTCATTTATTTTAAATCATACTTTTTTATTCGTAAGCAATTTCTGTAGACTTTTCAGAACTTTATTTAATTACCATGTTGTTCAAAGTCTCAGATAGCAATATTACACCCGGAGTATTATAAACACCTACGATATAATATCATATATTTTTCTGCATAATACGTACAGTAATTTACGCTTAAAATTAGTATCAAAGTAATAAATAAATTAATTACTGAATATTGAAAAATAATATCCTCTATTTTTGTCAGAAAAAAAACTTGATATAAAAGATTTACTTCAAACGCACGTACAAGTTACATGCAGACCTTTATTCATTTACTTTTTTTAAACAAAAAAAAAGTTGATTTAAACTTGAAATTGGTGAAACTGTGATAGCTCAGATTTTGCGCAATCGCACATCACGTTGACAAACATGAGTAGAGTACACAGTAAATTCGAAAAAACGGTGATGTTTGGCCCCATTGAGCGCGGAGCTATCATCGGCCTATTGGTATTTCACACGTTTTTAGGATTTAGAATTTTAGTTTATAGTGAAGAGGCTATCATTTTTTATTCATAATCATAGGTTATTTGACCCTATATTTTGGAATTACGGTAGTATCTCACGTAATGTACTTTGGTTATTGTGTACTAGTGAACTGTAGTGGGTAATACCAAGGAACCTGTATTCAGAGCCATCATAAAACACTTTGTAATAATTACCGGCTTGATAATGCCAGTAATAATCTTCCATAAAGAGGTTTAATTGCCAACATAGAAAAAACAGGAAGACATATCAAGAGTTTTTGGTTTGTAAAACAAAATTTATAATACAGTAATATAAGCTGTACAAAATATAATTAGAAGTGTCAAGAAATTAGTAATCCAGCCATCTGAAAGCTATCTAGACATACGCTATATATATTAAAGTACGGTGTCATCATTTACAAATATACAAACTCAGACGAAGTGGCGTGAGCTTGCTAGTCGTTAAGAAAAAACAGAGGATAAGTATTTGTAAATAGTTTGTGAACATATAGTAATATTTAAACAATCCCAACACCTTAACGTGAAAATTAGAGGGTTATGGTTTAGTGTCATTAAATAAAAACTACTACTACACATATCGAAATGGTTATTTACTTTAATTATTATACAGATTTTTTTATTGCGAACGCACGACATTTTAACCAGTAAGTATTAGGTACGTGTAGTATTCTATTAGATAAAAACCTAATGCGATTAGTTCCGGGAGCACTCAGTTTTTTACACTCAGATACATATAGTTGTATAAAAAAGTTCCGATCGGCAACAAATAACTCAGATGCAATCGGTTGTATGTTTGTCTCGGAATAGCCAACAGCAACCAACGCTCGTGTGCAAAACACTAATATTGCAGTGCAACTTACTAATAGGTTGTTGCATTGGTTTTTTTTATGAAGTTACTACAACTTAAGATCACGATATCATATTCTAAGCCAAGATATGGGGCCGAGACTAAAGTGAGACGCTTGTATCATTAAATTCCATGTAATGTTCGGTTTCTGCAAAGAACTATACGCAAAGTATTTTTCTTTCTCTCATCTCTAAGTCGAGTAGGCCTGATCGAATACCCGCAATTGTGCTAACGACATGTGCTCCGGAACTGACCCCGGTTCTTGCGCGTCTTTTTCGACTCTCGTACTCCATAGGCCTTATCCCTACCACTTGGAACCTAAAAAAGGTGACCACTTTGATCTATCCAACTATCGGCCTTTTGCTATTACCTTCCTGCTCTCCAAGGCAATAGAATCCTGCATCAACCACCAGCTCCTGAAGTATCTAGAAGAGACCAGCTCATTAATGATTGCCAATACGGTTTACGTCAAGGCCGCTCAGCTGGTCATCTTCTAGACTTTCTGACTTACAGATGGACGGAAGCAGTAGGAAAAAAGGGGAAGCCTTGGCCGTTAGTTTGGATACCACTAAAGCTTTCGATCAGGTTTGGCACAAAGCGCTTCCCTCGAAGCTTACTTCGTATGGACTTCCCGAGAAACTACGCAATTGGTTTATCCAGTTTCCTCACGGAGCGGAGCATACGAGTCGTTGTTGATGGTGCATGCTCGGATCTCAAGCCCGTGAACGCTGGATTCCCACAAGGCTGTGTGCTATCCCATACCTTATTTCTTCTGCATATCAATAATATGTTGAACATCTGTAACATTCATTGCTATGCAGACGATAGTACTGTTGATGCTTTATATACCAGTCGTGCAGATGTTTCTCGGGAAGCGTTAACGACTGCCGGAACAAACTTTTGTCCGAGATAAAGTCCTCATTGGAGCGTGTGTCAGATTGGAGAATGACAAAATCTGGTTGAATTTAACCCCACAAAAACACAGGTATGTGACTTCACCGCCAAAAACCCCCTTTGACGAAATCCTCAAATTTCAAAGAGTTCCCCTAGTTTCTGAGATTAATTTCAGTATTCGCGGTGTCGACATATCAAACGATATTCAGTTTGGTGGTTATTTGAAAGGTAAAGCAAAACTGGCCTAAAAAAAGTTAGGTATCCTTAACACAGCTTCTTCACATTGGTTCACCTGTATAAGCTGTATAAGTGTGTTAGCATTTGATTATTTGGCTCATCTGATCTTAAATGACGATGTGATCTTAGAAGCTAACAGTCTATAGGAGGACTGACTCTCAAGTATAGTTACCGGAACATACGTGGAGGTTCATTTTTAATTAGAAGTTGAGGGTGTTGGGAAAAGCTCTACCACCATGCTATGGTTTCATCACGATGTCTTCTTTCACAGAAAGCTTCGGCTTTTTGCATGGATTCGAACCTTTGTCTATCGGTGCTGTGTCCGTACACGCTGCCACTTAGCCATCATCGCTTCACCTCAGTGTTACCATCTCCAAAATATCATAAACAGGATTTTGAATGTAGAAATATAAAATTCCGTTCTGGTTTTAAAACAGGGCGCTGTATAAGATCTACAAGTATATAATAGTAAAATAGCAGATAAAACCGTTCAGTGCCTTCTTTCCACTGTTTTTCAATCGATTTTCTTTATTGTTTTTTTAAATAATTTTCTATCCTTACGTTGACTTTTATTAGTGAGTCTATATTCGTCATACTCCACGTTCCTTACCAAATAACTATGGTAAGCGCAAAAAAAAAAATTGTTTGTTACACTTTCACGCCTTAATTATTCAACCGATCATCAAGATATTTTGCATACACATTATCAGGAGTACAGAAATGGACAAAGGGTATCTGTTATCCATATAAAAAATATTGTTCCCGTGGGATAGATCAAATGAAAGCGGGCAAAAGCTAGTAATATTTGTACAATAAGTATTCAATTTCGTTTCTTACATTTAGGAAATGTAAACTCTATATATAAACATGCAGAAAAAACTTCTTACTCTTTATTAAGCTCGAATTTTGATCACTCGTTGACCATTGGTTATGTCTACTGTACTGCTTATTTTTAGAGTTATTGAAATTCAGTAGAATTATATGACTGGTATTTAACGGTATTTGGTAAGTCGAGTAGAAATAATTGACTTTTTACCTCATCAATTGTTCCGTATATTATTACTTAATTTAACAAAACACATACTGCAAATTAGCCAGAGAGTGATTGATCTATTAATTTTGAAGTTACAAACAGACAGAGGGAGATACGTTGTCTTTTATAATATGTACAAACAAGGACAGATGTAATAAAACATTATTCTGTTAAGGCAATGTGTGCACTGTAATGAAGAATATATTACTCATTTCGTTTGATCTAGTATAATTTCTTACAGAATAGTATTTACTATAAAATAAATAAACGTAAACAGTGATGCCGGTTCAGCCATCTTGTTTAAGCGCTCGCGTCTCCCGCGTCACAAAATGCATTCCCGCCATTTTATTTGTAACAAAATTATTTATCTGTTAAATCCATATCTTCTTATTATGTTATACCATAATAAATATAAATAAATGTGCGGTTTGTAGCCGTAGGACAGCGGTGTGGTGTTTGTGTTTTTTTCCTCTGTACATAAAATATATGTTCAATATAGTTAACATCGCAGATTAAAAAAAAAAACTGAAAGAACCTAATTCATGCCCGCAAGTTTAGACGTGAAAATGATTTTTTCGCGGTGGTATTTTTTCAAAGTTATTTACATCTGCTAAGTTATACAATTATTGTGTAGTCTCTATGCAAAAGCGTAATGATATGAAACCCTAAACATCTCTCCAAAAAGTCCTCTATTTCATAGTAAAATTCCCGTCAAAATCTGTCCAGCCGTTTTCAATATTAGCTACGGTGTTCAAACTCAACCCGACTGCGGTCAGTTCATAAGCGTATAGTTAAATACATAGACTATAATTTACCGTTTGTTAACTCGGAGTCAACGACCTGTGTCATAGTTGGTCTATGTTATTCAAGTTTCGCATTCAACAATTTTAGGTTTATACAACGTAAGAACATTTTACGGCAGATTATGGTAACGGCCTGGTATTACCCGCAAGGCGAGACCGCCAGCGTCGAATTATAAACCAAGATATATAATAGTACAATGGATAGTTCAATCCTTTGTCCAATACAATGCTTAATCATTACCAGATAAATCGGATAAGCTGTGGTCAATATTCTCTAATCTGTTCATATAAATAAAATTGAAATGTCTTTTGTTTGTTTGCGCTAATCTCCACAACGGCTGACTCAGTTTTCACGTGATCGAAACTCTCAGATAGGACAGTTTTCAGAGTATTACCTAGGCTACACATATTTTATACGGGACCAAGCAAGCAGTAGTAATTAAATATAAAAAATAGAACAGAGATAACATACTAAGTAATAACGGAAAAAAAGTCGTTATGACCACACGAAAGAAATAAAAACTTTTTTATAAAAAGCGCAACAAAAAGCCAACGTCTCCCAATATTCCCAGGTGGACACCCATCCAAATACTGACCACGCTCGATGTTGCTTAACTTCGATGATCCGACGAGAACCGGTGTTTTCAACACTTTACACCCACATAAATAATACAATACAATACAAAAAAAAAGGGCAATCAGAAAAATTTACGTCAGACCCCAATTAACTATCGAACCCTACAATGACTTCAAGTATTGGTGAAAATAAACATCTAGAGGAAACTTAATATGGTAGTAAAGTATTTTTTCAAGCTCGCTTAGTTAGTTACCACGTTTAAGCTCGAACACTTAAACACCTAATATATTTTTATGACTGACGGATAAGGAACTACTGTTTCCATTGGATAAGTCAAATATACATTGACGTGAGTGATGCCGCGGTACAAAGATAGTTTAAATATAAATATACATAAACAAAAAAAATGGATTTTTGAACTATGAGGTTGTTTTAGTAAAAACTTAGCAAAAGTTGAAAATGTTTACATAAATACAAGTTTATATAATACTAGCTTTTGCCCGAGGTTCCGCTCGCGTTAATGTACATTTGATGTATTCCTCAGGAACAGAAATATTTTTATGGATGGAAGGAGGAAAGTAAGGAATATTTCAAAATGAAGTTTTAGTAACTTGAACGAACATTTTTTTTTGTTATTTAATACTATTTACTCAAGGTACACTTATAATATTGTAGAACATTTAACATGGATGCTGCATTATTTAAGGTGACAACTCAATGATTGCATATACATGTCGCACTAAGAGTCGGTCGACCAGATATTGATAAATTTTTAGATGTTGTATAAAAGAAGAATATATATATATATATATCATACATTAAAATCCATAGAACCATTTAGGCTACAAACCTTGTCAAAAAATTGACATAACTGTATATATCTAAGCATAAGGGCCTTAAGGCTTAAGGAGTTAGCAAATAGGATCATTCCTGTTACCGATCTTTAATTTCCTAGAGTACGAAGGTCAGTAAAGCAAAAAATAATAAATGGGGCTTAGGAAAACTATAATAAATGTTCACTGTATATCTAACCGTTAACGACAAACTGTCTGTGAAACAACCGTTCTCTATTTGTTAGTCTAACGTTGTTCAGTTTTGACCAGTAAGCGAGCACGCGTGCCGCTAAAACCCGTTGTCCTTGGTTCGATTCCTGGTACGGACGTATTAATAACGTCTACTGACATCTTTCGCGTTCCGTTTAGGACCTAAAACGTCTTCGGAGTTTGTTTTGTCTCATATTTTACGTAGAGAAATATATATACAAATAAAAATAAATAGTAAGAATTCTTTCGTTGCGTTTTAAAAAAATGCGAAATGAAAATCTATAAATATAAATTAATATTTAGATTTTGTAAAAAAAGATACAAGACCGCAATATTGTACAGGTTAAGACATAACAACGGGATAAAACTGTAGAAAGCAACCTTTAAATTTTTAAAGAAACACTAGCTGGTGCCCCACGGCTTTACTCTCATGAAAACAATTTTATTGTTTCATAAGAATTACGTATTTTGAGCTGTTTCGATATTATTAAATTTATTATTATATTATTATTTTTTCGATTTTATGTTACTTATATTAACTTTAGTCATTACTAAATAACTTTGATATGAAAGTTTCGTCAATATTGGACAAACCCTTTTGAAGATTAATCAAGAAAATGAAAAGACGATCGGCGTAGGTCCGAATCCCTGTAATCAACCGCAGTTTTCACTGAAGGAGTACATCGTGAATAAACCATAGCTTGGTGGTAGGGCTTCTTCTAAATTCGCCTGGCCAGTTATGACACTCAAATTGAAAATCAACTGCACACAAGAGCCAGTTCTGCTTTTGATTTACAATCTTAAATTACATCGTCATTTAAGATTAGGTGAGATTGCCGTCAAACGCTGAAAGCTATAAAATTAAAATAACTATAGATTTTTATGTTATTCGAAATATAAATAGATTAAATTTTGTGACGTAATAACAGAAGCCAGTAGGATAAACAATATTTATGCATTTTCTCTTCAATTCCCAACGGGCCGACAAAGTATCACCCACGAGGCACCGTCACTCAACGCGACAGAGGGATCTCTCCATAGCGCAATTAAAACCCTCCCTAAATACCTTCCGAACCCTGATTAATGGAATGCATGTCGACGCCACTTGACACCACATGTTCCGAGAACACTTCACTATGCGTTTATTTTTAATATCGTCTTATATTCGCGTTAATCATAATTCATTTGCTACTTCAGAGACAAATGATAATATCGTCCTAGTGAAGGTCAAGAATACCAAATCCACATTCCTCGTAATGGTTTGTCGTTATTTATCGCTTTTAGAGTATTTTATTTTACACCACATTTTTCTAAGAACTTGCCGCTAATTAATAAATACGTCATAAATTATATAGTACTTCTAAATGAAATATTTTATTTTAATGGGTCAGTCACAGCTACCCAATATATATAAACTCTATCTTGCTCAAGGGAACATTATTTCATTTAAATTTCTGTGGATGAAAGATATCCTGTTGTTTTCATACCCCTCAAAACGTGCATACAAAACTCCATGATGACTTGAGTTGATTAAGGTGTGAAAGCGTAACAGACAAACACGCTCACATTCGTGTTTGTAATATTAATTATGATTAAAAGAAGCAGAATAAGCAATACATTATGAAAGATTGCAAAAGCCAGTGTTTAAAACAAGTATTTACTGGACAAAAGGTTCAAACAAAGATTCTAGAAAACTAGTTATACACTAATTGTGTCTCCTTATGTGGGAATAAGGAACATACATAGAATGCTGATCCAAGCTCTAAACGGATAAACTACAAACACTGCATTTTAAATGAATTATAATTCTTTGTCAGTCAAATGGCACACCTGCATAGTGTCTTATTCTTATTCCGCACAGAATGCCACATGCATCTGAGCATACTCTTAAAACCAAAATTAAACAGATTTTGAAACATTACAATTTTAAATTTATGCACATCAACTCATCGACTCTGACGGGTATTAAAAGGTTGAATCGTAAAATGATTTTCGTAGAATCGTAGTCGTCGAATTGAATTTTAAATATTTAGTTGTTTCCTTTGAATGATGTATTTTTTGTGCCTAATTGAACATATTTATCACAGCACTAGAGTGCTGGATTTCTTTGACTCAAAATAATTTTCACAAAATTGAATCTACTTCAATTATTTTACAACCTGAAATCAACAACAATTCTTGCAATTATGTGGCATTGGAAAAATTATATAAAGAATAAGTATCTATATTATACAAAGATATATATGTCAGTCTAGCAAAATCTAGTAAGTTAATAAAGCATTACTCGTTGCTCCTTTGTTCTGGCATAACAGACCGACATAATAAATTATATTAAACGGTCGTCTATTAATGGAATTGAATGCAGCGTCCGCAACGCGAGTGCCTCAAGACATTATTGTTAAGCTCGTCACGAGACAGATTGCATGTTCTAAGAAATACAATTGGCCGCCGTGAACAACATTATTATAATGGTTTAATTTTATAATGTAACATAACGACTTCCAGCATTTTATGTATGAAGTGTATAAAATCCTCCAGTGTCAAGAGAAACTAGGTGTTATTTTCAACCGGGACAAGTTTAGATTAGAGTTATTTTGATTTGTCTAACTATTATGACGTGAGAAATTCTTTAAGAACACATATCACTGAGCTAAAGTAAAGGCTTTTGAAGGATAATATACTTAGTAATACACTGCACGAATCTTAACCAATACCATAAATGCGAATCTGAGCGTATTTGCTTTCTTTTTGATATAGACTTCCATGTATTAACTACTCAACATATCATCATGAAGTTTGACATGCACGTGATCAGGGGTATAGAAAGAGACATAGGAAGTTTTATTACAACAAAGTTAAACACGCGTTGGACACTTGTTTAAAAAAGTCTGAACACAGAATTATGTCTTCCCCTTGTTTAGTGATAGACACTGTTTAAATTGAAACATTGTCTAACGCTTGTCTAAATTGACACGTTTTTATTTTATTGTTATGATTTATCGTATTTGATGATATAATTAAATTGGAAAATGTACATAAATTACATAATTTTAGTGATATTCAAGTTTTTTTTTATACTTTAGTGGTTAGCGTTTGACCACAATCTCATCTGATGTTAAATGATGAAGTGGATTAAGATGGTAGTCATGCTAAACCTAGAGGAAGACTGGCTATCAAGTGCTGCTGCCGGAACACACCAACAGGTGTTTGGCGACACATTTTCAACTTGAGGGTGGTAGCTAGCCAGGCGGACTTAGAAAAAGCCCTACCACTATGCAAATATTAATTACTACTATATGATATTAATGGACATTTCACAGTGTATTTACTCTGAGATTATACTGTTGTTCTTCTTTACGCACTTTGACGTAATATATTATATGTATATATTGGTTATTTCAACAATCACATCATTTTGTTTTTACTAAAATGTCATTCGTCATATAATTTATGTATTACGTGCAATATATTAAAGTAGATACTTAACCCTTAGTAGCCTGATTTACGAAAGTGATTTGTTTTTAATATTACTGTGTTTGCTTGAGGGTCTAGATGAAGGGAAAAATAGCTAAAAAAAATCACAATATTTATTTTACATATTTATTTAGAAAAAAAAATTAATTTCGTTGGAAAGAATATTATACAACAGTAAAATAGGTACAGCCAACCTATAAAAAAAACTAATAGTAATGTGAACATTCGGTTTAAAAGATTGGTATCAAAATTGAAACTCTAGGTTATTAAGGGTTGTTAAGGAGTACACTTTAAAGAAAAGTCTTCAAAATCTATCACACTAATACAAAATTAAATGAAAGCTAAACAAAAGAAATGGTCTCGTTGCATATTTACGATCTGTAACTTTGTAAACATTAGTTCCTCGACAGCGAAGTTATTGCAACAATGGTTAAGCTGAAAGGGACATGCAAGGTCACAGGTTCAATTTTAACATCGCAGTTTAAAGCTAGCGGTACGTTTCCGCGGTTAGTTTTAGTTAAGCGAAGCGACGTTGAATAATGTACGAATTAATTCATGTCACATACGATATATGTGTTTTGTATTTAGCAAGTATACTCGCCACTCAATTTAAGAATACACTCTGTTGAAACGTTAAATGATATTGTGGTTTGGTGGCAAGCATAGTCTGTTGTTACCACATGTACCGTATAATTAAGTTTGTATTGGCGGAAATTTTGTTATTAATCTTTTTAATTGCAGTGATGACCTTTCAGTTTAACTCCTATAATCTCTTCAGTGATTTTAAGCTAACTCTGTCAAATTTTATTATTACTGTCTAGCCCATATGAAAAAGCGTAGATATATGTATTTTTAATAATACTTTGAAAGTATCCTAACAGTTTTTTAAATTCTTATGAGAATAGTTCATCCGTTTCGGAGATTAGCTTTAACAACAGACACTTTAATTATATATTATGGATATGTTAGCATAGAGGCTATATGAACTATAATGATAACAATAACCCAATTGACATGATATGTCATATTCATTGGATTTATTTTTCTACTATAATTTTAATATTTTATATTTTGTAATGGTTTATTGTATATAAGTTTCGATAATGAATATACCGAAAGATACCAACTACTTTATCTTTGAACAAAAACCAGTGAGTTATAACCCGAAAAGTACAGAGTACTTCGGACCTTTTGATATTATTTGCTCCAGGCAAACGAATGATTTGTGGAGAATATCTTCATAACTGTACGTAGAAATGTTACATAATGTCAGCCTGTCTGTGTACCACTGTTGGGCAAAACTTTCTGCTTGGAGGAATCAATTAACACAATCATCTCTTCGGTCCACATCGTTCTAGTAAATGTAGAGAAATCAATAGTCACATATTTCCCCTATATATAGCGGTACTGCGAAAATAATCCCAAGGAGAGTTGATGTGAGGGGCGCATGATCGATCGTAAAAATTAAGCCAAATCATACATCACATACATGAGAAACATGTTGTACCGACCCTACATAGGTGGGATAAGGGCAACAAGAAAAAGATAACAATAACCCAACTACCGTCAAATACTTTTATTATATTTACAATGTTTGTATTACGTTACACTAGGACTGTCAGAAAAATAAGACGACCGTAGTTTAAGGCAAAAACGGTAGCTAGGTACGGTTCTCTGGAATAGAGAGTTCGAGCACGCTGCAGGGGCAATACATACGTGCAGTGAAGCTGTAAAGGCCCGTCAGGCCAACAACGTCAATCAAATCGAAAACGGTAAACAACTACACTTACACTCAGTTTGTCAAATCGTTTCCATATAAATGGAATTGCCAAATTACTTTATGGCCTAGCACGCCAACGGTAATAAATATGGCGCTGCTCTTCTAAAGCCCACCCTTACGTAGTGTTGCCCAGCACTATGTCGCCTTGATGACACTTTCGTTGATGAACACGCACTGCCTCACACTTTATAATAAGAATAAATGTTGTTTTTTTAACATATGACTGATCCATAGTATTGTTTTTTCCCATACATCCATTAGCCACGCCCTAACGGAAACGCGGACGAACTTAAATTGGCGATAGCGAAAACGTATAGTACGGTATCGTATTTCAATGCTAAACGACTTCTCCTTAAAGGTTATGTAGACAGCAAGCAACACGTTTGTGAAAGCTTGTTCAAAGCAGGAAGGGAGATGATGACTTAATTATGGTCCTTCCGAACACTGACTTGGACGACGCTGATTTGAATTGTACAGTACACATTATTTATTTTTTAGAATTTGTGTAAACATGTATATATATATGTATACATACATACAACAATACATAAATAGGCGAATTTAAAACAGTTCAGTACTTTTCTCTTCTCCGTTTGTCAGACCGAATTTATTTTTAAAATGAAAACTTATTTAGCCGCGTCGAGTGATTTTTGGTAGGGAAAAAAGTTAAGACATCCTCACATGTTCGTGACATATTGCACTTGTGTCAGACTAGCAACGCATAAGTATAACGGCCTGTGTACATAATATATTGATATTATAAACTGAGCTCGTGCAGCCCATCATACATTTGATTAATTAATAAGCTGTATAGAAATGTATATAATTATTGGTCAAAGGTCAATAGATGTGGAAACAAGATTAATATTAATAATTTCAATTTAAAAATTATGAAATTTGCACAATGCAGACTATAATTGATTTAAAGACTCAAAAATGAATACAGTTATACCATAGTTTTAAGTTTTCACTTCTGTCTGCAGTTCTTAAACTACCTTGGTTTTTTAGGAACTACGGTTTAGTAAGTACTGACGAATTTTTGTATTATCAATAAAGAAATTCGGAAATAGGCTACTATTCTTAATAGTTTCTTTATTCATCTTACTTCACGCTGCTTCGTCTAAAATCCTAAGTAACTTTACAAATACGAACCTGAGTTTATTTGTTTATTACGCTTTCATTTCGTAACAACTCGATCGTCACGAAATCTTTCATACACGTTGTACGGGATATATAAAAGGACATAAGAGTATCTTTCATCCTGAAAAAATTGTACTTATGCACAGGGATAGACCAAATCTACATTAAAGCGAGCAAAGCCGCAAGCAAAACTTAGTAAATTAATAACACATTCGTGTGACGCTGAAGAAAAACAATTTTTATTTTATTTTAATGTTTAGCACACTGGAAACGCGCCCATTAAGCCCAATTTGACATTATTTTGTAACCATCATTGTGTTTTAACAAAATGGTTGCGTTCGTAATAGATTTTTCTTGAAAGTTTCTGTTATATCTCAAAATACATAAGCCATACTATTATTTTTAATCAATTTCACTTGAACATACGAACCAAGCTGTATTACGCAAAATGCCACCATCAATACTTAACAACTCCCACAGATAAAACAAAATATGCATGCAGTGTTGCCATCCATGATAAATAAAATATATTTGGAGTTTTTTAAAGCTTTCGGTGACAATCCTTGACGTTCAGAAGAATCTGGCATATAAAATGTACCAGTATTAATCATATAATACCAAAACTATATTGATTCTCGGTAACAAAAACGTTATTAATGAATCGTTTTAATTTCTTGGAAATATAAATATATAGTGTGATAAATAGTAATAAAACCGGCGTGGGTTGTGATGGCGGTTGAGTCACAAGAACAGAGTATCCGAGGCGCCGCGGCTGTGTCCTATCGCGAACATAATGTTACCGTTGCTAATGTTAAAACACCGTTCACGTTGATTATTTTTAACACCAGCTTTTCTTTGTTTTATTTCTCATTGTACACATGCTATAATACCTCGTACGAAAGAGTAACTATTAAATAGTCATGATTTTCTCACCCCAATTATCCCAACTAAGGGGTCGGCAAAACATGTTTTCCTTTTCCACTCTCCCCTGTCAAATGTCAGTATTCACACCTTTTATACACATATCATTTCTCACACAATCTATCCATACTTTTTTCGGTCTTCCTCTCCTCCTATATCTGTCCACCTTCATACTTAAGCTTTTCTAGTTACATGGCTTTCATCTCATTTCATATCTTCATAAATATGAAATAATATGAAGTAATAAAAATTTTAATTAAATATCTACGTACGGATAAGAGTTGTTTGATTAGCTTAGATCAAGGATACAAATAGCCTTGTTTATTTGTCCTATACGAAAACGAATGTATCAATATTACCACAAACCAATAAACAACCCGGTAAATATTAATATACTAATATGGACATATTACAAAACTTAAAAGATTGTTAATGTTACTTAATATTTAATGCTACAATAGACAAATTATTTATGCATTTTATAGCAAATTCATAAAGGTTCAACGCGCTACAATACGCTACAATACTTAGGAGCAAAGAATTAAGATACATCTTATATAATACAAAGCACGTTTAAGTGAGAACTAAGTGACTGCGGGAGGACGGATTTAGCGCGGCGCAAGATGTCGGGAGGCGAATGCCAAAGCAAGAACCGAGCATTATTAACAAGAACCGAACTGTGAACGCCTTCGTAAGTAACGGATTAAACCGCGCGAAATTTGTTTAAACTTACCTATGTTGACATTAATTCAAAATTAATAAAAAAAAACGCTCTTCTCAACGGAAAGCATATAATAAAAATTTTGCCATATTATTTAAATGGCGAATTGTTAGGAACTGCTTATATTATCTAAATGGTCTAAATCCACATTTAGACCAAAAAAGTTAAGGACAGAAATTCCTTATATAACACAGATGAAAGGTACTAAGTAAGGTTTTTGGAAAATTCATAAGAGTGAATTTAGGTGACATTTGAAAAGTTGCCAATTAGAAACCCTATTGGCCATATAAGCAGTTCCTAACAATTCGCCATTTAAATAATATGGCAAAATTTTTATATATTCTTTAATTGATTCAGAGCGATATTTGTAGCTGTCTTTTTTTTCTCATTGGTCACATTTAGTTAAAAGGAGTACAGTATGATAAACTAAGATTCATTACGGCTTTCTAATGATCCATAACAACATCTTATACTTTGCCTTTATACACAAAATTTCGGTATGCGTGTGTTCGTATTTTTTTTCCTTAAGAGCTTGACTGATTGATTTTTTTGTAGTTATGATTGGAAGATTAGCTATAGTAGGATCTGGGAGATGGTGCCGTTATCGTTTTAAAATTATTTGTTTTATTTTCTGAACACATTTTTATTTAATGTATTTCGATTCTTCACATACAATACATATAATCCTATATTTTCAACTTCTCAGCATATCTTAATATTTTTTTAATTCATAATGAAACGGCAAATTACAGGGTCCGCTAGTAAATATGATAAAATAAATAATCTTTTAGAAGTCGATTGAAAAAGGACTTATGTATTTGTGAGACGCACCGCGCTTTTTTTGCATGTGACCAGTTAATTGTTCTGTTATAATTACAATCATAAATTCTATAAGCTTTGAATAAAGAAATGCAATTTTTAGCAGGCATTACTCATAGTGGTGCAACTTAATAAGTTCACAATATAGACGATTTCTGAGTAATATGTTGTGGTCTAATAGGATTTCCTTGTGACTATCTTCATATTATGGTGTGTCGTTAACTATCACTTTTTAATAAAAAAAAATATCATTAAATTATTATCAACCCGCGGTAGTGAGGTCATGTTCACTTCTTGTAAATTAATTATTTTTTATGACTGTGATTGTGACGTTTTTCTAAATTCCACTATTTTAAACAGCTTCTCGAATTTGAATAATTGTGAATGTAAAACACGGCGTCCAAATGATAAACAACGTTGGCAATAAATTTTATAAATAAATATTCGGTTTCGTATATTATTAAAATGTATTTACAATATACAATATATTGTCTATTATGTCAAAAGCGACACCAACCTTGACCCCGCGTGACTAATCTCGTAGGGCACTCAACGGCATTGTCATGTGCATATATATACTGTTTGAGGATAAATAGATCGTTTAATATCTTACGTTTATTAATACGTTAATTACTTTCACTAGGAATTTAGTCTCTCATGTAGTGTTTGTATATTTTTTATTTGTAATTGTGGATTATTTAAGCCCCATATAGTTTGTAATATTAATAGCATCTTACATACGTTTGGTTATTGTGTACAAATGAATGAAAAATAATATCACGGAGTATGAATTCTGAAATATAACAAACACAGCCTGGAATGTTCTAACAAGGAGGCCGCCAACTTATTGCAATAATTAAGTCATAACAGGACGCTATGTAGTAATTTCACCCACTTGGTAATGGCAATAATAAACTTCAATAATGAGGATTCATTACAAGAGTAACAAAAAATAAAAAGAAAACTTTTATCACCAAAATAAACAACAAAATTCTAATAGCATCATATGAGTCGACATCGACCTAAGGGTTACCCGTGAGAGGCGAAAAGTACGTGTATGTGGTCGTTACATGTCTCACCGGAAACTTACCTTAGTTTTTGTTTAACACGTATTCTTTACAGTTTCCTAACGATCGAATATATAATGTTCGAGTGGATCCTTTTTGTTCAGTTTCAGTAACTGGCCTTTCGTTGTTTACTTATTTTTATTAATAGATTTTATTTTTTAGATTGTTTTCAAACTGAAAACTTCCTTAGCCCGGTTGCAATTTGAAATTCAATTAAAAAAAACGACATTATGAAGAGACAAACATATATTTGTTTTTATTTATTGTTAACATTTTAATTTTTTTCACATAATTTTACAATGACCTCCAAACTAGGTAGAGCCTATATTTATATTTACTTTACGTTAATATGCATTTAACGTGCGAGAGAATGAGATAGAATACATTATACAGTGTTTCTTATATTCTCGGCTTCCTCGTTGTATATTACACTACATGATACTTACTCTGGTTCGAGAGTTGTACGTGTGTATTTGTACGTAAGTATGTACGCCTGTGTATTACGAAGCCTTGGGAAAGGCGTCATGCCCAGTGTGGTGGTGATCATGTATATCGTTTATATTAATATTTTATCTTTTTTGGACGTTTTCGTTTTTTTTATTGTAGCATGACAACGCGATTTCCTCCTGCAAAGTATAATGAAATCCTAAAACAACGGTGACTATTGAGAGATCTTCAATAAGTTCCCATTCGTTACTGCTGTGTTGGTTTACAAGCGTCTCGGTTGCAGAGTACACACTAACTGATCTTAATACGCGATAAAGAGGGTCACTGTACTTATAGTTACAACGCAATTAAATAAAATTCCTGCCACCCTATACATATCCAATATGAAATCAAGCTTTTTGTTGCAGATAGACGTGTAAGGAGATAATAAATTCCAAACGGTAGTAGTACAGACATATCAAATAAACTGTTTACAATAGATTTCTGTGAAACAATGACTCCGTCGATCAGATTTATATGAAATATTTAATTATTTTTATACGGCTGTAAAGATTTTGGGCATTCTTGGCATAGATAATGTGGTTTGCACTCTTTCAACCGGGGGCGTTATATCCCAGAGTCGACCATCTCCACTCAACAACTTAGACAGTTACAAAAAATTGGCTTAGTATGACTCGTAATAATAAATAAGTAAGTCTTTTGTTGTTGTTTAAGGATTTGCTGCCAGTTTAAACTCTTAAGTAGTTCCGCTGCGAACGTTACGTTACTGCTAAAATTATAAAAGAACACGCGACACGTCATCTTTTGGCAACCAACCCTCACTGTTGAAACCTATTACTGTCATTATAAAATAAATAATTATTCAATTTTACAAAATATCGCTTTATGCTTTGTTAGGGGTTTAACAAGATGGCGTTCCCTGTCATTAGGACTATCCAATAAGTTTTTGTGACATTTCAGAATTCTTGTTACATGTTATTATTTACAATACACTTCAGTCGCACAATAATCAATTCATATTACGTTAGATAATACTAATATTTTACAATATGGGATCAAATGCCCTATTTCAACACTACATGACCGATTCAAATTCCGCCAAAATTATCTCCGTGAAAACGCTATTATAACCAATGTTTTTCACCTCCGTTTGGCGCTAACGAAGAATTTGCCAATATCGATGATTCAGCAAATTTACAAATCAATCGTCTTCTAATGCATTAATTATTCATATATTAATTACTCTAAAACACTTGAATAGAATTTTTATAGTTTCTTCTACACATTCACAAATCATAAATAACTCGGGAAGTCGTGCATATTTGTTGGTTATTTGAGAACTGAATAGTCCCTAAATCCCTGTCTGTCATGAATATGGGATACTCTAGATAACTCACCCTTTGTATAAGAATAAACAAACGTACATATGAGAATCGAAGTGCGAACGCAAGGCGGTCTCGAGGTATAAGGCCACCAGGTACAGCAATGACCTGTTTCACCATATAAAGGTGGTAATTGCGAAACCGGCACCTTAACATTCCCGCGAACAGATGTTCGAAGTCCTCGACGAAGGCTACACACGGGTACCAGAGATCCGGATCATAAAGCAAAACTCTACCTTACCTCGTAGATTTTAAGATATAATTTTGTAATCCACACATAGTCAGAATTGAACCTTTGAAGTTATAACTAATATATAGTGTTATGAGTTATAACGTTTTGAAGCGATGATGGCTTAGTTGATAGTGTGTTCGGATACCGCATCGATCGACGTAGGTTGAAAGCCTTGCAATTGAGTCGGAACTTCCGTGAAGGAAAACATCATCATGAAAGCATGATGGTAGGATTTTTTCTAAATCCGCCTGGCTATCTAACCAAACACCTATTGATTGGTCCAGCAGATGCACTTTGGAGCAAGTCCTCTTTAGGTTTAACGTGTTTACCGTCTTAGATCAACATCGTCCTTTAACATCCGATGAAATTGTGATAAAACGGTAACAACCTAAACAGTATTGAAAAAAATGTATCGTTTTTAACACACTGCATAGTACTTAATACAGCGGAAATTCTAATTATACCAACCATAACCATGGCAAAATCATGACAGTGCTTTCTCTGTGTATACGTCATTTAAAAATCTTCCGAGGAATAAATCTATATTAAAGAATAAATATTATTTAGTTCACAATATAACTTATATATAATTTGAGTATGTTATGTTATTATTACAAGATTTCGGCTTGCTCTTGCGCTTTGTGAATGATTGAATAATATGTCCAGTCTGTTTTTTAATCTATGATGGCTGAGAATCACTCCGCTCGGGTTTCGCGCGATGCTATACTAAAATTTTCATTTATAATACCTGTATTCTATTTTAAATATTTATAAGCAAATATAATGAAAACCTAATGCACCCAGCAAGTAAAATTAAACCAATACTAACAAATATTTGTAATGCGCATAAGTTTGTTTGTTGTTGCACTTTCGCGCCTTAAATACTCTACCAAACATCATAAAATTGTGAGTACATGTTGGCAATGGTACATAAAAGGATAGAGAGTAACTTTTATGTAGAAAATAGTACTATTCTCGAGGGAACGCCTCCTCTACCTATTAAGCTAATTCTATTTTGTTGTGGATGTAATTGTCAGGACAAGGTTTGTATGGAAGAAAATGTTTGGAAAATCATAGGGAAAAAGTAAAAAATTATAGGTTACAATCTCCATAAAAAAAGTGAGTGTGACAGAAGACAGTAGGAAGATCCCACATCTTTAAAAAATGTTGACAGGATTGAAAGATTGACGTTCTTCAGTTGCCATTTTAATTTTTTAAACCTGGTAGTACTGTAAAGGAAAGATTTGATCTCATTTTTATTACATTATAGGTAAACGTTTTGACCACAATCTCATCTGATATTAAATGATGATATGGTCTAAGATGGTAAGTTACGTTTAACCTAGAAGGAGACTGGCTCTCAAGTGCAGCTGCCGGAACACGCCAACAGGTGCTTAGCGACAGATTTTCATCTTGAGGGTAGGTGGTAGCTAGCCAGACGGACTTAGAAAAAGCCCTACCACCATGCTATGGTTTCATCACGATGTTTTCCTTCACCGAAAGCTCCGACTCAGTTGCTTGGATTCGGACCTACGTCCTACCACGCTGTCCGAACACACTATCAACTGAACCATCATCGCTTTCTTCACCCGTGCGAAGCCGGAGCGAACAGCTAGTAGTATAATCTATTAAACATGAAAATACCACAATGAAGCTTACACAATACAAAACAATATCTGCCTACACCTCTAGCTAGTGAAATTTGAAGGTAAAAGTAAACGGTCGAAGTAAAAAGCAAAGTAAAGATCAAGGGTAACGTGAAATATTATAATAAATAAATTTCATAAGCGAAAAACTGCGGTATCAATGTCACTGCCAGCCCCACGAAACTGGTCCGTCGCCGTAACTCAATTAATATAATGTCAGGAGCGTATTTCTTCATCGTTCACCAATTTGTTTATTGCTACTGCACCTTGTGGTACAAAAGGTAAGAAGCAGCGGTATTAAAAAAATCGAAACATTTTTCTTCATGAATAATTCGACAATTTAATTATTGAATAATGATGATTTATCATTCATATATTATCTACTGTCTACATTAACAATTGACAACGAAGCGAAATCTACCTATTAAAATGGACGTTGGTATCTGGTTAGCGCCAGATGTTAACTCAGTGCGATATGCACGTACTTACATTAATGACCATTTTTGTAATTTGTGAAGACCCTTATTTTTAGACTTTTAATGTATTCTATATGTATTTTAAGTTACACATATTTTTATATTAATGAGAATTAATAAAACCATCGTCCAAGTTACTATAACTTCATTTTGATATGTTTACTTCTGATTTTGTACATTAAAAAAATGTTTTCTAGGTTAATTTTATTCTTCACACAAATGAAAATTGTTTTTTGTGTAAATCGCTTCGTTTAATAATTTAGTGTAAATATATATATATATTATAAAAATAAAAAAATATGAAGAAATCCATACGTATTAAAAGTCTAAGCTATTTAGGCTGAGTAAAGACGAATTCCAAAACTTTATTTTTGTTTGTCCGATTATATAGATGGCAGATCCTTTTTTATTCTTTAGAAATAATTGTTATTATTAGACTATTTATTAGGTAGTCATTAGAGATGAATGAAATAATAAATTATATCAACGAATGTAGAAAATAATATTTACTTATAAAACAATTGGATAAATATTATTGTTGATAGTGTGAAGGTGTTTAATTTGAATTTGTATTTATTTTTTCTATATGACCAGAGACGGTGATTCATATAATACAGATGGTATAATGTTTTTCTAATTTATAGGACGACTTACAACCATAGATAAGAAATATAGAAAACAATCCTGCAACTGATTGGTTATGTAATCTATGGCAACTGAACACTCCTGGGGACCTGTAACAGTTTATTAGATAATAGTGTTAGGTTTTATAACAAAGTCCCATAAAACATTACTAATTTCCCAGATGGTAAATTCAAGCATCATGTCAAGCGGGTTTTAATGCCTAAAGGTTATTATAGAATGAATAAATATGTGAACAATGATGATGTCTGGAAATGACGGCCTGTATATGCGTCCGTCAAAAACGAATGTAACTATGTATGTTTATAATATGTATGATGAAAAATAGAACAAATCGATTTTTTTTTGTCGGTTCTTCAAAATGACTGGGTTGTTTTACCGACCTAGTAGTTTTGACATTCATTAGCGCCTTTTCAAAGCTTAAAACAAACAAAGTATTTTTGAGTTTAATCCTCCTGTACTGGTATTTTCATTTTCATTACTTATATTATCATATATATACCATTTCATTAATTATATCTAATTTATAATTGTAAAAAATCACACTTTATAGAATTATTGTATAAAAATTATTATTTCTTATATTCAATTTTCATTTTACTCACGAATGACATTGTAAATTTCTATGAATCTAGTTAAAGCAGTTCGCATGTTCATAAAGATTTTGTTCCAAATTTCTTCTTAAGATATTGTCAAAGACCAAAATTAAACAAACAGTTTTCACCAACATTTTTGGCCCTAGGTTTTTTCAATCCACAAAATCTTAGTTACTTAATCCTATATAGTCAGAAATTTGCAATGAATTTCAAAAAGCAAAAATGTAAATTTTAAGCAACTTAAATTTTTGCTAAGAAAACTTTAATAAATATGACTCGGCCACGTTGAACATATTTGAACATCGTGTTAAACAATGAAAGATGAATTATAACTATTTGAATTCGAATAACATATGACACTGGCAAATTATAGTGCAATATGGATTAGAGAAAAAGATTATATACGCTATTATATACGCTATCTTGTGAAAACTTGCACCACACACAATCGCTGATCAACGAGCGTCAACAGCCATCAATTGTGCAATTTCTATCAGCAGCGGCGATGTATGGCCCAAGTGTGTAATTGATTAAGAACATGTCTGACAGTTTACAATTAAACGTTCATATCACATACTGAACTATCTGGTAACGCCCATATCAAGGCCCATAGCCTATTATATCGCCGCTTTTGTTTCCAAGAATTTCTAACACATTAAAAGTTAAACTATGGCCCTACTTATCTGTCTATGCTGTCTGTCACCATGTCTCTCAGTCTGTCTATTTTAAACTCTATAATTATGGGTACTTGGACTCGTTTATAAATAAATTGTTAATTCATTGTCAGATATGAGAAATGTTTCGGAGAGTCACGTTTTTTGTGGATCAGATTTAATAGGTTATTTTTTATATCTTCGTAGATTCATCGAGTTCAGGGTTGGCTGGGTAAATGTTCTATTACATAAATGGTGACGTCGACGATGAATAAGTACAGATAGCGAAGTGGTTTAGCTTTTGGCACATCGCTGCCGTCACTCTTGGGATTGTGGATTCGAATATCATAGAGGACAATTATTTATGTGATTGTTCTCAGTCTGGATGTAGTTTATTAATTTATTATTAATGAGGTTGGCCGTGTGACTAGGGCCCACTGTTGAGGTACTCAGCAAAAGATTTTCAAATAGTGGATCAGTGTGGACTAGAGTATCAAATACAGCAACTATATGTCCACGTATAAGAAATTTTTCCATGGGATATGTAGACAATGTCAATCTTATTAATTACACAATAGAAAAAAAAAGGGAAAACTTACCAATATAATTGTGATATCCCAAAGTAAAATTAATTCACTAAACACACCGACACAAGCACTCACTTTCACTATAATTTATTTGTCAACTATTTGAGTTTGAGAAACTGCAGTCATAAGGAACACGTTTTCAATGACGTCACATTACGCCACTACCGGTAAAGTACCATGAAACCTGGGAAAGAAAAGACTTTATTAACAACTAAAGTATAACAGTGACTTTGCCCGCGACAGTATATGTGGGAAGTACCGCGATGGTCGAATGATTTATACAACCAATGGGAAAAACGGTCAAATATGCACAAATTTGATCTACGACAGAAAATAAAATTGTTTTCAAAATTTGTATTAATTTGTTACTTAATTTGTATTTAATTGGTAACATTATTTGGTATGTCACATAACTAAAGTTTGTCATACAGTCCTCGCCAAAGTTCTTGACCGCTCTGAATTAGTTGCACTGAACACAATATTGTAGGTATAAATACATATTATATTATATGTGTATTTGCCAATTTTTAGTTGCATTGTTAATATATTAACTTTGTTTTGTATTTAACTCTTGAGTACATTACGCGCAAGCCCGAACTTACGGCTACATTCAGACTATATTTATTATTTGCCGCCGAAATGTTGTAATAAAAACTTCTGTATAATCGAGTAATAGGTTTTATATTGTGATCCATTGAACTATTCCAAACCTTTCATGACACATAGAAGCATAGTTAATAGAATCGAAGACGGCCTAAAAGTGTAATCTTAGGAAATAAAATATTTTTTGTAAAAATCATTAAAGCGAACCATCCTCAAAATAGAGTCATAGCCGTAAAATAAATTAAAATATTGTGGGTGGTGATAAGTAACTATCTAAATCTCATCGGACTACCTATTACTGTCGAGTTGAAAATATTTCCCGCTTCTAGCGTCTTACTACGATAGTTAACCATAACTTCGATCTATAGTTGAAGAATTTTTTAAACAAAGGTAAAATTATATTAGGCAGGTTTTATAGTGAGGTGCGTCGAAGCAGCTGGGCGCACGCGCTACCCACGCACAGCCTTGAATAAACAACACTCTACCATGATAATGCCAGTCGGTTATAAGTCTCGGTATAACGAATAATCAAAAACGAAAAAAGAATTATAAAGAAAAGACATGGATAACTTACGGGGAAAATTAAAATAAACTGTTTCGAATTCATAAGACTAGTATCAGTTCTTCTTAAGTGCGTATTTTGTAGCAGTTTTTTTTTTGTTTTAGTACAAAAGCAAATCCAACTAGAATTCGACTGATAGATTGCTAAATCAGAAGATTAAGTTATTTCCAGTTTCGTGCCGTTTCCAACGTTATTTTTGTATTGTATTCCCTTATATTCGGGTTTTAATAATGATATTTTTATTTTAACCTGATTAATAAGGGGTCATTTCAGCCGTACTAGGCTGGCAGAAATGATGAAGCATTATTTCCATGTTGCATAACTACTTCTTTTTGTTTAGATTCCCTTAATGATTTATGCACGCAACTCAGTATTTGTGAATCCGGTTATAAATTTACAAGTGCATTCTTACGAAATATACTATCAACTATGATACATAAAATACTAAGAGATTGCATGAAAGAGATGTATAACTTTCATGTTTCCTACTTACTCCTTCTTCTACAAGACTAAAGAATTCTATTTGAAAATATAGTACGATATTCACTTAATTAAGTTTATTTTTAAATACTCGCGACTTTTTTCTTCCCAAGGAATGAAATTATTCTTATTGTGAAATAAATAATCATACATATTTATCATATATTATTGCCTATGAGTACACAATTTCTTGATAATATATTATTAATATGCGATACTAACATATATTTAATTCAAATTTTCAAGGTAAACGAACAGAAATTTCCAGATAGCCGATAAAATCAAGCGCAACAACGTTATAAAAATACAAAACTATGGATTCTTCTACGCGTGCGTTTATTTCTTTCTCTGCACGTTCGTTAATAAGACATATAAACACATTTTCGATATAACCGGGACCGGCTTAACGAGACTCGGTCGACCGTTCGACAATTTCCTAGGCAAGTCGGAACACACGCCCACGTTACGACACGCGTTACGAAAAATAAATTATTTACCATCTAAAACCGACGCGCGTGAAACACAGCAACAGATTAACACCTAAAAATCACGTTGAGCAACCCTCCGTCGATTTGTGTGAATTTTTATTGCGTATTATAAGCACTTTAAATGGATTTCTTCACACTCGTTTAATTACAAGGGCCGACATTCCTGTGCAGGTGTGTCGTGTTTCTTTAAGAATCTTCCCTAGAGAAAACATAAGTCCTACAGGGGGTTAGAGCTGTGCGAGAGTTAACTGTGTTCCAGTATTCTGACCCGAAGTATGTTCCTGACAACAAGTACTGGCACATGAGGTGTTGTAACTTAGTCCTCCGAAGCAACAACGTAGTATGAACTGGCCTGAGAACTATTTTAGACTGGCTATACGTTGCTATAAATAGTTACAAAAACACTTATCTGTTTGCAACTTTAAACAATGATAAATTTATACTTATTCACCACATTTTCGATGCTTGTAAAAATATAATAATTACAATTTAAATTCCACATAGTAAATCAACCAGAATATTCGTTGGTACAAACTGAAGCTTAAACTTGCAGCATTTGTATTTACACATGCGGCAAATATTAAATGCCCTTTAGTTTTTCGGTAAACATAATTTTTCCTTGTTTGTTTGTTTCCATGCTCATAATCAAAATATTAACATATCGAAATGTCAAAATAGCAAAGACTTCATGACTAAGAGGTCGAGATTGAATGCTAACGTAGTTCCCAAAGTCACAACGCTTTGTGAAATTACACAGTGTTACTCGGTGACCTCATTTCCCTCCTAAATCTAAAAAAGTATATACATCAAAATAAATTTCCTAACTTATGTAAAATCATCACTTCAGACAAAAAGACATCTTCAATGAAATCTTCAAAAATATTGACAGAATCGACAGACTGGATCGTAGTGTAATTGTAAGAATTAGGGCCCTTTTTTTCATTAGCACACACATGCGAAGACGCGGCGGGCAGCTAGAATTGAAACAAAAACTCAACAAACAAGGTATAATATGTTGACAACGAAGAAATTGGCGAGCTATTAATTGTAACTGTTACGTTTACCACACGCTGAAGATTAAAAAATATTGATATCTGTCTGATCATCTGTGTCATCTATATTTGTAGTATGGAGTGCGCAATCAAAAAACGACAGCGACCACCAGAGAATCAACAATAATTTGTCAATCGTATGTATGTATATCGTATACTATGACACCCGCCTATTAATATCAGACTGATGTCAAATATGACAAAACACAAAAAAAAACACTATTATGGATTTATCACATATATGTACATAATGTTAGCAATCCTGTAGGGCACAGATATTCTACCAGTTTACTTGAATACCGAGTATATATGGACTAACTCCAAAACACGACACTCCTCAACGTGCTACTCTTGATGCATAGTGCCACAATAAAACCCTATACGGGAAAAATTAATCTTGAATTCCTGCCCCACTTTCCACAAAATTTTCTGATGTAGTGCATCAACAAAATTAAGGCTTTTTTCACGAAAGTTCAAATGACATCATAGAGTTAAAACACGTTTCCCTAGAGGATTAATACGAATTTTTACTAGTGGACCCAATAGGTACTAGTGGACATTATCTTGCCATAGACGTCTTCATAAACCACGAATATAAAAAAGACAATGAAAAAAACAAAACAAATATTGAAGGGGACTTGCAGTTTGGAAAGTTGGAAATGTGATTTTTATGACAATTTAACAAATACATATAAAAAAATGTAGTCGGATAATTAAAAATAATACGGATCTCGATAAACACTCCCTCTACCGGATTCCAATTTAGCTAAAACAATCCAGGTGAAGTCATTGACACAAAAAAAAAACGTTCAAAATTGATCAAGCCATATCTACATATTTTTTTAATATCACACAATAATTTCCATTGCTTTTAAGAAATTATTTATTACTCTTAGAAATATGTAAATATAATAATGTATTCGGTATTTCGAAACCAAAGTTATATAATAATAATAACTCACATAATTGATGTTCATTATAAAACCGAATCGTAGGTTGAAAATTGATGTAAATAATTTATGACACCGAACATATATCAAAAATTTAATGAACTTTCATCGAAAGTTTATTTGTTTTGTGGAAAAGTGAAAACTTTAGACTCGTTCCATATATCGTTTATATGCTAATGATATGGTTAAACACGTTTTATTTATTGTTTGCGTTTATTTTAACGTGTTTTATATGTAAAAAAAACTATAATGAACTGTGGAAATAAGATTTAGATGAGAAAAAACACACTTATAATACGTAACAATAATGTAAGGTTACTATTTTTTTTTTTTTATTATGTAATGTTTTTAGAACAGCGGTTAAAAACTCATGGTATTTAACAAGCAAGTGAAAAAGATAAGAAAAATGCTTAGACTTCATATTAAAAAAAACTATGCATTACCTCTGTACTTCTTGCATCTTTTAACAAGGGTCTAACAACAGGGGATAACGTCCCGTAAAGCTGACTGAAAGCAACCGCCCATAATACGCAGCATATGGGAATAAATTAATAAAGTGCCATCTTAAGACATTTCTACGAACTACACTAAGTACAGGAAACTTCAAAAATTTCAATTAAGATATCTTCTTTTTCATGAGCCGACTTTAATTAAACAAAGCTTATATGTTACCCTAAGCTACGCTGGAGGCTACAAAACCCCATTAGAATTTTAATAATGATAAACAAAATGTTTAAAGATAATCAAATAAATGAAAAGAAAGTATTTCAAATTCGTTTTTGACAAAAAAAAACTATTTATAGTTACGACGGTTCTACTACCGTTTTATTACAATATTATCATCATCAGCCTGTAAGAGACCTACTCTAGGGTCATAGGCAACGAATCCTCCGAATATCTCCAAGAAATCCACAGTTCTATATTTTCCCACATACGGTGGTACCACAAGAACATTTCTTAACTTCAGGTTTCCTCACAATATTTTCCTTCACCGTCACCTGTCGGCTACCAATTTAAATGAATAGGTTCGAACCTCCAGACATCAATTTGACATTCCACCGATCAAGCCACTCGATCACCACGACTGATATAATATAAATAGAGAATATTATGTGTGAATTAAAATAAAACCGTTGAAGTGAATAAAGCGCTACTTGACTAAGGCCGGCACAGAACCTCGCTCGATTAGTCACGGTGGCTGCGTGGTGCGGTGGGCTCACGGCCGCGCACCATATATGCAGGCAAACCGACAGGTACACGAAATTATTAATACCTAAAAAAATTTTTATAAGTATATACCTTAAATTTTACAGTTTTCGTATAAAATTTGTATCCGAGAAAACAAATAAAATTGTTGAATAATGTCGTCATAACTTGCAAATCTTTGTTAAGAAACAATAAAAAATATTAAAAAAAGCAATCAATTATTATGATACCATTTTTAAATAATGATAAATTCTATACATCATCACGCCATCTATCGGTTGGTGTGGAAAGAAAAAATATAATGATAAGTCTCTATAGTCTATATCATTGAAAAACGTTATAGCAATAATTTTTATATATAACCACCCATCGCGTTTCTTTTCATTTATCCGGAATTAGCAAAAAGTAGGAATCAATGAGGGAAAATTTATGTGCAATATATTTTTTATATTTTTATTCATTCTAACGCAAGGTGATTATATGATATGTATCTACTGATTATACGCAGAGTGCAACCCAAAAACGACGGCCACGATTTAGAAGACGTCGATCGTCGTCGCTTATCCCGAAAGGTTACATATTATAATAGAGTCACCGACGAGTTCATGTCTCATATCCCAAATTATCAGATACCTGTCCGCTTCATTCTGCATTAAAAAAAAAATTGCAAAGGGTCAATGGAATCTAAAAAAATAAGTAGCCTAAAACCATTTACAAAAAATTGCTCAGCGAATGGTCGTAATCCTATGCCGATACGGTCAGTAGCTTTAACGTAATTGAACCTCAAATAACTGTATTTTATTATATTTTTAGATAAACCTATTACACCTCAAATATGGAGATTGTAAATATATATAAATAAAAACTTCTTTGTGAATTTAAATTCCTGCCTTCATAAATATATTTATTTAAAGACCATATCTAATAATCCCATGAGTAAATATCTAAAAACAATGATGATACACGACGAATCGGTTACGCGTGAGTTGTTTTGTTCAAAATTTTCTTCCCGTAAAAAGGCGTGTTCGATTCGCAATAAACAGTATTTAATATTCAAAGCATATACATTTAGATTTGCTCACGCGACCTTGAGTAGTTACGAGTTGTTACCGATGTATCTGTTAACAGTATAAACGTTCTTTGTTAATATTGCCATATTATTATTATGCGTTAACATAATAAATAATACAAGTGTTCAGTTCGAAAATAAATCAATACGTTTTATATGTTTTGTATTTGTTTTCGATTACAAAATTAAATTGGTTATCTGGTATGGAAATATGTTTAAATTTTAAAAGAAGATTTTTGGTGGTACCTATTGCTGATGCGTCTTTATTGTTGATAAAAATATATCGTTAGGATAACGTAAAATTCTGTAAATTTAGTATGGGGTTTTAAGTTTGACGAATTATGAGTTTCGAATTGATACAAAATCTTTCTAGAAAGTTTTAGTCGAGTAGCCACCGTTCTCTCATCACTTTGCTGTATTTTATTGTTTTTAACTTTACATTTATTTTTACCATGAATATATCGGCGATAAGACATATATTATTACTATAGATAGTTAGTTTCAACCCACTAAAATATTGACACTGGCCAATACTTTTATTATGGCTTTTGGACAAAAAGAACGATGATTATCTGACACTAAACTCATAATATGTTTAGTTAGATTCGTGGAAAACGAACGTATTGTCCCAGCGTGTTGCTCGACGTGTACTGGCTTAAGTAATATTTAATTCAACAGTTACTGGTAACTTGTTTGTTACAAGAAATGAGTAATATCCTTTTACCGGCTAACCGAACGGAATAACAATGTTGTTAATGCGAATGTTTATTGATTAATCAATTAAAATTGAACTTGACTATCCTATTGTATTCTTCAAACTATTTTAAGATAGTAATTTTGTCATGAAACGAAAAATTATTTTTATATTGAGGCCGGTTTTATTGGGTAGTTTTCTTATACGTTTTTCTATGTCATAGGGATGTATTATGTATTTGACGAAGAAAAAGCTAAAAATATCGACTTTTTCGTCATTGCAAATTCAAATGATAAAGCGAATAATGTAAACTAAAAAGATTTTGGTATTGCATATTCGAGACAACCTTTCATTAAATTGCTAAGATTAGGTTGTGACTAATACATAATCTGGATCGCCGTTTAAAAACAGATATTTAGCATTTCCTGTTACCACTTTGCATTAGAGAGATATTTAATTTGGAGCCCGTTATCATACTTTTAATGTGCCTTGTCTATATCCATTTCGTCTACTTTATTTTACTTTGTATTCTTTCAATTTTTCAATCTTTCGTAACATTCAATTCGTGTCGGGTCTTAGATAAAGTATGTATCTTACTCGGATCTTCAACTTATCATGATTAAGGTAATACATCGGGCCGCATTTGTATAGATTCAATTTGTGGGATAGATTGTTTTTATGCCATTGAGGCAAACGAACATGTGTGTCATCTGATAGTAAGTCATCAGTGCAGCCCGTGGACGCCTGCGACACAAGAAGAATCACAGATGCGTTGGCAGAGCTTGGAAAAAGTGTAGGCTTGTTACTTGAAGATGTTGTAAGTTATATTGGTCCAGAAACGCTACCGTTGAGAGTTCATTCCAAAGATAAAGAAAAACCGTACACGATTTCGAACCATCCAGATGAGCATGGATGGAATTTCAATTTGTGATTTGTTGTATTGAGGGCATTAGAAGCGCTACGATGATGATGATGATGTTTTTATTCACCAAAAACACCTTCAATATACTTCTAATCTCACTACCACTGAACTATGACCACCACGGAACAATTATTATCCATAACACAAGTAATATAGCTGCAATATTAAATAAGTCGCTCTACATTTAAAATGAGTAATACTAAAAATATGCCAACAATTCTAAGAAAGAATGGAACCCGGAACAGTCAGGGCGCCATTCGAGCCCGTTAACTACAACACCATAGATCGTCAATCAACATTTTGATTCTGAAACGTCATCTTTTAACAAACCAAATGGTACCGTGTATAAAATAATATAGAGTCGAAAATGAATTGTTGATTAGCATCAACAAAGTAGGGGCGTCGCCCGTTGGATTCAGGAAATGGGTGACACTTGGAAATTCCAAAATAGACGCAACTATGCCGCGAAATTGGGTGAAACGGTACCCGACAGCGGCCCGTTCACACCGCGATGCCACGCAGTGGGACGCTCTATGAATTTTTATAAATTAAACACTGTATTACTTTATACAGCTTTCTGTCACATAATAGCGTGGCATATATATAATAGGTAGCATATATTTTTCATGAAGAATCACTTAGCTATGCCAAGTTTCATAATTAACGGACAAAAGATATTGGAGATTATCGATCTCAGATATACCAACCTCCATAAATAACTAATTAATTGGATTAATATTTATATATCACTTGCGTAGCATGACTATTAGGTAACTACAAATAATATTTATAAAATTCCTATACACAAGAATATGAAAATCACCAGTTACATCATTCTAAGTCATTTTTTTAAATCATAACATTATAAGAAAAATAATTATTTCAAAATAATGTTGTTACTTTTTTTTACTTGCAACGGAGAAAAAAAGATATTATATTGATTTGATGATAGAAACACAATGCGTGTATTGACTCCATAACGATAATGGCATCCCCCTAGCGAGGGCGTGTTGTATTCGCTTGTAGGTTATTTAAAAAAAAAGGTGAGTTTTGGACAGATAAAAAACTTATGAGTTATATTCAGCGCTAAATGTTCTACGTATATTGACATCGCCATACAATAGCATTTCATGTATAATGTTACCCAACATTGTATAATATTCTACGCATACGTTATCGACATTCCAGCACGCATGGAACCAGTAGCCATCCGAGCGACGTGCGAATTGTACGAAAACAACTTCCAATACGTTAAATAAAACCTAACGTACCACTACCATTTAAACTCTATCAAAATTCGAGCCAATTAATAGCACAAACACAAAAACTCTAAAACATTCGAAGGGTTTAGCTACGGTAAGGGATGCATAAAACATTGTATAAAATTATGTTGGTACTACTCGTGCTAGCATAATTCTCGCTTAGATTAACTTAGTAGTCAGATTTAAGATACATGTATGTGTTTGTGACACATACATGCTTGGTACACGTGTATGTTTTACGAATTTATATGTGTATGAAATAATAGTTAGCTTAATTTTGCTTAGCTTAGTTAGACTTGGGATATTTGGTGACAGTCCAAGCCGAGGCGCGCCGTGGGACCTTGTGGTGGTTACCTATATAAAATCGGGTGAGTGCCTTAAGCGTTTCCCTTAGTAGTCCGGTGAAACTGTTAGAGGCCTTGCCAGGTCAACAGTGTAGTCAGTTCGAAAAAAAAACATAATTCTACGTAGAGTAAGCGTAATACGTACTAAGTTTTCAATCTTATTTTTTTATTATGTACGAATGTTTTTCGTAAAGAAAATAATAAACAATTATATTACTGTGTTGTGTAGACTTCAAATCATATAAAAAAGATAAATTTAAATCACAGCGATGACTATATTACAGATTAACTTGTACCCTCGAATTTCCTTTACATGGAAATAATTTTTATATTATACTGGATACCCTACCTATAAACGGTACGACCTTTGTGTAAGTAACGAACAGTAACGAAACAAGTACCGAACTTTGTGTAAGTTCTAACAATTAGTGTATAAAGTTCCAAACTAATCGGGTAACCGATACGCATACTATTAGAATGCACAAACATTACTCTACAAGTTTTGATGAGACTTTTAGCGGCAAATAGAGAACTATTCATAATACTACCACGCTACATACAGACTTTCCACAAAGAAGTAACAAAATTTGTTTTGCATTTCTTTTATTTCGTATATGCGCATATAACATATATATATGGTGTCTAATTTTTCAGTACATCACATTCATATTTCATCACGGTGTAAATTCTCAAACACAGGAAACTGCGGGGTTTAGCGGAAGGCGAAGGAATGTTTCGCGGCGAAAGAAACATAACAAAAATACCAGACAAGTTATAATTAAGTACTTAAAATGAACGAAAGAATTCTATTTCTTTGTTTTTGGCAACCAATCTCCGTTATATAGATTATTACTGCCACTGTCTAAAAGATAATCGTTAGTCTCTTCTAGAAATATCAAATGTGTTACAAAATGGTAGGCCTTTGGATTAAAACCTTCTAGGGCCTAGAGAGTTCTTGTGACACATCACAATTCTTGTTGTTCATGAATTTTATATCATATTTCTACAATAAAGAAACTACATCACTTGATTGAATGTTGATTAAATTTCATCAAAGTAACGCCTTCAAACAATCGAAAGCTATATTATGCATAATGCCACAGAGGCGTGCACAATTTAGAATCAAATACATAGCAAGTTTTCGAATTAAGAGTAGAAGCTACTACAGTACAGTTCATGATCCCATTAATAACATCCGAGAGAATTCCTGTTGCAAAACTATGATAGTGTCATCATGATAAGACAGTTTCTAAACTCCATAGATCCATTACCAATGAAATATATTTCAAATACCTTCCGAACTGGTGTTGTTTTTCAGGTTCCTTTAGCGTCGCGTCGCCAACGCAAAGCCTGGTTGACAGTCCCTTAATATTACAGATTAGACTCGGTAACAGTCACGATAAACTGAACTTGCATTTGAATCGCGTTAACGAAACTTGCTACTTGCTTGGTATAACTGGCTCCTTAACTGAATTCGCCATTTTGAAGTCACAATTTAGTCATGTCTGCCATCGTTTTGCTCTTGCAACATAGAGAGATAGAGGATTAGGGACTATAATGCGTCGACAGTCATCGTTGTCATGCTGGCCTGAATGACTCTCGGTAGCTAGATATACAATGGCTGATCCCGTAATGTGACCAATTAAAATAAGAGGAACTGTGAGGGGTACTGATTCCTATTACTCCGCAAATTTTTCGAAAGATTCGTACCCACAAACGTCGATAGCCGCCTTGATTAATATTCAAATTTACAAAGGAAAAGAAACTCGAAAATGTATATCAAAGTTCCGCGCGGGCATTGAAGATTAATTTCAACCATAATTAGTTTTAATAACTTAACAACTATGTGTCTATTGGCGATGGGGTTACGTAACGTGTTGGCGCCGCCGACGATTCTGTATTTTACGAGTTCCGTTTGTTCAGTGGTCGCTTTGTAAAGTTAAATATTACACCCTATGTTTGTACACTTCTAAAAGTGATAAAAACGATTGTCTTAATAGCTTCCATTATGTAGATGAAGCGTATATCCGCGAAATATCCATTTACAACGATGCAGCAAATGCATTCAGTGAAGAAAAACATCGTGGTGAAGCCATGACAAAATGGTAAAGCTTTTCCTAAAACTAATCAGGCTAGGTACCACATCACATTTAAAAACTATCGCCAAGCACCTACAGGTGCATTCCAGTAACTACACTTGAGAGACAGTCCTTCTTTTTCTAAGTTTAACATGTTGCCATCTTAGGCCACATGGAGATTTAACTTCAGTTGAGATTATAGTCAAACCTATAAAGTATTAACAAAATGAACATGCATTTTTGGTTCTGAAAAATATTGTGATAAAACTATAGAGTAGTTTTAATAGTCAGATTTTACGATTAGCTTTGCGGTGACATAGATATTATTTTTGCTTTTAACACGTTCCGTGCCACGTGTACTACCGGTGATACGCGTGACACTTGATCTTCAGGCCACGGACCAACATGTAGCACGGAATATGTTAAATTAAAAAGAAGCCCAATACATGTAAAATACTAACGATATTACGAAAAACCACATTGGATTAAGACAACCATCAGTAATCAAAACCAGTCACCAGTTCAAAATAGAATTCTCCAGAATCGGCTAGTTTATTAACATGCTTAGTTTATTTCGCAATCGTTCTTAGAATTATCATTTATAAGAACAGTACAGATTTAGCGAACTATTAAAAAAAAACAGATACACATACCTGCTTGTCTTAATCCAAACGAAAATTTATGAACAATCCTAAATATTGAAACTAGGTCACTTAAGAATCTATTATGATCAAATAACGCCAACGAAATGATGTTACAAGCAATCACTGATATATTGCACTAGACGCGCTATGCCATACTGAAGTAGTCACCGACTACTTACTAGGTACGCTTGCTTGCATCTTCTGCACTTTAAGTATTTGATTCCTTATAAAGCACCAAAGAGCTACTTTGCTAGAGAGCCATGTAGAACTGGTTGTATGCAATCATTAAAATCTATAGTTCCAACACAGAGCGTCTAGAAATCAATAAAAAGAAGCTCGATCTTTCGACTTTTCTACAAACTGTACCAAACTGAGCAGACACCTCCAATTTAAAATGATGAGATATTGTCTTTCGTGTACCGATTTTTATGAAAAATATCTCTATGATGCCCTAAATTACGCTCAAGTCACATGTTAAATCCCTTGTGAAAAATCGTGTAGTAATTTCGAAGATTAGCGTGTCCAAACAGACAAATGGTGGGCGCACATACGGAAAAAAGTTATAAAAAATAGGCTTATTGCATTCTACTACACTCTTTACATCCCTTGCATCATTTTTGATAAATATTTTCCATGTATAGACACAATAATAGTTCTACAATTTTATTATAGTATAGAAAATATAGAAGAATTATTTTGTATGTCCACTGGCCAATACACCAATATATGAACTATTAATTGAATACGTATCAATAATTTTAAGCATACATTTTTCTTTTACAATATAATATGTGTTTTAAATAAATTTATCTAAGTCTAGACTAATTTTTATCTCGTTAAGTACTTACTAGAATTTTCTTAAATTCTAAATGACATCATCCGCAACCCATAGTGCAATATTTTGGCATAGCCGTAAAAAATTTCAGTAGATTTAATTCAAGATAACTCGTCTAGTAAATCGAAGTCATTTATAATAAAATAACTTTCGTGAATATAAAACATTTCTCAAATAAAAGCCCATTTCAACCTGATAACCTTAAAATGACATATGAAGAAACAAAATATAAAACCTTTGAATTATTTATTAGACATCCCGCGGGATAACCCGACCATGGATACATAAAACATTCGATTGGCGGTCGCGTGCTTCGCATATCAGTTCAGTTATACAAGAACAGGTTACGTGGGCAGTTGATATAGCTCAGGTAGGTCGAGATAAATTCTGTTATATGGACCCCGTCGTTAGATATACCTGTCCTTTCAGATTGCCAAGAATTGCGAAGGGACAGTCGACAAAGTAACCTAATGGATTTGCAAAGTGTAATTTAGGCACGATTGAAAAATACCTGATATTTTATTTCATACTGACCGGTTGATGAGTACAGAAGTTGATGTGTACCTTTCAGTATATATTATAGTAAGACTAGCTTTTGCCCGTGGCTTCGCTCGCGTTAATGTACAGTATCTTTTTCTAGATGAAAGGTACTCCATATTATTGTTTGTGTTTGTCAACGTTTATGCTAAAATTCATAATGATCTGTTGAGTAGTTAAGACATAACGTCGTAACAAACAAACACATTTGCATTCAGAATATTAGTTAGTATGGATAGCATAAAAATTACACTTTTTATTATTTATAGCTCTTCTTAGCCTTTAACCACAAGCTCACGTGATACTAAATGACGATGTGGTCTAGCAAGTCAAATCTAGAGGTCGACAGCCTCCCAAATGCAGCTGCCTGATACAACTAAATGTATTTTACAGATCCCCGTATTCTGCGCTAAGTAACCCGTTTCAAAGTTTGTAAGTTATAAATTTCGAGTGACTGTTACTTGTCCAGTACATGGTAATTAAAGAAAGAAAGAAAGAAACACATTTATTTACCTCACACAATTCAATTATTACTACAATTAATTCATAGATATAATCTAAACAAATAAATATAAAAAGAACAAAAAAAAATAAAACTTACAAATAAAATTTTCGATTAAGTATATTGTGTGTGGCAAATGGGCCCTGAGTCAGCATATGTGCTGAAGGGGATTAATCCTCCAGCGCTGATTTTCACTCAGGACCCAGAGAGTTATGTGTGCGCTATACGATGACGTACATGTGTTGTGTGGTGTGATGTTTAGTGTAGTGGAATTTATGTCTGTTGGAATAAATAGGAAAAAAATAAATAAAAAAATCCGTTAAATGTAATAAATAAATAATATAATAATAAATAGACACATACATACAGATACTGATCTTATATAAATTAGTGCGAATAAATACACATATTCCTATGATATAAAAAGTTGTGGAATAATAAAAGAAAATAAATAAGTGAAAAATTAAATATCAGACTAAAGTTATTGTGTAGACAGAAGAAAAGCTTTAAATTTAGTGCTGAATGTTAATAAAGATAACGAATTTAGAATTGGTGGAGGTATGTTATTCCAGCATTTTGTTGCCTGATACCTGAAACTACCTCGAAAGGCAGTAGTTTTGTGTTTTGGTACTCTTAACTTATGTACAGTAGTACGATTCTCGACTACCCGCTGTTGGCCTAACCACTCAAGCTTATTGTACAAGTATGTAGGATGTTGTGACTTCACAATTCCGAAGAGTAGTTTGGCGAAATACAACTTATAGCGAGCCGCCATTTTTAGAATTACTGTTCACGAATTACTTCTCACGATATTAATTCAATTAAATAAACTTAATTTTGATAACATGACTCGATAGATAAAAATCCGAGGTTCAAATATGACCTTTACATGACTAATGCGTATAGACAGGCGTGAGCGTGGCCTAGCAGGAATTTAAATATATTTATATGAAGTATTTTCATCTATTATGATACCTATATTTAGGAACCAACAAGTATAGACTTTTCACGAATGCTGCTTTCTTTAAGGACATATCATAAAAAAAAAAGAAAAAGATGAACGAGATTCACATTTTTATATACCTATATTTGGATCAACAGATGAAAGAGAGTCACTATAGCGGCACGCTATGATGACTGTTTTGACGTTGTTCCACTTATCAAGTTTAGTATAAATTAATAACTACGTTTGAAAGCGCAAATTGTTGTTTTTGTTTTCAATAGTGTAACGTGCAGTTAGGCCTAACATTTATCAAATATTAAATATCGAACTTTAGAACACAAGATTAATTTAGTACACTGATTTATATATATAATACATATATCTATCTGTCTAATATGGTCCCCTCAATAACTCTTTTCAGGTTTTTACTAGTAAAAAAGACAACGCCTTTTGACAAAATACTTAATGGGTTATAATTATTAGTGTACTTACTAACAACATAACTCGTCATTTAGGTTTTTCGAAATTAGATATTACCTATGTATTTATATTCTATACATTTATAAATATGTGATCGCTGGCCAATACAACTACCAACTCATTGTAAAACGAAGCAGCTTCTGACTATATTTTTTTTGTAAAAAAATACGACATCTCACGTCACTATTATATTGTATTCACTATTGTACATATATCAAAACAGACATCATATCGTGCCCCTATTTATAAGTCAACAAGAAGGAGAGCTAGAAATGATACCTTAATAAATATTTTAACATTTTAATGATAATTATAACATTTTAAAGTGCATTGATTAAAGTGATTTAAAAACGTTTAATTAAAAAATCTAAGATGAAAAAGAAGCGACGGAAAATTGCAATCATGATATTACAAAACTGTATATTATTATGTATTCAAGCTGATAAGAGATGTTAACATTTTTATCTTAATTATGTTTATTTAATGATAATATTATAAAAATTACTTAACACCTTCGAATTTATACTAAACATAATTCGTACCAACGACTCCACATTCGTTAAAATGTCAATTTATGAGAATGAATACAAAATAATACGCGCTCAAAAAGCAATCACAACACAAAACAAATAGGGTTCATTAATGCAACGATAGATCATACAACTGAATTTCCATATCCACAAATCGAAAACAGATAGTAATTAGTCCCGTCCGAAATAAATTCAAGACATACAAAACATATATTAAAAATATCCTTCTTCGTACGGTTCCAAGGCTTTAATGAATTCTGTATCTCAAGAATAATTCTAATACCTTATCAGTATTATAAACGAAAAAGTTTGTGTCTATGATTGTTGGATGTTTGTTACTCTTTCACTCAAAAACTACTCAATAGATTTTAATATAGTTTATACTTCAGAATAAGGAACACATTTTTATGATTTATTATATTGTTTAAATGGGCCAACATATAACAGTAAGACTTAAGTAAATTAAAAACAGCTATGTCGCTTTGCGTTACACAAGCCATTAGATTTACACGAATGTCGTCTTTTATGAACATATAAAAGCAGACGAAGTCACGGGAGGTGTTATAGAGGGCAAACGAACAGCTGGGTCACCTGATGGTAAGTGATCACCGCCGTCCATAGACACTAGCAACACCAGGGGAGTCGCAAGTGCGTTGCCGGCCTTTTAAATATGTGGGCCTCCGGCGCTCTCATTGACCGAACGAAACGCAACAGTGCAAGCACTGTTACTTCACGTCGGTTTTCTGTGAGAGGGTGGTACTACCCTGAGCGAGCCGACCCATTCATGCTGAAACCTGTAATAGCTTCAGCGTAGCTCTACCACCAACTTTAATTCGTTTTGTTTGTCAGGCATTTTGACAATGAATCAAGCTTTTTTTTTCGTACTGAAATATCCTGTTGACACTTTGGCCTCTACAGATTCACCGGACTACTTTCACAATTAATCAAGCCTGAATTCAAAGCTGATACATAATTTTGGTGCCAATTTAAGAAGTTGTTATAATTCGTAGCTTAAAAAAAATGTGTTATACCAAAGCGCTTGGCATCCAACAAGCATCTTACTGTCGATTGTTGATTTAAATTTAGAACACATCCCTAGCTGGTTTTTAAAAACGAAAGTAGTTATGTGATGTCTCACTGTCAGATATATTTCAATTGCATCCAAAAATCTCAAGCGGTGGACAGAAGGGGCACTAATATTTAATATTAATAAAACGTAGAGCCGAGACTTCCCTCGTCCCCATATAATACTAGATCACAAATTATTGTTACCCCAAACAAGCAGAAAATGTTGTCAATTGAAAAAGTATATCCCGATTGTATGTTAGCAAAATGACGAGCAATTTGACTAAAATTCGCACTTTTTCATGCCAATCAAATCCAAGCAAAATCCAATATATAATTATATTTTACTTTATTAGATTTGTGTTTCTTGTTCAAAATATTGCGAATAAGAATACAACAAAAGAATACAAAATAACTAAAAACAAACAGTTTGCAATAACAAAACAAAAAGAGAATTTTTACACAATTGCCACCCAAAAAAAAAACTACTATTTAATAATAAAACAAACACACATTTCCCATAATGTTTGTAACACTTAACAAGAAACTAGTGTATTAATTATCTAATATTATTTACGGAATTACAACTCTCATGTAATTTATATACTCACCATATTTCTAAAATCTTACCCTAATATCTTCAGTACCTATTGCCTAAAGTATAACAACGATAATAAAAAATAAAGCAATAATTAAATTACCAATATGCGTATTCTCAAGGTACACATTAGATGCGTAAGTGAAACCTGATTAATATTTATAGAAATATCAGTGAAGACAATGAATTCATACAAAATATTATGATAAGCAATAATATCTATATTCACCTAGACACTATTGAAAATATATGCGTAGTATATCTATGATTATGTTTACCTATGTAGATATATTATGTATATTCCAACATATCTAATATTTACAAACATTTTTGGACTTTTCTATTCCTCTTACTATAATTATTGCCATATCTACATCCTTGTCAAAGTATTAAAGACAATTAGAAGTAAAAAGGCGTTACCATTTCAGGTATCTCCTAGAAAAATCCAGGAAGTTTTTGAAAATTTCAAGTTAGCAGTATAATTGTTTAGAAGCCAAACAGTTCAACTAATGTCTCTCAAATTTAGATAAAATTATAAAGATTTTCATTGCAACTAAAAATGCTTGTTGGATTTGCATGAATTCCATAATAATAAAATAATATGTAGACAAACTAAAATAATGTATCTCCTACGTTTATATAATTATTTCTTTAATGCAGAATATATTCCTCATTTCATAATTGTCACGAAACAATTATACAGAAGCACTTTACACAAAGACAGAACAAAAATATATCCGTGAAATTACTATTTTTGACGAAATTATTTATAATTTAATAAATCTAATATTAACTTGTACATCATTTAAATACACGTAACTCAAAATGTACATCGTCGTCTTTGAGTTCAAGGTGGCAAAGTCAAAATATTTTTGGATATAATATCTTGTACTTTATTAACAAAGAATTATCTTCACTTATCACTATATAGTTTTTCATCGTGTTAAGTTACTTTTTTTTTAGATATTAGTAATTAATACAGACCCGTGCCTATCAGCTTTTTAAAAACTAAAAGAAATTAACCGAGGCATTTTACAAATTTAGCATCGCAAAGCTTGTGGATGTTTCTCGATGTCCACAGAGTTGGATTTTTAGGCAATTCTTTTGAATAAAAACATCTGTAAAGTGTGAAATGTAACACTCAATCGGTTAAATTATTTTATATTGACTCTATAACTGCAAGTTCGCTGATGTAATAAAAGTTAAATAGCGTTATAATTTAAATGTTTTCAGTAACGACATCTTCTCAATTCAAATTAGCATTATGTTTATATAAATTAATTATTGTATAACTATAATTAGAATTCAAGTGTTCCTTGAATAATTTAAGCTGAAACTAAGCCGTCAAGACGAAACAGTTTACTTGCCCTAACCCGAATTTATGCACGCATTGAAAAAGACTTCCCAACTATTCGCGATACTTCCCAAATGGGCACAACCACTTGATTTAATATTGAACTATGTATTTTAATAAACAAAAACTGACATACTTAATCAGATGACAGTTAATAACATTATATTCGTATTTTCGTAGCACAACACACGCGACGATCGGGCTAGTTCGTTCAGAGCGACGTACTCTCACGTCGAACGTCGTTTGCGTACTGAAGCTAAATGCGTCCTTCTACTTTCACTGTGTGATGATAATAATATAACTCGACCATTTGCAACACCTCTTGTTTTGTTATTAAATGTATAGACGCTTAATTCTTGTGATTGTGGTCAGGTTGCAATTGTCAAGTTGAGGTCCTGTGCAGGCAGGCGCAAGCGCGCCTTATGCTGATCTTGCATAAGCGTCATAAATAAGATGCTTTTGTTTAGAATTTTCCTACTGTAAATAGATTATTATCAGAATGAATGAGTTTACCTTGTCCTTAATTTTTATTATCGGCCATATTTATGATGGGGCTTTGTTATTATATTTCGTTTCCCACAACAAGTTGTTTTACTTGTGGCCTTTAAACTTATTATGTCATTATTAAATCGTTCTAGGTGGCCATTGTTTTGTTTTGAATTCTAAATGTTATATCATACTTTAGTGCGACAATAGATGTAGATGAAATATTAATGTTTTTGGTAAGTATTCAATGCATTTACAGACTATTTGACCCCACGAAATAGATAGAATTATATTATATAGAGTACTGTTATAAAGTGAAAATATTATATATATTACTTTAACTGATAACCTAAAAAACACATAATTGTTTTAAACACAAACAACAATGCCAGGCGGTTTAGAATCTGTTTATTTTTTAAATATTTTACAAGCAAACAAAACAATAAAACAGCTAGACTTACAGTAGTGTACTGTACTTCGATGGACTGTAAATTTAAGCGCCATGTCAAACTGGTTTCCCTGTCAAAGGGCTATTATGGGGTGTGAACGATGGTGATATCTGGAAATGACTCCTCCTGTGCATCCACTAAAAACGATTGTAACGTGTAATTTATTTTAAATATACATCTATAATTTTTTTTAAATATAAACCCGTTCGAGATTCTTGCCAGTGCTTCTCGATGACTGTGTTGTGGTAACTTTGACGTTCATAAGCGCCTTCTTGAAGCCTAAATTGAATAAAGTATTTTTAGATTATGATTTTGAAAGCAGACAGTTAAGCTTATATAGATTCCGTATAAAACGTGCATACTGCATACGGAACAACCAGTTTCACTAACATAGTTCATAGATAACCCCTTATCTGTTCTGGGTATATAGCCAACACGCCTTCAATCCCCCATACCCCGCACTGCGCCGCACAACACATCATACAAGCCATTATTGCTTTCTCGCTTAGAGTACTTTGTTACATTATATATAACCTTATCTTCTATAATAGGTAGGTTATAACTATAAATACATTATTTCAAATCTACTTGGTAATTTTAAAGATTAGTTTGGTCATATTCCAAACATACAATCTCTTCTGCTTCATAATATTGGTATAGACATATGCATGATTTGTAATAAAACACGTAAAAATCATATATTTTATACTACATAAGGTTTAATGTTTGACCACAACCCCATCTGATGTTAAAAAACAATGTGGTCTTAGATGGTATCCATGTTTGGGATCCATACGAAGTTCGGAAGTTGACGATATAGTGGTACTATACAGTGGCGAATTTGCAGTCTTGGCCGCCCTAAGCCCCAGGACTCTTCTTGTTATCATCAGTGAATTTTGTCACGATTGGCCGCTCCTAATGTCTGGCCTCCTGGGCCTTAGGGCAATTCCGCCACTGGTACTACATAATAATCCCTAGGAGGGTTGATGTCAAGCTGGCGGCCGGTCGTAAAAATTAAGCCAAACCATACATCACAATAATACAAAAATGTTGTTCCGTCCGTACTTAGGCGACTAGTTCTCAAGTACAGCTATTGAAACATACCATGGTGCTTGGTAACAAATTTTCAACTTGACTGTGGTGGCTAGCCGACGACCTAAGTGAAAGCCTATGCTAAATTGTCGACGTTTTTGTCGATGTTTTTTTTTACCGATCAATCGATGTGGTGTGTCCGAAGTCGCTATGAACTGAGGCATCATCGTATGGCTTGAAAATATTAAAACAATACCTGTAGACGTAGTTACTAAGGAATAATAAATCATATATTCAAACGGACGGAGCCGCATATAAGAACTAGCTGTTACATAAATCGCGACAATGTTTTTGCATATGCCAATATGGCGCTATTTATATTTTTGCTTTAGTCTCCAGATGTAAACAGATCGTATGACCTTGTATTTGGCATTGTCTTTTATTTGTTCAAGTGTTTACTGCATACACAATTATGTATAACTGGAACAGTACATTTTTTTCGAAACTTTACAATGTTACATCGTGCTAGTTCCATTCGCAGGTGTTATGCAGATCTATGACAATCTTTGTTTATTCTGTTATATTTTGAAAAATCAAAACCAACAGCAACTGTGTTATATTTTTCTACGTCATTTTTTAAATATTTAATTTACCTTAAAATATAAAATATTTGTACTCAATAAATAAATAATAAAAAAGTATAATATAATATTTCAATAAATACAATACAGTACGGAAGGAAGAGTACTCCAAAAATTGGCATATTAATTAAGTTCAAGGCTTTGAAAATCATTGTTTCTTATATACCATACGTGGATAAAATGTCACGAGCAGGAATTGAAGAATTTACACTAGCGATTACCTCGTGGTCGTATGCTATTATAAATGGAGTTACTTTTCTCAAAATATATGAGGCGTAAAAAACTTTTAACTTTATAATTTATTAAAACAGAAAACAATTTCTTAGGTATGCAAAAGAAAATTACGAAAGAATTGGAATTTACAAAAAAAAAATTACATAACAACTAGATTAATTTACTTAACTAGATATTCACTTTTACTTATAGGTAATAATTAAATGTTTGAACATTCTCAGAGTGGAATAGATAATGTATTTTTCACTTTGGTTTACTACGAGTATATTGCTCGTCAATCATTTTAGCCGCTCTGAATATAGCCAATGTTCGCATTCGCTCGTAATATACTAGTAAATGTAATGGTTTAATACACAACAAAGATAAACTATTATTATAGCAATCTAAATGCATTTAAATTGTCTCGATGTTATTATACCTATAATGCAAATAGGTAATAAGTTTGCGTTGTAGTATAGTTGCGCTTAACTATACTCAGAGCGGTCAAAAAGCTTTGCGAGGACTGTACATAGTACTCCATTCGCTCTAGTATCCAGAAACAATTGAATTGCTTCTTATTTATTCGGGAGAATCTCCAAAAAGTCTTAGTTAATTTTGAAGAAACTTTCATTTTTTTTAATTATACTTTATAGGTTTGGTTTGACCACAATCTAATCTGACGTTAAATGATGATATGGTCTAAGGTGGTAGCCACGCTTAACCTAGAGGTAGGCTGGCTCTCAAGTGCACCTGCCGGAACACACCAGCAGATACTTGGCGACAGATTTTGAACTTGAGCCAGACGGACTTAGAAAAAGCCCTACCACCATGCTATAGTTTCATCACAATGTTTTCCTTCACCGAAAGCTCTGACTCAGTTGCTTGGATTCGAACCTACGTCCTTCGACGCTGTGTTCGAACACACTACCAAGTGAGCCATCATCGCTTGGCACACTAACAAGTTTTCAGAGTACTGTTTATGGTACATATTATTGAGTTTCCCTTCGGAGGTAAGCAGTAATGACAAAATTAATTTAGAGTCGTTCAAATTCTCGTAAGCGAATTAAACCATATAAATAATAAAACCAATTAACGAGATAAAAGTCTCGGGTATCAACTAGCATAGAATAAGCATACATTTTCTTACAAACGGTTTATTCAACTGTATTATATATACGATTAAATGCAATCGTATCGTACGGACTAATTGTCTCGCGTGAAATAAAAAAAAGGTGAACGATCTGAAAGCGTAAAAATAAAGTTAAGGACGACATATTGTTAATTGGTTCTACTCTGTGGCTACCATTTATTGCCTCCAATTTACTTTGATCAGTTAATTGTGTGCGGGGACCCGGACAGGTTTATATCTTCGTAAATCAACAATAAAGATAGATAGGTATAATATTGTTAGTCACGTAAAAGTACAACAATTTAATGTTTGACATTATATAGGCTTTTCATTCAGTACAGACTTTTCTAGTGTCGGGAAAGTCGGTATATCATTTGATTTATGTTCTTTGTTAAACACCACAAATTTGTACAAGTTCTAATCTATTGACATGTAATGGGAAAGTTAACTAGCACTACTGTGTTGATACAGAACCAAATATTGATAAAGGTAAAGCAAATATTTCTTTTGTTACACACTGCTTAACTTTTACTTGAAGTTATCGGAACATAACAATAAGAGCTGGAGTATACATTTCAAGTTGGCCGGTGTAAAATAATCAGATGATATATTAAAATGCATTCATGTGCTTTATGTATGGTGATTCGCCTTGACTTTGAACGTGTCAACATGGACACGATAATATTTGATCCATTTCTTGACACTTTTAGCTCTAAGAGTTCAGAAAGTCAAAAAAGCTTCGTAAGTCTCGTCACACAAAATACTTTTTCTTTATTTATGTGATAGCTGTTAAGATCAAGTACGTAGGTACTGGCGTATAAGCCATGTGAATGGTACGGGGCCCCCGAGCTACAGAAGCCCTGACTTATATAAAAACTCAACAATATACTCTAAATAAATAAATAATTAACACATGAAGAGACTCAACGTAACTAACATATTAGTTAATATAATGATTTAATACGGATTAAGAGCATTCTGGTAAAATGCTTTCGCAAACAATCCATTACCGTTTGCCTCTTTGAAATATATAATTCCGTATCACATTATCTCAGAACGATTAACCAGCGTTAGCAATCTAAATGCCCGATAAATATTTTCCTTACTCCATTAAATTGACTTTTCTTTTCTTTCTATAATTTAAACCGTCGATATGATATGAGACCCATATCAAAGTTTACTTTGTAGCTTAAAAGACCTAAGAGCAAACGCAATCATGCAGATGTCTACGTTGTTTTGTTAATTGTATGAAAAATGTTAACGAATCTCAAAACATAATTTCTTAATTCTACACCTAAATCTATAAATAAAGCAAATGATACTTATGAAATAGATTCTCCAGGTTTAACTTTAACAATTTCAGGATAATTTGGATCTCCATTACCTCTGACTACATAGACAGTTCTAAGGTTATCATCATCACTGATCTTTTGAACATAAAAATTATGTTCATAATCAAAAATATAATCGTTTACATTTATATTTGTTTTATATGTATTTATATTTTTGTTTTTATCTGTGTATCGTTTAGATTTATCGCCGTCAGGGAATATAATAGTTTTACCCCTTCTTTTATAAACATGATTTTCATAATCATTATAAATGTTCTGATAGCTTGAACCAACAGTGTTAAATGCTTCATCTGGAAATTTAAGTTTTCTACTATCTCTAATGTTACTATCTTGTTTATAAAAGTCATTATTATCTGGAAAAGACAATGTAGTATCTCTATATTCGTCATCAATATCGGCATCTAAGAAATTATTACTTGGACTGTTAAGAATACGCTTCTCAAAATTATTGTCACTTTCGAACCTAAATTTATCATGTTTGTAAGTGGAACTATAAGTTTGTTGATTGTTTAAAGCATTCGGTTCATAAAGACCATAACCTTGGTCTTGCAGACGAAATCTATCTTTATTCTGTTGGTCTGGTTGGTAAAGTCCATAGCCGTTATTTGATTGAGCATTGTGATAAATATTTTGATGTAAATTTGGATGATACAAGCCATAGCTTTCAGATAATTGGTTGTAAAATTGATTCAAATTTTGTTGACCTTGTGGTGCGTTAAAAAATCTAAAGAAACCGCCATTGTGGTTATTCAAATAATGCACCAATTGTTCGGGGTCTGTTGGACACTGAGGATAAGCGTAGCGGCAAGTACCAGGATTGCGTTTAGAGGTCATCCCGAGAAAAACTGCACGCCCGAAGATGAAGAGTGGTGATGTGCTAATTCCACTATATGCTGATAGGAGGCTGGAAATATTAACCATAGATGAATATTACAAAAATATATCGCCACTGTGTAACTATATACGTATGTATGTATGGTAATAAAATATGACATTGTATATATAAAATGAAATGTGGTGAATTAAGAGGAAGGCGGGATGTATACTCGGGACTCTGCTCTTGAGGCCCTTCTAAATCCACCGAGTCCCTTCGAAACTTGAAAGCCTTCCAGGGCCATACCATTTATATTTAAAAGTTTGAAGCCACGCAAATAGGTATGCAAAGTATAAAAACAACTTTTACTAGAAACTGGTGAATAATCAGTTTGTAAAAAATAAAATTGTATAAAACCGGATATTTTAGGTATAAATACTCACGTGAAAAGTGGTTGTAAGCTAGCAATAGGTTGAACAAGTGAAGCAGAGGTCAGATTACCGCCACCAGCTGCCTCACAAAGAAGTCGAGGAACACACTGTTGGTCATCGTAAAGTGCAATCGAAGTAAGAGCGCTGGCGATAGCTCTGAGAGCTTCTGATGCTACTGATGGTTTTTGAAAACTGGATGGTCCTGTAACGAGTATAACAGCTTTTAATATGCGACTTCATGCGATTGTTATTTAACTTCTCGTTTGTCTGTCGGAGACGTAAAATTCCATGATAAATGCCTAGTGTTTGATGTGAGGTGACGAAGTAGACCATTCTAGTTTAAAAAGAATAATAATTAGGAGCAGTTGCCAAAATTGCTTAGAGACGATGTACAAAGCTAGATTTATCTGATCAATCTTTAGTATACAGTAAAAAGAAGAAAGTAAAATAATCTAATTTGTTGGCACAATTCAATATACATTCTTCAATAAAATTTACACTATATTCGTAATTTTTTCCATCAACACATTCATTAGAAATACATTATGAAGCAACTTACTATAATAAGGTTGATGGTCTCCGAGGAAAGTTGGATTGACATAAGGGTGTGCTCCAAACGAACTCGGTCTTTGATGAACCAAATCACCGGAACCTAACAAATGTTGATTTTGATTTTTAGGCTTCCTTGGACGTCGTCTACGTTTTTTCTTATTCTGGTCATGGAATTCTGGGATATCGTATTCAGAGTTCTGTTCAGTGTTTTCAAAAATTAAAGGTCTCTCTTGATCGAACACGTCGCGTTGTCGAGGTTTATCAATATAATCCAAGTGGACTTCTTTTCCGAATTTTGTTGGGTCTTCATTTTGAATTAAATGTGCTAATTCAGTTCCCAAGACATTCCTGTAAAATACATATGACAATAATTAGGAACGGAAGATAAATAGTTATTACAAAACCTATTGAACCCGATATAGCTTGACCAGAATAACTAATTACTATGTTAATTAGTATAGTATAATAAGCATTATCATCGCTATCTAGTTCTGTTCATGTATCGGTAACATTGCCAAGGCTTTCAAAGGGAATTTAAATTTAACCCACAATATAAATTCCTTGGTTGTAATTAAAACGGATACTATGATTTTTGTCATGTCAAACTGAACTTCAAATTAAAAAAAAAACTTATAATATGACATACCTAATTAACATTTTTTACAATATAAAGCGCGACTCTCGACCTCAATCACATCTTATGAAAAGTTAAAACTTATTCAATCTTCTTTTGAAGACCGTTATATTACAAACTTTAGGAAAAACAGACGCAGCCAGTATGTTCATTCTTTTCCGGTTCGCATAATAAATAGCGATGCAGTATATGACGCATATAGGCTTCAATTGTCCTTTCTTTACTTGCAGTTAGGAGTTCACAATGTAATATATTATATGTAGAATTTTTTACATTACAATCCATAACTAATAAAATAATCTTAGTCTGTAGAGCAACACATAATTTATTTCCTTTGTGAACAATAATAAAGGGAAGTTAAATTTAAATAGTTTTAAATAAAGTTAACAGTTTGAACTTATCACTTACGACAACAATTCTGCCGGATTGTAAGACACCTGAAGATCCTCAGCTACGTAGCATTTTAGGAAACCATATATAAGTATCAAAATTGAAACTGAACTCAGGAATTGCATATTGACGTAAAAGATTACCTGAAATATTGAGAACGTTAATGGTATTATTAATACCTGGGTTAACACTTTTTTTTCAATATTGGTATTAGTTTTAATTTAATTTTAAATTAATTTTAGTATTTGAATAATGTCACATAGCGCGATCTCCCAAAATTTTAAGATAGCAGTACAATTTATCACGCATTGGCAACAATGCAATTATCACAAAAATTTACGAGATGGCGCTATATGTCTTTAAATAATTAATTATATGTATATTTTCTTTGTAAAATAGGGTTTTTTCAGGGAAACCACGTATATACATAATCTTAAAATCCAAAACCGTATTTAAATACAGAATTTGATCCAAATAGTTAGAGCCGTTTCTGAAATACACGAACTAAATTTATACATATAATAATTGCTCGTGAAACAAAGATAAATTATAGTAACTGAAACGTTAAGAATTAACATAAGTGGTACCCTGAATTTTACGCTTGGGGACCACAGTGAATAGGAATGATAATCCTGTGCAAGTAAACTCGAAAGTTTTAAATATACAGCACCTCAACGAATCAACATTGACGTATTTCAACGTTTATGAGGCATCATAAATTACTCTACATTATATGGAGAGCAGAACGTTTCTCGACATGAATGAAATTAGTATGGGAGAGTATAATGTCATCTTGTGAGCCTCTGATTAGAGTGGTGCTACTCCTAAGATGTGAATCACTAGTATTATAAGTTGACATTGAGGAAAAACATCGTAAGAAAACCCACTCTCTAATTATTTATTTAGTAAGAGCAAAGCGATCGTAGACTTTACTAAATATCCGTTCTAATTCCACTTTTATGTACTTAATGTTATAACCTTCTTACGACTAAATCTTTAGAGTTAATCTTAATTTTGCACAGATGCAGATACAGTCGGAGTCAAAGTTTATAACCGCTCTCAATGTAATTGCAATGAACACAAGTGTAGGTATAAATACATAAAATATCATTATATGTATAACATCGAGACAAATAAATACCACTTATAGAGTCCTATAACAACATTTTAACTTAACTATGTATTAAACTTTGACGTATGTTACACGCAAGCCCGGCACTTACGGCTATATTCAGAGCAGCCAAAATGTTTAATAGATCTGTATGTACATTGTGAAACTCATATATTTGTATATATGTATACAATTTGAATTATATTATATTTTTAGTAAATTTGGCGGCCATTTTATTTTATTTACCGTGCTCGCGTCTACATATCTTAACAATCAAAGCAACTTATAAGAATACTGCGTCGAGTTCAACTACTATTTTACAAGTATTTTAATAGTTAAATATTAAAAACTGCTTACAGATACATTAGATAGAGTTTTAGCGTTAATTAGAAAAATAATTATCAACTCATTGTTTACAATTCAACATTATAATTAACAGTAATTTTGAAGATAGAAGAGGTCTTTCTAATAAGATATTAGACCAGAAATGTATTTCCTTCATAGTTCCATAATACATTTTTTTACGAAACGGACAAGCGGTTACTTTTTGGATAGTTTGAAGAGCTATATTTACTATATTGACAATAAGGACATATTATATCTATATAATAACATTTTTGAGAGGTATTGTTATATTTGGCTTGAAATTTTTATTAATTTCTTATATATTGTAGGTGCGCACTAAGGTGTTGTATAGTGGGTTAAAGTTCCAGATATGTTATTGATGCTAAATCCTATCCGGCACACTGTTAGTATTTACAATTTAATATAAACGTTACATGTTACAGTCAATGACGTGCGTGTCGTATATACAAACATTTTTTAATTGTGCATTTCTGTAATTTTATCTCTTCTCACAATTTTAAATTCCTTTAATACAATTTAAAAAAGACGCATGCGGATCTGCGGGCAACATCTAGTTTTTTATAAAATAAAATTGGTTTTCTACTTGTCTGTACAACAATAAATTAGTGATATGATTTTAATTAATTAGATATATCCAGCGCACTATTTATGTATTTTCATTTTAGTTACATTTCTACGTTTAGCTCGTATTTTTTTATGTTTTTGCACTATCTACTATAATTATTTTGTTCAATATCATTGGTTACCTGAAAGAAAACGCCTTGTGACATTAATCTCGCCAATTTATAAACTATAAAGTGCGATAAACTTTTCATTCATAGATTCAAGTTTTAATATTACCTTATAAGGTCACATAACAAATAACCGATTGTGACTTTTTTATTATTCTATCATAGCAGCAAAAACCAAAGGGATTGAACTATATAGAGCACTATTAATTAAATTAATCCACAACATAAAACGTTTCATTTGAATATATTAATTCGAGACAAAATATTATATTTTTACTAGTTTCTCACTAGTTACACTACCTACTAGTTACTAGTTGTTTTTTTACTAGTTAGACTGACATTTACGACAACTTATTACCAAATTCATTGTATTCTTCCTGATTGACTTTTTTTTTTATTTTAATATTTTATTGCGACGTAGGTAAAATTAATTTAAGCCGTGAAAAGATGACAATTGGCAACTGTACCGATACTACTATCATGATTTTGTATTATATCTATGATTATGTACAATTATTTAATATATTTGTTTACAACTGTGAATAAAATATACATGAAGTTATGTGACAAATATTGCACAAGGATCTTAATATGTATAATTAAAAGTATGTATTAGTTTTGCTCATTGGTGCTTTTTCCCCATACTTCTATCGCCTTTGGAACAAAAAGTGAAAAGAAATTAATAATTACTACGATCATTTAACGTTACACTAAAGTTGAAAGTTGATAATGTAATTATTTGTTTAACATAGAACAACGACACAAGCTTATTATCGCTTGACGAGTAAGGTAAGGTTAGAGGTCGGAAGGCTGAGAGCTAACAATGCTAATTAGCTCTGTCATAGTATTTTTTACTTATTCCCACGCATTTGTTTTCTCTTTCTTTTTTGACAATCCTCTTTTGTTAATTCGCTGATTCGATTCTCCCTTATATATATGTATATATCAACAGTTTAGTTACCACAGGACTGTATATCTGGTCGTTTTTTTTATATTCTATTACCATTTTATGTCGCCTATGAATTTTATATCTCAATATAAATAGATGAAATGTTAACTCTATGTATTTCGTATAAAACATTTACTTATATTAATGCGTTGATGGGGACTCTATATCTAAATATATAAATAATATAAAAAATATTTTTCTATATGATTTGAAACAAAGTCATCAACACAGTATGGGAGCTTCCATTAATTACGTAAGGCGTTGCTGAGGATTTTTAACCCCTTCCTCCTCTGGTGAGATGTCCAGAGATTTGTTTTGACTCCCTCCCGGCAACCTTAATCTCATGTGAGATCTTGCAAAATTTGTAATTTGAGTATAAAGCATTGATAAATTAAAAAAAAAAACAATTTGTTTTATTATTATTATTAAGACTAGTAGATACTAACATCTGAGATTTTTAAGATCTTAATCTAAAATCACACTGAAAATATTAAATAATACTGAAATGAGAACTATTTAAATTAATAGTAAGAGAGAATACATTCTAATTCAGTTCAAGGACAAGAAAACTTCTGCACGGTGTCGGGAGTGGTACCTATTGGTACCAACAAAGACATGTGATTTTTAGTAAAGTAATCTGCTCCTTCAGCTTATATCACCTAACAATCGAAAGGTTATTGTGACGCTTTGCGACGTTTAGTAATACTACTAGAAATGTTACTATAAATTTAAATTACGCACCATAATTTCCAACCAATAAAGAATCAAGAACCCTATTTTCATATATCACAATATTATAAATATTTGCACTTTAAATTAATTAGATTTTGTTGCATTTTTACACTATTTTTACCTGAAAAGAAATACGTGATATTTCCGAAACCCCTCTGTCCCCCAAGTGAAATTTAGTGAGATTTTTGTCTTGACCCTTCCCCCGATCCCCTCACGTAATTAATGGACGCATTCTATCACGTCGTGCTAACTTTGAAGCATTGAAGTATCGTACTGTAATTTAAATGTTAAAGATAAAAGAAAATGATTGCGGTGCCTGTCATTACTCTTATAGCAAAAAAATAAATCGCACTTTAAATTATTTTTTGTAGGCGTTTAAAATAGGAAATAGTAATAGAATTTATAAAGTTGTAGTAAACAACAGGAATGATAGAAAGTTGTTACTTCCGAATATACCACTATTATATACCAAGTTTTCTTAACTTACATATAAAATTAAAGTGTATGTTTTTCACCGGGTTAATCTCCGAAACAGTTGAATCAAGTTTAAAAGATAGAATACAAATTTCAACGCATCTTCTGGCATGCATATCATTGCGTTTTTCCATAGGTGTTGTTAAGAAGTAATAATAATAAAATGAGGAAATTTTAAATCGGTAAAATTTAGTAGTAAGGAAAAGATTAACAAATAAAATAAATTAAAAATATACCCCAATGAATCCCGATTAAAAACGTAATTGCCATAAATGAATAGAAGTTTAATCAAAAATACAACCGACTTAAAAAATCTACTTTTAAAAAACGCACCAAAACGTTCTTGTCTATAGTTAGGTACCTGCTTTATCCTAGATTGTTATAAACCTACCTACATTTCCTATTCGGTTTAGAAGAATTCCTTAGTGTATTTTCGAAATCCAAGGTCTAGTGGTAAATAAACTAAAATCCCTTGCAATAAAAAAAAAAAATTCCAAATGGGTTTATATGTGACGAAATTCTGAGGTAATAAATATTGAAAAAAATATACAACCGAATTGAGAACCGTTTCCTTTTTAAAGTCTGTTAAAAAGCATTTTGAAGAGAACATAGTCACGGGCACAAGCTAGTTTACAATAAAATGATAACTGCGATAACAAAATATTGATATAGTACTTACAGATAAATAAAATGGAGGACCTCGTGAAGATGTGCGAAACCACAAACCTTTCAACAAGAAATAAAAGAGAAATTGTATGTTCGTGTTGGCGGAGGAAACCCCGCTGATGTCAGCGTGATATCTCTACGTATATGGTTTTATTGTCTACCAGATACACATTTTAGGAATATCCTGTTATATTTTACGTTTACGGATAACTTAGGCAACACATATTACTATTTCCATAGGTACCTACAATCTTCTTTGTATTCTACACTAGTTCTTTCCCGCGACTTCATCTGCTTTTTATAAAATATCATACTGATAAGTTGAGTAATTAAGGCGTGAAAACGAAACAAACAAATATATACACAAACTTACATTCGCGTTTATAACATTGGTTAAGAATAGGCTAGGATTCTCGGTTAAACTTTGCGCAGAGGCAATATCGTAACCAATGAGGTTTATCCGAGGTGCGATTATTGCTAGTTGAAAACTTTACTACCGTGGGAGAAAACCACGTAAAAAAGTTACGGAGGGTAGTGCCTTCGGGCGGCGGGAGGGAGGAAACCTCGGTAAAAAGTCACCGTGGGAGAAAACCACGTTAAAAAGTTACGGGTGTTGAGGAGACAACCTCGTTAAAAAACAGACGGGAGGCCTTCGGGCGGAGGGAGGTAGAAAACCTCGTTAAAAAGGTACCGTGGGAGGAAACCACGTTAAAAAGTGACAGAGGGATGGCCTTTGGGCGGAGGGAGAGGGAGAAAACCTCAAGAAAAAGTTACCGTGGGAGGAAACCACGTTAAAAAGTGACAGAGGGGAGGCCTTCGGGCGGAGGAAGAGGGAGAAAACCTCAAGAAAAAGTTACCGTGGGAGGAAACCACGTTAAAAAGTGACAGAGGGACGGCATTTGGGCGGAGGGAGAGGGAGAAAACCTCAAGAAAAAGTTACTGTGGGAGGAAACCACGTTAAAAAGTGACAGAGGGGAGGCCTACGGGCGGAGGGAGAGGGAGAGAAACCTCATTAAAAAGTTCCTGTGGGAGGAAACCACATTAAAGGGTGACAGAGGGGTGGCCTTGGGGCGGAGGGAGAGGGAGAAAACCTCGTTAAAAAATCACCGTGGTAGAAAACCACTTAAAAAAGTTACAGGTGGTGGTGGTTGAAGGGGGTGACCCCTTGACTGCCAAACCGGACCAAGGAGGGAAGGGGCTGGGGACCTGACTTTCCAATGCACATTGGTTCGGTAGACGGATTGGCACCTTGACCGGGCTGTCGTCGCGGTCAGGGCGTTCGCGCTGGGCCTTGTCGCCGGGGTGGCATGGTGCTTGCTTGTTCGATCCTGTGCCACTCCATAGCACGGCAGACGGTATCTTGTGGGTTTTTTTAGTCAGTAAGAGTCTGACACCCCACAGCTCCCCAGGACTGTGGGTGTCCAATGAAGGATTCCTTCCTACATTAAAAAAAAAAAAAAAAGGATTCTCGGTTACCGTACTTTCTCACAAACATCTAATCTATCTATATCTTCCATATCATCTAAAGTACGTCGCTGATTTTGATACGGTTTTCACTATAGTTCAAAGAAATTCCTTTGGAAGATTTTTATGTATAACACATGTATATTATATTTATATAAGGTGGAGAAAACACGACGAACTTTAATGAAGTCATACGAAGGAGTGTTCGTGCGATTACAGCGGTAACGCTGATTAAACCTTTTGACATACATATGTCAACAGTGTTAATTCATCAACTAGTAGCAGGGACTTTCAATACAAAACACTTTACGCAGTATTAACTATCAGTTTTATTACGGTACCGTTTTACTTACAACAGCCTAAAGGCGATATATCCCATGTGTTTGTACTCGATCTTGAATAACGACTGCCCAACATAACTCTGAATGCGCGCTGTTGCGATTTCATCTCCACTAAGTTACTTGCTTATGATTGATCGTTGAAGATTGACAGTATCTCGATCAATCATAAGAAGTACTCTAAAAACTTTGTAAAAATGATTAGTTGTCAATTACCTAATATGAAAATAACAATCGATATACATATTTAGATATTTATAACAATATTTAGATATTTATAACACATCAGAATAATGTACTATAAATATTTATTCATATTAAATATTGATATGAGTATATATATCTTTCCCTTAAGGATTACTCCCAGTAATTGTGTTAGACAGTAAGCAGCCGAAATTGCGAATTTGAATCAGTCTTGAGGGCATTATCTCTATACGTTCCTTAAACAATCTCCATTTGTACATGTCGTAAAATGATAGACACGGTGTCTCTGTGAAATTTTAAAAAATCTAGACCGGATATTGGTTTGGGATCGTAGAAAATAAATAGTGTGGTCTTTAGAAATGTCTTTTAAATACATTTATAATTTGAACCTGCAGTAGTAAATGAAAATTAATCTTATATAGAATGTCTTTATTTATTTTCTTCCATTTGGCGATCACAGTGGAAACAAAGTAATGCCGACCGAAATGTAGACCGTAACTATCATAGAGTAACAAAGCTACGGGCGTTCTGCCGTTTCATAATTCTATGGTAACTATGATGCTTTTCTTTGTTGATATATGATTCTGTTAACATATAATTTGGTAAATAATCTTTATTATAAAATTATTCAGGAAGACACTCTGCATACATTTAGTACATTATGTTTGACCTCTATCATTACGAATAAAGGTCTTGATCGCGAACCAGGAAGGCAGTACAACGTTGCTAATTATTACGTGGCAGTTAAAAATTATAGTTTCACATAATAATAACAATAGATGAACGTATCTTCGATCGGATCATATAAAAAAATAATATGCGTATACGTTTCATATTTTCTAATAAATAAAAATCATTGGCCGTATGTATGTAAGCGCATCATTTCACAACGGCTATGCTGCACCTATCTGTCTAAATCTTTTTTGTTGTGCTTTTAATTCTCAGTAGAACGTTTTTATGAAAGAAAATTATTAAAAAATATTCATTTTAAAGGTGAGTCAGAGAGTGAGACAGAAGATAGATCTTCAGAAATATTGACAGATTGCTGTTCATTCTTCTTCACTGCAATTTTATTTTATTACATGGACGTACAGTAAAGGGTAGAGTTTTAGTTCTCATTTTCTTCGTTACTACACCCGTACGTAGCCGGGGCGAACACCTTGTCTAAGATAATACCCACTACATAGTATTTACAATTTAATAATACGTTGTTAATTTCTGAAGTCGATTATGAGAAGAGATGAAAGTCGTGTAACAACGAAAGTTTTGAGTTTGAAAGTGGATGAATATTGGAGGAGGAGTAGAGGAACGCCGAAAAAGGTGTGAATGGGTTGTGCATAAATGTTGTGCCGATCCTGCTTAGGTGTGATAAGGGTAAGATGATGATGATTAGCAGTTCTTTCACTTGTACAATCTAAACGTTGTTTATAAGCGTTTAATACTCGGCATTGACTAGGTCAACAACGCTGTTCTCATGTTTATAATCTGTATTTATATCGTCAAGAGTTTATTTGTTTTTATTCGTTTGAACACGCTAATCTCAGAAACTGACAGTTTTGAGAAATTCTTTTTTTTTCAAACTGTCTACACTGTTGACATGGCAAGGTCACTACAGTTTCACCGGACTACGGAGAAATTCTTTTTGCGTTTTATAGTATACCTCTAACTCTCTCCGCCTTTGTATTAGTATAATCTTCTATATACCTGTCTGTCTGTCTGGATGTTCGCGATAAACTCAAAAACTACAGAACGGATTGTAATGCCGTCTTCACTAATAAATAGAGTAATTCACGGGGAAGGGTTAGGTATATAATTTGTCAAGCTTTTTTTGTAAATTGGTTGAAATATAATGATAAATGTATGTTGAAAGAATAGGAAAAAGTAAAACAGCCTTAAGCGTTTCATGCACATAAGACAACGTCCACCGGGCCTGCTAGTATGTATATAAAACAAAGTCAGGCTTGTTCAAACACTTATACTCAAGACCGACTGTACCGATTTTTCATCATCATTAACTTTTAGGATTTGTCTTCACCCCGAATCGAAAAATTATTATATAAAAAAAAACATTTAAATTTTTTTTATAATATCATAACAAACTATTTTAGTTGGTAACCTTTTAATAATCGTTTTATTATGTTAATAAAATCATAAATTAAGTTTAGCTAAAAATTAATACAATATTCATTAACTGTTAGGCGGTGCGAAGTTCGCCGGCTCAGCTAGTGTATTAATATATGAAAAAGTCGTGGTGGTCGAGAGGTGTGACCAGTGGAAAATCAATCCGATCTCCGCAGATTCAAACCCCGGCATGTATCAGCGAATTTTTCAGAATTCGCATACATTTATTCATTTAAATTGGTAACATTATCAGCTGACGATGAAGGAAAATATCATGAGGAAATTTGAAACTGAGAAAGGTTTTTATAATACCATCGAATGTAGAAATGTTGATTTGTTTATTTAGATCGAATTGTGGCTTTGTTGAAGTTTGAAATGGCCAATATATCGTGGGTTGTCGTGGTGATTATGTTATATATGGTATGGTACATTAACCTCTTTAGAGAAAAGGCCTAGGGACCTCCCGCGGGCTTCTTATAGGCTGTTGATGATGATGATTAATGTGGGCGTCGTAATAACTATGTGAACGGTTCATGACAATGCATTCATAACATTGAAACTACATAATAATCCTTACACAAAAAATTTTTTGCGCATAATTTGAAATTCGTGATATCTTCTTAGATATTCGTTAAAAAGATGTTCCGTTAAGAGCGATTTTGATCTACATTCAATGGCTCAACGTAACTATTGTATTTAATTGGTTAAAGATGGCATTGGTAAAAAAGGTGTCCGGGGGAAAAAAACAATTATTTTTCAATAATTTTTAAAAGACAAAAACTATGATAGTTACGGTCTACATTTCGGTCGGCATTACTTTGTTTCCACTGTGATCGCCAAATGGAAGAAAATAAATAAAGACATTCTATATAAGATTAATTTTTATTTACTACTGCAGGTTCAAATTATAAATGTATTTAAAAGACATTTCTAAAGACCACACTATTTATTTTCTACGATCCCAAACCAATATCCGGTCTAGATTTTTTAAAATTTCACAGAGACACCGTGTCTATCATTTTACGACATGTACAAATGGAGATTGTTTAAGGAACGTATAGAAATAATGCCCTCAAGACTGATTCAAATTCGCAATTTCGGCTGCGGCGCAATTTCGGTTGTCTTACTGTCTAAACTTTCGCAAAATCGGGAAAACACTAAATTTCTCTAGAACATTCCTATCTCGTACACCGTATTTGAAGAATAACTGGCACGGTTTTCTCTCGGCTCTATGACATGGACTCTTCAAAGCAGGAATAAAATATCGTTCTCCAATGTCGATAACATAACCGTCATAATCCTGGTGTTACATTCTGTTTATTTGCTGCTCTTTGGCATATTACAATATTTTTTTTTTATATTTGCATCAATCATTATCACGGTACCCATCAATAATGTTAACAATTACTTTTTTATATTAAACTATGTTTGATAGCTCATAATTGAGTAGCAGTGTGGAATTACCAGGTATATAAATCAATATATTTTTTGTCCGTCAATAAAATCTAAAATATTTTTGCAAATGGCAAGCTGTATTATTGTTTTTATGTTTAATATTATATACTTTATTGAGTTTGTTAGCGCTCGTTTATTCAAGAAGTTAGTAAACCTATTGGCCAAACCACCTTCCTATGTAATGAAGCCCTGCTTGCCCGAAGTTTAGTAGACGTTCTCCTTTATCAAAGCTATATGCATGCAATTTACAATATTACTTGTTAAAATGACATGCAAATATTTGTTAATTAATGAGATGAGTTTTTTAGTCGCCATTCAGGGGAAAGGGGAAGAAAGAGGACTATGTGGAATGGAAGGAATATCGATGGCGAATAAGCGTGTTACGTTACCACCTCAATCACTATAAGGCTAGATAGGTTATTACAATGAACCTGAGTTCTCAGTGTTGAAAGCAGACCACAGCATATTGGATGCGCTTCTTCTAACTCTCGCCTGGCTAGCTAACATTAGTTAAAAATCTGCCACCAAAGTGTTTTCCAGCAGCTACCTGTACTTGTGTTCCAGCAGTTAAACTTGAGAGCCAGTTAGAGCTTAGTGTACCACCTTAGGCCACGTCTTTATATAACTTTAGATACGATTGCGATCAAACGCTGAAAGGCAATAATAAGAAAGATGGAAATTGTATCAGGTTTGACATAAGCAGAAGCTTAGCCGAAATTAATATTGGTTCGAATATTCACAGTCGACAGGCGAGACGATTATTTATTCGATGTTCGCTGTGTGAGCCTTTTCATGGACCTGCAAATTTTATGGATTTCAGGCACATGTACTAATTTAAAGTAATAATATTATCCGCTAAAAGTCAAGTATCGTCAGTTTCGTAGAAAACCCTGAACCTTCAAGAAATTTTCTTGTGTATTAGATCTCTACATATGAAATTAGCGTTTGGCTAGCTTTAGCGTTTAGCGATATGGAAAATGTAAAAGGAAAAATGTATTACGATATTATATATTTAATCAATCAAAGTATTTACCATTATGTACTTCCGCCGTTTTTAAGGTAGCTCATTCATTCCATTACTGAAAAAAAAGGAGAAGCGACAGTGAGTAAAATCTTTGAAGGCGGTTTGGACTTGAATAGGAATTGAATTTATTCCCTTACAATAAATTGTCCAAATTCCGAAAAAAATAGTAAGTTGTTGGAGCAACGTCCGGGAAGTATGACGGGTGTTAGAGACATTCCAACCACAGTTCCTCTAATTTAGCGACTGTCTGTCGTGAAGTATGGGGTCTAACGTTGCCCTTAAACAACAGTGGGGTAAAGAAATAGACCAATCTCGGTTGTTTAACGGCTAGCTGTTCGATCATGGTTTACAATTGTTGATAATATAGATCCACCGTAATTGTGTAGCCAGATCTTAGGAAGTCGTAGTAGGTCTCACAGCACTATACTGTACACTCATTAGTACCTTTTTCTGAGCCAACTTTCGCTTGGGATAGGATTTTGCCGGTTCTCCTGGGTTTAACCACTGTCATAAGAATTTCTGAGTGTCATAAAGGAACCATTTTTCATCACAAGTAACGACTTATGTTATTGTACTGTTGACTAATCTAACGTAATACTCATGCGTGGTTGTTAGTGTGCTACACTCAATTCATGCGGTATCCATTACCCGGGCTTATTTACTTTTCCAGTTTGTTTTAATTGAATTAAATTTGTTTTATCACTCACACCAAAATCTGCCACTAACTTTAACACTCTTTGTACCACTGTTTGTTGGGACATCGGGCGGTGGTGAATCCCAAAATTTACAGAACGAAAACCTTTAAACCAAAAACGTATCGTGCTTTCTTTTATTATAGCTCCTCATACACATTATTAATCCTGCAAACAGTTTCTGCAGCGCTGATGCCTCGGCGGAACTCATATTCATAAATAAAGTGACATTTCAAAAATTCCCATTTTTTTAAAAGAACGATGTCAAAGAAAAATCAAATAGTGCGAAACCAAATAAATCACTAAATTCGGAACACAAATACACGAGCCTAAATTTCGAATTTGTAATTCCTAACCAAACGCCAAATATTTGAGATCAAAGTGGCCAACCGACAGAACATCAATTACATAATTTTATATATGTAATGACCTAAAATTACTTCTGTAGATATGTTAGTGTTAAAAAAGATCGTCTGATGACGTGATGATTAAACCCCGTACCTTCTTCCGTGAATAGTTATTTGCCTGGCAGTTAAAGAATTTACAGGTTTAGTATTGATATTATTATTTTAGTCCAGTGATTTGATGATAATCACATTCGTACGACAAGAATTGAGGAGGCCCATTACGAAGTTCTATCCCTTGGTTTAAAGGCTCTTGTGTTAGTGACAGCACCATTGATGTAAAACAAAAGGCTCTATTTTATACAAGATTGGAAATAATAGTTAAAATTAAAATGTGCATCATCATAATATTATATTCATGAGCACATAACATAATATGAGTTGTCATTTTAAAAATCAGATATTTCTGGTATAGCATGTGAGAAACGTGATTGGGAATGCGGCAATATTAGTAATAACAAATAAGACTGGTTTCCGAGTCATAATTTAGGCGTTGATGGCTGTGCGGCGACACGTTACCCACTCATGCTTTACTTAGCTGATATTAGAGAGTAGGTTATTTAAATCTATATGAATAGAAATAAATTGCTGAACGTAAGAGTATCATGTCAGAATGGTTGTACCTAAATAAGCTAAAACTCTGTTTTGTGTCTGTACTTCCCGTCACAGGGTGAAATAAATTATTTATAAAAGAATTGCAACAACTATATTTCTACGATTTAATCCATCGCAATTATATTTTAACAGCAATAAACAGATAACGTGGCCGATAGCGTGAGATTATAGTTGAACAAAATGCGACTTCGGTACAACGCCGGATTGAATAGAAAAAATGTTGCAAACGCTTGTTTCAGTTCACCTCGACCGGTGGATCTCGAGATGATTTAATTTGTCGATCAATTAACTGATCCCAGACTTTCTATGTTCAGTCACTTCCAAAGGCCTTTCGCAAATCCTAACTCTTTCTGACTTAAGAATTTTCCATCATTACGCGGACGAAGTCTCGGGCGCAGATAGTTAACATTAAAATTTGTAGATACATATTTGTAAAGATTAAAAATATAATTAAAAAAAATTGAGTTACACAGTAAAACAATTAACCATTTTTTTTGCAACAGAACGAAATACATTAAAAAGTATCTGATTAAAGAGTTTCAATTATTGTTATGTCATGTACAATTTTCGACACAAAGGTATTAATTATTGCCTCTGTTAACTTGTTTATTCAAGTAAACCAACTCGAACCTGCTTTCTACTATTAAGAAATTATTCATTTCATAATTTTGATATCCATGACAATGTTCACTTCACCTGATGATGAAAACTCAACAATTGAGCTTATTCAAGTATAAACATCTTGCGGATAAATAACTATTTTTTCTGTTTTCTTTAATTACATTTTATTACAATGACTAAACGTGACGAGTCAGTGTGATTGCCAACTCATGGATGACATATAATCTGTATATATATAAATGAATAGCTGTTCGTTTGTCTCGTTAAAACTTGAGAAGGGCTGAAACGATTTGACTAATTTTAATCCTGAAATATTTTGTGGAAGTTCAGGGAAGCTTTAAAATGTGAGAAACATAAATAATAAGTAAAGGGAAATACTATAAAAAAGACAATTTAATTTTCAAATACAAAATGTTCCTAGCTACTAATCATTTGATGTCTTGTCATTTTAGAAATAAAAAAATTATCATTCGTTTGTCAAATATTTATAGGTGCGTTCAGAAATTTATCTGTTACGTAACTGTAGTATGAGGTCTGATCTCTTTGGTGTGTTTTGTTGGAATACAGAACAGTTCTGTTTCAGAAATAAAAATAGTATATGAGAACGCTTTAAATTGATTAAGTGCATAACTGTGTAACCTTTATAATGTAAATAAAAAAAATTGTATTAAGTTGCGATCACATTGTACATATAATCAAAGTTCGTCGGGTTTCACTAAAAGAAAACAAGTTATTTTGAAACTATACCAGAAATGCAAACAGAGAGAGACATGTTTTACAAGGATTTCGAACCTTGTAAGCTGAATTAGTATCAATTCCTTTAGACTCACAACTTTGCTTCGTTGCATGCTCGTTCAGTCCTGATGATAACACACAAAAAAATCAAGATGGCGAATTTAAAAATGGCCGCCATACGTATGTATTAGAAAACAAAAAACGGACATTTAGCCTGCGTGTTCAGGTTTTGTTACTTTTTATAGCGTTTAAATAAAAGGTAATTTTTATTTTTTCTTATATCATAATTTATTTCAATATCACACTCATGATTGGTATTCTTTACATTATACTTATAATAGATATACAAACTTATCAATGTTATGATTTTTTTTAATAAATTTCGGGTCTTAGCTTTTCCCCACAGTCTCATCTGATGTTAAACGATGATGTACTCTAAGATGAGTAACACGGCAAACCTAGTACATACTGACTCTCAAGTGCAGCTGTCAGAATACACCATTACGTGTACTTGGCGACTGATTTTTAACATCAGGATAACCAAGGGCACTTAGAAAAAAGCCCTACCGCCTTGCATTCTCGTTGATCATCTATTCGTGTCCTGCATCATCCGAATAAATTCAAAAATAGATGAAATAAGATTGCTATATTTATATATATAATACTGAAAAAGTTCGTAAATGTTATTTTCCCGCCAGTTTGTAATGTTAATTGGTTTGTTAATGTTCATTTATATATCATCTAAAGATCGTTATCTAACGAGAACCACAATAACCATAATTATGTAATTGTTATGGCTGAACATAGATGTACTTTTTATGTTCATTTTTGTATCAACATCTAATACATAAACATGGTCTCTCAAGGTTAATTATGTATACAAAAAGTTCGTACACAAACTTACACACTATAAAACTGTATATTGTCTTTGTATTTTACACTATACGAAAAAATGGAGACTGTGCAAGGTTCCTTTAACAGGTTTTAGTGTCCAATAAACTGCATATGGACTGCACAATTGTTTAAAATTTCGTATTAAAAAAAATTACGCGTCAGTGATAGGTACTTTATGGCGTATCTACATGAAATGACTTATTGATTTTCGTAAGTAATACCTAAGATTAAAGTAATGTTTAAACTGTAAATTCATCCCAATGAAGCAGAAGTATACGGCAACATTCACCTGAACTCATAATTACTGAAGGAATACCAATTTTAAAAAAAATCTTTAGTCTACTAGTTTGATGGATGGAAAGAATTATGCGCTATTTGAAAAATATAAATAAGTATGTTGTGAAGAATGTATCTGTCACAGACTTTTATTATATATCTTCATTGTATTTTTTTTTTTCATTTAAGTTGCTATAAGTGTATCTTACAGTGTTAAATTACAATAACAGATCTTATAAATAATATATAGATTTTATATAATTAAGCTATTTATTACTATAAATCTTGACAAAATTTAATTGAATTACAAATAGGAGAGTTAAATTAAATTCCGAATATTATGTAACATAATTGTAAAGCAGACGGAACCCCTGGACTATCTTAGTTATACGAGTATAATACAAATTCCTATAAAACATTATAATTAAAAACCGATAGTAGTAATGTTATTTAATAAATAGCTCTTCGTTATTACCCCGACATACCGCGTGTTACAAAATTTTCTCTCAGTATTTATTCAGCTGTCATTAACGGCACTCGATTATTCTTATGTATTTATAAGAACGCCTTATTAAATACAGTGATATGAATTATGAGTGCGTGTTTTTTTTTAATCATGTAAGTTTTTTTTTTAAATAGTACTTCATAAAGTCGTGTCATTTTTTTTGAGATTTTTAAATTAATCATATTTGATAATATTACTTATTATATTTGCTATCGCATTTAGACTTTGCATGTGTTGTTTGAAATTAAAAACTCGTATCTACATTTCAGAAAAATATAATCTCGTAAGTAAGCTTAATATATATTAATTAACAGGTATATCTTTATATATATATAAAAGTCGCGTGTCCGTGCCGTGTGCTTGTAATTAGTATCCATCTAAACCGCTTTGACCGATCTTCATGATTTATTATAGTTGGATTCGGGTATTGGTGCTGTTATCGAGATTTAGATTTTTTTTATTTCTCACATAAAACATATCCAAAATTAGGGGATTCGAATCACCCCATAACGTTTATTCATTTAATGGTACTGGTTGAATCTTATACATAAATGTAATAGTTGCGCTCCAGATAATGACATGTGTTACTAGCCTGCATCTCGTTGATTGTGTTTCTGGCCTACATCTTGTTCATCAAATATGGAGTATGCAGACTTTTTTTTCAATAATGGTTGTCAATGTGGCAGCTAGAAAAAGAAGAAATAACGTTTTAAAATTTGATACATTATATTTTACTCTGAAATCGCAAGAGAAATCGCTACATATAATTAATTGATTTATTAAAATAAATTGTCCACCAAAATATATATAACTCTTTGCTCTAGTGACAATCCAGAGACGCTCCTGGTCCGTAGGAGGTACTGCGTTGCAGATTAGTCGACGCTTGTTATTTGGCTTTATTGTTATTTTATTTATTTATAGGCATGGCCACCTGCCGCTTCACGCTCTCTTTCTTTCCATGCTCATTTTATATACTTTTTGTTTTCACCGCATCCACCTATTTACACGCTCCCACCATCCCCTTCAAGTACAGAGCAGTTTGGCTACCGGCTGCTCTAATAATCTCATATAATGTCAAATGCAGTCAAATATAACTAATACTATAGTACTTTTATATTATCTAGTAGCTGTACCCGCGAATTTACATACGATTATTTAATATTAGTTGCAATAAATAGTTGGATATTATGTAAATATATTCCTTGTTAAAATATCTTTAAGTTCATGTACTACAGCGCCTCCTAATGGCGAGTTAAAGCCAAATTCTAAGAGACTTTATAAATGCGCCTTAACTAGGCAAACTATCATCATGAAATTTTGCACACATGTTGTAATGAGTACAGAAATATAAATAAAGTGACTTCCATCCAGAAAAAATAACGTTCCGACGGATAACTCAAATATACATTAACGCGACCGAAGCTACGGACAAAAGGTAGTATTTTATCTATAGAGGAAAGGTATCGTATAGGAAAGAATCAATATACCCAAGTAATATAAATACAATACCTTAGGTTAATAGATAAACTGATCAAAGTTTTATTTACAATTATCTACAAATCAAGCCTTATTGTTGTCAAAGCCAATGTAAACATTTTAAGAGAACACTTCATGAAAATGAGTTTAACCATCCATTACCTATTTACTTCCAACACGTGTAACGAAAACTCTAGCGAAACGGACGTTTCCTATCACATCGGTGTTTTAATTTCATAGATAAATTAAATGCAGAGTGCTTCTCAAGAAACTGTTTATTTTTTATCTTTCGATGAAATATAAAATTAAAGTAACTTTATAAATAAACATCGCTTTCATTAACCTTTAACATCCGTTATTGAAGTGAGAACTTTTTTAGCCGCGTTGGACGAGTTTTGGTAGGTGAAAAAACCATGACGTATTGCGCTTGTGCCACACTAGCGACACGTAGTATAGCGGCCGGTGTATATGAATCATTGATATTTTGTATTAAGTTTATGCAGCCCATCATATGTTTCATTAATTTATAAACTTTATAATAATGTATATATTTATTACTCGAAGTGCCAACACATGTAAAAACCAGACTAATTTACATTTTCAAATTATAAAAGTTAAGTATTTCAGACTATTAATAATTTAGATTTAAGAATTTCAAAAAATAACATAGTTGATTATTACATTGTTTTCAGTTTTCATTTCACTTCTGTCGGCAGTCCTTGTGACAGCGTTGACTTTTTTAATAATATCTAAGAGATATAAATAGTTACCGTGGGTTATGCCTAGGAAAATACATACACTATAGTGAACTTTTCTATTGGTCTCTCTAAGATGTACAATAACGCAGTACATCGTGTTGATATATGTCATAAAGTTTAGCCAGAGTTAACAATCAACTCGAGATGAGAAAATGAGAGAGAGAATAATGTTTTTTGACTTAGATATATCAAGTTTTATCCAAAATCCGATGCGTAGCTTAGAAGGAGGAAACACAGGCAGGCTAATTTATTGTTGATTGATGGTTGGAGAAGTGATAAAAGTATCTGGTTCTATATTCATTTCAAGCTCGATTACTATAAGCAGGTTTTACTCGCGCATCCTATCTAATCATAATATATTTTATATTCACATACAGGTCACGGACTTCTGTGTCCTTTTGCTCAATTTTTGTATAAGTTTTTTTTATCGTTTTCTGTAATAGAACACGTAATATTTACATGAGACGTAAAAAAATCAAAAATATTGCACCCTTTGACCGCCAAAAAATATGTTACCTTATGGTACTTAGGAAACTTGTTATCTCATCAGTTTATTGATGTAGTCTAAGATGGTAAACAGACTTAGAGATAATCTTGGACTTCATGCACCAGAACGTCCTCGACCGTAGTCAGGTTTATCCACCTATTCTATTTTTTTTTTGGCAACTATTTTTCTCTTGTCTAGTAGGTAATAATGTTACAAGTGTATTGTGATAATTTCAATGTTCTAAATAGATGCTGGCACCCTTGTTAGAACTTTTCAGGGAGTTTTTATGGCATCTAAGAATTCATGCTCCGTAGTATTACATTTCCTATCCACTTGTTCACAATAACCGAAGTAAATTACGTAAAATGACACCAATGTTACAACATATAAAAACAAAAACACAAAACTTTGAATAAAATATGTTAGCTACCACATGACAGACTAAGATCCCTGAAAGAATTTCTACCTACTCTTGGATTGTTATAAACCTACCAATAATATATGTAATCAATAAATATACATCTTCTGTTGGACTCTGAAGAGTTTCAAACTAATAAAATTAAAATGGGAGCCCATTGAAAATATTCCCTTTACATTAAGGAAATAATTTTCTTTAACGGCTTATAAACGTCTAAGGTCTGAGGTTACAAACATAGAAGAATATATATCTGCAACCGAATTGTGAACATCCTCCTTTTTAGTGTCGTGACGTCGGTTAAAAATATAAGAAAATCAATAAATACTATCTTTAGCGAAGACAACTAATTTAGAAGTATTGTTTAAATTATGAATTTTTAAATATCTTTGCCCGCGCCCATGAGAATGATGTTGCTAAAGTATGTTCCACATTAGATTATTTCAAAGTATGACAGAACTAGCTTTTACCCGCGGCTTTTTTTTTATTATAGTGGGCAAACGAACAGGTGGGTCAACTGGTGGTAAGTGATCACCGCCGTCCATAGACACTAGCAACACCAGGGGAGTCGCAAGTGCGTTGCCGGCCTTTTAAATATGTGAGCCTCCGGCGCTCTCACTGACCGAACGAAACGCAACAGTGCAAGCACTATTACTTCACGTCGGTATTCTGTGAGAGGGTGGTACTATCCCGGGCGAGCCGACCCATTCCTTCTGAAACCAGTAATAGTTTCAGCGTAGCTCTACCACCTACCTGCACAACCTCGTTCGTATTAACGTAGATTTGATTTATCCCGCGAAAATAGTACTTCTTTTCTGAATGAAAGGTACTATATGTCCTTTTGTGAAGTCCTGACAACGCGTATACAAAATTTCATAAGGATAAATTGAGGAGTTAAGGCGTAAAAGCGTTACAAAGTAAATCACAATCGGATTTATAATATTAATATTACGTACATACTGAATATCAAAACACATTTCTGTGATCAAACAGTAGCTGTAAAAATGATGTACAATGATTATAGAGGTACACTATTTGACAAAAGAATCACCACATTGTACAAACTTATATTGTTTATGGTCGAACTTCGACTACTATTCAGAATAAAACCAATCAATAACAATGTAGCTTTCTATTATTGAAAGAATTATTTAAATCGAAACCTTTATTTCAGAGATTTTCACTTACAAAGTTTATAGGTTTTAGCTGAATTAGTAAAGGGAGGCTATTTAGTATATATAAAAAAACGCATTATGTGTCTATAGTTTGATAAAATAATTAAGCTAATTATTCTATTTAAATACCTTTTATTTTTAATTGTAAATGTGTATTAGTAGACATTGATAACTAGTTACCTTGTGTTACATTTTTATATGTAAATGGTATGTGATAACACAGTTAATTTATTATCAATGACATAAACTAAATTATGAACAATATATATTGGTAAAATACCAAATCACCTATGTCTACTAACAACTCTGTTGAGTTTCAAGGTTCAACAGTCTAAATTAATTATTATAGGACGCGGTAATGTTTTCAGAGACTTGAAAATCGCAAGCGATTTAACTATTTTTAGATGATTGGTACTAAACTTCAGCGAAATAAATCTTGTTTACAAATATCCAAAAAGAGCAAAGAGAGGGAATCTGTAAATTAAATATTTGGTAGAAAATATGCTCAGGGGAGTTTTAGAATAATTAATGGAACACATTTGTATGGTTTTAGAATTTATGTCTGTCTGTCGTTTGTACGCGCATCACATAAAAGCTACTAGAAGGTTTTTAATGAAATCTGATATCAGTAGTCCGGTGGATCTGTAGAGGTCGCAGAGTCAACAGGGTATGTCAGTTCGAAAAAAAAAAAAAAAAAGAAATCTGGTATGGTAATAGTTTACATAGAGGTATAAAATATAAGTATATATTTACATACATGTATATATTCGTATATATGTACATCTTACTTATAATAAAACACTAAAGTAAAGAAATTTACGCAAAAGCTAATGAACGGATTTTGATAAAATTTCGTATGATAATAGTTTATAGACCGAAGTAAAACATAGAATGTACATAACAATAAATTTATTTCTATATTTGTTAGCTTTATTTCGAATTACAATTTTCATGCATTTGGCTTTATTCTAATGTCCTAGTTACGTTTTCTGTTAATTTTGAATGAATTTATCGCACTTTTTAAACAACTGAGAAGGTGGACTGCACTAACAGATTCAGGCTGAGTTGCACTAAAAACGTGGTTATTGTAATTGTTAAAGTTAACTTTAACAATGACAAGAGTCGCTAACAGTTACATTTGCCAAAACGAGTTGCACCATCAAACATTTTGTAATTGTTAAAGTTATTAGGGTGGCCACTTCAATAAACCAATTAGTCCCTAAAATCGAAAAGGTTAACATTTTTTACTTGGCAGTACTTAGTTATAACTGTCACTATTGTTATTCTGTGACTGTCACCAGATGTTCATTGCGCGCAAATATCAACTTGTTACAACTATTTTGCTCTGTTATTTACTTTTTCTTTTTCTTTGAAGTTGTATATGGGATTTTTTTTATGAACATATTATTTTTAATGGCTAATTCCAAGAAAATTAATACCACATTCGAGAACAGTATAAAATAAGTAGTATTCAATTTATTGAAATCTACAATAATATTTGAAAATTTCATATAAAATGTTTTTGTATGCACTATATAATAAAAGTGTTATTAATATACAAGAATTCGATCCTGTAACGACAAAACGTTAGCTTCTGTCGTCCTGTGGGCATTTTCTAATTCTGTGTTAATTATTTAGAGAAAGACGCATTATCTTCAGCAACAATGAAGTGAACTAGTGAACTTGACAACCGATTCAAAAATTGGCATTAACAGTAACGTTAACCGGCCATCATGAAGCAGTAATAGTTAACGTTAAATCGTGACGTCATTTTAACCATTGTCATTTGCAACCTATTTTTTGCCTAACAATAACTTTAACCGAACTTTTAACTTTAACATTAACTGGTGCAACTCAGCCTTAATATATCAGATTATCTACACAAAAATGTTAAGTTTTATAATTAAAAATAGTAATAGATAAAATACGTTTAATGGTAAATAAATTACTAACAGACAAAGCTAATTTCGCTTTTATATTAATATAAGTAAAAATAAAAGCAAATAAATTAATAAAAATGAATAACAATAACAAACAATCCAGTCCTAAGTTATATGCCGTTATTACAAATTTTATACACAAGTGAGAAAAACTTATACTTGTATTTAAATGATATCCCTAATATAATTCATTCATAGCTCAAACGATAATCACATACATTTATTCACTTCTACACTACCAAAATATTAAATAAATAAAATATATCAACAGATAACCTGAATCTCAAAAAAGACAACAAGCACAGTAATTACCATAACCAAAAAAAATGGTGCACACTCCAACAATTGTCTCCGACAAAACGACGAAAGAAGACCCATTCACCGGTCTCGTTGGTGAATTCGGAAGGTGGCAGTTCCTAGTATTGGGGACCGTGTCACTCATCAAACTGGCATCAGGATGGATGCAAATGGCCGTGTTATTTTTAACACCGAACTTGACATTCTGGTGCAATAATTTTGGAAACGAATCGAGGATCGCGGAGAACAATACTTGCTATACAGACTGTTTGGAATATAAATACGATACGAGTCCGTTCGACAACACGATTATTTCGGAATGGGATTTGGTGTGTCAGAGAAGATGGTTAACGAGTTTCACTCAAACTTTCTTACAGTTTGGTATACTTATTGGAAGTATCCTGTTTGGATTCCTCTCTGACAGGTAAAGGTGTATGCTATTTTATAAAATTGAAATTCAATTATTGTTCTTATTCTAATATAAGTTTAAATAATTTATTATCTAACAGTGCGTCGGTAGGCTAGTCCACTCGCATGACAAGCATTTGCAATAGAGATCATAGAATAAATCATCTATTTCTGCCTTCATTTCTTGCTAAAATTATAGTTTACTCTCACAGAGGTATATTTGAATAGTTGGCTTAACATTATTTTAATATCAAAAGTATTTTGCTAGAAAACAATGATAATGTATTTAGAACTTTAGAATTGATTGAAAACGGTAACAATATATTATTATTATTTAGTTAAAATAATGACTGTTCCAGATTTGGCAGAAAATACACATTCCTCGCCTCCATCACGAGTCTTATTGTATTTGGGTTCGGGATTCCATTCTCGCCGAATTACGTGGTGTTCACCACTCTAAGATTCTTTCTTGGGGTGGCAACTGCTGGCACTATGGTGATATCATTCGTAATCGTTATGGAAAGCATAGGGTCCAAATATAGAGGTGTCGTTGGTTGTCTCTTTCAAATACCTTTTATCATAGGTGAGTATAAAACAACTAAAGTATATACTAATAATAATAATGGCGACGGTCGAGTAATTCTACAGATGGAATGTTCGTTTATCCACAGGCTGAAATTCATTTAAATATCAGCTGACGGTGACGTTAAATATCGTAACGAAACCTGAACTTGAAAAGTGTTCTTTTATTACTATAGTACGTAGAACTATGGATGTCTAAGAATTTAAAATCGCTAGTATGTCGAAGGCTGGCGTGACAATTATACCCATAGCTTTCTTTGGGAAGAGACCTAAGGCCTTGCAGTGGGTCTTTTACAAACTGATATAATGTCTATAATAAATACACTTAATGTTGTCTTATTTGTGGACAATTAAACCATACCATACCAAGACACTATAGACTTCAATTTGATTACTCTCACAGTACGTAATCTTTCGTATTCAATAGTATTTTTTATATTCTGAACTCCAGAAGCTTATACTTATATAAATTGCTAATCGTATATAAAATAATGCCACGCATCATTTAAAAGTATCCAGGCGTGAATCCAACAAAACGAATATCGTAGTCCGGTGGAACTGTAGTGGCCTTGACAGGCTAACAGTGTAGGTCAGTTTGAAAAAAAAAAAAACAAAACGAGTAAGAAGCCTACTTTTTTGAAATTCATTGTTCATTCTTTAAGGACAATATTTCTGGTTATGCAAAAGTAAAATCTGCTATGAAATAAATATAAAGTTTTGTCGCAATAATTATGTAATGCAAAAAGCTGATTTTCTATATTATTTTAATAGCAATAATAATATATTTAGAAGCCTACTTAATGAAAACCTATATATATACATATATACATTATAGGTGATATAAAACAACTTTGTATTCTAAGATGTTAAACACATAAGGCTAGAGAGGGACTGGTTCTCAATTGCAGTCGCCTGCACACATCTATAGGTAGTCAGAGACAGACTTTCAATATGGAGGTGGTAGTTAGCTAGGCGGACTTAGAAAGAATCTTACCATTATGCTATGGTTTTATCGAAATATTTTCCTTCACAGCTGCGTCTCATTCCCATTCATTTGCACTTTTAAAACCACATTGATCGACGTGGCATCCAAACACGCAATGGTAGGTGGTAGAGCTACGCTGAAGCTATCACTGGTTTCTGCATGAATGGGTCGGCTCGCCCGGGGTAGTACCACCCTCTCACAGAAAGCCGACGTGAAGTAACAGTGCGCCCGCACTGTTGCGTTTCGTTCGGTTAGTGAGAGTGCCGGAGGCCCACATATTTAAAAGGCCGGCAACGCACTTGCGACTCCCCTGGTGTTGCTAGTGTCTATGGACGGCGGTGATCACTTACCATCAGGTGACCCACCTGTTCGTTTGCCCCCTATAATATAAAAAAAAACGCTAACTACTAAGCTGAGATATAGTTACAAGTCTGTACTTTAGTAGTTTTAAAATTAGTGTTACAAGGACGACAGGCGAAGATAAACTCTTTAACGTCGGATATTTAGGCCTGTAATCATAACATAGGCCAGTCATCGATATAACTATGTTTAGATGCATATCTAAAATAATATACAGATATCTTTTGGTAGGAACTTGACTGAAACTTATATCTACAAAAAATTTAGTTTATTTTAAGATATTACGGGAGAGATCAAGTTAGCGGATCTTTAGCAACCTTGTTTTTATCTGATGTATCTACAGTGTATAGAAACACAAAAAAAAAAAACTTCCTACACAAAAAACTCTTGTCCAAATTACGCCTATTCATAACTTCTTATAACTACTTCATTATTTTTTAGACCATACGAGTATAAGCAGCGATTGACATGTTCTATAGCTGGCTATTATACGCCGTATTTTCTTGATTTAGTGTTACCTTTTCATAAAGTAGCATGGTCATTAAACATATAACGTTAACCTCAATAGTGAGTTACCTTTTTACCTTGAATTACCCTTATAAAAAATTTTCATAATATTATCACCATATATTAAGGACTCGATATTGCATACATAATTTCACAATCAATACAACAAATTATAGCAAGATATTTTTTTAATAAGTTAACCACTAACAGATACGTGAGTTGATCATATTGGGTAAAAAAAATTAGAAGAGTTATTAAAATAAGCCGAAAAATATTTTCCATTTTCAGGACACATGACAGTTCCACTATTTGCATATTATTTCCGAAGTTGGAGCGCATACAGTCTCGCACTGGCCGTGCCTTGTCTCATATATTTGGGATACTTCTTCCTGTTGAACGAATCACCACGATGGCTGATCAGCGTTGGCAGAGTCGAAGAAGCTACAAAGATCGTAAAGACAGTCGCTCTCATGTGAGTCTTTTTAATATAGTCACTTGTTACTGTATCGCATCGTTCTCGTGAACAATCTGATATTTGGAATAGCAATAGCATAGTAGGGCCTATATACATAAGCTGTACAGGACATATCTCAGACAGGTGTTACTACATAAACTAAATATAGATAAATCCTAAAACCTGTATACATGAGCCAAATAGCGTCAGCTAATCGCTAATCTATATTACATTGGCAAAAGGCAAAACGATAATTTTTGTAAGGTCGAACCTCGTTCAATTCTTACTATCTTCAGATGTCCAAACGAATAAACTTCCTGATATCTGTTACTATTCAACAACAAATTGGAGATCAAAATAAAAATTCATCAGACAAGTAGATAAGATAAGGATATATTAAATATAATAAATTTCTCTGGCGCTATGTAGATCAGGTAAGGTAAACAAATCATGTCGGTTGCAACAATTTTGCTGCAGTTCCTCACACCAGATGCGCGACATTCAAACTATTTTGAGTTTACGAACTTTTAGGCACGTTTCGTACATAATGGTTATTATGAGCCAAAAGTGTTATTTGCGCAAAGTTATATTTACTATACTTTAAGAATTCGCAATAGTGCACAATTTACATGATGTCTGTGTCCAGAAATCAAGCGTTTGACATTTATAGGAGTATGGTAAAATTTAAATTGATGATTGTAATAAATGATAACATTCGAGAGCGGGAGCACCAAAGCTCACACTACTGTTTTCTAGGCCAAAGAATGTAGATGGCAAAACGATTATTTGCAATTCAGTCAGTTTTCAGGATATTCCTGATTCCTGAAGATGATATCTTATTATATTTGGCCTCGGGTTTTGACATTTTAGGTTGTTTGTATACAGCCGTAGCTTACAGAACGTACTGCATACATATCTGGGTGCTATCTCTTCGCAAAAAAAATAGATGACAATATATTAACAAAGAAGACTATAGTGCATCTAACCTAGAATGAGGAGTGATGTTAAGCTATTGTGATAAGTGATTTTCAATTTAAAGCAGCTAACCAAGAGCAAAGCCTCACGTGACTTCCAATGATATTCACAAATCTAACAATAAAAAGTTACCTTAGGGATTTAGAAATTTAATTGCATTCATAATTTAAAAAAACTAAGCAAGTTAATAAATATTTTTATAGACTATCTTCAAGTGAGACAAAATGTTTGCTTATACTTTTAAAATGCGTCGCAGTTACCTTATTTTAAAGATTAAGAGATTAGAATTCAGATACGCGTGTACTCGTATGTAGATGCTTAGTTTTAAATTATCTAAGATATTGTCACATTATCTATAGAAAAAGTATGTCTGAGAAATAAATACTCATTCATTGTTATATATTTTCACGTGAGAAAACTGAAGCCACTGCTTATATGGAGTAGATTGAAAAGGTATAAACCAATCGAAAGGAAGAGATAGCTTAAAATTTGTACAGTTGTGTGAGGCAATAACACAATAAAATACAGTAGGTTATAATATTATAATCGACCATAAAGCTTGATTTGAAGAGTGATCCTGTGACCGGCGTAAATGAAAAATTCTATGTATATAGGGAATAACTAGAACTCACCTCACTATCTCTCTCTTGCGGAAAATCTGTGATGAAATATAATCTCGTTTTCTAATAAAATAATGTTCTCTTTAACAAATTCACTGTTTAAAAAAAAACATTTATGAATTCTGTTTATGAAATTCAGATTTTTATATAAAGCAGCGTCGATTAATTTGTGGTAACTGCATTCATCAGCCAGTGCTCTTTATTACCTTCTTCAAAAATACTTAACATATCAGTTGTAAATTTGGGTATACATTCCTTCTGAGGTTAAGTGATATTATATTATTATACTGTTCAGAATAAAGGGTACCAGGTTCAGCAGTAAAGATGTAGCAAAGTGTCTTAATTAGTAGCATGTTCTGACAATACGTCGATCTGCATAGGTTGACATCGATGAAGAAAAACATTATGATGAAACCAAACCATGTTGGTAGGGCATTTTTTAAGGCCTCCTGGCTACCTGCCATCCTCGAGTTAAAAATCTGTCGCCAAGTATTTGTTGCTTGGTATGTTCCGGCAGCTGTACTTGACAGACAGTCCCCCTTCAAGTTTAACGTGTATACCAACTTAGACCACAGCGTCGTTTAACATTAGATTATATTATGGTCAAACGCTAAATACCTATAGAGTATATAAAAAGCGCACTTTCACTTTTATCATCGTTTGAATATAAATAAAATCTTACATTTCAGTAATAATCTACCAACAACGAAGGTGGAAGAAACCCTCAAACAGCTATCCGAAGATTTATCTTCCAAGAAAAGTTCGAAAGCGAACTATTTCGACTTACTAGGGAGTTCACTGAAAGTGAAGACTGCCTGCTGCTGTGTCATGTGGTTGGTCACAGGGGTCACGTTTTTTGGCTTGAACCAATACATCAGTCAAACGAGTCCAGATCCGTTTGTGAGTGTGACCGCTGCCGGAGCTATTCAGGTAATTTTGTATTTAACTACTGTAACAATTACAACTTCAAACAATCACTTCGTGCTAAATTTCTTTTCGTCTTGCGTTTTTGCAAGACCAAGACCGCCGTATTTTAGTAAGACCAAGACCGACCCTTACAAGACATGCTCAAGACAAGACTGAGCCAGCAAGACTCTTGCGGTCTTGCAGTTAAATCAGTTTTGAACATAATTGAGTATTTGGTTTCAAAACCTATATTAAGACACGTTCTCTAGTATCGATATCAAAACCACGATTCTTCAAAAGTGGTACTTGTCGTGAAAATTATCAAGAAGTTGCAGCCATATACTTTTAAATAATTACGTCAGGTGTAATAATAAACCACCTACCTTTGCGATCTGGGCTTGCATTATAATTTGAGGTGATGTAGGTATGTAGTTACTAGCAGCTCTCTGCAGGTTTGTGAACATTAAGTTATAATATAAAAGTTAACAGAAGTATAATAAAGCCTAACACCACCTACAAATTAGTAAAAATGCCCAAAATGAATAGCATTAAGACCTTTCCCTTGAGAAAATGCTCAGGTGTGCCAACATTCGTGAAGATCTGTTAAATGATGTCGTGTTGTTCAGCTACCCATGAATTCGTTTGTGTTCATATCCTTATAAATGATGACATCATACGATAATTGTGTAACTTGAACAGTGTTTGCAGGGCACGCCGAAAGAGCTCTCAGGCCACGTGATTTTTACCAACTTACTTGATACTTATTTTATATTCTATATATATTTATACTCGTTTTATTTACTGCATAGCTATTTTAACTCCAATGCCAATTTTCTCTAAAAACCCACATACGAGATGCTATCATTATTAAAACAATGAAATATTTCATAAAAACAATACAATTTGGTATTGAACCACCTGCCCAATTAGTGGTTATTGTGGTAAATGGTCATTTGGTGGCCATTATCACTCTTTTAAATGTTTATGGTATTATTTCCAAAATAATAATTAGCTATAAAGCTTTTTTGCTTAAATCCTTGATAACTTTTTTTATATACATTTATACAGTCACATAACTCTGTCTACATTACAGTTACCTTCAAATCTCATGTCAATATGGCTGATGAGCAAATTCGGTCGTAAAATCACAACAGCTGCTTTCTTCGCTTTGGGAGGAGTATGCGTCATCACTCTGGCTTTCGTTCCCAACTTGTTCTGGTTGACGTTGACTCTTGGATCTTTGGGCGTCAGTTTTGCCAGTATCGTCGCGGCCACAATCTACATTTACACCACGGAGCTGTACCCGACGGTGGTCAGGAATATGGGGATGGGTGCTTGTTCGATGTCAATGAGAGTTGGTTCTATGATAGCACCATTTATATCTAATATGTCGGTCAACGTGCCGTGGCTACCTAATATTATCTTTGGAACGGCTTCTATATGTGCTGGAGTAGTTTGCCTGTGGTTGCCAGAGACCAAAGGCAAAACATTGATGGATAAAATTGACGAAACTGAAGGAGATTAACAGGGTAATATATTTAAGGGATACATCTGTAATTTAAGTTTTATTAATGGTTAGAAAGAAACCTCTTTTTTATATTGTGGGTCATCTTTCTATATCTGACTAAAGCTAGATTTATAAGATAAACTTTATTGTTTATCTAAAACCGCTATTGAAAACCGATATAAACCAATACATGAATAAAATGCACGTTGCGATAACACAACCACTGTCATTGTCAATAATAATTACGGAGAACGTAAAAGGAACAGGAAAATAATGAATGTCTTGAATCAGTGATAATATACGAGTACTACATTATTCATTATACGAAGCCTGTTTTACGTACGAAAATAAGAGAAATACCTTCGTTAGTTAGTGAAATTGTAGCAGAAAGATAACCTGGCTGTTTGGCAAGCCTACCATTTGGCCAAAAATCCACATGACATCTACTCGAAGTTTCTTCGAAACCTCCACCATCTGTATGGATAATATCTATAAACTTGGCATCAGAACTTGAGATACATAGCTCACGATTGTTGGGTAGAAACCTGGATATGCTGGATCCAGCTCATTCAGTCTGAAATAAGATGTACTTAAAACAATCTTTATATTGATTTTTTTTTGCTAAACTTCGATGCAGCAGAATCAATTTTGACAATATTTTTATGGCAGGCAGGCACTACGTCTCTTTTTAAAGGGTAAAGAGTAATTATAAAAATTAACACAGCTACCTGATAAAAAATACGTAGATCCTATGAAACGACAAAACCATTTTCACTAGCTAGTTTTATAATAGTATCTAACAAATTTAGTCATATACGCTCATCAGCAACAATATCACAGAAAACAATATTTAATTCAATATTTACCTTAGGAATTAAAATCCCTCGGAATCCTTCGTTTCGGTAGCAACAGCAAAAAGATGCGCTCCCATTGAATGCCCGTAGAACGATAATCCTCGCATCAGCAACTCCACTACAGTAATACGAGTTTCTTTGCCAATCTGGGAAATATCATAAGAAATCTTTTTATATTTCTAATGTTTTAAGCCTACAAACGTAGAAAAGGAAAGGTTTCTACCTAAGTGCTCTATATTAATAAATATATAGTTTTGTCTACATTTATAAATTTGTCTTTGACTTAATAATGTAAGGGCACATATCGAATTTTTAGCTATTTCAGTTTTTGCATTAGAAGGGCTCATTATAAGGGTGTATCTCACAGAAAGATAAAATTTTCATGGCAATGACGTTGTAACTCAGGGAGCTACGGCTAATTTTGTAAAAAAGATGTGATTGTCGATTTATTGTTTTCCAAAAAACATACTACATATATGGTTCTGTCTACACTTACAAATTTGTCTGTTTGTTATGACATATCGCACCCTTAATAATGTAAGGGCACATATCGAATTTTTAGCTATTTCAGTTTTTGCATTAGAAGGGCTCATTATAAGGGTGTATCTCACAGAAAGATAAAATTTTCATGACAATGACGTTGTAACTCAGGGAGTTACGGCTAATTTTGTAAAAAAGATGTGATTGTCGATTTATTGTTTCCCAAAAAAACTACTTTTTTATGATAAGCCTTTACTTTACTAAGGGTGCGATATATTTCTTGTAAAAGATGAAGTAGGTAAGTAAAAAATAAATACTGTTTCAAAACTTTTTGTCTATCTGAACGTTTATTGATACGAATGGAATTTGAAAACGACTTGACTGGATTTAATGAAACTGAATCTATCATTCATTAACGGAAACGTTACATACATTTTTCAAGAATATATTTTTTCATTTATTCTCAATTGACTTCATTGGCAGATAAAACGGTATTAAAAAAAAAACTATTTATATATCCTCTTAAACATTGAATTAATTTTTTTATACAACGTCTGTATGTTATTTGTTTTTATTATTTCTTTATTTGTAATTGGGGCTTGGTCACAAATTGACCATGTCGCCCCAGTGATTACAACCAAAATGACGTTTGTACTATTCATAAAAAATATTACCAAATTCTAACGATTTTTAATACTAAACAAAACCAATTTGTAAAGCATTCTTGCTTCCTCGGATGTTGGGAAAACAAGGAGGCTATTACATAACCCAAGGGCTCGTAATGAGACATTCATTATATTTTCCAATGCTAATCTTGGAGCTTGGTTACGTACACATTCTGTCATTACATGGTAAAATTAACGAAAGGAACATAATTGACGAGTAACAAATTCGTCGGGAACTGCGGGCATACATAATATAATGTTTTTCAGAAGACAAGTATTGCTTACTATATTTGTTCAACGCTATTGCTAATTGAAAGAAAGTATAATAAGATCGATTATATCACACATGTAATAAATTATCTTCATTAAAAGTACTAAATTATCATTATCACTGTCTTAGTTATTTTATTACTTATTACAACATACTAAATCATTTTTCATAGAATCCCAGTGTTAGATACGAGACTTCCTACACCGCAACATGTACAAAATAATATCCTGTAGCCAATTAAATCCACGATTACGTTTATTCTTAATAAATAGGCAGCCGGTCCTTTAGTGAAAGACTTCTGTTGAAAGCATTTAAATTATTTATATAAAAAAAAACAAACACTTATAAAGTAAAATATAACGTTGTCTAGTTTTATAGATCAGCGATTAGGAAATGAATCATAAAATTGAATATAATTGATTACTTGCATGTTTAACATCACCAGATTAAAAAAAATAAAAGTTGATATAGCTATATCTCTTAACTTATATCTTAACCAATACACAACATTAATCTATATAATTAACCAATCTCAAATAAATGTGTTATCTCGTGAATTGATTGAACCTGTACAAGATTGAACTGTCCAAGCATTACTAGGATTAGTTAAGAGGAAGTAAAGATAAGGAAATCAGATGAACAGACAACAGAACGCCGCGCCGCGTCTTCAGATCCGAACCAGTATACAAATAAGCCATCCTATACGACCTTGACCTTAAAATGCGACACTGTAACGCTCAATGTCAAAGTACGTCGCAGGCAAAACTTGTATATTATCATAGACCAAAACAACCTATGGAATAGCGTAGCCATAGGTTCTAAATGGGACTGGAAAAGCTTATGGAACCTATTCCTTTTGTAAAGAAGCAGTGTTCGAAGCAGCTACGTATTCCCGTTGAAAGTATGTGTTTGACAAAATATAATGGCATAAGAGGAGGCATTTCAACCGAGTCTTTAGAAGTATAGAATAGTAGTGGTATAGTATAGTTATATTAACTTCGGTTATATATAGTAATGTTTAGTGATAATCCTATATTAGGTGGACTGTATATAAGTTTGGCACAAAAACTAAGCGTGTCCGTCATTGATTATTGAATGAAAATGGAATTTAGTAATAATAGTACTTGAAATTAAAGTAACATTGACATTTTAATATCATCTCAATGAAGCTAAAGCGGACATGATACAATTCCACTCGCTTGTTTGGAATAGTTATAAAATTATACCTTGAAGTGCTTCGATCGTAAGAGGTAATTCTGATTACGTTGAACTTGTGTCTAGACTGGAAATATCTAATTAACAAATAAGTATGTAACTATACATTCTCCTGTGTACGAATTATTTTGTCAATCTGTATATTGTACTAGTACATCTCAATTCACCCCTCATTTGAACAATACGATATCTATTGGTGCAGTCTTCTTTAGTCGATTTATTCGCTGATGATTGGAAATACTTATGGATCACTTACAAGATATTCTAGGAAAAATTAGAATAAGAGAAGAGTTTAACAGGAATTTGATATGTTGTGCAAAATTCGTAGGTATTGAGTTATCTGTTCTAGATTATAATTTGTGTTATATGTCTGCATTATTATATGTGTATCTTACAAACTTAAACTATAATCATATATCTCATAAATGATACATAGATTATTCATGATTATTTTTGTTTTTTTGTTTGGGGGAAATGCCAATACAAAAGTAAAATTACATTTCGAAATATGATTAAACCAGTTGTAAAACAGACGAACCTTAACCCTGAACAGACGAATAATGTTACAAAAAATCCTATAAAATATTACAATTAAAACCTGACAACGGAATAGTTATTTAACACATAAACAGATTTTAGTTATTACCGCAACATGTCTCTTGATACAAATATTTCTCACAGTATTTATTCAGCTGCCATCAACGGCACTCGATTATCCTTATTCTAATGAGAATGGCTTATTTAATACAGTGATATTAAATAGTTGTGCGCGTTTTTTTTTTGTTCTAATAATGTAAGTTTTTTTTAATGTTTGACAGTCATGGACCTTATTTAAAATTTATTTTGTATTTGCTATCGTATTGCGACGTAGCGTGTTGTTTTACAATAAATATTATTTTTCACATTTAAGAAAAATACAATCTCCTAAATAAACTAAATACATATTAATTGTCAGCTCTATACCAATCCCTTATATACAATTCCGGTGTGTGCGTCTGTTTGAAATTATTCTCGTCCTAAATGGTTTGATTGATTTTCATGACTTGTTTTTATATTTATGTGGTTACCTGAAGATATATTAACTATAGTTGCACCCGGTATTAATGCTGTTATCGAGATGTAGGTGATTTTATATTTCTCACTGCCTTATAAATTTGTAGCTTCCAAGCACCCAACAACATTTATTATTTTAATGGTACTGAGCAACGTTTGCCTAACCGGTCCACTAATAATCTCACATAATACATGCAGGAGATTAAATGTAATGATTACTATAGCAGTTGTATGTTCTCTAGTGACTATACACACGGCCTTGTATGCGTTTATTTAATATTATTCCTAATAACCACTTCAGTTATGTGCAGCAGTATAGAACTTCATGTGCAGCAGCGGTATCTAGTGGCGAGTTATAGCACAAACGAGAGCATAAAAACTTGTATTAATATAAAATATCTAAGTATACGTATTTTCATAGTAATCGCTGTAATATTAATTTAGTTTATCAATCTTAATACCGGTTGTAGCCAACTTGATAGAGCCAAAATCTACCATTAATTATTAGTGAAACAATTGATATTTCAGTACCAATTACGTACATTTTGAGGTTGAAATAAGCATAATTCAGTATATATTTATGTAGTCTATGTTATTCTATTGAGAAGAAATCATATGACTGAACATTTTTCTTCGTAATTTCTTATTTATAACTAGCTGTTGCCCGCAGCTCCGCATGCGTTTTTTTTTATAATTGTGAATTACTTCTTATAAGATCACCTATCTGTTAGTCAAAGTTCTGTGAAAAAAGTCCAATCGTTTTGGAGATAATATTACAGACGAAGCCATGGATGACAGCTAGTGTAATAAATAAAGTAGCCTATGTCACCCGCTGTAATTTTAACTATCCGTCAGTGAAATTTCTGTCAAAATTGGTCTAGTCGTTTCGGAGATTACCCGGAACATACAGACATACAGACATTTTTTTTTTAATTGTATTTTTGTTATCAGTATCGTGTATCCGTTGATATCCAATCAGCAAAAAGTCATTACTTTGATATTACATACAGACACTCCAATTTTATTTATATGTATAGATTAGTGTGAGTATTACATCTAAGCATCTTCTTCTAGATTAGCAGAGTCAAGTTTGTACCTATTTATAAATTTCAAGCCTAAACAACCAATGTACAAACGTCTTTCAAGCGAGAATGGCGTTTAGTTTTACATTTGTTTTAGATAGGAAAACGCTGATTCATATAAATATTTACTTGTTTACTTATCTAATAAAGTAATAGAAATCTGTTAAAATAATAAGCTGTAACGTATAACAGAGCGAATTTATGTATTTATTTCAAAATAAATCTACAGTTATACATTGTTAAAAACATCGTAGAATTTTTTTAGTTTCTGCAGCTATGATTTCAGTATATATAAACATTCATAATTTATTTAATTATATAGTTAACCTAAACTTTTGTATATAAAGTAAAATATGAATTATCTAATCAATAACTAAATGACATGTAAATGATTTTCTTTTAAATAATAACAACTAGCAATAAAGACCTACAGTTACATAAAATACAAAGTGCATAACAATTCTGCTAGTATCGCATCAAAAGTATAAAGCTGCATGTGTATGAAGTCATGATGTCAATATGTGTATGAAGAAATAATGTTTATGTAGGTATATAATATCCAACTCTTTATTTTGTTACCATATATCATATACTTATTATATTATAGTTTACTATTCGCTATCTTCCAATTCTCGCTTAAATGTATTCATATATGGAAAAGTATCAAATTAAGAATACTGAGTTAAAAAGTGTCGATTTGGAAAGGAAAACAATAGACACCAATAGCTACGGATACTTTTTACATACGATACGAACTGTCATACACAATGAAAATGAAATAAGGCAACATAAATGCATACGCAAATAGCTACTCTCCCAATTTATTATTGACTAATACTTCTTCAAAGTTGATAGCGTATACGATTTCCGCTTGGAGGTCATAACACTGAGTTCTTACAATGTCCCTCAAAGTTGGAAAAAAGGTATGATTGCTATAAACCGGTTTTATTTGCACAATCTATCTAATTGTAATACATTTTATTTTACATTTTAATAGGTCACGGACTCCGGTGTCTCTCTGCCCATTTTTGTCGAGGTCGTTTGTCCTTTTTTGTATTAGAACAAGTGGTATTTATATGCGATGTAGGTAACTTAAAAATATTGTAAGCTCCAACCTACTAAAATACGTTATCCCAAGAGTGAATGGAACACGTGGTCTCATTATTTTACTGGTGTGGTCTAAGATTGTATATACGCTTCACGCAGAGAAGATCTGGTTCTCAAGGAGCACACTTATAGGTGTTTGGTAAAAAAATGTACCAGATTGTGCTCGACGACTGTTAAATAACTACCTAACCTTGATTTGTCATAAACCTACCAATATCTCATCAGTATACATCTAATATTCGACTCTGAAGAGTTCCTGCTGTATCCTCGAAATCTAAGGTTCAATGCTAATGAATTATGCCACTGCTAATGGCAGCCTCTTGAGAACATTCCCTTGCTAATAAAGATACAATTTTCTCTAAATCGCTTTTTAAATGTATAGAAAAATATAGAAATGAATTGAGCTCATACACGCCTGCATACCACGCCGCCACAATTCAGAATAAAAAGTAGCATATTTTATTCTCCAGGTCCTACGATATTACTATGTCAAATTTTTTCATGATCAGTTCAGAAAATTAGAAATAAATTATTTACAATGACTATACAAAATAGTCTATAGTTACACCTTTTGACCAAAAAATATCAATAATGCTCAAAAATCGGTCGAATTTCGACTACTATCTAAAAAAAAATCTATTATTGAAAGGATTTTGAAAATCGAAGCCGTAATATCAGAGTATTCCACTTACAAAAGTTTATGGTTTGAACTGAATTTTAAACGTGCGCCATTTTCCTTTCCATTTACCTTGATGTGATTTTTAAAAATGTGTCTGTAGTTGGGTAATTGAATAAACCTAATTACATTTATAGTTGAGTTTTTATTTTAATACATTTCATGTTGTAATTGTAAATATTTATTCGCAGAGGTTGGTAAAACTCTTACCTTGTGTTACATTTTTTTTATGTAAATGGCTGTGATAACACATTTATTTTATTATCGAAGCCGTAAATATGTATGTTGAACAATGTATACTGGTAAAGTAATGAATCATCTTTGTTTACTAACAACTTTGTTGAGTTTCGAGCTTCAACACTTTAAATTTATTATCGCAGGACGTGACAAAATATTTGAAGATACAATAATGTGTTCGTAATTTTTTTCTTCTTAAACGGGTTGACCGATTTTGACGACTTTTTCGTACTTATGAGATAAACTGGTTCTATAAGTATTATTGGACTCGTTAACTGGTTTTGTCGTTGAAATGTATTTTTTTTATCTGACAAATTTTTTTTTAATTTTCAACCACTCTCCACCTCTCAATGTTTTTTTTTTATTTGTATTAATACGAAAGTAGGTTTGTTTGGGAATCATACTTGTTTGTGTTAATCATAAAATGTTGCTTACACATTGTCAAAGGTACAGAAAAGGACATAGGATACCTTTCATTTAAAAAAGTACTGTTCCTGAGGGATAAGTCGTGAGAAAAGGCTAGTAACAAATAAAATATACATATTTTCTCCAACCAACAAACTAATATCTGTATGTTATTATTGAATGATTTAAATTTGTTATAAACAGGTGAATCAACTAAGGAACATACTAACTGAATAGGAAACAGAAAAAAATGCAAGAACCTCATATAATATTATAAAATATTCCTATTTGTCCTAATTTTCGGTATATACAGTACGCATGGAAAGTAGGTGTCGCGATCGCTGCAGAGGTTTAATTGTGAATAATAAACAAACAAAAATATTTCCTCGTTTATAATATAAGTGTTACTAAAAGCCAATAAATTAATAAAAAACGAATACAGTATAAAACAGACAATGATAAAAACAATTCACTCGGTAGTTATGTATCTTTAATTAGAAATTTCATACATATAAATTATATGATTATATTTGAAGCTAGAAAAAAAAATCTGATTTATATTTAAATGATATCGCTAATGTAATTCATTAATTACTCAAACGGTGATTGTATACGTTTATTCTATTTTAAGTTATTATAATATTAAATAAATACACTATATCGACAGATAACCTGAATCTCAGCAAAGATAATAAACGCAGTCTATAACATAACAAAGGAATTACTGTAACGCAAACTATTAACGAAAATGGTGCACACTCCAACGGTTATTGTCTCCGAGAAGACAAAGAAAGAAGACCCATTCGCAGGTCTCGTCGGTGAAATCGGAACGTGGCAGTTGTTAGTATTCGGAACAGTGTCACTAGTCAAACTATCATCAGGATGGGTGCAAATGGCCGTGTTATTTTTAACACCGAACTTGACATTCTGGTGCAATAATTTTGGAAACGAATCGAGGATCGCGGAGAACAACACTTGCTATGCAGACTGTTTGGAATATAAATACGATACGAGTCCGTTCGACAACACGATTATTTCGGAATGGGATTTGGTGTGTCAGAGAAGATGGTTAGCGAGTTTCACCCAAACTGTTTTGCAGCTTGGTATACTTATTGGGAGTATCGTTTTTGGATTCCTTTCTGACAGGTAAATGTGGAGAAGTTATTTTATGAAATTACAATACAGTCTATGTATACTTAAACTTAATATTTTGATGGTAGGTTAGTATTCTAGAACTATTAGCTTTTACAATTAATTAAGTTAAATCAACTATATTAGCTTTCATAAAGTGCTAGCCAATCTTTTTGGCCGTTCTAAATATAGCCACAGATTTGGGTTCGCGCATACTTTAGTTAAGAATTTAATACAAAACAAACTTAGTATATTATTACAGAAATCTCAAATTGTTATTTGTTTATCCTTAAATTGTCTACATATTATACATACAATATAATAAGTATTTATATCCAATTCTATGTTCTGTACAACTATATCCTGAGCGGTCAAAAAGTTTGACGACGACAGATTACTCTAACAGACATCTGTTTCAAAAGTTGGCTTAGCATCAGTTATTATGTCAATAACATTTTCTAGAAAGCAATGATACCACATTTAGAAATTTAGCCTTAACTCATACGCAATCATATACTTGTATATGGGATATCAACTAATATAAACCAACTAACAACTAAATTATAATAACAAAGTCAAAACAATTGATGTTTCAGATTTGGCAGAAAACACATATTCCTTGCCTCCACCACTAGTCTTATTGTATTTGGGTTCGGGATACCATTCTCGCCGAATTACGTGGTGTTCACCACTCTAAGATTCTTTCTCGGGGTGGCAACCGCTGGCACTATGGTGATATCGTTCGTAATCGTCATGGAAAGCATAGGGTCCAAATATAGAGGCGTTTTCGGTTGTCTCTTCCAAATACCTTTTACCATAGGTAAGTGTAAAACAACTTCAGCATATAGTCGAGTATGGTGATTGGTGGAATGTCAATTCGATCTCTGCAGGTTCGAACTCCGAATGTACTAATTAATTTTTCGGAACCCACGAACTAAAAACAATTGGTAACGCTATCGGATAGCGATGAAGGAAAACATCGTGAGGCAACCTGAACCTGAGAATTATTCTTGTATCGTATGTGGGAAAATATAGAACTGTGGATTTCTCGGAATTTGAAATCGCCAATAGGGCGTGAGCTGGCGTGTTGAGTATGCCCACACTTTCCTTCGGGTAGTCATCTATGGCCCTGAAGTGAGTCTCTTGCAGGCTGATGTAAAGAACGTCCGTGGATACTTAGCATACCGTTTTTAGAATACGTATTTGTTTTCATACTAGACGCAAGCTTTCTTTTTCGGTAGTTTTAATTATTTCCTGAGCTCCAGAAGTTTATACTTGTCTATTTCCAGTTATCCATAAAAGCATGAACTCACTATTTAAAAATGTTCACGCACGAATGCATCTGTAAATAAGAGAATTACTAATTTTAGCTTGTATTATGTGGTTGTTTTCTGCTTCTCTGCTTATACTCTATAGAAATACAAAAAGATATATTCATACACAAACAGGACTCTGGCCTAAATAGATCCTAGGTTTATATAAGTTCTTCGAAATTAATATTTGCCTATGAATTATTTTTCAGGCCATATAAAAAATGTCAATGATTCTTGAAATGTTGCATGCCTGATTTTTGTACCTTGTATTCTCTAAATGTAGTGTTACTTTTTTATGAAGTCGCTTGTTCACTGAATACGTCATATTACGAAGTCAGTAGCAAGATATATTGAGATATCCCTAAAAAGTTTTAATAATATGGCAACCATTACTAAACCTTAAGGACAACATATTGAATATATATTTCATAATGAATTCAAGACATAGTATAAAGCTTATTTTGAAGAGACTATCGGATTACGGATAGTTTTGAAATGAAGTACAGTGATCTAAGAAATAAAAAGCGTCGCTGGCACTTTAATAAGAATAAACATGCACTAATGGCGGTAAAAATTGAAGAGTTATTAAAAATAACCACAAATATTTTCTATTTTCAGGGCATATGACAGTTCCCCTATTTGCGTATTATTTCCGAAGTTGGAATGCATACAGTTTCGCACTGGCCGTGCCGTCTCTCATATACTTGGGATACTTCTTCCTGTTGAACGAATCACCACGATGGCTGATCAGCGTTGGCAGAGTTGAAGAAGCCACGACAATTGTAAAAAAAGCCGCTCTCATGTGAGTCCATTTTAACAACCTCACGTGTTACCGTATCGCATTATTCCTGTGGATGATCTGCTACTTGGTGCAATCACTGGCTCTGTAATGACAAATGATGTTAAAATATTTATTGAAGTTCAAAGATATTAGTAAAGTAGCCGATTTTCAATAGTTCATAGTTGACCGAGACTAAAGTCGTAAGGTGACTTCCAGAGATATTTAGCATTTTCATTTAACAAGAGCCTAAATCCTGATCCTGAGCCTAGAGCCTGATCGTAGCAGATTTGTGACCATTGCTTTTATTAATTTATAAAATTTTACATTTCAGTAACAATCTACCAACAGGGAAAGTGGAGGAAACCCTTAAAAAGCTATCCGAAGATATATCATCTAAGAAGGGCCCGAAAGCGAACTATTCCGACTTACTGAGGCCTTCACTGAGAGTGAAGACTGCCTGCTGCTGTATCATGTGGTTGATCACCGGGGTCACGTTCTTTGGCTTGAACCAATACATCAGTCAAACGAGTCCCGATGCGTTTGTGAGTGTCGCCACTGCCGGGGCTATTCAGGTAATTTCTCTTTACAATTGTATTGATTACTTTTTATTTGGTTATAATGCATATTTGCCAGATAAAATCTAACCACCATGTTCATAGCAAAGATCTCATCAGTAGAGCGGGCCATTATAACAACAATACATTTATAATGTGTTACAAAACGCAAAAAGTATACATAATTATTAATCTTTTGTTGATTGTAATTCAAGGTTCTTTCCGAGCAGGTTTACTGCTGTAAGGTATATTACCAGATGGGTCATTATTTTTTACATATATTGTTACTAGCAAACTCTCGGAGGTTTATCCATCTTGAAGCGATGAGATTTTAGTTGATAGTGTTATCGGAAACCCCGCTGATCGATACAAGTTCGACACCTTGTAAGTGAATCGGAGCTTGCGTTAAAGGAAAGCATCATCATCATAGTAATAGGGCCTTTTCTAATTCCTCCTGGTTAACTACCATCATCAGGTTAAAAATCTGTCGCCAAGCACCTATTGATGTGTTCCGGTAGCTGCACTGGAAAGACAGTATTCCTCTAGATTTAGTGTGTTAACTATCTTTGACCACATCATCATTTAACATCATATAAGGGGTTGGTAAAACGTAAAAACCTATGAATTATATAAAAACGAAAACATTAAATGAAACACATTAGAACCCAGATTGCAAACGATGCATATACCACGATTGCAGATTACAAACATACCGAAATTATTTGAATCAGGCTCCTAATTTTATTAATTGAATAATTTATAGAACTATAGTGTTGTTACTTTGCCCACGTACCTACCTCGTTATTATTAAATAACCTTATCCTATTGGCAGTCATGATAGAATTAATGATTATTGTGTCTTTTTACAACGTTGATATGACATCATTTCCAACCTAAAATATGAATTAGTTTGTTATAAAACTATTTTTGCTTAAATCTTTATATGTTTTTGTATATATTCAATTGGACACATATCTCCATTACAGACAGTACATATCCTTTACAGATACCATCAAATCTCATTTCAATGTGGCTGATAAATCATTTCGGACGTAAAATTACAACGTCTACTTTCTTCGTTTTGGGAGGCGTGTGCGTCATCACTCTGGCTTTCGTTCCCAACTTGTTCTGGCTGACGTTAATTCTTGGATCTTTAGGCGTCAGTTGTACCAGCATCGTCGCTATCACAATCTATATTTATACCTCGGAGCTGTACCCGACAGTGGTCAGGAATATGGGGATGGGTGCCTGTTCCACATCAATGAGAGTTGGTTCTATGGTAGCACCATTTATATCTAATATGTCAGCCAACGTGCCTTGGTTACCTAACATTGTCTTTGGGACGGCTTCTATATTCGCTGGAATAATTACCCTGTGGCTGCCGGAAACCAAGGGCAATACATTAATGGACAAAATTGATGAAGCTGAAGGAGATTGACAAGATAATTGATTAAAGGGATATATTTATAATATAATTTCTTTTAATGATTAGGAAGACCAATTTTTTTGTATTGTGGGTTGTGTTTCGACATCTGACTAAAACTAGATTTATATTATAAACTTTTTCAACATTTGGTTATTGTTATCCGATCTAGCGATTACTTTAATAAAATATTTTAAATTAGTTGCAGTGCGTGACGAAACGTTAAATATTGAAAAGTATTACTAAAATAGACACTATCTGTGAAATTGACGCAAACGATAAATATGATATAAAGCATGTAGAATAATTTAATATTAATTCCATAACAAACTAGATCCTACCGAATATTTAAATAACATTATTCTCATAAGCAAATATTACATACATTACGTCTAAACTTAGATTATCTTTGTGTTTATAATATTCCATAATATATAAGTAATCATTTAATGACGTAATCACATCAATAAGTCATTAAGATACATATTTATTTATTTATTTTCTTTCCTTATTTGTAATCGGGGTTTGGTCGCAATTAAACTCGACTTATAAATCAGTTTTCAATTAAAATATTGTCGCAAGCATGTGGTAGAGTAACCGCAAAGTATACATCGACCTACAAAGGATGACTGCCATGGATCAGGCTTCGATAATATAATGCACGCAATACCCGGGGTATGGCCAAGAGAAGAGGCTGTGCAAAGACAACGCAGACAAGTGTGCAACCATTGGAGTGGAAAACACAACAAAGACAAATATGAGGTGTGGTCAGAAGGCGGAATCCCAATTTGTATACATTTTATATAAGCAAAAATAGGCAATGCTGCGCGCAACGACTTCGACAATAGATGCACTGTTATAAAAGGTGGGATGCAATCGCAGGATCAAGCGTGGCCTATGGATAATGACATACAAAGGAAACTTGAGGACGAACGGAATAAGGGTACTTACTACTACAAAGGTAATGCAAAGTGTTTCAGGAACCCTACACAAACAATCTCTTCGGATAACTAACTTCATTCGTGTAGAACCGTAGTTACCACAGTGATCCAGATGGTCCATGGGAGATTCGACGGGTGTCTAGGTTGGCGTAACAAAAAAAATGGAGGTTCACATTTCGTAAACAGGTATGAAAAAAATTGGGTATTTTATGAGAAGTAATTGGGGGTCAATAATAATGGATCTCATTTAATCGGGTCGTGAGTTTAATTTTCGCTTTCCATGAATGAAGCAATTCTATATACATATACTATATACTTAAATAATACTTTCTTCTAATATAAAAACATAACTATCTACTTTAATGAAAAAAACATATATTTAAAGATGAGAAAATTGTAAAAAAAAATAGAAAAAATAATAATCTGAGGTGAGAAGGGGATGTTACAGTAGCGAAAAACGTGGGAAGAGATTTACGATACAAAAATGTTCGGGGACCTCTGCAATAGAACAAAGCTATAGATTACTTTAAAGAATAAGTGAATATCAAATTACATATAAAATATTAAGAACTTTAGTAGGCAAAAAAACTATATAAATTTATAAATATCTCATATACCCATTTAGATGTGTCTTAGACACGAACTTATCGTTATACAAAATAATCTGTTTAGAAGTTACGTTCTGTAATAAACATAGACAAATATAAATAGTAAAATAAGAAATAATAGAAACCTAAGAAAAAAAACCGATTACTATGTACATTACATTATATATAAGATGGTAGGTATATGATGTAAGCGAGACGTTAACAAAAGTTATTTAGAAATTACGCTCCGTAATTAACTTGAACAAAACAAAGGAATAGAATAAGTAATGTTTATATTATGGGATTATAAATATAAATTTGTACTTAAAACTAAGAAATATATATGTCTAATAAGAAAGAATGTTTGTAAAACAAATAATGCTCATGAGTATACAACGATAGCTAAATCTTAAAGTAAAGTTATTTATAAATTACGCTTGGTAGTTGTCTTAAATAAAAAGCAAAGAAATATAATAAATAATGGTAATAGCATAGGATAACAAACATGCCTATATATTTCGTATACAGTGCAAGTATTTCATAATTAGAAAGTACATTTAGCAATTATCGAAACCAAATATAAAGCAAAAAAAGCAAATAACGTTAATACTATAGGATAAGAACATATAATTAAACAAATAAAGAAGAAATATATATATTTATTTACCCGAAAAGAATCAGAAACATAAGTTTCATGAACAAGCATAACAGACATAATAGTTGTTAAAGTTAATTATGGTCCTAACTAAAGTCGATGACATCATTCTTATAGACTAAGATACAATTGTTGAATAATAAAAAGATGAAAGAAACTGGAAAATAAAGTATAAGAACTAATATTTTTTAATAACTTAACAAATTATGTATGTCAACGTGGATTTATCTCAATAAATTAAAGTACATATATATGGTGTTGATACACCAAAACGTAGCTATAATGTTACCATATTAAAACAGTTATGTGAAAATGTTATCTTTCGGGATTATAGAAAATATTACAAAATGTTTACCGATGGCTCTAAAAAAAAAGAAAGTGTTGGAATTGCTTGGTTTAATGCTCTATCAGAAAATTATGTTAAATTTAATATACAAGCGTGTGTAACAATTATGCATGCCGAATTAATTGCAGTTGCTGAAGCACTGTCATATAATGTTCGTTTGCCCCCTGTAACATAAAAAAGGCCCCTAATATGTGTGAACTCTTGAATATTCCTAACGTTGTTAATGTGATAACTAGAAGGTAATAACTTTCTCTTTTTGCTAACTTGTACGTCTTGTACTCGTATGTGATTGCGTTGGTTCATATTCAAAGCTATACCATTTACCTCACACCAGACAAGCAATCTGATAATATCTAATTGCTATAAATTAACGTCATTAAACGTGAGTATTTTTCGTGTAATCTTGAGATCGAAAAACCATGTTTTTTTTTTTTTATATATTATTGGGGGCAAACGAACAGGCGGGTCACCTGATGGCAAGTGATCACCGCCGTCCATAGACACTAGCAACACCAGGGGAGTCGCAAGTGCGTTGCCGGCCTTTTAATATATGTGGGCCTCCGGCGCTCTCACTGACCGAACGAAACGCAACAGTGCAAGCACTGTTACTTCACGTCGGCTTTCTGTGAGAGGGTGGTACTACCCCGGGCGAGCCGACCCATTCATTCTGAAACCAGTAATAGTTTCAGGGTAGCTCTACCACATACAAAACCATGTCAGTGAGGAGTAATGTAACTTCTGATACGTTTACTTATACGATATAATAACTTTTCAAAGACCTTGGCCAATACCGACGGTAGAGAAATAGGTCTGTATTTTAAAAAAGAACAGGTTGCGTCCTTTTTAAAAATAGGTACTAAATTTCCTTTTTCCCACGTAAGGGGAAAGATACGTATATTTAATTAATTATTGTATATCACTGTTATAGGAAAAGTAAGCGATTTAGACTAGTTTTTTTACAAAAAAAGGGGGTAGACTGTCAGGTACCGGCCCCTTATGTATATTAATTTTGTTTAAAGACTTCAGAAATCCATCTTGTGTAAAAAAATGTTGTTAATTGAAGTACAATGAACAGCCGAAATTGTTTCAAGATCGCCTGAAGAAGAGTTAATGTGAGACGAAACAGAGACATTAACGTGTGACAGTAACGAGAAATTCTTGCGCAACAGATTGCGTATATTGCAAAGCCACTGGAAGCAATTTTAACATCTAGAGTCATAGTACTTGGGTAGTTACTTGTTCTTTTTTACTTATTATTTGTATAAGTCTAAAAGTATTTTTCAATATAATAATTTATAATGAAGGAAAAAAATCTAAAATAGTTACTACTCCTTCTCCTTCCATAAAAGCCAGTAACGTAACTGTGATACCCCTCATGTCGCAGGTGGCCATGGGTGGCGGTGATAACTTACCATCTGGTAACCCATCTGTTCGTGTGCCTCCATTCGCATATAAAAAAGTTTGTCAAGTTAACTGAGATTGTTCGCATGTTTTAGTTTTACGAAGAAATATAAGCCCATTCTTTATCTAGCCAAGTTTGTATCTAACATATTTATTAAATAACTAGCTGACCCGGCGAACTTCGTAACGCCTAACAGTCGAATTTTTAATACTTATTCTGCTATTAGGGACCATCGTATAAATATTGACATTCATATTTTTACGATACTAACGTCACTCAATTGTTTTCCCTTCCCGGAACCTCTCCACCAACACTTAAACTTTATAGTATGGTGTTAAGGTTCAAATTGACTTTTAAGTATTATTACGAATCGTTTGTATGGGAGTATAGAAAAATGTTGTTCTTAGACTTTTTCAGGCAATTTTTAAAAATGTTCTCTCCGTAACAACCATCTTCGTACTTCAAGAAATATTCTAAAAAAAAAATTAGCGAAATCGGTTCAGCTGCTCTCGAGATTTGCGCTTAGCAACACATTCAGCGATTCATTTTTATATTATAGATTGGTTTAAACATACACGGGAATGAATAAGTTCAGTAATTAATTAATATAAACTAATGCCAATAGATGGCGTTCAACAGACATTTTCTAAATACTACTAAAATATATAACCCAAAAATTAGAGAACTGCAAATTAAATTGCGGGTTTTAGAATCAATGGCAGAGTGCATTCAGATAAAATTGGGTAATATTTATACACTATATATAACATAATTATACATAAAATATATGATAATCAAATACTTTAATATATTGTGGCCTAAATCGAAATTAAATATAACTAATCCGAATTATTTTATCATCACGTGCTTTTAATTGTGTACAGTTTGACTATGTATTATTCCAAAAACGGTCTATATTTCTGCAGGTATTAATGACTACAGTCAAAGAAAACACCTTTTTTCCGACTACACTGTTGACCTGAAGGCCTCCGCAGAAAGAAAACACCCGCTAGGCCGAGATATTTATTAATTTTTTTTTTTTTTTTTTTCGAACTGACCTACACTGTTAGCCTGGCAAGGCTCTACAGTTCCACCGGACTACATGACATTTATTAAACAAAACATTAGATAGTACTGTATATTGGAACATCATTCGATAACTCGTTAAAAAACGTGGGAGCGCCATCTATTATAAACAATATGAACTACAAAATATGTATTAACGCGTTAACAAATTGAAAATAATAAAAAATATGATTTTTCACGATAACACATGACGCTAAATTTATTGTTTTATTGGTTTACTGTCCTAAGAATGTTTCAAGGAAGAGTATAAATAGATAACAATGAGATTCCTTCTATGTTTTTAGGTTTATTTAGAATTATAATTTCCATAATTTTTCCTTGATTCTTGATCTTAATTCGCTTTGTGTGAATGAATACTTTTTAATTCAAGCATTAGGGAGCTGGCATTTTCTTCCTACTTACCAGCCGTATCGTGGGGAAAAAAAACTGTAGGCAGTTAAGAGAAAAGAAAGAATAACATAAAAATAATAATAAGAATAAATGAACATATAAGAAAATAGTGGTCATAGCTAAAACGCAAATTATTCGATAAAATTAAATATGAATTTTAATATTGTTTTTACAGTTGTTAAATTACAATATTAGTGTTATGTTACTCGCATACCTGTGTGAATCGCTACGAAGCTTTGTCTTTGTCCGCAATAAATTTAGGTGTATGCAGACAATACCGTCGTGCGTTATGAATTATATAACTGTATGACGATAGACGTAGCACGATAGCTGGACTTTTACACACATCAAAGGAACTTGGAAACCCTAATTTTGAGTTATTATTAAAGTGATAAAAGGGTACAAATATTCATTGTTTTTAGCGTGACAAGTAGCCGAAGCTTCGTCACGCATGTTTGGGACTAACATTAGAGTCTGTGCTCTTAAATGACAGTATTATAAAAACAAAAACATTTACTTTTTATCATTTGTAGATGACGTTAAATGCATTGTTTTAATAGTCTTAAAAATTCTGGAGTATTAAAAGACGAACATAGATAACACTAACACTAAAAAGACCTTATTTTTGTTTGTCTTATTTATTTCGATTCAAAACTTTCACGAATTTAGTCACGAAAGTTTTTCTGTTAGCATTATAAAAGTAAATGACAGTAATAGGAGTATTTATTATGTGGTTTCTACTATTGTTTTTGTAGTTGTTAAATTATGAAGAATGTGTCTGATATTAGGCATTATAATTATTATCTCCAATATACCTGCTTGCTTTCAATGGGTTTTTCGATTCCTTCTATTGGATGAAATTTGAAATTCGCAAGTGAACACCTAGACTTTTATTAGGTATTAACATTTCTGAAAAATATCGGTTAATGTCTATATATACTTTATATTGTTTTTCTTTGGAATGATATCGTCACGAACAAGTTTATCCTAAATTTTACTGATAAGTTTCACATTCGGACAGTATTGTATGAATATTTGGTTTTTAGTAATGGTCTGGTATAAATGGATGAGTATTTATGAAATGAGATTAGGTGACAACAAAATGGTTCGGTGAGACTTGCTACCGAAGGAGACCATCAGAAATTATGAAAATTCCTTAGCAAATGGCTCATTTATTTATTACTTTAAATTTATAATTTCGAGGACTTGCATGTCAGTCAGAGATTATTAGCAATAGAGATAGATATATTATGAGAAACGTGATTAGGGGTCAGATAATATTAGTAATATCAAATGAGACTTGTTTCCAACCCTTAATTTAAGCCTTGATAGCTGTTCAGCGACAGATTACCAAGTTGAGCTTTACTTGAGTAATATAAGAAAATAGAAAATCCATTGCCGACCATATGTAAGCGTATCACTTAGGAACGGCTGAGTATATTTCGGCTAATATTTGTTTTGTTGTGTTTATAATCATCACAATAAGATTTGTATTAAAGAAAATGTTTCAAAAACCATGAAACCATGAGAAAGTATAAAATTTAGGTTAAAAAATCTCCGTGTCAAAAAGTGAATGAGTGAGACATAAGAGAGATCTTAAAATAAGTTTGGTAAAGAATTAACAAATTGACGTTTACATGTTTAGATGCCATTTATTTCAATTCATGAATGTACAGTAAAAAAAATATGGTTTAGTTTTCTTCTTCTATACCCGTGCGAAACCCGGGTGCGCAGCTAGTTATCTATACATATAATAAAAATAGAAGTGTCTGTATGTAATATCAAAATAACGACTTTTTACTGATTGGATATGAATGTATAGACGATACTGATAACAAAAACACAATTTTTAAAATTTTTGTCTGTCTGTCTGATTGTTCTGTTTGTTCCGGTTCTGTATTCTCCGAAACGGCTGGACCGATTTTAACAGAAATTTCACTGATGGATAGTTAAAATTACAGCGGGTGACATAGGCTACTTTATTTTAGACTACCTACCATTCGTGGCTTCGTCTGTAGTACTGTCTCCAAAACGATTGTACCTATTTTAATGGGACTTCCACTGACAGATAGCTAACATTATAAAAAGTAATTAAAGCTTTTTTATTTTGAACTAGCTTATACTCATGGCTTCGTTTGCAATACTATCTCCAAAACGTTTGAACCATTTTTCACGGAACTTTCACTAACAAATAGTTGATCTTATAAGAAGTTAATTACAATTATAAAAAAATGCATGCGGAGCTGCGTTGCAACAGCTAGTTATAAATTAATATATATACAAAATATAGGATCACAGATTAAAAACTTAGTTCTACGGTTCTATCTATACAGAGTAGCAACATCAACATTTCTTTGATTTTAATATATCGCAGTTTTATTTTAACCAGATAATGAAGCTAATTTAATTTAAGTTTAATTTGTTATCCAATTCAATGAACTTGTATCACGTATTACCAAACAAAACTGTACCATTCAGGTTTTAAATTACTTCTGAATACATAATTCAACAGTACATTCATTAAAATTCATTCCGCATTACATTTATCAGTAAATAAACAACCTAAACGAAGTACCACTTCAGTGTAATAACGCCTAATTGATTCAAAACATAATTGCAAACGTTTATTATACTTATCATTGTCACCTGATATCAGATCACTACGAAAAATGCCATTATAGCAGTAAACTTATTTTGAAATTCAATCCTGATGTACAAACAGAAACGGGAGTTTTTTTTTCCATAATATATTTGTGATGTGTCCTTTATAATATATAGCTAACAGAAAATTTTGCAAAAAATAATTACACCTGCTGACACAATTACAGACTTATCAATTTTATTATTTGTATCTGTCTGTAACATGCATCTTCCAAGTAAATTCAAATATAAATGAAATAAGATCGGAACACTTGAAATATGTAACAGACAGAGCTCCTGTTTTTCATTTTTAATATCTCCTAATAAGGATTAAGATATATAAGAAATGAATTTAACTTTTATTATTATTATTAATTTATTTTATTTTACTTTTTCCAATTATTTCATTTACGGCACTAAGATGATATTAATATTATAACTTGCTTTTGATCGATTACCTGCGATTAGGGATTTATTTCCTCGTGCACGAATCTATATATTATTTTTATGCCTTGTAAAATCGATTCTGTTCTGACTTTTCTGTTTCTTACTTTTCTAACAGTTTCTAATATTGTTAATAGTTATTTTTTATTTGTGTATCGCCTTAGGGTCTAAAATTGAATTATTAATATTTAATTTATGTTAATTTTAGTATCAACATCTAATACCTGAACATGGTCTCTCAAGGCTAATTATGTAAACAAAAAAAAAACGCAACGTTTAAATCATTCAAGGTATAATGTTTAACATACCTATACACTATAAAACTGTATATTGTCTGTGTATTTCACAATATATGAAAAAACGAAAATGCCTGTACATGATTCTTATGACAGCTTATGGTTTAGTACTTCATAATAATAAAAACCTGTGCACCGGTGATAGGTAACTAATGCTATAGATGAAATATTTTTTTTGTAAATAGTACCTGAAATTATGGCACTGTTAAGATTTTCCAACCAATCAAAACGAAATAGGATATGTTAGAATTCAACTCATTTACTTGTGGCGTTATTATCAAAGTATATCTAGAGGTACTACGGATCAGAAGAGATAATTCTGATTACACACAACTTGTAGTCAGTCTATGTCGACAATATTATCCAAATAATATATTGGCAGGAATTATTTACTACACCAGTATGGTACACATAATAATTAAATCACAATTCATCCCTCATCCGAATACTTTGGCATTTTAATAAAGTCTCGGTGTCAGCTCCCTTTTGTCGACAAGTTTGATCATTGCAAAGAACTATACGCTAGTTTAAACATGTTCAGTAATCCAATAGGAATTTGATATGTTCTGTCGAATTTATATAGAGTTATCTGCACCAGATTTTTGTTATATGTCTTCAATGAAATATATCTGATATATAAATATTATTGGTGTCTCTTAGAGACTTAATTTATAATTATAAATAATACATAGATTGAGTTATTTAGCTTTTATCATAAATCTTGACACAGTTTGTGTGAAATTACAAATACGAAAACAAAATCAAATCTCGAGAAATACTTAATACAACTGTAAAACAAGCGAAGCCTGTGAATAATCTTAGTTATATCATAATAATCCCACAGAACATTTAAATCAAAAACCGATAGCTGTAAGGTTATTTAACACAACAAAGGCTGTTAGCTATTACCGCAACACACGTCTTGTTCACTTGTTATATATTTCTGTCAGTATTAATTCAGCTGCCATCAACGGCACTTGACTATTCCTATGTATTTTATCAGAATTACTTCTTTAATACAGTGATGTGAAATAAATGAATAGCGGCACATGTTGTCCTTTTTTTTTCGCAAAAATGTAAGTTATATTTATTAAGTATTTTGCAAAACGAGTTAGTTTCTAATAATTAAAATTCAATATCCTTTTTTGAAAATTGTATTCGCTATTATCTTATTCAAACAGTCTGGAGCTTAACAAGAAAACAGATCTCAGAATAAAAATTATATTTCAGAAAAATATAACGTAATTAATACAGTAAATACACATTATTTGACAGCTGTATCTTAATATATAAAATTCTGAGGTATGCGTGTTCTTGTAATTTTACTCAATCTAAAGGACTTAACCGATTTTAATATACATATAAAAAAAATTAAAATAAGTTTTTATACATAAATAAATTTTTTTATATCTGAATAGCTCTTATTACAAATATAGTTTGTTCCGGTATCGGTGCTGTTAACGAGATCTAGATTTTAGTATTTCACAGATAAAACGTATGCCATCCTTAATTCAGAACTGCTAAGCACCCCACAACAATTATTAATTTAATGGTAACAAAACTAATTATATAATGAATGCAATATAACACAAATAACGCCGCTGAATTTTTAACAAGAATAAGACACCGTTTCAAATTAATTTTCAAAATATAATATTGCAACATATATAAATACTCATTTATATAGATTTGTGTGCCTGTGTGCCTGTATCCCTGAAGCTAACTCCACTGTCACATTAAACATTACGTATAGGCTGTATCATTTGTTCATAACAGGAGAGATGGTCACATCCCTTCCTGGTAGGTCCTATCTACGACTAGTCAGACCTAAAGCAATTTTGAAAATCTACACATAAATTAAATACAAAACCTGCTCAGCCTGTGAATAGAGAGGGTAGATCTATATAAAAATAATTAGATAATACTGTTACCTTTCAACGCAACAAGCCTATGCGACTTTTAACTAAGCAAGTAAGTAAGATAATTAAAAATATGACCAGGAGCAAATCTCCTGGTCATGATAGGCTTAGAGTTGAACACCTGTAATATACCGGAATTCACAGGCCTATTATGTATGTTTTTCTCTTTGTGTATATAGGACATTCTTATCTTCCTTCGGATGTGATGAAAACTATTGTTGTATCAGTTGTAAAAATTAAGACTGCTGATATACCTTTATTGAGTTATTATAGGTTTATATCGCCAGCAACAGTTGCTACTAATGTTTAGATGTTTTGTTTAAATATTTACATCAACCATCATGAGATCCAGTCAGAGGTTCTAACTGGTTGGTTCTTCAACTATTAAGAGTGCAATTTTGTCTTAAAGTAAATTGTGAAGTATGACCTAAATAGACTTACGTACGCTTGTTTCTTGAACTTATCCAAAGCTTTTGTTACGGTACAATATCAAGGTTTATGGCAAACATTGCAAAACATTGGATAAACAAGTGAAATTTCTTCAGTTTTGGAGTATTCCATGATGGATCTCCCCATGTTAATAAAAAAAAGGGTGGTCTGACATCATAAAGCTTAGTTAATCTATATATGAATGAGCTAATCGTGAAACTGAACCACATGCAACTGGGCTACTATATAGAAGGTATAAATTGAGGGAATAATTCACCTGCACTACGTGGTGACTGGAAACTAACTGAACTTTGAATTAGAAATAAAAATTAATAAATACAATGTGCGTGGTGTCACTGATCCACAAACTAATATTAGTTATCTTGTAAGCGAATGATTTTATGTTTATTATAAACGTCAAATCAAGTAACGAACATATTAAGCAAGAAGAAACAACACAAAATAATCTGCCATTATGATTATTAATTCAAAGGATTATTCATAAAAAAGAAAAAATTAGACAAAACTGATTTCGCTAATATATAACATATAAGAATGACTAAAGGCAAATAAATTAATAAAAACTGAATACAGCAAAACAGATAATCAGAAACAATTCATTCATGAATTATATATCGTTAATTACAAATTTATACATATCATTATATTTCCAGGAAGAAAAAACTTGTACTTGTATTTAAATTATATCCCTAATATAATTCATTCATAAATCGAACGATAATCACATACATTTATTCTCTTCTACATTACCAAAATATTAAATAAATATAATATATCAACAGATAACCTGAATCGCAAAAAAGATAACAAACACAGTGTATGAAATTACCAAGTAATTACCATAACCCAAAGAAAATGGTGCACACTCCAACAATTATCTCCGAGAAGACAAAGAAAGAAGATCCATTCGCCGGTCTCGTTGGTGAATTCGGCAGGTGGCAGTTCTTAGTATTTGTGACAGTGTCACTCATCAAACTATCCTCAGGATGGGTGCAATTGGCCGTGTTGTTTTTAACACCGAACTTGACATTCTGGTGCGATAATTTTGGAAACGAATCGAGGATCGCGGAGAACAATACTTGTTATGCAGACTGTTTGGAATATAAATACGATACGAGTCCGTTCGACAACACGATTATTTCGGAATGGGATTTGGTGTGTCAGAGAAGATGGTTAGCTAGTTTCACTCAGACTGTCTTACAATTTGGTATACTTATTGGAAGTATTCCTTTTGGATTCCTGTCTGACAGGTAAATATGGAGTAGCTACTTTATAAAATTTAGTTTAATTTATGTTCTTGTTCTAATGATCTCTTATGTGATATGTGATCTCTTATCTAACAATGTAGGTGGTAGAGCTACGCTGAAGCTATTACTCGTTTCAGAATGAATGGGTCGGCTCGCCCGGAGTAGTACCACCCTCTCACAGAAAACCGACGTGAAGTAGCTGTGCTTGCACTTTTGCGTTTCGTTCGGTCAGTGACAGCGCCGGAGGCCCACATATTTAAAAGGCCGGCAACGCACTTACGACTCTCCTGGTGTTGCTAGTGTCTATGGACGGCGGTGATCACTTACCATCAGGTGACCCACCTGTTCGTTTGCCTCCTATAATATAAAAAAAAAAATGACGGAAGGATAGACTGCTTGAATGACTAACTTTTACAATTCAGACTTCTATTCTGCTTTCATAGTTTGTAATGAGAGCCAACTTTCACTAAGATCTACTCAAAAAGTTGACTTAGAATTATTTTAATATCGACAACAGTTTCTAGGGAACAATAACACTAGATTTAGAATTTACACATAAGAAATTATATATTTCTAGATGAACTATCAACAAATATCTTATCATATAAGTAGAAAGTAAATTATCATTAGATTATAAATGTTCCAGGTATGGCAGAAAACACACATTCCTCGTCTCCATCATTTGTCTTATTGTATTTGGATTTGCGATACCCTTCTCGCCAAATTACGTGGTATTCACAACTCTAAGATTCTTTCTTGGAATGGCAACTGCTGGCAATATGATGATATCATTCGTAATCGTCATGGAAAGCATAGGGACCAAATATAGGGGTGCTGTTGGTTGTCTCTTTCAAATACCTTTTGTCATGGGTGAGTATAAAAATTCTTCAGTATACACTAATAATAGCAATAGCGATCCCCAGAGGTTTGGCTCTTATACTTGTACCCACTATTTTTTTTTAATTCATGTACATTTACTAATTTAAACCGGTAACACGGTGAAGCAAAATATCGTGAGGGAATCTGAACCTTAAAAATATCCTTGTAGTACCACCATAAGTGAGAAAATATAGAATTGCGAATTTCTCTAAGTTTTAAATCACCAATACATCATGAGCTGACACCTTCTTTCAAGAAGAGATATGTGGCCCTGCAGTGGATCTCTTTGAGGCATAGGACTAATCACATAAATGATGATATTGATGATGATACACTTCATGTTTTCTCATCTGTGGATACTTGGTATGCTGTCTTTAGCAGAAATAATTGTTTCCTTACTAGACGCAATTTTTATATTCGATAGTTTTTATTATTTGCTGAAGTCCACAAGCTTATACTTATTTATTTCTAGTCGACGATAAAACATGTCACTCACTGTTTAAGAATATTCACGCGTGAATCCAACAACTAAATAAGGGAATTACTAATGACCATTCTGCAATTCACTATTTCTGTTTACGCTATAGTAGAATCTTCTATGAAGTAAACATAAAATGACAATGCATTTATTTAGAAGACCATTGACATGGGGTTACCCGTGAATTTATTTTTCTTTCTTTAATACTTCATAGATTTTAGCTTTTGGGCACAACTCCGCGTGATGTTAAACAATGATGTGGTCTAAGATAATAAACACGCTAAGCCTAGAGAGAGACTGGTTGTCACGGGTAACTGCCGGAACACATCTAGAAGTGCTTAGCAACAAATTATTAACTTGACAATGGTATATGAACCATCAAAAAATAGCAGTGATTCTCAAAATGTTTCGTATCTGGTTGTTGTACCCTAAATACAATGTTATTTTTTATGAAGTAACTTGGATCTAGAATACGTTACAAAATGAATCTTAAATGCGGTTACCTTAGTTTGTCCCAAAAAGTTTTAATAATATGACCACCATTACTAAATTCAAAAATCATGATTTTGAATATATCTCTTACAATGAATCTAAGATACAATAGCAAGCGAAGTTTAAAATAAGTATTGAGTAGTTTCGAAATGTTAGTCAGAAAAAGAACATCTTCGGCAGATGCGCGAGTTAACCTTAATGAAAATAAACATATACGAAGGCAACAAAATTGAAGAGTTATTGAAATAAATCAAAAATATTTTAAATTTTCAGGGCACATAACAGTTTTACTATTTGCGTATAGTTTCCGAAGTTGGGATACATACACACTCGCAATGGCCGTGCCTTGTCTCATGTACTTAGGATATTTCTTCTTGTTGAACGAATCACCACGTTGGTTGGTCAGCGTTGGCAGAGTCGAAGAAGCCACAAAGATCGTAAAGAAAGCTGCTCTAATGTAAGTCTATTTTAATATCTTAACTTGGTACCGTAACGTATGGATCTTGTCAACAATCTGATACATGAAGCAATTATAGCGTAGTACAACCTACCTATATAAATAAGCCAATGAAAAATTTTAAAGAGAAGTTACTCCTTAAAACTAGTTTTCAAAATTATTATTACCTTCAGATGTCCAAACGATTAAGCTTCCTGGTATATATCATTTAATTCTAGAACAAATTGGAGATCAACATCACCTTCATCTGACAACTAGATAAGATATGGGTATAATAAAAATATTATGAACTTGTCTGGTAATATGTAGGTCAGGTAAGGTAACCAACTCGTATCGGTTGCGAAATTCTATTAGTGATATTCTCATCAGATGCGCGACATTCAAATTATTTTGTGTTTATTACATTTTATGAAATTTTTGAGCATAATTGCTATTGTCAAGTCAAAATATTATTTGACTAAAGTTATATCAATTATCTTTTAAAAATTCATAATACTGCGCAAATGAAATTATTTATTAAATTATTGTATTCAGTATATAAGACGTTCAGCCATAATGTAAATGATAATAAGAGGCTGGTAGAAATCACGTAATGGTCAACTTCGGCAACACTAAATCTGACACTACTCCATATTCGGGTCCCAAGGGTGTAGTAACATACGTAGCCTTAGCGTACAGCGAGTACTATATATCAGGAAGGCTATATATCGGTTTAATATTTCTTAACAAAAATGAAAATCAGGTGATGTTAAACACAATTTTCGATGTTCAAAGATATTTAGTAGACGATTTTCAAAAGTTCACAGTTCCCGGAGACCAAAGCCTAAAGGTGATTTCTAATGATATTTCAATTTGTTGTTGGATAGCGTCCATGTGAAAAAATAGATCATTAGTTGAACAACGCTATGCGAACCATATCCGGGACGTTAACATCTACTCCCACGGAATGGCTACCGATGTTTTGTCATATAGCACCACTTGTTTGAAGAAGGAAAGAAGCCTTGCTAAGAGAACTAATTAAAGCAAATAATAATATTAGTCTCCCAATGCATGGAGAGTTCTTTAATCCCTCACACTATAGACTAAAATCCATATGTCCAGTTTACAAACTTGCTGCGAAACTAGCTAATATAAAACATAGAATAGGGAGCGAGTGGCGAAAAGCCTGACAAGTGTCAAAATTGGATGAGAGGAGAGAACTAATTAAAGCAAATAATAATATTAGTCTCCCAATGCATGGAGAGTTCTTTAATCCCTCACACTATAGACTAAAATCCATATGTCCCGTTTACAAACTTGCTGCGGAACTAGCTAATATAAAATATAGAATAGGGAGCGAGTAGCGAAAAGCCTGACAAGTGTCAAAATTGGATGAGAGGAGAGAACTAATTAAAGCAAATAATAATATTAGTCTCCCAATGCATGGAGAGTTCTTTAATCCCTCACACTATAGACTAAAACCCATATGTCCAGTTTACAAACTTGCTGCGGGACTAGCTAATACAAAATGTAGAATAGGGAAGGAGTGGCGAAAAACCTGACAAACGTCGAAATTGACTGAGGGCAGAGACAACATCGATTCATACGATAAATTAAAGGGTTCTAAACTGCTAAGAAGGTGCAAACTCAACAGATTGCGTACTAGACACAAACGGTGTGCCGAATTTAAATACCGGTGCCGATGGGTTGATTCACCACATTATCAATCCAACACATCATGAGTAATGTCCACTTAGACAATACTTCGATGCCCTGATTCTTCTTATCGACGACGCCCTAAACTGACTGAAAGAATTAAATATTCAACTATAATAAAATATGAATATACTCTATTCAGCTATACAATCAAATAAATAAATTTACAAATCGGTAATTGGTACTTCGAAGAATCAACAATTAAAATAATTTGTAACTCTAAACGAACTAAGCAAGTTAATAACATTTTAATCGACTACCCTCAAGTGAGGCAAAATATTTGATAACAGTATTAAAACATGTCGCAGATATCTTATTTTAAAGATTAAGAGATTATAACTCAGATACGCAAGTAGATGCTTAGTTTTAAATTATCTTATATATTGTCTCACCTTATCTAAACAAAAAATGTTGACTCATTGCTAGATATTTTCTTTTGAGAAAACCGAAATTACTGGTTATAATTTATATGGACTAAATACAAACGTTACGAACATAACATAAATAAGAAATAGCTTAAAATTTGCATTGTAACGTGTTGAGAAGGGGGAAAGGGCTATGAAACGATGACACATGTTGGTGACTTCAACTATATGGCTTGGTAAAAATACACATTTATATATATTACCCTTTTAAGGTTCGACTAAAATACTTGCTAGAAATATATTATTACTTGGCTCTTTCTGAACAACAAAATATTCTATACTCGAATTGAAACAAAAATGTACATTTATAAAATGGATAGACTCAATTTTTTGCCGGCAGTGTTAGATAAATATTACCAACAGTATGCATTTGCACATTTATAATGCTCATCTATGTATATGTTTGTAAAATTTACTATTATATTATCCGTATATATAATATTATTACTATATTATCCAATTAATAATAGATAAATAAATTAATTTATTTATTATAGAACACGATCGTGTGACTCTAAGTTTTCGTTGAAATATAATTCGAATTTATTCGAATCGAATGTTATACTACGAAGGATTTTGATTTTATAAATAATAGATAAACTTGCACCAAAATCTAACAAAACTGAACATAATTTCCTATCAATTGTTAATTCTAAAGTTGTTACATCCTCATAAGCTAATATATTATATACGAACAAACTCAGTCGAGTCGTGTCTTTGTTGCTGTATATTGTTTTCGTTTATTATGTTCGAATGATCATCACATGTATATATATTCTGATATCTATTTGGAACAACCTCGAGAACCACGATACCTATTAGAAATACTTGAGCGACCTCAGCCTTGGCATAAAATTGTTTGTTGACTACCATAATTGTGTAGAATTAATATTTTTAACCTGTTTTGTAGTTTTGTCGACTATATTAATATCGGTTATTCCGACGGTTATCCACTGACCTCGTACAGAATACTGGTTTCTTCTACCACAATAAACCTACCTCTAATGTTCAGTATAATACCTGGCGTAGACCCTTGTTCCGGTTCTTTATCCTTGGCCGCCTGAATCGCCTCGTCGAGCTCGTTGTAATTACGCGCAACGAGTATATTGCTTAATAATCTATTTCAATAATTCAAGTACTTTTTAATTTTTATTAGCGTGTGCAATTGTAGGTTCTAGGAAACAACTTCTTGATATTGTCACCGTAATCAATAATCCACATTTCATTTTGTCGTATGTCATTTAACAGTAATAACAAGGAATTGCCCGAATTCTTTATTGTTAAATATTTTTATATCACCAAATCGGTAATAGAACTGTAATTTGATTTAAGTTTTCATTTTGCAATTCTATTCAAGTGCGTGCGAAACAAGATAAGTTCGCGTGACATAAGGATTTTATTATCGTTATATATCTTGTATATAAAACTTTAGACGTCTCTATTTTCTTTAATCCGATTTTTTCTTATCTTCTTTTGTAACCTCATTTTCTTAAACTACCTCTTATATTTTGTAACTCTTCTTAAACATTATATATTTCTAGGCTCGTATATCTAACTTAGTATATATATAGGATTATTTGCAGCATATCTTTTCACTTTTACACTCATACGATACAGGATTCACAATACGTAGTTCACATGTTGACATTAATGAAGACATCACCCGGGAATCCTTGTGCTAGCTACGGCTCGACAACCTCTTCTGAACTCGTAACAACTCACGCCATAACTCATTTATTGTGGAAAATCTGTTATCAAATATCATATATCCTAGTTTTGTGTTAGATACAGTCCTCGTCAATCTTTTTGTCAGCTCTAGATAAGTTCGGTATTACAGGTAATATACTATATACAGAACAAAGTTAAAATATTATTTATTATAGAAATCCAAAATTGCCATTTATTTATGCTTGTAATACGAAGGATAGTTTTTTCACTAGCCACATCATTATCACCAAAAAAGAACGCAGCAATAATAAATATATGGCTACTGCAGTCTAAAGCCAGCCCTCTTTATAAACGTATTAAGTTCTTCATGTTTATTTGACATATCAGCAGTAACGGTAACCATACGTTCCTTCTGACATTAACGGCTTAAAGATAAAGAAAAACAACTGGAGCTCGGCACTGCATTGTCACCTCGAATCCACTTTCCATTGACGTGCTCGCGGAAGCGTTAACGCGTCGCCGCCCCACCCACCGCGTCGCCTGCCATTAGGACTGATACACAACGAGCGTAGTATGGTTTTACTTTTGTAATCATTTTAAAAATAAGAGTTACTATTCAACAGTAAATGATGTAGCAAGGGCACTTTGTTACCTGATCTTTGCAAATTTATCACCGCCAACGTTTTTAAAACGTAAATAAAATTTTACATTTCAGTAATAATCTACCGACAGCGAAAGTAGAAGAAACCCTCAAAAAGCTATCCGCAGATTTATCATCCAAGAAAGGACCGAAAGCGAACTATTCCGACTTACTGAGGAGTTCATTGAGAGTGAAGACTGCCTGCTGCTGCATCATGTGGTTGGTCTCAGGAGTCACGTACTTTGGATTAAATCAATACATTAGTCAGACGAGTCCTGATCCATTTTTGAGTGTGGCCGCCGCCGGAGCTATTCAAGTAATTTTCCATTTAGTTACTTTTTTAACGACCGTGTCAATTATTTTTTATTTTATACTAAAGCATTGTTGCCAAATGCAATCTAGCCCCAGTATACATAGCAAAATTCTTATCAGCAGAAGTGGGCATTATTGCAACAATTAATAATAACACCATCATCATCATCTTACCCTTATCCCACTTAATAGGGTCGGCACAACATGTTTTCCTCTCCCACTCTCCTTAGCCAGATGTAAGATACATAGTGGAATATAAATTATAGCAGACATAATTATTAATTTGTTGTCTATCGGTTGTCCGTTACTGGCATTGACAATAACAATGATCAATCGGATATTATTGCAACATAAGAAAAAGCCAATTTTATCAGGTAATAGTCGTACTTCACGTTACTCATACACAGAATCACGGAATAAATATCATTTCACGGTCGTTAGGCATGAGAGCGATATATTAAAAAGTAACCAGTATCCGATATGAACTTCAATTTCGAAAGATACCATAAACCATATATCCGTTTTTCTCATAACGAACGTAACACACGAACGAAAAGTAACAAAACTGTCAGCGATATAATTAAATATGAAAATTTAAAGGTATATGTGGCGTTGGATATGTGCGCCCATGTCAGTTAACTCAGTTTCATATCGGCCTCTTCTCTTTCTGATGTAAGTCAATTTCCTTTGTGGAAAAGTGATGGTTCGAATATCAGAATAACGATAGGCGTTCGTCGAGCTCTCGTTGCGCCTGATGTCTAGCAAAATCAACTCTATTTTCTTTGTGGTAAAGTTTACAAAGCTATATGTTCACGGTTTTGCGATATGGTATTGTCTTCATTTTCGGTAGTCATTTGTTTGTTTAAAAAAATATGTTAATTGTTTTGGATATTAATGGCTAGTTTTAATGTGCCCTTGACTTTGGTGACACCTGTGTCGCGAGTCTCTGAAGATGGCATTATTTGTAGGCTGTAGCATTACACTTTTTTAAAACTTCAATGTTTTGTCAAATTAAATAAAAACAACCTTCAAGATGATGAAATCAAACTATTCTTCAAAGATATTACAGACAGTGGCTTCAGGTTTCGAAAACATAAAAAAAATTATGATTAATTTCATATGGCACTGAATAAATGCAATTTATCGTATTTAGGAGCTAAACGAAATGTACAGACCAATCATTGCTGTAACTAAAATTGAAATATGAAATCGTATTTCGCAGTAATAGGTGAAAACCAACAATCTTGTTATAAAAACCTAAGTTTTAACCAATAGAATACTTTCGTTGTAATCCATTTTTGTTCATGAATTTCACAAGTGATTATTTTCAACCAAACACCACCTACGTCATTTATGTCCATTTAAAAAGTAGACCGTGAAAATATTACTTAGTACACAAATTTAAAAAACTGACAACTATGCAGATTAGAAGTTAGCTTACTCTCTTTTAGATGTTTCTTTTACGTTTCTCTGATAGATGGCGCTTACTTGAACTATTTATTTTTACGAAATCTATATATATATATATTAACCGCCACTAGCGTGAAGCATGCGACATGCGAGATCATCGTATCACGAGTATAAGTAAGCCTTGGATTTATTCTAAAATAGCTTATACCGACGACATCGTCTATTTTGTTTATTATATTCTATGTAAAGAGGGCAAAAAAAAAAACGAAAACAAAACTATACTTTCCTTATAAAGTTACTTTAAAGAAGCAAAGACCCTTTCACATATATAATATTAGTTAGGATTAGGATGATATCGTAATATTTTTTTATTATATAAAGACCAAGCGTCTAGGAATTAAAACTAATTTGATCGAAATCTATCCAGAGAGCTATTTGTGTGCGCGCGCACAACGGCAGACCACACCCTAACATTTTATTTATATAGACAGATTATAACAGGCGTACTTACTTTGCAGCCGCTTTCCATAGATAAATATCGAATCCTAAAAATCCTATCCCAATTATGATCTTTGCGTGTACCACTATCGCAGATTAATCGGAGGTATATGAGGTAATGACATTATTAAAATTTTTAAATGGTTCATAGATACAATATAATTACTAAATCACCCGCCCACTTACTGGTCATCATACAATTGATGATCATTGTGACTCTTTTTAAAGTTTACGACATTATTTCGAATTTAGAAATTAAAAACTATTTTTGTCTAAATTGTTATAGTTATTTTATTCATATTTCTTTACATAATTTGAAACTCATATATCTGTCTTCATTACAGATACCTTCTAATCTCATCTCAATATGGCTGATAAGTAAATTCGGACGAAAAACCACAACAACGACGTTCTTCATTTTGGGAGGCGTGTGTGTCATCACATTGGGTTTCGTTCCCAACTTGTTCTGGCTGACATTGACTCTTGGATGTTTAGGTGTCAGTTGTATCAGCATCGTCACGGACACAATCTACATTTACACCTCGGAGCTGTACCCGACGGTGGTCAGGAATATGGGGATGGGTGCCTGTTCGACGTCAATGAGAATTGGTTCTATGGTGGCACCTTTTATATCTAATATGTCGGTCAACGTGCCGTGGTTACCTAATATCATCTTTGGTTCGGCTTCTATATGTGCTGGAGTAGCTTGTTTGTGGCTACCTGAGACCAAGGGTAAAACATTGATGGACAAAATAGACGAAGCTGAAGGTGGTTGATAAGATAATTATTATAAGAGATATTTTTGTAATTGTATATTTCTTAATATTTAGTAAGATTTCTATTCTATGTATTACAGGTACCTGGTTCGATATTTGTATAAACTTAGATTTATAAGGAAAAGTTTTTTCAATATTTGGTTGTTTTTACCGTAATTAGAAAATGATTTAATACGTCATTTTGATTTGATTTTGAACAAGGATCTCTGATGTCAAATTGAATTCTTAAACGATCTAATAAATATTATGCGATAAAATGTTAACTGTAGAACAGTATTATTAAAAGGAATGCTGAAGGGATGTGAAATTGACGCAAATAATAAATATATAAATTAATTAATTCTAATTCTATAAGAATATAGATAACAAACTACCAAAAATTAAATATTAAATAACATTGTACTCGCAGGCAAATATTAGATACATTAGGAATTAAAGTGAAATTAAGTTATATTTGTATTATCAGAAGTGTTTTTTTTTATTCCATAATATAACCATTAATTGACGTAGCCATATCAACAGATTATTAAGATATCAAAATATTAATAACTTAGCCAGCTCCTCGCTCGCCTAAAGCGTAAGGTGATTTTGCTCCTGTACGAAGGTAGAAATTACCGCGTAGACTGAAACAAATATAGAACAATTTTTATTATACTTTTTACTAGGTATTTGACTAAAAAGTCATCTCATGTTAAATGGTGATATATCCTTAAATGGTAAGCACGCTAAACCTTCAGGGAGGGTGGCTCTCAAGTGCAGCTGCCGGAACACACACGTAAGTGTTTGACCACAAATTATCAACTTGAGAGTGGCAGTTAGTCGAGACTTTAAGAAAGTAGTACCACAATGCTTATTACCAATTATTTTGTTATCATAAAATACTGTAGTACACATAAAGTAACGTAGTTTCACCTATTGGGAGTTGTTTTAAATCGCGAACAAAGCATCCGGGGTGTTTTGTGTCCCTCATCTAATTAGACTAATCTTGTCTTACATTAATATTTAACAGCACGTGAGATAATATCTTAACTTTAAATTACATAAATGAATAAAAATGTAGAGTCTCTAGTTGAAATATATTTCATTTATACTGAAATTAAGATAATTTAGACTAGAAAAATTCCAAAGACTATCTTTTTCGTATTCTGCTGTCTTTTTTAATTTAACCTATTTTTTTTTATTTTGGACTAGCTGTTACCCATGGATTCGTCTCCAATACTATCTCTAAAAGGGTACAGCGATTGTAAAAGTAATTTAAGCTTTTTATTTTTATTTTGGACTAACTGTTACCCGTGGCTTCATCTGCAGTGCTATGACCAAAACGGTTGGACCGATTTTCACAGGACTTTCACTAGCGCGTAACTAAAATAATGAGAGCTAATTTAAGCCATTTTCTTTTTTACTAGCTGTTTCTCGCGACTTCATCCGTAAGGAATATCCGAAACGATTGGATCAATTTTTCATTGGCATATATATGACGTTCAGGCTATTTTATTTTATACTAGCTGTCACCCGCGACTTCGGCTGCGTCAAATTTAGCAAAATTATGTTGTTCACTGTAAACATTTGCGTATTGAAGATATATGACCCTGAGCTCCCAGCCGAACTACTTACAGATATAGGTAGTTAAGGTTATGAAGCAATCTTGTTCCAAGTTAAAGCGGCTGGCAAACTTTGTGTAGGCTACTATTTACTACTTAGCTATTATTTCAGTAAAAGAACATTTCCAGCAAAAAGCAAATACCATTCGTACGAGCGGTTGTAAACTCTACCAAAGACCAATACCTTCATGCCAGAAAGTTTACTGTCGTTACACGCTTGATAGCTTTAAATTCTAAGCGTGTTCTCCGATGATCGGTAGTTAATAATTTCTCGATTTCTTCGAGTTTCGTATGAGCAAGAATATCGACTTGCACCGGATAGCGACAGGTTCATCTTGTGCTACTAAACAGGTAGAGTGCGACAAGAGTGTCCTTAAATCGATGTGATAGAGACTAGCGATTTTAGATCGTGGCAGGATTCTATAGGTGAAGTAAAGTAGCGTTAAAGAATTAATGCCATAGTTACGGGGATGATTACCTTTTTTTCGTTGGTTCTTATTATCACAAGGATGACAATATGTGTATGAGAGAGTGTGCTTCAGTCACAGGGATGACGTATATATTGCTAGTCAGTCACAAGGTTGACTATTCGTTAGCGCTCAGTCATAGGGATGACTTAAGTGTGTGTGCCCAAATGCGTTTGGCCAAATATTCAAAACCGCTAACAGATAGATATATAGTTTTATATCATGATTTTTATCAATGCAAAATTTTAAGACTTCAACTCTTTTTTGTCATTATAATTAACAGAAATTTTGGAAATAGAAGAGGTGTTTTTAATAAGATATTAGACTAAAAATGTATTTCTTAAGAGTTATATTAACTTTTTTTACGAAACAGACAAACGTTTACTTTTTGTATAATCGCAAGTCTATATAATAACATGTTTAGGGGATATTATGTAGCTTGAAATTTTCATTAATTTATATTGTAAGTGAGCACAGAGGAAGTTATATGGTAGTTTAAAATTCCAAATATGTTATTGAAACTAAGTCTTATCCGGCATACTGTTACTATTTAATGTAAACGTTACATTTTTAAATTCCCTTAATAAAACCTAAAAAAAACACGTGCGGAGCTGCGGGCAACAGCTAGTAACTTGAAATAAATCATTTTCATTCCTTATACTTGTCCATGTATCTATATATTAAGTAATCTTATTTAATTAAAGAAATATTTGAAACGCGGCTTATCAATCCGATTTAATTAAAACAACGATATAACTTATTCTGATGTCACAAATAAACAAATAAGGACACTACTTACTCTGACGTCGCACCGATTCCCATATATACCAGCAGTCTACCCTGGCATTTTCCTCGTAGGAAGGAGTCGTATTCAGAACACTCTCTAGCCAAAAATTCACCCCCTTCTATTGACTCTGCCCAGAATTCCCATGAACGCCAATGACTACAGAAATCTTGAACAACAAAATTATAATTACACTATAACTTACACCCTTTCTTTAATAACATTTTAAATACATTGGTTATTAGTTTAGTATAATCATTGTATGTTGAGACAACATTTGTTAGGAAATCTACGAAGCTTTCTCGAACCAGCTTCCAAGGAATTGGGAGAAATCTCTCGAGTAAGCATTTATATGCAATCCGGTCATGACGCGAGGGTCGCGACCGCAGTAAGACAATCTAGTTCAAAATATATAGGTAATAATTATTACAGGTCTAGTCTCAGATTGCGTTCGCGAAGTTCGCTATTTTAGTGAACATACAAACATAGATTGGTTAACTTTTATTGTTTTTTTTTAAACCTCTGTGGAAAACCTGTTTAAAAGTACGTTAATAAAATGCACACGTTCTATTGTGTGCCTGCGCCGAAATCGGATAGAGTACTGGCATTAGAACACTAACGCAAGGAAATTCAGTATCAAAATTAATATTCAGTGATGCCCATGGATAAAGAATATTTGGATGAGTTATATTTGAACCCAATTGTTTTAAAGTACGCTTGGCCAAAAATGGTGCCTATTTGATTCCATACGTCACAGTGACCAGTTCATATTCCTCTACAAGTCGGTAGTGAGTATCGCCATATTATGCGTTGTTAAATCTGATCTTTATTTCTGATTCTTTATTTTTTTTTAATATTTACTCTGCTATTCGGGACGCTATATAATGTTAAATGTTACCATCGTATAAATATTGACAAATATTGCACATTAATATTTATACGATACTAATGTCACTCAATTGTTTTGCCTTCCTGGAACCTCTTCAATAATACTTGAACTTTATGGTATGGTATTAAAGTTCAAATTGACTTTTAAGTATTATTACGAATTGTTTGTATGGGAGTATAGAAAAGTGTTGTTTTTAGACTATTTCAGGTAATTTGTAAAAATTTTCTCTCCGTAAGATCCATCCTCGTACTTTAAAGAATATTCTAAAAAAAGAATTAGCGAAATCGGTTCAGCTGCTCTCGAGATTTGCGCTTAGCAACACATTCAGCGATTCATTTTTATATTATAGATAACAAATGGTAGCACTGATTGAATACTGAAAGTTGATAATCGTGTGTTGTGTGTGCGCTGTGTCGTTAAGTAGCTAAGCGATGCTAGCGGATTGACTTTGAAATCGATTTAATGCTATAATACAAAAATTGCATGTTTTACGCTAATAACATATAAAATTTACAATTCAATAAAGTAAACTTCTTCATATAGCACATTTAAATGGTGCTAAAGTTACCATGGTACTGTTGGAACTTACTCTTAACCAGGTCACGTATAGTAAATCTACCACAGACGTTTTTCCCGTACAAACTTTGCCGTGCCATGCAATCTTTTGTGTGATGCTTAATCTGTTATTTTGTAACAATGACATGATAATGAAAAGGGCATACTTCGATCGTATAATGACTTTGAGATGAGCAAATGCTCTCCTTTTCACACTTATTGGTGATTCCATAATGTTTGCTTGTTCGCGCGTTATAATAACACGTCATAACAACGTACGTATAACAAATAGCAGAATAATTATCCCTTGAATAATATGTCATCCATTACGTAGGATTAATGCAGTACATGTTGTAGTAAGTGGCTGCTTTGCTAATTAATCGAGTGTGAGAATAACAGAAATACCTTCGTTAGTTAGTGGAACTGTAGCAGACAGACAACCTGGCTGTTTGGCATTTCCACCGTTTGGCCAAAAATCAGCATGACCTGTACTCGAAGGTCCTCCGAAACCTCCGCCATCTGTGTGGATAATATCAACAAATTTGGCATCGGAAGTCGTTATAGACGGCCCCAGAAGTGGTGGATAGAAGCCAGGATATGCTGGATCCAAACCCGTCAGTCTGAAATAAGATTTAAGTTTTCTTGGACTAAGCTTCAATACGGTTAACAACATTTTGAATGACAGATTGAGGATCTGTTGGTATTGTATTATTTAGATAATATCCATTTACAGTTTTCTATAGGAGTTACGCAGAAATGATAAAATCGATCATAGGCAACCGAAGAAGGTAACACATTTTAAGTAGTGATGGAAAAATCACAATGAAAACTTAAACACCGTTCAATGTGAATCTAGATAAAATACACGGCTCCTATGAAAGAAGAAGCCCATTTTCACAGGAAACGTCAACAGAACTAGCTAGTGTTATAGTGTAATCTAAAGAAAAGGTTAGTATACGACCATAAGCAACAGTACCACATAAACCATATTTAATTCAAACTGTACCTTGAAACTTTGAATCCCTTGGAATCCAAAGTTTTGGCAACAACAGCAAAAAGATGCACTCCCAATGAATGCCCGACCAAATGTAGTCCTTGTAGAGATAGTCCTCGCTTTAGTAACTTCACTAAAGCAACACCAGTTTCTTTACCAATCTGGAAAATATCATAAGCACACTTTATGTAATTTTAAGCCTTTCATTCTAGAAGGATAACATTTTGCAAGAGTGGATAAGTATAGTACTTGGCTTTTGATTTGACACGTCGGGAATATCAGCTAGATTCGGTTTCATACATCGTTATCTTTGCTTATCGCAGTCATTGCGCTGTGCGATAGAGAGAACACTACAAAACTGAAGCATGCTGATCTTAGCCCGACGTCCCACCTTCCCCCCAGAACTGCCAAATCGAAAGTCGGGTACTGTATACGGTGATATACGTTGGGCGACAGTGTTCCAACTAGAGTCAGTGTAGGCAAATATCTAATACAGATGGCCAATAAAATGCAATATATCACTTATCGATAATTACACTTCCCCATCATATTTAATCATCAGACACGTTGTAGAGTAACATAGTGATTGAGTTCTTAAAGATTGATATCCATAAGAGGGGCTGTCCTAATTATCTGCGGGATACAAAATGAAACAAGAATAACCAATAAGCTAGACTATCGCCGATCGCTGGTACATAGATGGCTAATATTTACCCGATTTTATGTTTATTACTGCTACACATGAGATCATTGTTAGAGTCACTAAGGACACGATTAATTTTAAATTTGAAAAAATATCATCTAATAATGCAAGTTGTCTGGATGAAATTAAATGACTACATTTTATCACCCACAAAGATAACAATATATTTTTTTTAATTTATCAATACATATTTATAAAAATTACAATAACGTGTGTAAATTGATCTAAACACTTACTTTAGTCCGCGGTTTCGTTCGTGTTAATGTATATTTGACCTATCCCTTGAAATTTGGTAGTTTTTTTATGAGTAAAACCTACCCTGTGTCCTTTTCTGTACCCCTGATAACGTGTAGTCAATATGACAATTCCTTAATGATTGATCGAATAGCTAAAACGTAAACGCGTAACAAACAAACAAAATCACTTTCGCATCTACAATATTGTAAATAACTATGTCGAGACTGTATAAAGCCAAGTACATAGGCGACCCGAGTCCAGTAAACCAATGTGAAGCCAACTAACAGTCATCAACTTGCAACTTACCTCGAAAAGTGAACTGTAGAGGAGCAATATATAAAAAAGGTAAATAATAATATAATTATCAAGACTTTAACAGATATAAACTCACAGCAGACACGTCCAGAGCGACATTTAAGTAGTTCCCGAAGGCGAGGTTGGCCCAGTCCAATACGAGTATGTTATACCCACCCCGATTTATATAAGCTTTTACCACGGCTAGGACGCTTTTGTCGCTCGAGAGCTCTACATAACTGGAAATAATCAGTTTGTTTTCTTTTAATATGTGGTAAATTGTTATTCGAACTGTTATATCTTTTACCTCTTTGTACATAGATGGTTTCGGTATAAACAGAATCGTGGCGGTACAGTAACGTAGGCATAATCAAATAACTCAATATATCAAATACTGACAACTACAGATGTAGAAATCACCTTTTGATAACACTAAAAATACACAAAGGCGTAGTTCCAATAACTATAAATAAAAAGACTGTAGGCAATTATGTACGGGCATGAAATGTGTCAAGTCCATTCAGTCACTGTACATCCAGTTGCCGAGATGTTTACAGACTGGCATGATAACAGCGGCTTTCGATGGATAGAGTAGATCGCTGTACTTTTCGGACTGTACTATCCTTTTTTCATTCTCGGATAAAAAAGCTTCCTTAATAGTTCGAATTACAATTACCCGTGCGTGTAAAGAAGCGTAGGTCTTTTTAGATCAAAGTTGTGGTCCACCAGTAATTTTTTTACGTCTCTCAACTGATACGATGTAGGGATCGTTGTGTTTGTTCTGTAAAAATCCAAGACATGTATTTGTTGGTAACCAGGTGTTAAGAGTTGTAGTCAATACTCGAAAACATTTGTACAACATGGAGAAACTGGAAACGATTGGGCTTTAAAAAAAGATTTTTTTTTTTTCAAATAAACTCTGTAATAAAAAAAACAATCATTAATACTGTATCCCAGAGGAAAATATTTTTATAGAAATAACTATATTAATAAATGTATAATTCTGATAGTGATAGTGATAGAGTGATATCTCTCGTTTTATTAAATTTTTCCTAAATATGATTAACTAGATTAATAGATGTCGTAATGTTTACGGACACAGTGTCGAAGGACGTAGGTTCGAATCCTAGCAACTGAGTCAAAACTTTCGGTGACTGAAAACATCGTGATAAAACAAAGCATGGTTGTAGGACTTTTTTTAAGTCCGCCTGGCTAGCTACCACCCCCAAGTTGAAAATCTATCTCCAAGTAAGTGTTGGGGTGTTCCGGCAGCTGCACTTGAGAGCCAGTCTCCTTCTAGGTTTAGCGTCCTCTTAGACCATGTCATCATTTAGCATCAGATGAGATTGTGGTCAAACGCTAACCTATATAATATTAAAATAAAGATATTACATATTTTTTCTCTATCTGTCGGCTTACATGCCTGAATTTAGTAATCGAGGAGTAGTAAGAAAACTCAAGGAGTAGTTCATAAGGAAAACTCAGGTGGGCGACGGGAAATTGGAAATTTAAAGTTTTTAAGAGACTCGTCTAAGTTCGGAAGTTGACGGGTTAAGTGAAAAACGGTCTCAAACAATTTCATTGGTATATGTTATGTCATAATGAAATTAATACGTCACATCATCATATTCCTACTCTTATCCCAACTAATTAAGATTGACAGAACATGTTTTCCTTTTCCACTCTCCCCTATGAGATTCCATGTCAGTATTCACAATTTTTATACACATAATTCTTCATACATTCTGTCCATACCTTTTTCGGTTTTCCTCTACTCCTGTATCCGTCCACATTCATACTTAAAACTTTTATCTCTCCTCATGAAATGCTCATGCCATGCTAACTTATTACTCCTCAACTTCTCTGACACTGGTACTATTTTCGAAATTCCTCTGATATACTCATTCTGTATCTTATCGATTCTAGTTACACCACATATCCATCTTTACCATTAGCATCTCTGCCACATCAGCCATATGTAGTCTTTTTTATTCATCTCTTTCGTAGCCCAACACGCAGATGCATATAGCATGATGTATCCTATAATAGTTGTGTACACATTCCTCTTGAGTTTCAAAGCATTCGTGGGTCACAAGTCACCTTGACATCTTTCGAGAATTCATCTCCACCCTGTATTTATCCTATTCCTCAGGTCCTCGTCTATATCGCCGTCGATTTACATCAATGAACCGAGATACCGAAAACGGAGTAGGCTGATAAAAATACACCATTTAAGGCTATATTAGAAAAACTGGTAGGACCGGCGAACTCGCAAAACAATTGTTCATTCGTTTAGACTTGTCGGCGTTTCCCTAGTCTACCCTGAACCTCAACAGGATTCTCTTCGACAAAAACAATACTTTTGGCATATATAATCATATACAACGTATATACAGCTCTAAGAAAATACTGTATATTACAATTAAATAATCAATCAATGGAAATTGCTATTATTAACGATATTTATAAGTATTATAATCTTAGTTATACAATTTACTCTTATTTACTTATCTAATATCAAATATATGGTTGTTATAGAATCCCCTTGTTGTAAAGTAGACATTTTATATTGATTTTATTGCACAAGAATATACCTAGCCTCTTATTAAATATAATTCTCCAGTATTATGTTCAAATAATTATCTATTTATACGAGTGCACCATGCCTTAGACAATGTTTGTCGAGAGACTTCTTTCTTTAACTCTAACCTTGTGCTTGTAATCATTATGCTCGTTCTTGTTTATTAGTATTTATAGCTGTCTTTTTCTTTCTTTATTTCTATTGTTATAAGTGAAAACTTGTAATTAGCCTTTAAATATATTATTATTTTGTTGTTTCATTAATGTTAGCTGTAAGTTGTCCTAAATAAATAAAATAAAAAAATAAAATAATGACCAAGTAACATGTATTAATCAGTTACTGCTCAAGAAATGATATCATGCTTCTATGAAAAAGTTTCAAATATTGGTGTTATAAAAAAACTTACCCGTAGAATCGGAATATAACATCGTCCAATTTTATAGTTCGGCCCTTAGGAACTGCAAAATAAAATTAAACAATAATCGACTATTAGCTTATAATGTTAGACATCCCTAGATTCCGAGAAATAAAAGTTCATATAGCTTGTGTGTACGAGTATACACTTAAAAGCTCTATTTAGAATGTAGGAAGCTAGTATCAAAAAATATATTGTTGGAAATTAATGTCATGATTTATTTTCTTCCAAAGTGTTTGCAAGCGTCAACATTTTACAGTACCGGCATTTGATATTTTTCGTCGTGAAGAATATCGAGACAGTCGGCTATATTCTTGATTGCGCAATAGAGAGAACTCTCACTCTTCTCCACCACATGCTAAATCAAATGCCCAGTACTGTAACAAACATTCAACACCAATTCGACGTTATGCTGACACTTGCTATCTTCGTTAGGGCTTATAGGAGAAGGCGTGGGAGGAGCTCCTCCAGACGCTGGAGAGTGATCCATGGGGGCGCCCATACCGAGCGATCCGTAAGAAATTTTGCGGCAGGGCGCCCCCGGTGACGGAGACTCTCCAGCCGGAGATTATTGAGAGGGTCGTGGCAGAATTGTTCCCCAACTCTCCGGAGCTCCTTCCTCCATCCATGCCTCCTCCCCTCGCTCTCACGGTGGAGGTGCTCGGCATCCCTCCTCTAGTGACGGAAGAGGAAATGGGGAGGGCCGTCGAGCGCCTCCGTGGCAGGCAGACAGCGCCCGGCCCAGACGGGGTCCCGGTTCGGGTGTTGTCCATTTCAATGGGCCATCTCGGGGGTTGGCTTCGGGAGCTGTTCGACCGCTGTTTTGTGGTCGGACAGTTCCCGAAGCCCTGGAAGACGGGGCGGCTTTGCCTTATGGCTAAGCAGGGCCGCTCTCCGGACTGCGCGTCCGCGTATCGGCCTCTGGTTTTGCTCGACGATGTTGGGAAGATGCTCGAGAGAGTAATGTCCTCCCGGGTCGTTGAGCATCTGGAAGAGGTGGGGCCGAACCTCTCGGACGCGCAGTTTGGCTTCCGGCCAGGGCGCTCCACCCTGGACGCCCTAAGCCTCCTGAAGAGGCTGTCCACGGAGGCGACCTCTCGAGGAGAAAGATTATTGGCGGTGTCCTTGGACATCGCCAACGCCTTCAACAGCCTGCCGCATGGAGTTATACGGGAATCGCTACGTTTCTTCGGAGTGCCCCCGTATCTGCGGCGGCTGTTGGAGGCATACCTGGAAGAGAGGGAGGTCGTCTTCGTGGACAGTAGAGGACAGATGGTTCGACGAGGGACTCCCTGTGGTGTCCCACAGGGTTCGGCCCTAGGGCCACTTTTGTGGAATCTGGGCTACGACTGGGTACTTCGCGGCGCGCTCCCATCAGGAGCGCGCCTCATCTGCTTTGCGGATGATACCCTAGTCGTAGCCCAGGGGGGGGAATGGGGAAATTTGATGCGCCTGGCCACGGAGGCTACAACCCTCGTGGTCGGGCGTATCCGACGGTTAGGCCTCAGGGTGGCCCTCGACAAAACCGAGGCTCTACTTTTTCATGGGCCTCGGCGGGGGCCACCTCCTGGGGCACATATATTGGTGGAGGGCGTCCGGATCAGGGTTGGGGTCCAGATGAAATATCTGGGCCTCACCCTTGATGGACGCTGGCGGTTCGAGCCCCACTTTAAGGGGCTCGGACCGCGTATAGTTGGGGCGGCAGCGGCACTTAGCCGTCTGCTTCCCAACATAGGGGGGCCGGGTGCCAGCTGCCGCCGTCTATATATGGGAGTCGTGCGGTCGATGGCCGCCTACGGGGCACCGTTGTGGGCGGACGCCCTCTGCGCCGCAAACGTTCGCGGTGCTCAGCACATTGTGGCGCAGAGGGCGATACGAGGATACAGGACGGTGTCCTCGGGGGCGGCCTTCGTGCTCGCCGGCTCCCTCCCCTGGGAGCTGGAGGCGGAGGTTCTTTCCGCCGTATATCTTTATACGGCGGCTAAGAAACGCCGAGGGGAGCCTCCAGCTCCCAGGGAAATAGAGGAAATGAGAAAAAGGGTCCGGAGGGACATGATGGAGCGGTGGCAGCAGGATCTGGCGGACGCGCGTTACGGTACTTATACTATCGACGCCGTCCGCCCGGTCCTGTTGGAATGGTGCAACAGGGAATGGGGCTCCCTGACGTTCAGACTGGTGCAGTTGCTGACCGGACACGGGTGCTTCGGTTGGTATCTGCACCGGATAGCACGCAGGGAGCCGACCGCCGCATGCCATGAGTGTGGCGCTGAGACGGACACTGCGCAGCATACTCTTTCTGAGTGTGCTGCGTGGGAGTCTCAGCGTCGTGCTCTGGCTGCGGCGGTGGGGTGCGATTTGTCGCTGCCGAGCGTGGTCGCGGCCATGCTCGGCAGCGAAGCCATATGGAATGCAGTGACCTCCTTCTGCGAGGAGGTCATCTCGCAGAAGGAGGCGGCGGAGAGGGTCCGTGAGGAAAATCCTCTGAGTGACCCTCTCCGCCAACGCAGAGTTGATGGGAGGGGGCGGCGTTTTGTCCGTCTCCTTCCACCTCCGTAGCCAAACCTGGGGGGATGGGTCGGGGGGCCCATCTCCCCATTGCACAGGTTCGGCTGACGAGGAGGGGGCGGCTGGTGTGTACCCAGCTTGCCCCCCATTATTAAGACGACGCCCGGCGGACACCTTCCGCTGGGCAAGCCGCTGAGGCGACATGGTGATAGCACTGCACGATCCCATGTCGCCTCAACCAAAGCGGCGGTCGGTACACCGTGGGGTTTTAGTGAGTAAGAGTCTCACACTACCCACTCTCTCCCCCGAGAGGGTGGCGTGTCCATGATGGATTTCCCCACGTTAATAAAAAAAAAAAAAAAAAAGGGCTTAAACCAAAGCATGTCATTTCTATTCAGGTTTTGATGCAACGGGAAATTAAAATTTCAAAAACATTTACGCACAATTGCCGAAAACTAACTAAAAAATGCCATCATAGCTATACGATATAAAATTAAATAAATGAGATCACTATATTAGAGGTAATTTATTACGAAAAATGTTTGAGAGTAACTCGTAACAATTCGCAAACTCTTTTGTTTTCTCTTTTATTCATGTTATCTTGATTTATGTTGTTTTCATCCATACTATTTTACTCAGTATATTTTGACCAGAACAAAAAACGAACAATTCAAAATTTAAAAGCGTAAATACAATTGCCACCGTCAGATATTCAAATACATGACGAAATATACTCTAACTATATGTTTTATATGTCTGTATTATCCACAAATTCTTCAATGAAACGGATTGGTGACAGAAAAGTTGAAAAATAGCACGTACCGTTTACTGTTGTCCTCAATATCTGCCTGAAGCTATTTAACGACAGTGGAAGACCAGCATCTCTCTGACACTCGCACGATATTATCACTGGAAATAATAAAAAAATTCATTCGTTAACAGCAAACGAAACATCACGGATAAGAGATAAATGGACGATTGAAATGTGACATTACAAAATGTTCTCCGATTTCTTCTGACTCTTGTTAAACAACTAAAGAGGATATAGAGAGATTGGTCTCTTATTCATCATCTTCTTACTTTTACTTACCTAAGTAGGTTCCGCACGATATGTTTGTCATGTTGTGATGTATGATTTAGCTATATCAGTATCACTACATATTATAAAGCAAAGTCGTCCGCCGCGTCTGTATGTTTGTTCGCGATAAACTCAAAAACTACTGAACGGATTGCGATTTGATCTTCACCAATAGACAGAGTAATACATGAGGAAGGTTTAGATATATGATTGGTTAAGGTGTTTTGTAAATTGTTTGAAATATAACGATAATTGTTGAAAGTGTTGGGAAAAGTCAAGCCGCGTGGGAGTTTTCATCGAAATCGCTGCCTAATTCTTTTGAGGTATAACAAAACAATGCATACTGAGATACTTTTCTTTTATAGATCTACAAAAAAGTCTACCACGGCATATACCTATCTTTTAAGGATAGCTTATTATACTTATCTTTTAAAAAATGTTAAACAATGTTATATTGTTTGTTTATATGTTTTTGAAGTGTTAATTGGTAACACATATTCAGCATAAATGTAAACACTTGTTAAGTAAAACTTGCATATACGTGGAATGGTGATAGAAATAGTAGGATTTAACGGTCATCGATTATGTTCCCACCATCGAAATGCAAAGTTAAATAATTTTCGGCATTTTAACAAATCATGTTATTTAATCTATACGTTACTTATATAATCTGTAGAACATCTGACTTCTACACTTTAAAACATGGAGAACAATAGAGGAATTTTGTTTGAAATAAATTTCCTATAAAGTACCCATCGAAAAATATCCAATCCAAAAGTTTTAATGGTCAAATTTTTTAAAATATTACTCTAGTGTATGCATGTTTGAGCCTTGATATATGGCACCGAATTTGTCGCTTTACTCGTACTGTTGAAGCATTTTGTTGTTCCCGCGAGATGACGTATTCGGTTACCATGGTAACAAGTTGTTAGAAAAAAGATTTTGTGTGAATTTAAATAAAATAATAGTTCCTATAATATTTTCGAGTATTTTTATTTAAACGAGAAAAGTATCGCCGATAGATTGATTTGGAGTCGTACACGTACATTTAATAATTTGTTACTGTAATTAATAGATACATACGGTCAGCTGGCGGTAAAAGAAAACAGAACGACTGAGGAATATTCTTCTAGCACCACGACATGATTTTCTTCTGCCAAGTGTTGAGAATCATTGTTATTATTTAATTCATGCATTAAAGTTTTACAAGACTTGTTTTTGCGTAAATTGCAACTTGAATCCCACAATTTCATGTTTTGCGTAATATATTTGTCGCAAACATTTAAAAATGTAGTGTTTCACGAACCGGTCGAAATACCATTCCCTTTGTAACGAATTGTGCAATGGCGTCATTTTAATTTTTAAACAATTCGCAATCTTCATTACATTTATATCTTGCTGACAAAACTGTTTTTTATGACCTACTCCGTAAAAGTCAAGTGTATATATGTATGTATGTATATTCGTTTACCACGGTCAGTAGCTTAAACGGTTTAATGAATTTTAAAACATGAGATGTCGCTAAAATTATATTAATTGTACAGTAACATAAGGTATACAATACTTTAATATAACATCTGTAAAATAAAAAAGAACGGAGAGTTAAAATTATGTTTTTAACGTAGCAACACTCAACTGATAAAGCTTGTTCATCACTACATAGTATAAAACAAAATCGCTTTCTCTGTCCCTATATTCATTTGTATGCTTAAATCTTTAAAACTACGCAACGGATTTTGACGCGGTTTTTTTAATATATAGAGTGATTGAAGAGGAAGGTTTATATGTATAATAACATCCGTTAAATAGTGGAGAAATACTGTTATTTTTGAGGTTACTCCAAATTTAACCCGTGCGGGCCACGGGCAGTAATTAATAAATCAAAACTACTGGATCGATTTTAATAATTTTTTCAGTGAATGACATGGGCTATATATTTTATACCCGTGCGAAGGCGGAGCGGGCCGCTAGTTAAAGTAATAAAAAAACAGTGTTGTTGTCATCTAGTTTTATAAAGTAATTAATGGGGCACAGCAATTGATGCAGAGGCTTAGTTATAAAAAGGTAACAAACAGCCAAACAAGTAGATATGACGCAATTATCTTATATCTATATATATAATTAAAATACAGTTGTTGTGAGACTGGATAGCATCAAAACTACTGAATGTATCGGCATAGGATTATAACCTAGTCCGTCTAATCTTGGTATGTTTCGGAGGGCGATTCCAAATTTTAAAAAACATTAAAATGCACGATAAATTTACAACGAAGTCGTTGTATAATCTACATATATAAGTACATACATACATAAGTATGTAGGATATACAAAAAACATACACGAGAAAAATGAGTTAAAAAATGACCTTCCGACTCCAGTTTTGTATAAAACAAAAACGGATTTTATTACGACATACTTTGTTAAAATTTATGATGTATATTTTTGACGTTTTACTTAACTCTTGTAAGCAACCATCCAACTGTGATGAAGTGGAATTTCCAACTGAGCAATTGGAGACCAGTAAGAACAATTATACATGGTGAAAATTTCTATCATCATCATTAGCCTGTAAGACACCCACTACAGATCCATAGGCGTCTTCTCAAAAAAGTCAATAGGAATGAAACCGCGGTGCATAGGTAGTAATGTAATAAATGAATTTTTCTTTAATTCAAAGTAATATCACAATCAAACCTTGCTATGATAGTGATATTTTTGCCACCAAAAACTGGGCCACTGTTATATATATTATTTGTTGAGCTGTATGTAGCGTTTTTGAATATTACCAATAAATGTCAATAAGTAACTTAGCTATCAAGAATCGTAATTTTATATAAGCAGTGAAGACATCTGCGAATTTATAAAAACACATATCCCCTGCAACACCCATGCAATGAAGTTCCGACATCACTATAATTCAATTACGAAGGCAGACTATAACCACATTTATACAGTAAAATTTTTGAACTAAGATTAGGGTAGCTTATAGAGATGCCTGCCTTTAAACGTGAAATGAAAAATCATATTCGAAAAAATTTAAATAAATTAAAGTACTTACATATATAAATAACACTTAGCGGGTAGAACATTACGTTATGCGCGCTGTTGAACGGAATTTAAATGAATGAGTGCTGCGAGCGAAGCGACTTTGATCATGAATGACCGTTGATGATTTTATCACGTGGCTAAGGTGGTAAGTATATACATAGATAACACTATTCAATCTGAAAGATTTTCATACATAGTTTAACAGTAAACCTTGGATGACAATAATGATTTTACAATCAATAATTAATCGCATTGCTGCTTTGTTCTAAAATAACTTATCGTTATAAACGGTTATCGGTTATTCTGCTGTTGGGTAATTGCCTGATTTGTTACCTTGTCGCCTGTTTCAAGTCACACTTATGACATTAGTCTAACTTATACACTATTGTTATTCTATAACACAGTCCAATAATTATCATTATTAAAAATCAATAACTGATAATCGACAGCAGTATAATGACGTTTTCAATAATTTGTTATCCATTACGTAGAGAAATAAAATATATTATTAGCTAGTATATAAAGTCATTACAAAACACCGTGATAATCACCAACTCATAATGTCAGTAAATAATCGTATTCTTAACTAATATTACAAATGCGAATGTGTAGTTGTTGGTCGTTACGTTTTTATGCATTAACATTTACAGAAAAGAACACAGGGTCCATTTCATCCAGAAAAAAGTAGGTACTATTCCCGTGGGATACGTCAAATCCACATTAATACAAGCAGAAGCTAATCTTTAATGAAGAGGTTTGGTTAGAATCATGATGACTCTTGTGCCTGGTACCTTAGTAAACTTCTCCAAGGAGTTTTTACGGCGTCTCAAACTTCAAGTTCCATGTTATTATTTATAATGTAATCAATTACAATAATAATAATATCAATATTACACAGTTATCGCCATCATCTTCTTACCCTTATCCCACCTAAGTAGGGTCGGCACAACATGTTTTCCTATTCCATCCCCTATCAAACGTCATCTCAGTATTCACACCTTTTATACACATACCATTTTTCACACAATCTATCCATACTTTTTTCGGTCTTCCTCTAATCCTATATCCGTCAACCTTCATACTTAAAACTTTTCTAGTTACATGGTTTTTATCTCATGACATGCCTATACCATGCTAATCTATTCTTCTCACTGTTGTCACTGGTGCTATTTTCAAACTTCCTTTGATATACATATTCTTAATCTTATCCATTCTAGTTACACCACACATCCATTTTAATTTTTAACATTCGCATCTCTGACATATGTAGGTAGTCTTTTCTCATCCGTCTCTTTCATAGCCCAGCACTCGGATGCATACAGCATGGCTAGTCTTAAAATAGTTTTATACACCTTCCCTTTGAATTTACTAATATTACACAGTGAAGGGTCAATTAAATAAAAGCCACTACATTAAAGAAGATTCCATCAAATCTCTCGTAATATATAAAGTTGGAATATAATTGAAACAGACGCACAAAAAAATACTCATTGTTTACTTGATTTTAAATAGTTGCTTGTAAAATAAAACAAATGAAAACCCAGCCAGCAATGTTTTATAAAAGTAACACGACCCGACTTTATACGATTCGCTAAGCTTGCACGTCTATGTTTTAATTAGCTTAGCATTTAGCGTCTACAATTACAAACGAAGATACGTTATTAGCTACGTCGCGCCCTCACTCTGTTTTCTTGAAACATCTCTTCGTTACTCATTATAGATTTAAGATAACTCATAGATCTAAGTTCAAAAATCAGATATATCATACAAATTTTCATCCCCTTTTTCATTTACTTACATTTTATTTACAGTGTAAAAGAAATCTGCATGCTAATTTTCACCATTAGTTTGCGCTGTGTATATGTCAGTCAATTAGCTACTTATTCTTTTATATACATAGATAGAGAATCTTTGTAGAAGTCTTAACGTTTAGTTAATTAAAAAAAATGTGGAGTACATAAGGAATTACATGTTTTAATTATTAATAATATTCTAAAAATTAGTGAAAAATCAACAAATAAGTTAACACTGTTGTCGCATTGATGTTGCTAAACATCACGTATCTACGTGTGCATATCTAGATGCGATGTTTAGACCACAAATATTCAAAATGAAGACGTTTGTATATCACACACGTTGTCTTTGATAAATAAAGTTTCGTTTATTCGCTATTTGTAATGCAAACTATTGTAAAACACTCGACTATTTACATAAAAGAAGAAACATGTAGTCTCACATGTCAAGCCATAATATGCATGACCAATGGTGACCATCAATTACTTGTTGTAGTGTCCTCCCTCCTAAGTTAATGAAGTCTTGAAACTAAAATAAGTATAATAGTTAAAAGTCACAAGATATTTCTACTGATATTCATTTTCTAGTTTGATAATTTTGGCGGCCTTACCCTTTTATATTACTTTAAATAAATTCATTACACGATATAGAAATGTTACATAATGTCAGCCTGTATGTTTACCACTGCTGGGCAAAACTTTCTGCCTGGAGGTATCATCTCTTCGGGCCACGTCATTGTAGTAAATAAAGAGACAGTTACATATTTTTGCCACGTATAGTGGTACTACAAAATAATCCCTAGGAGGGTTGATGTTTTTTTTTATTATTATTAGTTGGTTTCTTTCTAAATACATAGTAAAAGTTAGCAATTTGATAATAACTACTTATTTAACAATATACACATGAGTCGCTGTTAATTCTAAGTTTGTACACACAATGCTTGATAACTAAACTTATTCTATTGTTAGTCTAACTAACATACTTTGTGAACATATATATACACAATTGAGAATAGACGACCTATAAGCTAATACACAAATAATTTAGCTGAATTAATCTCACTATATATTTATAATTGAGGTAAATTGTCACTTTGGATTAATGTTTTTAGGGTACATATCATTTTCCAATGAGCTTATAATATATGATTTTGTAGATTCCTCACTGCTCACCACTTCTTGGAAACAGTATGGGGAAAGTACTGATTGTCGGTATATAAACTCGTGTTCAAATCTTGAACCCTCGTAACGGGGACAATGGAAGGCTGATGTAAGGCGGCGGCCAGTCGTAAAAACTATTTCGAATCATACATCACAACATGACAAACATGTTGTACCGACCCTACTTAGGTGAGACAAGGGTAAGAAGATTCATTACAGAGGGATAGATCATTTATCTCCAAAGCGGGCGAAGCCACGACCAGAAATTAATCATCAATAACAAAGTCGCCGGAGGCTGGTAGTAGATAAAAAGATGAAATTAAATGAAGCAGTTATTAACATCATTCTCATTACTTTATTTTTTAGCTTATCGCAATAATTTCAATGTTTTGGGGCTGATGTGTCAACACAAAAGAGAAAAAAAATTGACCTACAATAAGATGATACTTATTTTCAGTATTAATTTGGGTTAATACGGCGAACATTCATCATTTTGTCAAGACGTTAATTCCTGATAAATCATTTCTATTTTTAAAAAGCTTACTTGCTGCCTCGAGCTTCCTACCATTTCTTATGATTCCTGAAGAAGAAATCGTCTACTTATTTACTAATATTTATATATTTTATTACCAGCTTTTGCTTGCAGCTTCGTTCACGTTATCTGTCCATCAGGAACAGTACATATTTTCTGGCTGAAAGGTACCCCATGTCCAATTCTGTACTCCTGACAACTTGTATGAAAAATTTAATGATGTGCAGCTAAGTAATTAAGACGTTAATATGTAACATAGAAACAAATTCTCTTTCGCATATAGAATACTAGTTAGGATGGTGCCTGTTAATAATTAATTTTAATAATTAATAATCTAACACCTATAATAATATTTACTTAAAAACACTTCAAATAAAAGGATGTTTCGTATGCGGGTTACATTATTTGTTTGAAATTTCGCATGTTACTGAACGGGAACCTCTAAGGAATTGCAACAGTTCACTTAGGGAACGATGGTATGAATAGAAAATCTAAAATAAACTTTAATCCCTGGACTGTCAAAAACCATAAGGGTTTAAACTCCGTACAAACGAATTTAGACCTTATAACGCACTGATCAACAGACAAATCAGCTCGATATTTAAAAACATGGTCCACCACTTTGATATCTGGTTCATAAAAAAATAGCCAATAGGTTAAAGGCGGTCTATTTAAAAAGTGAATAATATAATCACAATTGTGAAAGAAATACTTTGAAGATAAAATCTTTGTAAACGCAAACATTATCATAAATGGCTACGATTCAAATCGTTTGTAATAAATTCACATTATTCAAGAAACAATCTCATATAAGTATGACCACAGACTATACTTTAATGAAGCTCACTCATTTTACACCACTACTGAAAATAGTATTCAATCGATATCGTAATGTGAGAAGGCCAGTGATAAACGAGTTTTGGTACGAAATTATTTACTAGTTGATGTACTATTTTTATTACATTAACAAAATATATTTTCTAGGTCCGGTAAGAGGAATAATGTTACTATGGAAATATAGACTAAGTCGCGAGCGGCTGCAAGTCTGCGTCTTCAAGGAGGATTAGTTCTCAAAATTGAATAAAGAAGCTGTTCTCACAGTTGCTCCTCAAGTCATGGTTCATGTCATTCATTACTTTGTAATAATTTATTTTATGGCAACAACATACGGTAAAAAAAAACATGTTGGAATTAAAAATTTGTCTATTCTAAGAGTTTTTTTTTTTGTCTACTTGGCTTGACAAGTTCACAAACCAATATTTGTATTTCAGATTGGAGTTATACAAGAATTCTTTCGCAATATCATAAAACAATGAAACAAAAACACATATATTTACATCATATACGATGTATATTATGTGCATCACTAGATAGTATTTGTTAATAAATATTTAAATTGTCATTAACAAAATCATGTTTCTAGGATTAGAATGGCATGAACCTGATCAAAAAATATTTTCCTTTGTATGGAAATAGGTTACGTAGGTGGTAGAGCTACGCTGAAGCTATTACTGGTTTCAGTATGAATGGGTCGGCTCGCCCGGGGTAGTACCACCCTCTCACAGAAAACCGACGTGAAGTAACAGTGGTTGAACTGTTGCGTTTCGTTCGGCCAGTGAGAGCGCCGGAGGCCCACATATTTTAAAGGCCGGCAACGCACTTGCAACTCCCCTGGTGTTGCTAGTGTCTATGGACGGTGGTGATCACTTACCATCAGGTGACTCACCTGTTCGTTTGCTCCCTATAATATAAAAAAAAAAAAAAAAGGTTCCACAGTAGATTTAATCAGAAAAGTGTTATTAAGAGATCAACTGATGATATAGAAAAAAAGTAATAAAAGTTATGTAATCATTTGAAAAATAATTTAATTACACAAAATTTTAAATAAAGTAAATTCGTTTTAATACTAATCTCTACAATACCTAGTAACTAACCTATCTAATAAATCTACAACCCTTAATGCGACACCTTGCCACTCTCTTTGTGTTTGCACCTCTAACTCCCTTATTCTATTCTGGTCCCTCCTCATTTCCATGTAGTCCTGATGTTGCTGGATCTTAAATTTCTTCCACTGCTTATTTGATTTGGCACACCTTTGAGCAGCCTCATCAGCAAGTGTTGGACTTATAGATCTTTGCCTGGGCAGCCTCAGTGGTGACTTCCAAAGTCTTGCAGGTGATCTTCTTGCAGTGTCATCAGCAAATGTCGGTCTTATAGATCTTTGCCTGGGCAGCCTTAGTGGTGACCTCCAAAGTCTTGCAGGTGATCCCCTTGAAGCCTCATCAGCAAGTATCGGTCTTATAGATCTTTGCCTAGGCAGCCTTAGCGGTGACCTCCAAAGTCTTGTAGGTCCATTTCCTTGAGGTGTACAACCCGATTGAGAAGGCTGCACCTTAGAATTAGCAACACTATTGTCTACTGGGGAACTTGATGATGACTGACTGAATTCACCACCTAATAAAACAAATGAATGACTTACACACACTTATAGACAGTTGATTAATTGTTTTGTATACTAAAAATAATTGAATCTGTTATTTTGATTACTATTCAATCATTAAAAGATGAGTAAGTGTAGGTCTTATCCTCTCTGAGTTATGTGTAGTAGTAAGTTTAGAACTTTTCAATAAAAACACAGTATAATCTTACAATTTACAAATACTTTTGAGCTCTATTCACCTCTTTTGGGATAGACATATATGTATATATAATAAATAGAGAAATTTATTTACCTTCACTCTTTCCATCACCAAGTTGGATATGATGAGGAATAAGCTGAGTTGAATGTGTGTCTTGATTGCCTTGTTCGATCCCTAAAATACAATTTATACATTATTAAACATTCTGTTTGTAAAAGTATATAAATAGTATATTAGGCAACTTACTTAATTCCAACTGCATATTTTCTGTTACTGGTATTGGGAATGGTGCAGTTGAAGGCCCACACAAGCCTTGCAGAATAATAACATCCTATACAAGAAATAAAGTTACAATTACATTTATAGCTTAGCGTTCCATAGACGTCTGTCGAGTCAGGGGTTGAATAATTGAAAATCAATTATTTTAACAATATTTATGCAATTTCTACCATAGATTATATAGAATTATCTCCATTGAATGTTTTGCCTTACCTAGGGTTATGTTGTCATACATTAGATAACATTTTACTTTTTATAAATTTACATAAATAATTATTATAAAATAATTTGTATTCTTCTCAATAGTTTTCATGCACACATATATTTATCAGTTTATGTATATTAAATTACAGCATTATTTTCATTACATGCTATTAAAATTAAAATGTGTAGAGTTTACCATCTTTTGCTGGCTTGTGAAACGAAACATAAAAGTAATGCCATTTTTGTTGTTACTGAGATGACAAATAAAATAAGTTAGGTTCAACTTATGTGAAAGAACTGGTTTGATTGACCCCGACTCTACCTGGGATGAGTTTGTCCTACACTAGAGTGTTTTATAGAGCCGGAGGCATGTAGGGAGAGCAGCCTCCACTCGCTGCAAAGGCGATAATGGGTGCCTGAGATTTGTTATGTAAGGGTGTAGAGGCTGCTCTTCCCTCAGAGCTGAAGATGTTGCAATGTCAAAATAGATACAGGAATTCAGAAAATTTCTCACAATTAAAAATTAAAAGAATCTAAAGGAAGGACTCCACAACTTTTCCTTTCAAGGAGGGTTAGTACAGACCCCCCTTCCGTTGCATGTCCCTCCCCGACCTCAATTCGACGGACGTCAATGGAAAGTCGTACCACATTTATTACAAACAAATGAAAATACAATAAGAATATAATGTTCTAACCTGTGAGAAACCTGCATCATTAATTGCTAAGTCTGTTGGAAACTGTGCTCCAATAAGATTCAGAACCCTTTTCTCTAGATCTGTTAACTTGGTATGCACCACTTTCCTACCAGCAGTACTGGCTGCTCTCTGCAGGCGTACAGCTTTTTTCTTCGTGTTATTTTTAAAGTCACTCCAGACCTTAGACATGATATAATCCAAATATGAATTAATCAAAACTCAATGCCATAACCAATTATTATTACAATAGAAAGACTTCTTTACCTTTTTCCACTTCTCTATGTTCTTTGTATTACCAGTGGCATCACTATTCATTAAGGACGTCAACTCATTCCAGTGCTTTAAAGCTACTATCTTATCTCTGAGATTAGTACACGATTTGCTGAGATCTCCATGTCTAAAACAAGTAAATAATAGCATAATCTAACACAAATTCAACAAAAAATCAAAAATAGGTAATGAATATATAAATATTACACTTACTGTTCCATATAAGCAATCATAAGTTCAAATTGTTGATGACTGGTTCTCATCGTTTATATAATAAAACAATCGACTTTGTCCAAATAAAAATAATAAGTTTGATGTGAAAGTTAAAAGTAGTTTCAAAAATGATGTAAAGCACGCACTTCAAAATGTCATGCAGATACCCAAGAAAGAATAACCCGCCTAAATTGATAGTTTACTTATTTCTTTGAAGAAAATTTAGATTCAAACACTTCATACATTTGGTCGGTTTATCCTAGAACGCAACAGCGCTGCCAACATAATGTTAAAATTTCGCTCGGAAACGTTCATGGGACTAACCTTTTTCGAAGATACTAACTGTGTTCGCGGTGAGCGCACGTCAATCGAATTGTCAAGACATAATGTAACTGACATTAGCATGTACTCGGTTTTCGAAACGTTCCTCATATTCTCCATTACCGCTGTGGTAAGATTGTTCGATATCTTTTTGCAAGCTCGTACTACGCACATAATCGCAATTCGGGAGTGTTAAGTAATCTCGATATATACACACATTTACATTCTTCATTCGACTGTATAAAAACGCTTATCCATTTTAGGCTATCCTGTCCATATGAAAATTAGATGCATTTTTACTAATATTATAAATGCCAATGTGAGTTTTTGTTTGTCACAATTAAAGCCTTACAATAACTTTGGACAAAAATTCCTTATAAAACACAAGCGAGCATTAAGAGTTGTTATCTTCGAAATCGCGCCTTAAAAATTCCATTATAAAGACAATAAAACATCGTATAACTAATATCGTATGAATTCTAATTTCTTTCTAAGGGAGTTTGATTACCTATTCTAAATAATATTATAAATGTGAAGGTTGGATTTATTTGTACGCTTTCACGCCTTATGTATTCAACCGATAACCATGAAATTTTGCATACACGTTGTCAGTATTAAAGAAAAGGACAAAATATATGTAAATGTATTCTTCCCAAGAGACAGATCAAATGTATACTCACGCGAACGAAAATGCAATCAAGAGCTAGTATGTAATACTTTTAGTGTGCGTAGTGCGAGTTTGCAGAAACATATCGAATAACTTTACCTCAACGATAATCGAGTATACGAGAAATAGTGTGTGTAGTGCGAGTTTGCAAAAATACATCGAATAACCTAACCACGGCGATAACCGAGTATACGAGGAACGTACCGAGACCAGAGTACAAGCGAGTGTGAGTTACATGTGGGTTGTCAATTCGATTGACGTTTGCTCACCGTGAAAATGGTTAGATCCTTTTGATTATGTTGGCAATGCTAAACATAATATGATAACCCGACCAAATTTAAAAGTTTCTATAAAGCATATTTTCTTCAACAAAACTAGCTACAACAAGTTGTATTTTAGGTACGACTTTCCATTAGCGTCCGTCGAATTGACGGTGGCGAGGGGGATGGGAGGGAAGGGGATGATCAGTACTAACACCCCTTAAAAGGAAAAGTCGCGGAGCCCCTACCTTTTCGAGTTTTTAAACTTTTAATTCCGAGGAAAATTTCCGAATTTCTGTATCTATTTTGAGTCTGCAACGTTTCCGGCGCTCCGGAAAGAGCAGCTTCGACGCCCTTGCGTAACATATCCCAGGCATTCATTCTCGCCTCAGCAGCCTCGGCTTGTTGGTCACCTTCGGCGACCAGCCTCGGCCGCTCCGGCTCGTTCAATGTCTACTATTTGTTACAGAGGGCGGAGGCTGCTCTCCTTACGCGCCTCCGGCTCTTTAAAAACACTCTAGGGGTAGGACAAACTCGTCCCAGGTGGAGTCGGGGTCAATTAAACAGGTTCTTTGAAATAAGTCTAACCTAATCTATTTTATTTGTTATCTCAATAACAAAAATGGCGTCAGTTTTACGTTTCGTTTCACAAGCCGGTTGAACGTCTTTACGAGTCATAAACTCTACACATTTTAATTTTAATAGTTCGTAATGAAAATAATGCTGTAATTTAATATACATTAACTGTAAAATATATGTATGTATGAAAACTATTGAAACAAGTATAAAAAATAAATATTTATGAAAATTTATAAAAAATAAAATTTCACGTAACTTATGACAACATAACCGTAAGTAAAATGAAACGTTCAATGGCGATATTTCGCTATAATCTGTGGTAAAAATTACGTAAATATTGCAAAAATATTTGATTTTCAATAAAAAATTTTCTCAAAAACTACGCGTCTCCGCATTGTGAAACTTTGTGTGTGTTCTTATATTAACTACTACTCTCTCTAACTCGACGGACGCTAATGGAAAACTGAGCCTAATTGATCCCTTAATAATCTTCCACCAATTAAATGCGAAGTGGAAAAAATCTAGGAGTAGAAATAGTTCTATGGTCAGGGTCATATCCTCCTATGTTGCTGTATTGCCAAATATAACTAGCATGTAATGTAGGACACAGCAAGCCTGTGTTATTCGGGCCAATTTTACGTGTTCCTGATGAAAAACTTTGTGCTATTAAAACATTAATATCGGTTCTTTAGCCTTCTAAAAGCATTTTTAATAACTACTCCAGCTTTTGTATGCTTTTCTTTATAATTACCTTCTGATGTGCCCGGAGCAGAATGTAACATTGGAATCATTAGTCAAGTGTGTTATGGGTAGCCAATGTCCTAAAAAATAATACTAATCAATAATTAATGACCATCATTTAATATATTGATTTGCTATATAAATGAAGAAGACAATTATAGAATATTTTTCAACACACATATTTTCCATGCATATAGAGACCTTAAAAAAAATTATATCTTTTTTGACATAAAAAATAAATAAATTTAATTTTTTATTTTAATTACCAAGTATAAGTTGAAAGAGCAACTATGTATTATTGCAAGTAACATGCTGACTACCTGTTATTATGAATACATTTACATATTTAGAATACAGAAATATTTTTGTACTGGATGCTTATGGGTGCTGACTGTAGAAGGATGTGATAACATGTCCATGCAACAATTTCATGTAATAGTTTTTGACAATTTTGTTTTCTATATAAGTGTGTCATAGCACCACCAAATTTCGCCTTAACATTTATACTATAACATTTATAATCATTCCAATTATACCTAAATAAATTAATTGTATGTTATTTATGCCAATCTAATACATATATTTTTCTTAAGAAGAATTAACATAATATTTACCATTTATATAATAAGAAATTGGTAGTGATTACAATATTAAAGATGTACATCTTCTTTACCAGATCCAAACATAATAAAATGACTACCATCAATATAGCTGTTACTCATATCAATAAATATATCAATCACTTCTGTCATTTTATTTTTACCATGAAATCTGATTTTTTTTTTCAAATGTATGTTTATACATAGTCTACATCAATTATACATACATAGTATAATATATTATTTAGTAGAAATTGTGTCACCCTTCTCATAAGTATCTTGAAAGAGACCAATCTGAACTAAGTTGTAATTTTGTAATTGGTTCTCTTTATTACAGTAACTCTTAAATATACCATATGTACATAAATGATTAAATATATAAATATACACAAACTTCTGTTTTTACGTTACATTTAAAATATACATATTCTTTATAATGCATGATTGATTATACTGAATTGATTGCAATAAGTACTTAATATATTATACTGCACATTTTTTTTGAGTTTCTTTGCAACCCCTATTGGCTTTTGGTAGGATCCAGTCGCATCTCCACCGAGTGCCTTTTATAGAAGGATAAAGACGTGTATATCGAACTTAGGTATATGACAAAAGGTTCACTTATTAAAATCAAGAATATTTACCTTTATTTCCAATGTAACTCGTTGTGAAGACTTTAAGACTAGTTTGTCGTTTTAGTTCGTTGCACAAAAAATTAAATGCTCTCTTTGTGAAACGATACCTCTTCATAAATTTGATCTCCATGAGATCTAATGGATCACTGTAAGCGCGAGCTTTTGTATGAACAATGGCCATATTATTTCGTAAATCTTGTGTTCTTACTGTTTCGAACAATTTTAACGCAAAAAATAACGTACTGTCATAATATGTATGTTATAATAATACTTTTATCACATATTTTATACCACAAATCTAAGCGTTTCACGGGTAAAATCAAAGTGAAACTAATCCAAATGCGAGTATCAATACATTTTGATTTGAACTGTCAAAAGGATATTTATTTGTAACTCGCATTCGCTATTAGCACTTACGCGCGACCGCGTCCTCGGTTTTCGAAATTGGACATACAAATTACACCTAACATGTGAGCGAATAGTTAGAGCTTTTAAAATCCCATACAAATAGCAGTGAATATTAACTCGTTCGATTACGTAGATAAGTCACAGTAGGCATACTGTTCTGCCTTGCTAATTCCTGAAGGCCTGTCTCAATTTGTACTGTAAAGCGAAGGAAATCAAACGTCGCTTATAGTGTTGTTAATTAATTTAATAACTGCTTTCACTATTTTTTACGGCGAGCGAGTGATTAGACTAATATATCGAACGGCAAGAGTTCCGCTCCGTAATAGTTGTCCAAGACTGCCGCGAGTCGAAGCACGCGCGGGCTTTTATGGCTGGCTGCCCCTATCCATTTTTTTTTCAAACTGACCTACACTGTTGACCTGGCAAGGCCACTACAGCTTACCGGACTACTGCTTGCCCCTATCCCACCGTAAGGCGTGGATATATGGCGTTAGATGGTGCTACTGGCAGGTGAAGGCGTGGCTAGATGGCGCTACTGGCGGGCGGGGTAGTTGCATGACTTGGCTTAGCTTAACGTCACTTCCGGTTGTTAAAAGAAAAGTCATAAAAAATATGCACTAATTATACGGACATTGAAAAGAAAGATCGAAGGAATTGAAAACAAAAACATTTTTTAAGTTTTTAAATAATTTATTTATTGATAAATAATTTACAAAAACGGTAACATATAGCGGCACACGGAAAAACTTATTTCTAAATAAAACAAACATACACTTCAATATGGTTTTAAAGTCATGGGGCTTATTTCAATGATAATGGAATGTCAGAACAAACTCGTAAGGACTTGGGCAAGTTTACTAACCAATATTTGTTTTCTATATTAGGTTTATATTGGAATGCTTTCGTAATATCTCGGAACAATGAAACAAAAATCCAACTGTGTTAATGTTACTTTCATTGTTTTAATAAGTAATAATTGAAAAAAAACAGTGATTTAGTCTATACATTTTCATATCTTTCCATAAAATAACTTTTTAAGTCATAAAATACGAGATCTTAAACACCTAACAATAATAATAATAATATGATTAAACTTAATCTATTTAATAGTTTGACGAACAATATTTACAAAAACTTTTTCATATATATTTTAAGGATAAGACAAAGATTTCAAAAAGGAATTAAATATGACAAAGTGAAACGAACATTAAGATAATCTACCATGGAGAAACCAATTCCAAAGAAAGGAATAAATGAAAATAAACTTTTACGAATATACAAAAAGCATTTACAATACTATGCCCCGCTTACAATTAACTCTATAAATGATATGGAGTTAACTAAAACCGAAATAAACGCTTTTGACTATAGATTTGTCAGTTCACATAATGTTATGAATGAATATAGCATAATTAAAAAATTGCAAATACACTTTAAATACACAACATATTACCAGAGAAACGTGAATGTTTCATACTTTCCTAAAGTAGATATTCAATTTGAAGCGAAATAGTATTAAATGCTAAGATAATTGATGATACACGAGCGAGTTAATTTTGTGTATAAACCGTTCTTACAGTATGTTTATTTGAGATCGACGTCATCGCCCAGTAAGTCTTCGCACTCTTTCTCCCACTGCTTGTCATCATCTCCAGTTTTATCTGCCACTACTTCGTATTCTTTCAGTTCAGCTTCCAATTCTTTTTCCCATTGCTCTGAAAGAACACCGTTATCTGTATTTCGTAATAAACAAATTCATAAAGTATCGAATGCGTAATAACTAAAAAAAGGAATTACATTAAAAAAAACTTTTAATTAAAATTTTCTTTTCATAAGAACATATTATATATGTTTTCAATATCTGCTGTCGATATGTTTAATATTTAAAAAAAGCAAATGGGGTCATATTCAAAAACGTACTGAGAACAGATCTCGCTACATCACATTATTTACCAAAGCTAACAGGATAGAAAATAACAAGACCAATATTATTTTAGAATAATATAATTATTTCAATTGGTAATATCTAACTATAAATGCCAATTTCCCGTCTTTAACTACACGACGTCATTTCAAGTGACCATTAAAATTATATATACTGTCGCTTGTCTTCACTAATAATTTTGCTACATACAAGAAATAATGGAATCTGTATATGGAAGAGATTATAGTATCAAAAGTTTGGAAACTTCTAGATCAAATTAAAAAAACCATAATCTACTTTCAAATAATTTGTAACAGGCTCACCACAAAAATTCTCACTTATTTAAGTAATTCCTGAACTAAATAAAACTAAGCGACAGTATTCTAGGCCTTTACGTCAATACCATTCGTTTATACAACATTCTTGAATACCTAAATAATTACACATGGGTTTACATCGATTTCTATACGCCTACTCAACTTTAACAGGTGAATTTTTCCGAAGATTAATAATGAGCTAAATCTAAAGCCGAGAACATACGTAGGTGCACGTCAACGCAAAGTATTTTTATGAGAGAAGATTGCACGGCAACGATGTCCGTGCACCGCTATGGTTCATCTGCTGATTTGTAATTGAGTACAAAAAGGGGAAAAATTCGTGTTGCCAGTAATTTTTATTTCTCTAAATTTATGGTAGTTCTTCAAATAGATTCATAATTGACTGTCACCCGTAAGTGATATGTCGCGGCTGTGAATATGAAACGTTTAAAATGGCGTTAAATTGAAATAAGTGCAATTTGTGATAGAGCACATTGTCAATAAAAATGGTAAAAAAAATCAAATATCAATATTGTATGGTTAATTCAACTAATGAAAAATAAATGAATCCTGAATTTATATATAAATGGGAAGAAATCATCTCCGAAAAATCTGACAACACAAGTTTTTATACAAAGGGTTTCAACATTGCTACGAGGTGAACAGAAATATATTCATATTAAAATATCATAATACCAACTTTGAGAAATACGTAGGTATAAGCGAAGAAGGATATAGATAAAATTGCACAATTAAAAGCAAATTAAAATACCGAAGCGGAATAAATTGAAATAGTAGCAATGTTAAAACCAGAATTGTGTACATACTTATTGTAAACACTACTGAGCCAAACGTTAGTGAACTGTATGTTTACAACTATATAATCTTATTTTATTACTTAGACATATATAACATTCAGTAGACATTAAAATAGATTCCATCGAGAAAGATTCTTTTAGATTAGTATACAATACAATTGATTCGATCTTTACATCAATAGTTAGAATACATATAGATGTATTAAATGTTGAAATAAAAACTAAGCAATATAATACTCGTATTAGAACATTGAGGACAACGAAGTAGTGGTTTAGTGATAAGGACTAAGAATTTTTGCGACACAAACTATTGATATACAGACCAATATATTAATAATGACTTACATCAGGATATATAAATAAATAGACAATTTTATATATACAGTTTATATAGTCATTCCAAGTAACCAGAGCAAAGCTATATTGTCAGGATAACGTTCATATATACGTCGAATACTCTAACAACAAGAATGGAGATATAATAAAATATATATAGAATATTTAAACATTTCTAATAAAAACATAAACAACTACAAATTTTTGAAATATTAATTATGTTAAATGAAATAACAGTCGATTCCTTTATTTTATTCGACATAATAATGCCATAACGTGTTTCTTTTTTTTAATTGTCAATAAAATCATATCATCCAGATATAATTATCCGAAAAGTATCCCTTAGTTCCAAAATGATTTACAGTTTCACATAAGTAACCTGGATAGGTACGTTTAAGTTATAGTTAGAAGTAATAAATTCAGTATAGTCAATAGATTAGAGAGTTAAATATGTGTTAATAACAATCTAATATTACATGTGCGTACCCACTCACCTTATACAATAGTGATGGCATTATTTTATCAAGATTTTAATTATTAGTGTCATAAATAGAGCATTTACATTATAGCGTAATACATTTCGCTTTACGCAAGCCAAGTATCGAGTAAATATTATATGATTCTCTACAAAATACCCACTTTTCTTTAATGCATACTATCTGAATGCGTTTGACAAATTAAAGTTTACGAAAAAAGAAAATAGCGACAAAGAATTGTTATATTAGGGATCAGAAAGCTCAATTTGCGGGTAACATTCAAAGTGGATATATTATAGACATGTAGCGGTAGTGTCTTCATTTGTGTGGATGCTTCTCGGGATACCATGTTTCTTGCTTAAGCTGCATTCCCAGGAAATAAAAAAAAAACCTTTATTACCAAAAACGACATTCGTAACATCGGTTTTGTACTAATATATTCTATAACTATATTTTTATTATAATATATCCAGTAATTCTTTACGTATTGAACATATTTTAACGATATCTTTAGATTTAAAAAAATTGATAGTAAAATCTTCTGGGAATAACTTTTAATCAATTGTATATCAATCGGTTTGTTCTTCTAAATGCATTCAAGTATTGTAATTATTTCAAATGCTGCACAACATTCCTGAAACCTTTAATAACTTGAAAGAACTGATCATGGCAAATTCAAATTAATATTGTTAACAACTTTCTGTTATCAACCATAGACCCGGGAAATATAACGCATTTTAATTTATAATAAATGTATTTAGCTTTATCATTTAAAGGTATGTATTTAAGAATTATTCTTGTATAATTCTAGATTACGTACAATTATTACACAGAGATAGCATGCAGAGTTGTTTAAATATTTCTCAAAGTTGGTTTCATTAGTAGGTTTTATAATGAAATGAGTTAAAACAAAAGTGTAAATAAATGTTTTATAAAAACAAAGAGAATAAAAAAAACAATAAAAGTTAAAAAAGAAAATTTTAGTGATCTAATTGACCCAGCAAGCACCCTTAAAGTTATTATTAATACATTATGGTTTAATTTAGCCTATAGAAGAACCTCAGAGTAGAATTTTAAATCTACGTACTAAGTAATAAAAGAATAGAAGCTAAGGTTTAAACAATAAAAGAGTAATCTAAACAAAAGACACATATATCTCGCAATAAGAAATTTAACAGGTACCCAAGACACTTTGCTATAAAGTGATAATTTTCATGTATTAATAATAAAGTCGACAATTACGGAACGGAACGGTTTGAACGTTAACGAAGAAATTGCATCCAGTAATCAGTATAAACCAAGATCAATCTCGAATGATATCAGCCGGACCTGCTGGCGAAGAGAAACATCTAGCAATTATCAAAAGTAGGGGGATATCAGAGTAATCGATGTCCAGTTTTAACCTATTTATCATCAAAGATTTCAATTCAATTTAGATAATGTGTTAAAAATACAAGATTTCAATTCTTACCATCATCATTTTCCCTATCGACTTTGAGAGATTTTATCTGTTTCCTCGCGTCATCAATAGATTGCTTTGAAGCTTTTTCACTCTCTATTAGACTTTCGCTTCCCTTTTTTTCATCTGTGCCTTTTGGGACAAACATAAAATAAATAAATAATAAAATTAAAATGAAATAAAAATAGACGATTTTCATGCTATGTAAAATAAATATTCTAATAAATAAAAAAGGTATGACATGAATTCAATTTATTTTAAAGATAAACCAAAACATCAGATAATATAAAATCATAACCATTTCAATTATTTTCAAAGCACATTTTCTTTCGTCCTTCAGATAAATTTCATTATACTTTTGAATTGAATTATATTTATCATTATTTATGTCCTGGTACTAAATAAAAAGTTTTATATTACACTGAACATAGAGTCTTCGTGCAGCTTTATAGCTGCTATATTTACAGTTCGGCACGAAGGCATTAAGACACACTGATCAATAGATACGCACTTTGATGAAAAACCTCAACAGCCTTATAATTTTTTAACAGAGACCATTGAACCACGCATCGATGTGATAAAATTTCCTGTATTGATTTTATTATAACTGCAGATTATACTGAGTCGGGCATTGTAGTACACATTTATAAAATCAACAATTATGAATTTATGATGAAAATCATACCTTGATAGTCTTCGGCGCTGGTCTCGCGGCTGTCGGCGGCATCAGCTTCATTGGCTTGGCAAAGTAGCGTCAGGCGGTAGAAGTAGTTCCGCCAGAAGTTCTCCTCAGTAATACTGCAGCACATTGGTGATTTAACGATTTTTTAAAAATTCAGAATCCTACTAGACTATTCTACAATCAATACAACTTGCATAAATAAATGAACTAAAGAAAATACTGATGCATGATGTAAACATTATGTTCAATTTTCCGTAAAAGATCCATGCGTATCTTTATATATATAAATATATCCTGAAGCTTGAAGCTTAAATCTCAGATAAAAAATTACTACCTAATATGTTATGTAATTCTAAGTTATATACATACACTTTTGGCACGAGGTCGAAACGCATCTTCTCGAGGTTTGGATCCTCGGCCATGATGGCGACGGCGACCGGGTACATCTTGTCATAATCGAAGTCGTAATTCACTCCGGCGGGTGGGGCGCGCACGAAATTCCTCTTATCCTGCAAAAGTATTAATTGCATGATTGCAGCCAATATCCTAAAGCAAATCTTTAGAAGATTAAGTTATTATAACTAAAATTTTGGATTTGTCTTGTCCAAAATCACTAAAAGATCGCATCATATAGTCCTAAAAATGTTCTACTCACAGTCGAAAGTAAGAGGCACTCCTCTTTCAGACCCCGTTCGTTGTGAGCTCCGACCCAGGGCGCAACGGCTGATCCTGCGCCGCGATTCTCCTGGCCCTTAATGAAGGCATCCTGCTCACGGTTGAACTCGCCAAGGATGCTCTGCAAGCAAAAGAATCTCAAATTTATCAAATAAATCTCGATTCGATTGAGTATTTTCAACAATAGGCACAATTCTTGTTCAAACCATACTACTTTCTTCTTATCATTTTTAAGCATGCAATATTATGTTCCATTTTGTATCCAATTTTTAACTTGAAATAAATCAAACCAGGAGAATGTTAAATTTTATATTATATTGTGTAATAATAATATCGTCTAATAATAAATCTATATGTCTAATTGTTGGGAGGGCGGGCCGCTATGTCGCTACCACCTTGAAAACAAGGAAAGGTAGGACGGCGCCCCCTCTATATGGTTGAACGGGCATAGATTCTCTCCCTGGTCCAAACGGAGAGCGCCGGTACTCGTCTCGATGGCGACAGTCATAGCGGTGCTATACGGCACGAACCGGGCGATGTTGTGTCACGGAGGGGATCGACCAATACAAACACGATGGACACGGTAAATTGGCGATGCCGAGCCAACAATCACTATGACGGCACGATGTACTGGAAACACTCGATGAAGTACTTGTCGATTGGTACTTGAAGCACCTTGAATTACTTGATGAACCACGAGATACCCGATGAATCATGAACTACGGTTTTGTACTGTTCCGACGGAGCTTAAGTAATGCAAGGCTATATCTTCATGAGAGCCACTCATTTTTGTGGCTTTCCTAATTCCTAATTTAATTACTGCAAAAAATAAACACAAAAAACTCAAAATTACAAAATAATGTACCAAAATTGGCCGACATGAGTTATCCTTACAACTAGTAAGCGGCCTCAGTTGTAAGGCTGCGTGTGTCGCCAACACTAATAATAAAAGTAACATACTGGTCTGTATATCAACAATTTATGTCTCAAGTCCTTAGTCCTTATCACAGCATGTCTTTATTATTTTAATTTCACATTGTTCAGTTTATATTTCGACATTTATAAGATCTATATGGAGTCTAGTTATTGATGCAAAGATAGAATCAATTGTTATTGATACTAATAATATTCTTGTATACTAATACTGTCACAAACTTGTACAAGTTTTATCCGACATTTTCACATTTGCAGTCACTAATATATTAATTTGAACACAACAACATGAATGACTGGAACTGTAGAAAACAGTACTTTAATGATTAAATGCAATAAGAATAAAACTCAAATATCGTAAATAAAAATGTAAAACTAGAAATACAGGAATTAATGTCACAAAATGTGTTCACAATGAAGAGACACTCGTTAAACTGTACCATACAATAAGAAAGGAACATATCACTGATCTTTCAATAGCGGATACGTATAAAAGATATGGATTCCAGAAATAAAATTCCCGAAATGGAAAATAAAAATGATGTTAAATTTACGACTATGATCGGAGATTTCGGGAGACGGCAATCTATGATGTTCTTAAGTATCAGCGTAGTGATAAAACTTTCATTGCCAGGAATACATTTCCTCCTGATCGTAATTCAAATACCCTAAAGTTTGAAGATGAATTTTAAGGTACTAACCAACATGTTAGAGCGAATGTGCTAAATATGAATATTACAGTTAATTTAAAAGTACCATTACATGAGACAAAGAATATGATTTGTGATAAAATGTTGTCAGCGAACTTTAATCAGGCGGTGCGTAAGTTTGGGGCTCTGGTGAACAATGTTATGTTTGGATTTATTTTTCATTTTCGTCGCGTCTTTTGCAATTCAAAATTATTTTCAACAAACACTGATGAAAACACTTCTACTGTGCATAAATAATTTTAATTTTAATTCGATGGGAATATATTTATATAATTCCATAGCAGTGTATATATGATAGGTAATATACTTGTATGGAAGGCACAAGTATAATATTGGTATATTATTATATACATGCACTTGTATATATTTTTTATTTCTGTTGCATTGCGAAAAGATAAGGCGTCCTAAGGTGTCAGGTGGAGGAGAACATGCGGTTTGGGTATGCAGAAGAGACGAATCACTTATGCTTAAAAATACTTCCAATCTACTTAATTTGCTAATAACAATTTATAGCTCTGCGTCATCATAGAATAAGTTGCAAAAAGTCCTAGTATTTGCAAATCCGAGGTATATCTACCCTTTAGGAACATTTGTTACGGGTTTGGTCCTACCCGATGGAGAGGTTTTGACAACATTCTCTTTAACTATTGTAAATAGTTATAAACGAAATACCCCATTCTCAGCCTTCTTAAATATAGGCAATAAGGCAAATCGTATTCTTTATGTGCCGCGTATTCCTGCCTAGAAGCATTAAACCAAACTGCTATGATCCTTAAGGTATGCTGTGAGCACTTTCGCTAACATTTCTGAATAAGTACAACCAAACGTACCGAGTGTTTTAAATAAGTCAATAACTATACCAATTTTGAAGGGCTAAAACGGTTAAACTATCATAGGCCTAATGAAAATACTGCTAGCAATTACACCTGCCATACAACTTAATCGGTACCAACAGTATTGTTACTTGTACAATTTGATATTTTCTCATATGACTAGAGAAATAATGTGTTATTATAGTTCCATTGTACACGAAGCATTGTTCCTCAGAATAAGGTGATGGCCTAAACTGGTCCCTTTGAGCAAGCTCATATAGCATTTGGTTTAGTATCCTTAATGGCGATCTCGTACTGTCACTTTCTACCCTAAAAGACAGGGGGAAAAGTTGACTTTGAGTTGGACATAATATTTAATACACAAAAACGTGTTAATAATCACTTTCTCACAGATATCCTATATACGAAGTCAAAATATAGACTAATAGAAGCGACAAATAACATAGTAAGAAACCCCAAAATCGTCAAAACTCAAAATAACTATTCTCGTCTGTTTGAAGGTAGAAATGTTTGCTAGAATATCTACTCAAATTAATAACATTCATTTAAAAATTATTATGTTTATCTATCTACGCTTATCATTAACTATATTTGATCAATGAACTGTTTACAGTTTTATCTCACGTATAAAAAGAGTTTTCGTAAAGATCCATAGACAGTTAATATAAAGACATGCTGTGAAAGAGATTACTTCGCTAGTCTATTTACGAGTTCGTAATATATACGCCTAGATCTTACATTACATTTACTTTGTATATTATATACGAGGTGTGTTAAAAAAGTAAGGTGACTTTTCAAATTTCGCGGGCAACGTACTTTCGATTATCGATTTTTTAAATTGATTTGATGATTTGAAGATTTGAAAAACACTTGAAATGTTGACAGTGGCATACGGTGAAACTGTTCAGTGGTACAAACTCTTCCAAGATGGCCGAGAAGATGCCAATGACGAGCCTCGCTCTGGACGCCCAAGCACGTCAACAACTGATGAAAACGTTCAAGCAGTGAAGAAAATTGTTTTAGAAAATCGTCGAATCACTATCAGAGAAGTTGCTGAGGATGTTGGTATATCGCTTGGCTCGTGCCATGAAATTTTTTCAAACGTTTTGGGCATGAGACGTGTGTCAGCGAAGTTTGTTCCGAAATTGCTAAATTTTGACCAAAAGAATCGACACATGAGTATCGCTCAAAAACTGTTGAATGACGTCATCGACGACCCAAATTTACTCAAAAGGGTCATAACTGGTGACGAATCATGGGTATGATATCGAAACCAAAGTCCAATCGTCCCAATGGAAGAGCCCAGATGAGCCAAGACCGAAAAAAAGTACGCCAAGTTCGATCAAATGTCAAAGTTTTGCTCACTGTTTTCTTCGATTACCATGGCGTAATGCATCAGGAGTTCTTACCATATGGTCGTACGGTCAATAAACAGTATTATCTTGAAGTTATGCGCCGTTTGCGAGAAGCAATACGAAGAAAACGTCCAGAATTGTGGAAAAACAATTCATGGCTTTTGCATCTCGATAATGCCCCTGCTCACTCATCTTTGCTTGTGAGAGATTTTTTGGCCAAAAACAACACCGCAACCATGCCTCAGCCACCATATTCACGGGATTTGGCCCCATGTGACTTTTTCTATTTCCCAAAACTAAAGAGACCTATGAAAGGACGGAGATTTGCAACGATTGAAGAGATAAAGACTGCATCACTGGAAGAGCTCAAGGCTATACCGAAAAGTGCTTATGAGAAGTGCTTTGAGGATTAGAAAAACCGTTGGCATAAGTGTATTGTATCTGAGGGGGATTACTTTGAAGGGGACAACATAAATATTGATAAATAAATAAATATTTTTTCTTAAAAATACAAAGTCACCTTATTTTTTTAACACACCTCGTATATATTTTATATCTTTAAACACCTATAAATTGCACTAATTAAATAAGTTTATATTATTACTCGAATGCGACGTTTTATCAGTATAATTGAAGAAATCGTTGAAAGCAGAGATTTGTAAAGTTCAGTGCAGGAAAATTAAAAATGATATTCACAGAAGCAATGGAGAATACAACAGAAGTAAATAAAGAGGACAAAGAAAGAGATAAATTGAGTGAAGCGATTGGTGAATTCGGAAGGTGGCATGCCATGTTAATGTTGTGCGTAACAGCGCCTATACGTATGACGGCAATTTGGAACCACATGGCAATTATATTTCTAGCACAAAAAACAACATTTTGGTGTGTCGAAGATGGGAATTTATCGCAATATATTATTGTGTTGAACTCGACGTGTTACAGTGACTGTTTGAGATATGAATTTCATAGCGATTTTCAAAACACTATAATATCAGAGTGGAATCTGATTTGCGATAAAGCATGGTTGGCAAATTTCGCACAAACAATCTGTATGTTTGGTGTACTATTAGGTAGCATTTTCTTCGGATTTATTGCGGATAGGTAAGCATATATATATATATTTTTTTTATGTTATGAAGTAGTGAATAGGCATGCACTTTATTTGATGTTAAATGGACACTGCAACCTATGACTTACTAAAACATATCTTGAAAGGACTGTAACAATAAGTTACTTCTCCTGTGTAGTGTCAGAACGTCTTATCTATAATATGTTATAATTATTTTGGTATAAGCTGCACAACATAATTTCAGGTTAGGTCGTCGTCCTGCACTCTTTGCAGCATGCCTACTCCAACTCATATCAGGGTTTGCAGCACCATTCTGCCCAAATTACTGGACATTTATGATTTTCCGCTTCTTTATCGGGGCAGCCACTGCCGGTACAATGTTGACATCCTTCATCTTGATGATGGAAGTCTCGGGTATCAAGAAAAGAGAACTAGTGGCTTGTTTAGCAGCCATACCTTTGCCTATAGGAGAACTTATAATGCCTTTATTCGCTTATTACTTGAGACCATGGAACGAATTCAGTTTGGCAATCGCTCTACCAAATTTCATATTTTTGACTTTTGTCTTCATCGTACCGGAATCACCAAAGTGGTTAATATCTAAAGGGCGTTTACAAGAGGCTAGTTCGGTGATGAAAAAGGTTGCGAAATGGTGAGTGCGTACACAGTTTTATGAAATACTTAGAATATCATCAATATTGAAGAACAGTTTTTTTAGGGTTATGCAAAACTTTATTGTGCAACAGATGCACGCTTATGACGTTAGTTCATATGTACTCAATAGTTAAACTAATGACCATTCTTACAGCAGAATATATTTTTAAATTGTATTGGTATATTATTTACGGTATTTTCATTTCTCATTTAAATTCTTTCGGACTAAAACATGATACAAGTTTCGTACCAATAATAATTTGTTCACTACCCCCTAGATTATAACGTGTTATAAGCAAAATTATAAGATTTAGTAATCCACTGAATACAGATTTAATAAAATACCATCAAATATTATAATATGAAGTATTTAATTTCGAAAATATCGTATTTAAGGAATAAACACCCAACGGATCGTATGTTGGACATAGCAAAGGAAATAGCAGCAGAGGCAAACATAAATCAAAATCAAAAAAGATCAGCCACGTACATGGATCTGGTGAGAGTACCAAGCATGAGGACGAAGAATTTGTGCAGCTGTACCATTTGGTTTCTGCTCGGTCTGAGTTTTTACGGTAGTAATCAATATATCGGACAAACAAGCTCTAACGTTTTCATTACTATATCCCTCGCTGGAATTTTACAAGTGAGTAGTATAAATTGCTATCTACGCTAATAACAAAGGTACTTGAATGAATAGGTCTATATTTTACATCTTTAAATTATTACAAGTACGTGTCTTCTATTTACTTAGAAATTATACTGTGTAACCTAGGACATAGAGAGCTCATCATTTTTTAAATTAATATTTTACGTCACAAAATAACGTTATTGGTACATTATGCCTATAGCGATTTACTTTCAGTGATAGGCAAGATTTTAAAAATAAAAAATGTGATATAACTATCAGTTAATGTATACATGGCATGTTCCCTTTCTAGTTATAATAACTCTAAAGGTTTAGAACATTATGATTAAAAATCAGGTCTATTCCCCTTTTAAGAACGATGTTCTTTAACGCACCTTGAGATATGAGTTGACTGGTAGAAATCGTCAAAAAAAGCGTTACATTCCCTCCATGCGACTTTTCTGTGTACTTGTGTTTGTCTCATTGTATTGTATACGAATCTGTGTGCGTGTGTATCGAAGTTCGAGCAACGAGGATCGTGCGTTATCAATTGTATAATTTTAATACCAAACGCGTAGACATTTTCTTAAAATCTATTTTAATTTATCATTTTTGAAGTGAAAACTTCTTATACGGCGTTGAGCGATTTTTTTTTTGGTAGGAGTAAACTTATGGATACGCGTCACCGATGACCTCGACATGCTAATGACGTATTGTACTTGCGTCAGACTAGCGACGCGTAGTATAGCAGGATGTGTACATGCAACATTGATATTTTGTATAGTACTTGTGCAGCCTATCATGTTTGATTAATTGATACTCTGTATAAAATGTATATAATTATTACTCGGACTACCAATACATTTACCACACTTATGTTAATAATTTCAATTTACAAATTACGACATTTAAAGAATTCATACTGTATTTGAATTAAGAAAATTAAAAAAAAAAGACGGTTATACCTTTGTTTTGAGTTTTCACTTCTGTCGGCAGTCCTTATGATTATCTCGACTTTTTTTATACATAATTTAAAATTCACCTAATTTTATACTTAATGTCTAATACTTCTCCTGAAATACTAAATGAAACTTTTTTATTTGATTTTTTACTTTACGTCAAGGAGTTACGATCCTCACGGGGATCTTCTCATAGCACACGTTTTTTAATACTCCTAATAAATTCAATTATTTTAGATTCCAGGTATTATACTCAGCAGTTTTCTCTGCAAACGCATCGGTCGCCGCTACACGGTCGTTAGTTTCTCAATCGTCTGCGCCTTAAGTAACGCCCTTCTTGGCGTACCCGACAACTGGTTCTACGTAAAACTTCTTGTGGGTTCAATCGGTGTTAGTAGCGCTAGTGGGGCATTTTCTACAATGTAAGCACGCCTAAGTAATTTGCCTAGGACTGTTAAAGCCTTATAAAATTCATTCATTCATTTTTCCCATTTTCATATTGCCGTCGCTACAAAATCTTCAACTCAATTCCAGGTACATGTATACTACAGAACTCTTCCCAACTGTTGCTCGGAATATGGCAATTGGGGCATCCTCCACTACATTCAGTGTTGGTGCTATGCTGGCACCATTTGTCGCCGGTTTATCCTTTACGGGATATTGGATACCACCAACGATCTTCGGAATTGTGCCACTGGGAGCAGCAATCACTGGTTACTGTCTCCCAGAGACCAGGGGAAAGAAATTATCTGATGCATTAGAAGAAAAATAATGTACACTTTACTAGCTTTTGACGGTGGTTCTGCTTGTGTTCATTCGTATTGGTAACTTTGAAACTCACAATACATTTTTGAAATAATCTATAATAATATACTATCAAAATAAATTAGTATAAGTCGGCAGACTAGCGTAAATATTTAGAAACGTTATGCTGTTTATGAAGTTAAATAAGTATTTAATATGTGTTGTATTATAAAAGATATATGTCGTCGTGTTATTTTCTCAATTTTGGCTCTAATTATGTGCATTAAAAAAATAACTCGCAGGAGTCTGACCACTTTAGAAATAACTACTTTATAATCTAAAGCATGTATAAATATTGCCTCGATACAAAGTCAAACCATAATCACTACATAGTATAAAACAAAGTCGCTTTTTCTGTCTCTATATCCCTATGTATGCTTAAATCTTTAAAACTACGCAACGGATTTTGATGCGGCTTTTTTAATAGATAGAATGATTGAAGAGGAAGGTTTATATGTATAATAACATAAATTAAATAGTGGAGAAATACTGTTATTTTTGAGGTTACTCCAAATTTAACGCGTGCGGGCCACGGGCAGTAATGAATAAATCAAAACTACTGGATCGATTTTATTCATTTTTTCAGTGAATGACATAAGCTATATATTTTATACCCGTACGAAGCCGGAGCGGGCCGCTAGTTGTATGTAAAGCACACAGTATAGGCCCTTTTAAGATGGTAACAGTATAACTCAACCAAATGAAGAAATCGTCAATTTTTTACGAACATCTCATCATCATCTCATCTCATCACATCATCTACCTTACCTTGCCACACATTTTGTTCAAATAATTGTAACAAAGTGAAGAAACAACTGACTTAGCAGTTTTCGCAAACGCCGATAGAGGAATTGTTTTTTTATTTTTCCTCTATTTTCAGTTTATTTTTTCAAATATTTATTTTTACTAGTAGCCGTCCAGTAGTTAAAATTCAATGACTCAACCTTGAAACGGCATTCCTTCATCGAATAAAAATCAATAAATATTTACAATACTAGCTAAGACATTAACTGACTTTGACTACGTCATTCCAGTGTACGCTTGTTATTTTTGGTTTTTACGCTAAAACATATTCGCTTACTACCTTATTATAATATTGTTGTGAGAGATATCAACTGAAACAGACACCATGTTTTTGTTACATGATCTCTGGATATATGCAATGCGCGGGACCTCGCGAATCATTAAAGACCAAAGTTCAGGAATTCGGTATCTTAATTCTGTCTTCCCAATACATTCTTGATAATTTAATGCATGTCCGCAAAAGATTTGAAAGCTGGATTTTGTAAAAGACCGACATGATGAACTGTAAAAGTCCCAAAGTCATTACCTATTTCAAGGATTGTAAGTTTAAGCACCATGTGAAACGAGTTTTGGTGTCAAAAGGCTATTATAGGGTGGACCAATATGTGAGCGATAATGATGTCTGGAATTAACCCCTCTCTCTCTCTGGGGATCCACTAAAATTTAAAAAAACATAAAACCGATCAAGTTTCTTACGGATTCTTTTCGATCAGTGGGTTGTTTTCCGAACTGGTGAAAGTTTTCACGTTCGTAATCGTCTTCTCAGGGCCCAAACTGAACAAAATATTTTTGATTTGATTTATTGATATGGATCTCAGATATATATTTGACATCATATTGTATTTGATTACATGTACCAAAAACATAATTTATAAATTCAGTACAATTCTATTTCACTATATTCCTCGGCGTAACTTAAAATATGAGTTTATATATCGTGCGTAACTTATTAAAGTTACTTAGAAAGAATTTCCAACTCAAAATGTATGTTCAGTGATAAGATATGATAAGGAAAACGTACAACTGGACTTAATATTCGAGAAAAAGAAAACAAAAACAACAAAGAGAAATGACAATGGAAAACCTCGTTAAAGTTAAAATGACAAACGGCACAGTGTCCGTAGTCCCTTCCACACAAATAACACGGACAAGAGCGAATAATGAAAGCAATCAACTACGTTGTTTAATTGGAAAACGAACGATCCGACAACGAGGGATCTGCCGGAGTAAAATAACAATTATTATTGTGAATATACACCGTAAAAAGGAATCCATTAAAACGCTGGCACGTGGTGCATAGATAAACTATAGACAAAATAAATAAATGATATTAAATAAATGAATTTATAATTCTGTTGAGATAGCGATAGCATAACCCATAAACAAATAAGCAGAATAAAATGATATGATAATTTAATGTATGTTCGCAAAAACTTTGAAAAGTTGGAGTTCGTAAAACATAGGCATCATCTAAAGACTAGAAACTGTGACAAACTGGTCGTTCCATGTTTTAGACTCAGTAAAACCAGTAACAGGTTTTTAGGTAATAGTGTTAGTTTTTATAACAAAGCCCCAAAGCATATTACCGATTTGCCAGACTATAAGTTTAAGTGCCATGTTAAGCGGGTTTTGGTGTCAAAGGGCTATTATAGAGTGGGTCAATATGTGAACGATGGTGATGTCTGGAATTGACTCCTCTCTGTGCATCCACTAAAACGATTGTAGCGTATAACGTCTTTCTAAAAATATAATTGTATGTTAAAAAGATAAACCCGATCAAGTTTCTTGCCGGTTCTTCTCGACGACTGAGATGTTTTCCGAACCGGTGGTAGTTTTGACATTCATGAGCGCCTTCTTAAGGCCTAAATTGAATAAACTATTTTTAATTTTGATTTTGAAAATTTATATATGAGAATCCACATTTACGTAACATTTAGGTTAGTGCGGTTTATAGCAATTGAATAAGGCCAATGAATAAAACGCAGTATTCAGGCATCAATATTGATGTAAAACAAAACCCTGTTCTTACTTCAGCTCACGATAAAAATATGGCTTAGACATCGTTTATTAAATCTATATAAATATTATAAAAAGAGGTTACTTTTCGTGTCTGTCTGTGTGTTTCCTAAGTTCTTCTAAATTACGCAATAGATTTTAAAATCACCATCGCTTAGAGAATTTCTTCCGAAAGTTTTATATGTATTAAAATGTTTAGATGTATTAAAATAATGTACTGCGTAATTGTGGATTTTAAAAATGCTCACACAAAAGTATGCCATTCTTAATTTTTACATATTACTTAGGTTTTGTGCGCTGCTTATCTTTCGTGAAGAAACGTGTAAATAATAAAAACTTGTATGATTTTTCTGTAGCTTTAGTCATTTAAAAGAACTAGAAACATTAAATTACCCAAAATGGATCTAAATTGTATAATTACTTATGGCGCCACACATCGCACCCATGCCAAGTCAGGGCTCGTCGCTAGTATTTGACTAAAATTCTTCAGAGACCGATTAGCGCTATACTTTGAAATACCTTGAACTTTTGCACAATAACTAGAGTATATTATCAAAAACGCCACCAAAATTATAAAATATGAATCACTACATAGTATAAAACAAAGTCGCTTTCTCTGTCCCTATATTCCTATGTATGCTTAAATCTTTAAAACTGCGCAACGGATTTCGATGCGTTTTTTAAATAGATAGAGTGACTGATGAGGAAGGTTTATATGTATAATAACATAAATTAAATGGTGGAGAAATACTGTTATTTTTGAGGTTACTCCAAATTTAACGCGTGCGGGCCACGAGCAGTAATGAATAAATCAAAACTACTGGATCGATTTTAATCATTTTTTCAGTGAATCTATATATGTTATACCCGTGCGAATCCGAAGCGGGCCCCTAGTTTAAAATAAAAAACACTATATGACCAATCAAATTCCCGTCATAAACTCGTAGCCCATGTGCATAGTATATACAACTTTAATAAAGCAAATTATATTCATGCACAAGTTAATAAAACCGCCCTAAAATTTCTAACTAACTGCACACAGTAATTAAAGTGGAATAGCGTTAGTAATATTATGCGCAGTTAATAGAAGTCGTATAACAACTGCTGGAAACAACTGTGGCGAATGCTAAACAAATTTGCATTATAAATTACAGTTTGCTAATCGTTTCAATTCTTATTTCTATACGACTAACTTCAGTTAGAATCTCAAGTGTAGATAAAAGAGAAACTGTAAGAGATAACGAATAAAATATCAGTACATCGATTGAAACTACATAGGAGATGATACGCTTTAATGCACAGCATTGCCAAAGAGTACCCATAAATAAGATACATCTTCCCTCAAAGAAAGTGAACTGATAGAAGTGGACTTATTAGTAAAATTATGATAAAGATTTAATATGAATACATATCTGTGCACAGACGCAGATATAGATACAATTAATGAAATAACTAACATTGAATTATTACAGTTAATAATATTTTCTATATCCATTTACTAGTCGCGTCAATTTATAAGACAATAATATCCATAGAGAGGAAGCCTTTAATGGCATCTTCATTGATCGGCATCCCGTCTCCAAATATTCACCCCTCATCACAACAAAATTCGTAGACTTTTCTGGAGCCTTCGTAAATTGACATGGCGATGGAGATTGTGCATATAATTATCGACGGCCATTACTATTACTATTTACCTTGAATTAAAATATAACCATTTTATTGAATCCATAAAACCAACGAACATAGGTGGAATTGATATTGTAAAGTTATATTAATTCTGACAAAGTTTTATCCAATCTTATAAGGAATCGCAAGGAGTAAGAATATATAAATTCAGCACATAACAAACATTTGGCGAAAATACTTCACTATCTCGAACCTAAAATAATAATAGAAATTATCCTCTGTGATTTTAGAATATTCGTTATTACTTAACATCGAAGAATATTCTAGAATTTGGACCGGTACCAACTCAATTTAAGTTGGTACATAAAATGTCAGCTCTCAAGTCTGACCATTTTATTTCTAATGTCTGTTTTCTAAGAACAAATAAAAGTGTTTGTTCAAACTACAGACAAAAGTATGTACGTACTAACATATACGAGCAGAATGCTTTTAGCGTCTACAAAATAAACTTGGCAAGACTCTTTGCAAAAATTTAGAACATCAAAACTACCACAGATTTGGGAAAACATCGCGATCACTGAGAACAAAAAGCTAGAAACACGACCAAATTCATCACCACTGTGTTAATCTGTCTTTCAAATACCTATGTGGGAACACATTTAGAATACGAAATCAGAACAAATGGAATGCTCCATATACAAGCTGCAATGCCTCGTCCAGTTGCTTTACAATGCGTGTCGTTTAAGCAAATGACAGAATGAGACAGGTATTATAGGAAAAAATGTTCATTTTATTGATGATTCATTATTACCCTTTATTACTTTCAAGTTGCACACTAGAATTGTTTTGATTCAATTGATCCCGTTAGGCATGGTTTCCGGAATCACACCAGAACACGATGGAATGATCGTTCTAAAAGTTAATTCTACTATGAAACGAACTAATATCGTCACGTTTTAAATAATATGGTTAATTTTTATATTGACTACACAAGTTATTACCCGATTACTAGGTATAGTACATATACAGAGAGGAATAATTACCATGACTCCTAATGAATCTAACCAAATTTAGGCTCTAAATTTCTCTTTTATTATGTACCATCACAAAATAACGGTAGGTACTGTACATTACGATAAGCGTAATAAGATATTAAAATAGCAACGACCGTCGAGTAATCTGGGATTCATCGTTAGTCGCCGCCGGTATGGCAGATATATACCGATACAGAAATGCGACAGACTAAAAAGATTTACGAGGCAACGGACCACCAGTGTTCAAACACCCTAACTAAACTTAGTACATTTTGCTTTCCTCCGTATCGGTTGCGCAATTTGAACTATGAATATCTTTACATAATAATGAATAATTCAAGATTCGAAGTGTTGATTGCTCACTCGTCACTACCGATTCAAAGTTTAAATACGCTCTCCATTCGTCCTTTTAAATTTAAATTACAAAACAAGCGGTACATTTACACAAGTGTTTTCATTGTACTCACCGTTTTCCATTTACTAGAACATTGTTAAAGACTTGTGTATTGTGTATAATCATTACTTATAAATTGTAATTTTCAAGTAGATAAAAAATGGAATAAAAAGTACAAGTTTCATTGTATTTACAAATGTCTTCTCTCTAAACTGTTAATACGAGATTTCCAAGTTCTTTTCAACCTGAATACCACTACCGAATTGATATTGATATGCCTACACATTGATTCAAGTTTACGACGGTATATTCTCACCGAAACCGATAGTGAGATCTCTGAGCATCAGGGGTTATCAGAGCGAACGAAAACCCTCACACCTTACCGATACTCTCTGCCTGGTACACACACACACACACACACACGAAGAGAAAAAGCCTTAATAAACAAGGGATACGGGACAGGGGAAAGATCGCCTCTTGGCAATCCATGAATCCTTCAAATCGGTGATGATCCTACAAACAAAAGGCAGAAGAATGAAGATTCACGATAGCGCCTCACATGCTATAGTGGCAATATAGCACACACTAACACCTGTGTCTACCATACCGATGTGACCGACGACGCCATTGCTGAGTTCATCTATCGGGCTGTAAACACCCCGGCGCAAGACATTGTAGATTACAACCCAAAAATTGCCATAGAAAATAATTATGAAACCGCCATAAAGGTTATAATCTCAGAAAAATAAAAATTATTACTTTCATAGATTACAAAAAAAAAACATATTTAAATAGCTAAGTATAAAAATAATATCTTGCCCTGCCCACTTTGATTATATATTCAAGCCGCGCTACATTTTAAAGTGATTTAGATTTCAAACTATTTCAGAAAAAAGGTGCGGACTAAAGGTCTGCAGAAAAGATAAATAAATTATTAAAAAAAAAAAGGCAGTTCTTTTATAAATTCCAGTTAACCCTTCTTCAAATACAAGACCATTAATTCGTCGTCTATTTTTTCCAAATAACTTGCATACATAAGTTAACCACAACACATTTAACGTCTCAATCTCAAAGGTCTATTTTCTAGATCTCTATCAAACCAACCTATATCTCACTTTCTAGTGTTTTCACCGTTAGCAGAAAATGTAAAAACAGGAATCAAAAGTACTTTATTAAAAATTTAGGCCATGAAAAGGCGCTTATGAACGTCAACAAAACTATCACCAGTTCGGAAAACAATCCACTCATCGAGAAAAAACGGCAAGAAACTCGGCTTGGTTTACCTTTTCATCATACATAACGACTTTTTAAGAACATACATAGTTATAGACGTAAATAGTTACATTCGTTTTTGGCGGATGCACACAGAGAGGCATCTCTTTCAAAGAAAAAGTCTAGATTATTCCATAAACCACATTAAAATCTAGCAGAAATTGACTGAAATATCCGTTAATAAATGAATCTTTAGCCATAGGCTATCTAGTTGAATGCAAGTAGATATATTCTATCAACATTATATTTGAAAAAGACAGCTGACCGTTTCTCAGAAACTGACACATTAAGAAACAATGGGACAACATTGCTACGAAAACTTGAAAAAAAGTATCACGGGGAACGACACAAGGGCTCTGAATTATTCAAAGAGATTTCGTAGGTTTATCCACCCGCGAATAATAAATCATTTTTAGAATTCTGTCACATGCCCACGATATGATTTATGAAGGCACATGAGACTGTGTTTTATTCTAGCTAAGAAAATAATGTACAACATCTAATTATTACTCGTGCGTTTTCGTTAAAAACATGATTAGTCGCGTTATTGGCCTCGTTTTGCTAGGAAAATGGTTTTGTGGTAACAGGACAACTATACGTTTTATGTGGATTAATTATCGCTTTCATTTTTAACTGGAATTTTGTAATTACTGCTTAAGCCCTATAACCTTTTTACGGATTTTAAATAACCCCTGTAAAATTGTATCATTATTGTTTAGCGCATATGGGAAAAAATTATAATTTGCAGACTACGAGAGTTTCCTCTATATGACTCAAGACTCAAAAACGTTTCAACTGTTCCTAAGGTCAGCCCAAATAAATATTAGATACTTCAATTTTATACACATATACGATTATATCTCAACTAAATTAAGTAAAAGAGGAATGATACGTTTTTTAAGACGCTTTTATAGAAATGGAGAGATATTTTGAAAAATGATCGCGTCATTTCTTTTTTTTTAATTTTCGACTCACAGACGATTGATGGTATTCTTATTATCATAAATATGTAAGGACTTACATCGAACATTAGCACTATAATACTAGAATACAACGCGAAAGTTCTATAATACCAAATATTTATAAGAAAAGCCATATGTACGTTCGATATCATTTCCCACTAGAAACATCTTGTATATCATTCCTACTTTTAACCCTTTTAGGAGAGTTTATTTTCGGAAATAATTTCTTAATATTCCTACGTTATTGGTCTCAGCTATACCTTGTCTGGTAATCTAAATTGAAAATATTATAAATTAAATAAGTAAAAAGACTTCACAAAATAATTTCAAGGCATCTCAAAATTATAGAACACATGTGAACATACACTTCGATATTACAAAGACAAAATTCATAACTTAACGTCGACGAAATCAATCATTCATAGCGAAACTTTTGACGATCGTTATCAACTGAACGAAGAAATTATAATATATAGAGCAGTTATTTACCGGATCTTCATATAAATAATCTCATATATTTCTAATGTACAAACCCTTTGATTCTATGTTAATTATACAGCAAAGTTTATGTTCAATATATATATATATATATATATATTTTTAATGAATTAACAACCCATGTATTCGGTACATTTTCTCGTGATATTTGCGTTTTAAAACCGTCTATACATTATAGATTTCACGAAGAGCTTGTCATAATAATATTTATTTTGTCTATACGAGTCATTTCATAGTAGTTTAATGCCTTTATTAAACGGAATTGCTTTCAGTGCCGTCGACGTTCCGTATTCGCTAACTTCATATCGACTGCAAAGTAAACCGATTCCTGAACGAGCGACGACACGTTCTTACCACGCGAATATAACCTCTATCCGCAGGAGCAAATACGAGAAATAACATCAAAATAGCGTGGCGAGGTGCGTCTCTCTTAAGTTCAGTTGAAACAGTTACATAACGGCTCCCGTATTGATCGTGCGACACCTCCACCCCGCGCCCCGCGGACCCCGTCCCGCAGACGACTACCGACCAATCAGCGCCCGTGATTTAATTTTAACTTTATAGCCGTTCCGTACGCGCTTGAACCAGATTTGTCAGTTCGTTACGTGTCAAAATAAAATAAAAATGGCATTAACGCAGGCGCCAATAAATGTTTTTGTACAAATTATGTTACGGAAAGGCGATAATTGCCATAAATTACACATTATACCAATTATCACTACTATACATATACACATTGAACCTGGAAGGAGACTTAAAAGTTTAGTTATTGGGTGATAAATACCCACGCCAGGAGTAGAAGTACGTTTTGCACTGATTTATATCTAGATAAACCTACACGTTAGGGCAGAATCTCACCTAGTTTCACGTGAAAATGTGACCTAACACTCTCAAGCCTGGAGAGGGAGCGGCTCTAAAATGCAGCTGCCGGACCACAGTTATAAAAGCCTGTAGTTAACGAGATGGATATTAGAAAATGCTCTATGGCCACACTATTCACGATTTTGTACTACAATAATCGACGCGGTGTCCAAATAGGCTACCATTGAGCGTCCATCGATTCAGTTGTACCATTATGTTTTATTAAGCACTCAATTTTTATTGAAAATTAATATGGATCTATACGACACGGCATCCAAGCACACTACAATTGCCTTCATACATACGATACGCGTACACACAAAATTCTCTAACCTTATATAACTTAAAGAGAAACAGATTAAATCAAAAACGCCCACGCACAAATATGTCGTATATCTTTAAGAAAGACGCCTGGCCTCGGGCCAAATATCTCAATATAATGTCTTTATTACTTGTTCCGGCCATTCCCGGGAACCAAGTTTTATTTTTCCTACACTGAGAAAACTTGAGCCAGAACAGGTCGTCTCGATTATTATTGTAACAATAAACTAGAACGAACGTTTTGTTTTATTATTCTCACTGAAAAAGTTTTCAGATATTAATATTATAAAATCTGATATAATTAACGCGTCTCCATAAATAGTAAATAATTCAGAAAAAAAAAAAAAACGAAACGAAATGTGAAAATGAGCACAATCATAATGATCGCGTTAAAAAAAAATGGCGACGAGAACTAGGTTTATATAATCTAGCAAAAAATAAATTTTCGGGTCTGTAATTTAGGGATTTACTGATATAATATTTTATTAAAACCTTAAAATGCAAATTTTTGGGACGTACATATTTGGATATTCGTAATATAATCCATATTCATACCACAAAATACCAGGGACTCAACTTTTCTGTTAAAAAAAAAAGGATATTACCACTATCAGCCGCCGAGTTCCATAATTATTCATATTTCAGTAGAATATGAAAGTGACCAAATTTAAACTGATTATGATATGGCGAAATCATTTAATTGGTTAATTTTTCTAACTGTAACAGAACACAATTACTTCGCCGTAAATTCGATCTTGAGTCGTACTCCAATTTTGAGTAAATTCTGCTCAGAAACACTTTTATAATAAATCAATTAAACCTACTGCTATTTCTGCCCATACAAAGGACACCATATTGGACATGCTTATTTAAAACGTTTTATTTTGTTAGTTTAATAGTAGATTTCTGACCGAAATCAGATTTGGATATAGTATATATCCCCCCTCCTTTCCTTTTCTCCCTGATTTTTTAATTTGAAATGGTAAACAAAATCGAATCGACTCTTTCTTTTACACATTCACTTCAAATTCAACCATTAACAACCAATTCCCTTCTAAGCTTAACGGAATATTTTTCATCATATCGAATTACTCATATTCCCAATACAGTAACTAAATACTAGTTTACACTCTGCTAGGTATAATCTAACTTTATACATGAACAAATTCATCCTACAAATTGCCAACTGAACAAGTTTATACCTCAAACCGAGATATAGAGAAATTAACAGCCCTCGGGGTAGAATCACCTCTTAGGGATCAATAAGGATTTGAATATTAAGTGTCTGGTCCGCCCACATTCGTAGAACGCTTGACGTAGGAACCCACTGTACTTACACTACAAATCAGAAATACCAGATAGTACACAAAAATGATATCCGAATAAGACCGTCTAAGTTTACTGAATTGCACCTCAAGTGACAAGAACTGAGACGAGATTCTGTTCACTAAGCGTTACTTATTGCTTGAATATTGCCTTCTTATATAGTTAATCTTGAATAACTTTACTACGTCATAATTGAATAATCTTCTTTTAAACGACATTGTGAAATAACAACAGCCCAAGGCACAACGAATGGAAAATTTAAGAGTATATGTTGAAACGGATTCCGAGACAAATATATATATGTACATAGTAGAATGGTTCATAGTTCTATAGTCTCCAGGAAATCCATTAGCCTCGGGAAACGACACTGCGACGTTACGCCACAAAGGCTTTTGCTATTTACACAAACGCAAGTGTAGATCTGTGTGTGATAGACAGACTTTGAGTCTTTTAACATACTGTTACTAAGGTCATCAATGTGCCGATTTATCAGTACTACATGTTAAAATACTGAATAATTAATAACCAAATGCAAGTCCAAAATAACACCGATGCTTGGATACTTTTAACATTTATATAAAATTCACGAATTATTACCCGCACATATAAATATAAGGATCTCATACGAAATTGATTTTCAAAAGGTCTCCAATTAAGTTAACGATGTTACATCGAAAAGTTATAAGATTTTATAATAATCATAAATTTGTTAAACTTTAAAACATTAGATTAGATCACAATGTATCATACTTCTTAAATACAGAGATATTTCAATGTCTCATCACATAACTATCCAATAAAGCGATTAATATTATGAAGACCGTGAATACAATGATACTAGGTGCTTATGATTTTTAATGAATTGGGGTACTGTAAAAGCATATTTAGCTTTTCTGTCCTTGGCATAAACAATGAGATAAAACCTACAAACAGCGAGTCTATTTAATCAATTCCAGGAAATTATTGGATACTCCAAGTGACCATATTTCTATGCTCAATTTTTTTGGGTTACCGAAATCACATTTTCGTACACTACTTACCGAGCTAGGTAAAGTGTTTCGTTAGACTTTTCCCTATTTTCCTAAATGTTCTCAATTTAAATTAATTTCCATACAAGATGCAACGTATTATGCAGTCAAGCAATGCAAGTATATATTTAACCCTATACTTTATAGAACAATAATATTCAGCAATTTATACAATCCAGATGAAGCAAGTTCTTACAACATTTTGAAGTTTATACTACCTGTAACACAAAGCTACGCTAAATTGTATTTTTATATTATCAAAGAGAAGAAATAGTAAAGCTTTTTTTAAGGGTGTGTTAAATAACTAGGAACCATTATCACAATTCAAAGCAGTATCACTAACTAAATGTATAATAACAATCTTAAAAGCCACTCAACAACTCCCAATTCAAGAATTAATGAAGCACAAAGTTTGTCAACCACTTAAACTTTCTTAGAAGCGCGTTCTAGGTATTTCACCAGTTGATAAAATTTACAGCAACACACACTTTCTCAAACTTCTCGTCTGCTTAATATAAATTTCGTATTTCTCCACATCTTCATAGAAGACGAGCTATAACCATAGATTTTGGCAAAATATATGAAGGCTTTCAGGCTCTCACAGAATAGTCCTGAAGAGTGAGGATCAAATTACTACAGGGATTCTTTATCTATCGTTTAAATAATCCTCAAATATGAGTAGGATACTAAAGTCAAACGGAAGTAATAACTAATAGTATACAACAGTAAGACGACCATGACACCCTATCACTTCCAAAAATGCTCTTTCCTAGACAGTAGATGAATAAAACAATCGGCAATATTCTACACTTGCTAAGTAAGAAAAGAAGTTTACCGACTAAAGAGCTAGTTCCATAAAAATATTAGCAAAAACAATATTAAAAAAAACATAGTAAAAAGAATATTAAGAATAATTGAAACTCAGGCCCGTCCGTTCAACTACAGACTAAATTGATTTTCTTTAAAGGAAACAACGCTGAAAATGTTTGTAAGTGTATTTTAAATTTCCGGTCGCTTCTGCAAAGGAAATATATTTACTTTGATTAAAGAGAAAAATTGGAATAACCTAGACTTCCATGACGTACTTGGATTTCATTTGCATAGCAACATCAGCGAACTGTCCATTAGTTGACTGAATAAACAGAAACCGCACGTCCAACTCAGGTCTGGACATACCTTAAGCGATTTGATAAATTGCAGGCTTAATTACCTGGTTTAGGTGGTGACTTCTTGGGTGGTTAATAAAAGGTCTGTTCATTTCACATTGTCTATTTTTGTTTCTTTACAATATAATACACCATTTTCTTATATCATACTATTTTAGGAAAGATTCGTTCTTATTCATATTGTATACACGGTTACACACGGACTGTTGAAAGGCAAAATGATGAATGACACTTGACACATACATATCTATAGCGTGCACTTTATAAATATGCATGTGTGAGTCCCCTACACCTGGGATTGACCAAAATATTATCAACAAAAAAGAGTCATAAACTGGCGGTTTGTCGTCGAATTATTTAAATATGTACATAACATTAATATACTTATAAATGAAAAAAAAAATTGTATTTAAAATCCATGTATTTTTTAAAAGTGATTTATTTCACTGTAACCTGTATTCTTCATAAAATGAGAAGCATTATGCTGTAAGGGATATCAAAAGGTGTAAATCATGAAGGCACTTTTCTGTTCACAAGCTGTATAGGTAAGACATTTCTATATCTCGTTTGAATAATCCCATTCATTCAAATACATAAAACACTAACAATTAACACTATAAATACTTCTAAATAACCGAGGTCAAGGAAGTCTTACAGGAGTGTATAAATGCAGTTGAAATAACTAACATTTCTCATTAATTTCATCTCTGAACTACTTGAATGTAAAAGACATTTTGATGCAATATTTTTCTTATTAAGGTAAAATATATATTAATACTGTAAACAATAATATTTGTGAGAAAGAGAATGTACCTATTTTTGTTATTCTTTCATACGAAAACTACTTACCGGATTTTGACAATACTTTACATTAAAAACAGAATAACACGTATAGTTTATAAGGCAATTAACCTGCCCAAAGTACTGCGATACGTGTCAAGGAAGTTGGAAAAATCCTGATAGAACTATCTAGGTGTACTGAATATAAACCGTTACAGTTACACGAAGGTAAAATGTATAGAGGTATTATTTACAAACGCAGACGAAGTCGCGGGTAGCAACTAGTTCTTAAATAAATCTTTTCTTCCGTAACATCAAGTTCAGTCGTGCATTTTTTTTATAATCCATAATTACCATCCAAATTGTTATATACATTTATTGAAAAAAAAACCTGCTTTAAAAAACATTGTATTCACAAGTGGGTGGCTCTTTGGTATAATATCATAATATACAAAATATCAATAAGGAAATTAACTATTACCATCACTTTCCAGACGGAAACTGGCGGAAGTATTTTAAAAGCAATCTGAGTCCCTTCCCAAATAAACAGAGAAAGGACACACTCGTTTCGCAAATAAAAGAAAAACACTTACGTCGGCACTCTCAACTTCAGTATATTGTCTCGTTTGACATTTTGATACGAACAAATTGGGATCCCTAGGATAATCAACAAGCAGATACTACTACAATAAAACCAGTTGACAACAAGAAAATAATAGAGCATTGAAATGAAAAATAAACCTAAAATATAATATTGTATATGCTCTTAAACATGTTAAAAATATTGTAACAAAATGTTAAGAAAATCGTAATTCTTAATCCCAAACACAATACAGAACTGTCCTTAAACAAACAGTTACAATTTTTGGACTGTAAATCAACATGACCCCATTTTAATAAGTGAATTGATCAAAACTTGAAGTATTACCATCGTTTGCAAAAATAAAACTATTCATGTAGTTGAAACAGACTCTTTTAATGGAAATCTCGAAACACTGTCATATTCTGAACACGGGTAAAGAAACACGAGACCTCGCAGAGACGAGTAATTCCCAAGAGAAGACACACTTTGAGAGCGCTGACGTTTAACAAGACAGCTACGACTAGATCCATTACTATCCGTCATACTCAAACTTAGATTCAATGGAGCTTTTTCGTCGGGTTTACGCCTTTCCACATCTTCTATCATATCTTATGTGTTAATAATAATATCTCTCTTTATGTTACTCGAATTATCGTTAACCATAGAATTTAACATAGATTTTCGTTCAATCATCAAAATACTATTCTCACACGATCTGATCGGTAATCTCGGCGTTGCGTTGCCAATTTAATAAATGTTTTTCAACCTGTCAAGATTTAACAACCTAACAAAGGCGTGTTATAAGCCCCTACTTTTAAATTTAAACCTTTTTACTATAACTGTAGAACGGATTTCGAAGAGATACATACCTTTACTTACCGTTACAAACTATATGTTTAAATTTTAATACAAGTTGATATTTAATATTAAAGATATCGAAAAACTTTATACAAATTTTTGCTTTGTTTATTGTTTACATCTTATTTCATTGATATAATTATTTAAATTTAATGAAACATTTTTCCATGATATAGCAAAATAATAAAAAATGCAGTCGCAACATGTTTGTTCGAAGAGGGGTCCTAAATATAATTTTAACCGCAAAAGTATGAGAGGTTCGAGTCGTACAGAGTTGAAACCTAATCTCAGGTACTGATTCAATTCATTAGAAATGATATTCCCGACGAAGCCGAGCAATCCGGAAAGTCATTTAGCTAAATATCATCTAAATGTGGCAGGTTAGATTACCAAGTTAATCTTGGCGCCCAACCGTAGAGCGCTTAATCAAAATGAGCCAAATAAAATTACATCTAATATTTTCGTATATAAATTACCATAGTAATTTAATCATGTCATTTTTATTATTCCCTTAGTTAAATATCATCTACATCAAGATTACATTAATTATTTAATATTGCTTATTATATTACACTGCTAGTCAGGTAGGGCCACTACAGTTTCACCGGACTACAGATATTGGCTCCCAACCTTGAGGTTTAATACTTTTATACTTTATAGGTCTTAGCGTTTGACGACAATTAGGGCATACTATTCGCGTATTTGTTTTATTCGAGTATTCGCCCTTATTTAGTATTCAAATACTACCGACCCAAGTATTCGAATAGTCAAATCCTACCTTAAAAGAACTATGCTCCTACATAACCATTTGAAACTTGGTCACTCAATAAAGCTATAGAAGACAAATACTAACAATTTGTTAATACCGATACTTTTAGTTTAGAAAACGTTCTACCCACCGAATCAAATGAAATGTTTTATTTCCATGTACAAATTACCGGAGTAATCTAGTGATTTAATCACGACATTATTTACCAAAATTACATAACTCCTCGACGTTAGACCATAATAGGACCGTTATCCAATAATTATATTTGAAAGAAGTACAGCCAAAACTACGGAGTAGCTAAAAGTGTAATCAACGTCACGAGAAAGATTAATTGAATACCGAATACGGACAAGGGTTCATTATGAAAGGAGGTCAAAGGTTGAACGCGTTTGCCGACTAAAAGTCTGGCGCCATTTCGTCTGTTCCATTCGGACAAACACAATGCGGGTAGTTATTATCATTCGTTCTACATATTTATATATTACACACGATGTGCTAGACAATACGACGTGATCTATTTTTAATATAACTATAATACATATTACATACTAGTGTTAATTCTGTAATGTCGAGGCTTCCTTGATAGGACTAAAATATACTACGGTTAATATATCAACACAATTGTAATGTCTATTTAATAAAACACATATGTGCATACTTAAATAAGAATAATTGAGAATAGATGGAAGTTAACAAAATAATAAGATGGCGGCAGTAGTATTTAATACTTCGTTAGGAAAGAATTTTAATAAAACTGAAATTATATTAGTAAAAAAGCAATCGCCTATACGAAAAAAAAAGGTAAGCATATTTTGTTATTTCATAAAGTCTTTTGAATTTTGGTCTAACATCGGCAGCAAAACTAAAACTACAAATTTGAAAGATTACTCTGACCAGACAGTTCCAATTTATCTGTTACTAGCGGCCCCCTCCGGCTTCGCACGGGTATAAAATATATAATAGCCTATGTGATTCACTGAAAAAATGATTAAAATCGATCCAGTAGTTTTGATTTATTCATTACTGCCCGTAACCCGCACGCGTTAAATTTGGAGTAACCTCAAAAATAACAGTATTTCTCCACTATTTAATTTATGTTATAATAAATATAAACCTTCCTCTTCAATCACTCTATCTATTAAAAAAAATCGCATCAATATCCGTTGCGTACTTTTAAAGATATAAGCATACATAGAGATATAGGGACAGAGAAAGCGACTTTGTGTTATACTATGTAGAGAATAGAATAATAAATCAACAAAGAAAATCTACTGATCTTTTCTTCTCTAATATTATTAAGTCTCAACGGGAAGAAGTTCCGTATATCTCATATCATCCTTACATATTAAAAAGGCAACGTCTCTCTGAATGGGTATCTGTCCGTTAGTGTGTTTATTACTAGAGTGTTATCATCTCAGCCTGCAGGCCTGTCCTCTGCAGGATATACAGTAACCGATCCGGGAGCGTAATAAAAAATTAATACCAAAACTATGACAACTCTGAAAAGCATTGTTTTCTCACAATTATTTTAACTCTAAACAGAAAGTGTAAGTATTATAGTGCCTTAATAGGTTAATACTTTACGTGAGGTATAACGGAACAGTAAGTATCATCAATAGTGCCTATTAGTTAATACTTTAGGTGAGGTATAACGTAGAATGACTCGCGTATAAACGTGCTTGAGGTCAATATAAGGCGAGCTTTCGAATTGGGTCACTGCTAGGATCGATGTGGGTCGACGAGCATCGAGCCCGAATATTGAATACCATTCAAAATGATATCTTTTGTGCTGTTGCAATCATATATTCCGGTTTAATAGACTTCGGTTTTGGGGAAACGATTTATGGGAATCAATATAAAGTAATGTATTCCATTTATATCGTGATATTGAGGAATAACCTAAAAAAAAACTATAAACGGCCAGATTCAATAATTTGGTAGAAGCAGTATTCACACTGCTATATTCCCGTTCGTAGAGCGTGGTTGGCAAAACTTAATTCTTTAAATTTGCAACTTATTATGAGGAGGTATTTTTTTTAAATAAGTTTTACGGCAGTAACCACTGAAAATCGAGTGGATTCATTGCTCCCTTAGTAGTCCGGTGAAACCGTCGACAGTTGTCTGGCAAATAATGTAGCCAATTAGAAAAAAATAGCTATTACTTTCTAATACAAAAAAAAATCTAACTAATATTATAAATACGAAAATGAGTTTGTTTGTTTGTTACGCTTTTAAGTCTTAACTGCTCAGCCAGTAATTAAATTATGCATACGCATTGTGAGGTACACACTAAAAGACGAAGTGATATATCAAAATTAGATTAAACCTAGCAAAGCCGCGAGCAAAACTTACTAACCTTTATTTTGGTGACAGGGAAAACTATCCTTCAAAGCCAGTAGTAGTTCCCACTACATTATACTTTACAAAAGAATGATTATTAAAATTGTATGTTCTGTCTATTAAAGACACTCTTAGAAGGTCTTCTATAATATTTATCACGGAGAACAGCTAACACCAATACTGAAATTGCACCCCAGACACTAATCAGTTCAACGTTTAAATTGGATTTTCTGAACGTTATAAATGTAATTTTAATCCGAAACAATACCAAGCAGACTTTATTATTTACTGAATCAACAACCCACCGTTATTTCGTGGTTAAATATGACTGACAGGGTTATTTGATCATCATTCTCCTCACCTCACTGATCCGTCATAATTTTGTTCTAAATGAATAAACAACGAGCAGACATTTCTACATTAATAATTAAAAACGTAAACCGATTTCTTTGTCTATTTCTTTGCGATGTTCCTTTGTTTTGTTGTTTCCTTAAAGTAAGTCTCCTCAAAGTATTTTAGTTTATTACAGTTTTAGGGAGAATTACCTTTAGGTGGGTTCCATACATTTGGATATATGTATAACATTTCAATATAAATACAAAAACTAAAAGATTCGCAACTCTTAGCAAAAACACTCTTACGAAGAAACCACCCACTTTTAAGGCCCAGTTACATTTTCTTGTTCATCATAAATTACGGCAAGTAAATCAACGAATACTGTCCCAGATTATAAATAAAGGAAATTGTAAGATAAATACGTACAAAATTGAACCAATCAAATTCAGATATTTTAAAATTATTCTCCCTCCGATATTTAATATCGACGGCTCAATGCGTCGCTACGTTCGAGTAATGGAGCCAGTAATTGAGTTTGCTACCTTGTTCCCCGGTGCTCCTCCAATCCCAGTTGATCCACTTTCCCAGTCTTCAGTAACAATATTATCACGTCAACGAAAGTAAATTATTTACGGAGCACAGCAGACATTCATTTTAGACAAACTGACGTCAGCAGCTGCTGCTACCTACGTCTAAAGTTACTTTATTTAAAATAATTGAAATTATGGAAATATTATTATTATGGAAATGCATTTTTTTTATAAACCAGGTTACTACATATGGAAACTTTACAAATGGAAGAGAATTTATTAAATTAATAGAATAGGTAGCATCCCAAATAATCTATAAATATATATAAAATTAAAATGTCAGTTATTTATCCGGGGTAGTCTTCGAAACGGTTGATTCGTTTTTGGCAAGGCTTTTACAGGCAAATAGAGTTATTTCAAAGTATTACGTATGCAATGTATGGTTGAAATATTATATACATAAAACCGTAATAACTTTGTGATTATATTTAGAGTGTCATTCTTTAGTTCCATTTGACCCGAGTCTGACGCCAAAGTTATTTTTCGTTATTCTTTGTATCACGAAATTAGTATCGCTTTACTTTTTTTGACTACAATAAATCGTTTAATTTTTAATCGTGATATCATTTCTAAACATCCATATGCAAATAAAAAAATAACAATCAACCCACACTAATCTAAGCATCTAGTTTCCTTTAAATAGTAAAAACATTCTCACGAGAACGAAGTTACAAGTACCCGCCAATAAAATAATAATAATAATAATAGTAAAAAGTACTGGGGTTTATTGTGTGTGTGGTTGAGCATTTTTTTCCTATTACTAACAGTATGTTCGTAAAACCTTTTTTAAACCCCTAGAGAAAATGAAAACCTCAGTTCAAATGTAAAAAGAAATCACCATTATTTTACTTCTCCACATACGTCAACGAAACAACCCTTTTATGACAAAGCACATAGCGCGGCGCCCGGCGCCCTCTTTACGTCACACACCGCAACGTCCTAAATCTAAGTCTGGCGGAGTGCCAAATGCGTATTTTACATTGCTAAGGAATTTATTTATCCATTAAACCTATCTACGGTTTAGATAGCAAGCAAAAGAATTTAATTACTACCCTCAAAGGTAAAGAAAGCTCCGCCTAAATAAGCAATATTACACAATTTTTTCACACCTTTCGCAAAACTAATTCTTCATCTATTTATTAGTATTTATTTAACTCAACTGTTAAGAGATCAGTGAACCATTTTACTGACTACAAATTACTAATAAAATAAAACTAATGACAAGTTAAATTCAACTAAAAAAAGACACCTCAATGGTTTTCGAGAAAATTCTTTTCAAACACATCAGAGGAACAACACAGTGCCACCTGTTACGGTTTTCTACTAACCAAGGACTTCGTCAAATCTTAAACGAGATATAGTTTAAGGTCACTCATTACAAAACAACCCCTGTTAGGGTGAAGCCAATTTCGTCTATATAGACTTATCAGTGATAGAAAATAATTACCCACAAAAGGTACTTTGGTGAAAACCATATTCGAAGACCAATTGAGCTTAATATGAAATAAAAACTATAAAACAACTACGATACAATTACTACCAAGTTCCTAAGTAGTTCGTGACACAAGGAACCAATCAAAAAGTTTTATCTGATAAAACTCCTACATAAAGGGCCAACACGTAGTCACAGTAACGAGCTCTCTATATCTCCACGTAACTGAGAAACGTATCTAGGTAAAATAACCGTACCCCTACTACTTTTACTTGAACATGTTCCTGTATCGATGTGACTTTGGGATAAAGTTTCTGAGATACGTCTTGTTATTTATGAGAACACAATGTAGTTCAAATACCATAAACCAACACTGATAAAATTAATAGCCGTGCGATTTCAGTTTTAAACTACAACAACGTTAGGATAATTCAAGCATTGAATTGAGAGATACTAAAGTTTTAGACTATCCTTAATTATATCTAGAATTATTCTTAAGTTGACTCTTTCATTTCTAATATCATTGCTACATTTCTTTTCAATTTTCACTATTTCCAGATGACTCTGATCTATCCGCAAAGAGCTATTAACCTTAATAACTCTCGTCTGCTATCGCTACACACAGAGGAACAGTTTAGCATATCTCGTCAACTATAATAAACGTGAGTACCCTATCTGAGTGATTACATTACTGCTATAATGTTTGATTAGGAACTCGGAAACAATTTATCAGGTTGAGAATAATACTGAAAATATTAAAGACCTATATTATGTATATCAAATCAGTCCGTAAAACTAAGGAACTCGATAAAAATAAAACCTACAAAACTTAATTAATTGTTTCCAATGAATTTCCTATTAATATGAAATGAGTAAACGAACCATTACTGTATCAACAACATGAAAGTCCAACTTTGCAATATATATTTACAACAGCTGACACTCGCGACTTTGTCTGTCATGCTTAACACAAAAAAATAAGCACCACACGCGCAGTGTTTATAAGAATCGTAGTTTTTTAATGAACCTATCCTGACATTGTTTTATAGATAAGGAACAAGTGTGTACATGTAAAACTAAAAAAAAAACTATCTTCTACGTTTTGAATGACGCAAGCACGTCAGACTGCTATCCTTTTATTTATATAGATTTTTCATTTAATGGAGCAGCATTTTTCAAATATAACTTTCCTGATACTGTCTTTACCCTTTAATCCATATGATAAAAGAATAGAAAGATATTCATTTTTATGGATATAAAGATGTGGAATTCCATTGAGGGATTGCGAGGGCGAAATATGGGATGAGTAGCGCATAGCTATCAGTGGGATTTGCGGAAATCCAAGCGCTTTTATGAATCTATTGATATTGGATCAATACGCAACACCGCAATGAATAGGCCGTATGATCTAAACCAATAAATTAATTGTATCATTCGAGAAGTATTTCTGCACCGCACTTCATTAGTTAAAACTTCATCACTACATAGTATAAAACAAAGTCGCTTTCTCTGTCCCTATATCCCTATGTATGCTTAAATCTTTAAAACTACGCAACGGATTTTGATGCGGTTTTTTTTTAATAGATAGAGTGATTGAAGAGGAAGGTTTATATATATAATAACATACATTAAATAGTGGAGAAATACTGTTATTTTTGATGTTACTCCAAATTGAACGCGTGCGGGCCACGGGTAGTAATGAATAAATCAAAACTACTGGATCGATTTTAATCATTTTTTCAGTGAATGACATAGGCTATATATTTTATACCCGTGCGAAGCCGGAGCGGGCCGCTAGTTAGTTATAATCAACGACGTACAAATACAACATACGTTTTGAAATGTAGATAACACATTAATTTGCAGTTAATAAAAAATACAGCGATACTATGGTGATCTCTCACATAACTATCTCGCTTACTCTTTAATAGAATCATATTAGAGGTCGTGTATTACGACGTCTTCATAGAACAATAATTCAAATTCTCGAACACTACTAGTTTAGCAAAATGTCTATATAAATATTCATGAATGTTCTTTTCCCAGTTCGTATTATGACAAAATTTATACTTGTGTCTTAAATTGTTTTTTTTTTTTTTAAATCTATACATATAATAAGATTGTAAATCTGACGTGTCTGCACTTTTTTTATTTTTGAGAAAAAAAACTTTTTCCAGGTTTTGAAGAATAAGTAATAGAATACATTTCAATTATTTTCAGAAATGTCGGTCTACCTGCCTGTCTATCTGTTTGTTTCAACAGGCTTCAGTAGTTGTTTCAATTTTACCACCCTATTGTTTTTTAAATAATCAGTTAAGAAATGACCAGTACGTCTCTTATAGGCTGCAAGTCCTAAGTCATCTTTTAAAGTACGTGACATGGTTCTAGGTGCTTTCTTTAACTCCCGAGATAAAATCTTTTGCTTTCGGACAGGATCTCTTCGAATTCTTTCCCTTACTGCTTTGATCACCTTTTTCATACGAACACTACGTGGACGGTCAGATCTTTTTGCTGTCACAATCAGAGGAGGTCTCATTGTACCTATTAATAGCCCGGCACACAAACATTTTACTAATACCAAGCGTATGGAGAGTTTTAAAAATTGCATTTGGCTCCATACCTACTTTGTGTAATGCAATCACAGCGATTCCGTTCTCTTTATCACCCCACTCCATTTTAATATCTCAAAATATTGTACAACGTATTAGCGCCCAAATTAGAAACCTCAATGAACAATCATATAAAAATGACAGATTCCAAATTTAAATGTAATATTTTGTTTATTTTTAATTGTAACAGTATTTATGGCCAGACTAAGTATTTATTATGCGATTTTTACTATTGTGTTTATAGTTTTTAAATTATGATGTAAAATGTATCTGATATTGGGCGTCAAATTATTATCTCCAATAAACATGACTACAATAGGTTTTTTTAATTTGGTTTGTTGGATGAAACTCAGAATTCGCAATTGAACTACTCTTATTAGGTATTGACATTTAAAAATCGATCATATTAAAATAAGTAGCTTTTTGAATTACGGCTAATTATTGTTTTGAGTACGACACCGTATTCCGAAAGTTAGATTACAATTATAGAGACATACATTCAAATTGTTTTATTAATCACTGTGCTTGTGCATTCAGTTCCACGCGGACGAAGTCGCGGGCACAGCTAGTCATAAAATATAACAGCAAAAACAATTCGACGCCTGTTTGGTAGGATAACGAATATGTCGCATCTGATTTATTAATCTATGAGAAGTATAACACTCCCGGTCGCCTCCCACGCGATATCTGTACGGCTACAGTTGAGATATCTTATTTAGCATTCCAGTACATTATTTTCGAGTACAACTTTTTCTTATTCTTTGTATTTTATGTTAAAAACGTTAAACCTAGAAGAGGACTGGCTCTGAAGTACAGCTGCCATATCTATAGGTAATTGACGACAGATTTACACCACCCTCAGGATGGTAGATAGTCAAACAAGTATTAGAAAAAACCCTGTCACCGTGATACTATTTAACTGTCATATTACAACTGTTCGGTATTCAGTATCCCTTGTCGGTTGGGTTATAATAATAATATAGATTTACAAACTGAACCGGCGGAACTAACAGCGTTACCGAACGATAGGGCACACCCCTATCGTGACATAACGGTCGTACCGGTCACTTTTGAAATGACATTACGCTCGTGGGTGTTCGACCGCCAACAACTAAAAGTGTCTCTCGCGCCGTGCGCTGCAATTATCCTGAAGTGCTCATCATCACGTCAATAGACCGGACTGTGAATAGCTGGACGTTCCAGAAGAACGGTGAGTGGATTTATATTATTAATTGTAGACCTTTTGCTGGCTTGGGGTTCTCGAATACCGAATTTCGGGGGTGTAATCACTACAGTCAAGGTCCTTCGAAGGCTCGTAGCCGACAAGCGTCGGTTGGTGTCAATCACCACCAACAACTAAATGAAACAGAATCATCTTCACGTCTCACGTATAGATAAATGTATAAGTGAATGATTAACGGCAATTGAAGTAATTCAAAACACATATAAATAGAATCTGTTACTCACGTTCTCTTCTACGGTCTTCTTGATCTTTGCGCTGGCCTCGCTGACCTTGGCGCCGGCCTTGTTAACGGCAGAGTACAGGAAGTTACCCAGGGACTTCGCTCCGGCCACGGCTTTAGTTGTCACTAAGGACCAAATTTCAGGAATTTAGTATCTCAACTTCGTCCTCCCGATACATCTTACAGAGTTTAATGTATGTTTAGGAACAACATAGATAATTTAGAGCTCGTAGAAGATAGACACTATTTTGATACTAGAAATAAACAACTTTCCTACTTTTCACGCTTAGATTAAGACAAATAGAAATTTTCACTTTTATCGGACAAAAAGTTCAAGGATTATATACTTTTAGAGTCGAAAGGTTAGTATATTTTGCATTACAAAGGTACAAGAAGAAATGTTTAACCATCCGGTCTTTCACTTCCTTTTCTCAATAAGTGATATTTTATTTTCAGAATATAAATTGTATAGAGTATTTTATGACTTCTTTAATTTAAATTTAAATCAAATATAACAAATCGCGTGGAGTGATATTTTCCCATTAAGTTACTACACTATCCCTTCTAAAATTTAATATTACCGTATATAACCTTCGACCTAGTAGGTAGTGTACTTAGTAATTCCTTCGCCGTCATCCAATGATATTGCCATAGAGTTCATTGTAAATTAACAGAGCAATATCCGTGGATATCAACTACATATCAAAAAATACATTAAAAAAATACTTCTGACAAGATATCTGCTGTTAGTATACTGCCATATGAACGAGGCTGTTTTCCAACCATGGCCCAGAGTTTTGTAGGCAGTTATGAGGGCATATTATTAAAAAAGTGATATTTTGTACGCTATTTAGTTTTGAAATTAAACCAATAAAAAAAACATATTTTCACAACCATTTCAAGTTATAGAGGAAGAAACGTGAATAGCATAAACATCAACAGAAGGGCCGTCAAATTAAAAGACATAATATGTTACGTATACGTTGTTTTTGCTCTTTCTCATATAACAATTTGACCACCACATCTTACTATATTTCACGTGTATATTTTTGTGAACTTTTAGTTATAAACTAATTGTTACCCGGGACTTCGTTCGCGTGAAATTTAGCAAAAAATGTTTGTTCAGTGTAACCGTACGCGTGGGCCGTGCGCGGTATTGGATATTGCTTAGTTTATTATATTTGCGTAGAACTCTATTTCTTTTTTCTAAAATAAAAGCAGCCCAAGTTAGTACTTATAGGACCTTGTAACTGATTACAAGGCTGTGAAAGTCCTGTCAAAATAGGTCCAACCGTTTCGGAGGATGCCCGGAACAAACAGACAGACACAAAGAGAGAATGAGATGGACAACTTTTAAAATAGGCTCATTGTTGTAAGTAACGTATATACTTTCATTTATATTTAGTAAAAAGTTGTTATTTTGATATTAGAGACAGACATTTTATTTAATTTATTTATATAGATATACTTTTCAAATTTTGAATCGTGTGAGAGTAGTCAAATATCTTTTTGCCATATTGAAACCGGAGCCGTTGATGCAATTTTTAATTTTCATAATATCATTCATTTATTTATTTTCAATTAAGACATCCTATCATGTGTAGATTATCTGTTATAGTAGATTAATTTAATAATGATTATTAATTGTAATGCACGACGGAATCTCCTGGAATTACTGATCCGATTGTAAAAAATCTTCCACCGATTTTATATGTTCAAGCTGATGGTTACAGCATGTTTTATTACAGACTTTATTCAATCGTTAAACCGTACAAAGTCACGAACGGTCGCTAGATAGTAATAATTCTTCACGATTAGGAAAAAAAATACAGGTGATTTATGGCTTCAACGCGCAGGCGCAAAACGCCGACTGCACTGAGAAATCAATAGTCGCGTATCTATTGTACTTAGACCTCATTTCAATAAAATCGAGTGAAATTTCTAACATTAAATACATTCTTTTATTAGATATTCAAATCCTGTCAGATCCAGAAAGGAGTTTTTTTACATAAAGTAATGGACTGACGACTGACGATCTCTGATACTCACGGTAATGGGTTTAGTATATACTGTTATTCACTTCTGCCTCACGGTACATAAATATATAAGAAAACAGTATGTAGACATCGGCAAAATCTAATAAAACAACATACTATAACATATAAGAATTGAATTATTGAATACTAGCGGCCCGCGAAGCGAAGCTGCGAACAAAAGCTTGTTTTTTTAGATTTACTTTTCGCAGGTACGATTTACGATTCTTCCACATCATTCGTTATTTAGGAACAATAAGAAGCCATTGGAACCACTCCTCTCACCCCCTCTACCCACTTTATTTGATACCAAAATGACTCCTCCTCGAAATAATCAATACATTTATAAGTATAACCTGCATGATTTGGACTTTAAATTAGCCGATCTACACTAGCTTTTCCATGCAGCTTCGCTCATGTTAATGTAGATTTGATCTCTCCAGAACAGATTTTTTTTTCTAGATCAAAGGTACCCTGTGTCCTTTCATGTACCTTGAAACGTGTATGAAAATTTTATGATGACCGCTTGAGTAGTGGAAGAGTGAAAGTGCAACAAACAAACATACTTTCGCATTTACAATATTAGTATAGGATTATTCTTGAAAAATATTGGAAGTACATATACTTGGATTATGTGAGTAACAGTGTCGTGCCTAACTCTATATATACGACGTTTGGAATCGTGTTAGAGATTTACTTGCAAACATATAGAAATCATTTTATATAAAATAAAGATGACTAATAACAACATAAACAAAAAAAGAAAATAAAAATAAATACTAACGCTCTTGCATATCGGGCACTTCGATAGCGTCAACTGAGAACAACTTATTACTCTGATGATCTGAAACTGTGCAAAATAAACATAACAATACATACATAGCAATCTAAATGGTAACAACAGAAATATAAATCATATCAACGATAGAGATGTATAAAATAAAAACAGCATTTTTAAGCAAATAACATGACGAAGATGCATCGCAAATACAAGTGAAAATAGCACTAGTGACAGAGAAGCTGGGAACAGATTAGTGAAGTAAGGAGGATATAATGCTTAGAGATGAGAGTCATAGAACTAGAAATAAATATACGGGAAAAGGAACATCAAACAATATACGAATCTATTGTGTGAAGGATAATACGTTTATAAAAGTTGATAATACTAAGATATTAGTTGAGAGTGAAAGAGAAAAATATATCTTACCGATCCTATTTCATGTAGGATATGTGCAAAAAGGTGAATTAGCGCTGAAAGCGATGGTAGAAGTAAAGCTGTATCATATCGAGCAATAATCATTCTCAACATAGAGATGATAACAAAATAATCGAATCGATATAGTGCAGTATTAAAGGGTTAGAACATATTTCATGGTATAAGCAAGTTTAACTGCAACCTTACTTAATGCAAAGCGAAAATTTATTACAATGCAGAGACTGAATTACAATAATTACATGGGGATAGATTTTCAAATGTAACTTGCGAGCTAACTAAAAAGGTACTAGAAAATACTGTAACACCATTTGTTATTCCCCAACGATATCTCCCTTCACAATAACACCATATAATCGATGTAGTGAGTAAACTCTACGAATTAACTTACAGAAAACCGAAACTATAAAAAACTCTCACAACAGTACAAATAATATCTAAAGCGTTTACCGTTTCCAACTCCGGCTGGCTGCTCTTCGGTCGGAGTACCTCCAGTAGAAGCAGGTCGGCTGTCCGCACCGCCAGTCGCACTGCCATAACAAATTATCTACTTATTTCTTTACGTATTCACTGGATTATCTGCAACTACATTTATCGCGATTTTCATGAGAGCCATCGGTCAGCTATTTCTTATTACAGTACACTTTTTTATATTACTATTTGACTAATTCATCGAACTTACAACCTTACATTACTTGTATAAACTCCTAATGTTTATATATTCTATCTACATTAAACTAGTTAATAAGTATTCTGCTTTTATAAGCTTCGCAAATTACTACAACTAAATGAACATTTTTTTACACAAAAAGTAAGGACCATTAAGAATATGGGAGCTTCACTTTTTACTTTACTGCTTTTAAAAATTTACATAACATTAGATAACATCAAGCACTTATCCACAAATAGCGCTTTTGAAGTGAGACCTAAATGATTACACTTATTTCAAAATTTAGGAACATTACCACTTAATTTATATTCTATCACAGAATTAGGATTAACATAGCTTTTTACACAAAACCAGTGTTGCTAAGAATGGTATAACTTTGACAGAATGTGACAAAAAAGTTTGGTAATACGTTGGTCAAACAATATAATTAATAGTTCTAGTATTCTTGCAAATATCCCAATAGTGGAAGAAATATTTGCTTAAATAATAACTACACATTTTTTTTTATTGGTTCGTTTACTATTGACCCAATTACATACGATATTCAATTATCATCATCGACCTTGTAAGAGACCCACTGCCGAGCCATAAGCCTCTTCCCGAAGGAAGATATTAACACCATTTATTGACGATTTCAAACACAGTTCTACATTTTTCCCACACGCGGTGGTAATACAAGATCATTTTTCAGGTTCAAGTTTCCTTACCATGATTACCTTCAGTGTCAGTGTTACTAATTTAAATTAGTAAATGTATCTACGCGAATTCCGAAAAATTCATTACTACACGCCGGGGTTCGGACGTGCGTACAACGGGTGGATATTCCACCGTCAAAACCACTAGATCACTACGACTTAACTTATTCAGTTATCGAGACACAATTTGCTCCCACAGATATCCAAATTGTATTTTTTTTTATCTAAAAACAAACACCACTACACAACTTAATCTGAAATATTACTTAAATACGCACGATCAATTGAACTGTCATGACTCAATCCACGTGCCGGTGTTATCAATAACTTACGTTAGATTCGAGCAATACACTCGATTAACAAAAATTGCACGATAAGCCTTATTCATAACTAGAGAAACTTGTTCCAGTTAAATTACATCTATCTTTATTTTTACCTAGCGGCCCGTTACGGCTTCGCACGGGTATAAAATATATAGCCTATGTCATTCACTGGAAAAATGATTAAAATCGATCCAGTAGTTTTGATTTATTCATTACTGCCCGTGGCCCGCACGTGTTCAATTTGGAGTAACCTCAAAAATAACAGTATTTCTCCACTATTTAATTTATATTATTATACATATAAACCTTCCGCTTCAATCACTCTATCTATTAAAAAAAACCGCATCAAAATCCGTTGCGTAGTTTTAAAGATTTAAGCATATATAGAGATATAGGGACAGAGAAAGCGACTTTGTTTTATACTATGTAGTGATTAGCTACTGGATGAATATCTAAATACAATAATTATATGTTCAAAGAGACAAATCAACAACTATATATTAACTATTTTATGTTCTTCCTGATTATTCCATATTATTCTTTTATGATAATTGATTTTTCTTTTCATAGATACTTTGAAATCTAGTGATCACTCTTTACACAATCATAAGGTGAAGAAACAACATAGTAAAAAATTAGGGTAGATGAGTTTAACTGGTGACCAACCACGCCTTTTCATTATTTTTAGTTGCTTCACAACCGTTTTCTGTTGCAGCAAGACGTGACAGCGACCAAACAATTCTTATCAGAAGTGCGAAGTAACGTCCACCCTAAATTTTAATGATCGATTTCCACAAAGTAACCCCATTCATGAATCAAATCTATATCGTGTTTGAAATTTATAACAATGGCATGTACTAGAGTCTCGGTTGTAGCTATTAGTCTTTGTATCGCACTTACTTAATATTAATAACGGTATAAGATAATCAACAGCAGAATACATGACATCTTCAATTATATGTTATCCAATCCTCTCTACATATAGGTAAAGATATCTCTTGTTTAATCAAAACCATAATATTTTTCACAACATATATAAGCTTTGGGTTCCAGCCATATCAGTATTTATGACATCATCGAAAGGAGTGGAAGCTTCCAGTGAGTTAGCATCCGGTCCATCTTTAGGGCCACTATTATTAAGACATTTTTGTTATATTCATAAAATGAATGTGACTGAATTGTTTTCGCTACAACTATTACAGTATTACACAGACATAACGCACAACAATGATAAATTAAAAATGGGGTTTGAGCAGAATAAATGAGTTTAAAATGTGTACATTTGAATTATTACCGTATTAGTAATAAATTCGTTTGATAAACAAAACAAATAAAATCTATTGCATTTTTATTAACATGTAATTAAAATATTTATAGAATTGAATAGTATATAAGGTAAATAAATTTTTTTTTCATGTTTAAATGTATGTAGGTACATTTATTTAATTGCACTTTTAAAATGTGTATTTTCAAGCAGGGAAAATTATAAAATTTGTAAAAATTTTGAAATAAAAGATATGCCGATACAAAAATCAATGAAAATCGAATGGGAAAAGCGAAGCAGTTTCATCGGAATTACGTGTGCTGTGCTGTTTCAAAAGCATTTGTGTGTCGATTAATAAATTAAAACACAGTTTCATTAGCTTTCCTATGCTTATTCGTTCATCTTGACTCAGTCAGTTGGTGTGTGTGTACATGCGCTCCATATTTTTTGTTTTAATTTTCAAGGTATTCTATATGGGATTAGTTTTAGTCCGTTTTAAAATAATGTAATATATTTAAACATTTTATATATACTAAGTAACCATGTTTATAATTCATTAGCAAATTAATTATTATACAAACTAGATACACTACCACCTTAAGGGAAAGTCTCAAATCTAACAAAAATACAAATCGTAGAAGAGTCATAAAGTCCTGGGCTTTAAGCGAAAACGTCTGTCTCACTCATTGTTGAATGTAATTGAAGAATAGAAGCTTATAAGTGATCTAAAAATTCGCTATTAGGGAGAACTTTTTTTCCTAACTCCAAATATATAAAACAATGTTGCAAAAAACGGCAGATGTTACGTAACCTATACACACCTTAAAAACCAATAAATAAGGTCGATTACCACACGGCTCAAGTATTACTTCAAGAAGTATTCATTGAAATCTAAAAAATACTGTAGAATATCATAGAAACGAATTTAAAAGTGGTTGAACATTAAAAAATCGACCGCGAAAGTACCAACCTCACGCCTACTTCTATTGCAAAATGAAGAGTGCTCGCGCTATTCTGTTGTGCAAAGTGTGGTTGGCATGACATACCGGTACACAATGAATTACGCCTCTATACTCAGGTGTAGACAACTACTATGTATCACTTGCCTTTAGATTGTAATCTTTCCGGCATTAGTTATACTTAGCCATAGAATACAGTGAAGGGATATTGGAAAATATGCGGCGAATAGTCAATGACTTGTTAATTAAAGAATCAAAGTTCATAAGCAACACTCTTAAAGATTTTATGCCACCCTTGTACTGGTGAATATTATCAACCACACCCTTTCGATCGAAACTCTGCCGCTCGAGTACTACTACTTCAGAAATTAGTGTAGCTGTGGTGATTCCGTCATTCGAATCTTAACAACCTCCCGGAGGAAATTACACCAACTGACTTCACGAAGAAAAGCTAATGAAACCTCTCATTGGCTCATTACATCCGCCAACCCCTCGTACCTATTATACCTAGAATTATCATCATCATCCTTGGTGTCGAGCTTCACTTCTGGCTCGGGCTCAGCAGGCACAGGCTCCACCGGCTCGGCTGGTGCCGGTTCGTTTTTCCTCAGTCCTGGAATCGGGATACCGGATCCGAGCCAGCCGGTCATCTGTGACTTCACATTGGTAATGATGTCCAGTTTGCTGCCACCTTTGGTTGGGCTGTGAACAAAAATGATAATCATTACGTCATTCGTAAAAAATTGCACACTATAACAGATGGTTACATGATTGAAAAAACCAATTGACTATGCCCAAATTAGGTCTACTAAAGAGAATTCTAACTGCAACTTCGACCGTTAACACTGAGCTGGGAACAATGACAATAATAATAATCCGCCCACTGTATTCATTAAATGTGAATGTGCCTTGATTTCTTATTTCTGGACATTCTACATTGACCACAATTTGTAGGTGAATTAACAAGATTTGGATCCAGCTTGAATCAAAGTCCATGATTGACATCATGCTTTTCAGACTCAATAATCAAGAAAACTGGATCTAATTTATCAGTGATGCAGACCTTGTCTACATGTATTCTATGGTAAAATTACAACAGCAATTTGACGACACTGTGTGATGGTAAGCATAACACAGAACAAGAACAATGGTGACCACCATCAGATTGCAAATACATTACCAGTTTACGTTTTAATACCTACTTCCAATGCTCTCAGCTGCAGAGTATAATACTGGATAGATAATGATAAACCAGAAAAAAAGTTGATTTGACTGATTTATCCCCATATATGATGATGGTATCCCCAGTCAGGTAGACACCCTATCACCTACACACCGGATATATACTAACTGATCCCAAAATATGGACACACGTAATAGTGCCACTACAGTGTAGGCTGGTCACAATTGATTGGGACAATAATATCGTGTCTTACCACCCTTTGAACACATAACTGCCAAACAAATAAGATAAGGTATGACAATAAGCCCTGTAAAAATATTACCAGGTACTTGACAAAACCAAGTAGTCTTTATTTTTAGCCAATTTTAAAAGGAGACCACCCATATTGGCTTTTATTTTAATGTTTGATACCACTGAATTATGTAGTTTTGGCAAATTTGGAAAATTCTTTTTTACTAGAAAGGTGATATTTTCATTAGATTTACATTTTAATTTTAATAGCATTGAACCTTGAAGTCTACACCAGGGAACTCCTTAAAACTGAATGTAAAATGTATAGTGATTAAGATATTACGACTATGGTTATATATGTGAAAATAAAAAAAAACTATTGAGACTTGTATTAAAATCAGATATAGTATAACACTAGTTGTATATTGAAGTGTAGAGATATAAGGATCATACTTCTTAAAACAAATGTGTTTTTTTTTTGAACTGACATACCCTGTTGGCACTATGGACTCTACAGATTCACCGGACTACAAAGGAAATGTTTAGACCGGCCCCATTTAAATTATCTTATTTTCAGAAGAATAACTAATACCAAATCTTTTAGCATTATATTACTATCAACAATGTTGAAAGCTATAAAAAAATAATACAGTCCTAACTCTCCATTTTCAAACTTAAATCCAGGAATGTAAAACAAACAACCATCTATAACTTGGTCTGCATTAATTTAAATTAAATTTAAAACACAGTATAATAAAACAGAGCAAAAAATTTCTGTGGAAAAATATGTAGATGTGCCATCTTCATGGTGCATGATCAGAAGAGTTTAAGTCTCTATATATCTATTGTTAGATTTATATTACAAATCCTGAATATAAAAACTTTTATGCAAAAGTCAACACTTAATTAAAATATCAGAGAAAAAAAAATTATGTTACATCAAGCCAATCTCATGATTTTTTTATATTTTTGGTTGGTATAATATTGTAGAAGAAACTTTTGTGAACTCCAAACAAAAAATTTATTGTTACCTGGTTTCTATTTTAATCGACCTTGACTACATACAATTGAATTATAATCTATATCAGCAATAGAACAAGGTTACAGAATATTTATGAAGAATTAAATGACTAGACTGATTCAACAACATTATTTATAAAAATTGCATTATAAACTGATAGATATTACTAAAAAAATAAGAAACTCCATTTTACTTAAGTTATTCAATTATACCTGTCTATTAAATATTTTTTCTTGTTGGACACGCTTTCATAACATGAAGCAGCCTAACTTTTAAAATGCATGTACCAGTTAAGCACAGACTTTTATAAATATTGTACATATAGGAAATAAATTGTTAGACTGTAAAAGTAAATTTCAACATAGTTACAATTAGCCAATAGTTTCAATCTGAACGTACTTTAGACAAATATCTTTTTATTTTATTTTATAGAGACAAAGGTAACATATAGATAATAAATAAAATTGTTACCTCTGGCGTTCGCCTTCGGCTGATGGTTCGCCTGTCGCATCTTTGGTAGGTGTAGGAACTTCCTCATCTTGCGGCTCGCCTTTAGCTGCCCCCATCCACGAGCTGACCTGATTAGTGAGTCCCGAGAACATTTTCACGTACACTAACTAAGCAATATACACAACACAAACGCACAGCGAATTTACAACGCTGCTACAGTTTCGCACATGACACGAGCCACGGACCGTCTGCAGTGCAACCGTAGATTACGTGATCAGCTGAAAAACTAAGTGGAAAACGGCGATCGACCAGGAAAATCGAGAAGAGTTCACTGCGCATGAATGAAAACTTGCGCTTCTGCGCTGTTTACTTTGTACATATACTGACATATATACTGCATTGTAACTAGATAATACTAAATAAGCCTTAACACAATGACATAAGGCAAATAATTCTTTGTATATACCTATTGCTACATATTGACGGAAGAATATACTCAAACGTCAAAATTGTCATAGCGTAGATAAAATATATTCGATTATATATGATTAGGTAATATATGATATAGGTATATGATTAGGTAAACTAAGTGGCCCGTAGTCCGGTGAATCTGTAGAGGCCAAAAGAGCCAACAGGGTATTTCAGTTTGAAAAATAATAATTAATAAAACTAAGTGGCAATATTTTTATTTAGTGTCACCACAGCCCACTATCAAAATAAAACAAGATTATGCAGTATAGATTTATTTGTATGAGCCAAAAAACAAAAAGACATGGTTTATAACAGAATTTATTATTTTACTACATCTTCAGTAAATCTTCACATTTTGTTAGTAACAAATACAAATCTTGATATAACAAAAAAAATATGATGTAAAAATTACTTATTGGCGACTAACCTTACCAATTACCCTTTCAACAGCTCAATCAATGTTTTTGACCCTGTTTCGTTTAATGCGAAATTATTTAAAATATATTTTTTATATGTATCTCTGTCAATCATCGGCCCCAAATCTAAAGAATTTTGGTTGAACTTTGATATTGCGTCCATTATATTATTCAAAATAATATCATCATTGAGATCTGAAATAATAATTACTGAATTAATTCCATTATTTTTAACCACTTAGATCAGGATTTAACGTTTCCAAAAATATTGTTAAACCCAGTTTTAAGGGACATCTACTGTGAACTAAAACTAACTCTCAACTGCGATAAAAAAACATTTATAACTTAGACCTTTATATTTAGTTCGAGGACGGTCCTTAGCCAAAATTCCCAACAACAATGATATAATAATTACCATATACACAAATCATTTTACCAAAAACAATGTTATCCTTTTCTGAAAGGTTAGCATAATTAGGTATGGCGTCCGAGTAACGGTGGTAGCAACGTTCCAAATGCGTTATTATTTCACAATTAGTACCTTTATATTAGATAAATTGAGTGTGCATATACTAGTTGCAAGTTTATTCCATCTTTGCAGGGTAATGGAACTATAAACTTATCATTTTGTAATAGTTACTTTTGTTACCATGCAAAATGTTTGCTGTATGTAATTAAATACGTACGTACGTACGTGTGTTTTTCAATTCACTAAACAATTTAAGAAATTTTAGTACTGTATACGTTCCTTACATGCTATATTAATCACCTTTGCTTATTACATTAAATCCATTTGATATCATGTCATCAAGATCGTCAATATCCGTTCTATGTAGACCATCATTTTCAAAGTTCCTTGATATAATTGTTTGAAGAACTCGTAACATTGAGGAACGTAAAACATTGAAGGATTTATCTAAATCAGTATCTGTAAAGCATATTTAAATGTATCCCTTTTAATTATTCCTTGATAAATTGAAGTCAAAATGCTATAAAAAATAAAATGTTAACATATTCATTGTGATAGAACTTCACTACATAGTATAAAACAAAGTCGCTTTCTCTGTCCCTATATCCTTATGTATGCTTAAATCTTTAAAGCTACGCAACGGATTTTGATGAGGTTTTTTTAATAGATAGAGTGATTGAAGAGGAACGTTTATATGTATAACATTACATAAATGTAATAAATATGACATAAATTAAATAGCTGAGAAATACTGTTGTTTTTGAGGTTACTTCAAATATAACGCGTGCGGGCCACGGGCAGTAATGATTAAATCAAAACTACTGGATCGATTTTAATCATTTTTTCAGTGAACGATATAGGCTATATATTTTATACCCGTGCGAAGCCGGAGCGGGCCGCTAGTACATAATAAAGTGTCAACTCATGACGTATTCAGCCAATGAATGGTTTTGCTAAAGTATTTTGGAAATCAATAATACTTATTCATCGACATACTTATCGCATTGTGGTTCCTATTTCGTGATATTGTTGCATCAAATTTATATTATATATTTCTTATACTTTGAAATGTATGAAATTGAATTTATGAATGAAATGAAAAATCTATTAATAAATTGTGTCCAAAAGACAAAAAATATTGAAAAATTAACCTGAGGACCATCTTCGAGACATCAGTGACATATTATTACAATTCACAAGAACATCAACAATAACTATGAACTGCAAAATTATTTTGCATAAAGTATAACGTTCCATACCTATATGTTGAAGAATATACGATAATTGCGAGCGTTCGCTTAACTATAAGTGGTATTTATCAAGTGTAAATTACTATAATTAAATTCAACAGTTACTTAAAAGCTGTTAAACTATCTGGATAAAGTATTTTTACGACATTTTTTATAGTAATTCGAAGGAAACTGTTTAAACCTACATGTATGTATAAATTATACTACAAGCTGTACTCATTTTAAATTATTGTTCATTTGTGGAGATTGTTTTAAAAAGTATTCTTTGAGTAGTTACATTTTTTATACTTTATATGTTTTAACCTTTAACCGCAATCTCACCTGATGTTAAATAACGATGTGATCTAAGATTACAAACACATTAAATGTAGAAGGTGAATTGTTTTCAAATGCAGTTGCCGGAAGATACTCGGACACAACTTGTATCAGATTTTAAACTTGAAGGTAGTAGCCAGCTAGGCACACATTAGCGAAAGCCCTACTATCTTGTTATGGCTACATCACGATGTTTTCCTCCACAGAAAGCTGGGTCTCATTTGCAAGGATTCAAGCTTACATCGACCGACACAATAATGTTATCCACTAAGTCATCAGCTTTTATTTACTGTAATTTAAACAATTTTTCTACATAGTATACGTTAATGAAAGTCGAATCAACCGCCTGTTACTATTGTTTACGTAACATATTATTTATATTACATATATCTAGCGTATATTATAAATGTCATTATACTTGCTTAGCTCGTTAATTAATTACTATATTTTGTTGCCGCTCCTTTCACATTCAGTACGGGAAGCAGAGTGACATGTGCGGTTAAAGTGACTATGATAGACAAAGATAACGCTACACGAAGTTGAACTTAAACGACTATCACGGTCTTTCCCCGACATGCCAAATCAAAAGTCGGATATTATAGAGAGTTCACCCGCTGCGTCGCGGCGGCGCCTCACCCTCCTCCCCGTCTTGGCGTCCTTGTGACGCCCCTGATACTCCGATGGGATTGGCAAATTGCCTCGCTGCGGTGCGGCACGGAGCCATCGTCGACTATTGCCAACCCTATCCGTGGGCGTCACAATCCTGGAACAAGCTAACTTTTTTAGTTTCCTACTCTTATTATAAATAAATGATTGTTACACTAAAACGTAAACATTTAACTTAAGGTCTTAGCCACATGCTTGGTTATTTGTACAATACAAGTATTCGTCCTTCATATGAATGCTGATAGAATACTGAGTGATTTAATTGTACAACGCTATGTCGTAAAAGGTGACGGCGAATGTTGTTAAAAGTGGATATGGCACTCGTGTCCAACTAGATCTCACAAACATTACGCCAAGTGTAATATTTGCCATAATGGTGACTTAAGAACGCCGGGTTTCTGGTCCAGCCGATGTATATCCAGGAATCAAGCAGGGTGTAAAGTATCTGCACCCGATTGGATCGCTACCGCCTTGTACATGGTGATTTGTCCGACATTGCCTTTTAACAAACTAAAAGTTGGCTTGATAGCAACAGCCGGCGGGGCGGTGGACTACTATCTCTTGATCTTCACCGTTGTTCTTAGCTTTTACTGTGTACATCAATTTCTTGTGCTACTATATATAAGTATTGTGTTATACAAAAAAATGTGTCTGTGCTCATGACCACACGAAAGAAGTGAAAACTACTTTTTAAAGAGACGGGGTGTATCGTAAAGACATACGACAGAAGAGAAATTTTTGTATTACAGTGGACCACTTTAATTTAAAAAGAGCCAACGACGAACGATGTTCTTAGGCGGTCACCCATCCAAGTACTGACCGCGCCCGACGTTCCTTAACTTCGATGATTGGACGAGAACCGGTTCGGTGTTTCGAAACCTAAAACCGATTTCAAAACATTTACTCTAAAAATATTCACCAGAAAGTCTTTGACTATAATTTGGTACATACCTAAACTTGGATTACCATAAACCTACAAGTACCTCAATCACTATATATTTCCTATTAGATTGTAAAGAATTCCTTAGTGAATTTTTGACATACAACATTTGTAAAACGAAAACTCCTCCTCCCCCCTTAAAATATGCGATTTCCATTAAAAAAACGAGAATCTTCCAAATTATTTTTATAAATGGCAAAGTTTAACGGTAACATTTTTTCTACTTAATTTCTTTTTTATTGCTGCCAACCCACTCCTCTTCAAAGACTATTACTGCTATTTTCACGTATTCTCACCTCTATGAGATTTTCTTTTTATGAAAATATGTTCCAAGCATAATAATGACTAATCGTGTTTGCCATACGTAGTATCCTCTCAGTAGTTTATGTGTTTGCCATTTCTGCAGTAAATGTCTTGTGATAAAACAAATACTTAAAAAACATATGGACAACCGAATTGAAAACATCCTCCTTTTTGAAGTACTTTAAAAATAAACTAGATCATGACTGGTTACTATCTGTAAAATGTTTAATGCATTAAATGTATGCCGTAGGCTCTCAGTCTATATAATACAATAATTACACCAGGCACGGTGTTGTCAATTTCTGTGCTACTATAAGGAAAAGAAACTACTAAATGACTGGGTACTGCCTGTATAATATTTTATGCATTACGTATATGCTGTAAACTCTTAATCTATGCAAAACAACTCATAAATTTTTTGCAATACAAGTAGTTAAACATATATTTATAAAATCTAGTTATACACTAGCGGACTGATGTAATTCTATGTAGCGGCAACATGTTTACAAGAAACCGTGAATAGCCGTAGTATCTAGTATCTACCTTAAACAACACGGAGGTGATAAGTAATGCTCTTACTTAAATATTCAGATTTACGTCGAGTTGCGTTAAACGGAGAAATGCATAATTTAATTACTATAACAGGATACCTTCAAAATCACTAATATTGTGAAATACCTTGGACTAACTCACAAACTGTTGAGACTATGCCGCAACGATTGTTCAGAGTTTCATAGATGAGTTTGAAATAAAATTTTTGATTCCATTTCTCTGTTACTAATGTAAAACACCCTTCACCAAGTAAAATTTGTGTTACTATTCCGAATCGTTCAGTCATGTAAATCTATGTGAATATGTCATGCATATTACGACGTCCACAGTAATCTGTCAACAGAAGACCTCAAACGAAACCCTGGAAACCTTAGGTTCCAGTGCATATTGTAAATCGTCTCTTACGAACAAATGGCCTTGTCTGACCTCAGACAGCAAATGAGTATTGTCATACAAGGTCATATTGCGCTCAGCTATTTTGGTATATTTTTTCCGGCCGCGAGATTAATGGTTTCCACTATTTCTAGTACATATTTGAAATGTTTATTTTTATACAGTGAATCTTCATTTATATGTGTATGTATTTTGATCTATGAATATGAAACCGTTCATTTTTTTCACATGTTCAGATTCTATATTATTTCGAGCTTAGGTCATGTTCAGAGTTTATAAGTTTTTGCTTTATCTATAAAAAGGCAAAATTTGCACATCTCTTCTTATCAATGTTTTGTTAAAATTCCAGTGATTGGAATTATTTATATTTAATAAGGCTTCTAAAACATTTTTATCTGTTTCTTAATTATATTTCTCAACTTCTCTGTTTCATGCGCAGATATATTTTGTATACTTAGTTAAGTGTAACAATTCTTAGACTCAGCACTCATAGCTGAAAAAAAATGTTTACTTTATAATACCACGAAATATACGGGTAAAATAAATTGCCTTCGTAACGAAAAACGAATTTATAACCAGACCACTATACTTATATCCTACTTAGATGTTATTATTTTTTATTTCTGGGCATGTTTCATCAAAGTCCCTGTTCCCGTATGAGAAGCCGCAAATTTAATTATTAATCTTAAACGCAAATATATTGAAATTAATATGTACTTAATTAATTCTAGTAAATAATTTTAGCACTATTGCATATCATAGTTGTGTATACACAATTAAAATACTTACAGACACGATCTTTGATCAGAATGAACAAAACGTAAGCTTTAGTAATATTTTGTCTGTGCCACGCGATAAAAAAACAAAATGACATATTTCGCTTTTCCGATAGATTTTGTGATTTTTGTTTGCAATAATTTTCTACCATAATCTCTGGATTTTATTTCAACAAATGTAGTAAATATTGTTATTTTGAAGTCTAAATTGTGATAATTCTTTATACATCTAGCATAAGTGATTGCATTTCTCAATATGACCGAGACGCGTAGAAAACAACTACATCTAGGAAAATGCATTGAAGATTTGGATAAACTGCACAATGTGCCAGATCTAAAGTTAAAAAAGGCGAACGCGTAAGCATTTACCTTCAATATAAACAAAAATAATTTCAGTGTTGTACAAAAGTCGTTTATTCTTACACATTATCTCCAGGTTATGTAAATCTGCAATGAAATTGTTTGAAAGTGCTGAAGAAGCCCGTGAGAAAGGCGATGAAGAATCTTCTTACATTTATTACATGAAATATCTCCGTGTAATCGCATATTTGAGTAAGGACAAGGAATATTTAAAGAATAAAACATATTACAACAGTATGCTTGGTGCTAAAAATCCAAACAAAGCGATTGATGCTGCTGAGAAGTTGAAGATTAGCCTCATTGACAGGTGACGAATTTACTTATCTTTCTGTAGGAATGAAGCAAAATTCGTAATTTAAATTGATATAATAATATTTGTTCTTAGAAAAAATGTAATAACTCACTTTTCAATAGAGACTAAACAGTATTCTATTACATTATAAAGGTTAATGAAGAAAGTGCAATAATTAGGGCTTAAAGAATGTCCACAATAAATCCAAATAGAAAATGAGTTCTGATAAAATAACAAATTCATTTTTATGGGAAAGAAGTTGCAGGCTTTCTCATTTTATGATGCACTATACATTTCTGTTTTTGACCATAGAGAACGTATAAAATTGTGACATTTGTGATGCATAATGTAATGACAAAATGTAGAGGTTTTTTAAATACTTTATAGGTTTTAGAGTCTGATCAAAAGCTCATATGATGATAAACATTATGTGGTTTAAAATAGCGTACACGCCTAACCTACAAGGGGATTAGCTCTCAAGTGCATTTGTCAAAATACTTCTTTATGTGCTTGGTGACAAATTTTCAACTTGAAGGTGGTGGCTACCTAGGCAAATTTAGAACAAAGACTCTGCATACTATAGTTTCATTATGACATTTTCCTTCACCAAAAGCTCTGGCTCAGGCAATAGGATTAAAACCCATATTGATCGACAAGGTGTCCAGGTATGCTAACCACTAAGCCGTCATTGTTTCAACGTTAATTAGTCAAATTAGTCAATGTTTGTTCTTTGTCACTGAAAATTCTATGTTCTGAAAAAGCAATGTTTGTGTCAAAGGAAAAATGGATACAAATGACAGTTTATAAAAAAAAAGATTATTTGTTACCAAAAAGTTTTAATTTAAAATTTCAGGTATAACATGGAGCAGAAAGTGAAACGTATCAATGACATCAAAGAAAATGAAATGATTAAGCAAAAGATAGAGGAGAACAGAAAGAAGGCTATAGAAGCTGTAATAGTCAACGAACCATCTTCACCTTTTGGCTTGCCAGGTACCTGTAATCAATATTTTTGTTATGCTTTTGTATCACACTCAGTTGGTCTACCTACTGAGACGTCTTTTCTCATAAGGATTGTCACCGTACTGATTGGAAGTCTACTTTTTGCTGGACACATAACATAGTAATCAAACAAAACTAATTATTTTAATAAATTTTTGGGTGTTGATGTAACACAGTAGCATAATACAATACCAAATGAAGTGATATATATTTATACATACAAAAATTTCAGTAAAGAGTAATACTGTGATAACTCTGTATCATATTTGTAATTTATTTAATCATTCGCAAGTTAAGAATCACCAACAAGCACCTAGAGTTTCTAAGTAGTTGCATTGGAGAGTCAATCAATTGTCTAAGTTTAAAAAATCATCACGTAGGTTCTTTTAATATAACTTTATTAACTTTTAAGAAACTACGATTTTTGTAAACACTACAAGTACAAGAGACTAAAGAAAGTTTGTGAGCAAAGATTATTTTTACTTTCGTTTTTTTTTATCCCTTTTCATCTGTATATAAAATATATTACTACTATATGCCTAATTAATCTTTTCTTTCTTTAGTTAGTGAAATTAAGTAACTTGTGCTATTATCTTTAGACAAACTAGTTCTCATGCTATAGTACCCTAACCTACTAGGTAATGCTGGTTGGAGCATGCAAAAATTCTGAACAAGAACACATTTACCCCAATTTATTTGTTTCAGACTTAGACGAAGTGACAATTAAAAGTGAACAGTTATACACAATTTTAAAGGCGGGCAAATTGAAGGTAATGATATTAGATGCAAGACCAGGCAAGGACTATGTGGAGTCACACATTAACTATCATGCTTGTGTCAGTGTACCTGAGGAGTGCATATCCCCTGGGTGAGAAAATCTAACATTGTTGTTCCTACTTATGATACATGATGGCATTCATATTGCTCTATAACAGTGTTCATCATACTTTTCTAGCCAAGGACAGCATAGAACCATGTGAGGTACAACTGCAGGCCACGCTTTTATATATTGGGTAGTTGACACCATCAACCAAATTTTTATGAATTGTCAAAATGTTGTCAAACTGACCAATTTTCGGTTAACTTCAGTGTCCATAAAGAAAACATTGTGATAAAATTATAAATAGTGTTGGGAATTTTCTACTGGTTAGTTACGACACTCAAGTTGAAAGTTTTGCTGTAAAATTTTTTTTATATACTTTATAGATTAGTGTTTGACCACGCTAAACCTAGAGAGAAACTGGTTCTCAAGTGCAGCTGCCGGAACACACCAACAGGTGCTTGGTGACAGATTTTCAACTTGAGGGTGATAGCTAGCCAGGCAGACTTAGAAAAAGCCCTACCACCATGCTATGATGTCATCACTTTGTTTTCCTTCACCAAAAGCTCTGACTCAGTTGCTAGGATTCAAACCTACGTCATTCGACGCTATCTCCTAACACACTACCAAGTGAGCCTTCATTGTTTAAAGTGTTTTAAGTGTATTCTGATAGATGTGTTTTAAAACCAGTTTCCCTCTAAGCTTAAGAACTTCATCTTCTAGGTTATAGACAAAGTTCTAGGTTGCAGTAATAATCAAAAAATCTTTAGGAAGGTTAATGAATAGACCAGATAAAAAATCCTATAGACTAACAGATTTTCAACATTAAGGTTAGGAATGCACAGAATTCTTATGTTTTGTACAAGGTCAACATCTTTTTATTTTGTTGTAATACACATACAACTTTGTCTCTTATTTCAAATATTTCAAAAATTGTTACTAATATTCATGCCGAGTGTTATAAATTATCAGTATGTGATATCTGGCTTCTGAGTCTCTTAGTGATCAGCACTGTTCTACATTGTGCACTGTGCTTTAGCATCAGGTACAGTACTGTTTTTGCTGTTGTTATTCTTGTAGTGCTACAGTAAAAGAAATAATTTGGTCAAGCTATATATTTTCTACATTTCAATCATTTTAACGAATTCTGACTGTGAATTGCATTATCTCTTGGGAAGGAAGAGTTCTGAAGTGTCTTAGTGTCTTCTATGGTTTCCTTTACATTTATTTCAATGTGGGGATAGAGGATAGCTAATAAAATCTTCAGATATTCCTTAGTACATACTTACATCTTCGCTTCGGGATATACTGATCGCGAAATATGACAAAACAAAGTATAGATTTTATCATCATTTGAATTGTGGTGTTAATCCCATTGAGTACTGCTTTTCGCCTAAATTTGCCACTATAGAGAATTTAATCACTGGTGTATATTGGTCCCAATGAAGTAGTACCACAATTGGCATGTCTTACCACACTGAAAATCATATAATGTAAGCTGTTAATCTCCAGGCAATCTGCACATGTCCTGGAGCAGAACCTCCCGCCGGCGTCACGGCCCGTGTGGGCGGAGCGCGCCACCATGGAGCTGATTGTGATGCTGGACTGGAACAGCACTACATTTATACCCGGAAAGACTTTGCACTTACTTAAGACTATTTTACTTAAGGTACGTCCTGTGATCAGGAATACTGTGATTAGAAAATTAACATTATAAATGAGTTTGTTTGATTGTTACGCTTTTACGCATTAAGTACTTAAGGATCCTCATGAAATATCGCATGCACGTTCATGAGGGTACTGAAAAAGACATACGGAATTTTTTATACTGAAAAAATAAAAAACGGTTATATGAACACAAGCGAAGCTGCTAGCAAAAGTTAGTTATTTATATGGCTGATGATATGAAAAGTTATCAATGAGTGTCACTGACAGTGACATGATGGACGACCTTACCAAACTTCTTAAAATTTTTTAACTGAAACTAACATTCATCTCTTCAACCCACATTATTGTAGTAAATGATGAGAAATCAACAGTCACATATATTGTTCCTTTATATGGTACATATAGTGGTACTACAAAATAATTTTAAATTTGAAGGTGAACGTATTCGTATTTACATAATGTCATATAGCGCCATGTCACAAAACTTGAGGGAAACATCGACAGTAATGCAAATTTCACTAAAATTTACAAGATGGCGCTATATTACCGTAGGCTGTAATGTTTTTTTTAGGGATGTCATCTACATAAATAACTGAAAAAGCAAAACCTTATATAAATACAAAATTATAGCCATAAAGTTGTGGCCATTCCAGAGATACACAAAATAAATTTATATCTATACAAGAACTTCTCGTTTAACACATGTTTTTTTTTTACAGTGGGATGTAAAAGTCCAGTACCCGAGACCACCCTTAGCTCTGAAGGGTGGGTACGAAGACTGGCTGTTGAAGTACCCCGCTCTCACCACCAACCCTCAGGCCGTTCCCCCACGCCAAGGAGACTTCATGGATGATATGCTTGGTTTGTATATTTCATTAATCTAGGATAGTTGCAGTGATAGGTTCGTTTTTAAACAAGTCTTTTAAAATACTTTCAACTTAAGTTTTGGTATGTTTGTCAATTGTACATATTTATTTATTTGTTCTATGAAAATAATCAGTTTACGATTACGTATGACTAATAAGAAAATTGCGTGTGTGTGCTTATAACGAGATTATAAAAGAAGTAAAAACTTGTATTTTAAAATGAACAACAAAACAAATAGCCAACATCATGCTGCTGTGTTTTGAACACTCTACCCATCACAGTGTTTACTCCCACCACTTTTCGTTACACGAAAAGGTTGCGGATCAGAATTTAAAAGCCTCCCAATAACAAGTTTCACTTAAAAAAATAAACACAATCCAGTAAAATTGTCACTACATTTAGAAATAAATAATACTATTTACTAGTAACAACATCAAATTATAATACAAACCGTTTCAATTTCTAACAGCCAGTAGGTTATTATAAGGTATTCTCTTGTTCTCGCAATTTCGCTCGTGTATGTAGATTTTACCTATTCTTTAGAGACAGTACTTTATTATATGAAAAGCACGCTATCTCCTTTTCTGTACACCTGACAACATGTACAAAGTTTTACGATGATGGGTTGTCGTTTTCACGTTACAAATAAATAACGTAATATTAGTTACAATTGTACCTACATATTATTGTGATGTAGAACTTTATTATTTTTACTGTTTTCTTAAACGAATTTGGTGATAATTTTTTTTAATGTTAACAAGTGCTCAAAAAATTGTTTTGCAACCGTAGCTTTCGATAAAAGAATATTATGACACAATTCATTTAGTCCTAAATAGAAAGTTAGTTAAAACATTCAATTTTTATAATAATACGAACAGTTACTTCGTGCCCGGCGCCGAAATTATGTACTCGTTTGCAAGTGCCAAGCTTTCATATACAGAGTAATTGATGTAAAGTGGATAGACACTCGTTATTAGTAAAGAATTTTTCAGCTTCGAGTCGAAGAAGGGTGTATAATTTTGTGTTTCTATTGTCAAGCGCACTGTAGATAAATTATAAGTTTAATATAACAAAAAATCCAAAGCCATAAAGAAAATATGCACCCCAGTATAAAACCCTGCCTTAACTGGCAGCTGTGATGTGCTCTTTGCATTTGACATTTGACATGCAATATTTTTGATGAAAAAAAAAAATTGTATTTCACAAATAAGTAAATCTTCAAAAAATAGATGGAGACTTTATTTAAGTTTATGATTGTTTACAACTTTTAAATGTGATTAGTAATTACTACTGACCCGCTCTGCCTTCGCATAGGTACAATGTTACAACATAATAACATCAATATTTTTGACTTCTATGTTGTGTCTCACTCATTCACTAACTCTTTTTTATACAAAGATTTTTAACCCAATTTGCCACTTTTCAGTACGATGTTTTAAACATTTTCCTTCATAGAAATCTTGTCATAATAATTGGTCACATAACAATAAATGATTTAGATAAATCAGGTGCTGCTGTTCTGAAGTGATGCGCTTACATAAATTGGGCGAATTGATTGTTTGTTATTTATTTATTTAAGGTCGGTCTACAAAACTGACTTTGTTGATCAGATATTGACATGATCACTGCTAAATGTTGCATAAAATAAAAAATGTTTTATAATATTAAAACAAAGAAAAAGTAAAATTAAAATAAATTAAACATTTAAATAAATAAAAATTCTATTTGAGGCCAATGAAACACAAAGGAATATATCTAATTTGAAATGGAAAGTATTGCAAAAAGAAAGAATGCGATGTATAGGGCTACACTTTATTAAAGTAGAGCCTGGTGGTTGTAAATGATATATAAGTTGGAGAAATGAGTATGATGGATACACAATCCAGGTGACATCGAGTACCCGTCGTGGTCGGAGGTGAGTGCGCTCGGCACGCCCGCCGCGGCCGCCGCGCCCCGCAAGCCCGGCGAGCCGCTCGTGGACCGCACCAGCAAGGTGACACTTCCTTACCACTAACTACACAACAACAATTCTACAACACGCCTCTCTCCCTCTCTCTCTCCCCATCTCTATGTCGCTCTCTATCTCTGTCTCCTATACTATCGTAGTTCCTACACCGAGCATCGTGCGCTAACTGTTATATAACCCAACATTGAACATTTGGAAATTCCATTCAAAAGTCGTGTTATTTTTTTTAATATTTTTACAATTAATTATTTTATATCTAATAAATAAATATTTTCCTAACATATTAAGTGAAAGTGTTTCATGTAATTCTTTATATTATATGTACTGAGAAAATGATAGAAAATAAAAATATACAGATTAGAGAGAGAGAGAGAGCGAGAGGCGCATGGAGGGGCATAAAGTTTTTTGCTTACGTTCGTCACGTCGTCGTTTGTCATTATACAAATATAAACAAGTCTTCATATTGAATTAATAAAACGCTTAGTTCTTGATGAGGTTTGCAAACATTTTTATAATTGTTCAAAGCGTAATTGTTTCATTGGCAATCTATTCGTTGTCGCCGTGTACACATTCGTGATATATCATCTGGGATACAACAATTATAAAAAATTATTATATTTGTAAATAAAAGCACGGTAGGTGTATTTGGAGTTGCTAAAAAATATCTATCGAGTTGTAGTGATGGTGAAGTTCCTACGTATTTGAAATATATCTATGAACAATGTGTTCAGGCGGCTGCTCTGCAAATGTACGAGGAGCGGAGTCGCAACATGCAGCGCATCCTGGAGCGGCAGGAACGCCTCGCGGACACCTCCCTCACTCTCGAGATGCAGAGGATCGAGGCTGAACAGGTATACTTTTGCCTAAATTCTTTTCTGCTATTCTACCACTACAGCGTGACGTCACTATACCCGATGACAAACAGTGCAATCCAAAATGAACGGTGACCTTTAGCAAATCTGTAAACTATCGACATTCACTGCTGTCATGTCGACCTGCATATTTAAATGTGATAAATTAAAATAGAGACACTGTGACGGGCTTATATATACGATAATTGGAATCTAATCAACCTTCTTGTCACCTTCATTTTTATTTGATTTACACCATCTTATGCTATACTGCGTATGCATATATATGATATGATACGATGCATATGCGCGTATTATACCTGGTGTATGGGGGTTATGATCTAGTCAGCTGTAATTACCATGTCATATCACACTCTTGTTGATATAAATAACTTAGATTTGAAAGTTTGAACACAATCTCACCTGTTGTGAAGTGAAGATGGGTAACATGGCTCGAAGGACTGGCTTTCAAATGCAGTTGCTGGAACAAGCCTCATAGCTAGTTGACTATAGATCTGTCTGTGGGTGATTCCTAGTCAGGCTCGTATTAAAAAGTCGCATCAACAAACTGATCATCACGAAAGTCATCCCGGGCTTTCGGTGATGGAAAACATCGTGTCATTGTTGAATTCGAACCTCTACATAAGTTCGAACAGTTTCCATGTGTTACTGGTATTATATCGAGTCGATAGAATATCATAGAATTCGTTTAAAATGTTCCTAATGATAAAATTCTCTCGCAAGGATTGGGAGAAAGTTCGTGTGAAGCGAGAAACTGAACAGCAAGATGATCTCCGAGCCACATACAAACTCCGGGAACAAGAGATCATCTCTCAGCTGATGCAGCTTGAAAACAAGCAATTTGATATGGTGAGTGTCTTTAAATATCAATAAATAATAAAGATACTATTTCAATATCTATCTAATTATGGAAGAAAATTTATTAGAATACTAGCTGATTGCCCCGGCTTCGCACGGGCGTACTAAAGAAGAAAATGAGACCCAAATCTTCCCTTTGCAATAAAACCACGTAATAAAATAAAATAGCACCGGAGCAAGTGCATAACAATGATGTTAATATTTTTGAAGATCTTGCTATTGTCTTATGTTTTATATATGGAGATTTGTTAACGCAAATTTCTCACTTTTATGTTCCAATTTTTAGACATGTTCTTTCTTATAGACCATGTTCTGACAATTACAAGAACCAAAAAAAAAGCGTTAACCAAATAGGTGCAGCCGTTCTGAACTGAAGCGCTTACATACACTTGACAATTGATGTATATTTTTGTAGATAAGACAACATAACACAAATGAAGTGAATATACATTATGACCATTGTCGTAGATGTGTTAAAATAATTAAAAACATCTAACTGCGCGACCGGAAGTAAAATCAATAATACATGCCACCACATTCATATTTGTTTTAACGTCATCTATCGGTTCATCTTACGTACAATATTATTAGTTGTAGATGTATAATATCTTTTATGTTATCAACAAATGTGGTTTCATACATTGACGATTGCTATATAAGTAGCAATTTGATTAATTTAAAAATGTATTATTACTTTAATTTTATTCATTAAAATCTATGCAATTGAGATGTTTCACATATGAAAGGTATTACAGGGAGGTTCATGTTTCTACCTATCTTTTATCTTCTTGTATGTGTATCATTTTATATTGAAAATTTTTATATTGTTGTTTAAATCGCCTTTCGTTTATATAGTCGGTATTAAACGAAATGGAATGCTTGGACCTTCCTTAAAAAAATGAGTCTATCACTTGGTGGTAAGTAATAAATTGCTAAACTAAAGGTACACTAATACGACAGTCGTGATTCATTTCAGTGCTGCTTCTCCACCATTCTTCTTACTATTCTTATAATTTAGTTTCCACTGGAGGGACTCATCATCAGGTTTAATAAAATAAAGAGGTCACTCGTGCATCATTATAATAAAATGCAAAGTATTTATCGTTGTAGGAACAAGAAAACCAGACCCTCCGCGAACAGCTGGAGGAGTACCAGCGCCGCGAGCGCGAGGAAGCGAGTCGTCTCGCCGAGACCATCGCCAACGCGGACCTTGAAGCTGAAACAATAGCGCATGCTGAAGGTTTTGCTTGTTTTATTAATCTCCCATACCTGATAGATTTTTTTTTTAGAATTATTTGGTGCCCACAAAATTTAGCTGAAGATCGAAGAATGAAAACAGACAGTGGCAGGAAAACAGTAATTCATAGAGTAATGAATTTTAAGATATTTCGTTCTGTTAACTCCAGTACTGTAGACAAAGAATGGCGATTTCCAAGGGACAAGTATTCAACAACAATTGCTAATATCTACTTCCTCATTAGCTTGTTTTGCACGCTATTCTCTTCTACATATGGTAATCCACATGTACATTTTAATGTAAGCGACAATTTTTGCGGTATGAGTGTTCCGTCCACTTTGAATTAACCTCCGTATTTGGGTTCCTGTCTCTGAGAATATTCCCGGGTTGGTTAATGCCATGAGTGAGTAGCATGTGGTGTGGCAGCGGAGCGCGCGCGGGCGGCCGGAGCGCGGGAGCTGGCGGCGAAGCGAGCTCGCATCGCGGCCGTGACGCAGCAGCGCGACCGCCTCGACCGCACCAGGGAACTGCTCGAGCAGGAGAGGAAGAGGAAACTAGCCGAGGCCAGGGAGAAACGCAAGCCCCACCTCGACAAGGTCACTATTTTTACTCGCAATTATCAGTTTCGAACTTTCAAGTTTAATATCTAATTTTGGTCCTTCGAGCCTAATACAAAATTGTAGTCCTTCGAGCCTGATATAATATTTTGGTCCTTCGAGCCTAACACAAAATTGTAGTTAAACTTAAGTTTTAGGTTTTAGTTCAAAAATTAATAGTTTTTAAACAATTCTACTTAACGTTGAAATGATTTAAATTGCACTACTGGGCATAGACCATCTCCAATAAGAGGTACGGGGGTTCACTAAAGTTTATTTTACGATTATCTTTTTATCAAACTCTGTTCGAATTGAAACACTAACTGGTGTCGACTGAGACGTCTCTCAGTAGATTCCTTTAAATATAAATGTCGAATACAGGATGAAGACTGCGACAGTTACATGGTCTCCCGGGCCGACAGTCCGGGGGCCACCGGCTTCAGCAGGTCGCACTCCTCGCCGAACATCGCCAAGGTATCATCCAATCGTAATACTACTACTCTACTCAAATAACTTTCATCTGATTCTGTTAACGCCATATTTCAAAAATAGTAAATATAACCAAATACATAATATGTTAAAAAATATTAATATACAAAATGTTTGAGTCATAAAGTAAAAATGTTACGTCCCTTTTGGTCCGTATTTGTAATATATCTTTCAACACGAGAAGGTCTATGCCCAATAGCGTAATACAAAAATGATAGTCGTAAATAAGAAATAGTTTGAAATGTACCGGTTCTGGCGCAGATGTCGTCTGATGAAGAAGAAGTGAGCGCCCCCGCGTTCGACCGCAGCACGAAGCCCGCGAAGCTGCCGCCCTCTACCGAGCTGCATCATCGCGACTTCCAGCCCGTTTGGGGAGATGTCGTAAGTATCCGAATAAGAGTTTGTTTGTTTGTTTGTTTGAATGGGTACCTTTCATCCAGAAACAAGTGCTGTTTCGGAACATCAAATCAGATCAAAAATACTTTATTCAATTTAGGCCCTAAGAAGGCGCTTATGAACGTCAAAACGACCACCGGTTCGAAATACATCGCAGTCATCGAGAAGAACCGGCAAGAAACTCGATCGGGTTTATCTTTTTAACATATACTTATATATTTAAAATTCATTATACATTACAATCGATTTTAGTGGATGCACAGAGAGGAGTTAATTCCAGGCATCACCATCGTTCATATATTGATCCGCTCTATAATAGCCCTTTGACATCAAAACCCGCTTAACATGGCGCTTAAACTTGATAGTCTGGCAAATCGGTAATATGCTTTGGGACTTTGTTATAAAACCTAACACTAGAACGATAGGTTGAATCTACATTAGCGCGCGCGACATTACGACCAGAAGCTATATATTTATAATTTTATATCGCTACGTCTTCAACGAGCTTTAGAATAACGAGTCCTTGTTAAATCATGTTTGTATTAGCAATGGGCATGTCATTATAAACTATGAATGATTGTTTTTTATCAATACCGTGAAGGTTAACCCAATCAAGTCAATTTAATACTTTCAATTGTTGTTTTATTAATTTTTTTTATATATCAGAGTACGACAAACTGCATTGTAATTTGTATGTAATCGTGAGTAATGCGTAAACTAAAAACTTGATAACAGTACACGACTTTAGATTTGGCACGTCGGGGGGAGGGAGAAGATCCACACAGTCGGTTAACATAACGAGTCGGTCACGTATAATGTTATCTCTGTCTATACCATCCATTGCACAGTACGATTGTGAGAACGCTTCACAAATGCGAATCAAGCCGATCATGCCATGCCGACCTGCAAACCTTTCGGTTTCTGGGTACGCACTGGTTGATTTCGAAACGTGGCTAATAAAAGAGAGTCACTATTACGGGCTTATCACTGTATGTATGGTGGTATCGACCGAGTCGGGTGCAGATACCCTATCACCCCCTTGGTTACTGGATGTACCGTGGTTGATTCCTGAACGCGACATATTTAAACCTGCTGATATACTTGATATATGATGGTCATTATTTATTCGACCCTTCTGAGGAAACCTTAAATGAAACACACAGTGACGCATTGTTCCTCGGACTCAACAATAACTATAATTATCTATAGTCATCATAAGTTTACTAGAAACGTCCGTATGCACTTTCTACATTACTCATAGATAGTGACGTCATAAAATATTGTATCCTCTTATAGTAAGCCAACATTCAGAGTGAACATTATATTTTTTCTGTAAAAAAATATGTAAATTTTTAAATCGAATGTAAAATTAGAAAAAAAAAGCGGTTCAGTTTTTTGTATGAAAGTTGTTACTCTGTGTCCTTTTCTATACCTCTGACAACGTGTATGCAAAATTTGATTATCAGTTGTCTAGTTACGACGTGAAAGGGAAAGGCACAGTGTGTGCTAAATTCTCTAAGTTGCATGTACCATATTATAACAAAATAATGCAACGCGTACGTACATGAAACGTCGTGCGACTATACATATAGCTAGGGAGATACTGGAATGCGTTGACGATACGAGTCAAGGATAGGAATCCCCATCGGTGCAGTAATACCGCCACGCGGGCAATCAACAAACGTGCCCTTATGATTACTACTCGACTACTTACCTCATACTTAATTATACTATATAAACATAGTAGGTTTTTACAGAATATTGTAGAAACATTTAAAAATTGGAGTCAATTTTTTTTAATATTAACATTTTTAATAAGGACACGGGTCCTCAATACTAGGTTGTTGAAAAAGACGGGTTTGTGTGATACATTAAAAGTATGATATTAAAACTACTATATCAAAATCGTGGACGTAAACTTGAGGTACAAGACAATCATTTTGAGAAAGTAGTGTGCGGATAGTTTCACGGTAAGCGCTGGCCACGACCCATGGACGCTTACAAGACTGGAGGCATAACATACGCATTACCAACCCTTTAAAGTTGTTTACTCCACTTTTGAAGAACCGGACCGTCCGTGACACATTAAGTTCTAAGATTTGAGGTTAAATTCCTTGCCGATGATGAGCGCAGACAAAAATCTTCTAGTTCGATAAATACATTTTTCTCATTACTTTTCGTTATAAAAAAAACTTTCCCTTTCATATATACTTGCAAATGAGTAAATTACTTTATTCAGAGTACGATTTTAAAAAAAATAGCAACCAGATCAAATTCCTTGCCATATAGAAGAACCAAACGTTTGAATACGTTCGATAGTTAGATTCGAGACACGTTAATTCGTGTCACACCGTACAACACGTGCTCGGTTTCGTATTACGAATATGAGTGTGTAATCCCTTCGAAATGAAAATATCACGTTCCCGCGCGTACGAGCGCGACTGAACGAACGCACGTGTTACGTACGCGGGGCTTCACCAATACGAATACGCGATTATCACTTTCGTTGCCGAAAGATATGATGACGTTTCTGACACACGTGTCGAAGTAACGTGAAAGTTTACTTATTAAAAACTCGCACGCTATGTGAGATATATTAGATATGTATTTTTTATACTTTATAGATTTTAGCGTTTTAACCATAGTCTCTTCTGATGGTAAACGACAGATTTTCAACTTGAGAATGGTAGCTAGTAGGTAGCAGACACAGAACAAGCTCTACCACCATGTCAAGTATTCTTCACGATGTTTTCCTTTACCGAAAACTCCGACTCAGTTGCAAGGATTCGAACCTACGTGGATCGATGCGGTCTCCGACACGCTATCAACTGGGCCATTATCCGCTTAAATACCATACATCTACTCATCCTCGCAACCTTTCTCGTTTAGTATATTATAATAGTTTAAAATAGTCTAGAGTTACTCTTTATAGCTTCAGCTATATACCAGTCAAAGTACTGGCAAAATGAGTCTATCTGTTTGGGAGATTGTCCGGACCAAACAAACATAAAGGCAAAAAAAATTTTTTTTTTTTTTATATTGTTATAAGTACCGTATATATTTTTATATTTATTTAGTAAAACGCTGTTATTTTGATATTCCAAAGGGACACTTCATTTATATTTAATTTTATAAATGGAAATGTGATATTACTGTGCAAAGTCTGCTATTACATTTTTTCTATTAGTAATTAATCTAACCCTTCATTTATACGACCTTTTCAAATGTATATAGAAATGTAGAAATATTCTAAATATACACTCACATTTCTACGGAATAGAGGAAACGTAATTCTAGTGTTCCGTCTGCATAATGCCGACAAACATCCGCTTCGGAAGGTCAAGGTCACGCTTTGACCGGCGTGAGCCTTCATAATAAACTTTCTCTTAGTATATTCCATGTAAGGTTATATTTATTTCTAAAATAATTACTTACCTTTCAAGTTATATGCTCGAAGTTATCGCTCTTGGAAAATGTCTCGAAGGACTGAAACGATGGAAGTTTGATTCCCATGGTATATCTGATCTTTCGGTGAAGGAATTTCGTGATTTTCTCGGCAATAACCGCCTTACTGAGCCCTTGATTTGTAATTGAGCCTTAGCATAGGTCGCTATATTGTGACTATGCCGCAAGTCAAATTGCTTACCGTATATAATCTTTGGTCGGATTATTTGCCTCTGGTCTGTGCTGCCTAGTCTTTTTAGTAATTTATAAATTTATTAAAACTACTACACTATTGCACTACGTATAAAAACTTCACTTATCCTATATAAGGTCAAAGCGATAATTAAATGTATATACGTTATTCGTATCATAACTTTGAACGTGAGCAATGGAGCCCCTTTCACACCTATTGGTTGTTACATAAAGATTTCTCGTTCGCACGTTGCGACAACAGTGGTCGATTATTAGAAAATAAACGGATAATCGGCAGCAGATTAATTATGTCTTAATAGTTTATTGTAATTTCTTAGTTACATTAATAGAGTTGTTACAATAACAACCACCTCTAAGTAAGTACGGTCGGTCAATTCGGGCATAAGTTTCTACCATTCTATTTGCTATTTGCTTAAGTCTTATAGTTTATTTGGTTGGTTATTTTCATGTCACTCAAGGTCCCAATTCAGTAAACAGTACCTTGAATAACCCCCCGTTAACTGTGATATAAATAAACGTATTCGCAATTCGTCAAATAGAACTACATAATGTATGTAAAGATCAAAGGTCGGCTGGTCCGGCGATGTAATCAATCAAACGTATCGGTTACCTTACGGCCACGAGGTGGACAGTGTTTTATGTCGCACGCACCCTGTCTGTGACGTTAGCGACTGGGGTGACCATTATACGTTTTATACTCGAGAAAGTTTGAATAACTTTACCAGTTTCTTATAAGTATAAACATTAATAAAGGTGAAAATATAAAAAGTATTTATTTTTGGCTTATAATTCTATTTAAACGTCTATACTTTGTGGTCATCTTATTATAGTAGATGTAAAACTTTCCGTTATCTACATAAACTTAACTGATCATCATGGAAGTTGGTGCACCACATTTTTTTTTTTTTTCATAAAGTGGTTTTTATGTTATCTATTTTACTATAACTCGCCACTAGATGGCGCGAGTCTGTATATTATTGTTATTGAAAGTTATATTATAACTGGACGTGAGTGGAGCCGCGATTATTTTCTGATACGATATAAAATATAAATAATTGCTCTGTCGAAGTGTATAATCGCTCGCTTGTTTAACAGATTTTTTTTTCTTGTATTGTCCATTTTCCTGGGAAGGAATCTATGTAGATAAAATATTAAAAAGCAATACTTTATTCAAATACAATATTTATTTAATCCAAATAATTAGACTCGTTTCCGAGATACATGAAATAATTATATACACACTAATTTCAATATGTAAGATTAAAAATATTCACGTTCGTTACAATATATTAATCGTGTAACTGAAATAATGGTCACCCCCGAACCACCCCGACGCCCGACACAACAACCCACAACAACCCACCCGACAACCCTTCCAGACGGTCTAGAACCGCTGGAACACGTGAACTTCAGTTTCGCCACAACATCGCCGACGTTAGCACACAACGATACAAATAATAACAAAGTGAATTTAAATAAAAACATTTAATTAGCAAAATTACTTTTGTGTAATTCTCCCAGTGTTGTTGTTGTATAGAACGGTAATAATAATATTAATATTGAAGTTGATTAAAAATATGATTTTAATTTATCTGCGATCGTAATTATTTATTTGATAGTGCTACTTGTTTTTATATTCGCTTTGTCCAAACACACGAAGTCGGGTCTTCTTCATTGTAATTATTAACAATATAGAAATTAACAATTAATTGTCGTTTACTTCGGTGTAAATAAAGACGTGTTTTTGGCATAAACATAAATACATTAAATAAATACCAATTGGGTGATTTATACATAAAATAAAAAATATATATTTCATTGTCGATAAACAAAATACAAATAATAAAAAAGCAAAATAACTGTGACAGAGGCTCGCTCTGTGTTAAGAAATTTGGTAAAAATATAGAGACTTGCCAAATACAATAAATATTAAACGTCCGTAAAAGAAATAGCAAAAATACTCGGATACGAGCGGCGATGCATACCGCTGGACGCAGCTAATATGGTTCTCAAGGTCAAGGTCAGGCTCAAGTACTCGCAGAACCACATCGTTTGGCTGTTCCGCCGTGTGAGTATTCATCTACTGGTATTTTAATCTTCTAGAACATTATTTATTGAAGAACCGCAAAGCAGTAATACTCGTGCTAGTGTGACCCGATCTGAAGGGAGCGTTTGGCAACGAGCTTTTTAATTTAATCCTCAAGTATTTTTAGGAAAATTTTTAGCCCGGTGAAGCTGTGTAGGCTCATCAGGCCAACAGCGTATACTCAGTTCGAAACCAGGGGGCGTTTTTAAGAACTGATACTCTTAGATAAAACTGGATGTGATAATAAAACTGTTGTATTTCGACATACGCCATTGTATGTCCAGTCGTCGAAATGCTTGCAGGCCGATAGGACAGCGACGACTTACATTGGGATAGTAGACCATTTGGTTGTGGCCGTCGTTTTTGAATTGCACTGTGCCAATGTCAGATAAGTTACCGTCACTTTGTCGTGTCACATAGTTTAAAAAAATCTACACTTTTTATGTTGAATCAGTTGAAGTATTAGTACATTTTCTGTTCGTCTGCATCAAGGTATTTCAAACTTATAGCTCCACTTACTCCTATTAGACATTGTAAATTACGGTAAATCTCTTAACCCTTAAATGCATAGTTTTTGTTTTGAATTTTGAAACTTACTTTAAAACAACAACTACTAAAAAATACAACTTACATCCCAAAAGTAATGTCGACTTTTCTTTCACACGTAAAGTTTTTTTTAAGGTTTTAACATAGTTTCGAAAAGGCATAGATAGCACTTAGGTTTTTGAATTAAATGACATGAAAGTGGAATGTAAACAATTAACAACAATATGCGTTTAAGGGTTAAAACACCCGACTATCTATTGAGCAAGTAGGGTTTTATATTCAAAAAAAGAAGTACAAGCAACTGCTTTTTAGTGCAAATGGCACCGATACTCGGAAATATTTTGCTCAATTACCAAACATGTATTATTTCGAGATTTGCAACTTTGTAGGACACTCATTCATAAATATATACTTCGAAACAGTAGGTATTATTGCTAAATTTAAGATTTCAATTAAGGTCAAGGTACAACAATATTTGAAATTTAAATTAAATTCGCTTTAATAGAAATTTTACGTTAGATGGGTAAAGGTGAAGAAAAGGCAATCGATTTTCTAATTGATCGCCTCTACGGAAACTGAGGGTACGTCCATCTGTTTCAATAAAAAAGTATCAATTTAACCTTTCAAAGCCATTACTATTAGCCAGTACTTAGAGTTAGAGACCATAGCGGGCTTGGATGAAGCTATACCACCATACTATGATTTCATCACGGTTTACACTGGCTGACTCGGAAACTTGGCAAACCAGACCACTAATGGGTTTATCTAGTCTAGTATAGTAAATTTACTCGTATACAAGTTTCTTGTCCAACTTCTTGGTAAATAATTAAAGTTTTTACTATTTCCAATTTCAGTTATAAACATTTCGGCAGTAATTAATTTGTGTTAATTGTAAAATATCCTCATATATGATTAATAAGTGGCCCTTTATGGGAATACTAGCTTTTGTTGGCAGCGTTGCTCGGTGTAATGTAAATGTATCATACCTCTTGGGAATAGAACTTTTTTCTGGATGAAAATATCTATGCCCCTATGCCTATTTATGTGCTCTTGACGTCACGTATGCAAAATTTCATAATGGTTGATTGAGTAGTTACGACGTGAAAGCGTAACAAACAGACAAACTCACTTTCGCATTTATAATATTTATTAAGATCAGATTTAATTTAGGTTTGATCGTTCAATAAGTTTTAATATGAGTTTAAATAAATGTCTAATATATAAATAATGTCAAAGGTATATCGCAAAGATATGTATATGTATTATAATCCACGTCATAAGAAGCACACTTGTGAGGTCAAGTATTAGAGTTTGCTACCTCTAGTGCTCCCAGCAACAATGCTTTGTTTCAGCACGTATTCTGACATTATAATAAGATATAATCCTAATTTGAAATAAAAGTCTGATAGCGTTTGATGGCTACAACAGACTCGTGAATATTAAGTTGTAACGAAGGTTGTTTCGCAAAGATATGTACAATCCACCTCAAAAGAACTACAGTTCTGAGGCCAATTACTCTAGTTTACTATCTGTGAGCGTTTTGTTGGGACACCTCTTATAAACAGTGCACGCTGCGAACTACACTCTTCCAGCTGGATCACACCAGTGTTTGTACTGTTTCCTTGCGGCAAATAGGTAGGCTTTAACACTCATTCACCAGGTTTTTCCTATAATTGAGGATTATTATCTGGTTTTTCTGTTTCTAGGGTCGCGGTCTCACGGGACTGAAGAATCTCGGCAACACGTGTTACATGAATTCTATTATCCAATGTTTGAACAACACCGCCATTCTGGTGACATACTTCTGCAACGGGCAATACTTGGAACACGTTAATAGGTAAACTAAGAGCACGCTTGGGAATCTCTTAAACTCTATTGCGTGTATTATTAGAATTTGTTACTGTTCGTTCTCCCAAAGGATGTTGGTGGTATTTCAAACATATATAAAAAGAAAATGAATAAAAAGTTAAGCAGTCGTGAGACGCTTGACTCTTGTAAACAATCAACATTGATCTATATAGATAAATACTGAAGTAATTAATGGAATCGATTTTTTTTTTCATTAATTTAATATTTATATAGAAATCAATCTGCGTTGGGTAATTTGACAACAATAAATAAGCGTAAATGACGTAATTTAGCAGCAACAGACAAAAAGACTCACTAATAATTTAAAAACATTTTATACATTTAGTATGATAATTTTTATACAATTTATTATAAGAACACTCATGCTGGGCTACGAAAGAGACGGATGAGAAACTACACGCGGCAGTGATGCGAATATTAAGATGGATGTTTGGTATAACTAGAAGCGATAAGCTTAAGAGTTAGTTATCAGAGGAAGTTTGTAAATAGCACCAGTGACAAAGAAGTTGAGGAGTAATAAATTAACACGGTATGGTCATGTCATGAGAAGAGATAAAACCCATGTAACTAGAAAAATTTTAAATATGAAGGTAGACGGATATAAGAGTAGAGGAAAGCTGAAGACGGTATGGATGGATTGTGTGAAAAGTGATATGTGTATAAAAGGTGTAAATACTGAGATGACGTCTGACAGAAGAGAGTGGAAAAGGAAAACATGTTGTGCCGACTGTACTTAGACGGGATAAGGGTAAGAAGACGATGATGAATGGGCCTGTACAATGTAATTTTCCATAGGGGTAAATAATTGTTTTTTTATGTGATGTAGGTCGCACAGCACGCGCGGCGCCATCGCGGAGGAGGTGGCGGCCGTCGTGCGCGCGCTCTGGTCCGGCCAGTACCGGTTCATCGCCACCAGGGATCTTAGGGTATCGTCTTCCTTATTCTTTGCTTAGTATGCTTCACATTCCTACTAATTTACACAAGAAACTAATCAAATGTTATTATGTGTCATTCACTTTGAACCTAACACTGATTTGTTTATTAAATCCCTCTGAACTCGTTTTTCTAATATCAATAATCACAGTAATACAGGTACAAGTCTTGTATACCTCTGTTATTTTTTTTTATCCTCGAACCGTAAACGTATTTCCCAATATCAAATATAATAATTTTTGTATTAATGTTATTTTGCACGATTTTAGGATAGAGTTTGTGCAGAAATTAAGTAGATTTGTATAATAAACGAAAATACACTGCCCAAATAATTGTAACAATAAGCCACCGTCTTGTTAAAACAAAAAATAATAGGAAGTTTGACTCAAAGGACGTGTATCCATTACCCTTGCAATAAAACAACGTAATGAACGTGTTACCAGAACGAAGTGGGCAAACACCAGCGCGCGTTCCGAGGCTGCGAGCAGCAGGACTCGCACGAGTTCCTCACCATCCTGATGGACTGGCTCCACCTCGACTTGCAGTTCACCATCAACGTTCCACCGCACAAGGTAACCACCTCAAACTATGGGGATTTTAATCAATCCCATAACCATTTTGAACTTTCCCTTGATAACGGATATTATAGTAAAATCTTGGCCCGATAGTAGAGTCGTCTCTAAAATCATCCATTAATTTTTCACTTATCACTAGACAGTGTGATAACGATAGCTGTACCGAATTAAAAGCAGTATCATCGTTTTTTGCTGAAAATTATATAGAATCAGCAATTTAAAGAGCATTGTTTCTTTCTTTCCTGTTAGTGTTATTTTAAAATGTAGTATTAAACGCCTGAGTAGCGTAATATTTGTATTTTAATATAAGCAATAGTAAGATTGTTAATTTATTAACACGAACAGACACACTTCACATCGCTAGTCTTTTTTATTCACACTATTCACATGGTCACAGTATTCACGTCATTGCACTATTCAATCGATCACCATGTTCACATAGATTGTTTCCGATTGCCACTTCAATGTTCATACTAGAACTGAATTGTCGATGGTCGATCTATGCTCGCATAAATTTAAGCAAAATTGGGTGACCCTGTTTTTAATATTATTTAAATTATTTTATCACTTTGTCTATCTTAGGAGAGCAAAGCGTCAAAAATTGTCGTCGCCTTTCAAAAGATGAGATGCGATCATGTATGTTATTGAAATGTTTTTGCTGCATAAATGATTTAATATTGTAAATTTTTGTTATACAGGACAGCCTCCCACCGTCCGAGAAGGCTTGGTACGAGTACACGAAGTCTAAGGAGAGCTTGATATTGAAGTTGTTTTACGGGCAGATTAAATCGACCGTGAAATGCACCGTTTGTTCGAAACAGAGCGTCACGTACGAGTCGTTCTCGAACCTGTCGCTGGAGCTGCCCGCCAACGCCAACAGGTGCACCCTCAGCGTACGTACAATCACTCGATAATATAACTCTGTCATCTTATCATCATTACACGATAAATTGTCATAATTACATGTTACATTGTAATAATAATTATGATCGTTTATATTATTATTTTAATAATGTGACATTAGGGATGTTCGATATTCATCGATGGTAAATAAACATCGATATTTAGCTTGTTACCTACATACATACTACCTACACAGCATACCTCTAGGTATCTATATAACAATATAATACAGAACTCAAACTAAAGTGCTAATTCAGTTATTGTAAAAGTTCCCATGTGAATCATTATGTAAAGTGCTGACCATAGAAAATAACGTATTGTGGGACAATCGAACGGTAACAAAGAATCAATCTCGCTCGATCGCCTGAGCTTAGAGATTGACAACTTAGCTTTAATTAAATATAAGTAATATTTTATAAGTAATTAGTTATCGTAACTAAAATTTATAAGGACAAAAATTGCCTTTCTTTTTAAAAACCTCCTACTGACCTCCAGTTACGTAATTAGCTAGAAAATATAAACGTTTTGATTTCGATAATATCGACATATGAATGTTATTGCATTTGATGTTTTAGCTAGGGACTGGGATAACTATCAAGTTCAACTATTTTACACTACATGAAACTGATCAACGTAATCGAAATAGTCCATACGAATAGTTATTTCTTTACATCCCTTAAGGGATTACAAAAAAAAAACTGAGAATTTCAACGCTCGCATGATTTTTATGTGTATTGTGAGTGAACTTGTGAAGCGGAAGCAAATTTAATTTGTTATTGATATTGTTAATAATGAAATTTCGGCAACGAAATAACAGATATGGTAAACCTTTATTCTGTAATCAGTATTTAGATACCATGAATTTGCTTACTGTATTATTGTCTATTTTTTATATTACTGTGTTTATTGTATTTTCAATAACAATAAACACATTTAATAATAATGCAGTAGACAGATTTATTCGCTACCGGAGACATCGATGTTTGTCATACACCGATACTTTTAAATCGATGTTTTTCTAATATCGTTCATCCCTATGTGACATGTTACTATGACAATGTTATTACAAATTTACAAATAATAGAGTATGTGGACTAATGTTTTTGAGAAATTATACTTCTTTGGTCCATGTATAAAAAAGGATATCAAACGTCTAGAACTGAGATTAGAGTTCGAATGATGAATGAATAATTATTACAATAAAAGTTTCAATAAATTATATAAAATATAATTTGGATCTAAAATAAATAGTTTATGTAATATTTATAAAGCATTTAACTTCATGGTGAGTTACGTCGGCGCGAACAACTACCGTTTCAAGAAAAAAATAACAAAGTGTGTTACTGCGGCGCTATCGATTTTCCTCTCATGCTAAATTGATTTCATGGTGTATTATATCGGCTCGTTTAATTTCTGTTTCAAGTTAAAAATTCCCTCTTAACGTTTTCTTGTGATAACTTCCTAAAAGAAGTATTATTTCAATAATAAACTTAGATTAGATCACTAAATTTAACATAAGACCTTTCTTTCTTCGGTTCCTAGGATAATCAGTATAATTCTCGATTCGTATTCCAGGACTGCCTGAAATTATATCTAAACGGGGAAACGATACCCGGATGGAACTGCCCCAACTGCAAGGAGAAGCGGGACGCGGTGAAGAAGCTGGACATCTCACGGCTCCCCCCGGTGCTGGTGATCCACTTCAAGAGGTTCTACGTGGACCCGAAGGAGTACATGTGCAACGCGTACAGGAAGAAGCAAACGTACATAGATTTCCCTCTGGAAGATCTGGACATGAGGCAGTTCTCGTTGCACTGTCCGACGAATCACTCGTACAATCTGTACGCCGTCTCGAATCATTACGGTTCGATGGAAGGCGGACATTACACGGCTTATTGCAAGAGTAATGTTTATGGAAAGTAAGTATTTTTCAAAATAATTACGACACCTAATAATGTTATTATCCGTTATTGTTATTGTTATTCACCGACTTGATGTCGTTCACACTTGTTATAAATTGAAGTTAATATAAAACAGAAGATTATCGATAAGTATAATAACTGACAACTGTTAATAATAAGACTCGTTACAATTCATTGTAGATATACGTTATTGTCACCTATAACTTTAACAAATTTTATCTATTATCGAAAAAAATTTCTCATAGAATCGATATTAAGTTATCGACAAAACTTTACAAATTGACCCAAACCCATGGCCATCAATTGTTCAAGACATAACAAGTATTTATCATTCTCAGTGGAAAGTGCTTTTTATATGCATATTTTTCCTTTGTTAAATTTTGTTCTCACTGTTGCTCAGAAATCTGAGTTTTATTTTTCGATATGACAGTTCCATTTGAAATTAACCTATCATACTATTTTAACATACGTTTTCCAATTCTACATAACCTACTTTACAGTAGAAGTTAATTAAAAATAAAGTATTTTTGTAGAAAAATGCTATTACTTCGGTTGGTAATATAATCGTTAGACTTATTTCTTACGTCATCTCTGCAATCACACTTCATACTACATTGTTAGCTGAACGCGTTAGTTTTTTGTTATCAAAGAGTGTAGTCCGGCGAAACTGTAGAGGCTTTGCCAGGTCAACAGTGTAGACAGTTCGAAAAAAAATAATTTCAAAGAATTTGTTTTTACCCCATTTCTAATATCGATTTTCTCCCAGGGGTTTCATGATGGTTAACTTTTTTTGTTATAGTCAAGGTTATCATCACCTTTGCTTTCGGGATAAAGCTCATTTCAGAGTCGATGTTATGTTAAAAACGAATTTAACACGTCTATATCTTAACTTGGAAGTAAATGGAATCAAGTCAGAGTTAGTTGATTTTGTTTAAGTAATAAATAAAATATCACAGTCAGCCGTTAGCGCATTCTCAGATAAAGTAGTGTACATCCAGGTGTGGAGCGGTTCGCAGGCCGGCATGATACAAGTGTTTTGTGTAAACATATAATGACAGTAGAATATTTCCAGATGGTACAAATACGACGACCACGTGGTGACGGAGATACCCTCGAGCGAAGTGAAGTCGAGCGCCGCTTACATTCTGTTCTACAGTTCGTGTGGTTCGGTCCGTCAAGCGTGATCAGCTCACGACCTCACACTCCTCTTACAGTAAAACCGCCACTCCTACTGCGATGCTAGTTTGTGGCCGACTGGAATCTATGACCAACTCTGTAACTTAGTGGACATATCGTCTGACGAGTATGCGGGCAACTCGTAGCTTAACGGATATATCGTCTGACGAGTATGCGGGCAACTCGTAACTTGGCGGATATATCGTTTGACGAGTTTGTGGGCAACTCATAACTTGGCGGATATATCGTTTGACGAGTTTGTGGGCAACTCATAACTTGGCGGATATATCGTCTGAGGAGTATGCGGGCAACTCGTAACTTGGCCGACATTTCGTCTGATAAGTTTGTGGGCGATTCGTAACTTGGCGGATATGTCGTCAACGAGTTTGTGGATTAATCGAATACGTGTGTCGTAAGTGAACCTTTCAGTGTTTCTCCAATTACGGTGAGATTGTCGATTGTGATTTAAAATATATATTATTCCAAATGTGTCTGCAAGTGTTTAGTTTTAAATGTAGGTGATTAATCGTTATTTAATTATAAATTTTGCTGTATTAATTTAGTTAATTTGCATTCATATTTTGCACAAAATGTCGAAGATATTTCATAACTATTGATGTGATTTACTGTAGCGATCGACGTTTGAATGATTTATTATCGATATTTTCATTGGTGTACCAATCGACAAATTCGCGTAACTATCGACATAATTTTATTCATGAAGTAAAGAACGAAACGTGTGTAATATATAATGAATTTGTGAGTAAATGTGGAAACTGTACAATCTTGGTGGGAGAAGCTCAGAGAGCTATGATTCTGATGTCATCAGTGTTGTTCGCCGGAATTGTTAAAAATTACATTAAATTTAATGAATGTGGACTATAATTGTAATTACATAATTTATTATAACTCAACTGTTCTACTTGTACGTATTAATCATTAGCCGAAATAATTAAAACCGAAAATTCGGCTTAATCTTTCGGCCTAACCTTATTATAAATAATATATTGAATGTTCTGAATTAATATGTGTATGGTTGTTGTGTATACTATGTAAAATACAAATACAGCTGCTTTTCGCTTGTCGTGGCGAAAAAAAAAGACATCGGTTTACCGAAATCTGAAACGAATAAATGATTATTTTTATGTCGTATCATCTATGTGTATTCTCCATCCTGTAATTATTCAAACCGTTCAATTGACCGGAAACAATTACTATTGGTTATAACGTGAAACAATTACTATTGACTATAATGTATTGGGTATAGTTCTGGTCATTTACACACAGATCCTCGGACTGTTCACATCTCAGCAGATATGACATAGCTAAGTATATTCACAGTTTTATTATTAATATTTGAATGGTTTTACACTATTGAATGTTACAATGATGTTGTACTTCAATACTGTCCCGACATTATGCCTATGAATTTAATAACGTCCTTTGATAGAAGGCTATATATGCAATTAATAGATAATATTCCATACTAAATAATAATTGAGTAATAAATGAACCTGCGCGAAACATGTCAATTCCCTTTTAAAATCATAAGAAATATATTAACATATCATTTGAGATGACTAAACACCCCATGTGAGAGTTGGCGGTGACCTAAGGACGGTTTAGGGGGCGCATTCTGAATAGAAAACGTAAATCTGAATAAATACAATGGCAACATTTATTTCATTCGTTATTTTTACGCAGTGGCGTAACTAGTACAGGTGAAACCAGAGTTGATAAAGGTAATATTTGAGTTAAATGTAAGATTTATTTTAAGATTTCTGTAAGGAAATGCTACGATGCTCCCTAGGATCCCAAGGAAAGTCCTCTGTTGGGGATTTTTTTTTTAGAATATTCTACATGTTTGTGCTGACTTTTATAAGCTTTCTTCTTTAAGATTGGTAGTCACCCATTTGAGGATACCAACATCGGACCACCCTCTCCAGTTATATCAACGTTCCTACTCTGTTTATGTTTTAGTTATGTCAGGATGCCTCTCATTCAATGATTTGTTAACACAATATTTGGTGGAACTACAATTTTTAGAAATGAGCTTTTTTTTTATAATGACCATTTTGTTATGGATAATAGAACCGTATTACTATTAGTACTTATCGGAAAACATGTTTAAATTTTGCTGAGTCAGTTAAATTTACACTAACAGATAAATATACAGAAGATACCCAAGACATGGTGTGGATTATAACTACAAAACATATTATTTAAAAATATTTAGGTAAATAATGGTTGATTTTTAAATTCTAATTTAATACTAAAACCACCTGTTGATAAACGAAGCAAAAACGGTCTACAAATATAGACTTTAACTAATCCTGAACTTTATTCAAAATTGCCACAGTAAAAAAATATATATAAATATATTTATTATTATTTACAATGGGTAGATTTACTAGGAAAGCTTTTAAAAAAAATATAAAGTTGACTCTTATCAATACTGAATTGAAAAATACTTATTTCTTTTTATCTTGGAAAGGATTATAAAAGCTTATATTATTTTGTGTATTCCGCAATATATCGTACCTATTTACATTTGTTGTTTTCGTTACTTCAAACATTTTAACCGTCAAAATTTATAAAAAGCTTTGCCAACTAAATGTGATGTTTGCATTTAGTGTAATAATAAATCAAACTAACCACTATTTTTCTCTTAGACATCATGTTTCTAATGAAGCCGAAATTCTGTTGAGGAATTAATTGTTATTTAACTGTATTTTATCCACTTGTAGGGTACGTCATGGCTGTATTCAAACAAAACAAATAATTACTGGAATATTTTTCCAATAAATAACTAGCGACAATTATTCCTCTCATTGTTTTTAACTTCCCCAAACTTTAGAATATGATTTGCTTTTTGGGGTACATTTTTGCATTTAGCTACTCTATCTATCTGCACATATTGCCACAGATGCTTTTATAAACTTGTAGATTGTCCTTTTGACAACTTTTATGAAGAAGATTCCAAGTAAAGCTTTCATAAAATGAGAACCAACTATTTCCATTTCTTTGTAAATTGTTCACCGTTCATCAGCATGTTCATGTCAATGAATACGTCTTCACTCAAGTCATCTTCTTCCTCCTCCTCTTCCACCTCCATGTTGAAGCTGGGAAGTTGTAGTGTGTTGCCTGTAATGACAAACAAGATTTTACCTAAAATAATTTTCTGATTACATGAACTCTGCAAATTGGCTGTACTTTTTTCTTTCTTTATTTCAGGGACTTTTATTCAAACATATGAGTCCTATTGTATCATATTCCAACTAGAAGCAAATTGGAAGAATTAATAATGAGATAGTACTACTTGATTCCATCAAAACCATTTTGACAAATAGCTATTTCTTTGACAGCTTACATCAATTTGTAGATCCCTTTCAATTTTATTCTTGGTCATTGATCACACTGCATCGATAAATGATTTCCCCAAATTAATTAGACTTCTATTGGATTATTTATCACACAGGTTATGGTTTCACCGGAAACCCAAGCCATTTTTTAAATGAATTGAATAAAAATGGTTACACGAAAAGCTTAACAACTTTCCTAATTCTCAAGAACAGTTCTAAATTTCCTTTCATTTAAAGATTAATATTACTTTACGAGTTCAGACCATGCTAATGAATGCAGTCACAATGCATAAAAACATAAAGTTAACACTTGTATAGATATCAACTGACTTGGCAAAACCCGTCACAGTGACACTGAGTTTTGGGCAGCTGTCTTTTTTGGTTTTGTCTACCCAAGGACTGCAAATCTCTGGTGATAAAAATTATTTACAGATTATACTGTTTTCAGCAACAGATATAAGTTGTCATGTTTTCACATTTCAATAAAAAATGTGAGAGGTTTAATCTGTAAATCAAATAAATCACCCCCAATTCTGTGTTTGGTATAGAAAGAGATGTCGGAATAATAATTAAATTTAGTCATTAAAAAAATTTTTCATGGATACTATGAGAGTTTTTCATACTAAGAAATAGTTTTAACTTTCAAGGATACAAATTTTGCATAGCATATACATAGTCTATACAGAATAACTATTAATAAGGATGTCTTAATATGTCAACATTTAGACTCCATAGCTAATTGTTTTCATTTTAAAGTTTTGAGTTACTGTAAATACAGTTAAGCAAGCTATATATATATGCAAGTCATATAATTTACATCTGTCACAAAAGCTGTGCATTTACATGAGACCACAGGCCTATCTATACAGAGGTGAACTCACCCTCAGACCTGCAATTAATCTAACATAGATTTTTTATGGTAATTCTACTTCTTTCCTAAGGATCATAATGTGATGTTAGATAGTACAAATAGGCATTAAAATACAGAAATAATTTAAAAAACTTAACTGGTGTTTCCTAAAACTAGCAGCTTTTATGATATTTGAGGAAGTACTATCTCGTGCCTTCTGTCCCACTTACTTCCTATCTTGAAGTTTTAGATAATTATAGTATCATAAGGATTTAAATAGTAGTTCATAAATCTTACCAAATAAATTATCACTGACTGCTAAATTCAATTTTTCATTGTTACAAGACTCCTCATCCAGTACTTGTACTTCAAGTTCATTACTGGGTTTTTGCAAGTTAGTGAGAGGTGTATCTAAGTTTGAGCACTCTGATTTGTTCTCTCTCCCTTTCTTTTCCTGGTCGATTTTTAATTGAGCCTTCATACCTTCCAAATGCAGTCTTTCTATCTGAAAATCAAACCCACTAAATTCAAAGTTCTTTTTTCGGAGTAGGTTATTTAAGTCTGAACATTTTTTTTTTTACTTTTTAACAAAGAATGTTTTAGATTCTACTATAAAGTCTGAAAGTATATTATGAATTTTTTCGACAGTGAGTCGAAGCAAGCAAGACCGGTTTCACTATCAGACAGTTAGAGAAACAGAGTGCATCAATGTAAATGATGGTTATATCTCGATAACCCCTTCTCGTTGTATAAAACAGTAATAAATGACAGTAACTAATACGCACTTGTACTGTTTTAATGAAAAAATAGATCAACCTAAATTAGAGGGCTAAGCTCTTATGCATACCTGTAAACAATTACGTTGTTTTTTAATTTTATTCAACGCTTCAGTAATCCATTTCTCTTCAGCTATTAACTGTGCTTCTTCAGCTATACGCCGATTTAAACGTATTCCACTCATTTTGCAACCATAACAATCAATTTTTTTTATAACGCTGAAAATCTATAATGCGATAGTACCTACAATATTTACCTATCTAACAAAAAAAAAACAATAAGCGATATTATCATTATCAAGAGCACAGACTACATATTGCACAAACTACCACAGACTATTAGTAGTTACAGGTACTAAGAGGATGATACTTCGTAAACTTACCTATACTTACTTCGTAAGTTACCTATATTAAAAAGTGCTCTGTGCTAATAGGTGTCACTATCAACCATGGACTTAATATATTAATTAATTTATATTATATTAGTATATTAAGTCCATGCTATCAACAACCTCCCAAACTAGAAACCAGTGCTATCAACACTACAAAATATTTACCCATAAACCAAAAATCCTTACAATACTCACAAATACTCAAAAATTGTCTAAAATAAAAAAAAAGTAGGTATATATAGTCCACGTTAAACTTTTTGACCGCTCTGAAGTAGATGCGCAGACCACAAAATTAGGTATCAGAGAAACGTGGTAGAGGTGACAGCGGAGCGGCGCTCGCCTGCGCGCGTTCCTCGCTCCCTATTACACTAATGCCGACACGTGTTTTAGTGTGTATTCTAGTTGCTATACAGTCTCAATCACAATAATTTCGTTGTTATTGCACGTTATTGCTATTTTGCGTTGTTATCTTTTTATTGTCTTTTCCTTTAATTATTTTTAAAAGGCCCATCCAGTTCGAAAAATTATGCCTCTATGGAAAATGCTGGCCCCATTATAAATAAATGTTTATTACGAATCTATTTTATTTACAATAAGGCTATCGTAGCGATACACATAATAACTGCAGAGTATATAATAAAAGATAGAAACAAGAAACTGTATAAGGTGGATCATTCAATTAGAGTACATGATCAGCCAAAATTCACCGATCAGGTGGTGATCAAATGATATCTGGAGCTAACTATAACTGATAAATATATAATATGAAGAATTGTTATTACTTTATTATTCAGCTAGTATTGTTCATTTCTAGTTTTCACTTTTATTTTATTAATCCAGTAATAATTTATTGTCTGGTTTCATTTTTATCTCTAATCCTTTACAAATAGTCTATTTGCATGTGTATCTCGTGTGTATGAATATGTCTGCTCAATTCATATAAATAGATTTTCGTAAATTAGATTTCAAAGCGTTTACAAAGTTATCCAATCAGAGTCATGTCTTCATTTCATATACAAAATCATCTGAAAGTTGCAACGTGTGATTATACTCCACATCTATGTCCCTTAATATGGTAGGCAAATATCTATTTGAATCATAATTAATTAAAGATATATTATATAATATACGTATAACATCGAGAAATTCCTATAATAATATTATTTTGACTTTGTTTTGTATTAACCTTTTGACTATACTCTCCGCAAAATCGAACTTAAAGCTATATTCAGAGCGGCCAAAAAGTTTTACGCGGACTATATTTATGTAATTATGATACTCAAGTTGATAAATCAACACCTTTTTACTTATAATAATATAATTGGAACTGGCCACACTATTATAGAAGTGTTTAATGAATGCAAGTTAAAATTTACATTCTCATTATTATTACACTTTGTAATTCAATTATATGAAATACCAGATAGAGTATGGAGAAATATATGTATATAATACAATATAAATGTAACAAAAAAAATAAACACTGGATACGTACTACATTAATATATATGTTTACATATATATTCATTATCATTGGATAATACATATGTCCGTAGATGATAAAGTTTAACGCAAAGGCGCGTAGGCTGATGTGTGTTCCTTTGTTTTTTCAATATATTGACTAACGGTTGACATTCGATACTGTATGATTTTATATATTTTCAACATTAACTACGTCCTACTAATTGTAAAATACTGTGTAATACTGTGTAGAAACAAACATTCTAATATGCCGACTATCTTTCCGATAACAACGAATCTAGTGAGTTATCTAGCTGGCTAAAGAACTAATTTATTAAGTGTAAGAAATATTATAAGTATACATTGATAAAAAAATTAAATCAAAACATTTATAAATAATGCTTTCTTCACTTATGCAAGCCGGCATGATAGCGGAGACCGGCGATAGATAGCTGGTCTCTCGGTAGCCGCCGTTGTTTTTGGATTATTCTGTGCTTCCCATCAGGCATAGTGCAGTCACTTTGCCTTGATTCAATAAAAAAAAGACTATAATTGACAAATATATGAATAATAATTACAATCAATAAACTCTTAATCATGATAATCGTTAAGTCGTTTTTAACTGTCTTATATATATATGTAGCGTTTCTTGACGAAACATTTTTTGTACGTCCGCAACCCCGAAAAGGGACGCCACAAAAGAGGCGTCGCTTGGGGAGAGACAAAGGACAACTACCTGAACGATCTCCGTTAGGAGAACCATATTTAGATATTATTCATTCTGTGCGCGCGACTGAGTAAACTACATTGTATATAACTCACGTGATGATATATTACTCTGTGTGTGTTTATAACGATTAACTTGTGCAGTCATAATAAACTTTATACATTATATATTTAAACGGTGTTTTCAATCGAAACCCCAAACTGGTGACTCCGACGACTGCGCTACCTGGAAGCTAATCACCACGACATTGTTGGGTGATAGTGTTTTGGCGATATAAAAGTTTTTCACCATCGCAACTTTAGTACATCAAGTGGTGTGAATCTGCTTCGGCTTGTTCTGAAGGTCCATAGAAGCAGCTACACCGGGACACACACAAGATTTTTTTCACGTCTAACAAACTTATACACTGTACCTGGTATTTTAATTTTATTAATTATTAACAACGTATTTCTAAGTATTACTAACTCTGTGATCCATGTTTTAATTAATCATTGTGTTGACAATTTATTACATGTCTCAAATGTTGCATCGCACTTAATTGGTAATATTTTTGTTAAATCACCTGTACAATTACATAATCATATATAGTGTTACAAAATTTAATGATCTAGTATTAAGGGGTCTATGTGGTTCACCTTACTTTTTACATAGTTTTGTATATTACTGTGGTATTAAGGAATTCCTGCATACATTTTAAACTATTGTTCTCATTTTGTTGCGTTTATTATCATTGTTCTAACTATCATTAGATTTTTGGTTCATGGTTGTGAGACTAATTCCATTAGTATAAAATTTTACTAATACTGATTTATTTTATAGTATAAATTTTGTAATTTAACAATATCATTTTTTTTTTGGTGTTCTGTATGTATTAGCGTGTTTTGTCTTATTGGAATTTTTTGTAACTAATATAATCTAATTAGTTTTAGCAAACTTTACAACCTGCTATTCTATTCTGGTTTGTCCAGTTAGACAAATGGAGACCAATAAGAATTTAATAGAGGAGAATACTTTGTTGCATCAGCAAAATGCAGCTTTACTTGCGGAAATACAAAAATGCAAAAGTCAAAATCCTGAATACACAAACACACCCCCTGCTGACTCAGTTCCTATTCCTCAATCTCCTTCGGTATGCAAGGTGGCGGTCAAACTCCCACCATTCTGGGCTGACCGTCCTGCTATATGGTTTGCACAGGTGGAGGCACAATTCTCTATATCAGGTATATCTGCTGATTTGACCAAATTTAATTATGTTGTTGCTCAACTGGATACTCGTGTAATAGGTGAAGTCGAAGATATCATTCTTCGACCTCCACTGGAGGATAAATATATTAAACTTAAGTATGAGCTCATTCGCAGATTGTCCACATCTGAGGAGCAACGAGTCCGGCAACTCGTCAGTGATGAAGAGTTAGGTGACCGTCGTCCCTCGCAGTTTTTACGTCATCTGAAATCACTTGCAGGGAATGCTCTTACAGATGTAAATTTGCTCCGTCAGCTGTGGATGCGTCGTCTACCTCAACATATTCAAGCGATATTGGCTGCTCAGTCCGAACTTTCTTTGGACAAAGTTGCTGAGCTAGCGGATAAAATTTTAGAAGTTTCACCAGGCATGAATATTTCTCATCCAGCGGCTGTATTTTCAGCCAGTTCTTCTAAAGTATCGCCTTCATCTCTTGACGATATCATGCGACGTCTTGACGAGCTCACTCATGAGGTTAATTCACTTAAGGCTGAACGATATAGGGAAAGATCTCGAGGTTGTTCACATCAGCGCGAACGTTCACGGACACCCAGTAATCCAAAAATGTGTTTTTATCATAAAAAATTTGGTATTAAAGCAGCAAAGTGCATAAAACCTTGCACCTGGACACCGTCCCTGCCGGCGGGAAATGCGGACAGCAGTCTTTAGCGGCGACGACTGACTGCTTAACGGAGAGTCGCCGATTATTTGTCACCGAAGGCGTATCAAAGCGCCGGTTCCTAATTGACACAGGCTCAGATCTCTCCTGTTACCCATACCAGTGGTTAGCAAATAAGCCAACACGGTCGAACTATACATTAGTTGCTGCTAATGGTAGTGAAATTCGTACCTTTGGCCATATTCAATTAACACTCAATTTAGGGTTGCGACGCGACTTTCAATGGCAATTCATTGTCGCTGATGTTAACGTTGCCATTTTAGGCTCTGACTTCTTGGCACACTATCGACTTATGCCCGATTGTGCCAATAAGAGGCTAGTTGATAGTAATACTGGTTTGAGATGCATCGCGACTATTACAACTTTGGCTGAATCCAGCGTCAAAGTTATTTCTACTCCATCATCAGGATTTGGGGCCATTCTTGCAGAATTTCCATCAATTACTAAGCCATCCGGTTTGTTTCGTGAACATAAACACAATACAGTGCATCACATATTGACCACTGAGGGCGCCCCCATTTCTTGTCGTCCTAGGCGTTTAGCACCTCAAAAGCTTCAAGAAGCTAAAAAAGTTTTTGACGACATGGTGAAATGTGGGACAGCTAGACCATCGCAAAGCTCTTGGTCTTCACCTCTTCATATGGTCCCTAAACGTGATGGTACTTGGCGACCTTGTGGCGACTACCGCGCATTAAATTCGCGCACAATACCTGATAGATATCCGGTTCGTCATATCGGTGACGTCGGTCACAACATAGCTGGCTGTACCATATTCAGCACAATTGACCTCGTCAAGGCGTACCAACAGATACCAGTTGCACCTGAGGATATTTGTAAAACGGCAATCATAACACCGTTCGGACTTTATGAGTTTAATTATATGACGTTTGGTCTGCGTAACGCAGGTCAAACTTTTCAACGTTTTATAGACGAAGTTGTCCGAGGGTTAGATTTCTGTTTTGCCTATGTCGATGACATTTTAATCTATTCTCGTGATGCTACCCTACATGCTGAGCATCTCCGTGTTGTTTTCAGACGATTTGAAGAATACGGAATAATCATAAATCCAGCAAAATGTGTGTTTGGTGTTCCTGAGGTAACTTTCCTCGGAAATCGAATTTCAGCAACTGGAACTCAACCGCCACCTGAACGCATTCAAGCTCTGCAAGATTTTCCTCTTCCAAAAACCGTACAGGGTCTCCGCCGTTTTATTGGAATGATTAATTATTATCGCCGATTTTTGCGAAATGCTGCAATGTTGCAAGCACCGCTAATTGAAGCAATTGTTGCTACTCCAGGAAAGGGCTCCACACCGGTCCATTGGACACCTGAACTTGAGGAATGTTTTAAGACCTGTAAAGAAAGCTTGTCATCTGCAACTCTTTTGGCTCATCCTGTGCCTAATGCTGAATTAGGGCTTTTTACCGACGCTTCCACTTTCCACGTCGGTGCCTGTCTTCAACAGAAAGTTGGCGATGCTTGGGAACCTCTGGGTTTCTTCAGTAAAAAGCTGAACTCTCGCCAGTCCCAATGGCCAGCTTACTACAGAGAACTGTTTGCAGCATATGAGAGTGTGCAACATTACCGGCATGTCCTGGTTGCACAACACGTAACAATTTATACTGATCATAAACCATTGATTTACGCTTTCTCACAACGTCGTGAGAAGCTTCCACCGGTTCAGTTAAATCAACTTTCTTTTATATCGCAATTTACAACAGACATTGTTTTCATAAAAGGCATAGACAACACAGTAGCGGATACCATGTCCCGAATAGAAGCGGTTAGTTCTCAGTCTGACCATTCTGCTCTTGCTTCTTGCCAAGAACTTGACGACGAGTTGAAAATGCTTCGTAACGATGCAAATTCTTCTCTTAAATTAGAGAACGTTGCAGTTCCTGGCACAAACACCACGTTGGTTTGTGATACCTCTTCAGGTCGACCACGACCATTTGTTCCAGAACCAATGCGCAGAAAGTTTTTTAATCAATTACATAACCTAAGTCACCCTAGCGCTAAATCTACCATCAGGCTTCTTTCCGATCGTTTTATTTGGCCGGGAATGGCCAAAGACTGCCGCCGTTGGTGCCAAACTTGCTTAGCTTGCCAGCGAAGCAAGGTGACTCGGCATACGCAATCACCGCCTGGACACATCTCTAGCCCCACAGCTCGGCTCAAGCATGTTCACATTGACATTATTGGTCCTTTGCCAGTCTGTTCTGGTTACCAATACTGCTTAACTGCTGTGGATCGCTACACTCGGTGGCCCGAAGCGTGGCCTATGAGTGAAATAACCGCAGAAGTAGTAGCGAGTACCTTTGTGGCTGGCTGGATTTCTCGTTATGGGGTGCCTGCCGTTATTACAACAGACCAAGGACGGCAGTTTGAATCTGACCTGTTCAGACGCCTTACAGACATGTGCGGTACCAAGCGCATTCGAACTACGAGCTATCATCCTTGCTCCAACGGACTCGTAGAGCGCATGCACAGGCAATTAAAAGCCTCTCTCATGTGCCACGAATGCCCTTGGTTGAGTGCACTACCGTGGGTTCTTTTAGGTATGCGCTCTGCCTTCAAGGAAGATTTGCAAGCTACAGTTGCAGAGTTACTCTATGGAGAAACATTAACTCTTCCAGGGGAATTTTTGTCATCTAGTACATTATCTGTATGTAAGGAACCGTCGGAATACATACTAAAATTAAAACAGCAAATGTCGAATTTGCGTCCCGTTCCGGCTTCTCAACACAGCAAGCCGTCTGTTTTTATATTTAAAAAGCTAAGCGAAACGTCACACGTTATGCTTAGAGACGATGCCATCCGACGATCCTTACAACCACCTTATTCTGGTCCTCATAAAGTTATTTCTAGGGCTGAAGATGGGAAGACATACGTACTAGATGTAAAAGGTAAACGGATGACGGTCAGTGTAGACAGACTCAAGCCTGCCTTTATCGAGGACTGCCAATCGCATCTCAACAAAGTCATCCCACCTGTTCCTTCTGTACCTTCATCGCCTGCTGCACCTGCACACGAAGCTAACTATACAACCAGGTCCGGTCGTCGAGTTCATTTTTCGAAACCTTTCGACCTTTAATTCCTTTTTTTTCTCGCTATGTGGTTTTTCCTTCTCCGTAGGGGGGTGGTGTAGCGTTTCTTGACGAAACATTTTTTGTACGTCCGCAACCCCGAAAAGGGACGCCACAAAAGAGGCGTCGCTTGGGGAGAGACAAAGGACAACTACCTGAACGATCTCCGTTAGGAGAACCATATTTAGATATTATTCATTCTGTGCGCGCGACTGAGTAAACTACATTGTATATAACTCACGTGATGATATATTACTCTGTGTGTGTTTATAACGATTAACTTGTGCAGTCATAATAAACTTTATACATTATATATTTAAACGGTGTTTTCAATCGAAACCCCAAATATACATATATATTGGTATTTCCGACTCTTTTGAGCCAGTGCAAACATAAAACGTAATTATTTTATTAATAATTTATAAAATATAATGTCGATTACAGCATTGAGAGTAATAAAGATCTGTTATATTAAATTTAACTATAAATGTTTTTATGAAGAACTCGTATTATCAAATCTGAATTCGTATAACTGCTAAGCTTTAATCAGTCATTCACACTTAATGCATATACTTGTTAGTCACACCTAAATATTTTTTACTAAAATATGTATATATATATATTATTTTGAAGAAGTAACATTTAAATTCTTTATAAAATTATGCGTACAATCTGGACTTTGTTCTCCCCACATATTTTCTGAGACTTTGGGAAAATTTGAACAACTTAGGTTGGTAACGCTGATTTTTGAGAAGCGCGTAGACAGGGAAATAAAATAACTGATTCATCATAATTTTAGATTTCTATAGAAGTTCAAATTTTCAATATTGCAAAACAGATTGTTCATCGTTTAAAAAGGAATAATGGATTTATCAGAGTCCGATTCAGATTGTGACGGTGAATACGAGATGTGCCCTAGAAGAACAAATTCTTACGCCTTGCCGTTTGACCCTACCTCGCTGGAAAACGTGATTCTCATGATAAGTGACAATTTCAATTTTCGCGTAGTGCTGAACGATGGGAGAATGCAAAAAGCTTTAATACTTACTTCAGGACTATCTATAGCTGGAGGACTCATAGGCAAGCATTATGGCGGGAAAGTCGGAGCCATGGTCGGAGGCGCTGTAGGTGGAGCCTGCGGTCTTGGGATTGTCGGTGAGCTCATGTTAAATATTTTATTAATAAACTAATTAAATATATATATATATATTATAATATGTTTAAATAAGGAATGTTAAAAAATTTGATAATGAAAAATTCTCAACTACCCACTGCGTAAAATAATTCGTTTCCTTATAATTGTATACTTTATAGGTTTTTATTATTAAAGACTTGTTAAAACTTAGACCATGCTACAAATGTATAATCATAAGGTAGAAGTCTAAATTATCTCAAAACACTCAAATACCTTTTGAATTACATCAAGACATGTTTTTAAACCTGGTGGATGATTGGAATACTGTCATAACTTTGAGTTTATAATAGATAAAGACCATGTTATAAATCTTAGTATGTAGTTGTGGAAACTTGAATAATTATTAAAATTTGTCTATTGTATGTTTACCTGATGTTTTGTTGTTTTGTCACTTTCAGAAGTATGCTATTTCATAACATTGTATTTTTGATTAGATATAAATCTAACAGAATCTCATGGCACGAAATAAAATGATAGACATTGGTTATACTAGTAATAATGTTGTTCCAGCTGTATCAATGAGAGACATATGGGAGGACATCAAATTAAAACTTTCTGAATTGTTCGATATTGTATATGACTATTTAGCTGGAATGGGACTGGAGGACTATAAAAACATAGCAATGTTTCTAACTCAGCATAGTAGTATTAATGCTCAGCTCGCCATGATAATAATGGAGACTGTATCAAATGCTCTCGGCAAGAAAATCCTGTCTTCACTTACTTCCACATGAATTTTCATCTGTGACTTACTATGGAAGTATAGTTGGCATTTCATTTTACAAATTGACTTAAGAGCTACATATTTTTTATAAAATTTATTATACTTTATGACCTTTATATCATTAATTATATTATTGATAATAGGATTTGGTGACACTATATACATACATACTAAAAAGAAACATATTTAACTACTGTATAATTAACCTAATTTATCATAAAAAATTAAGAGATTAGACTTAAAGTTAGAATTTTTTAAGTATGATTGTATAATAAACAATTTTAAATAATAATATCTAAATGATATCTTAGATTTTCAAGCTAGTCATCTTAACCAGTCAACAATATTATAAGGCTTGTATAACTTTTATATTTTTGATACTGTCAAACTTTTAAAGTGGTAGATAATATTGGTGATCTTAAATGTTAGCATTATTTAAAATTAAAAAAATTAAAGCTTTAAAATTAATTTTAAATTACTGACTTAAGAGGCAAGATTGTAATATTAAGAGAATATCTCAGCTGTAGCCGGAAAAACCGGCATAATTATCTGTAATATGATTTAGGTGATAAATACATATTTTTTTAAATCTTTTCAAAGCAATCCCTTTGATTATCTATTTATATTATTTGCACGTCTTATGTTTTCGTTTAATGTCGACTAAAGTTTCTTCTCTGTTAATACATTTACAATGTCTTACCTACTTTCTTATTTCAATAGTTATATTGGATTGATATTGATTTCAAATTGTATTCATGTTTAACTAGACATCTTAATAAATTAAAATTGTGTTTTATAAGAAGCTGAAATACTTGTAAATTGGAATAATAAAATATATAAATTTAAAATTGTTTTATTACAAAAATGATTTTCAGCTATAGTTTTGGTTTAAAATTTCAAGTATTGCCGAATTATATAAATTATTTATACATCTTTTATACTGAGAGCTAAAAATAAATTTGAACATTACTAAGTTTATAAGCGCTAGAATCATTACCTAAATCTTCTATAAAACCTTAGCTTTTAAAATACGGGTTAAAACGTGTTAGTCGATTTATTAATTAACTCCTAACTTAATAATTTCATTATAGTTTACAATATGTTTTCATGAGCACAGGTTTTGGACTTTACTCTGGATATTACAATAATATATAACAATACTATGAATATTAGAACAGATTAAATAGTACATCTATCAATTGTGTGCAACATTATTATATCATATTTGGCAACATTGTTAATTTACTTCTGGAAATCCCGTATTGTGTGCGTAAAGTATCTTGCTTTTATAGATCGCTACGAAGCCGCGTGACTAAGTTGCTTGTGTACTTTGTAACAAAGCGTTGCACTCGCGAGTGATTGAATATCAAATTTTAAGAACAATTTTTCAGTTACTATTAAATCTTTTTTGAAATGTCTTATCAATTATCACGAAACATGAAGCAACGATTGACCTATAATCCGGAATGCATAGAAGAAATAATTTTGAAACTTGGTAAGCCATATTAACATCTTATTTAATTATTTCTGCACTTATCAGTTTAAGATGATATGATAAATCATATTGGAATATTAGTCTGAATGAATTAAGTTTAATTGTAATTTGTTACGAAACAATAATATTCATTTGATTACTATTTCACTGTTGTGGATAGTAAAACCTTATACTATGCATAAAGAAGATAGAGAGCTATCATTGGTAGAGTATTATGGCTGCGTTCCACTAAGCACTCACGACCATGGGTTTTCCCGGTCCACTTCCACGAGCTAGAAAAATAAAAAGTTTTAAGAGGTTCGGTTACAATTTGTAAGTCTTTTAAGCATGATTAGTCAAATGGACTTATATTGAAAAAAAAAATGATACGACTTTCCATTCACGTCCGTTGAATTTTCTACTTTAGTTGACACTTTGTTTTATTTTCGGCCAATATATTTATAGATACCTAGCCTATGTGTTATTTTGTTGTATTGGCTGTATTAATGATAACTTTCATTTATTAGTACTTTTTGCGCGAAAGAGTGATATATATCTATCCATCCTTACAAACTTCGATGCTTATACTATTAAATAAAGAGTTTGTAACCACTACGCTTAGTACTAATAGAATAGTAATTACGCTTTAAAGTTGAACGCTTCTTACTAAAATAAATCAATAATCTTTATAATGCATCAGCCTCTTTTTGTTATCTAATTTAAATTAATAAAACTTGTATGTTACATGTCGTTGTAACTGTTATATATATTTTAACGAGATTGGTGAAAATTTCCTTTGCCACTTATAAAAAAATGTAATGTCAATTCAAATTTTGTTTACTTGCCAAAAAGTTTTTTCACTTCTAATGTTGTCTATCTAATTTTGGATATTATATTCAGATATTAGAATAGTATGTCGATGCAAATTCAGTCCTACAGCGTTAATGAAGTGAGATTTGATCGAAAATGGCTGGAGTTTATACTTTTGGAAATAGGTAAGTTAAACGCAACTGTTAAAATTCAAGTGCGATAATTGCGACTTTTTTTTATTTGTATACTGACATTTTTGTTTAAGGTCGAGTTTAGGACGATAATTAGAAATATTTTGATTTTCTATTCTTGCAAGTTGGGGTAAATTTATACTGAAGTTAGTCTCGTTACGGCTCAATAAACTTGTTTTCTTACAATGCGAGGAAAGTCGTAGGCCATCCAGCAATGTATAGTGCTCTAAGGTGGCGTATATTATTATTAACCCTAACGTATAATTTTAGCTGTGCTAAATATCAGGGTATTAAAATAATCAATAGAGAATCACTAACCCTATTCTGACGACAGATATTTATCCAGCGATAATCTTGATTAAAATATTATTAGTGACTCACGTAAATAGTATTGAACATCCCAGACACTCAGATGGACTGCATTTAGTAATCTGTTGAAGTTTTTCAATGGAAATAGAGTTTTATAAATTACTAGATGACCCAGTTAATTTTATATCACTTACATATATTTGTGTAAAATGTGGTCAAGACTTAATAAAACATTTTTGTTTACATTATATAATATAATGTAATAATAAACATAATGTAAATAAAGCTGGTGTATTCCTACAAAACATACCAAAGAGATCGAACCTAATACTACAGCTATGAAACAGACAAATTTCTGAACATAACTATAAATATTTGACAAACAAATGACAAATAAAATGACAAAAGACATCAAATGTTCAGTAGCGAAGAACATTTTGTATTTGAAAATTCTATTGTTTATTTTAACGTTTTCCTTTACTTATTATTGATGTTTCTCACCCTTTAAACCTTCCCTAAACTTCCACAAATATTTCAAGATCAAAATTAGCCAAATCGCTCCAGCCATTCTCAAGTTTTAGCAAGGCAAAGGAACAGCAAATAATTTTTACATATATTGATTTATATTTCTAGACTGTCGGTTCTCTCACAAAAGTTGTCTTAAGACTAACACATAAAACTCTGAATACTGTGCACAGGATGAGCTTATAATAGCCAATGTGAGGTCTGGCATCTTAGAAGAAAGAGTATTGATTTGGACCCTATCAAGTGTGGTTCTATAGCTATTTATTAAACCTTCCCTGAACTTCTACAAATATTTCAAAAATAAAAATTAGCCAAATCGGTCCATCCATTCTCGAGTTTTAGCTAGACAAGCAGAAATTCATTTATTTATATATATATATAGATAATTAGTAAAAACATTTTTATTTCTTGATATTGGTTACATATTGCACCTTTAACTTGAAAAAGAAAACAACAGTCACCTATTTTCATAGTTTGGTTGTATTGAAGTGGATGTATTCTTCTAGCAACATTAATTTACTTTCCAATGATAACTCAAAAAATGTAAATTTTGCAGTTATTTCTTTTTTTAATTAAATGTGGAATATTATCTCATTTCATAGGTTTGTACTAACATATTTATGTTTTAAACTCAACAGCGGATACATTCAATATCGAAGTGGTATGGGATAGTGACTTTGCCTTATTAACCGGAGTGCTGGCTGTGGCTGGTGGTCTGCTCGGAGGATTTCTTGGTGGGAGGACAGGAGCGGCATTCGGTGCTGGTATAGGTGGTGCAGCAGGAATTGGGATGGCAAGTAAGGAACGCTTAGCTTTCTAATGTGGTAGTTTTTGTTGTGGAGTTGAGTTTGTATGCTACGTTTTTTTTTAACTTGACAGTTTTTGTAATTTGGTCATAAACTGTCTCATTTTAAATGGCCATCTGGCCCAACTTAAACATAGATGGGAAATGGCTCTTTGAACTTAACAAACCTATAATTTCTTGGAGAGAGATATCGACTTGAGAGCAGTAGCTAGTCCAATAGGGATTAGAGTAAGCTCTACTAATAATGGTCTACTACTATAATTTCATCATAGTACAGCTTGTAGAGTATTGATTTTAAAAATCTCTCATGAAATGAAAGACTTATGATTTTTGAATTGCTTATTCGTAGGTAGTTAGGAACAGTTTAATTACCACTGATATAAATTAATCCTCGATAAACACAGCTGTGGCACTTAATAACCTAGGTTTAAAAATATCGCGTTCTAAATGCAAAAGGGGCGAATATTTTTATTGTTAGTCACTGTCAGAAATTATTTTAAGCTTAAATTGAAAGAAAATTGTAGGCGCTTTTGGCATAAATCTCTAGCTAACTAATGATATAACCCCTCTTGCATTTGGCATGATGAGGTATAATATAGCAATAGGTAGAAATTGGTTTGTATAAATATTTGAATACGGAAAATAAAATAATAATATACATGAATGTAAGTAGGTCTGTACTGTGTAAAAAGTGTTTTAATTTACATATTTTAATGTTTTATAAATCTGTGAAGTACTAATTAAATATTGATGACAAGTATGTGATGTCACATTATACAAGCTAATCCCCGCAATTTCGTACTTTTGTACTTTAATGAGAACTTTTTTTGGAATTTTGTCCTTATTACTTCACCTTCCTTATTTCATTATAATGTATTGATTTCATATGAAATAGTAGTCTGATTTAATAGTAATCTAGTGTAAATAATAATCTGGAAAATCTTCTAGCTGATTAGTAAATGTCGCATCTAAATTGGTTCAGGTGTTTCATAAATCAGGCTAGACAAACGACAAAGTTTTCAATTTTATTTTTATGTATTTAAACAATCTATAAAACATTTTTTTTTTTTTGCAGAAGTGGTGCCACTAAGAGAAATTTGGTCAGAAGTTAAAGAAAAATTGCAAGAATTATTATACATAGTGTTCAATTTCTTGAGAAAATTAGATGCTAACGATTATTTTAACGCGTTTAACGTTCTGATGGCATGTCTGGAGAGTCGACAGCAGCTAGTAAAAATTATAATTACATTCATCACTGAAAAGTTGCAACGAGAAGTGCTCAGTAGTATTACTGCGGCATAAAACGTGTAATGTACCGTATTTTATTCACTGGAGAAATTTAATATACCGCTCCCTCTTTTGCAATTCAGTATCTCCGTGAAAAGAATGGTATAAATTGTTCAGAATTGTAAAAACGAGTTCACACAGCATATTTTACGGGGAGTATTCGAATATTATTCACTATGTTGTAAGAATATAAATCCAAAAAAAAAACCGCCAAATTGCGCAAGAAGTCGATATGAAAAACCGTTCACTCGTGGAATAAAGGAACAGTGACCATAGAGAACCAGGGACACGTCCGCACTCTGCGAGAGACAATCTTAAACTGTTATTTTTTTTTTATATGTAAACACTTTAGCTCCTTATATCCAACCAATCCCGTTGTGACTTCTCTGATGTTCTGTTCCGTGAATTAAGTATAGTATAATAGATTCATCAATCAAAAATTAATTAGTATAACATTATCGTCTTGCTGTTATCTCATAAGTAGGGTCGACACATATTCTATTAGCCGATATAATTTTTCTTCAATACTCTCCTATATTCATCCACCTTCGTACTTAAGACCCTCACAATATAATACGACGCGGACATATTACTGTTTGACATTTCTGTCACTAGTATTATTTTTAATCTTTCTCTGATATACGTAACAATAATTTTAATTGAACTAACTATCCAGACGTTGTATTTTTGACTAAAGTGAATTTGATAAATACCAGTGAATTAAATAACCGGGGATGTTTCTAAATTTGTTTTTTTTTTTGTTGTTGTAAGTAACAACATTTATTAACACTTTCAATGTATCTATGTAGAAAAATGGATTTTGATATATATGTATGAGATTAATGAATTTCAACATATTCAATTCATCATCATGGAAATTTACACACCTGAATGTTTGTTCATGCATAATGTTTTAAGCTTTAAAAATTTTCTATCTCACCAATAGGTGTCGCTAGACTATATATTTAATTCAGTTTTATATTATTGCCAGTTTGTTTTATATAAATAATTATAAGTAGGAATAAATAAACACTCATTGCTTTTCCCATTTTATGATCATATTCTATTTTATCGTCTGTCGTGTTTTTTTATTAGACTATGGTCCGCTGAAGTGTTCCATAATTCTGCCAGTGTCATGTAGATTTTATCATATAATATTTATGGACCATTGAATTTGGAAAACAATAAATTAAAAATGTTGGTAAAAGGGGTATATAATATTTTTAATTATAAGGAGTAAGGTTACATTTTATGTCCTGGTCACACCAGGTATAAAGTGTAAATAATAATTATCATTCGAGTGAAATATTAAAAAAATACAAAAACATTTTAGTGAAGAAAAAATTCATTTGAAAATTTCCTATCTAGTTTTAGAACTAAAGTAAACAAGCTACTGTTAAAATTGGGTTCCGAATTTAATATTTCCTCGAACTGGTTTATACTGATGTTAATTTGAAAAATGTATCGCTGTATTCTTTAGCAATAAATATTACTTATCTAAAATATATATATTATTATTTACTACATAGAACGAACATACGACATAGAACGAATGAACATGTACTCTGGATTCCAAAATTTGGTCATTACTTAAATTTGGGTGGGATGTACTGATGTCATAATCAATAAAACAATGCTTATTGTGATTTAGCTGCTTAGTTTTAAACATAGTTTCACCACTTTAAAATCTTAACTCGTATGGAATAAGGTTCAGTTTAGTTATTTCAATTCCATTTAGAAGCAATAGGTACCTTTACTCCCCGATTGGTTTAGAAAAATACTTCTTGATCATTCCAGAAAAGGAACCAATTTTTCATATAGTGTTTCATATTTATAGCGGTAAGAGGTATAGAAATCAGGTTGAAATTTCGGACAAAAATCGTAACTGTGAACGCTTATTATGTTGTTTCCTCAACGTTATTAGTATATGCTTAGTTCTTTTATTATGTTTTGACTGCAGATGAATTTTAGAAACTTCTATGAAACTCCTCGACGAGCAGAAATAGATATGTTGTATTCGTACTCTTTTATGTTATATTTCATTATATCCTTTTATTCATGACATAAAAATGATGCTGTAAATGGCTTCTAGTCATATTTTAGAAGACCACTCTAAATGTGCGTCTTATTTCTGCACTAACCATATTAAGCATGCAGTGCAAACACGGTGCCGCATTTAACACAAGTGTAGCTTTTTAAAAAGTCTAGTATTTGTCTTATCCTTTATATCTGCGTCGTCTCTCAAGTTTTGTTTATAATTAAACAAATAATTTGGTAGAAAGTATCAACGCCAGAGTTGCAATGTTTGTCGGTGGAAAAGGGTCAGTTTTACACAAAGACCATCATATGCTGGTCGTTATGATGCAGCTGTTATACCTTACAATTCAAACTCCATGTTTCTACTCACTTAGCCCATGAGAAATGTAACATTGATCTGACACTGATAATAAACTCGATGTTTCTAGTTACTATACATACTAAAATTTTATCATAATACGCTACTGCCTCCTAACAAATAAAACCTTGTGCATGTGTAGTAGTATGACTCGATGTTAAATCTGAAGTGCGTAAAATTGACGACGCGTCCTTAATAATCGTTGCTATTAAAGGTAGCGTTATACTTTTGGCATATTGCCATCGATAGAGTGTTCACAACAATATAAATAAAAGACAAAGTTTGATTTAAATAATTTAATTAAAGTGCCTATATCACATAAAAGGAATAAGTTTATCACAACATGAAAATAATCTGCAAATATGTGCTTAAGAGTACTCTACACTTATAAACTACAATAGATCTTTTATTATAAGGTTACCTAGCAGCCACCCAAATAATTTGGTAACAAATTGACACCCATTTGTACTTGTAAAATGGCCGTCAAACTACTACTGTCGCAAATTTATATCAAGTTAATACCGCAAATTGAGGAGCAACATTGCAAATAGATCGGTATAAACTATGTGATATATTAATTAATTTTGAATTAGTTACATATTAAAATTGTTAATGTCAAAATTACAAAATCTTTCAAGTTTTTCACCCTAATTCTTTTAACCATAAAATATAATTGAAACTGATAAATTATCATTAAAAAAAGTTTATTCTCAAACTTTTGTCATCGATTTGCAATACAATTTGATATCAAATTGATAACAAAATCCTAGATTATCTTGACTTTACGAAAGTTGAATAACACACTTGCAGTCCAGTACATATTGTTATACCGTGTATGTGTGAACTAGTTGTTACGAATAAACAATGGGGCTAATTGCAAATAAACAATATGTTTTTAGAAAAATTAGCACGAATTGAATCTCGTCAAATGTCGTGAATTCTAGAAATTTCCAATTGGAGGTATTACATATATGCTCCACGGAGCGTCCTCGGATATATTCTATTTTGGACTTTGGAATGAATACGACAAGAAACAAAAGTAAGAAATCTACAAGTGAACTGCTACAGGCAAGTATAACAAGTAGGACCAATACTTTAACTATGCGATAGCGAAGAGACTTACTCTCTTTAAGTTTTGGGTGTACGAGTACAAATAAATTTCTTCTTCGTTAAAGGCGTTTGATTTACCTACGAGTGAAACAATATTAACTTCAAACTACGGATAAGTAATAATTAAATAAATAATCAATAGTTCTATAACTTTTTTTAGAGTCAATGTTGTAACTGTGGTTGCTATACTACATATTAGGACTAAGTGTAGGAAATAACATTGACATATAATGATATTCCGGCTCGAAGGACCAAAATGTAAGTCCGAGGAGCAAGTCTGCCTTACAGACGATTGGGTTGCCAGTTTATGGGAATAAATCTGTTGGAGAATATATATTTTATTGAAGTATACTACAAAGGTAATTCAATTGCATTGTGCTGGTTCGCTGTTAATAAGTACGACAAGAAATAAAAACTTAGTAAATGTTACATACATTGAGTCTATGATGTTATCCGACACGTTTGCTTTAATTCTATTTTTTAAGTACAACAAGGAATAACCATTTAAAACTAATATTTCAAACGTTGATCTTTTAAAAATAAAAATTTGTTTCAATATCTTTATATAAATAGACAGGAATGTAAATTTAGAAATGCAACACATATTACGCGATTATATTTGTTTAGTTTAAATAACTAGATAAAGGTATATTATACAATTCTTGAGTTAAACCGTGAACAGAAAAAAAATTACAGCACTTCCGTATAATATCGATTTTAAATATTTTTGTTGAATTTTTTAACTTTTTAAAAGTAACCAGGACAATGCCCTTAAAAGGTGTCCGCCTGTAAAAGATCCCTTAAAAAGGGTTCCACCGTTTTAATTTCTCAATTTGTTTTAATAATGTGATATACTAGAAAAATATGCCTTTTGTTCTGATGTATAATATTCGATAATAACCAAGATTGACTTTTTAAGAGAGAGAGAGAGAACACTATTTAAGAGTCAAAAAGTGCACTGTATCTAATAAGATAGTATTATTAATAAATAATACTATATAAAAAATATAACCTTTTGACCTATGGTTTAAACTTTCAAAAAGCCTAAACACCGCACCCAATCACACCCAAAAATTAAATATTTTAAGTATAACCCAGTTTTCCCATTATCCAATTACCCCACAAATATAATGCTACATAAAAAAACCATAAACGTCGTATAATAAATACTCGAGATTATTTTAAAATACCTTCCATTCTGCTTGTTCCCTACACAAGAAAACGGGATGAACATAACATTTAGGAACAACGTCTTCAAGCTTGAGAAGTCTGCAAAGTTTTTTTACTTTAAAACTAAGTGCTATAATTTTATTCACTAAGTAAAGGCAAAAGTTAACGTCTAGTTAGTTAGTTAGTTGTAGAGAGACAAAAATAGTGCAGATCTATTGAAATAATTCTTCAATTATCGTCCATAGCTTGTTTGAGTTCCATGGCCAGTTTGTAGCCGAGTTCCGGTCTTCTATCTCTGCCTTCAACCATCGATAGAACCTGAAGATAACATTTTTACCGTATCTAATTATATAAGCAAGGTTGAAGTAATAGTTATTAAAATGATTGACTTGTCGATGTTGGGGTTCGAAGAACGAAAATGCGAGATCAATAAAATGAGCAGTTCGAAGGACCGAAATGCAATATCAATGAAGTACGGGGTTCGAAGCACTTAAATGCGAAGTCACCGAAATAAGGGATTCGAAGGACTGAAATACAAGATCAATGAAGTAAGGCGCTCGAAGGACCAAAATGCGAGGTTAATTAAGGGAAAAGTTCGAAAGACCGAAATGCAACAGAAGTCACAGAACCCAATACTTCACGATTTAAATTTTCGTGAGAAGAGAAAACACATTCATTATGACTTTAAAAAAATAGCAAATATTTAGGATATGTACAACTGGCAATGTAGTGCAAAGAGTGGGCGGATAGATGGCACTAATAACAAATCTGGTTGTGGCAGTTTATGAAATTGATTTAATTCCTGCAATTAGATATTACCTCATCAGAGTTAACGATGACTCCGTTGTTATTGATGATGGTGGCCTTCGTCTTCTCGATATCAGCGAGGTCCACTCCGCGGCTGGCGTCGTCTATGAGCACGGCGCGGTACCCGATGGCCAACGCGTCCGCTATCGTCGCTCCTGCACGAACAATCATTATAACTCATTTTAAGGATCGAAATGAGGCACGACACTCGATGTAGGCTTTTTTTATTTAAATACACCTACAAAGAATTAGTACTGCGCATAAACAATTTATAGGTACATTGGCGTTTAAAAACTGTCACAGCATGCGCTATGTGAAAGATCATTTCATTTTTTAAATCGGGTTTAAAGCAATGCTTTTTCACTAGAAATAAAATTTATTTCCAGAAAAAAAACTGAACAAAAGAAGATAGAAATATAAAATAAAATAAGCTATGTAATAAGTAAAGTTGTATGGATTTAACAAATTTCCCATCTAACATTTCAATGGACTATTAAACAACTTTTGAGGTAGTATATATAATGAAAACTAACCAACGCACACATCGTAAGCAAGACCGCATATGTATATATCGGTAGCACCGCGCAGACGAAGCTGGGTGCTGAGCGTAGTATCGGTCAGCTTCTTGTTGTCCCAGAACACAGAGTACGAGTCCACCTCTGGGTTCGTGCCTTTGTACACCTTCACTGCACCCTCCATTACCTAACACCGAAGTTATATGCTTTATTTTATAGCTAAACGTTATTTTAGACCGGATCGTGGAGAAACATGATAATTTCAAGCAATACAGTAACTAAATTGAATACAAAGTAACTAAAAGTGTCATATGAATTACGAAATTCCAAAGTGCCCGAAAATATTGTCACCAAGCAATGGAATGTTCCAGAGTGGGAATAAAAATTGAAACTTATATAACAATTGCCCGAAACATTGGAAATAAGCACACTATCATTTTGAAAGTTCCTGGAATTATTGTAAATAATAATTAGAAGGACTCCAACATAAGAACAAAACTTTGGGTATTAATTGAAAGTTACCGGAAATATTGGAAGATTTCCAAAGTTACCGAAAATATTCTGATAAACATTTCCGATGTACCAAAGTTTACGCATTTTGTAACTAATCCTGGAATACATTTTAGGCAATAATTGAAGTATAAAAAATATCAAATTACGGTTCTAAATCGCAACATACTCCCATGCGGTATTAAGTTTGTCGATCACATGTGACTGGATCTAGCACAATACGAGTATACACATTATAAAAACTCTGTCAAATTTAATATAAACAAGTTTATCGAGGTTGAATATTTATAAAGTAGTCATGCCAGAGACCTTGAGATCTTTGTGCAGTTCAGCGCCCCACGTATCCTGCACGCAATGCCGCGGCCACAACCTTTGCTTCATAGGAGGTGGTCCAGCAAAGATCACAGTATCATAAGCGGCAGCTTTATCTGCTGACACCTGGAATGTGGTCAGTCGTATATCAGCTAAATGACCTTTACAATCCCCATATCGTTCTTAAAACTCTTTAAGATTATAGTTTAAATTATTAACGATCAAATTGTGAACCGAAAGTGCGACAGCTATATCAGGTGTTTTGCGTTTTGATGAAATCGATGACAGAGACATGTGACAAATCAAGCAAACAGACAGACAAGAAAGCGATTCAACAGAAATACGTTAATAAAACGAGTTAATTAAGTTAATTAAAGTGATAATTTCTTGATCAGTGACTGCGTGTATTAGAAACTAGATTATGCCCGCGGCTTCACTCGCTCGTATTAATGTAGAATTGATATAACCGTCGGGTATAATAAAAAAAATTCTGGATAAATGCCCTTTTCTGTCGATTTCTGTAACCGTGACATCGTATATGCAAAATTACTTAATGATCAGTACAAGTAACACATTACATTTTATATTATTCGTTAATAAGTTACGATTGCTCACCGGACTGGATGGGTGCAGTTCGCGCATGTGTACGTTGTCGATGAACGATACGTGGTCGGAGGGGTGCCAGTCCAACGAGTAGAACACGCAGTCGAACGGAACCGTCTCCAGGAGCCGGTTGATGGGCTCCACAACCTGGTAACAATTCTTCATCGTCAGTATCATCTCTCGTACCATTAAAACATTTTTTCATAAGACCTGGGTAACCGGTCTGACGTTCCGTTGGTTACCACAACAATTGTATCGTTGGTAGTGGATGTAAGCCGAATGTATTGCTATTCTAATAATGTCATATAGCGCCATGTCATAGAATGTTTAAATACCAGTAGCTTATTATACACTAGGTTTCGACCGCGGCATTGCTCACATTCATCTAAATTTAACGTATCCCCCAGGAACAGGCCCTTTTTTGGATGCAAATTATCTTATGTATTCAAAATTTTATGATAATATCAAATCAAATCAAAAAATACATTTAGTTTCAATTTTAGACCAAAATAATAATATAATAGTATAGACTTTTCCAAGAATTCTTTGTATGTGAGTAATTAATGAATCATTATAAAATATACTTCATATATATATCAAAATATTGATGTAGTTATATTGTCAATCATTATTATAATGCAGAGGTAATTTATTTAAGCGACCTATGACCGTGCGCTTACTATTGTCATTCGCTAACAATAACACAGGTTTGTATTCAGGTAGAAGTAGAAAAGACCCACAAGATATTTATTACTTAGCTATATACTAAAAACCTCAAAATAATAAATACAAAAATATTCCTAAATGTAATCTTAAATATTCTACTTATACTCGGGATATTCAATAATTAATGACTTAATACGTAAATAATAACAATAGAGTCGCAAAAATAAAAATCCACTAAAAACAAACATACCTTAATTCAGCTCTTAAAAAGTCATCGAGAAGAACCAGTAAGAAACTGGATTTGGTTTCTTTTTTTATTTATATGTTTTTTTTTTTTATTAAATAACAAGTGTATATTGTTCACAGTGGTTTATATTTATTATAGCGGACACACAATGTCGATGAACTATCTAGAGTGACTAGTGAAAACGTCAACGTCAGTGAAAAGTTATCATGGTATCATAAACTATAACTTTAAAGTTTTTAATTTCGTCAAGCATTGGCAGTAGGTGCAAATATGCCTAAAGTCAAAATTGTAAAAATATTTTCTTATTTTTGACGTGTATTTAGATCGATTTACTGTATTGTGTGTTTAAGGACTTTTTCTTTTTCGCAGTTAAACTTGTTAACTATGCCTTCACAACTATTAATATATATATTATATTTAAAATTGACAAAAACAATATTTCACGATAAACCTTTTCGCGAGTAAAAATCAGATTCAATCACAATACTGATCATCATTCAATTTTGTAAAGAAAACGACATAGGGAAAGTACCCATTATACAAAAAAAAATATTGTTGCAGAAAGATATATTAAATCTACCCTACACGAGCGACTCCGCAAGTACAAGTTAGATCATGATATTTTCGACTACTATAAAAAGACCACATATCGTCGTCACGTGAATCCGTCCCTGGCATTAGGACAGTTTAAAGAACACAAACAATACGTTAGTAACACTGAGTCCATACAATACAGTTGTGGTACAAAGACCGTCGCCTGGTACCACCCACGTATCAGTTATTGTGATAATTTTGAATCCTGAGCTCATTTCTGAGTATTATTTATACAAAAAACAAATGTCAAGGTTCATTAAAAATCATATACAGCACCCGATTTATGTTAGAAAACAGTGCTGTCAGCCTTATCCTTCCACCACTATTTCCAATATCAACTAATCCGATGAGTCTTTTTTTTATATTATAGGGGGCAAACGAACAGGTGGGTCACCTGATGGTAAGTGATCACCACCGTCCATAGACACTAGCAACACCAGGGGAGTCGCAAGTGCGTTGCCGGCCTTTTAATATATGTGGGCCTCCGGCGCTATCACTGACCGAACGAAACGCAACAGTGCGGGCACACTGTTACTTCACTTGTCGGGTTTCTGTGTGTCGGGTGGTAGTACCCCGCGCGTCGGGCGAGCCGACACATTCATGCTGAAACCAGTAATAGCTTCAGCGTAGCTCTACCACCTACAAAAATAATAACAGCATTGTAGCTTACCGATTCGATTATCGATATGATTTTAGTTAAAAATTATAATTATTTAAAAAAAACGGAATTATATATACGTTATTGATTTCAAAAATATAGATGACATGTATTTTATATGGGAAATAAACTTCATAATGTAAGAATAACATAATTAGCAATTAGTATCATTTTTTTAAATATATTTGACATAATATTTGTCTTCTCTATATACCACTTTAATTTTAAAATTATTGTTTCGAATTTATTTTACACTAGTTATTGCATGCATTAATGCATATATGCTGTGGTCTGTCCCGAATCTGTGCTATTTGTTGTGGATAAAGGCATCCTGTGTCCTTTTCTGTACTCCTGACAATGTAATACTTACTAAAATACCTATGAGAAATGCAAAAATGATGATCGGTTGAGAAGTTACGCCGTAAGTGTTTACCCACACTACTTTTCGTCACATAAAAGGTCGCCGATCAGAATTTCAAAGCTGTCCCATGAGAAGTTTCACTTCAAAAAACGATCTATTTTTTTATGAATAAACACTAAAGCTGGTCAATAACAAGTCAAGTTTACGGCAGCGATTTTAGTTTAAAAAAAAGTATATTTTTTTTATTTCATTAATTACTAAAAGGTTTATTTGATTAATACTGCAAACGAGTGTTCCGTTCAGAAGCAGATGTCCCAAAACGACTGCTATTACATTTTACTTAAACTAAACATGTAAACTTATTATTCCCATGAGTTATACAAACGGTAGCAAGAATTATGGTGCTTACACAGCTTTTACGTGGGAACGTGCCGTAATCAATCAATCAATTCTAGCTACAGAAGAAAAAAAAATACAGCTCGGTACATAAACATAGGAGAAAATGTGTTTAACGATTTCGTCTTCGCCCATTTACATATACAACATATCACATAACACACAACATCGTCAAACGGTTAAAAAAATGTGACATAACGAATCCATTATAGAAAATGTAATTATATGTCAAAAATGTCATTTTTTGTCGAACTGTCAAAAGCTGCTGACGTGCCTTCCCAGCTTTACCGGATTAATAAAATCTCACTGCAGCGAACACTAGCCTCGGTAAATTGTTTCAGAATCAGGTATATAGGTATATAAATATCAAGTAGGTAACTTTAACTAGTGCAGATACCAACATTACTGTAAATTATGTACACCTTGACTTGGAACATTAAAATATTATTATTATAGGTATCTGGTATATAGGTATCAGGTATATAGGCATATAGGTATTAGGTGATAAACCAATTTAGTAAACACTAAATATTTTGTAATGTATACAATAAAATATAAATATAACATCGCTACATTACAAAAATATTTCTTATCAGAGAAATCATTCGAGTGAATCAGACGGCCAATAAAAACAAGCCGTCAACAATGAAACCGGTTCTCAAATTACGTATTTCGCAAGAGTAAAACGATATACGAAATGCTTAAATTGAATATCGACTTCAAATTGTAAATTCGGATTATGACCGTTGGTTTACTTATAGGTAGATTTGGGATATAGTTGCAGCATTGTAGTTGTTCTCTAAACTTTGATTATAACTGGCACATAATCCGAATTGACTATCTGGGAGTCGATATTTCGTTGTAATTGGTTGTAAAACTTCGTTTGTTAAACCTTTTTAATGGTCTTAATTTTAAATTTTATAATGTAACAGAGGTTTTATGTTTAATTTAGAAGAAGAAAAAAACCGGTATTATGGAATTAGCTTGATAGCAGACATGAGATTTTTGATTTGTAGTGCAAAATAAAAATGTAAAACGAAATTTTGGCAATTTTGTAGCCTCGAGGGTTTCGTCGTTATTATGTAGTCGTCCTGTGTTATATGAGATATATTGTCGTCTCATTTTTTTAAATATGGTTATTCATTCTTTTTCTGTCAATGCGCGTTCGACCAGAGAGTACATAAAAAGGCTGAACGCCATAAAATAATGAAAAACAAGTAATTCGAAATAAGACACACGAATGAAAATGTAATTATATACAAGGATAAATAGTAATATGGTGTTGTGATAATGTCTCAGTTGTTAACGCATTTGGACACCGCATCGAATAATGAAGACGGGTTCAAATCCTTACAAATGAGCTAGAGCTCTCGGCGAAGGAAAACTTTGCATGGTGATAGATTTTTTTTCTAAGTCTGTCTGGTTAGCTACCACAACAAGTAAGAAATATGTCGCCAGGCACCTGTTGGTGTGTTCCGACAGTTGCATTCGAGAGCCAGTCCTCTAGCTTTATAATGTTTACCATTTTAAGCCACATTGTTATTTAATATCAAATGACATTGTGGTCAAACGTTAAAATGTAAAAAGTATTGATTTTTGTGAACATGTATATTTTTTGAAACTCAATTCGATGTCTGAATAATCAAACGAAGTAGTTGAAGGGTTATCGTTAAGTTTGATTGAGTAAAAGTTATGACATAATATGTGTCCTGAGTTAGTTATTTATTTTAATCTTTAATAAAGTTTTGTACAATTTAAACATTTCAGCCATCGGTTCGCTCTTGTAAAGTGCATTTTTTTAAACAACACATACAAAGGATATCATGATATAGATTATAGGGCAATCATTTTTCATTCACACATATCAATATCTCGTCTGGTATTCTGTGTTCCAATCCGTATTTTTTTTTACATAGAATTAACATTTCATCCAGCAAAAAAATAGTGTTCCCGAGGTTTAAATGCAAATTTGCATTAACGCGTGAGAAGCAACGAGCAAAAGCTAAGTCTGGAAAAAAATAAAAATATTGCAAGACAGCAAAACCAATTTGATATGAATCTCGGCAAGCGATTGCCTCGTTCACTCGCAAACCCGTGCTTGGTACCGCCGCCCGATTCGCGTCGAAAACATAATTGCAACCCATTCACAAGGTGTGAACATAAGTTTTAAATGCTTTTATACCACTCCGGAATGTCTGTTCTGACAGCCAATTTAAATTAGTTCAAAAATCATTCGTTTAACAGAAGCGCTTAATTAATTTGAAGTTAAGGATTCATTCAAAATTTGTTGCTTAAGGTTTAAAGTTTAAGGTGCTTGTTTAAGGTGGTATTAAAGTTACGATAAATATAGGCAACGTGTTGGTAAATTTCAAACAATAAAATGTACAAAGCTTTTACCAATACGTGGACTAATGCGGGAAAAAAGAACGCGACATTTTGTTTTTGGACGAAAACATTTTTAACATCGGAGGAAATTCTGACAAACAATATGTTAAGGGTCCTATGGCCATAGTAGTGAAGACGCGAGGGCGCGTATTCCGAGGGTCCAGCGAGGGCATTATCCTTCGTTATTCATGGTTTCGCCTTGGAGTCTCGTATTCAGGCTTAACTTAGGTGTTCTTCTGTAAAAACTAGTGCTGGTATGTACCAAGATACCGCCATAACAAACATAGTGGAACAGCTTTCCCAAATAATATTTGAAAACAGACACTGGATATTCTACCATTAGCTCATGAGGCGCGAAGTGAGCAAAACTGGCTGATCGCCGTGGAATTGACTTCCGCACGCATGAAGACTGGTACTCTTCTAGTTTAGATTTAAACCGCTGGATGTAACATATGGCAACATTTGGAGGAGAAAGTCTGCGGTATACCTCAAAAGAATTTGGGGTCTTTCCAAGCATCTTTGGTCAAAGCAGCGGCAGAAATATATATGAGTGTGGCGCGTGCTGCGATCGATAACTGGCCGTGTCATATGAATGTGAAGGAAAATCATAGTGAAGATATCTGAATCTCAGAAATGTACTTGTAGTACCATTGTATGTAGGAAAACAGAACTGGGGATTTCTGGGTTTGAAATCGCCAGTACGTCGTGAGCTGACGTGATGTGATTATACCCATACCGTCTTTCGGGAAATGGCAGTGGGTCTCTTACAAGTGGATGATAACATGTTTTAAATATAAACCTTCCGGAATAAATTCTTTAAACAGCAGTGAAAACTATCAAAATTCGTTCTGTGGTTTACAAGAAACAAACGACCTTGTTTCATAATATTTCTAAATAGACATAGATTTGGAACTTTACCGAGCACCAAAAGAGACCTCACAGTTCAAACACGTGAACATTCAATTTCGCACAAAAGTTTTAAGCGTAACTTATTTTATCAAAGTTAAACAATTTTCAAAGCGAACTCCGTTAAGTGTTGCATGAATATAAATCGGCCGTGATTGGTAAAGTTTAACAAGAACAAGAATAGATCGGTCGGCGCGATGCGGTACCTGTCGGACTTATTTGGGCCAAGTCCAAGTTTTTATTGATTTTTTTTTTAAACGGCCTTACCTATGTTTTTATCAGATAACTAGCTGCCGGTACCGGCTTCACACGGTTGTACTAATAAAAAAAAAAACAGAATAAATTTTCTCTTTACAGTGTGAGGATTGAAATTAATTAATATTGCATTTGAACGTCAATCTTTCAATATTTCTAAAGGTCTCTCTACTTTCTTCTATCTTACTCTTTTTGTAACCCAGACTTTTCACCTTTTGACGGGTGCTATCGTGGGTATAACTCTTGGTGTATGTTACTCATCAGCGCCATATCCTAAATCATCATCTTCATTAACATCAACATCATCATGTTCTACCAATGTACTATATTTATATTGTTTATATTAAAAAAGCTTTATTACATTCCATCACGATATGAATTATCATTTATATAGGAATAGGCAGAGACAAAACAGTTCGAAATTATCACTCTCCTCCATTTATTGTGAATTAGGCTTACAAGTAATAAATTTGTATATCTGTCGGTGGTCGCTTTTTAAGCTATAATGTGCTTCAGGCACATTGTAAACACTCTGTCTTATTATGATAAACAAAATATTGTTCGGGATTTAGTTTAAATGAATGATAGTAGGTATTAAAATGTAAAATTTGTTTGTATACGCTGTACTCAGCAAGGTGTGCCCTTCGCAACTGATGGACCGTGAAATGACGCGATCACAAATATGTTTGGTCGATATAAGTTACGTCCGACAACATTTGACTTTATTCTACACATCGATTAGAAATGTCACCTCGGTTCTGGTTGACGACATAAATTTCAAAGTAGAATTGTACATTTTAAAAACACCTACCTATTTGCATTAATTAATTGGCATGATGACTGATTTTCAATTACTGTCCTATATAACTCTAGAATATATACAATTTCCAAAAACATAATATTTTTGGAGAAAACAAAGATTTTTACAAAATAAACGCAAATATAACTTTTGGTTTAAAATGCGTGCCCAAACGCTTGCCCGTGTCATGGCGTCTGTTTATGACGTCATGATATTGACAATATAAACAACGAGCATATAACGAGTGAACTACAGAGTACTTTATATCATAGATTAGAACTTAACGTGAATAAAGCAACTAATTAGTTATTTTGCGTTATAAATATGAATGAGAAAGTGTATAATATATATAATTAAAATATCAACAGCCCTAGTACAAAATGACGTTTGCTGAAGCGTGACATCATTCGCTCTGATTGGTGTTCAACATAAGATGGACGATTGCTGTATTTTATAGTTTTATTTTATTAAATAAATTATCAATCTCAACCTGAATATAAAAATAAATACATTTTTCCTAACCTATTCATACGGTTCTATGGGATAAACAGATTATTTTTGTAATTCATGATTACTGTCATCATGCCAATTCTGAACCAATGAAATACTTTAGCTACGCTTGATATTTAATGTGGGAACAAATTGTCTTTTACAGCATTTAATTAATATCTGAGAGGACATAAATAATATAAATTATTGTTCTGCGCAAATACATTCAGAACGGTCAAAAACTTTAGCCAGGACTAAATCTTCTATGAGCTGTTGATATTAAAAAACAAAAAAATTGGTTTAAATCCTTTAGATACATCCCACACGACATTACTACGTCATAGCCAAACAAAGCCGGGGCTGGTCGCTAGTATAAATTAGAGCACATATCAGAATGACCGAATTGAGGAAGGTCTCAACAGTACCAGGCACCAGTGGGCCTTTGATTATACCAAGTGCGGTTACCGCATTGCCGATTCATCGCCCTTTAGTACACGTGTACACTATTTTGAGTTTTGCGGAAGTTATTTGCAACGCTATCGAATTAGATACACTACTACAGGTGCGAATAAACGCTATATCCATTAATTAAGGTGTTGTTTATTACAACAGTTATTGTAATAAACTGTTGTCAGTTATTTAGCTGTTGGGCGATTTGTTATTTTATGTCATATTACAATTTACAACAATACCAACATAATCTATCTGATATCTATTACTTATATTAAAAAACCTAACGCAACGAAATCTGTACATTAAATATATTTAAGAAAAAAATACTCTGCGTACCAATGGCAAAATGCATTTCTATTGTTTTTAGATTTTTATTCTGTCTATTTGTCGTTTGTACGGTTATCTCGCAAAAACTACTGGATGGATATTAATTAAATTTCGTATGGTAGTAGTTTATATACCGGTATAGCATATATTATAGAATTTACGTACTTATGTATGTTGATATACATGTATATCTTTACTTATAATCAAATACTAAAGAAAGGAAATTAGTACACTAAATATGTTCGAGAGAAATACTCTGGGGCCTTTAGAATTAATGGTTGACTACATTATGTTTTTTGAATTCTTGTCTGTCTGTCGGTTAATTTGTACGCGTATTAGACAGAAACTAATAATAATAACTCAGTTATGTTCCCTATCAGCTTACCAGCGGTATTGTGGAGGTCACAAAATATTGTAGGTCATGCAAAAAAAAAAATATAATATGAATAATAAAAAACTGAACTCAGCATTCAAATGCAGCTAAAATACCGATTATTCATTATGGGTGTGTATTAATACTATTTTTACAGAACAAAATATACACTTTTAAATGACTATTCATAAACGGCACTACGCCCATTGTTTTGTTACTTTTATATATTCTAAAGCATTAAAATACGTACACATTATATTCGGCAAAGTTACTTTTATGTTTTTTTGGTTTATTTTGGATTTAAAACTTTCGATTATTGTAACGGTACGTTTTTTGTTAGCGTCACGTGTACAATAAATTAAGGCAATAGGTTTATTAATTATGCGGTTTTTACTATTGTATGCATTTATTGTTAGATTATATAAGATGTATCTGATATTTATCATACAATTATTATATCCAATAACGATAGATGACTTTTTTTTATATTATAGGGGGCAAACGAACAGGTGGGTCACGTGATGGTAAGTGATAACCGCCATCCATAGACACTAGCAACACCAGGGGAGTCGCAAGTGCGTTGCCGGCCTTTTAATATATGTGGGCCTCCGGCGCTCTCACTGGCCAAACGAAACGCCACAGTGCAACCATTGTTACTTAAAAGGCCGACATCGCATTTGCGACTCCCCTGGTGTTGCTAGTGTCTATGGACGGCGGTAATCACTTACCATCAGGTGACCCACCTGTTCGTTTGCCCCCAATAATATATAAAAAAAAACCTCAGAACTATACATTCACAGAGTGAGCAACGACTAGACATTGTAGTGCCACACCATGTCTCGAGGAACAAAATCGTTCACAAAAAAAGTAAAAATATATAGGTAGATGTCATGATATTGAAGATCGATTCTAAATGGTTAACCGAACACTTCAAACTGGGACACGGAACGCTATTGATTTGCGAACAAAATTGGTGCGGCAGTAAAGTTTTTCGCCAACGAGCGCTATCGATTTTAACAGCTCATAAACACGACAGTTTAAAATATAATCACGCGAATCTTTAAAATTGAGGATTGTTTAAAATAATAAAAACACAATGACATTAGCTATCGCCCAAATTTAGAAGTTCAATATTTATGGAGAAAAGACTATTCGCATGCGAGACGGGACTGAAAAACCCAGACGCATAAATAATTTGTGATAACCTTACAAATGCAAGAAAGTTGTATTGGAATAATAAATCATACTTGATTTATGGTATTATCTTTAAACTGTTGATGATGTGGCAAATAAATAATATAAAAAAAAAACATGTTACTATTCTTTTTTAAACTTCATAGGTGTTAGAGTTTCACAACAATCTAATCTGATGTTAAATGTCGATATAGTCTAAGATGGTAGTCACGCTAATCCGAGAGGGTGAAATGGCTCTCGCGAGTGCAGCTGCCGGACCACACCGACAGGTGCTTAGTGATGGATTTTCAATTTGAAAGTGGTAGATAGATAGCCAGGCGGACTTGAAAAAGCCCTACCACCATCAAAATCAAAAATACATTAACCCTTAGTAGCCTGATTTACGAAAGTGATTTATTTTTAATATTACTGTGTTTGCTCGAGGGTCTAGATGAAGGGAAAAATAGCTTTAAAAATATAGCTATATAATTTATATATATATATATATATATATATTTAATAGCTTATAAAAAAAACTAATAGTAATGTGAACATTCGGTTTAAAAGATTGGTATCAAAATTGAAACTAGGTTATTAAGGGTTAGTCAATATAGGCTCTGCGAAGGTGCGCATGAAGGTCAAAGCTATCACCGGTTCGGAAGACAACTCAGTTACCGAGAAGAAAATACTATGATTCTTTCTATCACGATGTTTCCCTTCGCCGAAATTTCGCCGACTCAGTTGTAAGGGTTCGAACCTATGCCAACGGACGTGGTGTCCGGGCACGCCATCAACTAGGCCACCATCGTTAATGGGATAAGACGTTCTATTTGCAATCAATTCTAAAACAAGTAATTACCCAACTAAGTACAACTAATTATTTTTCAGTAATCCATATAATTTTGTTATAACAGTAGACAGAATGACATCGAATATTCCTTAAAACTAAAGATTATAAATCTTATCTAATCTATGTTATTAAAAAGAAATTGCCCAATTTCATAGTGATCGGTTAAATAGTCAGTGCATGACAGCGTAACTAACAGACAAACTAGCAATAGCATTTATAACATCACTCAGGATTAGAGGATGACGACGTGTGTGAAAATATTTGCATGATAATTCTAGGAAATGACGATGGCCGTGAAGCCCCGTGAATATATGGACTTATTAATTTTACAAAGTGAGTTCAAAGAATGACGTCACGATACACTTACATAGTGTCTCGATATCGCAACAATAATGCACCCTAAGAATAAGGAAGTCTAAACCTAAAAAGGAGATTGGCTGGTTAACCTTAAAGGTATTTGCTGAAATATCTTACCTCACTGCCATCCTGCTGCGCGTTACACTTGCTGATGTTCAGGGTTCCGGATATGAAATCATTCTGAACGTCAACTATGAGGAATGCGCTGACTGGTCGTACGATCTGCCGGAGAATTATCAATTAGAACGTTGGGGTTACAAGCTGAGGAAATGTTAACCGTTAGAAGAAAAGAAGGACGCCCTTATATTTCCCTTCTAAAACAAAAGTTTACAAAATGCAATAAGCAACAGTTTTCTAAGAAAGTAAGTGTCGTAGTCGAGCGTTTCGGCGGACGGAATATCAATTTGATGTCCGATTGAAACGATGGCGGCTTAATGATTAGCGAGTTCGGATACCGTATCGATTAACGTAACTTGGTATCCTTGCAAATGAGTCGGAGCTTTCCATGAGTAAACATCATTATGAAACCAAAGCAAGGTGGTAGGGCTTTTTCTAAGCCAACTTAGCTAGCTACCATCCTCATGAGGATTTATTCCGGCAGCTGGACTTGAAAACCAGTCCCTCTATAGGATTAGTGTCACTACCATCTTTATCGCATCGTCATTTAACATAAGGTGAGACTGTGGTCAACCATTAGAACCTATAAAGTATAAATAAATGGCTCGAACCCCAACGTAAATATAGAATTTTTGGGATTCTCCTACGTTCTCTAATTTAAACTGATAACACTGAAAGAAAACATCACAACGAATCCAAACCAATTACACCAAACGGCAGCAAACAGATAAGATGGCCATCTGAAGGTGATTACCGTCGCCTATGGACAACTGCAATACCTGGCATGTCACTGTTGGGTTGCCGGTCTTGAAGAGCGTGTTTCCATCCCCTGTTGAAAAGTCCTATGCCATAATCATGGGGATATACCATGACGAATAACATATTCCAAAAAAATTGCTATAGGCTTGAGGACTGCATCGTCAATGGACTGTAGATCTCTCCCTGGTTGTCCGTTGCTTTTGGATTGTACTGAGTATATTTTGTTGTGCTAAAAAGGACTTATGCCGCGTTATGCCGTTTTCTGTGCTACAGCAACAATACGTAGTAACTTAAACATCCAAACTTATATTTGCTGCCAGAACTGGTTTTTGTTTTGTCAGCCATAGATTTCTGTAGTAAGTTGTTTGTTACATAATTTACCACTTTGATCCAATGGTGCCAGCAGAAGGTGAACTCCTGTTTGTCGATGTACCCGTCACCATCTGTATCGAAGACTTGGAAGATGTGCCGGGCGCGTTCCTCCGATAACGGATAGATGTGGCCCTTGTCATTGCGGAACAGAGCCTTGCAGATCAGCCGGAATTCAGTTAGATTTAATTTTCCATCCCTGGTATGAATAAATCATTAATCTAAAGAGTAATTTACATATTTTTAAATTTAATTTTATTGAACAATAATAAAAAATTGTATTTTATCATTATATCTCAAAGGAGGTAGCCACAAAATCGATCACTTCCATAACTTATATAATTAAGTTTTATCAAGTAAAAGAACATAGTGTTGGTATTGTGCCAGATTAAGTATAATTCGAAATCATTTCTGGAAATAGATATGCAATAATAACAATTATATTTATTATTTTACCTAAGGACTCTTTTTTTTCTCGAACTGACTATATGCTGTTGGCCTGACAAGTCTTTTCAGTTTCACTGGACATTCTTATTCTTTTTTTTATTTTATTTTATCTTATATTTAGGAGCTTTCATTCTATTGAATATATCAGCCCTATTGTTCCCCATTCTTTCGAGCTTCAACAGGAGAGTCATTGATGAGATATTATTACAAAGTCATTACAGCATCTTTGCTTCTTCCAAACAGGGTTCTGATTGTGGAAGAAATTCTTGTTAAAATCAATCAAAATTTCATTCCGAGCAAAGAATATCACAGATTGAACATATATTCATTTATTGTTTACTACAGAAATTATATCTATAAATGTGACATTAATTTTGCATGAAAATACAAAGCTTGTAAATCAAGAAAAAATAAAGTGTACAAGCCCTGTGAACACAGCAATAATATTGTTAATTTAAAGACATTATTATTTAATTGATATTCAAATTGATCATTAAGTGCCCTGTATATAGCACCACTAAAATAGTATAAAATATTACTATTGAGCCAAGAGATTGTGTGTACTATCCCTGTATGTGACTCAATCCTATGTAATGAGAATAATTGTTAGTTATACACAGGGTGTTAAGTTTTGAAGGTATATCAGCTGCTTAGTTAATCTATTATTAAAATTTTGTTTTTCTTTTGTTTAAGGCCCTTGATATTGGTTATATCAACCCCATCATTACCTAATTATACTAACGCTACCAGATTCCTGCCCGCTTCATTGGGCATTAAAATAATTGCAGAAGATGAATCAAATTCCAAATATAAATTGCCTAGAACCATTTACAAAAAAATCTGTATCAAATGGTCATACTTCTATACAGATACATACAGTGGTTTTATGTGAATGAGTATCAAAGGAACTGTATTTTCATGTAATATATATTATTAGATTTATATAGATTAAGAACTTTTGTGTATCTTAATTCAGAAAATCATCTTTCAAAACTATACTTATATTGAAATGAAATAGCTGTGTATTAAAAATAAATAAAATCACAGGTTAGACAAATTTATAATTGTTGTTATTTTATGCAAAAACACCACTATGTTCAAACTAGTTCAAAACTGTACATTAATTAGTGTCACCCACCAGAACAATAATTTTAAATAACTTATCTCAAAGAGGCATAAAGACAATTGAGAGTTAAGGAAGGACATAAAAAAAATCAATTTATGATTTTATGTGAAATTTTTTATACCTTCATTCATTTATTCAAGCTAAATAATAAGAGAAAGAAGAACATCCTGCATACCACACACAATACCTAAATGAGAAGTCTTACCTGTCAAGTTCTATTTAATATACACTAAAAATTATAACCTGTGCTGCTGCTTACTTTAAAAGCTACAACAATCAACCTAATCAAACTTTATGGGAGCACAGACAACTATTTCAGAACAACATGCTGTATAGGGTAAGGTATAAAGTTCAAACTGTTTTTTTTTCTCACAAATCATAGAGATTTTGAGTAAATAAACATTTTTATGTTTCATTTATTTAGTGTATCAACTATGTTATTTTTAATTTATGGAACAGCATTGTAAATACTTACAATTATTTATTTTAAGATGCATTGTGTAGCATCTAGCAATCTTATTTTATTTGATTCTTTGGAAAATTATTACCTGATGGACAATAGTTATTTCTGCTTTTATGTATAAAATTTGTTGTTTGAAAAAAAATAATTAATGAAGAGTTGTAAAAGTAAAAATACTATAACACATGATATTACTATAGTACTTTTTTTTTAACAAAAATACGGAAAAATACAGACCTCCTTTTTGAAGCTAATTTACTGTATCTAAATAGTTCTATTTTTCTGAAGGTACTTAAGAATATGCCTAATTTAAATTTAATAAAATATATTTATACACATGAAAAATTATCCAATTGGTAATTTTATATCAAGTATTTTATTCCATAAAATAGGTGAATTAATTTTAAAAACTGTAGTGCGAACCTTGTTCGAGCTTTTAATGGAATTACAAAAGATATTAATGCACGTTTAGAGATTCTTTCAATAGATTTTTAGTGAAAAAATATATTCTAAACGTACCCATCTTTATCAAAGGTTTCGTAACAAGCGTCCATGTCGTTGAAATAAGTTTCGTCCAGTGGAGTCTCGGTAACAACCTTCAACATCGTAGGTTGGATCGAAATGAATCGTCCGCCGTGATGACGGCTCTTTATAATACATTTCAGCACCATGGTTCGTCAATAACAACTTACATAACCTATACCGGTCTAAGCAACTGAAATTCATGTTCACCGTTTAAAAATATTATCCTTCGCTTGGTTTTATATTTGTTTGATATTGTTTTAACAAAATTTTTGATGTAATACGGCAAAATTTCACATTCATATTATAACTATCATAAATTATACACTGCAAATTCAAAACCCTCGCTAAAATCGAGGGAATGAATGAGTCACAGATTCCAAATATTAATTACAAAATTATGCAGAATTCCATAGATAACTGAACTTAAAACGAACTAAAATTGAATGTTCGTACCAAGTATTTTCTAATTTAAATACTATTTTCGATACTTTTTGCCTTTATCTGGCTTCATTTTAAATCTTGAAACCCATCACACAATACCCACCACAACAATAACAACGTAACCACCATGTTGCTACTTTCAAAACGAGGTGGATAATATAGCTTGACTTATTATGTGTGTGTATATAAAGTATAAATGTATACTTTAATGGGAAACATATGCCTATATGGACATGTATATATGATTCATAAACTAGCTGCTAAAGTGTTTATTAGTCTACACAAACGGACTCAGTTCTTTTATTTCTCTCCAACTTTTTGAGAACAGCAATGTGGTAGCCAGTCTGCCAAGTCCGGCAAAAGTTATGAAAATTAAAGTTAAAGAATACTTGTAGCTAGGTATTAGTAAACGACCGTGATAATTTTGGAAGTAACATTTGGCATTTAGTCCAACCGTAAATCAACAGATGACCATAATTTTGTGAAATTATAACCTTTGGATTTTTTTGGACTGTAAATCATTACCTATTCAACCTACCTGTCGTTTTAAACATTAAAATGTTTGCTCTTTCTATTTTGGCACCAATTTTGTATTCATTTTAGCAATATAATGTACTTAATTACGTTTGATATCATATTGGAAGCAAGTGCCCTAGTTTCAGGATTTGCAGTAAAATTGTCAGCCATGAATATTTAGATAGTAAATTCTGTTTATTAAAATTGTATACAACACATAAATACATATATATAATAAATTATAAAAAAAAGGTATCCTATAGTCGATATTCACTTAGGAGTCTACGCATTGTCTGTGATTACAACTAACTATCATTCATTCACTCATTCGTTCAGAAAGTCCAAAATAACAATCGCGCGGTAGCGTCATAGAGAATTTGTAACAGCTTATTTCTAAATGTTGTATCATTTTACAGTGGTATTAGATTTGAGTCTTTATCTTTAGCATATTTCTGATGTGCTGATTACATTATTATCAGATTGTTAGGTTATTAGTTTATTTTCAAAATGGTGATAGAAAAAGTTCACGGTCTTCATGCGACTAGTATTAGTCTAAACGACAGATTTACTATTTTGGCGACGGCGGAACCTCCTAGAATCCCTATGCGCCAGAAGCGTCGCGGATCTATCAACAATTTCGTCAGTCAAAATGTCAATTTTAGAAACCAGGCCTTAATTGAACAGATTGCGAGAAAATTGGAGCAACAAGCAAGGCGCGTAAGTAAAAATACATTCTTCACATATAAAACAAGATATGTTATACAAACCGTTTAGCGATCATCGTAAACTATTACAAAGCATCTTAAAGTGTTTTTCTTCGAATATCATTAATGTACAGATTTTTTCTATTTATTGTTTTATTATAATGGTATATTTTGTAACTTACTAGCCGCCAACCGAGATTTTACCAACAGATTTCAATTAATTATAACCTTACACAATCTATTCATATAGTAAAATGAATAGCTTAAACACCTTCATGAAGAAGACTAGCATGTCAATCATCATGGTGTTAAATCAAATCTTAGAAATATACTGACAGAATTTTCAATGCCAGATTGGAGTGGTACCGTGGTGTTTTGTAGGTGGTAGAGCTACGCTGAAGCTATTACTGATTTCAGCATGAATGGGTCGGCTCGCCCGGGGTAGTACCACCCTCTCACAGAAAACCGACGTGAAGTAACAGTGGTTGCACTGTTGTGTTTCGTTCGGTCAGTGATAGAGAGCGCCGGAGGCCCGCATATTTAAAAGGCCCTCAACGCACCTGTGACTCCTCTGCTGTTGTTAGTGTCTATGACGGCGGTGATCACTTACCATCAGGTGACCCGCCTGTTCGTTTGCCCCCTATAATATATAAAAAAAAACCTAGGCAAACTTATGCTGTGAAAGTGAATTACTATGATTATATGAAGTGACAATGGTTAGCATGTTCATACAGTGTTGATTGACATAGGTTTCAATCCTTGTGAATGAGCCAAAGCTTTTGATGAATGAAATCATTGTGATAAAAAATTAGTTATAAAAGTAACTAGGATAAATATAAATATGCAAAAAAAAAAAATTGTTTTATGTGGTTATAAAAGTAAATAGGACAAAAATAGGCTTAGCTTTCCTTTGATGTCCGTGGAGTTGGTGTTTTTTTTTAGAGAGTTTACATTATTATAAGCACACACACAAAATTTTAACATACAGAGATGTATAGTTTTTGAGAAAAAAAAATAGAAAATCAATTATTTATGCAATTCCTACTACAGATTATACATAATTATCACCATTGAACTTTTGTTTTACCTGTTATGTTGTCATACATTAGGTAACATTTGTTTTTATTTATGTAAATAATTGTATTTTGTATTCATTTCAATAGTTTTCATTCATACATATATTTAACAGCTTATTTAATATTATAAGATTAAATTACAGTATTATTTTCATTACGAGCAATTAAAATTAAAGATTACCAAACAATTAAAATTTCAGTTTACTGTCTTTTGTTGGCTTGTGAAATGAAATGTAAAACTAATGCCATTTTTTTGTTACATATGTCAAAGAACCAGTTACATTGACCTGAACTCCATCTGGGACTAGGTTGTCCTATCCCTAAAGATACAGAAAACTGTAAAATTTCCTCAGAATTAAAATAAAAAACAACTCAAAAATGGGGGTACCCAATTTTTCCTTTTAAAGGGAGTTAGTACAGATCCTCCTGTTCCTTCTCATCCTTAATTCGAGGACATCAATGGAAAGTCAACCAAATATAAATATGCAAAACATATCATTTGTTTTAATGTTCATATGTATATGTAAATGCATAAGTAATGTTGGTGGATTGGTTTGGCCTATAGAATATTAATCTGAGTCTACAGGTTTGAACCCCCGCATTTGCTAACAATTTTTTCTAAATTTGCTTACATTTATTAATTTACATTCATAACACTATTGGCTGACTGTGAAGAAAAATATTGTGAGGAAACCTAAACCTGAGAAATGTTCTTGTACTACCGTCGTATGTAGGAATATAGAACTGTGTATTTCTCAGAGTTTGAAATTGTCCCTATATCGTGGACTAGTGTAGTGATTATGCCCTAATAACTTCCTCTGGGACAAGGCCTGCTGTCTTACCATGGGTCTCTATAACATAGATCCAGACTTAATGTATTATTACTATATATACACACTAATAAAAAACAATGAATCAATAAAAAGGTTTGTGTTTATTTGCCGTAGAAGGCTCTCCGTCAGCGGCTTGGTGTAGGACGTGGTGGCCTTAGAAAATTCGGCAGCGAGGGCCATCTTTTTGGTCTACAGAGGTCGAACAGCTTTGGAAACATTAACCAGGGGAGAAGTGTGAAAGCTAGAGTTGGTTGGAAACAATCCAATGGGAATTTAAGGTATTCTATTTGTGTTATATATGTTGTCTACCTGTAAATGTTCCGCTTTTGAGCAAAATGTCTCTGAAGGATGATATACTCATAAAATGTCTTGGTAATCTCAAATGTGAATATTCTAGTTTTCTATTTCTCCAACATTCATTGGTATTAAAAGAAAATTTCTAATTACGTTTTCTTTCCTTGGCAAATATCCTTTGAAATTAGTAAATCTATTCAATTCTGAGCGTTTTGTTCCTACATAAACCTACCTTATGTTACTCTTAATAACGTAATCACCATAATTATTTTGATTTTAAAATCGAGGACCCAGTTATACAAAAAAAATTAACTGGTTCAAATTAAGAATAAATTAAGGTCCCTTGTTAATATTTGGACACAGTGTTGATTGATATAAGGTTGAAGTTCCTGCAGTGAGCATCAGCTTTTGGTGAAGGAAAACATTGTGATAACACTATAGCACAGTGATAGGTTTTTTTCTAAGCCCACTTGGATATCTATCACCATCAATTTGAAAAGTTGTTGCTAAACATTATTCATGAGTGTGTTTTGGGAGCTGCATTAGAGAGCCAGAATTCTCGGGGCCTAGTGTGTTACCATCTCAGGCTATATTACAACTTAATATCAGATAAGTTTTTGGGCAAATGTTAAAACCCTATAAAATGATTAAAATAAAACTATTCTTATGAAAAATCATTCTCTATTGGTTGGTTAGATGATTATTACCATTGAGGGATGAGATCCTTATTAACCCTTGTCATTGTTATACTGGCTTATAAACTTGCCATGTAGAGATGCACTACATAACATGTTGTTTTGGAATATAAGTTTATACAGCATCTATACATATATGAAAAATGAAGTGTCTGTATGTAATATCAAAATAACGACTTTTTACTGATTGGATATGAACGTATACACGAAACTGATAACAAAAATACAATTTTTAAAATTTTTGTCTGTCTGTCTGTATGTTCCGGGTAATCTCCGAAACGGCTCTACCGATTTTGACAGAAATTTCACTGACAGATAGTTACAATTACAGCGGGTGACATAGGCTACTTTATTTTAGACTAGCAATTATCCGTAGCTTCATTTGTAGTACTATCTCCAAAACGATTGGACCTATTTTCATGGGACTTTCACTGACAGATAGCTAATGTTATAAAAAGTAATTAAAGTTTTTTTTATTTTGTACTAGCTTTTACCCATGGCTTTGTTTGCAGTATTATCTCCAAAACGTTTGAACCATTTTTCACGGAACTCTCACTAACAGATAGTTGATCTTATAGGAAGTAATTTACAATTATAAAAAAAAACGCATGCCGACCTGCGGGCAACAGCTAGTTGTTGAATAAATCTTGTGTTTATTTCAGTCGTTCTGCGTCCTTCGGTAACCTGTCTGGAGCGTCGTGGAACGGGCGAACATTGCGCGGCTTCCGAAAACGTGGCGGCGCCCAGAGGGTACTCAGATTCAGGTTCAGGTAATTATATCTACAAAGAGGTTAAAGTTTTATCGCACTTGATTCTAGAATGTTTCATTAAAATCTCCCAATGGTAATATGTTATTAAAAATGAAATCTATTAAACGTTTTTTTTTTATTTATTTAAGAGGTTTACTATTTTACATCATGTAGCTCAATACCTAATATAACCTTTACAATCGTTGAGTGAGTTTTATTGAGATTTTTCCTACACCACCTCCTTTTGAGCTCACGTAATTTATGGACACCACCTAATTTTGTGATTTTAATTTGTGATTTAGTTTCATCCCTGATTAGTGAATGAGTAGTCCATAAAAGTAATAGGTCCTTTATAAAATAATTTTTACAATGCCGATAAATTCATACATCAGGGGCGGAAGGCAGAACGTACCACGGTTGAATCGGGTCCAGCAGCGACCGCGACCGGGACTGTTTAATGGAAGGGGCCTGCCCGCCAGGGGACAAGCTATACGAGGCCAAACCATCCGAGGACAATCCACCAGAGGACGTGGCAGAGGTATTTTTTTTTTATCTTCATAGTCTTAGCATTTCCACAATATCATCATCTGATGATAAGTGTATCCATGGTTTTGGATGAGTGACAGTTAAGTGTTGATTAAGTATCACTTATCAATTACAAAAAAAAACTGTGACACTATTATATAATCTTAATAATTAATTAATTTCTATTATAATTGTTAATAATTAACAAGTGACAATAAGTCTGAAACTGTGTCCGCGTGTTTGCCTTTATATCTTCAAAATTACCCAACTAATTTTTCTATGGTTACCACTATCATCTGGAGAATTTCTTCTAGAAGGTATATCTAAATGATACCTGCATATTTATTTTATAGCAAGTAGAGAAAAGTCTATGTGATCCAAGGGATTTGTTAAGATTTTTTTTCAGATTCTTACATTGTCAATGCAAGTTACACCTTATGGGATACATCGAATTAAGATGTTCCGTGGAATTATTTCTTTTAAAAAGACTCGAAAAAGTATGTGTATGTCTGCTAAAGATAACTCATACTAATATTTTTTAGATTACATATATCAAAATTAGTAATTTTTGAAGGTCATTATAATAGTATCCAATACTTATCCAATTAAAAGTTATAATTACGTTCACTATTTATTTATTACCTACAGTCGAAATTGTTCTGGACGATGTCGCATTGCAATGAATATTGCAGGAGATATTACAAACTTAAAATTATAATAGGGCCATGTTGAAAACATCGTGATGAAACCATAGCATGGTGGTAGGGCTTTTTCTAAGTCCGCCGCCCGCTATCTACCACCCTCAAGTTGAAAATCTGTCGCCAAGCACTTGTTGGTGTGTTCCGGCAGCTGCACTTGAGAGCCAGTCTCCCTCTAGGTTTAACGTGACTACCATCTTAGACCACGTCATCATTTAACATCAGATGAGATTGTGGTTAAAAGCTAACCTATAAAGTATTAAAAAAAAAATGTATGGATTTTAAGTGTACATACTATGATTTAGGTAAAATATATTTTAGCTAAACTATTTAAAAGATGAAAGTTCTTCTGTTTCTTCATAGGTTAAGAAGAGTCCAAAAGCCAATTAAAAATAATTCTTTTATATTTGATTTTAGGTTGTCTATTCAGAGAAATGATATAGATTAACATAACTCTTGGTTATAGGTGGTGGTGCGCTCCTCCGCAAACAGCCTCCGAAGACGATGTTTACGAAAGAGGAACTGGACGCTCAGCTGGAACAGTACATGGCAGGGACCAAAGCAGCTCTCGACAAGGAGCTGGATGTTTACATGCTTAATGCACCAGAAATGCAGTAACCTCACCTCGGACTGTTTTGTGATCATGTGATTCAAAAAGTGATTCAAATTAATTGTTAACTGAACTTTCAAGTGAATTAACAGAGTTTGTGTTTATATTAATACTATTAATTGCTCTCGTCATTTTGAAGGTATTTGCTATTGAAATATACATATATTAATATCGACTCCTTGGGACTAAGCCTAGTTAAAATATTGTTAATTTTATGGTATCATCCTATCTAGTATTATAAATCTGAATGTCAATTTAGTTACTCAACCGTTTATAATGAAATTTTCTATAGACATTGTCCAGGGTCCATGAAAGTACATAGGGTACACCTTTCATCTAGAAAAAGTATTGTTTCCGAAGGTTAAATATACATTCATTCGACCGAAGCTGCGCGTTACGACTAGTCATTTATAGAGATACGAAAGCAAACGAAGTCGTGGGTCGCTGCTAATTTATGTAAGTCATTTGCTGAATGTATGTACGCGCATTACATTAGAATGACTGCATTTATCTGATTAGGTCTTTTAGTTGTATTTCTAATTGTCAGGACAAGATTTGCGTGAAAGGAAACGTTTGAAAAATCGTAGAAAAAAAGAAATCGTGCAAAATTAGAGTTAAAAAAGCACCATATAGAAATAATCAGTGTGACAGAAGACTGTAGAGATAATGTTGACAGACATCATCACATGGGTTTACTGTTTAAAAATAACGATAAAATATAGCCAAGCATCACTTAGCAAAAACCTTCTTCGTGAAATAACACCCAGTGTGGTAATTTTCGTGTTGATATTGGGAGTTTATTCATTTGAGGCACAGACACATTTATTTTTATATATAGACAGAATGTTTGAACACAATCGGACCAGTCTCTATAACTGAGATAGTCAATTCTTTATGCTGAAAAAATAAAATAAGCTATAAAATCTATTCCCTGGATAGAAGTCTATATTGTTCGGCATTAAACTTGAGGTGGAAACTTAGTAAGGGAAAATTTAATCACATTTTCTTTCACTAAAAGCTGAGGTTTGTTATTGAGAGCTGAACTTACAAGATAGACCCGTCTCTGGTGATGTTATTACTTCTTATTCTACTGTTCACTTCGTGATAGTAGAGATGGGTATTATTACAATAACTAATTTTGTAATTATTTTGCTGTGGGTTATCGGTTATCTGTTATTCTATATATTGATAATGCTTTGCATATATTAATGTTACGTGTGAACAGACAACCATTATGCAACTCCTAATAGGATTGTAAGGGAAAGCATTTTATTTTAGTAAAGCACCCAATATAAATAAGGAATATTCGTTTAATTGTCGCTTCACTGTTACAAATTGCAATATAATACAAAATAACTGGTTATCCAACAGCAAAATAATTTGCAACTGTTGTGTGATAACACAACAATATAATTGATAACTGATAAATAACGGTTGTTAACGTGTATACATTCTGGTAATAGAAATAAAATGCCACTAGTAAGTAATTTCCGTAGCAAATATGTCAAAAAAAGTTTAATAAATCTTCGTGATTGTTTTATTTTTGTTGATTATAACTTAGGTGTAAAGTGAACGGTTTGTTCTTTTTTCTCTATCGTATAAGTGAAATGTAAATACGTATAGTTAAGATTGAAACATGTTTCGTAATAAAAGTGGTAAAATAATGGTGGTTTCATTGTGAAGGCAGTGACGAATTGCGAAAATTGTTTTTACTTGCGGTACCCCCTTTCCTTTTTTCGGTGCTATTTATTTTTATCTACGTCTTTTGATTACCAAAGTGTTTTTTATTTTCATTTGAGGGTTATTTGGTTAGTATAAATTATCTTTATGGTATTTTCATTTTGTCGAAATCATGCGGTTGTTGTACATTTAGTACAACTTAATATTTGTATTGGTATCGCCAATAACATATTAAATATTGTTAATTTTAATTTTATTTTATTACTTTTAAAGAAAATAATAAAAAATATTTGTTCCATACTTGAAAAATAAGTGGACTCTGGGTAAAGGGGTTATGAAAGCGGTTTGAAAATGATTTCATAGTAACGTCATCTGACGTAATATGACACAACTATAAACTTATTTGAAAAATACTACAACATTTAGCTTTATTAATGGAAACACTTTTTCCGCAAAAAAATAATGAAAATTATTCTTAATTTTTCATTGAAATAATTGAATATAAACAGGTTTGATGGGGCTATGGCCCCCGCCTCATTGCTTGATTACGTCGACGGGTCAATGATTAATTTTGAACGTTTTCTAATAACTGCGGCTTAGTAAGCATAATTATAAGACTATTGCAATAAATCATTTAACGGCTGGTAAGGCCGCAGGTTCTATTCTGGTCCGAGCCTGTTCCGTTAGTGCGAACGTCGCAGGTCGAGCCAAACATCACATATGAGGGAAAACAGCTGACTCAGTTCACAAAGAAATGAAAGTGTATGTCTTAAGGGTTTGGTGGTAGCGCTATCGAATAATGCATAAATGAAAACCGGGTATGAGGCCAGCGATTGATTTGATTATTTAATGAGAGAATAAGTATGCATTCTTAGGCCTCTTTCAGAATGAAGCAGACATTATCATCATGATATAGGTACAGACATGTAATTGAATGTTAAATTATTCATTTCAACTTGTAGTTCAGTCGGTAGTGTGTTCGGACAAAGCGTCGAAGGACGTAGGTTCGAATCCAAGCAACTGAGTCGGTACTTTCGGTGAAGGAAAACATCGTGATGAAACCATAGCATGGTGATAGGGCTTTTTCTAAGTCCGTCTGGCTATCTATCACCATCAAGTTGAAAATCTGTCGCCAATCACCTGTTGGTGTGTTCCCACAGCTGCACTTGAGAACCAGTCTCCCTCTAGGTTTAGCGTGACTACCATCTTAGACCACATCATCATTTTAATATCAGATGAGATTGTGGTCAAAACTTTTACCTATAAAGTATTAAAAAAAGAGAAGAAACTTTAACATGACCATCAAAATTTCTATTACTAGGAGAACCAAGTACACGTCTCCTAAAGAGTTGGCACTAATTACAAATTCGCATCTGTTCTCATTTATCTGTGGCGATGGTTTGTCGATTAATTTAACAGTTAAATTGTCGTTCTACTTTTATCTAATACCTGATGACTAGTAACCTGTTGACTTGTCAGAGTAGATATTTAAATAGCCGTTTTGTGATAGCTACGGACAGAACCATATTTAGGAAAAGCGACAGGTTTCTGCTAGACCCCTATAGAAGAGGAGCTTGCATAATGTAAGTTTTTTATTTTAAATAGGTAAGAATTAACAGCATGGCGACTTTGGAAAAATCCTTATATTCAACAAGAGTTTAAAAAAATATTAAACTGGATTCATATTCAAAGTTATTCTGGGCCTCGTTACTTTTAAATCCGACCCTGGCTTATAGTACAGCTTTTTTTTTTTTTTATTATCGAACTGACATACCCTGTTGATTGTGGGGCCTTTACAGATTCACCGGACTACGCTTATAGTGTAGCTTTGATACGAATACAATAATATAATTGAGTCGATTATCATTTTAGTGGTATTTATTTCTATTTTTTTTATTATAGCACGGCAAAGTAGCTGCACTATGCCTGATGTTAAGCAGAGTACAATCTAAAAACAAAGGCGACCACCGAGACACAGCTAGTCCATCGCCAGTCGCCGCTGTCATGCAGGCCGTTCATAAACATACGTTATTTGGCCGTATATTTTTTTGTAATATTTGTAAAATATTAAGTAATTGGAGCTGTTGGTAAAATAGCCGCGACAGTTAAAATAAAGAATGCTGTTATCACTAGGACATTTCACTTTTAGACATAAATGCTGACTATATCTGGTCGAGTTGTTAAAGCTCCTGAGGTCCCTGAATGTATACTTTAATATATTTATTAATTTCTATTATTATTTTGTATTGTAACGATTAGTTTTAATACCTTCTTTTACTTCTGTTTATTTGTTTGATGCTGAAAACCTCTTTGTATTTTATTATTTCTATTTTTGAAAAGGATAGATTGTGTTCGACCCCACAAAATCTAACCTAGATTTTACCTAGATAGTACTCGAGTTAGGGCCACCACAGAGAGAAAGCGAGAGCCAATGAGTCTCTATACCGACTACGGGTGGAGGCGCTGAAACAAGGACGGAAATTCACACCTCGGGAAATCGCGGTACTGTGGTCCCAGCTTTAACAGGTTCTAGTGGGCGATGATTGGTGCCAACGACTTGAGCGACCGAGCTCGGGTGTGGTAACGATAGAAGCCATTCGGCCGGTCATAGTGGATTAAAATGGGACAGCACTTTGAGCTTCCGGCTGACGCAGGTGCTCTCGGGACATGGCTGCTTCCAGAGCTGTGTCATAGTCATAGGCCGGGATCCAATGGTACAATAGTACACGTACTTTTCACATATACTAACACACGTTAAATGCTCAAATACAAGCCAGTATTAAACAGTGTGCAATATACATACACACCGATATTTGCTCTCTCACTCTGGCTCACTATTTCACTTCAAAAATAGTATGTATATTTCTGTCTCATTCTTTGCCGGCTTCATCCTACACATTTTTGTATTTGTGTCCCTTACCTGTCGTTTTTCCGTTGCATCCGGTTTCAAATCACAACGATTCTTAATAATTCAAAAATTCAAATTCAAAAATTCACGATATAATATAAAGTAGCTACTATATACATGTAACATAATAATTATGATTTATAGGTGGTCGCTGTTGTTTTTGGATGCCATTGTGCTTAGTTTTTGATACCTACTCGCTGTGTGTTTCGTCAATCACTAAACTTCAGATGTAATGTTGGCCAAACGTTAAAACCTATAAAATGCTATAGTTTCATCAACTTTACTGTAAGCTCGAGTTCATTAAAGAGATTCAAACCTACGTCAATTAACACGGTGGCGAAGCATGCTACTATTGAGCGAATATCCCATCAAAATCCAATATTAAATGTATGTGAAACCTCTATTAGAAGTTGAAATCTCTATAACTTGAATGTTTTCGGGTCTTCCTTGATTTCTGGATTTACTGAGGTTCAACTTAGCTTCGCTTACTTACTTAGCTTAAACTTAGAATGTATGCTAATTCTATTATTTTTTTTCGAACTTGTTAGCCTGATCGGCCTTCAGACCTTCATCGGACTAATCACAGCTTTACCGGACTAAGGAATACTAAATCTATGCCTTCTACTTTAATATATAAGATATAAGGAATACTATATAACGACTAGCTACGGAAGGATTTTTGATAAGATTTTTGAAAATTCATTCCCCTCAGGCTTATAAACAGATTTTTTTTTCTGATATGTTACCAATAGAAAATTTCATCGGGCGTTATCTAGTATACAATAAATAGTTAGATTGAGTAATGACTGTTTTTTCTTTCAAACTTTTCAACGGAGCAAAGAGCCATCTTGTATCGGGACGCATTAAATACATTGAGGTGCACACGCCCGTCTTCGCGTCTCGTTGTTTCGTTCACAGCTAACTTGATCGCTCACTTGCCAGTGCGACGCTAAACACCGATAATTGATACAAAGAATGTTAACTTTTTCCTGTAGATGTGACACTTCTATTATAAATATCCTATGTATGTAAATAAAATGACAGAGGTCTGCCATTGTGCGTACATCACTAAAAAGCTACTCAATTCATTTCGATTAGATTTATGTTGTTTTACTACCTTAAAACTTGGTCTTTGTAGTAATATGGCTTACACGTGAGAATAACACCTAGACTATAATTTATAAAGATATTATAATAGTCGAAATATAACGATAAGTGTCATGTAAATTTAAAGGAAAACTCGGCCATCTGAGAGCTAATTCGATAGAAAACAAAATGTCGTCATGGGGTTATTTTTTATAATACTTTATATGTTAGTCTTTCCTCACAACCTCATCTGATATTAAATGATTATGTCGTCTAAGATGGCGGTCACGTTAAACCTAGAGGGAGACTGGTTCTCGAGCGCTGTGATTTTCAACTCGAAGGTGGTAGCTAACCAGGCGAACTTAAAAAAGACTCTACCACCATGCTATGGTTTCATCACGATGTTTTCCTTCACCGAAACTTCCAACTCAGTTGCTCGGATTCAAACTTACGTCCTTGACACTGTGTCCGAACACGCTATCAAGTAACCCATCATTGCTTCAATGTCATTGTTTTAATTATACTAAGATGGTGTTTATTATAAGTAGCTTTTGGTTGATAAATTATTTTCCTCTAAAGTGAAAGGACTCTGTGACATTATTACAGTAATTCAGATGTCTTGTCGGGCGTCCTCGCGAGTCGTTTCGTTGCAATTAGATGAACTATACAGAAACGCCTAAGGGACAAATAGACATCCATTTTTACAGCCACATTATCATTATTAGTTGTCGTACCATGGTAGAAATTCGACCACAATAAGGGTACAAAGTTGTTTTTCGATTTTAGATTTTCTCATGTATACACATACACATTCAGCTACATATTATTATCTATATATAGCATTACATAAGTGATGACGAATATAGGCTTAAGGAGGCTTTTACTCGTCAATCGCATTGATACAAATAATTATTTCCAATTTTTTTTATTGATATAACTGAACAAGTAAATGAGAAAATGTTACCTACTGAACTAAATTGAACTGAATTATCTTCGGCTATTTGTATATAAATTATTTGTAATTAGATGGATGATACTACTAAAAAATCAAATTATAATACTAGTTGTGGTTCGCGGATTGCCTAACGTTTGAATTCTAAAGTTTTGAATTACTGGTAAAATTTACGGAACTTCAGTGTAAATGATATGCAAGCTTCTAACACGTATTTCGTAGGGAGGCGACACATCGATTGAGCCGCGTGAGATGATATCTTGCTGACATAGGCATTCTCAGTTCGGCTGATCTAGGTAATACCTACTTAATTCTCGTAGAATAGTTAACCCGCCTTCGGCTTCTGAATTCCCTGCGTAGTGCCACACTGTCGCCTCGCACTATTCGCTTAGCGTACATATTGACTTAGATTGTATATAGTAACCGATCCCACTCTTTAGGTCAAAGACTGATGTTACATAGCCTATTATAACCTGCCCTAATAATAAGACTAAAATATAAAAATAATTTTACAAAGCTTTATTTTCAGAGATAAAGAAATAAATAACCCTTGAACTTTATGATAATACTAGCTTATATTTAATTCATTATTTTGTAACAAACATCTCACATACCACCGTTTAGAAATCAATACAATTTCGTGTCTGTCCTGAATAATCTTTGATAAAGATCGTACGCATACCTTTCTTTCTTTCACCGGTAGTCTGAGCCAACGCGTAGTAACGGGCGGACGCGCCATGCTCACTGACACCCTCCCAGTGACAGCCTGACAGTACAGTGACGGTTTGACAGTGCAAAATGATAGTGGGACAGGTGGCAGCGTTCCTGCTGCTTGCGGTGATATCACCGGCCGTCTGCCAGGAGGAATCGTTCGCGACTTCATTCCTATCGGGTGAGTAGAAAGATAGGTCGTCGTATTAGGTTAGTGTGTGAGTCGGACGGGCAGGGAAAGTGGCGCCCACCGTTTTAGGCGTACGTACGGACGTGACATGTTCGAATCCCGGTTACTAACATTTCTAATAACGTCACAACTTTTTGAATAATACACACTTGAAATATAGAAAGTATTATGATGTGTCTTTAACGGGGTAAGCTGGTATAGAATTTCGAATAGTACCTTAAAACAAAATGCATCATTTATAAAAAAAAAAATGTAAAATTTAAGTTAGCAATTAAGTACTAGTGAAAAGGTAACTAATGTAATTTATTAATAATAAAATGAACCAAGTTATTGTTTTAAAATGCTGGCGTAATGCTAGCGTATTCGGACACCGCGTCCAAAGTAGTAGATTCGAATTCGAATAAACCGGAGTTTACGTTTAAGGAAAACGTTATTATTAAATCATCATATCGTGATAGGTTCTTTTAATGCTCGCCTAGTTAGATCCCAATTAGGGTTAAATCTATTACAAAGCACCAACAGGTGTGTTCCGACAGTTACACTTGAGATCCAATACTCCACGTTTAACATCTTAAGCCACCTCTTCGTTTATATCATATCAGATGAGACTGTATTCAAACGTGAAAACTTGTAAAGTATAAAATATATAAATGTACGTTGCGATTTCCTATGATTAAGAGAACAACAAAATTAAACATATAATACAGTGTGAAATAAATACATGAAATACGAATGTGAAAGTTAGTAATTTGAATATATTATGTATTTTATGAACAACTCGGCAATCCTTTTACTGTTGTTTAGTAATTTTGTACGTGTTACATAACAAACTCTTGTCATTAGGACGAATAGAAATATTATAGGCTGATTTTAGATCTCAGGAGAATTTATACTATTGGCCAGGATTTGGGATGTTTTCTAACTGACTTCAGTAAGGAGGAGATTCTTAATTCGGTTGTATTCCTTTTTAATGTTTATTATTACAGAACTTCGACATTTATTAACCCGTTTTAGAAAAACATTTTTTTTTTCAAAGAGCCACCATTTTAATTTTATTAGCATCGACCCTTAGATTTCGAAGACACTCCAGGGAACTTTTCAAAATCGTACAGTATTGATTAAGGTATTCATAGGTTTATGACAATGCAAAACTAAATAGGTAACTATGGTCAAGAACGGTTTTCTTCTGAAATTGGTTTTATTTTTTGTTACATTTTTTTACTATAGATTAATTCTTATATAATATCTAGGTTATTTACAGATTTGTATTTAAATTGGAAATATCAACTTAACGATGTTGAATTTATATTAAACTATCTAATCCCGCGACTTCGCTCGCATGAAGTATAAAAAGCGGCCACCAAGATTTAAATATAAAGATTAGATGTATTGTAATAGCCGACAGTTTTTTTTTCGATAAGGATAATTGTAAACCATTATTTTCTGCAATGTATTTTATTAATATTTTATGCTTTAAATAAAATATTGTATCAAAATATGTCCGTAGTTATTTTGTGTCGACGTAATTCATTTCCTTTACTTACTTATTCCATATATTACCTGATGTATCAAAACATATAGTAAAACTAGAATAGAGAATTTACCAATTACAATAAAATCATTCAAATAGTTTCAGTGCTTTTCATGTTATAAACATATACCTAACCCCTCGGTACTGTTTATATTAAAATTGCTGTAACTTAAGTATTCAGGAGTCATTCATTACATTGCTTCGCGAATAATTAGCATATATTATGTTAGTGACCAATATAAATAGATCCGTCTAATAAACGAGAACTTTCTATTTGCAGTTATATTGGCCTTTGTATCACGATTTTTCCTGTATTAGCATTATATTCTTGTCCAAAAAAAATGATGGATGTGATACGAAAAATCAACACTCGTATGTTTTGAGTTTTTTATCATCAAATTAAATAACTCCGCATACTGTATGTGAGAGAAATGTCAAACATAGATATTTTAAATTTAAACATTTGTCTAAGTTCACAGTTCTCATTTTATTATTTCGTAGTAAATTATGGATTTCGTGTGTATAAATATAATTTTAGACACTGTTTAGTAAAACTCGTGTTAAACGCGTGTTCATTTTTGTTTTTGTAATAAGACCGTCAATGTTTACAAAATAGAAAGTGGTATTAAGATTGGTTATTTAAGAAAGAAAAGAAAGGACACTAAGTTCATTATGAAATATCGTAATGTTATTAGTCTAGATTTCTCAGGTTCGATTCAAGTTCAATAGTGCATTAAAAGACGTAGAATTTACGTTATTAAATAATAATAATATTTTGAATTATGTCTATTAACTAACATGCACATTTACGCGAGTCTTTTGAAAGTATTGTTACAAACAAAAACATCGAATCTTCCGACGTTCGGAGTATCCTAACTAATTTATATACGCGAGTTGGTTGTTTGTTTACTTGTAACGCTTTCACCCCCTAATTACTCATCGATTATCATGAAATATTGTATGCACGTTCTCAGTACTACAGAGAAGGACATAGAGTAAGTACCTTTCAACCTGAAAAAATGTTTTCGAGGAATTGACAAATCAATATTGAAGCGAGCTAAACTAGTGTTGTGATGATAAATGTTCTAAAATGCAGTTAAAATTACTGGATATAGAATATTTGAAATAACAAATATTAAAGAAGTTTAAACGATTATATTTTAAAATCAGAGGTGTGTTCTTTGGCTTGGTCATGCAATATATGAAACACATTATGAAGTTAGAAGTTAAGCTATCTAATGAAACCATGTTGTGTTTTATAAGTTTACTTAAAAGAAATACTTAACAAAAAAATTCTACTAGTCGTAAGTGGAATTATGCGCTAAACAACCTATTTCCGTTAAACTTGGAGGTTATTATTTCTAATATCTCAGTAAAGTTAGTATGTACAGTAGCTTATTATAAAATTTAACCACATCGATATCAAGTGAGAACGTGTATAAACTGTAATTAGATATAAAATGGATGATAGCATACTCGTAAGCTTAAATAGAACTGTAGCTTTTAATGTCAGAAACTCACCACAAAACTATGGTTGACAAATTTATTGTGGAATGTGAACTAAACGCCAATCGACGTTATGAACAGACTCGTTACCAATGAACGATTATTATATATTATGTAATATTTTTAAACAGCCCGTATTAGGAATCAATCGCTGTATCACAGGAGACTACAAACGTACAATTTATACACACATAGTAAGTATACTCAAGTTTAGAAAAACTATTTGTTGAACACAGAAATAATACTTGGCCTGTACGAGTTCGAAGCCATATAACACTTGGAACTATAATAATAGCTCACTAGTTAGCGTGTTCGGACACCGCGTCGGTATGAATTCTTGCCGGAGTCGGAGTTTTCGGTGAAGGAAAACATCGTGTGTTCGGACACCGCGTCGGTTCGAATTCTTGCCGAAGTCGGAGCTTTCGGTGAAGGACAATATCGTGATGAAATTATAGCATGGTGCTAAGGGCTTTTTTTAACCCCGTTTGGCTAGCTACCATACTCAAGTTGAAAATCTATCGCCAGACATCTACAGGTATGTTCAGGCAGCTGCACTTGAGAGCCAGTCTCTCTAGGATTAGTGTGTTTACTATCTTAGACCACGTTGTCATTTAAGTGGGATTGTGGTCAAGCGCTAATATATATAAACGAAAAATAAAAGCTCATAGAGCTGACAGTGGAGATACAACCCGTGTAAATTACCTGTCAAGTTAAAATTAATCCGTCGTATCAAAGTATATGAGATAATTAATATTTAGAATCCATTGATAAGCGACAGAGATGCGGGCAGTGCGGTTCTGTACGGCTGAGGCGAGGCCGACGCGAGGCGACGTTCGTTAACGGGCGAGTTACCGTTATCCGCGCCCGATATAACACATTCGATGTGCGATTCATACAGCGTCTTGTAAACAAACATTTCTTTACTCGAGTATTTTTGCTTGTCAATATTTGATCGGCCTAGGACTTTAATAGGAGGTTGCGATCGAAAAAAAATGTATCAAATGTTTTTTTTTAATGAGCCATTCCATATAATTTACGAGGATGATAGCAAAATAATTAACCACCTTATTAATTTTTATAATTCACTTTTATCTTAATTCTCTGTATGATTAATTTTAATACGCAAGAATGCTTTATTAGCTGGTTACGTCTGGTATCAAAAATCCCTAATATTTGTTACTAGTGATTACGAATAGTGCGCACTTTATTTCGGTGATAACCACTGGGGGTGACATGGTCAATTTGTGACCAATGTCAGAGTACAAACAAAGAAAAAAAAAATTATTGTCTATTTAAAAATTACACTAGTAACCGCTCACGAAAACATTGCAATACATTACATTATATAACATTACAATATATAATTTACTAAAAAAAATTGCAGGTTATAATGAATAGCATGAATGTCTTCTCTATGAAACAATACTTGGGAGCGTCTTCTATTATGGCAATCACTGAATAATGTTTATTAATTTCACATAAATTAACCATTTTCTTACCAAGAATAGTATTATTATTTTTATCAGTAAGTACCTATATGTTGTACTAAAGAACTAAAACTTAAGCTTGTTTAACAGCCTTAAAAAAGGAGGAGGTTCTCAACTTGGTTGAATTGTTTTTTAATATCTGTTAGCCAAGAACTTCATGAATCCTTTTTTTTACCCGAAAAGGAATATTTTCAAGCGGGTCCCATTTTAATTTTATTGCTATTGGAACTTGGGCTTCGAAGATATTGCAGGAAACGCCTCGAAATCGAATAGGAAATGTATAGTGATTAAGTAGGTACCTGCATGATTATGTTCAAATACGTTCTGGTGCATATTCCTATAATTTCTCTTACAATATTCTTGGCTTATTATAGCAAACATATTTTCTGCTATCAGTTGATATTTCTATAATAAATTCTAGTAACTTTTGTCACAAAGAAAATCAAAAAACGATTCCTAAATTGAAGCCTTCTCCGAATGAAGAGAAATGTCAAAATGCAAATTCAATAGATTGAAACTCTTGTTCATTTAAATTTAGAAATTTACGTGTATCTTTTTAAAGTATATAATATGCAATGTAGCATATATACGTAACGAATAGCTTATTGCTCTTATTGCTTTTTCACGGTATGGGTAAATTCACCGTCAGCTGACCGTTAATAGGTTAATGTTATTCCGGCAATTTTAACTAGTGTATAGGGGAATATACTTTTATACATTCCCAGTAAGACTAAAACTTACGATCAAATTAAGTTGCTCATCCATAAAACCATTGCAACTTCAAAATAAATTAAAACTACAATTCACTTATTCAATTATTTTTAACGCTGTCTTATCGTGATTCTGAAAAAGTAATACAGTCATTTCACATGTTATTGGCGTGATGTTTCATAGCACTTTTTCTTTTGTATAATATTCAAATATACAACATAATATAATGTTACATTCTAGTTTTTCCAACATTCAAATTAATGTACCAGTTTCAATTGCTAATCTTCAACACGTAAACCAGTTTCAGAACGCATTATTTTCTAGGTTTATTGCAAATTTGATCTACTTTATTAGACATCCAAATTGTTATACAAAAGATATCAACGCGCTTTAAAAATAATATCATGTATGAATTAATATAATACCAGATAGATAGATGTATTTAAATTAATAATAATTTTAAATTAAGAACATGTAATTTAATTTTTTACCTAATATTTTGTATTTAACGATTCTTATAACTCGAAGAGTTATATAATTTGAAATAGCTCTCTTGATAGTTATAAACTTTCTATTGTATCATTGTCTGAATGGTTGACACGATAATGACCGTGAAGTTAACAAGTATAATGACTTAATCGTGTGAAATATCCCAGGATGTGAAACAAGTCGAAATATAATCATGTTATGTCAGGTCTATAATTATCCCGACAATTATACTATCCTACATTTTAGATTAATTGTGGATGCATGCATCTCCTGATGTATGATCATTTAATCTTATAAGATTTTGTATATCAAACGAGCTGTATTAGACATCAATTTGAAGTTTATTGAAATGTATTTCTAATAACATAATTGACGTAAATGTAAATGATACAGTCAAGTATGAGATATTTCGTAATACCCGTATAACCGAATGATTCCTACAAATTCCTTCGTCAGTTCACTTTTATTGTGACTATAATTCGAATGTAGAATTTAACTTATCTACGAACTATATTTACACATAATTTGATTGCATAATATTTCGATTTGAACAAATAATAACAACGAATAATATCGTAAATCGAACATAGATGTATAAAAGAGTGCGCGGCGAGCATCGTTCAAGTCATTCACCGTCGATATAACAAGTTTTAATTGTAGTCGGAAGACCGGACCGCCGGCGTCGTCTCGTCTACAGGACTTTCTCCCTTACTACCACCTCCCTGCGCGCCTCCAATCCCCGCACTTATCTGAAACCGACTCACCAATACGTCAGATTACGTTACGTTGACTGCGAGATTGTATAATCTTTACTTTAATAGTTATTATTATTAAACATACTCAAGCTTAATATCACACGTATTAAACAATATACACTTTCATGTGTTAAGGAAAAATATTATATTATTACCTACTGAAATATCCGCAACATGAGTTGAAGACCCATTAAAAAAACTGACTTTATTTAAACATCCGGATTTCGTATTAATACATCTGTCACAAACATGTGACTAAGGTGAGGGTGATTCAGAGATAACTTACGTGGTCATCGGTGTCGATTGACGTGGTTTCGAATTCTACAATAGGTATAGGTTTTCCTTAAAAATAAAGTAATATATCTATGGTACAATTATAGAGCTATTTATATTGCTATTTAATCAAACAATAAACTCGCTCGATTTAAATCCAGAGAAAAGGCATAAACTTTCCCATACTGAATAAATGGTGCGGTTTTCGTTTAGGTTACTTTTAATATTTATACGATAAATTTTCATAATATTAAGTTTTCCGTTATATGTAAATAATATTTTATTAAACATTCTTGAAGTTTCGTTAGAAAGAAACCTTATAATAAATACAAGATTTTGTTGAAAATGTATTATATATTCATTTCATTTATTTTCATTTATCCAAAAGTAGAACGCGATCGTATTTTTCATAAAAGAAAAACAGCTGTATGAAATTATTGTTAATTAGATGTACCGTACGGTTTCTCTCGCGTTTCGTTTTCTCGCCTTTGGGTCCTGATACTCCTCATCGTGTTCGCCCACACTGACACTTTTCTGACCTAAATTTCAAATGATAATTGTGTTGTTATTTTTATTGTAGTAAGAAGTATACATACGGCTTATCATTTTACTTATAATAAAGTAAAAGATTCAAAAATAATTTCTCGAATCCGACTAGTAGTTATAAAGAATAGCATGTTCGAACAAACAAAATTAGTTGAGTTTTATAATATTGTCATAGATTTGAATGTAGAATCATTAACTGAAACGCGGTGAAACCCTCACGTAAATGACGTACGTCAGCTGAAAGTGAATGAATATGTAAATTGAGCGATTGTAGCCAATCGTGTCGGAGCGTGTCGCGTCGCCGCCCCGCGCCCGTTAACCGCGCTGCGCCGCGTTGCCCCGCGAATTCACCGCTTCGTGAAATGCGTTCAAACGTAACACGCTTCTAACAGCCGTGACATTATCGCAATGTTACTTTACCGGGTGGAATGTTGTTAGTTTCAACTAAACGCATATATTTCGCATTCAGAAATGCGGCTAACAGTACATTTTACAGTAAATAACTCTACTGACTGTAGAGAAATAACTAGTGTAAATAAAAAAAACCGACTTCAAACTACGTAAAAATATGCACATAAAATGTGTATGTATGTAATCTGTACATAAAATGGCACTTTCATATATAGTCCTGATAAAAAATAATTATAAAAAAAATAAATTAAATTAAATTAAAATAAATAGATATTAAATTAAAGAATTACAAAAATCAGTCCTACAATTTCTAAGAAAATAGCGCTTATACTAATGTTGTTGGCTGAAAATAGTAGCTTTAATTCTAACTTTTGTTAATAATATATAAGTTGTCTGTAATATGATGATAATATGATGTATCATTTTATAAATTTTTTATAAGATTTATTATTATGAATAGTTTTAACCGGCGATCCTGTCCTCATTGCTATTACCTACATGTACTATTAAGCAAAAATAGTATGGCAGTTGGTTCTGAGCGTTTTTCTTATCAGTTTAGAAGGTGTCTGAATATTAACTCATTTGAAATGGTGTAGCCACCGGATATGGTCCATTCGTGGTATATGGATACTCTAATTCTCATTTCAGAGAGTGTTTATAAAATAAATGGCTTACTTTGCTGTCTTTGTACTATCCTAAGTTACTGTCAATTACAATTACTTTTTTTGTGGTTTATTATTAGTTGATAGCGCTATAAAGTATAATATGTTTTATAATATGATGACGTGTTGACGTATCTTGAATATATTATATATTTTGTTGACCTATATTTGACCTCGTTGGTCATTATGTGTAGTTGATATAATATGGTTAGTACATGTACCTAGTCTTGCCATAAATACTGAAACAAAGAAAAATAAAAAAATTCTACTGCAAATAACATTTATTACTTTTACAGTGTGTTAGTTTAATATATAAAACAATTTAAAATATAAGAAGCTTATTCGAAGTGGTCTCCATTGGCTGCAATATAGCCGTTTAAACGTTGAGGCCAGTTATCAATAGAAGCACGCACTCTTTCCATGGAAAAATTCATCACTGCCAATCGTACGGATTGTTTTAGGGACTCCAAATTATCATGGCGTTTAGAGCAAGCCGTACTCTCTAAACATGACCATAAATCATAATCCAGTGAATTAAGATCGGTACTAGACGACGGCCAGTCTTCAGCTCTGATGAAGTCCGAAACGTTCGTTTCCAACCAAGACTGCGTAGACCGAGGTATATGACCCGGCGCCGAGTCTTGCTGGAAAAACCATTCTTGGTTATTGAACATGGTGTTGTTAAGGGGCTTCACTAACTTCTCAAGAATGATATCTACATCTTGTGCCGATGTTTTGATACCTTTTTCACGAAAGTATGGCTCAGTCACTCCTTCATAGCTTCCTTCCTTCCTTCCCCGCCAAACCATCACTGAAGTCGGATAGTGCCCACGTTGCACTCTGTCGACTAATTGGGAAGCTTCCTTAGAGCTTTGAACATAAATACGGTCATTTTTTTTGTTAACATGTTGCTCAATTATAAAAAATTTCTCATCCGTAAACAAAGCTTTTCTGTGACCTCCCTTTGCGTACCGCTTCAGTAGTTGTTTCGATTTAACCACCCTATTCTTTCTTAAATTATCAGTTAAGAAATGACCAGTACGTCTCTTATAGGCTGCAAGTCCTAAGTCATCTTTTAAAATACGCGACGTGGTTCTGGGTGCTGTCTTCATCTCCCGAGATAAACTCTTTTGCTTTTGGACAGGATTTCTTCGAATTCTTTCCCTTACTGCTTTGACCACCTTTTTCGTACGAACACTACGTGGAAGGTCAGATCTTGTTCTGTCATAAACAAAGGAGGTCTCATTGTACCTACTAATAGTCCGGTACACAAACATTATACTAATACCAAGCGTATGGAGAGTTTTAAAAATTGCATTTGGCTCCATAACTACTTTGTGTAATGCAATCACAGCGATTCGGTTCTCTTTATCACCCCACTCCATTTTAATATCGCAAAATATTGTACAATGTATTGGCGCCAAAATGACAAAACTCAATGAACAATCATATAAAAATAAGAGATTCCAAATTCAAATGTAATATTTTGTTTATTTTTAATTGTAACAATATTTATGGCCAGACTAAGTATAGCTGTGTTATCTTGTTTTAATAGATATGTAAACATATTTAATTGTCCAGCTACTTTGTAAATACATAATACTGTTGATTTTAAATAGAGAAGATTGCGGTTAATATCAGTCAGAATTTTTATACTTATAGATAACTTACTATAGTTATTAATTTTCTCACAACAACTTTTTTATGAAACTTGGTCATAGTTATGACAATGATATGAAATGATACATTAACAATAAATCCATTATTAATTTAGTTTGCAATCAATTATTATATATATTATTCTGGTTTTAAATTAATATATACAAAATACTACATATGCTTGAATAGCGCGTTGATGTCTTTTCTATAAGTATTATAGGCCGTATATGAAATTAAATTAACAAATTTCATTGAGTATAATTTAAAATTATATATGTTGGCGAAATTTACATGAGAAGTAAATGTTTTGTTACATCGATGTATGAAATAGTTGTAGTGACAATACAATTTGTAATAAACTATTGATAGGTTGACTAACATGACGAGTACGGGCACTGTTGTATCATAGAGCCCGGCGAGAGTTTCGCGCGGTCGTCGACCTCTGAGAAAGCAACGCCTAACTTAAATTAACGAGAGGCCGCGTCCCTCGGTGGACGACCACCCTCGACCTCATTAAGGAAGCTGCGAAAAGTACATAATATTATTTATCGTTAATAAAACACATTATTTTCAAATAATTGATCAAAATAACAGCAAAGTCAGCAGCTGCTATCAACGTGCTCAAGTTATATACTAAATATGGTTTTTAGCTATGTATATGGTAGACACATTTCAATCGGGTATAAGTACATTTCTTACCATTTTCACTACCTCGTCTAGTTATGGTGTAAAAAGGCAGCATTCGCATGGTTTTGTTCCGGTCCGTAAGGCTTGGTTCTATGAACATAGTCATTCCAACTCCACCCTCAGGAATATCCAGTTATCGATGATTAAACTGAGTTTACGAATTAGTTTCAAGTTGGTTATACATATCCGTAAGCTTTCCATATAACACAGAGTAAAGTTCCCATACATAAAATAAAATATAATAAAAAATCAGAGTATAATAATATGATCGTATTTTATACAAGTATAAAAAGAACCATAACACGTTTTATACACTATAATTCTTAATACGGCCGTTGTTATTAAATGACTGTAGAATTTTATGAACATCGGTTCTCTTACTATCATTATTGACAGTTTAAACTGTCATTCAATAAGACGTGAACGAGAGAATGTATATTGTATAAATATCAATCATAATTATACTTAATGGGTAATACATTCACTTGTTGTAAATGGTTGGTCTCTTTTGCAGTTTTTGTATAAAAAATATAGTTTTCATGTATGCCACTGAGTTGTTCTTCACTACGTATATGGTTGTCGCAGGTCGACAAAATTTTCGCGAGCAAATCCTGTTGGGTATCTAAAATTCTATAGACACGCAGCCTACAGTGACAACTGAATCGGAAATATTAAGCATTATTATGTAAAATTTAAACAAATAACAAAAATATAAGCAATGGATTTGATAGCAAATATTAGGTTTTTAGACTTTTGTTGCTTTGTTTCGTATAATCTGTGATAAATATTTTCGTTGTGTATTGATAACTTGTAATCAGACTTAACCTGTAAGTAATCATTGTAATCCATTTTTATTCGGTAAATTAATTTACAACTACAACTATATCAAACAGTACATCTATTACATTAAATAAGCTCTACATAATAACGTACAACATAAGAACATCATCATTATATATTCATCATTATATGATGTTAAAACATCGTGACGAAACCATAGCATGGTGGTAAGGCTAATTCTAAGTCCGTCTGGCTAGCTACCACCCTCAAGTTAAAAATCTGTCGCCAAGTACCTGTTGGTGTGTTCCGGCAGCTGCACTTGAGAGCCAGTCTCCCTCTAGGTTAAACGTGACTTACCATTTTAGACCACATCATCATTTAATATCAGGTGAGGTTGTTGTCAAAACGTTTACCTATAGAGTATAAAAAAAAACCTATTGAAATTGATACAGGCAATGAAGGATATAAAGTACGACATAATTGGACCGTCTGTAACGAGACGCCAAGGAATAAAGGTAGAGAAATATGGCAACTATGTTCTTTGCCACGCAGGATTTATACCTGAAACCAAATAAAAAATAAGACAATTTCTACACAAATACAAATAAAACCGATAGCCAAGCACACAAAACGTATATTGATATTGGTGATTTAATAGCTAAAATTAGTGAACAGACAGACAAAACCCAGACAAGATGAGAAAGAATCAAGAGAAGTCAGAGAGAGAAACTTTGCTCTTGAAAATGAAATCACAAAATTAAACATTTAAAAAATATGCCGTAATATAAATAGACTTCTTTGGAGGAGGCTTTCTTCACCCGAGGAGGGGTTCTTGCAAGTTAATAAATAATATATAAATATAAAGAATACAGTAGAAGTATATGGTAATTTTTAAGTAGATTTAGCATAGTTAAAGATTTTTTTTTATTAATTTTAAATTCAGACTATAATAGTGAAGATTCGTGTTAATTTTATTTTGATGGAAAATTATATATATAACAAGAAATCATATAGATTGTGAATTTTGGAGAGTATTGGTGTTAATAAAAATACATAAATTAAAATATTTAATTTTGACCGTCGCCCAACAGTGGGCTGATATGAGTTGAGTTTAATTAACGCGTCGGTTGACAACAGCGCTCACCGTTTGGTAGTTGATACGCGTGTACTTTCGTTTTCGGCTCGAGGCGGCGCGGGCGATTTCACCGACCGCGACTCCCACATTAGGTCATCTGGTAACGGTGTGTAGTAGCTCGTGTACCGCGCCGCATAATGTAGCCGCGCGACTTATAAACTCTAAGCGATTAAACCTTCCAACGATTTAAAAGTTTTTAGTTTTACATTTATTTGCTAACGTAACAAAATATTGTATTGGTTTAAAAGGCTTCATATATAAACCATTATTTTCCATAAATATACAAAATAGTTAGATCGAGTATCGAGTTTCTTGCGGGTTCTTCTCGATGACTGGGTTGATTTCCGTACTGGTGGTAATTTTGACGTTCATAAGCGCCTTCTTAGGGCTTAAATTGAATAAAGTATGTTTTGATTTTGAGACTAAAAATGTTTACTGTTATACTTATCAAATATACATATATTTCGCATGGTGATAGGGTTTTTTCTAAGTCCGTATGGCTAGTCAAGCACTTGTTGGTGTGTTCTGGCATCTTGAATTGAGAGTCAGTACATCATCATTTAACACCAGATTAGATTGTGGTAAAAGGCTAAATCCCAAGGTGGTAGCTAGCGGGCGGCGGACTTAGAAAAAGCCCCACTACCATTCTTCTTCCAGATGTAAAAAAATCAATATTCGCGATATCCTATAACTTGTGTGAAATGTTTTCCTTTCATTTAGGCCCGACTGTGCCAGTGACTTGAGGTCGTCCGGTAGCGACTGGGCCACGATATATCAGGGCCGCGGGGAAGCGTCTAACGGAATGATGTGTTTAGACCGTCACGGGATTCTTTAAATGCCGTCACGCGAGCCAATAATGATTTTTTTTTTTTTAATAATAATCCTCTTTTGAGATAGTAAGTACAAATCAGTGTAAGTGACCGCCGAAAGGAGACGCGGTCGATCTTATAGAATATACGCGATGACGGACCTATTAGGAAGTATTTTGCTCGTTGATTAATGAAGCTTCGAATACTGCAGTGAGATTAAATTTTTGCTAAAAGAAATATTGTGATGAAATTAGGATATGGTTAATCGACATGATTAGTACATGGTAGAGATTTTTTAAGCTAAATTTGAAAATAATCACGTAACGTTTCAGTCCTTACACGACGACACTTTAACTCTCTTTCGATTGTCTATTTAATAAATTTCTCTCGCATGTCCATAGTAGTGTGGAAGTAAGTCGTGCCATTGAGCTGTGACGTCGCAGGTTCGAATCCCATGTATAACAGACTTCTGTGTGATGCGCTGGGTTCTCTGTTCTATGGCTGGGTACTTAATTACCATATGTGTATTTTCTTATTAAATTCGGTTTCCAATAAAACAAAAGGTCCTTTTACAAAGTCATGAGAAGGGATAATTATAATAATTTCAAAGTGTTTCGATACACATATTCATAAGTGATTTAAAGTGACGATGGCTCAGTTGATACCGAGTTCGGACACCGCATCGATCGATGTAGGTTTGAATCATTGCGGGGCTTTCACTGAAGGAAAATATCGTGTTGAAACCATATCACGTTCTGTAGGTGGTAGAGCTGCGCTGAAGCTATTACTGGTTTCAGCATGAATGGGTCGGCTCGCGCGGGGTATGCGGGGTGATCACTTACCATCAGGTGACCTACATGTTCGTTTGCCCCCTATAACATAAAAAAAAATCACGATGGTAGTGGCTTTTTCTAAGACCGTCTGACTAGTTACCGCCTACAGGTAAAAAAATTTGTAGCTAAATACTTATTGGTGTATTCTGGCAGCTACAATTGCGCGCTAATCCCTCACTGTTTAGCGTTGTTACCATTTTAGACAACATCGTCATTTAGCATCAGGTGTGATGGGATTGCGGTCTAACTCTTCACTTACAAGTATATATAACACCGACTATATTCATTATATACATTTCCTATTCGATTTGGAGAAGTTCCTCGATGTATCTACAAAATCCAAGGGCCAGTGCTAATGAAATTAAAATAAAATTCTCTGGAAAATATTCTCTTTCCGATAATAAAATATTTTTTCAAATTATTTCACAAACGGCGAAGTTTTGAGGTAACGAACGTAAAAAAAACACAACCATATTTAGAATGGTTTTCCTTTTTTAAAAGGCTGTTAAAAAAAGTTATTTAAGTCTCGTCTTAAATAAACAAATGTTAAATTATTTTAATTTAAAATTGAGTATAAAAAAATGTTTATAAACACATACATCTGTTTACGTTGATGATATCAAGTCGCATCTCCTTTTACGGTTGTTAGCGAATTTATATGTATTTATAACAGCGTATAATGAATGTTTGGAGTCCGTTATGCGAGTGTTCGCATTCCACTCTTGCGTATTATATTATTATACGCTAACTTTTCACATAACAAAACTGTTTATATGCTGTGTTGTATAGAATTCATTTTTTTAAATATTAATGATAAAAAAATTGAAAACGTGATATAATGTTAAATAGAAAGTTTTTTATGAATTATACAAAATCATGGTCAATATTTATACGATGGTAACATTTAACATTATATAGCGTCCCGAATAGCAGAATAAGTATAAAAAAAAATAAGAATCGACTGTTAGGCGGTACGAAGTTCGCCGGGTCATCTAGTAATATAATAATAATTGTGCAATTAAAGGCCTAAGGGAAGGATAATAGATTATATAATTAAGGTGTTGGGTCCTAATAAGACCGACATAGATTGTATTAAATTGTTTGTAATTATATCTTAAGACAGATAACAAATTAACATAATGTTTTTGTGCAGAAACTTTCGAGCGCAATCAAGCTCTTGCATTATACGTTCTTATAATAACATCTAAACTTTTATCTTCCAGGTCTATTGGACTCCTTAGATACGCAGGTGGACGCGAAGAACTGTCCAGGAGTTTGCATGCACGTCTTCGCTTCAACGTTCATCTGTTCTAACATCCTTAATGACGTCGAGTGCCCCAATCCTTCGATGAAATGTTGTGTCGACGAACCACTCGGTAAAAAAACATATCAAATATTATGCTTCGATGAAAACCCGTCTTAGTACGAATTAATACCAATATTTGTATCATTTTCGGGGGATATCTCTACGGTCTTGTTTTCCTTTTGTCTTATTTCCGTCGTTTAAGTAACTTGATTTAACTTGTCTTGAAGTAAAAGGATTTCTAAAGTTAAGAAGACAATAAATGAATACTTGTTTGTGAGCACTTCTACAGAGAAACGTAAGAGTACTTTTTTAACACTATCAATCATTACATATAATTTATATCGTATTAAAAAAAAACATATTTTCTAAAAAATAATTGTACTATCTCTAAATTATTATACGGTCATTATTATTTAATGAAAAATGTACTCTTATTCACATATTTATATTAAATACAGTATATTTAATTAAATGCATAATATTTAAATAATAATCAGTTATAATGTTTCATATCTGCTGGACGTGCCATGACAGCTCCATTTTTCCTTTAACTATTAACTGAATAATTTTTATTTCCAGGAAACGACACAGTGACCACGACACGGCCATCCTACGCCGATCGTTACACCACGCCGGATGATTATGCGGAAACGACGACCAGGATACCGGACAGATACAAAGATAGTGGTAATTATTAGGTACACCGTGTTAAATATTAGGATTTAGTGTAACATTTTGTATTAAAAAAAATTAACAGACTTTTTCAAGCGATTTTTCTAATGTAACTCTCGATAATTTTTATCTAGTGGTTTATCTTGTAATTCTGTTTCTTGTATTTATATTACGGGAATAATAATGTTTACGAATAAATAACTAGAATATTGAGCTTCGATATTTGACCTCGTTAATAATGTAAGTAGTTCGAACCTGTGCATATACAGTATCTCTACATTATTATTTATCTAGTTGTTAACACTTGACGACCGCTGAATTGAAATACTTGGTAATGGTACAGGATTTAAAGTATTCGACAACGGTCACGTGAAAAAGGTCTCGTAAATTATCATTAAAAAATGGTTATGAGAAAACAGTAAGCTATACACAGTGCAAACATCTCTACGATTCTAATAATAGATATAATTTTTTGATATGTTGCGTTAGAACAAAATTATTCTCTATAGATAGAAAGAATAAATCACGTTGGAATTTTAATCCACCTAACATTTTTTTATCAAACTTATAATGATAGAGCACTGTTAAGTTTTATTTAATTTTTACTGTTACAATTTCATAGCTCAAAAAGCAATATAATCTTCTTATCACTCCTCATAGAAATATATTTTTAATTCCACAAAGGAAAATATTCAATACTGAAACATAAATTCTTACAAAAATAAGATTTTTTTAAGGCTCAAAGACTAAAAACTCCTAATTTCTTTTAATTAATTCAAAGGAATTTATAAATCTTTTTACATCATTTTCCAGCGACATTTATCATATAAATTAATTTATATTTAAACAGGTAACATCGCATGCCCGAGCGTATGCGTGGAGTCCCGACTAGTACAATATTGCGAAGCATACCTCACATCCGAAGGTCTCTGCACCCAGAACAGGCTGTGCTGTGTCTCTAAGGATGTCTACGGGGACCGCAGACCACCGGACTTGGTTGTGCCGGGTGAAAAGAAGCATTCGACCAAAAGACCCAGTACCGCTGTATGTACACTTATTGTATATTATATATTATTGTATGTATATTTAATAAAAATCGACTCTGAATTGCAAAAGTGACATTTAATTTAGACCTTAACAATGCGTTTGTGAATGTCAAAACTACCACAGGTTCGACAAACAACAAAGTCTTCGAGAAGAGCCGGCAATAAGCTCAATCGGGTATATCTTTTTATCGTACACATTTTATAACAAAGCATTATATTTATAATTCTCATAGCAGATGCACAGAGGGATGTCATTACCAGACATCACCATCGTTCACATATTGATCCATTATATAAATATATAGCCATGTGATATCAAAACTCGCTTGACATGGCGTTTCAACTTACTATCTGCCAAATCGGTAATGTTTTTGGGACCTTTTTATATAAGTAGCCCAACTACCTAAAAATTTTTACTAAGTCTAAATGGAATGTCCAATTTATGTTTGTTCCTGGTATTAAAATTATGCCACTGTTTAAGTAAATCTAGGTTTTTAAAGTTTTTGTTGATATGCATTAAATTATGTCTTATGCTCCCAATAGTGGAAAGCTTAGGCATATCGTGTCCCGAAATAGCCTGGGTATATCAAGTCTCTCTCTCTTAGATTAATTTGCTATTTCTTCTTCTGCATCACTGAGAAATGTTGCATATAAGAAGATGGATTAAATTGTATATTCATCACATTGCAAAAGATAAATTCTCTTCAAAATGGATCCTGTGAATATTTCAGTTAACTACGACCCCGCCTCCGAAACAGAAGCCAGGCCGAAAATGCAGGGGCGACTGCATCAATGGACTGTTCGCGTTGCTCTGCGAACACGTCGACGAGGATGCCGTCTGTCCCGGAGATGGCACTTGTTGCTTGAACGAACCTAAATCGGAGACAACAACCAGGAGGCCCACCACCACGCCAAGACCCACTACACCGGTAATGTGATCTCTATCCAGTTTATTGAGGGAACTCTCATGTTCGAACAATAGGTTGTAATAAAAACATTAAAATATGTAATCAATTTCGTATCTTTTCATTAGTAACTAGCAGACCTGGCGGACGTTGTCCTGCTCTGATAATAAAAAAATATATACTTATGTGCATGAAACGCTTAAGGCTACTTGACTTTTTCCGATTCTTTCAACAATTATCATTATTTTTCAAGCAATTTACAAAAAAAAACTTGACAAATTATATACATAAACCTTCCCCGTCAATTACTCTATCTATTGGTGAAGATCGAGTTACAATCTATTCCGTAGTTTTTGAATTTATCGCGAACATCCAGACAGACAGACAGACGCGGCGGACGACTTTGTTTTATTATATTAGATAGTAATCTTTCATTGGTAATAAATAGTAATAATTTAATAAATTTAAACATTTTTTTTAATTACTTTTCTTAATCTACCTGTACAAAAAAAAATCAGTTGCCGTATGTATGTAAGTGCATCTCTTCAGAACGGCTGCATGTATTTGGCTAATTCTTGTTTTGTTGTGTTTGTAATTGTCAGGAAAAGTTTTGTATAAAAGAAAATATTTGGAAAATTCTAGGGAAAAGTAAATTAAGTCAAAAAATGTCTAAATTCTTCTTTAGTACATCCGTGCGAAGTCGGGCAAAGCAAGATAGTTCTTAGTTTTTTTTTTAAATTAAAACATACTTAAAACTGACTTCAAAAACTCTACTCCAAAAAAATGCACCAGAACGTCCTTGATGTAAATTAAATACTTACCAAGTCTTGGATTGTCATAAACCTACGATAATATCTTTCGAGTAGTTCCCTAGTGATATATAAATTTGAATCACCTTATAAAGATCCCCTTTTCAATAAAATTATGTGTGTGTATGATCACACGAAATAAGCGAAAACTTCTTTATAAAAAGTTTAACAAAACAAAAAGCCAACATCACGCGGTATTCCCAGGCGGTTACCCATCCAAATACTGATCGCGCCCGACGCATTCAATTTCTGTGATCGGACGAGAACTGGTATTTTAAACACTGTTTACCTTCATCACTTTTCCAAAAAGGTTGCAGATCAGAAATTCACAGTCCCCCACAAGAAGTATCAACTAAAAAGTTTTTCCAAATCGGTTTATAAATGGCAAAGTTTTGAGATAAATAATGAAAAAATATCGAATTGAGAATAATTGTCGCTAACTGACTAATAATGATATTTCAGGCGCCGCTGCCTCGTTGCCCGGGATACTGTGTGCTTAACATCATGTCAGGGTTCTGTGAGCGTCCCGCAGTTCTCGTCTCCTACACTAATTGCAGGCTGAGTGGCTCCATTTGTTGTGATAACACCAGGTAAGTTGATAGCGTTTTTTTAGACATTTTACGTATATGGCAAAGATATACTCTTGCGACTGGTTAGACGAGGCATAAGACTAATCGATGTGGAATTTTTCGCAAATGATTAGAACCATTTTTTGCCCTGCTTTTGAGCCTAGAGAGCACGTATTTTATGAATATCATTGACCTTCTGCTAATCTTTTAACGACCAACAAATCGGACGTGAGTCAGTTAGAAACTTCCAGAAGAGATTTTCTAAATATAACGACAATAGCACCAAAATCAAATGCGTAGTTTAGAAAAATTAACAGAACTTTCAGACGGACAGACGCGAATTATTTCTTTGTTAATAATATTTATCGAACAGTATTTTTTTTGGGCAAAGTAACTGAGGCCGTAATTTCGGAGTATATAGATTTTAATTCGTTACGCTTTGTTCAGAGTACCACCTCGTACCACTCACCGGCCTACCACTACTACAACGTCTACGACGCCAGCCCCGGTGGACCCCAGACCCGACTGCCCCGGATCTTGCATCGTCTCTCTACTATCGTTCACTTGCTTCCGTAAGTCATCCTTTATTTATTTTGCCAACCGAATTCAAAAGGTGGAGGTTCAATTCGGGTGTCATTTTTTAAATGTTTGTTACCTTAGAATATCGTCATTTGTAAAATTTTTTTTTTTTTTTGGAAGTGGAATATTTATTAGAGGGTCCTAATTTATTTCATTAGTATTGCACGTTGGACCTTAGATTTCGAAGATATAAGAGAACTACTCAAAATTGAATAGGCAATGTATAGTGATAAGTATATAACACTTCAAGACATCTAATTGTCTACCTATGATCAAATATACTATCATGAATTGAGAGTAATTTTTTTTTAATCTGTTTAATTTATTATATAATAAAATCATTATTTGGTTATAATTATTTATTAACTCTTTACACAATAATCAGAGCTGATACTAAATGACGATGTAGCCTAAAATAGTAATACGTTAATCTCAGACGACAACTGGCTCTCAAGTGTAGCTGCTAGAGATTTAAAATCTGTCACCACGCCTCTAGACGTGTGTTCCGGCAGCTGCATTTGAGAGCCAGTTCTTTTAGGTAGTGTGTTACCATCTTGGACCACAGCGTGATTTAATATCATGTGAGATTGTGGTCAAACGTTAGAATCTATGAAGTACAAAGTCTGAGGGCAGATATTTAACTTGGAGATAGCAGTTACTAGGTAACCTGTCGGGAAGGAAAAGCCTACCATATTATGGCATCATCATGATGGTTTCCTTAACTGAAAACTCCGTTTTATTGTAGGTCTCTAAACCTAAAAATACGTCGTCATGAAACCGTTTTCTCTAAACTGTTATTTCTTAAGTCTAATTATTTGTATATTTTTGGTTCAGGTAACGCAGAAATGACTGATGTCTTCAAATGTAAAAAGGCTGGTACGCAATGTTGTGCTCCCAAGTCGAAAGTGTTGGAGGTGATCGGTCGCCCCGAGCGGAACGACAGCTATCCCCTCGCGCCCCTCCCCCACCCCCTCCCGCACCAGCCGCCGCAACCACAACCCCCGCCGCAGTTAACGCACTACTCGCCGTACACGACAGCGCTCGCATACACACACACCACCCCGATGGGTACGTCAATTTTTCAACTCTAAAGCTGGACCCTAATCTCTTGGTAAACGTGGATGATGAGAATATCATTATAACTATAAAAAAAGCACCTTTAATACTTACGATAGGATGCAGTATTTACGACCAATGATGGCCAAAGTTTGCCTGAAATGTTGCTTTCACAGAAGTTAACTTTCGTATGGGCCTCTCTTGACTAAGGTATGGAGCGATTTTACGAGGTCATAGCGTTTGTTGCCATTATAAATTTATTCTCGTCGTGAATTTTTAGTTCCGAATAATGTATGTATCACTACATATTATAAAACAAAGTCGTCCGCCGCGTCTGTCTGTCTGTTTGGATGTTCGCGATAAACTCAAAAACTACTTAACAAACTGTAATGCAGTCTTCACCAATAGATAGAGCAATTCTCGGGGTAAGTTTAGGTACATAATTTGTTCAGGTTTTTTTGTAAATCTGTTGAAATATAATGATAATTGTTGAAAGAATCGGAAAAAGTATATTTCATGCACATAGGTGTATTATTTTTAATATCAGGGCAGGACAACTTCCACCGAGCCTGTTAGTATAAATATGTATATTGTTTCTATCATTTTACAGCACCTTACGAGCCCAGCTATGGATCGACTTTGAAGTCGACAGAAAAATACAACAAATACGTTTGCGGAGTAAAAGGTTTGTAATATTTTAATTTGTACCAATATTACAAAAATCTCCATTTATATAAATATAAACACAGTTGATGTCGTGGGCAGTTATCAGAGTAACTATAAGAATAATTTAGCAAAAATAATTCTATTTGTCCATGTCATTGCTTAACATAGAACGACACATATTCGTAAGGTGAACTGAATGTTTAAAGTTAATACTTGTTCCAGGGTCGACAGCTCGTTCAGCGGCGCGCTCCGGCAGAGTGATGGGAGGCGAGGACGGGGAGCGAGGCGAGTGGTGCTGGCAGGTGGCTCTCATCAACTCCTTGAACCAGTATCTGTGTGGAGCCGCGCTGATAGGAACACAGTGGGTACTTACAGCGGCCCATTGCGTCACCAAGTATGTTTTGTTTTTTACTTTCTAGTTGTGGTCTGCAATGGTAAACACGTTAAGCCTAGAGTAGGACTGGCTTTCAAGTACAATTGCCGGTACTCATCTAAAGATGTTTCGTGATAGATTTACAACTTGAGGGTGATAGTCAGAGGAGCTTAGAAAAAACTGTAGCTTCATGATATAGCTTCAACACTTTTTCTTCGCCGAGACGTTTGGCTACATTTGTAGGAATTCGGACTCACGTCAATCGTCGCGGTATCTGAGCATACTGTTACTGAATTATGATCTAACACCCTTAACTTGCTATACTGTCGTCCAAATAAAGAGGGGCGTATCTGGGGTTATATACGTTCGGAATTAGAAAAACCAGACTCATTTTATAGTGTATCTATGTTTGCCTATGAGCTTCTTTTCTCAAAATTCAGTTAATGTTCACAAGCTCACTATTACGTATACTCTTCAATGTATGGTACTTCGCGGAAACGGGTAGACAATGATAGATCATGTAATTTAACTTGTAACTCAAAATTTAATATTTTTCGAACTGACTACCCTACTGGCCTGACAGGCCTTTACAGCTTCACCGGACTACTAAAGGGAGCAGACCTATAATCGTTATTAAAATCACCTATATCCATTGAACAAAATAGAACAATATCTAGTCCAAATTCGTGACAGCGCCTATTTTACCATAACTGAAAATAACTACATTCAACCTTAAAACTGATTAGACTTACATCCCTTGAGACGTTAGTTACAGATTTTTCTATATCTCTCCTGGATGTTTTAGTCAAATGTGCGAAAAACTGGTTTAATATTTTAAGGCTTCATTACATATATCAATTGCAGTATTGTGAGATCCGGAGATGCGATGTACGTTCGTGTCGGAGACCACGATCTCACCAGGAAGTATGGGTCACCGGGCGCTCAAACCCTGAGGGTGGCAACAACCTACATCCATCATAACCACAACTCCCAGACACTGGACAACGATATAGCACTTCTCAAACTTCACGGCAAAGCGGATCTTAAAGAAGGTTCGAGCTTATCTTATTTATAAACAAATTTGCTTGTCGGTTTTCTATTTCTATTCTAGTATAGTATATCACAGTATGGGAGCTCGTGAATCATTCATCATCATGAGCCTGTAAGAGATCCACTGCAGCGCCACAGACCTTGGTGAAGTAAGCTTGAGGTGTGTAAATAGCGACACTATGGAGTTGGTTGGAGTACTTGGTTTGTATGTAATATGGTCATAAGGGTTGAGGCGCAAAAACACTTATTAAAGTAAAATAACTATAAAGTATTCACTGACAGCTGAAGACAGCTTTTTTTTATATATTATAGGGGGCAAACGAACAGGTGGGTCACCTGATGGTAAATGATCACCGCCGTCCATAGACACCAGCAACACCAGGGGAGTCGCAAGTGCGTTGCCGGCCTTTTAAATATGTGGGTCTCCGGCGCTCTCACTGACCGAACGAAACGCAACAGTGCGGGCGCACTGTTACTTCACGTCGGCTTTCTGTGTGTCGGGTGGTAGTACCCCGCGCGTCGGGCGAGCCGACCCATTCATGCTGAAACCAGTAATAGCTTCAGCGTAGCTCTACCACCTACAGGAAACGCAACAGTGCGGGCGCACTGTTACTTGACGTCGACTCACGTCTGTGTGTCGGGTGGTACTACCCCGCGCGTCGGGCGAGCCGACCCATTCATGCTGAAACCAGTAATAGCTTCAGCGTAGCTCTACCACTTACAAACTGTGCGGGCTATTTCTGTAGCGATGGTGTGGCGGGTTTTCTTAATTTGCGGAGCAGTGCCTTGATACTGTATTGTCTATGCACGTTGTAAGGTAGTGACGAACGACAACACACTGACTGCGTCAGAGTGTTCCACCGAAATCCTATGCAAAAAAGCATCGCGAGTTCTCGCTGCGGTAAGCAGTACTTAAGAATACCGCATCTCTTGGCAGTGCGGGAACTCAATAACTAAAACCTTCTCCAGCGCTATTAACCAAACGTTTTGCCGAAGGAAGATATGAGTATAGTCACCATACCAGTCCACGACGTATTGGCGATTTCAAACTTCAGGAAATCCACAATTCTAAATTGTTTCCACATACGCTACAACAATATTTCTCAGGTTAAGGTTTCCTCGTGATGTTTTCCTTCATCGTCAGCCGATATGTTACCATACGATAGTGTTACCAATTTAATTTAGTAAATGTACGCGATTTCCTAAAAATTTGTTGGTATATGTTAGGGTTCGAACCTGCGGACATTGGATTAATAATTCATATTCCACTCATACTACTAGACCATCACCATAACCTCACGAATCATTAAAGTTTAAGCTTCAGAAATTCAGTATCTTAATTCTGCTCTCCGAATACATACACCCTTGATAATTCAACGTACATCTGCGAAAATTTAGATTTTTAGTACTAGAAATAATAAAAAAATTCTCCTGTGCACATTTCAAGCTCAGTAAACCAGTAAACATTTTTAGGTAACAATGCTAGATACTACAATAAGGCCCCAAAGTACAATTCATTTGCCAGGTAGTAAGTTCAAGCACCATGTTAAGTGTGTTTTGATGTCAAAAGGATGGTGATACCTAGTAATTACACCCTTCACTGAATCATATTCAGTTTGTTATCATTTGTTCTGGATAACTAGAGATTGTATTCCGAGCCGGTGGTAGTTTGGCGTTCATAAGCGCCTTCTCAGGGCTCACATTAAATAGTCTACTATTTTCGTATTGATGAATCAAGAAAAAAATTATGATAATTTTGTTGCTTTTTCCAGGAGTGTGCTTGGTGTGTCTGCCGGCGCGAGGAGTTAGCCATGCGGCTGGCAAACGTTGTACCGTCACCGGGTACGGCTACATGGGAGAAGGTACTTACTACAGTATATCAAAAGATTATCCATGGTTTCTTATGTAGTGATTAAGGCACTATACTAAATAGCCGTTATCGTCAGTGTGTCGAATGTATTCTACGAATTAATTCATATTAAGAAGTGGGTAAGTTTTGCCATAAAACATGGACTCTAAGGTTTAAAGAACGTGAAAGTTATAAAATTGGTAGATACTTGAGCGATAAGTGCACGAATAGATGAATGTTTCATTTCTATTATGCATATTTCTCTTTAGAGTTCTAGAAATCAAGATTTTGGAAACCTTCAAAAATTGTAAACTCCTCTGACTGTACCAAAGAATGGCGATAACCAATACAATCTGATTGGAATAATCCTATTATAATAATCAGTTTTTATTACTTGTCACCAAAGTAGATAAGACTAACCTATTTAATCTATACATATAAATAAAACTGGAGTGTCTGTTTGTAATATAAAAATAACGACTTTTTACTGATTGGATATGAACGTATACACGATACTAATAACATAAACAGAAGCTTCACTGACGGATAGTTAAAATTACAGCTGGTGACATATGCTACTTTATTTTAGACTAGCTGTCACTCGTGGCTTCGTCTGTAATACTATCTCCAAAACGATAGGATCTATTTTCATGGGACTTTCACTGACAGATAGCTAACATTATAAAAAGTAATTAAAGCTTTTATATTTTGGACTAGCTTTTACCCATGTCTTTGTTTGCAGTACTATCTCCAAAACGTTTGAAACGGTTTTTCACGGAACTTTCACTAACAGATAGCTGATCTTATAATAAGTAATTTACAATTATAAAAAAAACGCATGCGGAGCTGCGGGCAACAGCTAGTTGTATATATATAAAGACTGTTAACGCCATATTCAGGACTTTTAAATCCCTACACGCCTATTAGTATAAAGTTGACTATAAACTGCTTAAGAAATGTTGGATCTGTTGCAGCTGGTCCGATCCCGCTGCGCGTTCGTGAAGCCGAACTACCCATTGTCAGCGACGCAGAGTGCATCAGGAAAGTGAACGCGGTCACTGAGAAGATATTCATCTTGCCAGCGAGCTCCTTCTGCGCTGGTGGTGAAGAAGGCCACGATGCTTGTCAGGTATGAACTTCTTTATTTAATGCTAACTATTGCTTGTGGGTTTACTCGCGGTTATACAGATCTAACCTATCCCTCGGGAACAGTATCTTTTTTCTGGACGAAAGGTTGGTACCCTGTGTTTTTTTCTGACAATGTGTCTGCAAAAATTCATGATGATATGTTGAGTGGTTAAGGCTGAAAAGTGTAACAATCAAAGACCCATTTCCATTACAATATACATATTATGTTAATGTAGACTTGGATTCTTTTGAAATCTCAACTCTTTCGAAGTTCAAAACATTGTAAATTGAATAGATAGATAGAAATAGATATTCGTAAAGCGGTATATATATATAGCGGTAAAGCGTGTAGCAGTTACTTTTCTAGAATATGTCTTTTATAAAAAAACCATTTTATTGCAATTAAAAGATTAAATAAATAGAAACATGAACGGTAATGACACTAAACTAAGCTGGATTTAGAGCAGTGCTTTGTAAATCAAAAGTTACAAGCTTTCTATTAAAAGCGTTTTGTCTTGTGAAGAAGTGTATTTTTATAAAAATGCGCTTATCAGAACTACTTGTGTAAATAACAAGCTACAAGTGGTATAACTTGTAATACAAGTGCTTTTTCACACTTGTATCTGTAGTTTCGTTTATCATAAATGCCTTTGTATCTTGTTACGAAAAAGTTGGAGCGCTACCGTGGACTCTAAAATTGATTTTAAACGCATAAAGTCAAATAATTTGAAAAGATTTTTATTTTTTATATTAACATATGACAAGTTAATGTAATGTACCGTAATTTCTATCTTAGCGACATATAATATGGTAGAAAAATAATTTTGGAATGTAGCAATAATAAAGTGTTGTAAATTAAAAATGTAAGTTCACATAAACTTGTACAAAATATCCTTGTATTTATCTTACAACTTGTGAGTTTGTAGACTTGTATTTTTAATAAATGTACTTCACAAGAACTTATAAAAAAGTTCTAGCAACATGTAACTTGTGGGCTTGTAGACTTGTAACGTTTGAGAAACAAGGCACTGATTGATCATTTCTGCCCTAGTATGTATATAAGTATTATTTTCTAATACAGGGTGATGGCGGAGGTCCATTGGTCTGCCAGGATGACGGTTTCTACGAACTGGTTGGGTTGGTCTCTTGGGGCTTCGGTTGCGGCCGGCAGGACGTCCCCGGAGTCTATGTTAAAGTATCATCCTTCATCGGATGGATCAACCAGATTATATCGGTGAATAACCTATAGCGACCGACTTAATTTTCAACACTATGCACCGATTCGCTGAACCAAATGCAATAATGACAGAAATGTATACGAAACAAGAATAATTTGTTCAAAATAATCTTAAATTGTCGTCTGTTCAGTAAAACCATCTTGTATATTATTTTTGATGAGAAAATGAAATGAAAAATCGAACATTACGATTAAGATCTACCATTTAGATCATAAAAGGTTTGAATAGCTTTGACTTGTCATATTTCCCTGCCAGTACAGATTATAATAATATTGTAAATGAAAATTTCGGTTTTTGGTTGTAATTTCATCAAATAAGAACTTATTACATAGAAAGTTCACAGATTAATTATTTTGTTTATTATAAAATTGCAAAATTGTGGTATGATCGATTTCTAAGTAAATTAATATTCGAGGTAAATTAAAATAAACTGGACTCATCGAACAAGTCAGTGCTGATATCTATGTATATTTTTGGAACGAAATCCCTTAACGGGGCTTTGTAGTAGTAGTAGGAGTCGACTAATAGAAATCGTCATGTAAAGAAAAAGTGTTATACCCCTCCACGCGTTTTTATCTCTGTGTTTCTTTATGCATACTAGTATCCGTGTGTCTGTGCGTGCGTGTATGGAAATTCGGTCGAACATTGTGCACTGCCGATTGTATAACCTCAATAACGAACGCGAGGACATTTCATTAATACAAGGAAAAATTCATCCCAAAATCCTAAACTTTTTGATTTGATTCCAAATTTTGCGTTATTTACATTGAAAAAATTGCGAAAAATAAATATGTTAAGACTAAAGAGAGAGAGAGAGTTGTAAAGAGCTCCCTTTTAAGGCTTTTCCCTTATGTAACGAAAATATATAAATGTAAACAATCTAAATCCGTATATGGAACTACACTCGGAGTTTAAAAAAAAGCTTAAAGAACTTTGTTTCTGGTTGTTTTTTGTATACCTATAAATATAACTGTCAGTCAAATTGGTTAAACCAACTGTTATGAATTGTTCAATTAATAACAATCAGAAAAGGCGATTCACATCTAACGGCTTAATTTCCGTAGGGGTTAGAATAGTCGTATTAAATGACGTCAGTAGACAATGATAATTGTTCATGTAAATATATAATATAAAAATATTTATTTAATTTAAGTGGTCATTTATTTATATTTATTATAATTTTACAGCGGCATTTAATTTTTCCCACCAGTTTCTTCAACTTTTCTGCCTATCTATAAAAGTGCTTGAGTATTGTAATTTATAAACAAATATCAAATTTTTTTTTTAATCTGTGCGGTCTACATGCTTAAGTATTTGAATATTAATTTAAAAATTTTAAATTTAAAGATTACTATAATCGTTACTATAAAGTTTTTTATATTTTGTGTTCTTAACAAGATTGTGTTAGTTTTTGGTTTACCGTAGAGTTTCAAATATTAAATAACCAGGGAAAAAATATCTTTTTCTTCTGTGTATAATCGACAGCAATAAACATAAGTTAATAATTTTGAAATTCGACATGTAAAAAATAACTAAATTCAATTGCATAAGCACGTGATTTTATTTATAGGTAACAATTGTTTTCATTCATCGATAATTTAAATACAACAAAAAGAATACTACAATTTTTTGGCAATGCGTTCTCTGCACTACATATTTATTTTATTAACGTATAATTTAGTAAACATCATATAAATGTAGTAATAATACGATGAAAAACCAAACAATATTATTATTTATACGTTGTAGAGTACTTTTCACACGTGAAGTTATCACTTTGATATAACCATTTTCATAAATTAATCTTACTAATACCTAGTTTTTCATTTCTGTATAACATATGTTTTTTTTTTTTAATTTAATGTTTATCAAGCTAAGCATCACGTGTGAATCGTTCTTATAGTATTTTTAAGTAAATTATTTTTAACTTATCAAAAGGCTATGGAATTTAATATACATACACGATTGATGTGCATTCTTTTGTCAAGTTACGAGCCATAATTATTATTGTCATTGAATAAAACTCGTAGAACATTTAGTCTTTGGAGAGATGTAAATAGTCTATGATAACGTGGTATCCGTTTAAAATTATTGATTGTTTCAATATTTGTGGTGTCATACAAGATTCACCAATTTAATTATATTTGACGACATAAATAATTTTAAACTGAACTACATTTTTTAAATTATTTTAGAAATATAAGTAGATACTTTTATTCATTAAATAAATTATTTTTACACAGTTTTTTTATTGCGCACCTATCTAAAATACACAACAGAGTCATGCTACTCCCATACCTGCGTGTATCGGCACGAAGTTTTGTCTATGGTCAAACTAAATGCAGATGTGGGAAGATATTATCGTTATGCACTACGAACTATCGGATTGCGTGCCGATACACGCAGCACGATAACTGGGGCCGCGGTTTTTACACACATCAAAGGAACTTGGAGACGCTAATTTCAAGTTACTTTTGAAATGACAATGGTGTGCAAACGTTATTCTAGGCCTTTATTGGAATTAATTTTGAGATTACTTTTTAGCGGCATAAGTGACCGAAGCTTCGTCGCGCAGATATGGGACTAGCATAGTAGATTGAAAATAAAACTTATTATCACTATTCGAAATAATTTACCGAGTGTAAGTTTATAAAGTACTTTAGTCAATATTAAATAAATATTGCGTAATATAGTTGATTTATCGTGCAAAAATATTAGTGGATTAATAATATAATAATAAAAACATCCACGGAAAGGTCTAAAAAGAGGCTATGACAGTAAGTCACAAGCTTAGAATAAGGAAGTTTACAAATAGTACAAAGTTAAGTCAAAGGATGTGTATCCAATATCAAATCACTTTTAGATGAGCTTGTTTATTCGTAAGCATGCTTTATTTTATTTTGTAAAGTGTGTCTGTGTATGAGAGGGAATGGGAAATAAAAATACCGAACATGAAGTCTGGAACGTCACAAAATTTCCGTGAAAAATACGAATAAATTGGCCACCATCTTGAGTAAACACTGAATACGCTGTTGTAATAATTGCTCCCTTGATAACGGCAACAATAATTTACAATAAAGAGGATCAGAAGTAAGACAAGTAGGAAGAAGAATATTTTTGGATTATGACTAGGTAATCAAACTTAAACTTATTAATATGCGAATAATGTATGAATATGTAAGTATGCGGTATTAATAAATACCTTAAATAACGCAATGCGATGGAAATAAATAACGTCGAGAATGAGTTGAAACATGAAATTTCATGATTCGATTTTTTTTTTCATTACTGGCAACCCATTTCAAAGACTATTATTATTAATGCCATTTTTATGCATTAAGTTAGTTTCTTCTGCTTTATATCGTTCTTCTCCTCGTGAAAGTATGTTCCAGGCTTTTAGTAACTACTAATATGCAATAAAGGATTTCGGTAGGCACACGTCATTAATTTTAACCAGACAATATACGCACAGAAAACGCATTTCAAGCCTTCAAATCACCATAATTTATATTTTAATAAAACCAACATTAATAGCAGAAATTTAGGGGTTTTCGATCATTGTATTTTGGAGCACCCGTGCATACTTAACATATTTAATCAAATTTCGAGCAGGCATCTAATACAATTTGCATAGGCTTAAAGAAAATGTTCGTGAAATTTTTAATCGATAGCCTTGTTTATTCACTTAAATTATTTCGTTCAATATCGATTCCGATAAAACAAATAAACACATTATTATATGCATAAAATTTTATTATGATACATAAAATAAAATTCACCTTTTATGTTATTATATCAAATAAATCAGGAAACAAAATTGTCAAAAAATAACTCATAGAAAATGCATGCTTTTAATTCAAAATTATACATAAAATCTTTTTTTTAATATTTGTATTATACACCACTAATGTGAGAATATTATTAAAAAATGGAAACATAATTGCATGTTGTATTCTGTAAACGTCCCAAGTTAATTTTGTCAGTTGGTAGTATTGTATTAAAATACTAAGACTTTTAAGTTCATATCAATCAATCAATCAATCATAAAGTCAGTCATCCCAAATCAGGAAGGTTATCAGAAATAGCATTAATTTCAATATAAATAATAACAATATTATTAAAGTAATTTTAATGATTGAAATTTTCTTAAAATAACTTATAAATATAAAACTGTACTAAATATTACGCTATATCCCTTATACAGTAAGCAGGGATGTTCCATGAGAACTACATTGTACTACAATGTTCGTCAATAAGCAAACTCCTCAAACATAATACTATTAAATAGTAGACTAAACGAGGTGAAACCACAGCTGTATCTTATTTAATTTCTTGTAAGCAATAAATTTATATTCCGGTAGCAAATAACCCCTAAAAATGAAGATGGGTATATGAAAATTTGCACATATACATTTTTTATTAATTTTTACAAAATGTACACTAGAATCTATGTTTTTTTTTTCTTTGTATATTTAGCGCACTTTATATTCTAAAAAAAAATATTGTGTAGATAGAATTTCTTGTCGACGACCTGCGCCATCTGGCTTCTTATTAAAACACCCTAAAACCTTTGATACTGCAAGAATATATTTTTTATAGTAGCAACACAGAGTGACGTCACTGTACCCGAAAATAAACACAGTGTAATCTAAAAATAATAGTGAATTACACATGAGATTTACACTTCGTCAGCAGAGTCGTCACTGTTATGCCGGTCTTCGCAGCAGGTTTTACACTAGCTGAACATGTGACTGGTTTCATACATCACAGTAATAACTATCATATTTAAAATACATTGTAAAACATGTGATACATATTTGCAATATCCAATCATCCGTAACTATTTATATTTGTTCAATTGACCATGTTGTTTCGGTCTACCAGTGGTTTCTTCTGTACGGAGAGTGAGGGTAGCCTCGAAGGCTTCCTCGACAGCGAGTTAAATGAGTTCTCTTTCCCTCTTTGTTGGTCTTGTATCTGAAATTTTAATAATTTAATGACGTAGGTTCGTATTCGAAAAACATAATTCTATAAAGTCTAAGCTTCCAAAGAAAAAAAAGGGATTTTTTTTCCCCCATCAATCACAGTATATACTAATATCACAGCATTTACTATTTATATATATTTGCCTTATTATTTTAAAATAAATAAATAAAATAAGCTTCGTTTAAATATCGCTCTGAGGCCAATTCACTATGCTTAGACCCCTACAGCCTTTAAGGTATAAATACGTATAATGATATACCAATTTTTGCACGCGGCTTCGCTCATGTTAACTATAACATTAGGAGAAGGATAATTAAATGCTAATTTTATATTTCTATAATAATATTTTAATGTTTTGCGCAAGTTGGAACTTCAGAGAGGCCAAAAAGATCAACCTGAACTGTAATTGAAATGTGAATTATAATTTGAAGGATATTTATTGTGTAGAAACCTTTCTAAATGAGAATATGTCGGTCTCGGAGGTGCTTTTGACAATAGGCGCAGTGGGAGGAGCGATGGCGGGCGGGGGAGACGGTACTGCGAATACTTCAGATTCTTCTGAGAGCGAGGAGTCGCACTCACTGCCGCCTCCCGTCTCCGTGTCCGACGACTCCACCGTTACGCATTCCTGTAACAATAATAACAATCAACTTTAACGAAAAACTGATAGACTGGTTCCAAATAAAAGAGATATGAATACCTTTCAAAATTAACCGAATCCGATTATAGCCGTCCATAACTCTTGTAAGTTTGTTTTAAAAGATACACGAAAATTTTAAGTTTCATAGCTAATACTTAATCTCATGACCAGCAAATTTGAACTTGGTTCATTTTGCAATAGAACTACTCATATATCTTCGGTGGCAAAACATCTACCGCCGACACAAAGGAACTGAACTTGGCGGTTAAAATTGCGTACAAATAGATATAATGATCAAATTTCATACAAACGATATACAAACGATACACACACGTGACATTACACTTGTGGCTTTTCCCAAAACTTCATAATACGCAGACGTACACAACATGTACAAACCTACACACGTACAACGTTATTTACGTTTATTATGATAGTTATCAAATGACAAAAAATTTAGTTCATTTGAGGGTAGTTGTACAATTTGTTAGGATAGTAAATGGTAATTTTTTTACATATAGAATTTTGGGTAACATCGTGTATATATGAGTTTATTGTACAACGTAAATTAACTTACGTCAACTTGACTGTTCTGACGCATCGCTCGGAATCTCGCAAGGATTCTCTCGTGAGGAGATGTGGCAGCCAACGTACGAGGGTACCGGTACTCGGTACGCGATGGAGTTTTACCTGAAACGTACAAACAGACGATATCTAATCCATTTGTGAAGAAAAACATAGTGATCATTCTGGCTAAATTGTTTATAGATTAATCCGTGTATACAACAGTATATTATCCATCTATATGTCTTCCATTATTTTTCCTACCCTTTTAGTGCTACACCGCTTACAGTATGAATCTCAACAACGAACATTATGGCGACTGTGAAATCCTTAGTAAATTTGTCAATAATCCTAATTCTAACAAATATATACATATAAAAAAATAACTGACTGACATATGGCTAATATATGAAGGCAGCACACAACTAGTGTAAATACTTTTAAGAGGTATAAAACAATTGCGAATGATAAGCTATATTAAAAGAGCACCTCAACACAATTTTGCTACATGGTACAAGACCTTGAAAAATAGTATTTACATCAAGATATATCTGAAATGAGTTTATCACTAACCAGTGGGTGAGTAAATTCTGTACTCTCTGGCGAGGTAACGGCCTTCCAATTCAGCTTGCTTCTCGACAGCCTCCGAAAGGACAGTCCTCAGCCCATACACTTGGTCCCTTATGTATGCCAGGAGAGAGGAGTTCGCAACAAGATGAGCCTCGTTATCAGTCATCAGCGAGCTCGTTGAAGAAGCTACTTCGTTTATTCCCATTACGGTCGTCGCATTATTTGTCTGAACACACATTACATTGGTTTAAAAATAATTTTTATACCATCATGCTGTGAGTCACTATTTACGTGGGGTGTTCGTGTCGTGATGTATTTTATATGACGTGTTGCGACGCCATCAGACGATATCTTCAATCAACACACACTCTAGTCATATAAAAAATTATACATTTACTTCAGATTATATATATAAATATATAACATATGAGAAGAAGCTTAAACACATTTGCTGTAAATTATTAGAGAATAAATAACTTAAAAGGAAAGTTGAATTCTTTCGTCTATATTTTTATATAATACTTCGCTAGCTGCGATGTGTCATGACACAGTAGCAGAGCTCGCACAATACTCTCATCCATTCTGCTGCTATAAGGAAAATGAGACTAAAACAAATTAGAGAAAAAAGTCGACAAATCGTCAGCAGACAGGCTTTAGTGAAGTACACATAATCAGTTTTTAGATTAGGTGTAATTAGAGAACAAAAGTACACAGGCAATCAAAAAATTATATTCAGCTTCCTTTTTTTTTGTCCTAATTCCAGATGATCTTTACCATAAGAGTTATTTAAAAAAATCACTAGGGTAAATGTGAATTTATTTGTCTATCCACAAGAATTCCTTAACTAGTTTAAAAGATGTATATGTACGTATAACAAAAATGTATAAACATACCTCTATCTTCTGCAATGTGCACTGATTAAGGTCTGTGGAGAGTTGCAGAAGTTTTTGCAACGCGTCTTGGATGGAGTTTGCGGTGTGCTCGAATCGCGAAGCCTCTGTCACCACCAACGTCTTTGCTTCATCCTGATAACAACAATTCAAATTAAATTATTTCCTAATGAAATATTTTGAAAGATCTAGAATTCCATACAAACATCACCACAGGAACAGATAAGGCAGTGTAATGTCTGATCCGATGCCCGGAACTCATACACACTGAGGAACCTTACTATTCCGCAAATTGTAAAAAAACAAATAAGTTTAAAAAAATGTATTTCTATGTTATGTGTTAGTATACCATAAATAATTACCTCGATCTGATCTTTGGCCTGTACAAATGTGTTTATAAGTTGATCATTGACATGTTCCACAACTTCCATCACGTTCCGGCTGAAAACCTCCATGTCCGTGCTGATAGCGCTTGTCCCTAAAATATACAACGAATGTGAATATAGAAGTATCTAGGATTATGCTTCATGCTATCATGTATTATCTTGATTACCGAATACCCGAATTAAGGTAATTTAGTTGTAGGCATAAAATGTGGAATAACATGGTGCTTAGTAAATGCTCAGCTTCTAGAAGTAACTACACTCAGTCAAGTATCTTAATTTTATTTAAATCTAGTAATCGAAATACGAATATAATTCATTTACCTTTTAAGTAGCAATTTTTAAGGCTTTTTTGTTCAAGAATGTACACATATTATATTGTATAGATACATGCATGGATTGTGAGGTATGATGCAAGAAAGACTTCGATTCATCAAAAGCAAGGAAAAAAACAATTAATAATATCTAGCTAATGTATACACCTCATTGACAACTGAAAAGGAGAACAACAGAGAACAAACCTTCATCAAACATTTTCCCGTACTTTTTGACAATGGCTTCACTCTTTTCTTTAAACTGTTTGTGGGTTTCTTCGTCTCTATCTGCCATTTCCATCTCCGTTTTGTACAATTCATATTGATCCTGCTGTAACTTGTAGTGATATGACATGCTCTCTTCTAACAGCGCCTTTTCTCGTTGTATCTCTGTAATTTATATAGAAATGAAACAAATAATAAATACATTTTCCCTACAGATTTTTTTTTTAGACTAAATAGTCGGATTTAACTTAGAATCTATAATAATTCCTCGCAATGATTGCAGCTCCATCTAGTGGTGATTTATTGAGAAATGAATAGAATAAAAAAATCCCATAAAAGAGAATATGTGTGGCAATTTTCATGATCAGATAAACATGGTTGGATTTTGTTTACCTCAGACTAAATAATTTATATTTTTACCAACTTCTTAACAAAGAGTTGATGACAACGCCATCTATTGTCAGAGATCAGTAACAAGTAAACGGCTACTTGATGTATTATAATTAGGGCACAACTTCCAAATACAAAGTTGCATTATTTGTATGTAACAGTAACGTCGAATTTCTTAAGTATTTATATAATTTTATAAATACAAATGTAATTTACGAATAGATGAATGTTTTAAAAGGTTTTACACTTAATTCTAGGGATACTTAAGTAAGTAATTATCTACAATTTCCCATCAGAAAATCGGTTGTTTATTTTTGTGTAAAAATGAGGTTACAAGAGAAGGAATTAGATTGGAATTATGTTAGAAAATATATGGACGATGATTATATGAGACATAAGCCTCTTAACGATTGGTTAAGAGAGTGGGTAAAAATAATTACCTTCCATTCGCTTATTCAGTTTAGCCTCCATTATGACCTTCTCTCGTGCGATATGCTCAGCGAGTTCCTCTTCTAAACGCTTTCGCCTTTCGTCTGCCCAAGCGTCGAGTCGCGCCTCCACTTCGCGCCTCTCCGCTTCTATATCTGCCACCTTCTCCGACAATCTCTTCTCGGTTTCTTCCTTTTCCGTTTTCACTTGCTGTGGATTACAATTAAACATTACCATATTTTTTTTTTAATAACAAACTAACTCCTAGCCCCGGATTCACACGGGTTTATTAACGAAACAAATGAGACCAATTCTTTCCTTTACAGTATAACTAGGTTATGAAATAGAATGACAATTGAGCAAATGAATGTCAATCAGTCAATTCTGTCACCATTTTTGAAGTTCCTTGGTTCGACGCAACCGCACCGGGGATGGTTTCAGTTATTGAATTCCCACGCTGTCAAGGGTTACGTTATGATAAGTACCGCTTGCCGCAGCAAGATGTCGCTATTCTGTTTCCCATACAATTTCGGTGAAATACTTTAGACACAATCAGTGTATTGTTGTTTGTCACTGCTTTAAAACGCGCATATACACTTAATACAGTATCACCGAACCGTTCTGCAAATTAAGAAAACCTTCTTCACCACCGTACCAGGAACAACTCACTTTGGACTTCGGCAAATACTTTATAGTTCCGTAAATCGTGTTAATAAGCGTTTATGCGCCTCAGCTCCTATAATAATGCCTACGACCATCATAATTACAAACTAAATTTGTTAGCCCACGATTGGGGCTGACATGAGATAAATTCTAAGTAAAATTACTGATCAACGATGCGTTATTTAATTTTTATATCATAAGCATTTTATCATAAAGGAATTGGAGAAGAGGACCCAACAAGGACGTGCAGTACGTCAGTACCTGTCTTGTCTATCCTACACCTGTTATCATGTGGATTCACAAGTTCAATTTCGTTCTCATTTAGGAGATTACCACCTCCAATATCCTTCTCTATTCGTTGCTCTCTTATTACTATCAAATTTCGTAACACAGTCCACTACTCGTCGTTACACCAAGGATAAAGAGTTTGTTATGCTTTCACGTTATTACTATGCAACCGATTATTACGAAAATTTGAAATTGGAGTAATGTTACGAGGGGGGCACAGAAAAGGGCATAGCGTACTTATCATTTAGAAAAAATGTTTCCGAGGGATAGGCAAAATTTACATCAACGCGAGCAAAGTCGTAGGCAAAAGTTGGTATTTAAACAATTATTTAACTATAGGTAATGGATGGTATCAAACTAGCCGCTAAAACAAATTATTATCTGTAAATTAGCTTTTATTATGTATTAATTTTGTAGTGTACTCGTTATATATAAATCTTTTGTTTCTTCGATGGTTGTACAACAGTGACAGTAAAAAACAAGAAATAAAAATCAAGAGTGCTGGCGGTCCTTTAAAATAAAAATATTAAGATATGAATCCATAGGTTACCGAGGCGGAAGCTTGTATAGTGTCGGCGAGCTGCCGCGCGTGTGCTCGCCGCGAGTGCGCGCGTGCGAGTGCGGCGGCCGCGCGCTCTGTCTCCGCGTCACGCGCTCGCAACTCGTACTCGGCGTGAGCGCGACGTACGGAGGCGACGCGCGCCGCCGCGCCGTTGTGCTGGGAACACGAACCAAATTATGCACTAGCGTCCCGACAACTATCTCCTACCAAATTCACATTCACAAACTATTCTCGTAAGAAACGTCAAATTCATGTCCCAAATAAACGTCAATGTAAACACAACAATACCATAAGTAAATAAACATTCACACTGCTATTTAAATGAATTGAAAATAAATAACGTACATTCCGCCTCCAACTATTACTGAGAATTGGCTATCTGTTGTAAAGTTTAGTTACAAATTGATAGCAAATAAAAAAAAATAAGGCTCGAATATATTTAAATGACGAATATTACACAACAAATTATGATTACAATTACATATCAGAATGTGTTATTTAAAGATCACATCATTATTTACAATAAAGTGAAATTGCAAATCAACACTAAACCTAGAACAAAATAATGGTGCTAAAATATCAAGTCCTGCTGAGGACAGATGAGGTTTCTCTATTTAAATTTTTATACAATTTTCATAGGAAATAAGTTTATTACATATGATACGATAATATTTTTATAATAATAATATACATTTATTTATAATACATTTATAAAAAAGTAAAGATGACTTAAAAAATCAATGTGAGGTCTGGAGTCTGAAAAAGGTACAAAGACCTGAACTACAGATCTCCAGATCCTCGTTTAAGAATTAAACTAAAATCTTATCATTATATGTATAAGCAAACAATAATTGTAACAACAAAGTTCTTATGAAATTATAGATAGTAAACTATATATATGACATACTATATGTATATATATATATATATATATATATATGACACACATTAAGCTGTACACAATGTACTAGTTGTGAATATCAATAGCGTCTAACTGTTAAGAATATTGTTTACTAAGAAATAGCAATCTACAGTCGCCTGCCTTCAGCATTGGCGATTCAGTATCAGAATACTGAAAAACAAACAGCCTATAGACAGAAAATTAAAATTTAATACTCACCATAAAACCTCAATAACACCTTATAAGGTAGTTTCAAGTAACTCACCCATTGTTCAACGAATCTGGCGACGTTCCCCTTCACGTCGACCTCCTCGGCTGCCTGAACCGACGAGGATATGCGCTGGAGGAGCACAGCGATGGCGTCTTTCAATTCCTGCTGCTGAGATCGGACAGTTTCCTCCACCTTGCTCCTCTGCTTTTCCATCATTTCCGACTGCTTCATCATACATTCGCTCGTCGATGATTTTGTCTGTGATATTTAAATTATACCCTTCTTACTAATATAATATCAGTATTCTTATAATATTATAAACGCGAATGCGAGTTTATTTGTTGGGGTACAGAAAAGGACATAGGGTACCTTTCATCCAGTTAAATGTACTGTACCCGAGGGATAGGTCAAATATATTAACATACTAAGCCGCGAACGAAAGCTAGTCCGAGAATATGTCCAAGGCTGACCGTTTGATTAACACTTTGTTGTGGCAAATGCAAATTCGCGATACCGAGGCCATTCATTAAACTATTATATGACCTAGAGGTATAAAAAAAAGTTATTTCTCCATATATTGTACAGAATCTGTTTCAATTCCGAACGTCATCATACTGAAGATATAAACTAATCACAAAAATTAAGGGGTATATAAAAAAAAAATGGACTAATTTTTAACAGGCTGTAATCTAGCAGTAAATTGCCGTACAGTAAAAAAAGCAAACTGTATTATATTGCATTCGAATTTTTTCATGGTCGAATCCAAAAACTAGACACTTGAATGTACACTTTTTTTTTGGTCGTAATAGAAATTGCTGCCGAATTACGGTTTTTTGAAAATCCCCCAAAAATATGAGTTTATTTTTATATTCCCTAATTTTTAGGACTTATTAATTTTATTTTTATTAATAAACAACAAACAGGTTTGCAGCTTACATGATTTTAAGTGATCCCTACAACCTTATAGTTACTAGTGTCAGGTCAATATGTGGGTACCCCTGTAGGAAGTGATTCGGAACGGCCAGTGTGTTTGTTCCATGAACTAGGAACTTCCACCCACTTATCTAAGAATACAAACCTCATTAATAGCCTCAGTGATGCATTTCACCAATTCTTCCAACTTCTGTCTATTCTCTCCTTGTATCTTTGAGTTGATAGCGACATAATTTCCTGTAAGCATTCAAATTCCCACGTACAATATTTAATATAGATACGACTCAAGTCCGAACATACAAAGATACATAAATCTGTGTAGCATCATATTCGCATACAAGTAATGGCATTTATCAGAAAAATCAAGAAAAATATGTTAATATATTTTTGTAAATACTCGTAGTAGACATACAAAGGAGAAAAATAATATATATATACATAGATGCAATGATTATAGAGGTAGACTCTTTAACATATGAACTTTAAAAACGTTCAAAAATTAAATTTAAAAAATAAATAATTACAGCTGAATTTCGACTGGTAGTATAAATAAGCAAACATTACCTATAACCGTTTCCAATTCGGTCAGTTTGTTTGACACTAATCCAGAAAAGTGTTCTACCCCTGTAGATATGTGTTCACGTTGCTGTGAGGATTGTTCCCGGTACATCCTTGTCAATTCCAGATTAGATGTTTCCAACGATCTGTAATCAAATTCATCTTCGTGAATAAAAATTACATTTTAATTACAACAGATATCTATACAAAGCATGTATTGACTGTGTTTTAATTTATGTTTTTTTTTTTAGCTACTATTCAAAAAAACTTTTTTTTTTGTAAATACATTTATTACTTGGATGATCACATTCACCGCATGACACTAGCTGTATTGATAAAAGGCTACAGGTGCCTAATAAAAAAATAAAAATCTATAATAAGAAATTATAACAAAAAATAAAATCGATTTCCAAAAAATTGACCAGATATCTTTTGACCATACTAAGATACCTACTTAGTCTTAATTTTCATAATCATACCAATACCTCAATCACTATATATTTCCTATTCGATTTTGAGGAGTTCTCTGGTGCATCTCTAAAACCCAAGATCCAATAGTAATGAAATTCAAATTGGACCCAATTTAAAATGTCCCCTTTCCAATGACAAAATAGTTTTTGAGATTGGTTTGGGGTAACAAACATTTTAAAAAAAAGTAACAATCGAGTTGAGAACTTGGTTCTCCTATTTGAAGTTGGTTAATAATATAAAGAATCTATAAACCGTAGACAGCATGTATCCGAGTGAAAACCCATGCAATTAGTGATGTTCACGCTCAAAATGAAGAACGTAATACATGGAGCGTGACACCGACGAAAACGGGCCAATAGCGACACAGTTAAAAACGTCCGTTAAAATAGTGACTCTGTAAATCTCGAAATATATGCATCATATCAGACGACGCACGCATTTTATTTTCATATAAGCCGACATATGTAGCCTCAAAAGGCGCGAACAAGTGATAATAGCTAATTCAAAACTTTTGTGTTACAATGGGAAATGTTATGAGCCGTATAAAGCCAAAGGCTTTGAAGTCTCTACTTGGTCCTTTATTCCCAATTTTTTTTCCCTGGTTAGTAAAAAACGTCAAGCTGTTGGCAACATTTCTTTTTTGTTGGTAATTTTATGGATTTATGTTATCTACTAGCTGGCTTTGCGGACGTTGTCCTGCCCTGATAATAAAAAAACATACTTATATGCATGAAATATTTAAGATAACTAATGTACTAATTAATGTATTCAATTTGATAAGGATGAATACTGTATATGTCTAAATAGCTTTCCAATTACCTTATAAAATGTTTTTTTTTTAATACTAATAGCATTAATATTTATCGACAAATCAATATTATATGTACATAATTTCTTATAAAATTATGTTCGAACCTACATTTTAATACGTAAAAATAACAAATGGTGGAGATATAATTGACAAGATATTTTAATGAAACTGAAAATGAAAGATGTTTTCTTCTTACCCTTGGACTACTGAAAACCAAAAGGGCTTAATCTCCATATAGACGAGTGTAAACACTGGTCAACAGACAAACTGGCTCGAAAAAAAACATGGTTCGCCATTTTGAAACCTAGGTCTTAAGAATCGCCTAGAGATTAAAGTTTACAATATTTGTAACCACTATTTGCAGAAAAAAAAATATTGTCGAATTACGACTACTTATAGTTTGTGTAATTTAGCATCGTATTATATAGTATAGTGTACCTGCGCTTGTCCATGCTGTCCTGCAGGAACGTTACATGTTCCGTGGCAACGTCCGCAGTGCTCATCAGTTCTTGCGCCTGCGCACTCAGCACCTCCTCGGTAGCGCCGTGATGCTGTACCAACTGCTTCTGTTCTTCACATTGCACATGTGTACACCGAAGCACCTATAACCAAACAGCTTTCCATTAAGAAATCTTTTTGGCCGCTCTGAATATGCATTTAAGTTTGGGCTCGCTCATAATACTGTCAAAATTTTAATACAAAACAAAGTTAAAATAGTATTATTATAGGAATATAAAATTGGTATTTATTTATTCTTTACTAGTCTCAATGTTATACATATAATATAATATGTATATATACCTACATTTGTGTTCTGTGCAGCTATATTTAAAGTAATCAAATAGATTGGCGAGGAGCTGTGTATATATATATAGTTTTCATGCTGTATTACCTCATGAGCTGGCACTTGTAAAACTAAGTTACTGTAACTTGAACAGATACAGATACTGATACTGAACTGTACTCTCTTGGTGTAATCTAAACCTTGGACCTTTGTTGTGGTATATAACAAAACTAACTTTTGTTTTATAATATTAATCTATACATATAATAAAAATGAATTGTCTGTATGTAATATCAAAATAACGACTTATTACTGATTGGATATGAACGTATACACGATACTGATAACAAAAATACAATTTTTAAAATTTTTGTCTGTCTGTCTGTATGTTTCGGATAATCTCCGAAACGGCTGGACCGATTTTGACAGAAATGTCATTGACGAATAGTTAAAATTACAGCGGGTGACATAGGCTACTTTATTTTAGACTAGCAGTTATCCGTGGCTTCATCTGTAGTACTATCTCCAAAACGATTGGACCTATTTTCATGGGACTTTCTTGACTTATAAGTAATTTACAATTGTAAAAAAACGCATATGGAGCTGCGGGCAACAGCTAGTATAACATAAAGTCTGTATATTTATTAATTATTATTTAAAATCAGCTAAGACACTATATATAATTTAACAAGTTTGACTTACATTATTCGTCTCTGATAGCTGTTTCTTTTTCAACTTCAATTTGTCCTTAGTTTTGTTTAGCTCCATGTCCTTTGTTTTTAACATCCGGTTTAATTCCGAGAAGACGGCCTCCATTTTGTCGCGTTCTTCTTCCATTGCTCTCTTCTTTAGTAGAAGCTCTTGAATCTCTTTTTTCTGTTCTTCTTCCTTCAGGGTCATTTCTGCGAATGTTTCGTTCGCTAGGTACACCCCTGGAAGGATATTAGTTGTTTAGTTAACATTAAACTAATGACATTGGCATATACCAACCTATTTATAACATATACAGTTAAAAATGTAGTAAATCCTGGCAGTAATTGAATACTAAACCTCAAAGCATTTAATTGCAGCCAATTACACTAGGTAGAGTTGTGTAGCTAAAATGTTTTTGGAATGAAAACTATTTTGGACCTGTTCAATCATGTACACTTGGCTCCAGTCATCACCATTCACATTTAATGTGGGTGCATTGTTACAATAATTATATTTTTATTAAAAAAAATTATACCACAATGGTGACAAACAATCATGATGTCCTCCTAATGGTTAGGGATCATTCAAGTATTATGTAAGCACTAAAGAGGAAGGGGAAGGGTTTTGATAACAAGTCAACAGTGAAGTCAGTTCGAAAAAAAAAAAAAGGAAGTGGGAAGAATATTGATTGGATTACTTTTGATAACACAAGGGAGAGGGAGATCTGGACGTGTAGGTCTGATATGTGAGACGCGCAGTCTTATCCAATGAACTACGATCACTCCAATAGCGAACCTCTATAGGCTTTAAATTCCTTATTTCTCGACTTGTTAACTGCTATCCATGTATCCTTATGGATTGGAAACCAGACCAGATTAAAAAATACTTATATGTTTACGGAAGCATGGGAGGGGGGAGGGATGGAGAAAGGGGAGGGTTGGATGATAGAGGGGGAATATGGGACGGGAGGGTGGTAGAGGATAAGAGGGCAGACAGTAATTGCAAAAATACTGCTTACATAATACTTGGACGGCTTCTAAGCGGTCACCGTAGCTTGAGGACGCTTACAACACCAAGGGTATTTATCACGTGCGCATTGCCGACCCTTTAATAACCTGTTTACTTCCCACTTGTAGAGCCCCACACTGCAGTATATTATTATTACCTATTATAATAAGTCGTGGTTGTCTCGTGGTTTTCTATCGATCCGATGTCCGCAGGTTCAAACCTCGGCATGTACCAACGACTTTTCAAAATTCGCGTACATTTACTAATTTAAATTAGTAACACTATCTGCTGACGCTAAAGGTAAAGATCGTGAGGAAAACTGAACCTGAGAAATATTCTTGTAATATCACCGTATGGAGGAAAAATATAGAACTGTGGATTTCTCAGTGTTTATAATCGCCAACACGTCGTGGGTTGGCGCGTGGTGATTACGCCCATACCTTCCTCCGGAGAGAGACATATGGGCCTGTAGTGGGTCTCTTACAGGCTGATGATCATAATATTAGAATATATATTACATATACGTTTTTTTATACGATCAGAGTAAAATTTCATATGTAAATATTGTGTGTATACAGTCAATAAAGTCCTTGTCAGACGTTTTAACCACTCTGAATATTAAACAAATTTAGGCATAAATACATATTTGATGGTCTGGTTATTTATCGGGTGTCAGTGTTTTAACAGAAAATCCTTATTGTGTTTTAATATTTATAATTATATTAATAGTAGTAATTCAACAAGTACAATTTAAATATATATAATTAAGCGGACGAACGCGTCCCGGACCGGTCGGACTAACACTAACTGTGGCCGTGCAAGGCGCACCGACGACAGCTCTCCGAAAACTATGTCAGCAATATTGTCCTTACACATATTATATTATATGTATAAATTATACAGTATAACGTCGAGACATCTTAAGGATAAGCAAATGGCCATTTTAAATTCCTATAATAATACTTTAACTTCGTTTTGTTTTAAACTCTAAGCTAAATTAGACATAAGCCCAAACTTAAGACTATATTAATATGTAACTGTTTTGTCTCTGCTTATTTAAGTATATACACTCGTAGATGTGTAAAAATATGTAACATCATACCCGTTTTATCTCTGGCCGCTTGTAAGTCTCTCTTCAACCTGTCAATCTCTTCAACATACTCTTTGAGTATCGCTTTCTTGGTCATTTTCTGGTTGATCTCTGGCTTGTTTTGAATATTCTTAGCTCTGTGGGCGTACTCCAGAGTACTCATGGTTTCCTCCAAGTCCTTGTGTCCCGGCGAGATCGTTGCTATTATGGAGGTCTTGGTGCGACCGCCTAACGACTCTTGCAAGATACGGGTCAGCTTTGATTCCCTGGTAGGTATAAATTTAAAGAATTAACTTGCAAGTGTTTAATGTTTTTGGCCAATAAGTCGTATGTCGATACAAGAATCTTCATACTGGTGAAACTCTCGTTTACTATAGTCATAAAAATAAATAATAGTATTAGTGAATGTTAGTTTGTTTGTTTGTGACACGTCAACTGTTCAAACAATCATTATAACATTTTGTATATACATTGTCAACTGTCCAGAAAACAACATAGTTTACATTTAATCCCGAAAACATAAGGCTATTACCATGGGATAGATCAAATCTATATTAAACGCGAGCAAATAAAATTATTAACAATAAAAAAAAAACAATTTTTATATAGAAAAACGGAACAAAGGATAGAGGAAAATATATTACTGTAGAAACGCGAGCGAAGCTACGGACTAAAATCAATTTTAATATAATTTCGTGTATGAGACAAACCTGTATGGTACATGAGGATGCCTCTCCACCAGCGCCGTGATGACCCTGCCGAGAGTCAGCAGAGACTGATTGATGTTGACGCACTCCCGAGCTCTCTCCTTCTTCCCGGGATTGTCGGACCCGGCTTTGCTTATGTTCTCGGAACCAGCTAAATCCACTAAGTTCAGCTTTCCAATCTTCATCAGCTCCTCACCCTCAGGGCTGTTCTCCTTCATATGGATTACGATGGAGAACACCGTGTGCGACCGACTGAAATCAAAATAATATATTTTTGTTATTATTGGCTCCTGTGGTCTTTGTCCATAATTCAGCCAGTGTCATATGGTAAATGTGATAATCCAAGTAATAAATAAACAACAAGAAAATTTTGAACAGAAGCTGACAAAACTAAAACTTCAATCAAAGTTAAAAAATAACTACATCTAAAGCAACAAGTTAATGAAAAAACAGTGTTAATAGGACAGGTATAAAAATAGATATTAACACAGAAACTAAATAAGTTATTTGTATGCATGTTTTTTTAAAGAAATGAATTTACCTAGGCGAGGGTAAGCAGAACTCATGCAGGAGAGGAGGGAAATTTCTGGCAGGAGAACAGTATATATGAAAAAACATGGGTTACAGCTACAGAAAAACATATGATCTATGTAAACTTTATCGATATTCACATATAAAGTGAGTGGACCGGTGAGCAACAACGATTGAGATGACGATCTTAGGTTTGGATTCAGAGGAAACCAAGGTTTTGATGGTATGTTGTATGCACATTGCATGTTGTATAATCCCTATACTTGGCTCTTCTGGAGATCTGCCATTCTTTGTTCCAAGCAATCATCATTTAAATAGTCATTTGGAAATGTCACACAAAAGGTTTTTACAATTTGAAATTTTCGGGTCAAGTCTATTCCCAATTGACGGTTTTTTATTATGTATTGCTTTAATTTGGAATATAAAAAAAAAACATGAATCAAAATTCCTTTGCAAGGAGATTCCCCTTAACAGTTTGCATATCTATTTTATTATGTACTCAAATTTTCCCCATAAATAATTATATATTCATTTCATTTGATTATTTAGTACAATTTTATAGATATAGCTCTATAAACATAGTATAGATAGACAAGTTTAATCCTTACTAATCTGTTTATTGTGCACTCACGCTTTAACCACTCAACCGATTATAATGACATTTTGCATAACCATTATCAGAGGTACAAAAAAAAAATAGAATATTTTCATCCAGGAAAAAGTACTGTTCTTGAGGGATAGGTGAAATCTACATAAACACGAGTGAAGTTGCGGTTATAAACTAGTATTTTAACAGCTGTTTTTTTTTACTGTCGAAATGCAAACCCTACGTATATTTTTCTTTATTTTGTTTACCTTTTTTCTTTGTTTTATAATCCAATTATTTTAAACATTTTTGAGCTGGGCATCGAAGAATAGTCTCATTTCTAACTTGTAATTAAACCTACCCTCACATTTATTTTTTCATAAACAGCAGTGTTACATAGTCTAGATCAGGGCTGTCCAAACCACGGCCCGCGGCATGAATTATTGCGGCCCGCAGAATCTTTTTTATCTTCTTTGTTTAAATACATTAAATGAGTAAATTATTTTTCTTCCGACGAAATTCAAATGTTTAGGATATGTATTCGATTATGCCGCACACAACACTATTCACTCGAGAACTCGGGGAATTCCCCGAACGTATAATAGGTACACCCGACACCGCGCGTTGTTCATTTATTGGGCTTTAAAAGACAAATTAATGAAAAAGTAGATAATAAAATAATGATTCTTATTATACTTGTATTTTATTTTTATAAATATTTTGCAGCCACCCAATGTATTGAGTCATTTTTGTTGGCCCTGGGTCCCGTGTAGTTTGGACAGCCCTGGTCTAGATTATAAAATCAACAGTGAAAAGGTAAAATGAGTGATGTGCAAAGGCTCACCTAGACTGTGCATTCATGAGTGTTGACGCGACCTTTTTCCTCTCCTGACCCTGGGCCATTATCCTGTACACCTCCTTCTTGTTGTAGACCTGTAAAAACATAGTAAATAAAACAAATCTTGTAGCACGACGCGTTTCCGAACGTATCCTAGATCGCGCGATCTCCCGAAGCAGCCAATGGGCGACGTCCGTGCCGTGTCGCTGTACTTACGATCACGCAGCACTTTCAGTCTGACCCGTGATCCTTTCATAAGTAGGCACGTTAATTATTTAATTGTAGTAATTTCTTTGAATTGTGCTCTTCTTCTAAGTTGGGTGAGCGTGTTAACGGCAGGACAAAAGAAACCCACTATAATCTATTTTTACACAATGGGTTTTGCAGTTTAACTCATGTACATTGTTCATAAAACTGAAGCTATTCACAAATACTTGTAAATTAAGTCAATCAAAAATACTAAGTCCACAAACTCACAAAATACAAGAATATTTTATACAAGTGTATGAGAATTACATTCATCAAATAATGTCATAAAACTTGTAAGAGTGTATAAACTAGAATTTTTAATTTACAAGATGTTTGCGCCATTTGAGGCTACGTATATCGGCTTAAAATGAAAATAAAATGCGCGCGTCGTCTGATATGATGCGTATATTTCGAGATTTACAGAGTCACTTTTTTAACGGACGTTTTTAACTTTGTCGCTATTGGCCCGTTTTCTGTCGGTGTCACGTTCCATGTATTGCGTTCCTGATTTTGAGCGTGAACACAAGACTTTATTTTTGCTTAATTGCACAATTATTTTTGTGTGTAAAAAATAAGAATTTATTTTTGTAAAAATTTGATTTGTGTGTAATCCTATTTACACCAGTGTGTAAACTTTTTTTAAATTAACGGAAGCTCTTCAACTTTTTCGTAATAAATTACAAAGGTGTTTATGTCAACAAAACAATAAATAAAAAAGTGAGAAAGCACTAGGGTATTACAAGTGATATCAATTAAACCTTATAATTTATATTTATAATTGTGATAAACACATTTTTATAAAAATGTGCACTAATTTACAATAGTAAAGGCCTTGATAAACAAAGCTCTGTCCATTTTCTCTAAAATAAGTTATTCACACACAAAATCGACTTACTCGAAAAAAGTTTTTAATTAACTTGACTAGTTATTGTAACCCGGCAAAAATAAAGTCTTGTAAATTAAAAATACAAGTCTATACAATCTATAATATGTGAAATTATTTGATAAATGTAATTCGCATAATCTTGTGTCAAATGTTCTTGTTCTTGTGATTTCTTAGACTTATAACATTTGATAAATAGGGTATTCATCATCACCCTTCTATCATTCATTTAATCTTTGAGTTGTGAAATGGCAATTTGAAACTTTAACCCCCAATGCAAAAAATAATATTTCAAATCAACTTACTGTAATTTCTTCCAAACCATTGACAATGTTCGACCCTTTTCTAGTAACATCTTCATATATCCTCAACTTAGAATTGTCTTCAGAAGTGGATAACAAGTCAAACAGTTCTTCATTATATAGCTCTAAATATGAGACACGTACAGTGTACTCAGTATTGGTAATGCGTAGTTCATCAAAAAGCTGACTTAGTGCTCTTGGAATTATACCAGCTAGGGGATCCTATGAGACAGATAGATAAAATATACGAATAAAATACTGTTTTGAAGAGATTAACCAAGACAATACTAAAACAAGCATACCTTTTGCCAACAGGTCTCGTCTGTTGTATGTTCTCCGACCATAGTATGAGTTTTTCCTGTGCCAGTCTGCCCATAGGCAAATACTGTGCAGTTGTACCCTGCCAGCACCTCCTCAATGAGTGGGCTAACAACCTCTTGGTACACTTCAACCTTAAAAAGATATTTTAATAGTAGCTAAACAACTATTTCATATAAAACCTACATCCAAAATGTTTAAGAAAAAATAAAATCAATTTTAAAAGATCACTAAAAAAACGCACCAGAAAGGTTTTCACAATAGTTAGGTAATTAATATTGAGTTGTGGTAAATCAACCAATATTTCAACCACAATACATTCCCTATGCCATTTTGAGGATTTCCCTGTGTATCTTTGAAATTCACAGACCAATGCAAGAGAAATTAAAATGGGACACCATTTAAAATAAACATTGAAAAATATTACAATAAATTGAAAAATAGATATATTAAGAGACTACCATGAAAGCTGACACTTTTGAATTTTGTTTTTTAAGGTTTATATATTCTACCCATCATATTATAATTCACCAAAAGATCATGCTAGGCTAGATTTTATTATTAAGTTTTAATAATAGCAAAGGGATAAGATTTTTTTTTTATATTATTGGGAACAAATGAACAGGTGGGTCACCTGATGGTAAGTGATCACCGCAGTCCATAGACACTAGCAACACCAGAGGAATTGCAAGTGAGATGCAGAATTATTAAAAAATTAATTTGTTTCAAAATTTAATAAAAACCTGTACAACATACATTAGCCATAACAAAATGAAACTAAGCAAAAGAATACAGGAAAGCCATGACAGTTTTACCTTACATAATACTAATATTTTCATATAAGTAATACTATATGTCAAGAGAACATATTTTCATTTACATTAACACTAATACAAAATTTTAACTCGATTTAGAATATTTAGAAATTTCTTATCTTTGCTTTCACAGTATATATAATCAGAGGGTTGTCTTCCAAGATAAGAATTTAAACAAGTGTATTATTATATGCACTATATTGCTTGGTGACGAATCTTATTATTATTGATTGATTGTTTGATTATTGATTAAATATGAAGGTTTGTGAGGGTAGATGGATATTTGTTATTCTTTCACACAAAAACTATTCCATGGCTTTTGATGAAATTTTACACTAATATTGTTTATACCTCAGAATAAAACAGATGTCATTTAAATTGGTGAAAATATATTAAGATAAGTGTGAAGAAGTTGGAAAAACTTCTGCATTTGAAAGCTAATTTGGTATTTGCTCTATAAATCATTAGAGCCATAGAAAATAATATATAGAATTATCTTTTATGATGATATAAATGCAGGTAAAATTATAAACAGCTGCTAGTTTTCAATATCGTTATGGCAAACCAAAAAAAACGTTAGGAAACTAAAATGCAAATGATTTACTAAGTTTCTACTTCAAACAAAAGTAAGGCTTGATCTAGTATACAGACCCATTTTATTTACAGTTTAATCCAAATGACAGCAAACAATCAGATAATGAACAAGAAGATAAATTATAACCTATGTACAACTGCAATATTAATAATACTGTTACACCGCAGTATGTGGTGAGAATATTTCAGTCTCATTTTAGACGGCTGAATGTCATAAATAGCCATGGGTGAAAACCATATTGTGACCTAATTCATAGTCCTAGCATATGGGACTTGAAGGATTTAGAGAACTTTTAGTGTTGTCATGATATTTTTTTTGTTTTAGATGGTTGGCATGAACAATCAGTTAATGTTGGTAGGTGTAAGTTGGGAAGGGAAATATAATCTTAATAAAAAGTCTATCAGAATCATGTAATTAATCAAAGAGTATCTAAGAAGGCTACTTATTACAAGTTCTGATATATTTTTATACAAAGGATATTTTACCTGGGTGGCTGTCGGTCCAAACGCCTTGTCAAATGTGAACTTTTTGGTTATATTTGTTTGCTGTGAAAACTTGACTACAACTTCTTTTCCATGGTGAACGTCAACCACTCCCATGGACTTGAGGTCCCTTTCTCTCTGATTCAATGGCCTATTATGGACAGAAAGAGTAAAGTGATTACAGATTACTCCAATTGTAAGGAACAAATCCTTAAGCTTTACATTTAAAGGACATAGTTTTTTTACATTTGTCACTCATCATCATAAAATTTTTAGTACTACCTGAAAGACTTCAGTAAGTATTGAAAAATATATTTCTCTATATTTCTTACATGTGTAGATAAACTTGAAATGTAATACATTAACATAAAATGTTATCTTTATAATTAGAGCCATTTGATAGATATATATGAATTGCTTGCTTATTAACATTAAATAAGCATATATTTTAGACATAAAGTAAGCTTAATAATCATTACTTTTTATTATAACTCGACATAGTAACTGTATGTGACTCTAATCAGAGTACAATACAAAAACAAAAATCACCACTAATAGATCTACTATCCATTGACATTCCCAACTATAACACTGGCCTGTATAAAGTCTTTTCACATAATATGTGATGGACCCTATATTATAGAAAGAAGGCAAGACACTATACCGAAGACAGACCCACACTTTCAGTGTAGGGCAAAGATATCACTTACCAAACCTATCTTCATTACCCTATAAGGGGTACTGTAAAGCTGTAGCTAGAGTTATATTATGTATGTAACCTGTATGTTTATGTATGCAAATTATTTTACAAAGAAATATGTCATCAATAATAACTAAAAATATATAGACTTCACATACAACTAATGGATACATTACTTCAAATCACAAAGTATTATTTATTTAGGAACAAACACTCTCATAAGGCCAGTATATTACAAACTAAGGGTGGTTTATACTATTATATTCAAAATGCATTGTATGCCTATACAATAACTATATTAAAAAACAAATAGTGAACTAATAATATCTACATTCAAGGGGAGATCCAGGATTTATTAGGACCAGTCAAATAAGCAGTGTCTCCTTTAATCTTTGGGATTTATTCTTTATCAATGATAAACAACAGCAACTATAAAAATACTTGTAATAAAAGTTAATTAAATGAATTTAAAATATTTTTTTATGCTACAGATTATCATTCAGGTAATGGCCAGTCTATTTAAAGAATTAATCTTGATCCATATTCCTGTTGAAGATATATTTACAACTGGCATAACATAGGAAAAGATTTTTATATATGGCAGTATTGTTGCCCTATTACAGGTATTAAGTAGTGATTTAGGTACATTTTCTTTCATTTAAATATGTGGGCCTCCGGCACTCTCACTGACCGAACGAAACACAACAGTTCAACCACTGTTACTTCACATCGGTTTTCTGTGAGAGGGTGGTACTACCCCGGGCGAGCCGACCCATTCATGCTGAAACCAGTAATAGCTTCAGCGTAGCTCTACCACCTACGAAAATCCTCTCCTCCTCTTTATATTCTCCAGTAACTTTGGTAGTTTATTTATTCTTCATCATTCCTGCCTATACTAACTGGGTGCTCAATGCTGTGTAAAGGTGGCATGCATAAGTAGAACAAATGTATGGCGTGGGACTCCAAGTTGTAGAAGATGTTTCACTCACATTCTTTGTGAAAATTTTACATAATTGGGTCATATTTTACGATGCTCATATTTTTATGTACACAAAAAGAAACTGTAAAGTCGGTACTAACAACTCTCAGCTTATTAATAAATTGATAATGTCGGCAATGCTCCTGTGTACCCTCCCTGGATCCACCCTTGCTTATATATTTTCGATATTGTACAAGAATATCTACCTATCATGACAGCTAAACTATGAAATGATGATTAAGATAATATGAAAACTGTGAAAGATATACAATGATATAGTTACAATTGCGCTGCCATTGAGACCCTTGGATTGTTTCTCTCTAAAGGTCTGTAAGCAACCCGAGTTTTAAAATGAATTATCTCGTTTTATTTATAAAAAGAATACTGGTTACTTATAAAAATAATAAATTATAAGATGTTTAGGAATATTAGGGTGTTGCTTTATAATACTATAGAATGATATATAACATTATAGAACGATGTGAGTCATTACGAAGTAGTACGACGATAGACGCTATAAATCAAATATTTATTTCTCTAGAACACCCAAAAATTAGTCATTATAAATTCTATTTCATTGAATAAATGTACTTTTATATTTAATTTGAATGAAAAGCTAATTCGGTTTCTAATAACGTACCTCAATCTCACAAAAACTTGAATATTTTGGTTTTTGTCCTTCCTGCATCCTTTTTCGGACGTCATCTCGACAACATACACAAAAATGTCTTAACACAAATTTCTACAGTAATTATTTCGTTACTTTTCCAGAATAAACATAACAATTCACCAGTATTCCAAAACTGACAAGAAAAGCGTTAGTGAGTCGTTGAACTAAAAAATTTAAATTTCGGCTGGGGTAAATGTTGCCAGATATAATTTTATATAACGTCTTTGTAATTTTGTTCATTTAGTTTTCGTCATAGGTAATTTTCTAATACTTAAAATTTATATTTAAATCAAGTTCTGTTGTATATAATAAACCTTCTCAAGGTGCACATATCGTTCTGTACAAGTTTTATGTATTAAAATGAAACATTAATATTATATATAACAAAGTAGCATTTTACAATAATATTAAGAAAATTACAAATGTTGCAGTTTATTAATTTATACTAAAAATATATAAGCAAAAATGTTACTATTTATTACTTTAAATAAATGAATATTAATATAATTTTTTGTAGTTGCACTAGCCGTCCTAATGGTACTCCCATACCTGCGTGTATCGGCATGAAGTTTTGTCTATGGTCAGACTAAATGCAGATGTGGGAAGATATTATCGTTATGCGTTACGAACTATCGGATTGCGTGACGATACACGCAGCAAGATAACTGGGGCCGCAGTTTCTACACACATCAAAGGAACTTGGAGACGTTATTACTATTGAAATGACAATGGTGTGCAAATGTTATTTTACGCCTTTATCGGAATAAATTTTGAGGTTACTTTTTAGCGGCACTAGTGACCGTAGCTGTGTCGCGCAGGTATGGGACTAGCATTATGTTACCTAGTCCTATAACTGTATGTATTACCACAAAGTTTTATTTGTGGCCGCAATAAATGCAGGTGTGGGAACCCATGGTGGGAACACATCGTCCTACCAGCAGTCCGCTGAAACTGTAAAGGCCTTGCCAGGGAACAGTGTAGTCGGTTCGAAAAACAAAAAAACGTCCTACGTAGTCCGGTGACACTGTTGAGGTCTATCAGGACAATAGCGTAATCAGTTCGAGGAAACATCGTGCTACGTAGTTCGGTGAAGGTGTAGAGGCCTGTCAGACCGATAGCATAGGCTGTAGAAAAAAAACGAGCGAGCCTTACAGTAGTCGCATATGATACGTAATATCTGACATGTTTTTCTACTATGAAATTGAGATGAATATATTTGAAGTCAATTTATTCGTCATACTAATACATACTCGTAATATGGGGACCATGTTGTAAGGTATCCATCCATCTCTAAGCACTAAATAATAGTTCTAAAACTCTCCAAAATGACGTAGGATAACCAAAGCATTATAATGTTAGTCCGAAGTAATTTTGTAAATATAACTTAAAATAACGGCTGTGAGAAAACTTGAAGAGTGATAGGATTTTTGTGAATATTAAATAATACGTTTAATGATTTTGGAGTGTTGCTACTGTAGCGCCACCGTAATTTAGCACATTTTCATACACATCGATGGTTCTCCTTACCTCGACACTCTTTACTCTACATCCTTTTACTCTAGTAACCTGTGAGAGTACAATTATACAATCTATCTACATATTATTGTGTATGTAATATGATTTTTTATCAAATATAGTTTATTATATATATGAATTATATGTTAATTAAAAACGAAAGACAATTCGTACTGAAATAAATTTGTAATGAAATACAATTAAAGTAAATAACAATTTGCTAATAATTTCATTCAGGCGTTTTCACATCATAATTGTTTCTATATATCATTTTAATTCTATTTCCATGTATAACTATATTTATGATATACATATCTGCATTTATTTTAGACTTTTTATTTTTGAATAATTGTTTATTATTTTTCTGTTTCGTAATGAATTTTTTTTTCATAAATACCTATCAAAATTTAAATTGAATTTACCAATACTACACACTGCGCTTAAGCGTAAAATCTTCAATTTGTACCTATGATCAATTACTGTTACCATCTTCTTACTCTTATCCCACCTAAGTAGGGTAGGCACAGCATGTTTGTTTGGTTTAATTTTTACGATCGACCGCCTGCCTGACAATTGACATCAACCCCTCTTAGGATTACTTTGTAGTACCACTATAAGTTCAACTTCATAATTTCGTATGAATATCAAACGCGGATATTTGAATCTTCAATAACAAGTGGTAAGGATTGAAACGACGCATTTGTGTAGGATATATCCGTATATTGCAACTCTACAGACTCTGGTTCTAGGTCTGTCAAAGCCATGAGAATTTCTTCCTAGGAATCCTGATTCAGAAGATTTACTGGAATTTTGTCCCCTTTTATTATATTATTATAAAAGTAAATATTAATTTTCTTTTCATTTATATATATTTTTTGTAAATTTTATAAAATTATTTTGTATTGATTATTATGATTAACTAGCAGTTGCCCACAACTCCGCATGCGTATTTAAAAAAATTGTATTAAGGGAATATAAAGTTATGAGAAGATGTAAAATTACAGAAATACTCTATCAAGAACGTTTGTTTGTAGGACACGCTGACTACCTACTGTAACATGTAACGTGTACATTAAATATGTAAATACTACCAGTGGGCCGGATAGGATTATTTTTCTAATTAAAAATATAAAAAGTTTTGAATTCTTACAATTTTGAATTGATATGAATCAAGATATAAAGCTCTACATCTGCATATAAACAATTTTTTATATTTAACAATTAAAATAGTGCTCCTTTAACTCGACAAAATATTCTTAAACGTTGCTATGATTGCTAAGTTATATTGACGTGAGCACGGTACATAAAATAAAATGGCCGTCAAATTTACCAAGAAGACAATATAATTCAAATTACATACATATATACAAATATATGAAATTCAATTATATTAATTCTTAGAGTCCAGTACAGCCTACGCTTCATGCACATGCTTACAGTGAGCAACATATTTTTGATAAATTTGACGTGGACGAAGTCGCGGGTGGCAGCTAGTATAAAATATAACAGCCTAAGTTCTTATAACGTCATTTATGTGCTAGTGAAAAATCGGTCCAATCGTTTTGGATATTCCATACGGATGAATTCTTGAGTAACAACTAGTAGAAAATAAAATGACTTCAGTTGGTTCTCATTACTTTAGTTATCTGGTAATGTAAGTCCCGGCAAAATTGAACTAATCATTTTGGAGAGTCCACGTTGGAGAAAGTCGCGGATAGCAGCAAGTTCAAAATAAAATAGCCTAGATTACGTCTATAAGATCAGCTATATGCCTGCAAAAACTCCGTAAAAATCTGTGTAACTGTTTTGGAGATTTCACTGTGGACGAAGACATGGATAGTCTAAAATAAAATTACCAGTTACTCCTTACAAGGTCAGCTATTTCCTAGTGTAAGTCTCGTGAAAATCGACTTAACCGTTTTAGGGAATTTGTCTACGAATGAAGTCGTGGGTAACAGCTAGTCTAAAATAAAATAGCCTAAATTACATCTTATAAGGGCAACTATGTGCCAGTGAAAGTTTAGTGAAAAACTGTTCAAACGTTTTAGAGATAGTACTGCAAATGAAGCCATGGGTGACAGTTAGTCCAAAATAAACAGGCGTAATTACTTCTTATAAGGTTAGCTATCTGTCAGTAAAAGTCTCGTGAAAATCGGACCAACCATTTTGGAGATAGTACTACAGACGAAGCCACAGGTAACATCTAGTCTAAAATAGAGTAGCCTATGTCACCCGCTATAATTTTAACTATCCGTCAGTGAAATTCCTGTCAAAATCGATCCTGCTGTTTCGGAGGTTACCCAGAATAAACAGACAGATCGGCAACAATTTTACATATTGCATTTTTGATATCTGTAGCATGTACATTTTCATGACCAATCAGTAAAAAGTTGTTATTTTGAAATTACACACAGACACTTCATTTTTATTATATGAATAGATTTTAATAATAATAATAATAAAGGAATTTATTCCATCCATATTTCAAAAAGATACAATTTTAAAATTTGTTAATATTATTAGTAAATTGGCTTAAAATTATATATTACATTATATTATATTGTTAGTGTATTATATTAAACTTTTTTTTAAATTAAATGTGGACCGCTGGTTGGGTAAAGGCTTCCTTCATCTTTTCCCAAAGATCCTTGTCCTTGACTTACTTGATCCAATCGTTTCCTGTCACATGTGTAATGTCATCAGCCAACCGTCTCATTGTTCTACCAACTTTCCTCTTTCCTTGTGGACCTTTCCATCTTATAGTTTCTATGGTCCATCTTTTATCAGTGTAGCGAGCGATGTGTCGAGCCCACTTTCATTTTAATGTAAGTGCATGAATAAGAGCATCAGTTATTTTCGTTTTTTGTCTCATTATGCTACTCTTCACTTTGTGTATTCTCCTGATTTTTAACATGCTCCTTTCCATTGCTGTTTGTGTACATTTAATTTTTTGTTTTATTTTGCTGGTAAATACCCAAGTTTGGCAGCCGTATAATAGACAAGGTAGAAGAGATTTGTCAAATACAATCTTTTTTGAATGCCAACTGTAGTTCCTGTCAGAATTTTCTTTCAGTGGCTAAAAGTTCTTCCAAGTTATATTTATTTTTCTGGTTACATGGTTACATTTGTTGAGCGATAACTGTTTTCCGAAATATATGTAATCATTCATTCATTGTAGGTTACTATACAGAATATTCTTTGTCTTCAGTTCTTCAGTCAGAATTGTTATTCAGGCTATAATTTAAATTACACAGAATTCTTTGCCTCCGAAGTTTAGCAAGATTGTTAAAAATCTAGGAAATTAGAAAAATAATTCGAGCTTATAATCGACCGAAAAATGGTAGTTAGTTGTTGTAGTACTTTTGAAAACAATAAACATACAATATATATGTGCATATACATAATCATTACATTATTAGATTTAGTAAAATATTGTTAGGCATTGTATCATTAATATTTAATAAGTTCTATATAAATATCTTTATTTTTAGATCATTATTATAGATTAATGAAATTATGAACTAGATGGCGCCACCAGTAAAGGCTTATATAGAAAAAAAAATTATTTTATCAGACAAACTAATTAACTTTTACTAGTAACTTTTTTATTAGTTCATATATTATTTATTTTCTGTAGAAAGATATATCGATAAACTTATCTTTTTTTCACGAACTCTTGTTGCTCAACAATCATTACAATACATTTTTTTTTCATTAATCTGAAAAATGATTTAAGTGTATGCTAAAGTCACGTTGCTACTGCATATCTGGGAAGGTTTAATTTTTGTTTGTGTTGTCTTGCAACATGGAGTTACTGAAGAAATTTATGGAGTAATGATTTCTCATAGTGTGTACAAATCGAAAGCAAATAAACACAATTCAAACGATACAATGTACGTGAAGTTTAAGTTATTTATTGCATAATTACTACAAATTTGAAAAAGATGTTATTAGATCTCATGTCTTATACTACTTTCTATACGATATTGTTCAAAACGTGCTTTGATTTCTTATATATATATTTATATTTTTTAACTCTTATGCCCTTACAAAAGTGTTGATTGAACTGGTTTGCACAAAAATAACTAAATGAGTCGCTCAAAAACCGAAAAATTCTAATAAGATTAAAATATATGATGTAGGGCCGAAGAGATTTATTTTAGTCTAGAGACAATATAATAAGCAAGTGTCTTCATTATTATAAAACAATGAGGTTAGTTATATTGTATAATGTTTATTAATATTTTTATGAACAAAAAATTTATTTTATACCGATAATCCTTCATATTGCAAATTAACTACGAAGCAAGTAATAAAGCCATCATTCTAAAATTATACAGAGCTAATAATAAAACCAATTAAAAGAAATATTTTCTCGTAAGATAAAAATAAAATAGAATCATGCGTCTGTTTATTCAATAAGAACCACTAGTGATTTACCAATGCAAACTTTTTACATCGACAAGAACTAAAATAAACTGAATAAACGAGCAACGTCATTATGCGAATAGTTTTTGCGTCTGGCAACACTCATTACCTATACCACTTCCTCCCGCACTTTCTTGAAGAAAATTAAAGAGTCGCCGCATTAATTTTACCCGTATGTCGCGTGGTTTTTATGTCCGTTTAACAGCGTTATGGCGGCCCTCGTTCGGTTTTTGCGACTCTCGTGAACCGCCGCACAACGCTCGTTTCCCAGACTCCGGCCGCCGGACAAAAAGTAGACGTACCGCGAACGCTGGAATCTACGTAAAAACCCTAAGACCCGCTCAATAACCGCTGATGTCGATGAAATACTATGAGTTCCTTTGAACTTTTTACTCATCGCAAACTTTTTCCGCGGTAATTTGCATCGGACGATCGTCGACGGCCATCGTGGAGTTTTTCCCGCGCGCGATTCAAAATGACGGTCGCGTTCCGAAAATTGCTGACGGATAAAAAGTTACCGATGAAATTCTTGTTTCGAGAATGTGTATTTTATATAATGATATTTTTCTTAAGCGAATGATATTAATATTTCATCAGATGGATATTCTTTTATAAATTCTATACTAGTTTTCTTCGAGAAATCACTGGTAATCATATGATAAAATCAAAGTAGGTTTCATGTGAAAATGAAAAAAAAAGATATGTTATCACTTATTGTACTTTAATATCAATGTAGTGATATTTTAATGTCAATATATGTTGTAGAAACTGCAGTCATCCTTTTAATGAATGGCTTTTATGGCCTGTGTTTTCCTTTTGTCAGAACAGAAAAGAAAAGGTCTTTAAAAGTAGCAACCATTTGTGGGTAGGTTAGCACTACATATCACCACAGGATCTTTCTTCCTATATTCCTGTTTGATAATTTAAAACATAAAAAACATCAAAATAGATAATGACTTTATTTGACATTTCGTTACGCTTCTGTTTTTAGATTAAAAAAGGTACATACATATATACAACTGTTTAGCGTCTTTCGTCAGTAACTGGAGTGATTGGTATAATCAGCTATAGCACGCTTTTGCCGCCAGCAATTGTGGTTTCGAATTCCACACAGGACATGAAAATTCTGAGTTAGGATGTAACTTATGTCAGTATATTCCTGAAATTTTCCGCGTCGCAGGGCGTGAGTGGTAGAATTATTTTATAATTTAAAATAAAAATAACAAAAATATAAAATCAACTTCCCGAAATAAAAATTTACTCTAAAAAATGCACCAGATCGCACCAGATCGTCTATGACCATAGGACTTACCTAGTCTTCCTTGCCGAACCAAGGGGAGACGGGTTGGGAGCCTGTCTATCCATTGCATCAGTTCGCTCATTTGGGTATTAACTGGCTTTGTACGAGGCTGTCTCTGTTCACGCAGGAGGCCTAGCATGTGCCTGTGCCGCCCGCCGGGGCGATATGGTGAATGCAACCGCGATTCCGTGTCGCCTCGTTATGGCTACAGATGGTACATACACTGTGGGATATTAGTAAGTAAGAGTCTCACATAAAACTCCCGCTCCCCCGAGCGGCAGGGTATACATAATGGGTTTTCCCACGTTAAAATACTGACCTAGCTAGTCGTAGATTGTCTTAAATCTCCCAATATCTCAAACACAACACATTTCTTACTCGATTCTGAGCAGTTTTCTATCTAATGTCCAATGTTGATGAAATTAAAGTGGAACCGCCTTGAAAATAAATCATTTACAATAAAAAATAATTTACCAAAGCGGTTTATTAATGACGTAGTATTGAGGTAACAGATATTAAAAAATACAACCTAGTCGAGAACCTCTTAATTTTTGATGTCGGTTAATAATTGAATATATAGAATATTAAACTCCACTCAAATATTAATTGATATGGAATTATTTCACTAAATCAAACCGAATTGAGATATTTAAACTATAGTCATATTTCGTAACTGGCTAGAAATAGTATGGAAAAAAAAATAATGCTTTCTAAATCATTTGACCCGACATGATGAAAGTGACATCCTCGTATGTCTAAATGAGTGAGGTGCACTCTTCTGAAGTGGATTAATTAATAAATAAATGACACGATTGGAATGAACCGGTAGCCTGTGAGGTGAGAGGCTCGCGAGCGTGAGAAAATTCTCCAACTAGAGAGTCAATACTATCTATGTGAGGCCCACGAAGCAAGCGTTTCATTACTTGCTGTTTGTTGTATTTATTCGATTGATAATATTCTTGAGATTATGTTTATTGTATTTGTATATGTGGATAAATTTCTAAGTTAATCCTTATTTAACTTTTGCCTACATTAATAGGAGAACAGTCTTACTGGGACATTATTTTATTCATATGCGCTCACTCGGATCCCAATTAAACGTGTGTCTTGACGAAAACTTGAATATTGCTCGATATATTCTGAATGTACTACTATTTTTACATGCATCAACGATAGCTTGTTTAAAAAGAGAGCAATGCCATCTATCGGCGACCGTCTACATTACAATTTTACACAATTTGTCATCTATATTCGAAAAATAAAATAAAATATCATACTATATATTGCGTATTTTTAAATGTTACAACAACCGCATTAAGTTTCTATTTCATCCATAATATACATTTATCCATAATAAAATGGATGTCGATACATGTATTTGAGATTGATATACAACAATACCGTTTTAGCCGTCACTATACCAATTAGTTACAAATGCTCTTAGAAGACGTTTAAAGAAAAACGCAAACTTAGGTCGTATTAGAAAACTTTTGACAATTCGTATTCAACTTCTAATTTGATTACCAGTATTATTTTTCTAATCGGAGCTTGCAGTTTCAATCAGAAAATATTCTTGTTGGTTTGCACCTGAGCTAGTGGAAATTTATTAAGATTGATTCTTATTTATGAAGCATTATTTTAGGGATAGATTGCCTATTGTTTTAAATTCACGTAGACCGCATTTCGATGACATTTAATGATTTGGTTTATTAGGTGTGGAGGTAACCAGCTAGCTCCTAGTCGTGGCGCTGATTGTATTAAGTAACCACAGAGGTTAAAGCCTACGAGTGGATTAAGGTCCAGTCATCATCAATTTTATTCCACCCATTGGTTGATTTTGCCAAATGACAACATGTTATTTTATTTTTTCACTTTGTTTAATATTTTATATTTTTGAAGTTATACTTGTTTAGGCGCGTTGGGGAAAAATGATAGAGTCAATTTTTACGATGCGCTCGCACACCGTCACGAAAAACCGACACCCTGAAGTTAGCTATAGTCAACATTTTATTCAAAAAAGTATGTATGTATTAATTACCTTTTTTCTATTGTTAGTGTCGTTTTTTCCACAAAATTTTGAAAAGATTTTTATCTTGTTACGCCAAAGAAGTATAACTTCTAACGCTTGTTGTACATAAGTACATACACATTTTTTTACTTTAAAACACTTCATTTTTACCCGACTAGACCACCCATTGAGTGGAATAAGATAAAAGATAACTGAACCTTAACCATTCGTAGATTTTAGCCAGCTTGATCACCCATTACTAAATTTGGAGGAGATTACTACATTCACTCCTCATTTTTATTCTATTTTAAACTAAAGTTAAACCGCTATAACTTTACCGCTATACCCTTTAAATATGCAGCTTCTTTAATGGCCCCAAATTTTCTATAAATTATGATCAATATGACATTTAAGGCAGCACCGGTTTTTCAATCACGGTGAAAGGTTGTAGAATACCGTCCAGCTGGCGGTACGCCGTGTCGCCGCGATGACAAACTAACGGGGAGCTGTGGGAAACTGGCGTCTGATGGTTTTTGTGGGCGGCCGCGGAAAAACTGGACGCGTCGGCTTTCCATCGTTGGACTCGGAGAATGTCATGGAAATTGTTGTTTTATGGGAACGTTTTTTTCTTCCCACGCTTATGACTGACGTGAAAATTATAAATAAATAATATAGTTAATTATTTTACCTTATCTTTTTTTCCCTCTTAATTCTAGACGAATTACAATATTTTGTATGCATAAAAACATAAATTCTATACAAAAGTAAAGATAATGTAACAATTAACGTGAGGTCTGAAGTCAGAAAAAGGTACAAAGATATGAACTACTGTTCTACAGACCCTCGTTCTCTAAAATTAACCAAATTTCTCATCATTTTATTTACAGATAATTTGTTATCTACAGAGTTCTTAGGAAACTTGTTTATTCATGCGCTAAGAGGTTCATCACCTAGGATGATAAGATGATAATGAAATGGTACGAATGCAGAAAAGTCAAATATGCGTGGAATGCCTTCTTTGGTTATTTTGTCTTTTACTGTCGTACAAAAGTTCAGGACGTCCTAGTAATATTTACTAGACTTAATATACATTCCTAGTAGAATTCTTAAACATGAATTGAGGCGTAGAGTGTACTCGTTTGGTTTACATTCCTACAGTAGCACTAAGATTTAACACACGATTACCTCTGTCCACTTCGTTAATTGACATTAATTAAATGAGATTGTAGTCAAACTGTAGGTTATAAAATGATAAAAAAAGAGGAAAATGGTACTCCCTAGCGCTAGCCAGGTGCATTTAAATTACATTCCTCTATGAACAATAAATTAAAGGTAATTATTTTGATACAGTGCTCCTACATTGTTTGAAGTCTACAACGTAATCGTATTGCCTATAAAATTCCGACACCTTTATTCCAACAGTGTACGCCTCTTTGTTGTGGGCTTATTTTTTAACTATATATTTTCTTCAGAGTTCTGATGACCGAACTCTTCAACTTTTAATGTCAGATAACTAAACATAATGAGCTAACATAAGTGGCATAAAGTAGAAGGTATAAAGTAAATAGGTAACTATAAAAGTCAAGTAGCTTGATAATCAGCACGTCGCGAGGTAAAAAGCATTTTTGACATTCTTTATAAGAGTCACATGTCAAGTTTACGAAGTAAATAGTAGACATATAAAAAGCGTATTAATTTAAAAAAAATGATATAATTTTAGATATTTAGTAGTTATAGTATTGATTTTGTTGTTTTTTTTTCGATATTATAATGCCGATATAAATATCTTTAACGCACTGCTCAACCCAGTTTAGCGTACAAAAGAAGAAAAGAAGTCCAAATAAATTATTTACAGTACAACCGTATTATCGTCACCTTCATCTTCTTACGCTTATCGCTTATACGCTTAAATTTTACGATCGGCCGCGCGCGTCTCGCATCAACCCTCCTTGGGATTATTTTGTAGTACTACTACAGCTTCTTAATTTACTAGCGGCCCGCTCCGGCTTCGCACGGGTATAAATAGTAATAATAGCCTATGTCATTCACTGAAAAAATGATTAAAATCGTTCCAGTAGTTTTGATTTATTCATTACTGCCCGTGGCCCGTACGTGTTAAATTTGGAGTAACCTCAAAAATAACAGTATTTCTCCACTATTTAATTTATGTTATTATACATATAAACCATCCTCTTCCATCACTCTATCTATTAAAAAAAACCGCTTCAAAATCCGTTGCGTAGTTTTAAAGATTTAAGCATACATAGGGATATATAGGGACAGAGAAAGCGACTTCGTTTTGTACTATGTATGTATGTATAATCAAATAAAATGGCAACTGAACAATTGAACGTTGATTCTGTCAACATTTTCGAAGATTTCGTTTTTGACGTTTGTCTAAAATATTCACTTTATGGAGTTATTTTAACCTACAATTGTCACCTTTCCGTAAGATTTTTCCAACCATTTTCTTTCATAAAAACCTTATTCTGACAATTAGAAAAACACCAAAAACCGAATCAGTCAAGTAGCTGTAGCCGTTCTGAAATAATGCGCTTACATATATATGTTCAGCAATTTTTATATGGATATATAAAAAACCTGTTAGCATCATTGTTCTTTTAAATATAGGCACCTATCGTTCGAAGGCTATTTACAGGTACTATTGAGGAGATAATAATTTTCGGAGATACTCGCCGCCTTAAACTATATTACTACGTATAAAAAATGAAATATAAAAATATAACAACTCCAAGAAGAAATTAACCAACGTAGGGCGTCTTATAACACGTTTTGTTTTTTTTTTTATATCATCATTCCTCGTAGGCATCGTTGTCGGCCGCGAACTTTTATGTAGTTTTTTTAAAAATTTCCGAGAAACAGTTTTGGCTTTTGTATCAAATGAAGCTTTCGCCAGTGATTATCATTTTTAATTCGGATACCGAAGTCGGTCATGCGATCGGAGCGCCGCGCCGTTTGAGTTTTTGCCACCATGCTTGTTTTATGAATTATCTTTTTTTTCATACTTTACTACTAGTGACCGCGTCTTCGCTTGCGTTTATTATTTGTTATAATAAATATTCAAGTTATGTCAAATGTATATTATATAAACATTATCCTTATCTATCTATTACCGACAAACAAAAAAAAATTATGACTTTGATGCGCTGCGAGGTCACCTAGTGGCGAAATATAGTAAAATAAATACCATAAAATATTCTTCACGGAAAAATACCTAGGTTTGTCCATGTTCATGGAAATCGGTCAAACGGTAACACAATGTATCGGTCTCTGCTATGAGTTGCCTGCGGTATCGCTCGCTCTAATGTAGATTTGGCATATCCTTTGAGAATAGCTTTGAAAAGAAGGGATGAAAAGTTTGTAACGTATATTATAAGTACACCATTTTTATCTTTCTGCACTACTTCGTCATATGAACTTTAATTATGTCAAATCTTGCACTCCTTTATGAGAGCAATATGCTTAAGAAAGAGGACAAAGCTTTGTTCGCCTAAACTCCAAAAGATTCTATACTGACGTGAGTGATGGTAGATCGATGTCTTTTGGGGTACCTATTGTCTAGACGACACATTGTTATGTCCTTCCATAGGGGATAAGTTGTGGTCATAAAATCGTAAAATAAGAGCGTAAGATCAAACAAATTAACACCAGTTTAATGTTCAATCCGGAAGAAACACGTATCTTATAGTTCCTGTGAGATAATAAAACCAAAGTCGCAGGAACTTCTTGTTTCATATAATTAAAACAGATTATCCTACACTATATAACAATTTTAAATAATATCATTATTAATAGATTAGCTTTAATTTTCGTTCTGACTTTTATTGATATTTGGGATGTTTTAATAAATTTAGCGACATTCTAGTAATAATTAAATGATATATTATTTAGATTTTTACGTTTAAATAGTCTTGCCCTGACCGACTCTACGAAAATAGCTGGGATCGATAAGAACTTGTGTGATTTAAAATTAATAAAAACACGCTGTTACTCGTCGGCCCTCAAGTCTCCGTACCCTTCCAAACCCTTCACGGAACACAAGCGTAAATATAAACGCACACTTGCACGAAAATTCGTAATTCGAAGTGCTTTATGTTTTTTTTTTATATACAATCCGAGGGCAAGGAAAGCAGTCGTGGGGCCATGTGGAGGGGTCGCGTGGGGTGCTGGGCGGGGCGATGCAGCTGCACGCCGCCGTAGGGCTCCGTCGGTGTCTCCGTCAGTCGAGACGCGCGCGTCACTCTGCACACGTCACGGCCGACATTTAATTTTGGCGCGTAAACACTTCGCCGAATTTTACGTGAAACGGAAAATTTTGAACAGAAACTATATAAATAAAATATTGTATTTTTTAATGAAATGTATATAATTTATTCAAATATATTAATTAAAAAAAATGTAATCTATTAATTTTGAAAAGTTTAAGGATAGTTGTGAATTTTATTCAAATTGGCGGGTGTTGGGTTGATGTGTGCGAGCGAGAGGGTTGATATGGAGAGTCCGGGCGAGGAAGCGGGACGGAGCGCTCCCCCAGCGCCGCACCCCGCGGCCGGCCCGCAGTCAAACGGATCCAATAAGATCATTGGACGCAATGTGAATGGAACCAGTAAGTCACTTGACGCAATCTTTCAAAGTTCCTTGAACAGTTATAAAATAAGATAAAAGGTTATATTATAATTCAACTTACATTTAATATTACAGTTTACAATTTACGCTATATTTCTTCTTCAATACATTAATATTTCATTAATCAGCGAATTTAGAATTTCACACAAATTTGTCATTAAAAACAACGTGTAAGTTAAATATTAAAGGCGTTGTTCCGAAAGAAATAAATTTTCCACATAGTTATCCTTAATGACTCTTGTATTAATACATACAAAAGTGTCTACTGTATAATGCCAAGTACTCCGCTGTAAACCTGTAATTCTCGTAGATAAATATCTCTAAACAAATAAGTATTGTAATATACAAGCAGCGATTGAAGTTTTGTTTTTAATATACATATTTTGTAAATATCCTTATAATTCAAATATCTAGACATCAAATTTTTCATGGCGATTTAAACACCTAAAGGGTCTACTATTTGGCTTTATACAGTAGATATTTTTGTACATAATTACATAGGAGGCAAATCTATAACTCTGAGGGTTTTTTTTAATTTACCTCGTAACGACTCCTTTATTAATCATATGCTGCTTTCAATGTCAATTTTGTGTAAAACTATAAATTCATTGATGTAATAAAGAGTAATCATATTAAAGAAAGAATAATAGCGATATCAGCCAATAAGCGACCCACTTCCTTTCTGTTCTGTTTCTGTTTCCTGAAGGAACGTAAGCCTACGAAGTATTAACGATCTCGAACAACGAGAGAACCAAATTTCTCTATTTTTTACCCCATACAGTGGTATTACAAGAGCATTTCTCAGGATCAAGTTTCCTTACAATGTTTTCCTTCATCATCAACCGATAGTGTTACAAATTTAAATTAGTTAATGTACGCGAATGTGTCGTACATGCCGGGGTATAAACCTGCGAGCATCGAATCTATATTCCGTCGGACAAACCACTTGGCCACTACGCCTATCTTAAACTGTATAGGATAAAAAGTTACTAAAAGACCATTCTATGTAAGATCCAGATGGGTGTTTGTTAGTCTTTTAAGCAACAACTATTGAATGAATGTCACTGCAACTTTACAGCAATGTTGCTTACCTATACATATAATAAAAATGAAGTGTCTGTATGTAATATCAAAATAACGACTTTTTACTGATTGGGTATGAACGTATACACGATACTGATAACAAAAACACAATTTAAAAATTTTTTGTCGGTCTGTCTGTTTGTTTGTTCAGGGTAATCTCCGAAACGTCTGGACCGATTTTGACAGAAATTTCACAGATGAATAGTTAAAATTACAGCGAGTGACATAGGCTTCTTTATTTTAGACTAGCTGTCATCCGTGGCTTCGTCTGTAGTACTATCTCCAAAACGATTAGACCTATTTTCATGGGACTTTCACTTACAGATAGCTAACGTTATAAAAAGTTATTAAAGCTTTTTTATTTTGGACTAGCTTTTACTCATGGCTTCGTTTGCAGTACTATCTCCAAAACGTTTGAACCATTTTTCACGGAACTTTCACTAACAGATAGCTGATCTTATAAGAAGTAATTTATAATTATAAACAAAAACGCATGTGCAGCTGCTGGCAACAGCTAGTACATCATAATAAAGGAGGCTATAGTTGGTACGGACATTGCATAAGTTGACCAAAATATAACGGTAGGGTATCAAGTATGCTAGAAAAAAAATCGTGAAATCTATTTCAGCATGCGTACCATAAAGATAATGTACGGTGTCACCATTTATAAAGGTACAAACGCAGACGAAGTCGTTGTCTGCCACTAGTATTATATATTACATGAAATAATTGTAAAGTATAAACATATAGGGAATCAATGTAATCGCGAGTTAAAAACTTAATCACGATGAAACTCGGTTTAAAATAAAAAAAAATAAAAGACAAAGAAAGTAGCATGCATGTGATGGGAATCGAACCCGTTGCCGGTGTGCAATTTGCGTTTTTCTACGCTACCGGGCCCGCCGCTTTGTCTCGCGGTGTCTTTTTGCGGCCCCGTTCTTGGTTAGTGTACAGCAACATATTAGTCTTGATCTGTTTAATGTAATGCTTATACTTTGGTGCGAAATCGAAAATGGAGCCGTAGGGATGATAATAATTACATTTTCATATTATTACGATAAATGAATGTAGCAAATGCTTCAATAAGAGCAGAATAAGCATATGTAAGTAATGTATTAAATATTAGTGGGAAGGGGGATATTAACACCAAGGATATCATATAGGGAAAACGATAGTCTGCGCCAGTTAAAAAATATATGTTCCACTGGTAAAAAAACATTGTTTTAAGATTTACATTTTGATACAATCATACCGAAGAAAAAAATTTCGTTTACAGTGATTTGACGTTGATTCAGTGGCACGACAGACATTACTGTTTTAGAAGAAATATTTAAAATAACAATGATGTCATTTTTATTAATGAAAATGACATTATGATTTTTTTACAAGCTTTAATGCTACAATTCCGGTGCACGTATGTTTGTGGATATTTTGCTTTTCAAAGGCTTGGCAATTTTGATAATTTTTTGACTTATGGGATGACTTTGATGGTTTTTGACTATGGTTGGATCCGCTAGGTGGCATTGTTCTTGAAATCTAGATTTTTAAAATATTTTTATAACAAAAGTTTACTGTCACAGCGATGGTCGGAGGTAAATTATAAAGAAATACTTAAAGCTTATGTACAGATCGCATATATTACGCTACCTGATCAGCATCAGTTATAATAAAATATATAGCAAGAAAACTCTCTACTACTAAACTACTTCCATTTAGGTGTTCATGACAATTGATTAACCGCAGGAACTTTCAAAATATATAATTGGATTGTTGTATGTATGTATGTTTTATTGTCACTATAAACTTCGTCCAACTCCAAACGCCGTCCACCTGGGAATATGTACTTTTATCACTGATACAACTGAAGGATTTTCTCCTGAATTTGTCTCCTTAGCCACGAATGCAAGTGGCGCCGGGATGCTACTCAAACTATTTGCCCAAGAATCCGTGTTTTACTGTACCATCAATTCCGGGATATAATTAATTCCGCAACCTATTTAAGCGAGTCATTGTGTCAGGATTTTAATCACGTGTGTCGAAAACGCTGGCAATGATTTAATTCAGATCCATCTAATTAACTTAAAGTTGAATAAATAACAAAAAAATATAATCAAGTATCAAAACATCTCGTATGAGCTTAATGAAGACATAGATAAGAAAAACACTCGACTCGACGTTCATAATCGAACAGAAAAACCGTGGAAAACGTAGAAAAACTTGACTCACATTGTTTCGTAAGAAAAACTAATTGTATATACAATCATATGTGCCGCTGCGGTTAGAAATTGTGAATTAGGTTGTGGATTCTTTTTAAAGTATTAAGACAGCTTTTGTTTACGAATATAACAGGCATTAAGTGATATTATACAATACTGGCTTTTTAATACCTCTGACTGAACACATCTAATTTGAATAATAACACCCGCCCGCAACTCTGTATGCATTGCTATCCCTATAAATGACAAAATTAATTACCTTCGCTGAGTTCTAACAGTTTATGCAGCGTACGCCGCGATACCTCTCAGCTTGTATGATTTTTTCCAACTTATTTGACACTTACGGTTATAATTTGAATAATGTATGTTGTTTTGATGTATAGATAATTAGATATTAAGATATTAGGAGTGTCAATTTTATCAAAATACGTTTAGCAGTTTTTAAATGAAAGAGTAACAGATATCTGTTCTCTCTCGTCTATAATATTACCAGAATCACCAATTTCATCATAGAGTTTCATTTTATAGTAAAACCAGTCGAGGCTCGTATTTAAACTTTAAAATGTTGCATTATTACCAAAGCGATTAGATAAGCACAACTGTTGTGTAGGAAGCCAAATATGCGACATTTTTTTTTTCGAACTGACCTACACTGTTGGTTTCGTCAGGCCTCTACAGTTTCATTGGACTATCCAAATATACGACACAGCCGCGCTATATTGTACCTTACTAGCATAGGCATTCATAGGTCGGCCCTACTCGGTAATAATCGATTCTCATTGGGCGGCTTACTCGCCCTCGCTTCCGAATACCACGCGCCGCACCACATGGTTCGGATACACTGTTACTCCGTTCTTATTTAGCGTACTTTCTGATGAGTTGATGATGAGATGAGATCATTTCTGATGAGATGAGTTCCTATGGGTTACAGCGTGATGTTTATTGTATATACATTCCTGAGTAAAAAGTCTATTAAATACATTTGTTTTTATATTATCAGAGACTAAACAAAGAAAAGACAAAAAAGGATATAGTCTCGTGAATTATATAATACTAGCTTTTCTCTACGGCATCGCTCGTATTATTGTGAATGTGATCTATCCCTCGGGAACAGTATATATTTTCTAGGTAAAAGGTATCCTATGCCCTTTTATGTACGCCTCGCAATGTGTACACAAAATAGCATGACGTTCGCTTGTATAAACAAACTCACATTTGCTTTTGTTAAAATTAATGGATATTACATATTCTGAGACATTTACAAGTTCCATATAGTTCACAGAACAAGCAATTTGGAACTTCAACTCTGTAGAATTGACTAATGTACAAGAGATTGGAAACAAAAATGTCACAGTTTATCCGAACTAGGAACACTAGTCGTATTCATTAAAGAGCAAGCGAGATAGATATAGTAATGTATCTGTCATCATCGATTAAATTAAAATGATTAACATTTAATGGCAGTGACCACATTCCCGTTATACAGATGAATTTTTTGTCAAATATTTTGTTTGAAGTGTTTACATATAAATAAAATGATAGCGGTCTCCGGTTGTGCGCGCGTCAAGTAAGAACTATCGAATAGACTTCATCATTTTTTTTTATATAATAAGAATAGAATCATTTTTTTAGGTTTACTTCTTAAACACTTGGTTCTAATCGAAAAAAAATGTCACGATATGTTCATTTAATATTAAGTTTCTAAAAACTACGAATATTATGAGCACTACAAAGCGATTTTGTAAGCATATTTCTGCTATACATTTTTTTAAGTTTCTTCTTCTGTACATAAATATGTCACTAAATTAACAAATAAAGCGGACGAAGTCACGTCTATCAACTAGTGAACAATAAGATATGTTAAGTAATGTAGTATTTAATGTTTCGTTCATTTAATTATGTTCTTGTTGTTTTGATTAATAATTAAATAATTTTGTCAATAAGTTTTCCTTTTCACAATTTATTATCCACCGCTTACTATTAAAAAAACAATATATGAAAGAATCGCGTGACTGTTGAAGCGAAAATATAAAATGAATTTTACACATCGCTATGTAGTATAAATAAAAGACATCGTAAAACAAAATATTATGCTAAAACTCACGGTAAAAATGTATGCGGTGAAAGAAACGACCTTATTATAATAAAGTTTAAAACGACAGTAACTAATGCTGTACTAATGTTAGTCACGGCTTTGCTCGCGTTAGTGTAGATTTGACTTTTTTTTTCGAACTGACTACACTATTGACCTGGCAAAGCCTCCACTGTTTCACCGGAGTACTAAAGGGAGCGATTAAGGCACTCACCCGATTTTATATAGGCAATCAGCACAAGGGCGCACGGCGCACCTCGGCTTTGACTGTCACCAAACATCCCGAGTCTTTAGTCTTTAGGTTTTACCTAATCTTTGGCGAATTAAAAAGCAGTGTAGCATCAGCGTTATAAACCCCACTACGGTAAATTTTTTTTGTATTAAAGAACATATTTGTACGTTACATTAATAAGTATTTGTCGAGACTATGATTGTTTTTAGTTATTTTATGACTATTCATTAGAAATTTAGCGTTCTTGGGAAACTGTGCGCGGGTAAATGTGCGCATGCATACACTCATCCCTTTAATGTTATTATCGTTAATTGTCATTAGTATATCCGTTTATTGACATGTTACACTTAATAACACCCTTTAATATTATATTTCAGTTATTTATCATCGAATATAATCAAAGAATCCAAAAATTCCCGAATCTCTACCGGTTACCGAGGAACAAATTTCTAGCGCCAAAGCACCCATTGAACAGGAATGTGTGTCGTGTCGTGTCAACCTTTTTAACTACTAGTATACCTTATTATTATTAAGTCACAATATTAACTAACATTAAAATAAAGATTATTTCCCAAATTGTGTGATGATAAAGTTTATTTATTTTGAACTATTGTGTTTATTTTAATTGTCAGAAGCAATATACCGATGCGCACAGTTACCCGAATCGTGGGTCAAGTGTGCACATTACGATTTTATATAATTAAATGCTTACAGAAAAGAAGCTACCCTGATATCTGTTTTCGCTTTTATTTGAATTTAGAGCCTTATAAATGTTTCATCTCAGTACCGTTCGATTATATTCCTAACTCTTATACGTTATGTGTGGTGAGCTTTTATCTAACAAAATGTGCACACTTGATCCGAATGACTCTATATATGGGAGTTGATTTTTATTTATATAGTTTACTAGCGGCCCGTTCCGGCTTCGCACGGGTATAAAATATATAGCCTATGTCATTCACTTAAAAATGATTAAAATCGATCCAGTAGTTTTGATTTACTCATTACTGCCCTTGGCCCGCACGCGTTATATTTGTAGTAACCTCAAAAATAACAGTATTTCTCCACTATTTAATTTATGTTATTATACATATAAACCTTCCTCTTCAATCACTCTATCTATTAAAACAACCGCATCAAAATCCGTTGCGTAGTTTTAAAGATTTAAGCATACATAGGGATATAGGGACAGAGAAAGCGACTTTGTTTTATACTATGTAGTGATTATTGCCATTATCTAGTGGGTGATTATTACAAAGTGGCTGGTGGTGTTTCCAGTATTCCAGGTAGTAATAAGGTGGTGGCTCCTTGTTAGAACTTTCCGGAAAGTTTTTGTGGCATATCAAACTTCACGTTCCGTGTTATTATTTGCCAGCCATGTTTACCTTTGCTTAATAATTTAATTATTTTACGCAAATTGTCAATATTACACAATACAGGGTCTCGAATAATCTAAGATTATGAATTAAAAATAAAGACCACTACGTAACAGACAATTCCCGGTAAAAAACATTTTAAACGAACATTTTGGGTATGTGCAACTTTGTAGACTAATGTAAGTATGAGTGAATGAACGAATGAATAATTAATACAATCCTCGCCAAATTTTTTGACCGCTCTGAATATAAATTCGCAAAACATTAATTTAGGTATAAATACGAATTATATTATATGTACATCGAGACAATTTAAGGATAAATATATGCCAATTTTAAATTAATGTGTTAATATTATTACTTTATTTTGTATTGTACTATTAACTATGTTATTCAGAAGAGCGAATTTACGGCTACGTTCAGAACGGCCAAAAAGTTTGACGTGACATGTATAGTACGGAGTAAAAAAAAAACCATAGTTTATACTGACTTTTATCTCTTTATTTTTGTAAAGAATTGTTTACTAAGGCGTGCTGTGTATGATTTAATTGGAATGAAAAATTCTTCAACTGAACTTTTAGATTGATTGTGACAACAAAGTTCTTTGTGCTTGTAGTCTATTTACTCGTTAGTAATTTTTTTTTGTAGAAATTACGTAATTGAGTTTTATGATTTCTTTACTACGAAAACTTATATATTTTTGGGAAGTATTTAGTACATATAATATTAAAGTATAATTCTTAAATACTGATAAATACTCGTAGTAATTATATTTATTACTATAAATTATTGTTTTCTGTTTAACTATTTTTTTTTGTTAGTTAATCACGATTAGACAAAGATTAAATTGACAATATCCACACGTTCCAGTCCAGACAATATCTTTTAACTCATTCAATTCAAATAAAGAACACCCGGTTACGCAAATATGCGCTCGAAAACGCGTACAAGCGTTTTTATATATATTTTTTCCTGCTTCTTTCATTTATTCTTTTCTTTATGGTTACTTCACTACCGTTTTGAATATGCAAATGTTTAATTGTTTTTTTTTTTTTCTGTATTTAGTCTGTGTTCGTTTAAGGATGAATTGAGAATTGGAATGATGCATCTGTCATTTCTGATATTACGCGTCGCTTGCGCACTCGAATGGGAAACGACAATAATAAGTATGGTATTTTTTTGCGCCATATAAAAATACATTAAGAGCCAACTGCGGCGGCGATGATGCGTGTTTTTTTACGTGTCCGTCTAAGTTGTGATGAAATGTCTCGAGAGGAATGAGGTTCGTAGTTTTTCAGCCCGACCCATAATGCGTCGCTGAATTTTCATGAGCGCAATATTTATCGTGTTTGACGCCATTACGGTCGCTGGCGGTGGCTGCTGTTGCGCCCTCTGCCGCGATACGATAAAAAAGGGCCCGCTTACATATATACGTTTATCGGAATCGGTATTTTTTTACCGTTGTTAATTCCGCGGATAATGGCGGAGTCAAATGACCGGGCGGCAGTAAGAAGCGGGAATTTGAGCGATGCCAGCGCACTCTTTTAAGCTTGTTTTTGTGGGGACGGGTTCGGACGGCGGCGGTTTTCGATGTTTTTTGCATGTTCCCGATGAAAACCGTAATGGCATTTTATCGTGCATAAGAGCGGAGGGAGTCATTAATTATTTATAATAAGCGGCTAGCACCGAAACGCGATTTTTATATTCAGAAAGTTGCATTTTTAAAAATTTACATTTTTTTAAGCGATACGTTTCGTTCGCCTGTCCGCGCTATACTTTAAATAATCTGTGTATCGAAATTAATAATATAAGTTTATAATCTTATAGTATTGAGAAAAAAAAACAGGCTACGTGTGTATTGGTAGTAAATCATAAAATGAAGTCGCGGGATCCATTCCCATACAGGACACACTTTTATGTGATGAACTAGTTTGTAAATTCAGTAAGTAGGTGCTAAATATCTCTGTATAATATCATAAATATTGTATTGGTTTGTTTGTATGAAAGTACTAACTACAACTTCATCTAATTACAAGTCAGATTTAAAATATATATATATTTATCATATTATAGTATAGTATAGTATTGAGGTACGTAAAAGGCTATCTAACTTCAAGCCACGACTCTTAGTAGCGAAGCAATTACCACGCAAAGTATAGGTCAGAAGTTAGGTACGATAAGGGATGGCGCGGCGCGGGATATTAAGGTTCGTGAGTGGAAAAAAATGTACTATTCCACCAAAATAATATGAACTATGTTTCGTTTAAAATCAAATCAAATACAATTAATAGTACTAGTGTTAATGATACGAAAGCACAGATTTTTTTTTTCGAATTTACAAGTCGCTATTGGCCTTATGGGCTTTCAGAACTTCACCGGACTAAAATCAGTGGAATGATTTTAAAATTAATAAAAGAACTAAAATACCATGGATTTCAATATGGAGTAACAATTATATAACTCTATCTTCATACATAAAATTCTTGGGTGTGTGTGTGTGTGTTCGTAATTCGTCTCTTAAACAGTTTGACCGATTTCGATAATTGTTTTTGTACGTATGAAGCCATCTGGTCTATGTATTGTTGTAAACGGGAGGTGGCACTGTTGAAGAGATCTAATTTTTTTATTATCTTTCCTTGCTGACGATTTTTTTTATTTATAACATTAAAAAAAATCACCAGCCCCAGTATATTTTATTATTTAGTATATATTTTTATTCGTAACTTATTGAGGTCTATGGCAAGACTATGTTTGCTTAGCAGGTTCGCTGTGTTAATATATTCTCTTTGCTTGCTTTCTTTGAGGTGTTCGTAAGTAAACGAGCGGAGTTGGGAACGTAACCCAGTGATGGTATAAATGAAGAGTTAACCCTTTAGCCGAGTCATCTTTGATTTAACGCGCGAGCGGACAGGTACGATATGATCTTACAGACAGCTGCCCGGCAGATGTTAAAACGAGTGATGGACGCGGACAGGCACGAATTCGGTAATTGTGGGTGTTCAACCCCCCTATTTCTTAATTACAAGTGTATGTTTTAACAAAGAAATGGGCGAACCGACGCGCGACGTATACTATCAGACATATCATGCCATTGCTATATCTAGATCGTCCGAATTTTTGACGTATATTAATCAATTCTTCGGAGCTTGCGTATGTTTAATATATTAAATAGACAGCACTATTGGCTAATGGAATTTGAATGCAATGCGACGATCCAAGCCGAAGTTTGGCCATTTGGGCATCCTTGCGCTACATATAATTTTGCCAAAATACCAATCTACGTTCTCCCAAAATTCCGGCTCAAAACTTCTAAATAATATTTTCATTTAACATCGGATGAGATTGTGGTCAAACGCTGACATCCATAAAGTGTAAAAAAGAAAACGAACACTAGAACACTCTTTGTTAACTATATCATCCTTCCATGGTATACTTTTAAACAGTCTCGACCCTCAGAGTGGGTACATTCATCGACATTTATCAGAGTGTTACTGTATTTGATTCTGGGATATCATTTGTATAGCTTTGTTTTTCAGAACATAACAAATCCGAAAACATTCCACGCGAAGTTTCTTACGAAATTTTGTCCCCCATAAAAATATCCTGAATGATTCTCTGTCCGCATATGTGTTTACCTCGTGGTCTTTTTTCGAATGAGACATCATTCAATGTAATAGAATTGAGTTTTGTATAAATTATGTATAAATACATTTTCGGTAAGGTCGCTGACCTTAACAGACTGTGTATATCAATAACATAAATCTAAATTGATTGTAGATGGACAGGTGATGAAATAGATAAATACTGGTTATATTAATTAAATGGTAATGTCGTTTAAACAAAGCTAAAAAAATATATTATAATACCTGTATTGCTTACATCTAAATTCCATTTTCCATAAAATGGTACAATTTTATTACAAATAGCTGATATCGGCGACTTTTGCGTTGTTTATTATCTTAACAATATATGTTATAGGCCCACAGAAGAAAAAAATTGAAAGCAAGAATATACCTACTTTGTTTACAAAATTATTTCGGTATTTTTAGTGCCTATAGAACTCTTAACTTTATATTAAATGGAGTGAACCGATTTTAGTGAAACAAAGACAAAATACTCCTGGAGGATATGCTTTATGATTATCTGGGTCATGTTTTATCATCTACGTAGTACTTTAGCTGTGACGCGTGTACAAACAAATCAATAAACAGTATACAATTGTTTTTAAAAATGGGTTAAATGTATTATTATACTTATTCTTAGTCATTGGCAATATTATCTAAATTTATCTACAATGATGAAGTGATGAAACCAAAGCCTGGTGGTTGGGCTTTTTCTAAGTCTGCCTGGCTAGCTACCACCTTCAAGGTTAAGATCTATCGCCAAGCACCTGTTGGCTGTTGGTGTATTCCGGTAGCTGCACTTGAGAGCCAGTTGCACTCTAGGTTTAGCCTGACTACCAACGTTGACCACATCATCATTTAATATCAGATGAGAATCTGGTCAAGCGCTAACCTATAAAGTATTTAAAAAAAACAGAAAGGTATGGACACTTTAAATTTACATTCTTATTATTTGTTTAAGAAGTTGGTTACTTTCTTAACTCAACCCTTTATAATGTTTACTGAATTTTATATAATAATCTACACAATTACGAATTTTAAATATAATAAAATGAACAAATATAAAAAAACAGGATGTCAAATAATTTTGTTCAAAGACTCCAAATCTAAATTAACAAAAAATAAGTAATAAAAAACAAATCGTATGATCACGGTGTTGCCACAGTAAAAATAAAATTAAATATAATGACGACACATGTCACTTCCGATTCAATAAAATCACTTAACCCTTAAAAAGTTCAGACCCCAAAACCGATAGGACAATTAAAAAGAAATAAAACAAATCTTACCTTGCCGCGCCGCCGGGAACATTTGTTCCCGAACCGGACAACAGGTGGTACGTCTGTTGGAGGCGCACAATTTATTACGACGCTTATAAAAATTTCTAGAAAGCGTGAAAAACAAGTCAAAACATATGCTTTGAACGTTAATTAATTACGAGAAATTGAAAGTTGCAACCCTTTTCTTACTCTTAATATATATTTTGTCGGTTATCGTACCTGCGATATGACGTCAAGGGTTCCGGGTTCGATTTCCGCGGTATTTGAAAGTTATTTTACTGAACATTGATGTGTTCTTTTGAAGTTTTTTTGTTCCAAGATCTTCAACCGTGTCATACCGTTGCGTCTGATCAATTTATCTATTTAATTAAGTTCTCGCTCCATAAAACACTATACGAGTATATTGTATACTCTGTTATAAAAATAGACTGTTATTAAAAAAAAATGCAGTTCCACCGATGACTGATAAATCTTACAGGCGACGCTCTAGCGAAAGAATTAAATAATCAATTACAATAGCTTATACAATTCCTTATTTAGTCATACGATCAATTTAAAAAAATACTAGTTACATGTTTTGGCTTCGCATGGGTTCAATGTACTAGATTGTACATACCCTATATTTTATTCTTCTTTTTAATTTTCATATTATAGTTAAGGCATACCGAAGTTTGGGCTATTATCCATTAACGATATTTAATCTAGTTTTCCATCTCTGTTTAACATTTTCGTTTAGAATTTATTTGTGTTCGGAAACGAATCAACTGTAAACTATTATTTGAACTCTAAAATCTATATTGTTGTGAGAAACACATACTTCTTGAGAATTTTAAATTATCTGAAAAGACGGTTAAAGCGGGTTAATTAAAGTCTCGTACATTACTTTTTTTTTTTTAAGTATTTCTTTATTTTATCTTTTTCTCGACTCTTTTTTTAATTCTAATGCTTAGCAATTCTAGGGGTCGAGTACGCAAAGACAACTTATTATTGTTATAAATTGTTCACATATTAAAAAAACAAAAAAGAAACAAATAATGCTTCTCCAACCACGATAAACTTTATTTTAGACCGACTTCAAAACTATGTTTTTTTTAGATGCTGTTAGGTTAGTTATAAATATAGGATATTAAAACTTCAGCGGTCATTTAACAGCAGATAGGCTTATGAATTTGCTATGGTTGTAACTTTATATTTAAATATAAGGTGTTTAAGGGTGGATTTTTCTCTTACGCTCACCTGGCTCAGCTAAATGTTCAATGGCAAATCGAAAAAAAATCTGATTACAACAAATGTTATATTTAATCTATGATATTCTTATTTCATCAATATCCTATAATCTTTAAAAAAAAACCTTTGTTGTCTGTTTATGGTTCTTAGAATCTCAACTCTGACCATTAGACTGAATAAAACTGTTGTAACAATAGCACCCCTATTTGTAAGGGATTCAACCCTTTATACTTCACAAAGAAAATACAGACTCTGAGTAACCCTACACTCGTGGTCCAGTAACGAATTTAATGCTTTTTGTCCATCACGTCCTCTCATTAATCGTAAAACATCTTCCCGGATGTTTAAAAAAAAGTCAAAACATTAAAGGGGTCATTTATTCCCACAGAGAGCACCTTACAGGGCAGCGAAAACAAACTAATAATTATTTTTAATACTGACAACCCTTCCGTGTTTTTTTAGCCTAAAAAGTCCTCCTCCGACACCAGTCCATTCAACCTCTTCCGTGAGAACGTCAAATATGGGCTATAGAGAAAAAAGACCGTATAGAGGTCGGATAAAAAATTTAAAAGGGGGCGCGAGTGGACAGTTGTCGATGGAAAAAAAGAGTTATTGCTAAGGAATGAATAATAAATGGCTTTGATATCGGATTATCTTGATTTAAAATTGTATAGGTGGGGACTTTGTATGGTCTTATAGTTTTAAATATAGCTGCATTAGGCTTTAATAGGTTTACAGTTATGTTAATTGTATTCTGTACGACTATGCTATATAAGGAAAATAATATAAAGCAAATAAAAACACATAAAGTGGATAAAAATAAGTGATCATTAATAGGATAAATTTAACCTATATTTTGCTTATTGAGTACAGAATTAAATAAATTGCCGACTTAATATTCAAACGATTGTTGAATATTATTTTAGTAATAAATTGTCTTGGCAAAAAACTTGACACCACGTGGCTATCGGAAGCAAAAGATAGAAACCGCTGGAGTAGTTTAGAGGAGGCGTGCGCCCTCGCATGAGGGGTTCGTGCTTTAATTTTTGCACAATGTTTCTTAACTATTGTATAGTACATAAAGTAAAGAACACACGTAAAATGTAAACATTGTAAGGCTTGAAGTAAAAGGCTTTTTATTATTATTTTATTTATTTAACAAATTGTCTTACATTGAACAAGGCCTCGTTTTTTTATTAATTGTTTTAATATACGATATATTATTACCTCGCTACTATGAAAAATCATCTAAACAATGAATAATATGGAATTAAACTGTTCTAAAAATCGTTATACCTTCATTTAACGTACAGCCATTAAATTAAAAGAATATATCAGTTTGGGAAAAAGATTCCAACAATTGATTAATCTTTTTTATTCGTTCCTCCAATACCTCTCCCTCACTTACAGGTGTTGTTATAAAAACTCGACCATAGACTATAGAGTAATATAGATTCCACGGTTTTTTTTTTTATATATTGTAATGGTGTTTTTGTCGAGGTTAATTAAAAGTGAGGTTAAGTTTTTTCTGTAATTCCATTCGTAAGGGATTTTAAGGAGTTTATTTCATTTTTTTAAAAACAGATAACTTGAATTGTACGTGCCTTTTTCGTTATATTGTTTGAGTGATCATATCAGTGTGTGTAATATATAATTCTACATATGAGTTTAGTTCATATTTGTGGGTGGTCTTGTCAATTTTAAAGTTGCTAGCCATGATTAATGTTAAATTATAAATTATTTTGCGCAATACTTTTCTTTATAGATAATAATCGATTGGGTTCGACTTAATCGGGAAGACATTATATAAGATGTATTTTTCATAATGGCGTAATGCAGCCAACTTTCTGAACATTGAATGCAGGACATTTTGTAAATGAGGGGTTTGGATGCGAAGTTGGAAGTTTTGTCGGTGCAAAATATTGGCCTTAGATATACATAAAAAACTCGAAAGTGGCTGAAGTTATTTCTTTTTAAAAACTTTCATTTAGCTTGCAATTTTTGTTTCTTTGTTTAGTTCAAATCTTGTAAGCCAAATTAAAATTAGTTCCTTTTAGGCCTACAACTTTGCAATTTTGCATGTTTGTTCACTTCTCATTGGTTCTCAATGGTGAATTTCAAAATGGCCGACATAAAAATGAAACAATTTTTAGGGTTATCTCTGTAAAAGTTTGTGTTTAAAAATATTTTTATATCGATTAATTAAGTTTATATTTATCACTAGAGTGACAATTTTAACTTAGGGGTTTTGTTTAAAATGTCAAAGAAGTTTTTCCAACTGCCCATATCAAATTTCATCATAAAAATAGCATATAGAGTTTCGTCTTTCAATAAGTTTTTCTCGAATGTTCATAGTGGAATAATCAACGAAAATACTTCTTTGACCTTTAACTACTAGCATAGTAGTAGCCCTGTGCAGGACATGAGGGACCCGTGCAACAATTTACTCAAATCGAGATAGCATCTAGCTTTACGGGACGGATGATCGCCTGGCGTGTGGCGTACTTGGTCTTCCTTTTTTATACATTATACAGATAATAGTGTTCGACCACAATTTCATCTGATGTTAAATAACGCTGTGGTCTAAGATGATAAACACGCTAAATCTAGAGAGGAATGGCTCTCAAGTGCAGCTGCCGGAACACACGACAGGTACTTGGCGACAGATTTTTCGACTTGAGAGTGGTGACTAGATAGACGGACTTAGAAAAAGCCGCACCAGGCTACGATCATTCATTATGATATTTTCCTTTACCGAAGGCTCCGACCCAGTTGCGAGGCTTCGAACCTACGACGATCGATGCGGTATCCGATACGCCATCAATCAAACTATCATCGGTTCATAATAGGTCTATTACGTAATAGGTGCTTTTAATTGTATAATTTCTATGTTTACTGCAGATGTGCTATGCAAATAAATAGCCTAAAAAATTATCTATCTGTGAGTGTAAGTCTCATCAAAATTGGTTCAACCGTTTCAGAGATTAGCCTGAATGAACAATAAACATTTTATTACTTTTATATGTATCTATAAATTACAAATTCGATACATCATTTCACAGTTGTAAAAAATAGTGTATTATTTAAATGTATTCATAGACAGTCATGTTAAAAAATTCTGTTAGGTCAAATAAAAGCAATTGAATTCGACAACATTAAAAAATAAATCTATTTTTGCATATATTTATGTCATATTTTACCACCTCCATATTTTGCTATCTTTAACTCTACACGATTGTATTATCATGCACATCCCCCTCACAGAGGACATCAAGTGTTGCCAACTATTAAAGGTTTTAACACCACTTCGAGGATGGTAACAGATAAACAATTAAACTGTAAAAAAAAAACTCACTAAATTGAATAGCCACAAACTCCATTTACCCTGAAGCGCCACTTAAAACTTTTACACATGTCCCTATTATAATGCGAATGTCTAATTGTTACTTTCAGCCACCCCGAGGGTCCGGTAGTTAGCACCTCACCTACGTAACAGTTTTTATAGGTTAAAATTGTAAAAAAAACGTGTATGGAAATTATTATCGTGGGTTTTTTCGGCCACCTCCGGCTGCGGTTGGGTTGGAATTATGTCGGGTTAGGGTTGTCAGAATTTTAATCTACATTTTTTATGTAAGTTTTATTGTTTTTTTTTTATTTATTTTGAAACAAAGTTTCTTTACCACACGCACGGCTTGTGGTGGAATTTGTCATGTAAGGAAAAAGCATTATGGCTCCTCCATAGGATTTTCTATTTCTTTGACTCTTTTCAATGTGTACGAGTAAGTGTGTGCGTCCGAGTATTAAAATTTGAACAAATGAGCATCGTGTGCTATGGGTTATATAAGCTTAATAATGAACGCATGGACATTTCATGAAATCTTATATTTATTTAGAATTATTTGTTTTATTTATTAATTAATTGTTTATTTAGAATTACTTAACCATTTTATATATAATTTTTAATAAATTAATATTTTTCGTAAAATATTAAATAAAACATTTGATTGAATTCCTTACATCACGTTCAAGAACTTTGGTCTTGATTGGGATCGTATGACAGCACTCTTTTTTTAATTTAGTACGTTCTCAGTGAATAGACCTCAGTTAGAGTTATAGCGCTGAAATGAAGCTATATTTGTCATGACAATAGAATTTATTGTTATATCAGTAGAACAGTACGCCCAAGAACATTTTATCACGAATAAATCAAACGATCTAGAGATTCTCGGGTTCGAGGCACAGAAGGTAAGAGAGAAGGTACTCCCGGTTTCTCTCGTTCCTGTTATAGAGTTTACATATTAATTTGTCCAAGTAAAACGAAATGAAGTTACAGTAAATTAATTACCCTGTAGAATTAGTGTCGATAATTTAGTCATATTATTAAAAATAACGAACCGACTTAAAAAAAAAAAACAAAAAAGAAATGCTTTTTTTTTTTGTATTTACCATTTGTTAAACCTAGAAGAAAGAGATTGAATAGAAAATTGAATTTTAGTCATTTTGACATAAGAAGACATTGTATCGAAGCTTTATATATATATTTGCCGAGGCAACCCTATAATCGGCCTCGTTGCGCGCCATCTGTCAGTCACCGCGAACTCGGGTCAACTCGTTACCCGCGTGTCTGTGTTCATGCGAGTATTGTCATTATATATCAACATTGATAGAGATATGTTCGGACGTTTGTGGATTTTTAAGTTTGATATTTAATATATGTGTAAAGAAAACCTATGTTAAATAAAATAATAGTTTTATTATCGTTTCGTATAGGTTTTTAGTGAAGGAAAACATCGTGATAAAAGCGATAGATAGCATTGTGATATGCCATTTTAATACACGTAAGACCCTACTATCAGATCAAAAATATACAGGTAAGAACCTGTAGGTGTGTTCCGGTAGATGTACTTGAAAGCCAGTCCCACCTAGAATTAGGGCGTAACCATTTTATCCGCATCATCTCTAATAACGTCTCAGATTGCGGTCAAACTGAACTGATACCTATAAAGCTTAAAAAAGAACTTTTTATCAGAATCTAGCTATTGCTCTCGGTTTCGCTCGCGTTAATTTAGATTTGACCTATCTCCCGGGAACAGTACATTTATTCTAATTTCTAAGATTCTCTCTAAAATCTAATTTCTAAGATTCTTTCTAAAATCTAATTTCATGACGATCGATTGAGTATTCAAGACGTCAAAACTAACAAACAAACATAGTAACTTTTACATTTATAATATTAGTTAACGCTCCATATTGTGGCAAGGAGAAGTATTCTTGTGTATCGACATTGTTCCTCAAAATGTATGAAATTTAAATGGCGTTACTGGAACTACAGGATGAAATTTGAAGGAACGTCAAAAAAAAGCGATGATTTTTCTTATGTTTTTCTTTTTATTACCCCTTGGGCGACTTTTAATTACGCACAATGTTAACTTCAAATAACACCCTATAGTTTCAGTAGTGCCATTATAACAATTTATGAAACCTTGATTTTATAAATTTCTTTAAACATGTTTTGGGTGATGACCCATATCAGACACTTACCTTAGATTAGTCGTTACTTCGACATTCCATAATTAAAAACTAGGAACTATCTAAGAATTCGTTTTAGTTATTAATTAAAATATGAAAAATAATAATAATACAGCATTAAGATAAAACCAATAGCATTAAGAGCGAAGATTGAAAGAATTTTCAGAATTTAACCGGTAGTCCTGGGGTTTGTCTCATTCAATAAACTTATGAATTTCACACTTTTTTTAATGATAGACGTAAGAAAAGTGTATAAAAATATAGTTTCTAATTAATTTCTTTTGAGCAGTAAAATACAGTAAGTTAATATGTGCATAGAATACTGGTAACATTAGTATTGCTCTTTATGGCCCATGGACTAATGCCGAAAAGAATAAAAATAACATTTTATTAATACGAGTGCTGAGATATCCTTCGCGCCTTCTGCACCATGTAGTTTATTTAATTATAAAAACATTATGATAAAAACATGGCGGCGTGGTTGTAGAGCCAATTTCTAGTGAACGCACTTTAAGAATGAAAATTATAGTAGTTTAATCTAATTGTGTAGCAAGATTTTTTTTACATCACTGCTATTTCACAAGTGAAAAATAACAACATGTTATATTTCACATATGACGATTTTTGTCACCGCGACTACAATTTTCGACTGATACACGTGTTTTCTGTGAATAATCACTTGGTAGTTGGCTGTTGACTGTGATCTTTACTAATGTTATAAATGCGATTAAGAGTTTGTTTGTTACGCTTTCACGTCTTAACTATATAACCGATCATCATGATTTCTTACATACACGTTGTCAAAGGTACAAACAAATGACATAGGATATATTTTCATCCCGTAAAAGTACATTTACCGTGGGATAGTTCAAATTTCAATTAACGCCAGCAAAGCCACAGGCAAAAGCTAGTTAAAATAATGTCTCTCGGCGGGAAAATAATATTAATTTATTTATAACACATTTTTACAGTTCGTTATTTAAGCATATACATTTAAACTATCGACTATACGAGTATGTAAATAGAATACACACTTTTTGACCCTCTAACTACCAAATTAGGTTATCCTGTATCTTGGCAGCTGGTTTACTTCCGAGGAAATACATATGTTTGTCGTTTCCTTTGTTATTAAAATGTGTATGTGTGTTTATTATCAAAATAAGCTTACATATACCTGCGACTTTCAGATGTACGATCTATTTTTTTTATAACTATATAATCCAAAATGTTATATATATATATACATGTAAAATTGTATGCTCATTATAGCAAGCGTGTAAAATATGAAGTCTGTGAATTATAAAGTAGGTAGTGAAGTAAAATCATATGCTCATGCGACATACAGCAGGTATATAAATTTTATTAATTATATTGTGGTGAAGCGAGATTATATTCTGGTCTCGTAGTGCGATATAGCGGTATATGAATTTCATGAATTTTAATTTATCGAAATAAAATCATTCTAATATCATATATAGCAGACGTTATAGATTTATGATAAAAATAATAGTGATGCGTGATAAGTTCCTTACCTTTAAATAGCAGCAATATTTTTTACCAGGCACTTAAAAGTATATCAGATCGCTTTTTGCTAGGAAGTTCTTTAACGCTGCTTGCGGACGTGTTGATCGGTAGATATCGTTACGAGGAACAGCGTTATGCTTCTCTATTTCTCTCTCTGAATTTGGCTTATCACTCTCTGCTTCTTTCTGTTGTGTACGAGTATCCAAAACTCAAGCAGACTAGCATCGTTTTGTATCAATGTGGCATAATGTACACCATTTTAAATCATATAATTTTTACTTCGTCAGTTAGCTAAAGTAAAGTTAAGGTGCTTGTGGTCATACCATAGCAAAACAAAAAGAAACTGATTTGCATACAAGAGTGAATTAATTTTTTTCGGTACACTTTATCCTGTAGGCGAGATAAAAAGTATATTAAGAGAACCTCTAATCCCACATCGCTTCCGCCGATAAAAAAAAACCCACAAAAGACAATGACTCGTCGATTTACATACGAGATTAGGTCAGAGAGACCCCGCCGTTGTTTTTATTCGAACGAAAGTGAGTTTCGTGGGCAGGTGGGTCAAACCCGTACACATTTTTTTTTCTATTAATTAATCACAGTTGCATCTGTTTTCTAATTACGGATTGAAATTTGAAGGGTTAATCAAATATAATAAAGAAATTATAAACCGACGGACATGTGCTCCGGGTTTTTACGTCAAACTAAGACTTTTTTTTTTAAATTATAATTAGTCGTCATAACATTAAAGTTTTGGAAATGTTTTAAATTTATCACAAGATCATCGGTGATTAACGGATCCCGTGTTCCGAGAAGTCAATTTGAAGGCGATTAATGCTGAAACAGGAATAACAAAATATGTTAACGCAAAGAGCACGCAACCACATATAGCAAACATTAACCACGGTATGAGCAGGATATTCATCAGAACATTTCTAAGATCCCCACTACATGGCCATAAGCCTCTTCCCGAGGAAGGTACGAATATAATCACCACGCTAGGCAACAACGTATCGGCGATTTCAAACTCTGAGAAATTCACAGTTCTATATTTTCCCACATAGGGTGGTAGGTACTAGAAGAATATTTTTCAAGTTCTGGTTTCCTCGCGATGGTTCCCTTCACCGTCAGCCGATATAAATTTAAATGAATTCCGAAAAATTCGTTGGTACAAGCAGGCGTTCGAACCTGTGGAGATCGAATTGACAATCCACCGGTCAAACCTCTCCCCACTACCACAAGTACAGTCCATGCTAAACTTTGATAGTTTTAAATATAGTTGCGCAAATAGAAATAAGCATAGTTCACAACATGATAAGATTACATGTGGCAGAAATGCGAATGTTAAGATGGATGTGGGAACTAGAATGGATAAGATTAAGAATGATTATATCAGAGGAAGTTTCAAAATAGTACCAGTGACAGAGAAGTTGAGGAGTAATAGGTTAGCATGGTACGGGCATATTATGAGAAGAGATGAAAGTCATGTAACAAGAAAAGTTTTGAGTTTGAAAGTAGACGGATATAGGAGTAGAGGAAGACGGAAAAAGGTGTGGATGGATTGTGTGAAAAATTATATGTGTATAAAAAGTGTGAATACTGAGATGACATCTGACAGAGGAGAGTGGAAAAGGAAAACATGTTGTGCCGACCCTACTTACGTGGGATAAGGGGGGTAACATGATGATGATGATTGGGACAACGTAATGATAAATAAATGGCAATTTTAATTCCCGTAATAATATTTTATCTTTGATTAGCGACCCACTCCGGCTTCGCACGAGTATAAGATATTATAGCCTATGTCATTCACTAAAAAATGATTAAAATCGATCCAGTAGTTTTGATTTATTCATTACTGCCCGTGGACCGCACGCGTTCAATTTGGAGTAACCTCAAAAATAACAGTATTTAATTATTTACATTACATTACATTATTTACATTAACACTATTTAATTTATGTTATTATACATAAAAACCTTCCTCTTCAATCAATCTATCTATTACAAAAAACCGCATCAAAATATGTTGCGTAGTTTTAAAGATTTAAGCATACATAGGGATATAGGGACAGAGAAAGCGACTTTGTTTTATACTATGTAGTGATTTGCATTCAACTCTACGACTATATTACGCGCAAGCTCAAATTTACGGCTATATTGAGGGAAAAAGATTGAAGAAGACTATATAAGTCTGTAACTAGGATATTAACATAGGTTAACAAATAAGTAGATAAATATATGTTTTATTATTAACGCCCAAGACCATTTCATCAATCACTATGAGGGATCACACAACTTATTGTGTGTAACGGATGTGATTTCTGTCATTCGTTTTATGCTACTCCCATACCTGCGTGTATCGGCACGAAGTTTTGTCTTTGGTCAGAGTAAATGCAGATGTGGGAAGATATTATCGTTATGCGTTACGAACTATCGGATTGCGTGACGATACACGCAGCGTGATAACCGGGCCGGCGGTTTTTGCGCACATCAAAGGAATTTATCGGACGCTAATTTTAAGTTATTGGAAAGACGTTGGTTGGAACGGGAATTATGTGCCTTTATCGGAATGATTTTTGCCGTTAATTTTAACGCGACAAGTAGTCGAAGCTTCGTCACGCAGATATGGGAGTAGCATTATGATAACTTGCCTCTAAATCCACCTGCAGTATGTCAACTTTTGTACCGTTTAAGCAGACATTTTGTATATCTTTATGTGTATTTGTTTTTTTTTTCCTACAGACTCTTGGTCCGCGCTTTTTTTACTGAAATCGTTTTAAAACTCAATAATTTTAAATTTAGTGCAGCTTGAATACATAATTAAAGTGAGCAAGACAAGTTATTATTTTTATACGTAACTAGTTACAGCTGTTTACATTTTGTAAATGTTGAACACGAAAAATTGACATCTTCAATTATATTATAATTCAATTTTTATTACAATAAAGAATAACAAACGCATGCGAAGCCATAGGCACAGCTTGTATTACAAATATCTGTTACAAACGTCTGTTATATCTGTATGGGGTGAGAGAAATATGGAAAATGTATAAAGTTGTTACTTGGAAACTATTAGAAAAATAACCAAACTTGACATTTATACATGGGTATAACTAAAAATTGTTTTACCTCGATCGATCATAATATCGGTCCTAATTGTATACATTAGTAGGAAAAAAACAATCGAATTATTTAAGTCTTTGCCGTTAGTAAGTCATAGACAAAAAGTTTTTTTTTTGTAATCCTATCATTGTAGTCTGAGACGTGCACAAGAATTTCGCACGGAAGTTGATACGTAAAAAAGAGATATTTTTTTCTAATAGCAACCAACCTGCACAATAACCACATTAATATTCATAAACTGGGACATTATTACGCATATCAATCACACGGTACAAGTGTTAAAAAGAAGCTAATCGAATGCGCGAACACATCCCGCCACATTTGTTTTCAACTCCCCGGCGTCTTGCACTATCATTAGCGCCTATCCGACCCGATTCTTTCGTTATTCAAATTTCGAATTACAATAGAATGTTTTTGTTTATCCCGCGAAAGGAATTATTGTGTTGCCAGGTTTCTTTTATCCGTATTCGTACGGTGTGGCGGGCATAGACAACGGATCGAGGGAAGGATTTTTTTTAACGCGATGACTTGGGTTTCACTGGCTAATTACTTTCGTATTTGTGGTATGAATTAGATGACATTTTCGCACGGTACAGCGGATGTTATGTATCTTGGTAAACGATTAGGTAATTATAGGTTGGCGTTTATTATTGAAGTTAAACTTCTTATGGGCACTTTGAAACTGTGATGCGCAACCTTTTTGTGTGACGAAAAGTAGTAGAGGTAAACACGGTGTCAAAACACCGGTTCTCGTCTGGTTACAGAAGTTAAGCAACGCGAGCACGGTCAGCACTTGGATGGGCGACCGCCTGTGAACACTGCGTGACGTTGGCTTTTTGTTATACTTTTTATAAAGATGTTTTCACTTCTTTCGTTTGGTCATAAGTACCCTTATTTATTGTTGTTAGTAAAATTATACAAGAGTGAAGAATAAGATAGGATATTGGGACGAAATTAAATTATTTTTTTTCTAATGCCAGCTTTTGATTAACATCGCACCGATTGTTAAGTTGTAAACTAATTATAGAATATAGAGATGTCGCTTTTAACAATAATAGACTCAAAAGTAGCGTAATGAGAATTCGTAGCGATCGATGTAAGCTTGAATCCTGTCATAAACTTAAATTTTCGGTGAAGGAAAGCATCGTAGGTGATCAACTATCGTCGAAAACCGGAAAAATTGTTGTTCAAACACATATTCTATTTCTAAGGTTAGCCTGTTTTAATTCTTGGCCACACCATCACTTGACGTTTATTGTAGGATAGAATACTATAAACATGTCTGGCTTGATCGTGCTCATCCTACAAAAAGATATAACATCCGTTGTATTTGCAAGTTTAAGAATATTTACTCCATTACCAAACAGGATGGTAGAGATCTGTACCAGCCAAACTCACGATCATTATGGATCCATGGATAGTGACAAACTAGTTACAGTGCATTCCCTTTTTCTTTAGTTTCATACGTTATGGGCTCAGAGAGACTTGCAAAGAATAACTTCGACGTTCTGTAAAAGACTGCTGATCACTTGTTATTCACCATTGTTTTTGGACTTTACTGTTATCCACGAGTCACAGTGTTATCACTGTGCCTTGCCACTATAAAAAAGATATGAATTCGAGTAAAACAATGTTCGCAAATCCTTACTAATGTTATAAATGCAAATGTGAAATAGATTGTTTGTCAAAAGTTTGAAAGTTCTTTCACTTCTAAATTAGTCCATCAATAATAATGAAATATTACACGCACGTTTTCAAGAGTATAGGAAAGGACATAGAGTATATTTTATATAGAAAAAAGTACTGTTCCTAAGTGATGGGTGGAATGTACGTTAACACGAGCGGAGCCTCGGGTAAAAGCTAGTTAATCGATAAAAAGCAAAGTTATCCCGACGAGAGACTTTTAATTAGGAGAAAACTGCGCGCTCATATTTTAGTACGAAATATCAGGGACTTTGTAAGCATAGACCTCATAGGCATTTTTGAAGACCGGTAACGCATCAGTGATGCCCCTTGTGTCCATTGGTGGTAGTGATTACTTACCATCAGGTGACCCGCAAGTTTGCTTGGCTCGAAGCGCATAAAAACACCCACATTTTGCGAACGCTGTTCCCGAGTCTAGTTATGTATGCGTTATAATTTTATGATAGAATGATATAAGTACTTACAACGTTGTCAAACGTGTCTCCAAATATGGAGTGATATTGAACGGGACACATTCAACTCGGCTTGAGAGTACCAACGATCGTATATATTATATTTTTTCATGAAACCTAGCGATAAATTTTATATTTTGAAACATTACTAGCAAACCTAGTCTAGGGAACATGTTTTTTTTATTTACTAGATTAGCGATTTACAACAATTTAATCTATTACCATGATGTAGTAAGCTTTAAATAACTGGCTCTGAAACGTACTTGTGGAGTTTTTGGCGGGATCTTAGTCTGTTATATGGTGGCGTTTATATTTCATTCATAATCTTAAATAATTTAATTTTTATTTTGTATTATTATTACTGATTAATATTATGCACAAGTGAAGTGAATGGAAAATAATACCATAGAACATGAATTCTGAAATGCCACAAAAACTCCCCGGAAAGTTCTAATAAGATGGCCGCCATTTTATCAGAACGTTAAAATTATAACAAGACACTTGTAATATTCTTATCTATTGGATAATGGCGATGATAATCGAGAAAATTAGTTGCCGAAAATAATATAAAAAAGTGCTTAGTGAGAGATTTTGAACTTGATGGTCGTAGGTAGCTTGACGGATGTTGAAAATAACCTATCATCTTATTATGATTGCATCACGATATTGTCCTTCACTGAGCACCTAGTCATCAAATAGATGAAGAAGTTCAATTGACGTATTTTATTCTGTTGGTCACCGTCGGTGACATATTTCGATCTTATTACTAAATTGCCAATTTTTGGTAAAAACCAGTTATTACCGAAATGCTTAAAATTGCATGTTAACCTAATACGCTACATTCAAAATCCAAAAAAATTAAGTTATCACTTTTAGGTTATAATAAAATTGCAAAATTAATACGAAGTAGGTATTATTAAATAATTTCATTATAAAGTAACTATTCAATTCTAAATGTAATAAAACAAAAAACTCATATCAATTCTCAGGAAAAAAATCTTAAGAAACGTCTTAAACATACCTTGATATGAGCAAAGGTAATAAATTATCTAATTACAAAGAGCTTTCAGTATGGCTGAATAATTTCAATTTACCATAACCTCTGTAATTTATCTTCCCACGAGTAAAACAGATCCGCATACGAATTATGAACAAAAAACGTACCTGAGAATAATTGTCCTAAGACCTAAAAAACTTCTATCTAGCAAAAAATGCACGAAGACATCGTGAGAGATGCATAAAATTAACTCATAACAAGTGAACGTATGCAAATGTGTTACGTGACCACTTTTTAAAGAAACAAAAAAAAAATAAAAATGAAAAAAAAAACAAAAGTCCGCGTCGTTCTCTACCCTTCCACAGGGTGATAAGGTAAAAAAAGTAAATTTGCATACATCTGTGGCGATTTTTTATACACAAAGAGATTATGTTAATCTATTTTTTGGACATTGCAACATTTTTTTTTTGAACTAAAAGCATTCGTCGCGTCGTTGAGATAGGGTTAGCCGAGAGAATCACCGAGAACAATAATTCTCAAGACTAGTATATGTATTTTCTTTTTGGGAATAAAATAATTTATATTAATTTTAATCTTTCGTAGTTATATCATATCAGAGATGGCGTTTATTTTGACTAAGTTGATATTTATGGCCAGTATGTTTATAGTCCAGTTCTAAAGTTCTGATAGAGACCAATCTAGGTATTTATATTCATATTATTAATGACATTTTGGAAACATCAAGGGATAAGCAACCAACACATTGTATACTTTAATGCATTAAAATATGTGATTATGGTTAATTTTTTGATATATGTGTATGTCGGACACTGATTGAATTGAATATATAATTAAGTAGCACAAATATATGTAGTTTGCTCTTTTGGATATTGCAGATAATTTGGCTAATGATTTAATAACAATATGGCAAAGCTTAACGTCATATTTACTGTTATTTAATTAAAAAAAATTAATAATAATCTAGACTGCTGCGCTGGCATAACCTATAAACTATAGTACTATCTCTCTATTTTGATTTATGGCTAACAATATAACATATTTTTAAATTGCCCATGAAAGTAAAATGCTTATTTTTTTATTTGCCCAGATATACATTGATTAATATCAAAATCTGAGGCATGGAGGCAGGCCACTGACTGATTTTTAGTGTGGTTATGAATACCGCGATCTTATCTTTAGATGCTATTTTGTACTTATTTTATAAAAAAAAAGGTAAAATTCCGTGAGTTTGGATAAAGGAGTCAACCATCGGAGCTGTTGATCAGATTCTGAGGTTTTTCTACTAATAGGAAGCCAAATTGTCTCCATATATTTAATTGGTGTAAAGTTTCTATTCTAATTAACGTATAATAAAATCTTACGAGTATGTAAGAACTAGAAATAGTTCTCTTTCAAATCATACACATATAATGCCAAAGCACACCCTAAACGAATTCTTATGTACAGTAATATAATATATATATATATATAGTTATATATACCAAAAACAGTTTTTGCCCATTTTTTTACTTATAAACTTTTTCTACCTGAACTTAGGGGTGGAGTTTCGACCACCCCACATTTTTTATAACAATATAAAAACCAATAGTGCACTAATTGTAAGGGTGGCAAGTTTTTTTGATGGCAACCCGGATCGATAGTTTTCCCGCGCGCGATACCGTATTGGCGGGCGAACCCGTTTCGGGAACAAAGGATCTTTTAACCCTTTATGTACGTAGAGTGTATTCATCAATTTTTTATACCACTAACGGTCGTTTCTTTTAGGAGGGGTTGCTGATGAAGGGGGTCTAGTTTTTGTGGGGCACATCACGCGATTTAGCTAAATTGAACGAGCGCACGCGAATTATAAACAGACGGAATGCTTTCGTTGGAGTCGATTTTGAACACCTTCCAATGAAATTATTGCTTTTTGTGTTATTTATTTTAAGTCTGGCATAAACGTTTAAAAAGTGCGTTAGTAATGATAGAACTAAATAATTCAAATCTATTTAATTTATCCATAATTGTATCCATAATATTGTGTTTTTCGATAATGATATACCCGTGAACGGAGCGGATGGACCTACTCTCACGTAAACCGTATAATAATTTTGTTAATTATGCCAAATTAGCAGCTGCCCGCAATTTCATCTGCGAATAAATAATACCTTATACTTTGTACGCGTAACTCAAGCGATTTATGCAGTTCCTGTCGAGATACCATTCTGATTACAATTTTTTTTTTTCAATTTATTTGACACTTATTCTTTTAGACAATTAAAACTATATTTTTATAAAATGTAAACTATGTGTTATTCTGATATATGAACAACATTGCGGTGAAACTTAATTAAAATCTCTACAGTAGGTATCTGTATGGAAGATTATGAAAGTTTGATACATCATGAAATCCTTATCCTTATCTATTATAATGAAATAAATAGATATATATATAATATAATATAAAAAATATCGAGATGGTCTAGTGGTTTAACTGGTGAAATATAAATCTTATGTCCGTAGGTTCAAACCCCGGCATGTACTATCGAATTTTTCGGAATTCATGTACATTTATTTACTAATATAAATTGGTAAGACTATCGGCCGACCGTGAAGGAACACTCGTGAGCAAGCCTGAATCTGAAAAATGTGCTAGTTCCACTTATGTGGGAAAAATATTTTTGAAGTTATACTTCTTTTGGCGCGTTAGGTAAAAAGGATGAGAGAAAATTTTTACGATGCGCGCGCACACCGTTACTAAAAACCGACACCCCGAAGTTAGCTATAAGCAACATTTTATTCAAAAAAAGTATGTATGTATTAAATACCTTTTTCCATATTGTTACTGTCGTTTTTTCTACAAACGTAGAATAAGGCAAAAGATAACATTTTTGAAAACAATTTTATCTTGTTACGCCAAAGAAGTATAACTTCTAACGCGTGTACATAAGTGCACACGCACACCCACACACTTTTTTTATCGAATTAATTCCGCTATTATAACTATATATATTAGTCCATTAAGGCCCGTAGCTTACTAAAATATTTATTCATGCGAACGGAGCCTCGGGTACAACGAATCTTATCGATATTAGAAGTGACAAAGTTTGTGAGGATATTTGCCACTTTTTTATGCATAAAGTGTTGAAAAGATTTTGACAAAGCTTACAGTAATATAGGGTACATATCAGAATAATACTTAGACTATGATTTATAAGCATGTTATTTAAATTGGTCAAAAGAAAAGAATAAGTATCAAGTAAATTTGAAAGAATCTAGCCAAGAGCTACTTCGATGTTAATACATAAACCGTCAGATTTACGTGGACATAGTACATGCTATCATCATTTATAAGGATTAAAATGCAGCCGAAATCGCGGGCGACTGCTAGCTTAGATATAAAATAGAAAATACAAGGCGCTACATAATTTTTTTTTTTTTAATATTTATTGTAAAAAAAATGCTCTCCGACTACCGAAATATACCACTGACCATAAATTATTGATTTAATTTCGAATTCTTAATAAACTATTCAATTATGTATCAGTGGTTGTGACGTCAGCGCCTGCCAACGAAGCCGAGCTCCAACTGTATCGAGTCATGCAGAGAGCCAGTTTGCTAGCTTACTACGACACACTTCTCGAAATGGGTAAGATTTTTTTTTCTTTATATCGCGGATGTATTTGCCAATACCACTCTTGTATTTCTTAAAAAAGAAATACATTATTATTATTTTAATTATTATTAACCATTGTGTAATTATATAATAACATGGTTAAGTCTTATAAGCTTTTTTTAAGTTCACATTAATGTATTATCTGAATTCTGTCTATTCAGTTGTCGGGTTCAATCTCGGAAATGCCTAAATCAATTTCGGTCGCATTTTCATTGTCAAGTAATTATCGGAGAGTAATCTAGATTACTTCTCAGGAAGTCGATGTTATGCAGACGATGATTTTAAGGTATTCAGTGTAACACGATGCTTAATTAGAAAATAACAAACAAGAATTCTGTTGTTCACACGTTCGAATCTCAAACCATAACCAAACAAACAAAATGGCGTCTTATTCGTAAAACTACTTATAATCTATATATTCTAAACTTTGTAATATTGTTATAGATTAAGGAAATTTATAAATACCATTGCTTTTCGATGTAATGAGCGTTTTACTGATGTTTTAGTACAGTACGATTTGTATATGCATTAAATAATAATGTATTAAAAAAAGATTTACTAAGTCTGCTAACGAATATAAATTGTTCTAGAACTATTATTCAGTATAGTTATATTTACGAGGTAAGAAGCGAAAAAATTAATACTTTCTCATGAACAAAAACCAAGAAAATTTTTAATCCATCTAAAGATTTCAAATGCAAATAACGTTTTTTCTTTCAACGCTTTTGAGCTCGAAGGGTTTGGCCGATTATCGTATTGTCTTTTTTTCCTTAGCAATCCCCTTGTCATATGGTCACGTAAGACATTTGCATACAAAACTTGAATAAAATTAATTATATGTGAGTAGAGATTTTTTTATAGAATCACACGTTTTTTGAAGGAATAGTATTTATAGATGAAGTAGCGAGGACCGCTGTACCGACATGCATATTAAATAAATCTGCTGTGATATTTCAGTAGGTTTTTTTTATATAATTTTGGTAACTGTAATTAGGTTGGGTAGTTTTACTCTACAACAGTGCAAAATATTGTGTTGGGAGGGATTATTTTAACGCAGAACGGAAATTTAGAAAGTTTTTAGAAATGACGTAATAACTTATTTTAACTATTTTTGGTTAAAGTGTATTACGTACAGTTACAGTTACATTCATAGTTATTATTAGATATAGTCAATCATATATTTAAAGTCAGTCTCAAATCTCAATGAAAATCTCGTAACGAACAATCGTATTTGATTGTATAGTTGGATCTGGTATTCTTCATGCAAAATTAAATCTTACATACTTTGATCCTTCTTTAACTTACTATACTTTATTTTATGCATATGTATGAAGTAATATTATTAGTGCTTACTGCATATATATCATCAACAATATATTTTTCCTCCTTTATTCCTTTTAAACAAAATTATAATTAAATGTATTCTTATATGGTTTCTAGGCGGTGATGACGTCCAACAACTCTGTGATGCCGGCGAAGAAGAATTCCTCGAAATTATGGCCCTTGTTGGCATGGCATCAAAGCCTTTACATGTCAGACGGCTCCAGAAAGCTCTTCAAGAGTGGGTCAACAACCCAGCCCTTTTCCAAATACCAATAGTCCCTAATCTTTGTCCAACCGAAAATCCCTTTATTCAATGTAACCAGAGGTTACTAAGTATGCCTTCAGGAATTCCCAATGTTTTACCTAGAACAGTAGCCTCTCCTGAGAGTAATAGACCAATGTACAGCCCATCCCCGGGAGCCCCAGATAATAGTTGTGGTTCAACAACCTCTCAACCTAATGCGAGTCCAACAAACACCTTTGCTAAAATAGTTTTACCACCGTCACCAGCCCCTGCAGCTCCCGTCACCTCAACAGCTTCAAGATCCTTCTCTCCTCAAAGCGCATGTCCTCCAGCATCAGCCGGATCTAGTCCTAGCTCTGTTACATCACCTGTGCACCTCACACCGGTTTTGCTAGATGTCCATGTGCAAAAACTATCAGCAGCTGCGGAGAAGTTGAGCAAACATTTACCCCAATTGGAACCGAAGCCGCAAAATACTAAGAAGAAGATGTGTAAAGAGTTAGAACTGGTGATGATGATGCCGGAATCAGACCCGCGGAGGATGGAAGAGATTCGGAAATACGCAGCGATATACGGACGGTTTGATTGTAAGAGAAAACCGGAGAAACCGTTAACGTTGCACGAGGTAAGCGATTTATTCAAATGTAAAGTTTCTATAATAAATAAAGTGATAGAATAAATAACATAACTCATTTTGTATCAAAGCACTTTATATGACAATCCATAGGTAAGTAATTGCTTGTTATTTTCTCTAAATTACGAGTTACGTTCCTTCTCATTGATTGAATTATATTGTTGGTTCAAGCTCGAATTGTATTAAAAAAAGCGGCGTACATAACATCATAATTACAAAAAAAAAATGATCTGTTATCAGCGTAACTCATACTATGCAGATATTCTTTGAAATCGTGGCAACGTTAGAAAAGTTATTGTAATTTGCAGGTAATGGTGAATGAAGCGGCTGCTCAAATATGTCGGTGCGTCCCTGCACTTTTAACGAGAAGGGATGAGCTATTTCCTCTAGCGAGGCAACTTGTGAGGAGAGCCGGTTTACATTATTCAAAACATGGGTAATTAATATTACTACTATCTTTTGCAAATTTACTTTTTAATTCTAATATCCTCAATACGTAGTATTTCAACTACTTGTTGGTTATCTCATGATTTAAGCGACTTCAAACAGGAGGAGCTTCTCAATTGTGCTGTATTTATTTTTAAATGTTTTTCTATGGGAGTACATTCAAGTATTAAATTAATTTCACTAGTGTAGATCCTCGGATTTTGAAGATGAACAAAGAGCTCATGGAAATCAAATGGGAAATGTATAGTAATTAAGTTATTGGTATATTTTCCAGTCTCCCGCCTACAGCCTCCACGGGGGATGAGCGTGACCGTGAGAGAGACGAGGAGGAGCCCGGAGGCAAGCGCGCGCGGCAGGTCACCACTCACGTAGACCTCACCGATTAGATCTCACACTAACCAATAACCTAACATATATGTAGGCTCTGGAATGTCTTCTCGAATGATTTATGAACTAATGGATTTCCTATGGTTCTAATATTCATTTCTTATACCTTCTCTAGAAAATCAGACTATTCTCAGTGATATTCAATCTTAAGTAGTGTATTTTGTAGTCATTTAAAAATGCCTTATTAATTACTTGCATATGGTATTCATAATTAAATTCTATTACTTTTAACTTATTTTACGCATCATTTTATTCTCAGAGCGTATCTTCAATATTTTATAGTTCTCTGAAAAAAAATTAAGTAAAACCTAAATTTCTCTCTGATTAGAAGAAGTTAGAACAAAAGAAAAAGCATTTCCGATTAACATTCCGGAATACATTTTACAACCTGTTAACAATTGGGACGCGGTAATATATTCTTACTAACAAACAAAACCTTGTCCTATAGGATTTATCTTTTGTAAATAAGAAGGCTAAATATAAAACTTACTCTCATTCTAATAATAAATTGAATGGGAGAATACTATACCAATTACACTTGAAATCAGTCTAATGGGAATAGGAAAATAGTATTCCAATTAGAAACAAGGTTTAAATGAAAGGCAAATTTAGATAGACTTCCTACTTAAAATTTATTATATTATTTTCTCATATTGGTCTAAATGAATTTGTCACCTATCCGTTTTAGTACGTTTAAAAATATATTAAAAATAAAATTTATTAATACAAAACGTGTCCGAACATAAAACCTTGTGGGACTCCGTATATAATTGTGATTCACAAATTTCAAATTGGTTTGTCATTATGTTTTATTAGATTTATTTTCTAGGTAGAAATTATAGGTGAGAAAATTCCAAGATTTTTTGTTAAATATATTAATATTATTGGCATTTTATAAGTTAAGGTAAGCATGTCGAAAGCTTTTATGAAAACTATATTACTTCTGTGTAGGTACATTTTAAATTAATTTGCTTTAGAAAATATACTAACTTGCATAGTGCTTTATTGTGGTAAGTATTCATTTTGTAAATATTTGCATGCTCCTATTTATTATTTGGTGCTTCTAAAATAGATGATTAGTGTAATAGATAACTTTAAACATATGTAAACATTTGAGATGGTACTAATGTATATTTTGTAATGTGGGGATTCTAAGATTCAAGTGAAATTTGAATTGACATACTATAAATTCAGTGCTAATGACAAAAACGAAGGTTTGGCTTCATTAATTTCATGAATACTGTCAAATGACATGACTCCTTTGTTAGCGATATTGGCATTGAATATACCGTCAATTTTACAATATGGTCTAAATATATTCATTATAACATTAACGTAACAAAATGTATTACTATAATTAGTTCTCTTAAAGCTACAATAAAGTGTTTAATTGTTCTATGCTAAATATGTCATTAAAAACAATATAAAAACATTTGCTATAGATTCACTTAAATCAACATTTTCATTCTTCAACACTATCCTACGTAATACAGTTACCAATTTTAGATGAAGCATATTACTTAAGGGAAAAGCTGCAATACTTAATTATTAAATGGTATACTTTACAGGATATCGACGACAGTAACACCGTGAGAGCCAGTCCCGATGTAAATCGAAACTCCAATCACAGGTAAACACATACCACCTAAACTTAATACTACCTTTTTTTTTAACGTGGGGAAATCAGTCATGAACACGCCACCCTCCCGGGGGAGAGGGCGGGTAGTGTGAGACTCCTACTCGCTAAAACTCCACGGTGTACATCCATCACTTTTGTTAGGGCGACACGAGATCTCTTGAGTATTGATCGTGTCGGCCCAGCGGTTGAGCCGGCGTCAGGCGTCAATCAGCACTGCCGAGCCCCGTCCTTGTCAGGAGACGACCGTATACACATCTTCGGCCGTCTCCTCCATCCGCCGGACCTGTGCAATGGGAAGATGGGCCCCCCAGCCCAGCCTCCTAGGCCCGGCTACGGTGGTAGAAGGAGGCGAGCGTAGTGTCCCCGCTATCCACTGGCCCTCCGTCGGCGGAGACGACTGCTCAGAGGGTCCATCTCGCGATCCCTCTCTGCCGCCTCCTTTTGCGAGACGACTTCCTTGTAGGAGTAGGTCGCTAAAATAATCTTAATACATTTTAATTACGGATTAGTTCACATTACCATGAACTTAACCTATTTTGTTCGGAATATTTTTTTTTGTAGTATTGCAAGAGGTTTGGACAGATTAAAAAAAATACAAAAAAATGTATATCCTGTTCTTTATTATGCATGCTCTAAAAAGCATAAAGTAAAATATGATGTCGTTTCTTAAGTATTATGAATATTGATTTTAAAATGGTGAATTTGTTGGTCAAAAATTCAGCTCATGAACGATTGTTAGCAGTTGGTGGAACGTGAAAGCTGAGAGCGACGACGCTGATTCCAGATGCTCCTACTCTAGCACCAGTACTCCGCCGCCTGTGAGTTACTCATTGTTTACATTCACAATTTCGTTTGTTAGTAAACTAAATAGATTATAGAACGTAATCTATCTGATGAGATTACAACGCTTTGGTAAATAGATGGTATAGTTCTGACGGACAAAGCAAACGCAAAGTATTAATTATTAAATAGATCATTCGATCGTTTTTGATGGTAATAGTATTAAAAAAAAACCAAATCAGTTTAGGTCCTGTGAAGACATTTCGAACGTTCAGACATTTCTAGCGTAGCACCGGTTTGCAAAACAATCCATACATCGACAAGCGCCATCAAGAAAAATAAACTTGTTTATCTTTTTTTTGTATATATATTTAATACATATATAGGTACAAAGTTGTTAAAGTCTGTTTTAATAGAGGTACCGGGATAGTATTATTCCAAACATTACTTTGGGCATTAAATTTTGCTTGAAATAGTGTATGAACTCGCTATTCGCTAAATCGGTGATTTACTTTGGGCCCTTGTTGTAGAACCTAGCACTATTAAATCTAAAAACTTTTACTAACTGAGCTTAAACATGGGATGGCTAATTTGTGATTATTTCTAGTATTTAGATAATGTCGATCTTTTACAAAACCTAACTTATTTAAGTTTGTGTAGTCATTACAAGACAGAATTTAGATGCTCAGAAACTTGCTCTTCCTTTCCGTTTTTTTTTTAATGGTTCGATTTTTATACATATCTATTATGTATGTGGTAAGAAGTGATAACTTGCACGTTTGAATAAGGCTATTATAATTTCATTATCAAAATAGTTAACAGTCAATATGTATTAATAAGCTATATACACCAGAAACCTTTAGGGTCACTTCAGAACATAAATTTACTTTTTCATGCTTTGTATTTGGAGTCATATTATTTGCACTGAACAATATTGTATCTTGCAAAAGGTGATGTTACATTTTTTGTCTACTCATAATAATCACATTTGTTATACTTCATATGCTTTAATGTTTGAGTATAATCTCATCTGATGTTATCAATGTGGTCCAAGATAAATAGTAAATATGTTAAACCTGTCAAGACCTTGATCCCAAGTGCAGCTGCAGGAACACACCTATAAGTGCTTGGCGACAGTCTTTCCAATTGAGGATTGTAGTTAGAAAAAGCCTTAGAGAAAGATCCAACTCATTTGCAAGCTTTCGAAGTTACATCGATTGAAGTGATATCCGAAAACGCTAAGCACTGAGCCATTATTGCTTCAAAATTTCATTTATTTCTTTAGCTATATAACGTACGTGAGCAACCTTTATCGTATTGATTCATTTAAGTGTCTACTTTCTATAAGGATTTTAAATAAGTAAAAAGCATTTGTTTCCAGGAGACAGACGAGTCGAGACCCCAGGTGGTAGCGGCTCGTGGGGACAGTATAATCGCGGTCGCAAACCCAGCGCTACACACCGCTCACACACACCACGCGCCTCATCCACCCAGGAACCATTCCAACTAATCTCCCTAAACCTATTCCAACAAATACACGACCCTATCATCAGAACGGAAACGTTGGACAAGAGATTCATCAGATTCATTATTTATTTCAGATACAAATAATTACAAGGGAACTTTCGTCAAATAAGAAATTTAAAAAAATATGTATATATAAATAAAGTTTTTAATTTAAACTGTTTGTTCGAGCAGGAACTCTGTTTCTGTGATAATTTTGTCTTTAGATAGCAGTGTGCATTATGCGGGACTTTATTTTTGGACCTTTATAAAACTGTGTTCAAATTTGTAATATTGCATGATTATCTAGCATTATAAGTACACTATAGATATTTCCAATACCTAGTAAAAGTCTCTTCAATTATGGTCTATTCTTCATAAACTGTTACACCAGGAGCGCTACTTTAAAAATTTCAAAAATTTATGTTAAGTATAAATTTCAAAAGTGGCTTCAACAGAGTGGAATCAAAATCGTGTACAATTCCATTAACAAAGATATACTTAAATATGGTCTTTATGCAATATTACCATATTGTAATGGCAGTCTTTCACCCATCAGAATGAATCAAATTCATGACGTGTTAAATTTGCCTTTTTCTTATAGTTTAATTTTTCCCCAAATTATTTCTAATTCACTGAGGCTTTATTAAATATTAATGTCATTAAGCTGTCCAATATACGATTCTACTATTCTTTATGGTCAATATTAATACTCACTATATAAAAGTTCAATTAAATACGTGTATCTTATTTAAAATAATTAGTACTGCTGGCAATCGAGCACTTAATACTAAAGAATTTGTCTCACCGATTCTAAATTGAAAGTTAAGGAAATCCTATAGAGTTTATAATTATTCTACTGAATTAGTTGCACAATGAGTTAATATTGTACAAATTGATGTTTTTACTACAACAGTTTCAGTGAAGACACATTCTTTAGTTTTAAAACGGAAGCGTTTTTGTTTTATTGTAAAATTGCAAGCAAAGGACAAAATAGACAAAAAAGTTAATGGAATTGATTAGAAATACTTCACCTGCAATATTAGAATCTAATTCCATGTTAGCGAATGATGTAAATTATATGAAACTTCAAGTAATTAAATTGGATTATGGTTTTGGTTTATATCAGTTAGTTTAAGTATGCAAATTAAGTCAAATGAAACTTAATGTGAAGCACTGAATTCCAATTAAAGATGTAGAAAGAGTGTAAACATTGCACCAAAAAGAAATTGACTATTTATTATTGTAGTTTTTAGTGAAGCCATAATATGCCTTTTAGTTATTAAATTGGATGAGATTTGTAAATAAGAAGATATTTGAATTGCTATATTATGAAATTTTACCTACAGTCCGCTGCGAAAATTTGGTCGCTTTGAATATAACTGAGAAGAACACAAATGTAGGTAGGTATATACTACATATATAATATTAAAACAAGTTAATACTAGAAGGTACACCGGATTTTGTTCTGCCCTAATAATAAAAATACATCCTAGGTTCAGACCGCAGTGCCACCTATCGGGGCCAATTGTGAATCAAAACTATTCCTGAATCCACCTGAACACAATTTCATCAATATCTGTCCATATATATATTAAGATTTTGACCTGTTCAATTTAAACTCTTGTCTATAATATGCGCAAGTCCAAGCTTATGACTATTTTCGGAGCGACCAATAGGATTGGCGAGGATTGTAAATCAAAATTGGGAAACTTATTTTGTTTATTTAAAAATGGTTGCCTACCTCGAGTTTGTACTGTTCTACTAGCGATGAAAATCTTCCCTTTTCAGTACGGCCGTGTATTGAAATAAAATAGCAAATGAACATCAGTCTGTCAATTCTATCAACATTTTCAATCTCTTCTGTATCGTTCACTTTTCTATATGGAGCTTTTTTAACCCAAATTGTTCACTTTATCGAATATTTTTGAGGTGAAAGTGAAGCCCGCCCGCTTTGAAATTCTGATCCCCAACCTTTTTGTGGAACAAAAAGTGGTGGAGGTAGACACTGTGTCGGGTAGAGTGTTGAAAACACCGGTTCTCGTTCGATCACCGAAGTTAAGCGACGTCGGGCGCGGTCATTATTTGGATGGGTGACCGTGTGGGTACACCGCGTGACGTTGGCTTTTGTTGTATTTTTATAAAGAAGTTTTCACTTCTTTCATGAGATCATAAGCACACACATAAACTTTTTATTTTCATATTAACCTTTTCCAGATAAATACATGCAACAAAAAGTACTACCCAAATAGATGCAACCGTTCTGAAGTGATGCACATACATACATTCCGCAAATAATTATTGTTTATATAAATGTACATATAAATAAGTATGTAAAATAATGCAAATTTAATAATCAAACATTAAAGACCAGTAGAATCTTACCCTCGATCTTAGAGGGAAGTAGAACTTTGGGTAAAAAAGTGTTAAATTTTATAATTTATATACTGAATTTGTTTCTTTGAAAGTTAATATATATATCTGTACATATCCACGAATTGTTAATATAAGTGTTGCCATAACAGTCAAAATGGCGTCCCAAAAAATTGACAACCTAGAGACGACCGCCACAACAGAATTTTCATTCATGTTCAAGTGTCTGTAAATATATATATATAGTATATGAAATAACAAACTAAACTGTATAAATAATGTAGAAACCGGCATTGCCTTAATGTATTTAAATATAAAGTTTATAGATAAAGTTGTTTTATTATTTGCGAATTCGGTACATCGTAATGTACTTACGTCCTTCGATGCACAGTTCTAAATCACAGAGTTACTTTTTTAGCTTCAAACTTCAGAGCTGGGATCCGTCACATGGTGCTGATATCAAATGAGATTTCCGATTTTAGTTACATATAAAAAACCTCAGATTTATCACATTTAAATTATAATTAGGATCTAATAATGTCAGAAATAATACGCGAGTAACTTATATTACTCTTAATAAAAACTAATAGTTAAAATATAATTCTGACTAATATAATAAATGCGAAAGTAAGTTTGCTTGTTACGGTTTATGTCCTATCTAAGCATTTCGTACATGTTATCACGGGTAGAAAAAATTACAGAGAGCGCTTTTCAATCAGGAAAAAAGTACTGTTCCCTGGCAATAGGTCAAATATACATTGAAGTGGGCGAAGCCGCGGACAAAAAGAAGTTAATATTTATATATAATTTATACCTTGTATAAATGTCTAGGTATAACGACAACGACTGTTCTGTTTGTCCGTTAGTGTGCTTATAACTAGAAAAGTAAATGCCTACTGTAGTTTAGAAATTTTTAGGTAGATCATATATTTTTCTGGTATACTCTGTACAAGTTTTAGTACAGTTTTCTTAAGTTAAAAGTGAGGTGAAACTTACTTTTGCATGTCGGCATGATGACGACGACTGCCGTTGGTATTTAACACCGACAGTCGCCGTTACTTTTGGACTATACCATACTTTCCATTAGGTATTGCATTATATAAAAAAACATATACACTTTTACCAGAATACTGTGTTCGTATATGTTGTCTGAAACATTTAATAATTACAGTAGATATAGAGTGTACATTTTTAACAGACATCAGGAAGGAGGACGTTGTATTTTTTCCAATGTTTGTTACCTCAGAACTTCGACATTTATAAATAGATTTGGATTTGTTTATTGGTAATGGAATATTTTCGAGGGGGTCCCGTTAATTTCATTAGTATTGGACATTGAACTTCGCAGGTAGACCAGGGTATCCCTAAAAATCGAATAGCAAATGTATAGTAACTAAGATTGTTAAAGATTTATGAGAATCCAAGACTAGTTAGGTACCTAACTATGGCCGAGAATACATATACAATTTGACATGTCGTCATAGTGACAAATTTCTATTTTTTGATATTAATAAATTTATTAATAACTTTACAATAACGCGGGAAAGTATGTACCTTCCCAAAAAGTATAAACGTGACATAGCTACATTGATAGCTTATAATATAAATAGGTTAAGTGACTCAGCAGTATCAACTAGTTTATCTAATGATACTGCAATTAAATATTTAAACTAGTAGATAAGACAAAGGAGCAGTGTAATATCACATTATACCACCAAAATATTAATCGCTTCTCCGGCAAGATATTAGACATAGACTTATTATTAAATAGAGAGAGACTAGATATATTATGTTTTACAGAGACATGGCTTAAACCAAATAAGATGCTATTTGATGTACCCCATTTTTCGGTTGCCAGTGTATTTAATAGAACAATCACAGTTGGTGGTGGTTGTATTATTTTGTTTAAAAATAATTTAAAATACAAAGATAGAAAAGATATATGTAGTCTCTCAATCGACCGTATTTGTGAAGTGGCTTGTGCAGAGATGGATAAATTGATTATTCTCTGTGTCTATAGACCTCCATCATCAAGTATTTATCAATTCTTACAAAAAATGGAGGAAATTTTAATAAGAATATTTAATAGTAACAAGAGAGTTTTAGTCTGTGGTGACTTCAATATAGATATTTTAAATATGTCGCCAGAGGTCACTATGTTCACATCGTTATTTAAGTCATTTAATCTGGATCCTCTTTTTAATGAGCCAACAAGATGTATGTCTCAAACTGCATCTTGTATAGATAATATATTTACTGACTTCAAGACCATAGGCGGTAGTATTATTACTGGGATACGATCTGACCACAAAGGACTCATTGTTAAAATTAATTGTGATAAACCTAGCGGTGTCTGTAAAAAAACAACTAGACTTCTATCAAAAAAAAGATTACAACTTTTAAATCATAATATTGCACAACATTTATCTTTCAAGACTTTTAATAATCAAGGTTCTAATAGTGACTATGAAAGCTTATTTAATATCATAAGCTCTGAATTTAATAAACATTGCCCAAGAAAGGTTATTAGTATAAGGAAAAAAACTAATTTTAGCGAATGGGCAACTACAGGCATTAAAAAAAGTAGAGATCGATTGTATGAGCTCTATTATAAGAGATCACTAACAAATAGTGAATCCTTTCATGCCTATGTTAGTAGTTATTCTAAAGTTTTTAAACGTGTTTGTGTAGCTGCTAAAGCAAAATTTTTAGGAAATAAAGTTCTTGAGTCTAGAAATAAGACCAAAACTGTCTGGCATATAATAAATAAAGAATTAGGAAATAATAAAACAAATGATAATTCACTTAATCTAAATGTCGACGGAGTACATATTTCAAACAGTTCAGAGGTAGTAACTGTTTTTCAAGATTATTTCACTAATATACCTTTACAAGTCACTACGAATATAACATCATCAGCCCAGGGTGCTGCAGCTCTTTTAAAAAATATGAGTGCACCTATAAACTCGACATTTAATTTCTCGTCTATTAGTGCAGGTGAAATAGTAAGGGCTTTTAAACAATTAAATTTTAAACAAACCGAAGACATATGGGGAATGTCGGTAATAGTAGTACAGTCCATAATTGTCACTATTTCGCCACATTTGGCTAATATATTTAATCAAAGTATAGCAAAAGGAACTTTCCCTAATTTAATGAAAGTAAGCAAAGTGGTTCCTTTGTTCAAATCAGGCTGCAAAAGTAATCTTGGAAATTATAGACCTATTTCTGTACTTCCGTCGTTAAGCAAAATTTTTGAAAAGATTATGCTCTCACAGTTAGTAGATTATTTCAATGTGCATAAGTTTCTGGATGGTCGACAGTTTGGTTTCACGAAAACGAGGTCCACTACTGACGCTGGTGCAACGCTGATAAGACATATATTGGGGGCCTGGGAGGATTCGCGAGATGCAATTGGTGTGTTCTGCGATTTGTCTAAGGCCTTCGATTGCGTTGACCATAGTACGCTTATTCTTAAATTGAAACACTATGGTGTTTGTGGATCTTCTCTCGGCCTTCTAGTCTCTTATTTAAAAGATCGCTGTCAAAAGGTTAGTATACATGGGGTAACCTCTGCGGGATCGTTTGCGCGGATTGGCGTCCCACAGGGCTCTATTTTAGGGCCGTTTTTGTTCTTGATATATATAAATGATCTGCCGCTAATTGTTAATGACTGTGCTGACATGGTGCTTTTTGCAGACGATACTTCACTTATATTTAAAGTAAAAAGGATAGATTCAGAGGTTGGGCATCTGAATAATAAGTTAAATGAAATTTGTCATTGGTTTGCGTTAAATAACCTGTTGCTAAATACAGAAAAAACGAATTGTATGAGATTTACCTTACCTAATGTTCCACAGGTTAATAGTAGTATTAAGATCGAAGGGGATTTGGTAGGATTAGTTAATAATACTGTATTCTTGGGTATCACACTTGATTCCAAATTACAATGGGGTCCTCATATAAAAAAATTGGCTGGAAGATTAAGTTCTGCTGCATTCGCGGTACGTAAGATTCGCCAGCTTACAGATATTGCCACAGCAAGATTAGTCTACTTCGCTTACTTCCATAGCTTAATGTCCTATGGCATTTTGCTGTGGGGGACAGCAGCTGAGGTAGACACCATATTCTTATTGCAAAAACGAGCAGTTCGAGCAATATACAATATGGGACCTCGCGAATCATTAAAGACTAAGTTTCAAGAATTCGGTATCTTAACTCTGCCTTCCCAATACATTCTGGATAACTTAATGTATGTTCGCAAAAACTTTGATAAGCTGGAGTTCGTAAAACACAGGCATGATTTAAAAACTAGAAACTGTGACAAACTGGTCGTTCCATGTTTTAGACTCAGTAAAACCAGTAACAGTTTTTTAGGTAATAGTGTTAGATTTTATAACAAAGTCCCAAAGCATATTACTGATTTGCCAGACTATAAGTTTAAGTGCCATGTTAAGCGGGTTTTGGTGTCAAAGGGTTATTATAGAGTGGATCAATATGTGAACGATGGTGATGTCTGGAATTGACCCCTCTCTGTGCATCCACTAAAATCGATTGTAATGTAAAATGAATTTTAATTATATAAGTATATGTTAAAAAGATAAACCCGATCGAGTTTCTTGCCGGTTCTTCTCGATGACTGGGATGTATTCCGAACCGGTGGTAGTTTTGACGTTCATAAGCGCCTTCTTAGGGCCTAAATTGAATAAAGTATTTTTGATTTTGATTTTGATTAATATTCTGATGAATTTCCTAAGAGTAAATTTGTTTGAAGTCGGTTTTATTTATTGTATAATAAAATAATTGTAGCTTACATTATATATCTTCTTGTTACATCTTCTATTTATAAACGAATTCGAAACCTTTTATTTATAAGTTACGCTCCTTACGTCCGCAATGTAGAGAATCTTTGTACAATAGCCAATACAGATTTTTTTTAACAAGTGTTTGTTTTCCTTATAATGATCAAATTTCGTGTAAATAGTGTTATAATTATAACCCTTTGTTTTTTACTTTGCATTTCTTTCTATGAAATTGTATATTAGATATTTAAATATCACTACATATTATAAAACAAAGTCGTCCGTCGCGTCTGTCTGTCCGTCTGGATGTTCGCGATAAACTCAAAAACTACTCAACGGATTGTAATGCGGTCTTCACCAATAGATAAAGTAATTCTCGGGGAAGATTTAGGTATATAATTTGTCAAGGTTTTTTGTATAAATTGGTTGAAATATAAAGATAATTGTTAAAAGAATCGAAAAAAGCCAAACCGCATAGCAGATTTCGTCGTAAACGCTACCTAACCCTTTTGAGATATAACAAAATAATGCATACAGAGATATTCCTCTTTTATAGATCTACAAAAAAGTCTACGATGGCATATACCTATATCTTTAGGATAGCTTACTATACCGGACTATCGACGGATACAGTATTAATACTTATCAAATTGAATACATTAGTTACATACGTATATATTTGTTATTGTGAGGGCAGGCCAACGTTGGCTTGGCCTGCTATTTTTATAATAAATGACACTCGGTAGAGTAACCTGACTCTGTGTAATTTTTTTTTTACAATTTGTACTGTTATTCTCGTCCGGCGAATTGTATTGTTTGAAAAAAACAATTTTTCATTTTTATTCAGTGAAACAACAGTGATAAAAAACTTTATACTGTAAAACCTGTACAATTGTATTATTTAAAGTTTTATAATTTCATTAATAATTATATGAAGAAACCAATTCAACGTTATATGTTAAAATACACTTAATTTACCTTTTTTACTTCCAATTATTAATAAATAAATCTTTAAAACATTTCTCCATGTTCACAAAATATAATCAAATACTTATCTCTTTAGATGTGCCGACGGTCGGGTCCATCATATCGCAGGGGAAGACACCGGGACTGTAATTAGTAGTGACCCGAGTACAGGTTTATTGGGCCCTTCTCTCCCTGGCTTACCTAATATAATAAAAGTGTACTAACGTTACCTTGAATGTTCCCTATAAAATTTTATTGCCAAAACCTAAACAAATCCTAAAATGTTATTGTCTCTTTTTGGCCAAAATTATTTGGAGAATTATTAGCAATGTTAAAATCCAAACAGTAATAATGTTTTTTCAAAAATTAAGTTAACGATCGGTTCTAATAATATCTACAATTTCCATACTTACATAAGTAGGGGCTTGTTTGTTACTTTAAGGTCATTACGAAACTTATAAAAAGCAAAGTTTTTTTTTTCGAACTGACCTACACTGTTAGCCTGGCAAGGCTGCTACAGTTTCACCGTACTAAGGGGAGCCCTTAAGGCACTCACCCGATCGAAAAGCAAAGTGGACGGTAGAACTACTACATATCTATCTATACATAATATAATAAGAATGTAAATCTGACGTGTCTGTACATTTTTGATTTTTGAGAAAAAAATAGTTGCAGGTGTCTAGGAATAAGTAATAGAATACATTTCAATCATTTTTAGAAATGTCTGTCTGTTTGCTTGAACAGGCATCACTGGTAAAGTACTAGGTTTCTAATAAAACACCCTCGCAAAACGGGTGAGTGCCTTATCGGGTGAGTGCCTGGTGAGTGCCTTAAGCGCTCCCCTTAGTAGTCCTGTGGAACTGTAGTAGCTTTGCCAGGCTAACAGTGTATGTCAGTTCGGAAAAAAAAACACCAGCAAAATTATGTGGTTTCTGCTATTGTTTTTGTAGTTGTTGAATATGTCTCCAATAAACATGGGGTTTTTGATTCGGTCTGTTGGATGAAATTAGTATATAGTATAGTATTGAGTATTGAACTCGTATAAATGAACGAGTATTTCTGAGATGAGATTAGGTGTGAAATGATTCGGTGAGACTTACTACTCTATATGAGACCAAAGGACCGGATTATTTATTACTTTAAATTTATACTTTCGAAAACTCACATGTCGATCATATAAAAATAAAAGGGTGCTTGAAGCACGGCTAACTGTTGTTTTAAGCAGCACCCCGTATCCCGAGAGTCATATTATAAATATACAAGATATACAGATATAAATTCAGATTATTTCATTAATCATTGTGTTTTTATATTACATTCAACGCGGACAAAATCGCGGGCACAGCTAGTACATACATAAAAATCAATAAGTTACTCCGGTATTCAATGTCCAAACAATGAATCACTGTGAAATAACAGTACAAAATTTGTATTAGTTTATGTGCTCTCATACCCCAGTACAATAGTTTCCTTCTGCAAAACTTCGAACTTCAGACTTCGAACCTACGTTGATGGACTTAGTGTCTAAACACTACCACTAAACCTTCGGCACCGCCAGGGTGGCAATACGCCTGCACACATACAAACAGGTTAATCATTCCGATAAATTGTTATACAGCTGACTCATTAAACCGATGGTGATTATAGATAAGGCAGAGATATCGAATTTTTTTCAGTACCTACACAAACAGTGCAAAATCGATACGTTGTGTTCCGTTTGATAAATACATTGTTTTATGAAATATGTTTTCTCTATGAATAACTTGCTAACGGATATGTAGATGATGCTTGAAGGAAAATCATGTAAGTTGTTTAAAAGATCTTGTATTTAATTTCTAGTCGTACACTTAGTGGAATCTCATATTCGTGTTCTTCTCAGGAATCCTCTTATTTTTAACATCCTCCCCTGTCACCCGGAAACGGATTCCTAAAAACCCTTTCCTAGTAGAGTTCCCCCATATTATAAGGAACATGTATGCAAAATTTTATACTTCTAAGCCCAACAGTTTAAGGCTATGCGTGTTCTGTTCGGTTGGTAAGAACTTAACGGCTATTTCCCGCCGTCATACCACTTCACATCAGCACGAGCCAAAATGCTTGGGACCGAAATATTCGCGGAAAGTTCAGGTCCAGAGAAATTCCCCCACGCGAGCGCTTTGTTTGTAGGAAGAGGTATTACAGGATGCTTGAAGAAATGCGCGTATGATTTTTCTAATGTCGCTTATCAACTGGGTGATCGTATGCATGTTTGCCACCGTCGTAGTATAAAAAAAACTCAAAATTCTAACTGTTGGTGCGTAGTGGACCAGAGGCTTATATTACAACTACTTGAATGCTTTTATCTCCACGTATGACGTTGACCGATTTGTTCAATGTAATCTAGTTACAGTGCCTGTATGGAATATCGTTCTTATATCCATTTGTGACTCCGTTCATTTTCTACCATCGCGTTGGTTGACGGTGGGGGATAACATCGTGAGAAACCCTTAACCTAATATACAACGATTAGTATGGTGGGTGCCCAGTAACGACATCTTCATTAGCTGGTACTTTTAAACTTTCTTAAAATGCACAACCCAAATGGCCGGTGGCCCATTATTTAGCTTTTGATGCTAGGACTTATATCTTAGCACTATTTGTGGTCTTCCGTGTGCTATCCTCTTTCTTAGAAGACCAAGGGAAGCATCATGATAGTACTTCAGCAGAGTTTTGGGGCCTTTTAGTACTTATCTAAAAGTCGATCACGCACCTAACAGTGCTTGAAGTTCTTCCCCGTTTCTGTTTAAAAAATGAAATTAGACCAGATTGTAATTTATTAAATACTACCTTCTACTCGAGGCTTTGCTCGTGTTAATGTAAATTTTGAAAATGAAACATACCCATGTTACTTGTTGATAATGTAACTTTCTATAGGTAAAAGATATTTTATAATTACTTGTATTTTTTTTAATTTATCCATTACAAATTAATAAAAATATATTTTCTCTTTATAATAGTAGTTTAGAAGACGGTGTCTACTAGATGCGGAGTTCTTTTCTGACAAAGTGATAGTTTAGTTAATGATGAAAAAACATGATTATTGATATAAAAATATTCTTCTTGTTTCACGATCGTATTCTTTACATGTTTCACATAGATTTTTTTCTAACTAGTAAGTCTAATAAAATATATAAGACAGTTTGTAAGATTGTGAACTATCAAGGGTAACGTCTCATGAAAAATTCTTATCTATATAGCGGCGAGTCAATTCCAAGCGAAAGTGCGAAGTAATATCCACCCTAATATTTAATAATGGATTTCCGCAAAGTAACGCCTTTATCAATCAAATACAAGTTCACCACTTTTAGACCATTCATGTCTATATATGGTTTTCAGTTATCCATAAATTATGGATGTTTCTACGGACTTACATTCTGACACTATCCCGGTTCGACCTGTTTCTTCAGGGTGCTTTACTAATCGTCATTTTGCTGGAGAGTAACGTCTACTTGTTGCTAAGGAGAGATGCTGATGCAGGGAATAACACCCCACTTGTTGAAGGTATGTTTAAAGGATTGAAGAAGTTGGAGATGAGAATATGAGACTATGTACTGTAGGTTACAGAAAATAAAAGAATTTACGTTTTTATTTAACGTACTTGATGACAATCGTCTGTTCAAAGGGTTTATTTAAATCTAATATTTCCACTAAGCTTCATATATCTAATAAATACGTATATGTTACATCCCTCATTCCTATATGAGTTCAGGTTTCTAGTCTCATATAACAGTGTATGTAATTCATATAATATATTATATGAAAAATGCAAAATCTACTCAAATAAAAGAAAATAGTTGAAAACAGCGGTAGAGACATATCAGAGGATTCTTAAAATAGAGTTTTAGAGTGGTAATTGGTTTTTGTATTTTCGTTCTCTCTCCGTTATTGTTACTATCTCATTTTGTTTATGTGTTAAATCTATAGTTTTATTGAAATTGACTCAACTATCATACCATCCCGTATTTATCTATGAATTTAATTGTAAGATTATTATTTTTATTATATGTTTTTTTATTACCATTTTGATAACCCATGATAAATACATAAATAATGTATTCGGTAATCAGGTTTGAAAATCTGCGTTAAAAATGTTGACATGATAGAAACATTTCTTAATTATATGCTACAAGAATCAATTTCAAATCGCAAGTAAGCAATAGTTATAAGATAGGTGACATAATAGGTGTTTTGGCAATTGCTTCACTCGAACACTTAGTCAAAATCTACACGAATTTTAAGGGTTGTAGAAAACGACAATTTTATTCAGATCAGGGATTCTTAAAGTGGGGTATGCGAATCCCCACGGGTTCGCCATTCGACGGTGGGGAGGCTCCGCGACACGATTTACGCAATAGTGGCTTAATAACTAGCAGGCACGTGCAGCACATATGAGTCAGAATGAAGGTTAAATTTATCCAAAATTACTCCTAAAATTAACTCAACTTGAGACAAAAAACAAGCCCACCCATCACATTAATATTAAAAAGATATAGCCTTGGGCACAGGATTTGTCACCTTTTATTCAAATAATTTTCTTTGGGAGGAGGGGGTTAATTAGTTACTTATGGAGTTTGCTGATATCTGGAAACGTTTACAAGGGTCCGTGGAGCCAAAAGCTTGAGAAGCCCTACACTAGATGCGGCAGAAGTATCTAGAAAATGCTAGCATTACAGGATTAATGGGTGTATATTCAATAACTTAGTGAAGTAGTAGAGATATACATGCGACCGCGTTGCAATCATACACGCTAAGTATACACATTAAGTAAGCCTTTAAGGAAATTAAGGAAGGTAAGGAAATTACCCTTAATGTTACCAGATTGGGTGCTGGTGACAGCAGGAGGTGTGGAGTTCATATTAGGAGCCGTGCTGGCATGGTGGGGTGCTGGACGACGGCCTTTGGCATTGGCGGCTTGGCTAGGCGTCACTTCTTTGTCCGGGCTTCTTGTGTTAGCAGTCCCATTCACACACTCGAACCCAGCAAATGTAGGTAAGATTTATTTGTGAGTTAATCTATAATTTACATGATTTTCGGCTTTCCTATTCCTAATACTACACCGTAAAAAATAAACAGTAAATACTAAAAATACGTGAAATGTTCCCTGTTGTGTACTGGGACAATATTTAATTATTCCCGCCAATATTTTTATGAAAACTCCTTCTGTTTCAACTTCTATAATTATTAAAAGATCAACAATTAGCAAATCGGTGCACATATGTCACGTTTTTTATTAAGTTAAACCGAACGATAACCTTTCAACTAATTTTATAATAATTCTAACAATCAATAATTACCCAACGAAACATTTCCAAATGTTTACAAAAATCAATAAATACTTATCGTCTTTATTTAATAAGGAACTATCTTTGTCCGTCTGTTTTATTTCCAGTTACGTTCGTTTTACATTTTACTTCTTTTATCGGATTTTGTTCTATACATCAAAAAAACCTCGCGTCCGCAAAAAATTCAAAAATTCCCGTTTTTATGTTTTGTGCTATAATGATAGAAATCAAAACAGTCCCACATAAATGAGGCTTACAGCTAATAATAACACAATACGAGTATATCTAATGAATGTTCTTTACATAAAAATTAATAGCGGATTCTTATCCACTTCGTAAAAAAAAACGTAAAATTATTACACATTCAAATTTTATAACAATAGAAATTTGATTTTCGACAATTTATCGCTTAACAAATATAAATAAGATCTATCCATGCATTTTAACAAAACAACATTTCTACACAGTTTGCAGATGACAATAATGTTAAATTGTTTTTCCTATATTATTTATATGGGAAAATTTAAAGTTCAATAGAGGACATCTTAAAATTGAAATTAAGAGCGGTTTTGGACAGAATTTTTATTTGGGTATATCCTATGATATTTAGGGGCGAGTGCAAAAAATTGGCACACCCTAATATATATATAGATTATTGTTGGTACGACAAAAATGATCTGGATTTCTCATTTGGCTCCGGTATTTATTATTTATTTATTCTTTTGATTTTGAGAAATATGTAATGACTAACTTTAGCTCGCAGCTTTGATCGCGATAATATACCTAGATTTCATGTATCCCTCGGGAAAAGTACTTTTCTCGGATTAAAAGTAGGTACCCTATGTCCTTTTCCATGAACCTTTGAAGATGATAAGTTGTATAGTAAAGGCGTGAAAGCGCAAGATACACACACACACACACAAACACACACACACACACACACTATTATTAAACGCGCGCGCGCCACAACACATTTTAGACCACAATGCGCGTAAGTTAAAGTACAATTCGAGTTCTCAAAATGTTATTTATATTCCAGAGTTGTGCGATGGATCGCCGGTCGGAGTGTACTCTCATAGCCAGTTGTTATACGGGAACGTGTCAGTCCGAACCACGATATTAATAATCACAGCGCTGCTTTGCAGTTTGACTAAGGTCAGCATATGGTCGCACGGCCTCACGTATTTAGATGACCACGATCCACAAAATGGACCTTATTTCTATGGTAATTTTGTTATTTGTCTCAAAGCAATCCTACCCGTTTGAATATGTAAATAAATTCCTTTAGGTATTTTTTTTTGCTTAATTATTATGGCAATATATAGTAGCGAATCTCAGACAACGACTAAAGAAATTAAATCAGTTTTTAAAATGGAAAAAAAGACAGTTTTGTGGCGCATGGAACATAAAAGGACATGAAGCTTTTTATACTAGACCGCACTCAGATAAATAGTCTGTTTAGGGAAGAACGAAAATAATACAAACAATGTTATCGTCCACGGACCAAACCGGTAAAATAAGAGAAAATGTATACAGTACCCAACTTTTGATTTGTACACGTCGAGGAAAAGACCGAGATAGACGAGAAATATCGCTTTTATATAGCGTTATCTTTATCTAACGCAATCATTGTGCTGTACGATAGAGAGTTTTAGATAAACGAAGCAAACCGATCTTAGTCGGACCTCTCACTCAATTAATATATTGAAATATGTATTTGTGTTTTCCTGTCGTACCTTTAATTTTTTCTTTACCAAAGGTTCCTTGTTCAATAACCGTTTATATACATCGTACATCATTTGTTTACCCTTTTCAAATATTATCAGAACGTTATCTGAAACTCGTAGTGCTTAAAATATTTTTAGTTATTTATTCAATAATGATTATACGTATGTTATCTTGTAGTCCTTGTCGTATCATACGGTAATTGATATAAAATACGAGGAAATATACGAAAAAATTGTTAATTATCTTTCAAGCATTATATATATTTGTTTTATGCGTGTCAATTATAAAGGCTATTGCTTAATTAATGCTAAAAACTATTGTTATTCTTAAGCGTATTAAAATATACTGTATTTTGGGTCGAAATTGAATGAGGTTAGAAGTGTCTTCAGTTCATAAGCACCTCCTTAGGGCCTGAATTGAATGTGATATTTATGATTTTCATTTTGACAAATTGGTCATTCCAAGTTTACTAAGAGCAGTAACAGTTTTTTAAGTAATAAGTGTCAGGTTTTGCAACATAGTTCAAACGAACGTTAGCAATCTGCCGAATAGTAAGCTCAAGCGTCATGTCAAGCTGTCTTTGATGTCTAAAGGTAATTATTATCGGGTGGATCAATATGTGATCGATTGCGATGTCTATGCATCCACCAAAAACGAATGTAACTATCATGTATGTTTGTCAAAATATGTACGATGAAGAGTACTTGGTGGTGATGAGAAATTGGTGGTAATTTTAAAGTTCATAAGCGCGCCTTCTCAGAGTCTGAATTGAATACAGTATTTTTAATTTGGAATAAATAATACCTCATGGAGGACATATCTTTGTACCATTTGTAGTCTTCAAATATATATGAAATATATTAAATACACGTCCAGGTATCCTGATTTCCATCCGCCTATCTCTGGGACTAAGTGGGACTAACTGGTTGAGGCCAGCGTCGATGCGCGAGGACTGGTGGGAGGCGCACCTCTCTGTCTCCATGCTGACTCTCATGTTCGCGATCCTCTTCACACTGTTCCCTAAGAGGATGCCGCAGTGGCAAGACGAGGAAATCCTCGTGAATACGGGTGAGTTGAAAAACTTTATTAAGTAATTGGCTCGTGCCCACGTCTACGTCTTCGTGAAAATAATTTCCTGTTTTATGGAAACCAGTTGATACCCGCGACTTCGTGACCATTGTTTATTATCTTAGCGGTAAAATTTGTGTATAAAGGAAAACACATAAAAAATTAAAAGCATAAATATACTTTCCAGGAAAAGTTCTTTGTAAACAATACTGCTCATTTATTTCCCTTCTCCTGCGCATGAGCACCACACCGCTTGCCTCCTTCATAGATAACTGAACGCGTAGTACTTATACAAATCGTTGTTTCTTAAATCTTTTACAACTTTATATTGAAGGAACATTCATGATAATTTTTGGTGAATGTAAGGACTAATTTTCTATGTAATAAAACCAAAATAAAATGATGGTAAAATTTTGATAGATTTTGTGTAATGCGTGTACGACAGTATACCCCAATCATTTTATATAAGAAAGATAGATAATGATGAAAATAAATAAATTAAAAAAATGTATTTCTTTATAGAGTTCTCTGCATCACTACAAAGGGTGTCTACTAATAAAACCATCGTAATGCAAACTTTGGCTCTATCGTTTCTAACAACAGCTATATTTTGTTTCGTGCAATACGACAACGCATTCGTTCAGGTAAACGTGGTTCAATTATTCCAGATATATTAATTTTACATACTAATTACCATCTTTATGATGATAAAAATGGTAATTAGTACGTTATCCATTGAAGATATCATATTGCAATAATGATTAAATTAAATTAATTTCTGATTTATTAGCGAACGCTACCGACTTCGTAGACCTTTATTACAGTATGATAATTTTGTTCGAGAATTTCCGCATTCATTATATTTTCATCACAATTTTTTGTCCACTTCATGCCTTTGTATATATATCTAAGTCCATTTCTTAAGATGATAACTTTTATAGTGGTGTCCTGAGAAATAAGCCTAGTTGGAAGAAAGCTTAGTCTTCAATCGATGATAAAAGAGAAAGAAAAATTTGTCCACTTCATGCCTTTGTATATATATCCAAGTCCATTTCTTAAAGATGAAAACTTTTAAAGTATTCTATTTTTTGAGAAGAAAAAAAATATATATATGTATATTTTTTTTTATGGATTTGGAAAATATGTCTTGTTTCCGATCTGACATTCCGTCGTTGACCAAATGGGTCTTTACAGGCCCACTGAGCATTTTCGACGAGCGTTTACTGTTGTTATCAGCCGTATCGAAACAAGCTCAAGGGTGTCAGAGTGGCCAAACTTAGACTTGAGCGTTTACTTTGAATACAAAAATTACGAATCATGCTAAACTAACCAACTAACTAAACCAATCATACATGTGTACAGTTCTACTCAATCTTTTGGCCTTTCTGTATATAGGTATAAGTTCAAGCTTGAGCATAATACAGTCAAAAGTTTAATACAAAACAATTCTAAAATGCATCTATAATTCGCATTTATACATCCTTAAGTTGTCTAGATGTTATACATATAATATAATACGTATTTATACCTACATTTATGTTATGTGCAGCTATATACTCAGAGCGGTCAAAAAGTTCGACGTTAGTAAGGCATATGTATATGTACCGAACGAACACTTATATATATATTTATAGATTGACAATTCTGGCTAAGGCTAACTACCCAAAAAGGGAAAAATCCTTATAACGTATATCTACTAAGTGTATGTGCACGTTTATATAATATAGTGTAATATTCTTCGCTATAATTAAAATGAATGCGACGTTACAGGATCGCACTAGTAACATGCTGGAAAGCTCTACTCCGTGAGAACGAACCTAGGCTTGGGATACTAAGTCTAACATTGAAATCTATTAAAACGTTTAGAAAGAGAATTTGAATATTAATATACACTGTTATAAGTAGCCATCAATCGAAATGACTTGAAAAATACAATATTGCAGTTGTCACATTACTTGTTTTTAATACAACGCCATCTATCATTAAAAATATGAAACATTACACGGATACTCGACGAATGTGTCAGTGACCGAATTCTGTTGATATACCGGGATATTCTTTTAAGTACCAAAGAATTAAATAAACATATTTCCAGGCCAGGTTCTACGTGGAAACAGTTAGGGGAGATCCGAGAACATCCAGAGGTCTCAGTGATATATTCCGGTCTTTAGTGATAATATTCTTTATTATGGTAAGTGAATTTATTTATTCTGGTCACAAAAAGTTGAAATAATCACTTCGTCGGAGTCATTATATATAGTTGATTTTTACATTAATTACAGTCGTTAATTATGTTCTCGTAGAAGATAATTTAGCACGTGTGTAAAATCTATAAACTCATTAACCTCTTATCTCAAGTTTTCCTTGCAAATAACTGTTTGAGACTAAAAAGTTCATTTATTTAGGAATTACAGACTCTTGAATCTTATTAATTGGAGTAGATAATAAGTATAAAATCCTATTATATATATAAAAATACAATAAAGATAACCAGTGGCACAAACTTCCGATTTAAACAACTCTATGGGACAAAACAAACTACGTATCTTGGCCATTCTGTCTATTGAAAATTCTATGGCTCTCCGAACTTTAAGCTTTGATGATGTTATTAATACTGATGCGGAACAGAAAGCTCTGAGAAAAGATTATTTTAATAAATATCTCGTTGAGATTAAATTGTTATTTTATTATAAATATGTAATACCTGTGCTTAGGAAAATTAAAGTTATTTGGTGTTTAATTAAAATTTACACAATATTAGGAATATTGTTGGATAACTACTTCAGTTATTTATTAAAAATTAATTACAACGCGACAAATTGTACTGGGGTCACGTCCAATAAAATTGTTGTGTAAAAATAATGAAACCTTATAATCCTAAATCCATATACCGTTATGGTAAATACAACATTTTATGTGTAAACCTCTGAACCGATTACAATGAAATTGGCTTGGAATTTGTAGAAAAACGTAGCTTATTTTTCATCCTCAATATACGGAAAATATGTAAAAGGACTTCGCTGGAATCGGCTAGTTTGTTATTTTTTTCTTAAAAATTAAAAAAAGTATAACAATAAATCGTAATCCCTATTCCAGATTTTTAGGATCCGGTTTTCAGCGCGTCGTATTGATGGTGTCAAAGCCAATACAGCATCACGGGTGGGAGGAGTTGTTGCCATTTTCGTGGCTGTTTTCTTCGTCGTTCTCTCGATTCTCAATTGCAATACTGGCGTGATGGAAGGCTTCGAGGATGGAACTTTCGAGCAGCTAGAGTGTAGTCAACAGTGCGGGTAAGCGTTTCTGATGGTGACAATCAGTTAAGAAAGGTTAAAGCAATGGTAGTGACAGGTACATTTTAATCGTTATGGGTCTGAGACTGATGTGGGAGGAAAAGAAGATCGATGGCGATGAAATTTTAAATGTTCAGGAGTCTTTAGACAAAGCTGACACAGAATACTTTAATGATTTGAAAATATAAAAGGCCTATGCCTTGAATAAATTACAAAGAGCTGTCAATCATGATGCTCGAAGCTGTGAATGTTTTTTGAGTTATTTGGGTTTATAACTGTTTCTTAATGAGAAACTTGTTAACTCGAATGTCAAATTTAGAATGTCGCTATATCCGTCTGCATCGCAACTTTTTTTATATAAATCAGAGGTACAGTTACTTAGTTTTAAGTGGTGAATTCACCCTATAGATGTTAATAGTCAAATTCAGAAAGACATAAGTCTTAACTCAAACTACTCTTCAGCGAATTCCTACTCTTAGTACAGGGTTCGAATAGTTCATGAGCTAATTAATCATATTGTAGTCAAACGCTATCCTTTTATATAAACAAGTACTTAAATGTTCATTTATCGTTAAATCTTGAAAAGTTGTTTGTCGATTGTTTTCACATAAAGGTTTCATTCGAATATGTGTGTTTATATGCTTTTTACTGTGCAGCGCCATCTGTTAAACGTAACACACAAAATAACATATTGAGTTAATTTACGTCTTAAAAATCTTTATCCCCAATTTATTCACAGATGCAGTTCAGAGAGGTACGGATTCAGTCCGGTCTGTGGTTTGGACAGTTACACAACTTTCTTCTCTCCGTGTAACGCTGGTTGCTATGAATATGAGGACCTAAATGGATTCGTGTAAATATTTACTTGTAATTTTTGTTGACCACAGAAAAATTTAAAACCAGGGGCCGTCCTAAGATATCGGGTGTCTGTCGATTACAAAAATAATATTTCTATTTTCGAATGAATGCCAGCGACTTCTTCCGAGTCTGTGTCTTAATAGATGACGACACCATTCATTTATCGATATATCAAGTTAATATGCTGATGATATTGTTCTTGTAAGAGAAAATGCTGGCGAGGCTAGCATGGTGTGGGCATATCACGAGGACAGATAAAACCCATGTAACAAGAAAAGTTTTAACCATGAAGATGGACGGATATAGGAGTAGAAGAAGACCGAAAGAGGCATGGATAGATTGTGTTGTTGATATGTGTATAAACGGTGTGAATACCGAGATGACTTCTGACAGGAGAGAGTGGAAAAGGAAAACATGTTTTGCCGACTTTGTTTAGGTGGGATAAGAGAAAGGAGGAGATTTTGTAGGTGGTAGAGCTACGCTGAAACTATTACTGGTTTCAGCATGAATGGGTCGGCTCGCCCGACGCGCGGGGTACTACCACCCGACACACAGAAAACCGACGTGAAGTAACAGTGCTTGCACTGTTGCGTTTTGTTCGGTCAGTGAGAGCGCCGGAGGCCCACATATATTAAAAGGCCGGCAACGCACTTGCGACTCCCCTGGTGTTGCTAGTGTCTATGGACGGCGGTGATCACTTACCATCAGGTGACCCATCTGTTCGTTTGCCCCCTATAATATAAAAAAAAAAAAAAAAAAAAAATGATGATGATCGAGTTAATATAGATTTGACCTATCCTTCGGTAGCAGTACTTGTTTTATGAATGAAAGATATCCTATATTCTTTCCTGTATCACTGAAAACGTGTATGCAAATTTTCATATTAATTAATGTTAATGTTAAATTAGTTAATGTGTGTAAACAAATAAACTAATCGCATTGATAATATTAGTTAGAATTAGGATAGCTCCTAATAACATTGACAGTAGCTTTTAAATTTGCCAGCTTGTACCACAACTGTACGTGCGGTGTCCAGCGTGCTGTTCGCGGTTCGTGCACACTGGAGTCCTGCAGGACGGCTTTCAGCGTTTATCAAGTCTTCTACACGATTATATTAGCTGTTTCAGGTTCAATCCTATTCTCTTTTACTAGTGTATTTTTGTTATGATCGGTAACTAATGTAATATCTATAACTCTAGCGTTTCATGTCAAATGATGATGGCAAAAGTATAGTATTAGAAATTCGCTGACCATGCCTTATATCTTAAGATAAATACAATGTCGGCGATTAAAAGATAAATTCTAGTAACATTAACGCGACTTATTTTAATTCTTGCTATTCAGTATGGAACAAGGACGTTCTGCACGGTTCGTTTTAATATCTCTCGAGAAGATTCCACCCATCTTTAATAACAAATATATAAACACTACATTTTCAACTTTAAATACCAACTAATTGTGACTTCTGCCATATCAAATTACACCATATAACTTAATAACAATAAAATAGAGTATAGCGCCACCTAGTGATGAAAGTAATAAACTGAAAACCATAACCTCAAACATAACTGTTACGTTCTACGTGAAAGAACACTTATTTGTAACAATACAACGACAAGGAATTAAACAATAAAATATAAATTAAGCCATGTGACAGAATATAACAAAATATATAAATATTTACATTTATTGCAGCGTTAACTGTTTAAAATATAGAGATATTAGTAATTTCCCGCTGCTTCGCTCTCGTTTTTTATACAGCCATTATTTTACGACTTTTTATTTTATATCTATTTATAAACGAATAACTGACTGGCGGAAAAGTCATATTTTCATACAAACTCTCATCCCCTTGTTCACCACCTTATGGAATGGATTCCCAAAAATCCTTCCTTAGTACTTACCTACAGTATAAATAGAATCCGGATACAAATTTTCACGGCCTTAACTCCAGTAGCTTGGGCTGTGTGTTGATATATCTGTCAGTTGCATATTCTTTTATATATATAAATTATCTATGACTTGGTACGTATTTTAGTACATCCCTAGCTTCTAATGGAATATTATTTTTTAAATATTACTTCAAGGAGCTTCGTTCCTCTTGCAAGGCGTGGTGCTGCTGAGAGCCGTGAGACGAATTGATAAAGCCATAGCAATCGGATTCTCTTTCGCAGTCGGTGCTCTACTTTCCTTCGTGATTGGACGTCTTCTGTATTTACTTATAAGTCGTAAGTATTTATCAAGTTATTTAAATAATGTTCACTATTTGTTTAAATAATAGAAACCGATCATGTACAAACATGTAGTTTAGTAGTAGATTGAAAGTTAATATCTTATTATACGTCATTAAATATAATAACTTAGATGTTTAACACACACGAGTACATACTTATTCATTTATAATTATTTTAAATGAATATATAGTACATGCCGATAAATCGTGCGGAGCGAGGTGTATGCGGCTGGAGGAAAGATTTTCAGGTCCAATAAATTAAAAAAAATATATGCAACATATCAATGGCTTCTTCGTACTATTATGAACTATTGTGAGATTAGTGCATAAAAAAAGTATATTTTTCATTTCACATTCGACACAAAACATCTAATAACGCAGTTTGTAAATAAAACATATTGTGCATAACCATGACGTCGCAGTTTGTTTTAACGCCATCTATCCGTACTACGATGTTAGTTATATTCGTTTTTTTTTTTCGAACTGACTACACTGTTGGCTTGTCAAGGCCGCAACAACTCTTGCGTAGGAGTTTTTGGCGGGATCTTGGTCTGTCATATAGTGGCTTTTATATTTTATTCATAATCTTGTGTTATTAGACTCTATATTTTGTAATATTGGCGGTGTTTTACGTAATATAGTTCGGTTATTATGCACAAGTGAAGTGGATGGAAAATAACACCACGGAGCATGCATTCTGAGATGCCACCAAAACTCCATGGAAAGTTCTAACAAGGAAATCACCATCTTGTTAGAACATTATAATTATCACAAGACACTTACTTGGAACTTCCTACTTTTTAATAAACTTATATTATTTGTAAACATTCTGCTATAATCCCTCTTGAAACAAAACATTGACACTGGCAAATGCTTCTGCGGTGCCAAAACAAGAAGCAGAAGAAGAACTCTTGCGTCTTGTCTCTGTGTACAAGTAATTGGCTAACGTAACTTGACTAACAGTCATAAAATTGAAAATTAGATGTACGTGGCAGGCTTACTAATATAAACATTTTGTTTTGTTTTCTATTGAAGTATATATCATATACTATAAAACAGTGTATGTTGCTGTGCAATCTATTCATACCTAATTAAATCGAAATTATAACATTTTTTTTTTAGATTTAACCTGCGCATATTCTAACAACGGTCTGTGCGTGTTCCACCAACCGACATTGTGGGTGATAGCTGCGACAAGCGCTGTGATGTCACTCACATCTGCCATCATCAGCATCTTGGCCAGCAGAGTCCCGCCAGAGCCGACCACAGAGTTATAATGTTAAATGTGCTTGACTAATTAGGTTATTGAACTAAAATGTTAAAACACGCCAGTTTTTACATATCTCAGTAATATGCGACAGCTTCTTGCTCATAAGACACAAATTTTATATCTACGCCAACCCACGAGTCACTAGTGACAATAGATGACAGTAGCAGATAGGGTTATATATCAATAATGTATACCACTCGTGTTAATTTATAACAGTTATTGTTATAAACTGCTGTTAGTTCTTCGGCTGTTGGATAATTTGCTATCCTAACTAACATTTTACATTATTTATTTGTTACGCATTCACAATCTGACTACTCAACGGATTATTATAAAATGTTGCATGCGCGTTCTCAGGGGTACAGTAAAAGACATAGGGTACTTATCGTCCATAAAAATGTACTGTTCCCGAAGGATAGATTAAATCTACATAAACGCGAGTGAAGCCACGGGCAAAACCAAGTATATTATAAAAGTGACCCGATAATGTGATGAATATTCGTTGTATCGTGACTTTGAGGTGCGAGCAAAGTGATGTTTTCTCTTTATCATGTGGGAAACAAGAAGATTCGCTTGTTACATTTTTCCGAAGTTTTGTGATATCTCAGAATTAATGCTCCATATAACTATCTCGCATCCACTTAATTAGTGACTAATCATCGAACTATATTAAGCGAGATGCCACCAATATTATATAATAAAAGGTCAAATAATTTAAGGTTGTAGATAAAAAATACAGCTACCCAATGGCAGGCTAAGGTGCTGTCAAAGACTTCTATATGAGGTCTGTAAAATACGTAACAGAATGACAGCTACGCATAGACAGGCTAAAGGCAAAAGTTTATACTCTATGGTTTACAAAGATAGGCGTTTTAAGCATTAAATTCCTACCGCTTCATTGTTCTAGAATATTACTACAGAATAAATAAAATGCAATAATAACCTTTATTTTTTTTATTAATAAACATTTTAAATACACTGGCATATAACGAACTATACGTTCACATTAAAACTATTTGTAGCCCGTTTACATAACCTCACTTATATATAAGAAATAACTCATACAAAAACCTTCGCATAATTTAAAAATATTATTGTATATTTACGATACAGATTACGAAAAAATGAAATTCAAATTATCAAAAATAAATTTCTAAAGTTCCAATCTATTTTTTTAACTATATTTAATACAAAAATTATATATTTCTTGTAAGTTGTAATTTATATATTAAAAAAAACATTTCATGTTGTGTTCATAAATTAAATATATGGGCATAGCTGTTTCAGTGCTAGACGAGTAATGCCGCGGAATTGTAACTGTTTTCTATTGCTTTTACTTCGGATATTTTTGCGTACAAATTAAAATTTTACCCTCTTCAATATTAATTCTATTTCAATAATAGTTAATATTACCGTATATCAAATACGATATTACGTATTACGTACGTATATTACATTATTGTAATAAATATTAAACAGCTATGTCCCATAGCGGAAACGTACTAGAACTACATGTAGCAAACTTGGGGTTTCAATTTAGCTTTTAAATCTTTAATGGAACAACCTCCTTGTGATGATAATATTTGGTTTACAACAAAAAAAAATTGATTAATTTATTTTTATTGTGAATCCAAGACTTATAATAAAAAATATTTAATAATATTTGGTGTTTTTGTTCAGATTAAATTTCAAAATATTAAAAAATATATCTATATATTCTCTAATGAAAATTTGAAATAAGTAAAGTTTTCTATTTATTTATTTGAGAATAACTTTACGCCACGGGTTTTCATTTCACATAACTACATATTATTTGACACTATTTTGAACTCTCCACAGATTAACCAAAACGTTGATTTCAGTTTACAAAATCAATAAATATATGTAAAAAAAAACCATTTCAATTATATATAAATTATTAATATAAATGTAAATATACATGAAACTTCTTTATAAATATTGAAAGATTATGGTATGAAAGAGCATTGCTTTCATGATCTCAAGAGACGATAAAGATGGCTGTTTTTTTAATGAAAATTGACGTTTGATTTGTTGTCTAGTTTATTTACAAATTAAACTCTATTTATTTTAAAATTTACTATGATTATTGTTATTTTAAAATTTCGCAAACAATTGTGATACAAATAATAATGTTACTTATACAAAATACGTAAACGTGTATTTTCTCAAATGAAAAATGTAACAGAATCCAATATATAAAAGCAATTAATTTACTTTATTATTTATGTAGTAAAGTAAATACACATGTTTATTCCTTTAAATGTTTATTGTATGTAAACAAGAAAGCTCCGTCTAATGCTAGTCCCATACCTGCGCGACGAATCTTCGGTCACTTGTGCCGCTAAAAAGTAACCTCAAAATGAATCCCGATAAAGGTGTAGAATAACGCTTCCACACCATTCTCATTTCAATAGTAACTCGAAATTAGCGTCTCCAGGTTCCTTTGATGTGTGTACAAACCGCGGCCCCAGTTATAGTTCGTAACGCATAACGATATAATATCTTCCCACATCTGCATTTACTCTGACCATAGACAAAACTTCGTGCCGATACATGCAGGTATGGGTATACCAATTAGATATTGTACGATAAATAAAAAAAAATAGCGAACTTCACATTCAATCTTAAAACGAAAACGCATTATCGAACCTACTTATATAAGCTACAGGAATGACTCTGACTAATGAACCGTTTACGACAGGGCCGGATTTAAGTGAGGGCCACGACAGGCTCTAGGCCCCAAACTATTAAATGAAAGCTCTAAAATATGAATTTGTAATTAAAACATATTTATAAATAATATTAAACATTGTTCTATTTTTAATTAAGCTCCTCGTTATCCCAAACCTGCCCAACGATTAAAACCTACCCAAATACTTAATGATATTTTTTTTTAGCATTTTACATCACTTTTTTAGCTACTTTTTTATAGGTTTCAGGGTTTGACCACGTTCTCACCTGATGTTTGAAGTAGGTAGCTGACTCTAAAGTAACTGTGCAATAAAATCATTAATAAATTAATTCAGCTCAGTGTTATTTTTCATCGCGTCACGTAATAGATAATAGGTAGATAGAGATAGATAGTAGGTACCTGTGAAAAAAAAAACTCCAAGCCGTTCTATATCTATGTGAAACTTAAGATCTCGATCTGTAATAAGTGATTAGGAAACTTGTAGAAGAGTCACTGTGACTGGTTTTCGTTATCAATGCACGAGACGATCTCTCAATACTTCCCTGTATCTCAGTTGTATAGAAAATTAAAAAAAGTACTTTAATAAACTGCTATAAAATCTAAAAAAAATTACCTATGACATAATTACTGTGTAAATTCGTTTTTAACCCTTAATTAATACGACATTAAATTACAGTCCAACCAAAATATGTCGACTTTCCTCAACTCGAAAACAACTAGCCGATACACTTCATAATTGAATAAAATTTACTATTTTCAAATATAACTTTTAGGTTTATATTGATAATAAACTATATAGCCATGATTTCAATTAATATTAATTCAATTAAGTGACGATAACACGATAACCTCCGAGTCAGTGACAGACTAGTCTCGGAAGTGAGACCGACACCCGAGTACTATTTACCGGAACACACTGACGTATATTTCCAAATTATTGCGAACTTGATATTGATGATTGGCCAATGGAGTATTAAAAGCTGTCCCACAGGCGTGCAAGATATGTTAACTAGACAGTACCTATATATTATGTTAGTTGAACTTAAAAAATTAAAACCAAGGCAAAAACTAATCAATATTTGAGTGTACATGTGATTATTTAGATACATTTGTGCGTCACGTATATTGCTTAATTTAGCTACCTATTACCTTTAAAAATAAGCCAAAAAATTGATTTATTAAGATTTGAGACGACGGGTTAATTTCTAATCCATTTCTCCATCATGCCTGTTTCTCAATTTATTTAAATTAACACAATTTCACTACTGCACCGGTATAGTATATATTTTCATTGCACTGTATTTTTACAGCATGAAAGTTGACCTTAAAAATAACACAAGAAATACACTGATTAAAAATTGAGTCAACGTGGAAATTTCTAATAAACTCATCCGCCATGTTTGTTTCTCAATTTATTTAATAACTAACACAAATTTACTGCCTCACTAATATATTGGACATATCTATTAGACTGTATCTGTACATAGCATTACTTGCCCCTAAAAAATAAACCACGCAATACATTGTTTATAATTTAAGTCGACGGAAAAACATCTAATACACTTGTCCGCTATATTTGTTCCTCAATTTATATTTTACTTAAATAACGAAAGTTTACTGCCCCACCAACATTGTAGCTATTTCAATTGTACTGTATCTTTATATCTTATATCTTGATCTTATATACTTGAACTTAGATGAAACCAAGAGAAACACTGATTATAATTAAAGTCGTCGGGGAAATTTGTAATACATTTGTCCGCCATATTTGTATTTCAATTCACTAAAATCAACAGACACGAGTTGGTTGTTTAATGATCCAATATGCGTAAGTTTCCAGACACTATTTTGTTTTCAAGCAGCGCTCCCGAGGGTATGTCTATGCGATCGCCGTGATTCGCGATTATAATCACCGTACCCTGGAAAAAAAATATGCAAAAACGGAAATATTAGTACCGTACCATCAACGGTCAATATATTTAAATTGAAGGATATGACGTCAGTTGACAGTTTTATCTTTACTCTATGGCAAGTGTCACTTGTTTAATTAATAAAGCAAACCACTGAAATGACAGTCATTTGGAGTAGACGACAGGATGGATGATCACCATAAACCCGTCACAGTGTCTAGATTCAACTCATTTCGAAGTATCGGATTAACCCAATAATGTGTTTACAAACCTGCATAACGAAGAATGTTGTGACATTACTTAACATATTGATTAAGGATTTTTAATCATTTGAAGAAAAAAAGCAGGTAGTTCGAAACAAAATTTGAGTAGTATAAAATTAAAGGATCAATATAGGGAAGTGGTAATAATGATATAAACATATGTAAATACAGACTTTTTTATCAATTTTGTGAATCAGTGTTAAATCGGTTCAAATTTACCAAAAGTTAATAGTGAAACAGGCCATGATTATCTATGACCATAAATAAAATTTATGCGTTTTTTTTTTCAATTACCAAATTATAGGTCAGCATTACTTTGCTGGTTTTTATACCGGTCATGTGTTAAAATCGAAAGTTTGACTTTGTTTCCCACCAATATTGGTGCTGCAATGCAGTAATGTGACTGATGTCTTCAATTTTACCTCAATATTCCGAACTAGCTCTAATATTTCGTTTAAAGATTAGTCTAAAGATGTTTAGAAATAAGTCAAAGTTACCAAAATGATTGAAATTATGTCAAATGTAAGAAAAATCAATTTTGACTCACCTTCAAAGATACTCCTCTGCCAAAAGTAACGTCTCCAGAGACTGTCAAATGGTCCAACTCGAGCAGATCCGGTATAGTGGCGAACCTGTTCAAGAACTCTTTGACCTTCGCGAAATGATTATCACCGAGCTTGACCAACGGCGTCGAAGGGAACATCCTCTGCGGGGACATCACCAGACTGCCATGCGATAAGCTGTATAGATTCGACATGACCAGCAGAAGATCAGATGTCTTCTTCACCGGCAGGAACCGGCTTCTCGGGACATTCACACCGATACCACCTTCGAAGCACTTCATAGCGGCTCCCACAGCAGTCTCCAGCTGAATGACGTTCAAACCGTCAGCGAGGTGCTTGTTATTGACTATAATCTCCATGTTCAAGGAACCCTGGTCGACGACGCGCTGGATGGCGTCCAGTTTCGCCCAAAGATTATTCGTGTTGAAGAACTTGAACTGGCTGACGGTTTTAAAGTCATCCACGTGCTCCTTCGGCACTTGGGCTATTTCCAACAATCGGAGCTTATCCTCATATTGTATTAAGGTGCCACCTTTAACATCAGCTCTGGTTTTATCGGTGACTTCCATTACAAACTCGGAAACCGTTTTCTGAGGGTCCGGGTTGAGGAGCAAGTTGAGGATGTTCAGATCTACAGTCGCTCCGAGGTTATCGATGTTACTGATGAAGCAGTAAGTGCGACCTTCTTTGATAAACTTCTGGAGGAGGCCAGAGTTGTAAAACGACTCGTAGAAGTCGCCGTGTCCAGGTGGATACCAACTGGAATAATGAAAAGAGAGTGTCACCTAAGGAACTATACAAGTTGTTAAAATAGTGTACGGTCTCCATAATTTAAAGGTGTTAGGACATGGCAATATTGCCCAACGAGATGGCGACCACAATATATCAGATGTGGCATACGCCACAGAGGTATAGTTAGGCGTATCGCATTGCGAGATGAACTAGTGTATATCCAGTATTCAAGCGGTATAATGCGCCTGAAAAGGAGAGGGGAAGTAAAAGGATAACATTGTCTGCACACAAATTTTGTAAGCACAGATTATTTTTGGTTTTAAATTTTTTCTATGGTTTTCCTTGATACAGAAAATATATTATTAAGATAATAAACAACGCAGACGAAGTCGCAAGTATCAACTAGTTAAAATAAATGCGCTTAAACCAAATAATTGTCACAAAGGCTTCGAAACTTTCTTCGGGTGTTCAAGAAGTCAGTCTTGATGGTAAAAAGATCAAGACTGAAGATGCTGTAAAAGATTAGCATCAAAGTCGACCGAAGCAAGTCCTCTGTACCTATATTTTTTATTTTGGTTAAGTGTTCCATGTTACTACATGTTCTAGAACTTACGCTTCAATATCGCTGTACACGTCAGCAATCTTGGGCACGGGCAGGAGCGAGTCCCTGTTGATACGTGGATGACAGGACTGGTTGAACGTGTGTATGTCCAACTTCAAGCCTTTGTACTTCCTGATCACCTTCTGCGTGTCTTCGTCGGTGTTGAACGAGTTCATCAGGACGAGGGGAACGTTACATTTGTACGTTTTATTCAAATGCTGGAATGATATCGAATGAATTCTTAATTGGAGTCGTAGCGCAATAGTTACCCTTCATCAATAACACAACATATCCACAATAGAACATTTTACGCTGCCGGAAAGAACGTAAAAATGTATAAGTAAATTAATTATTGGTATACCCAATCAAACTACACTAATTTTAACTCATAAATACAAGCATCGGTTCTCGTATCTATTTGATTCTTTTTTAGCCATAATCTAAAACTATGTGTCGTCATAATACAGTAAATATAACCTACTTGAACTATTTCCTTCATTTCAAAATTCGAAGCACACAAAATGTTGCTTACATTTGACAGTTGTTAACTATCTAGTGACGTCACGAACCAATCTGGCATGATAGCCGAAGCTTTCGTATGGAAATTTAAAATGTTAAATTTCAATGATCTCTGAGGATACTTCATCATCATCATCCTACCCTTAGCCCACCTAAGTAGCGTCGGCACAACATGTTTTCCATTTCCACTCTCCTCTGTCAGATGTCATCTCAGTATTTCACACTTTTTATACACATATCATTTTTCACACAATCCATCCACACCTTTTTCGGTCGGTTAAATCTAGTTGCTTTCTATAAAATTACTACTAATTTTAAAAAGTTTAGTAAAGTACTAGTTTTAAAAAGGAGAAAACCTCGTTAAATGTTACCGTGGGAGAAAACCACGTAAAAAAGTTACGGACGGCAGTGCCTTAGGGCGGCGGGAGGGAGGAAACCTCGGTGAAAAGTCACCGTGGGAGAAAACCACGTTAAAAGTTACAGACGGGTGTGCCTTCGGGCGGTGGGAGCTAGGAAACCTCGGTAAAAAGTCACCGTGGGAGAAAACCACGTTAAAAAGTGACAGAGGGACGGCCTTTGGGCGGAGGGAGAGGGAGAAAACCTCAAGAAAAAGTTACCGTGTGAGGAAACCACGTTAAAAAATGACAGAGGGGAGGCCTTCGGGCGGAGGAAGAGGGAGAAAAACCTCATTAAAAAGTTCCTGTGGGAGGAAACCACATTAAAAAGTGACAGAGGGGAGGCCTTCGGGCGGAGAGAGAGGGAGAAAACCTCGTTAAAAAGTCACCGTGGTAGAAAACCACGTAAAAAAGTTACAGGTGGCGGGGAGGGAAGGGGCTGGGGACCTGACTTTCCATTGCACATTGGTTCGGTAGACGGGTAGGCAGCTTGACCGGGCTGTCGTCGCGGTCAGGGCGTTCGCGCTGGGCCTTGTCGCCGGGGTGGCATGGTGCTTGCTTGTTCGATCCCGTGCCACTCCATAGCGCGGCAGACGGTATCTTGTGGGTTTTTTTAGTCAGTAAGAGTCTGACACCCCACAGCTCCCCAGGGCTGTGGGTGTCCAATGAAGGATTTCTTCCCACATTAAAAAGAAAAAAAAAAAAAGGGATAAAATTAAATGATAGATAAAGTGTATCGTCCTATTATTTTTACAACGTCAAGTTGAAATTCTGCCATCAGGCATTTATTGGTGTGTTTTGTCATCTACACTCGAGAGAAAGCTTCCGTCTAGGTTCAGGATCCTCAGGCCACAGACCAACACGTGGCACGACACGTGTTAAAGATAGATGACATATGGCTGCTATCGGTCAATTATCTTATCATATGATAACCTGGATGCCAAGAGACCTATTCGAAAAAGCACTCCACTGTTTCACTCTTGTTTCCTATTCAGTTATGTACGTGATAGTGTAAACACACTTAAGCCTCTCGATATATGGGAGAACTAAAAAACAACTCACCTCGATTTGCTGCACTGTTAAGTCCAAAAATGTAAGATCGTTCCTGACTTGGATGACAGATTTTGGTCCTTTACACCCCATTGAGGTCCCGAGCCCACCGTTTAGTTTCACGACTACCAACTTGTCCAGCATATGGTGGACGATGTCCGTGGTTGGAGTCGATAAAGTCGTGTAGTCGATCACTGCGCCCTCCGGGAGCTTCTCTATCTTCTCCCATGTCACCGACGGACCCTCTGTCAGTGAAACATTGCAAGCTTATAGAGGACAAGACATACCTTATCGGGTCATAAATTCTGTCAAAAACCATTAAGTAGCTAATTAAACACTAGTTCCTGATTGTTTAAAAATTGTATATGAAATGAAAGGTAATTCAATGTACAATGCTATTTTATTTACATTATTCAAAATGCCCTCCCCCATATTGAATACATGCCCTAAATTGACGCGGCCAGTCGCTGGTCGCACCTAGCACCACATTCATATCCAGTAGGTTTAAACCAGGACTTTTCCTTCTTTTGCGTACTTTCTGCCTTCTGTGCTGCCACGGAATCCTGATGGAAGATTCAGTCGCTATTCTAGAATATTGTTTGGGAAAGAGGTTCCACTATGTTTGTTAGTATGTCATTTTGGTACGACATATTACATTAATACCAGTATGCAGCATGCCCCACCCCGCACCCCCCAACTCCAAAAAATTATGTAAAGGCCGCCTTCCAAAAAAGGTTTTATTAATTAACCACTGAACCCATAACTTTATTATATCATTACTATGGACGCAAACTCTTCGTTTACAATAAATAATGAACTCTCCCCAGTCTCCCACCCAGATCGAGTGAAAGCTAATTCAATACGTAAAAAAAATTTGCGAGCAGTTCGGCCACTTTGGCACCCTTGGCCTAATTGTCAATCAGCCCAATACCTTAAGCACTCGTCGAAAAAGCCCAGTGAAGCTATGAGCGCACATCAGCCCAATTATAGTGATCAGTCAGTTCGAAAAAGAAGCGAGCAGCACTTTAGTTCCCATCGTCTCGGGCCGCTGAAATCTGTATAGACTTGCTATAGGGACTGACCAAGCTAACAATATGGTGGCGCCCATAACAACCCAAAGCAATATCTTGCTTAGTGTTCATTTTAGCATTTTAGATTTTAAGTGTATGATTAAACTATTGAATTATTTTCAATCATTTTAGGGAATGATGCAGTATAGTTATATTCAAATAAATATCTTTTAAAATCTATATGAAGTCGTATGTAAGGATGAATTTAGCAATCACTCACGTTCCGCCAAAAATCTGTTGAACAGATTCTTGAAGCCATGGAACTCCTTTTCGACGAGCGGCCGCCTTGCTTCAGGGACGGTGGCCAGCAACTTCTCCAGTTCCACCTCGAGCCGAGCAAGAGCATCGCGTTTGGTCGCCTCTTTGAAATCCCTCGATCCTGACGGTGTCCGCTGATGGCTTCGGATCTGTGAAATTGTTTAACTATTTATTTTTGTTTAAAAAAGTAAAACCAAGGAAACCATTTTTTTTTTCTATATACAAATGACATGCACTATGATGGATATTAACAAATACTAAATGACAAACACAATATGATGCATTAACAGTCAATTTTTTCGTTTTTTTTTATTTGGCGATCGTTTCGACTTGACTTTTCTAGAAGCCTTCATACAGAAAGATTTTAATCCTACATTTTTATTGCACTACAAGAAAAACGAAACAACAATTAAAATCAAATAGTTGTTACTATTTGGTTTAAGTCCAAACGAGAAGTGTAACGTTCCGCAATGATCTCTTTATGTGTCAACCTATATTTTATACTTATTCTACTTTTATATACGATCTAGCTTAAGGTTTTCACATTCTTAACAAAGAGGGACAGCCAATTTACCTGTAAGTGCATGACAACAATTCTTTAACTTCAGGATGGTAACTAACTAGCTAGACGGAAGTTATAAAATGCTTCTCCACACAATGCATAATTATATACATGAGATCATGCATGAGACATGTTGCGCAACTTGACGAAGAATCGTGAGACTACGCCATAATCAAAAACAAAGACAATTAGACTATTACTTGCAATTTTTGTTAAAACAACTTCTTACTTATCATCGTGACAAATAGTAGGTCGATGATATGTACTATAATATATTTGAACGTTTTTTATGTCTTGTTAATCGTTGCAACAACAAACTTGTTGACTCGGGCTCTCTTAGAACATCTTGAAACACCTCGAACATAAACGAGTTAGCCGGGAAATGAGAATGGCGGAAGGTACTTCTATGGAACCAGATATCATCTCACACACACGTAATAAAGACACAGACATAATGACTCGTTTTAAAATAAGTTAACGATCTAATCATATAGATCTTTAGAACGGAGACCATGAGATACTGGACAAAGATCGCAAACGATAAACAGGAAAATGAATAACAATAAACAGTACTTGCTTTTCCTCGTGACCGTCCATTTTTCTATAAATCCATTTGTATGCAACGATCAATATTCGTCGGTCGATGTATAAATAAACCGATATTACTTTTGAAATAAGATTCACGATAAGAACTAATCATGAAGTTAAAGCCCGAAGGTAATGAATAACCGTCACCTTCACCGTTTGTGAAGGAAGGGGTTGTGGGAATAGCGTTTTATGTGCGTTGATTATGGACGTGCTTATTAAGTTATTACATCACTACATTGTATAAAACAAAGTCGGTTTCTCTGTCCCTATATCCCTATGTATGCTTAAATCTTTAAAACTACGCAACGGATTTTGATGCGGTTTTTTTAACAGATAGAGTGATTGAAGAGGAAGGTTTATATGTATAATAACATAAATTAAATAGTGGAGAAATACTGTTATTTTTGAGGTTAGTACAAATTTAACGCGTGCGGGCCACGGGCAGTAATGAATAAATCAAAACTACTGGATCGATTTTAATCATTTTTTCAGTGAATGACATAGGCTATATATTTTATACCCGTGCGAAACCAGAGCGGGCCGCTAATTATTAATAATTACGAAAACACATTCATAGAATATAAGAAACAATACTTATAAAAAAAAACAAAAGATGTATAAAAATTACCAGTGTAAGTACAAATTAAAAGAAGAAAACTTAACGGATTTAACTTCATTCAAGTATTGTAAAAAAAAAAAAATTGATTTCGATGCGAAAACTTTAAAGCCAAAAGTTGTCCGGACATTACATTGACAGTAAAAAGAGAGAGTGCTTGATAGCTGATATTGCCTCTGCTGTTTTGGTCTCCTTTCCTATTTCCATAGGTTATGATATTTTACTTTTATTGGTGGTAGGGTAGGTACGATAATTCCATTACAAAACCGGGCAGTTCGAGCAACTTACAATATGGGACTTTACGATTTATTAAAGACTAAGTTTCAGGATTTCAGTATCTTAATTCTGCCCAAATACCTACATTCTTCATAAATTTAATGTATGTAAAAACTTAGAACTAGATTTAGTAAAAGACCGACATGAGCTTAAAAGAAGAAACAATCACAAATGATTCATCCCATTTTTCATTCTCGTTAAGACCAGTATCCATTTTTAAGGTAATACTGTTAGGTTCTGCAATAAGGTGGTGAAGCGATGATGGTTCAGTTGGTAGTGTCTTCGGACACAGCGTCGAAGGACGTAGGTACCAATCATGGCAACTGAGTCGGAGCTTTCGATGAATGAAAACATCGTGATGAAACCATAGCATAGTGGTAGGGCTTTGCTTAAGTCCGTCTCGCTAGCTACCACCCTCCAGTTGAAATCTGTCGCCAAGCGCCTGTTGGTGTGTTCCGGCAGCTGCACTCGAGAGCCAGTCTCTCTCTAGGTTTTTAGCGTGACTACCATCTTACACCACATCATTATTTAACATCAGATGAGAGTGTAGTCAAACGTTAACCTATAAAGTATAATAAAAAAAAGGTCCCAAAGCACATTACCGATCTGGCCTATAGTAAGTTCAAGCACTACGTTAAGTAAGTGTTTATATCAAAATGTTATTATAGGGTCAATCAATACATGACCGATATTAATGACTAAACATTACGGATCTCTGTATCTTCGCCAAGAACTATTGTGACTACAATGCCTATATAAAAGAGTTCCATATCGAGTTTCTTGCCAGTTCTTCTTAATGACTTGGTTGTTTTCCGAATCGGTGGAAGGCTTCGTCTCTCATAAGCGCATTCACAGGTACCGAATGGGAAAAATTAATTTTTATTTTATTAAATAATAATGTTAATATATGAGACTGCTGTCACGAAGGAACATTTCATTATCGGTTGTTAGGTATGATGGAGTTTGAGCAGGTCGCGCTCTCGGCACGACTCGAAGACACGACGAGTTTAATATGCGTAGATAAAAATAAGCGCTTTACAAATTATGGCGTATATTTATGTTTATGTTACGATATATTTTATATTACTGTATTTTATTTTTAAATTATAACGTATTATTTTAGAACATACACTTATTTATGTCACTGTAAAGATAATGCCGTTTCTATGCATAAAGCTATTATAGTACACAGTACATATTATACAGGGAGCTATGATTTTCCTAAATGTTAATCACCCCACACATGTGGACATACACACATGTAGGTACACATAGTGGTCGAGTTTGTTTTTTTAATCCCGTTTTCGAATGGAGTCAACTTAGATTAATGTAGTAGCCAGATTCAAGATACATGTATAAGTTCATGAAACATAGATGCTTGGTACACGTGTATGTTTCACGAATTCATATATATATAACCAACCAGTGGTACTTGTTTTTGCTCCTCTTATTATGTACTTTTACTAAGCGCAACTTATCTAAGTGTTTGCGGGCATACATTAGATTATTATGAATATATTGGGAGGGCAGACTTAAGATACCGAATTCCTGAAACTTAGTCTTTAATTATTCAACGAGACCTCATATTATAAATTGCTCGAACTATTACTATTAACCAGCTTGGCAGCATTTTAGTTCCTGTATATATACACAACCTAATCTCTAAATACGACAAACTAAGTCACTACACAAATTTCGACTTTGATTTGGAACGTCGCCGGAGTGAAGAAAGAGATAGGCGGTTATGCGGCTTCGTATAGCGTTATCTTTGTCTATCGCAGTCGTCGTGCTGTGCGATAGAGAGAACGCTTTACAAAACCGAAGCGAACCGACCTTAACCGGGCGCGTCACTCTTCTCCACGACGTGCCAAATAGAATATCTACGAGGTATTGTAATAGATTTATCGCTACGTCGCGACCTAATCGAGAAGATTCCTATCATTCGCTTGGTTGTTTGAAGCACACTAGCTTATTACACGCAGTATGTTACGCCTTTTTTTTTTCTTAAGTGGAGAAATCCTACATTGGATACCATCCCACTATCGGGGGATAGTGAGAGGGTTATGCCGGACTCTTACCGGCTAAAACTCCACTGCAGCTTCGCGCACATGTATAGACCGGAGTTAAGGTTTCGCGATGTGCATGCTCCTCGAAACTCCGGTCACGCGCTTGGGTACCACCCGTAGATGGAAACCGGAGACCCACCTCTCAGTATGTTACGCCTGGTATAAGGTGGTCGCGAAAATCACCAACAAAATCGAATACGCAGCCAAATTTTATGTTTATAACTATATCTAATTCGTGTACCTACTATTTTATGCATTGTAATTCTCATTATATGAAAGGATAAGTTTTTATTTTGAGGCAAAGGCAAGCATGTTCTATGAGTCTTCATCCAAAGAATTGTCTATCGAATGAGTATAACTGTAGCTGGAGTGTATTACCTGAATTGATAATAGCATGTTATTAAACGCCACCCAAATGACCATAAAATCAAAACTATCAAAGAAACAAATTCAATCTGTTTTCTTCGACCATCGTTATATACCGATCGATACCGTATACGTTTGTATACTCGTATACATAAATTATGAATTTATTACCGCGGCTTTTAATATTTCACGTCTATCTCCACGAGCGCCATCTACATTTCTAACATTTTAAGAAATGCTTTTTATACACAAAGATATTTCTCCATGCCTCAATATTCCGTACCTTACCTGCACCCTAAATAGGATACAAATAAAATAATCATTAAGAACCTGTTCAACAGATCAACTATTAATGTGGACGTTTTTTTGTTACTTAACGAACACTTCAAACGCAGTTGATATAAGTTTTTTTTTGTAAGAAGCCAAAAAACGTCAGTAACATCTATGCTTCAATCAAATTATCCAGTTTTAAAACGTATGTAAACATTTGTGTACCTTTCCAAACTGACATGTTTACAACCTTCTTAATTCAAATATAGTGTAATATGAATGTAAAATTTCAAGTATACTCGCCCAAGATCTAAAACCGTCACCAGTCATTTCTTACTCTTATGGGCACGCAAATCACTAGCACGCACATAAAACACGCTCGGTAATCTCGAGCCACGTAATCCAACTAGCTGAGTTTGATAACTCCATTGACGTTTGTTATCATCGGACGCATTTACACGGAAGCGAATTCGCTCACGGCAATCACAATTTGAACTCGACACTGTGTAGTTGCATGTACGTCCTACCAATAATTATTTTTTTAACGGAATCGCGTACTTCATTGATATTTAATTCTTTACGTTAATAAGTGTTAAGACACAGTAAGAGAACGACATGAATAAATAGTAAATTACGTTGAATGTATCTAAAAAAGGATAATTTTATTAATGATTTTTATTTAGGACTAATTAAGACTAGTATTTATGATTACAAAGACTGTAGACTAAATTCATAATCACAAAAATCAAATACTTAAATTAAAACTACTAAAGCCAGTAAAAGAATACTGATGCTAATTCAGTATAAGGGGACTCATGTGCGGTCTTAAGAATGACTGCTGGAAACAACATGTGTTTTTAGTTAAATAATATGCTCTGATATAATCACTTAAACTGTTGTCGCTTGCACGCTAAAGATCAGTAGATCTACATGTGGCATCAGTGAGAGTCGCATTATGCGCGCGCTGCAGTAGGTGTCATAGTACACCACGCACCAGTGCTCAGCAGCACTTATTGTGGATGAAAAGAGAATACCGCATGTACTACAATATCACTTTTCTACCACGTACACTAAAGCAATAGAGGTTATAGGGTATGCCGATAAAGGCGTGTAAAGGTCGAATTGGTAAACATTAAAGAAATCGAGAAAGGGAGCGTTCGTTGAATCGCAAATTAGTCTGGCTTGAGGCTAAACAATCGAAAGTCTACTGGGCTGGCTACTTTATTGCATTCTCATAATGGTGATAAATACTGTAATATATAATTTAGTAATATTTTAAAAGACGAGCACATCTTATATCAAATAAGAAAGTTACAAGGACTCCTCCCATCCATCCCCTTTTTCTCATAGTGTAATCTTAATATGCGTTCGAATCCCTAATTATTATTAACGTATGTTTAAGAAAAATATAAATTTTATATACAAATATTATTGTTTTTTTTAATTCCATCTGTGCTAACACAGACGATTCTTTATGTACACCCGCGTACTGTGAAACGCGATACCACATTCGCTTCGGTGTAACATAAGACAAGGTGAATAATTACATATGTATGATAATTGTACGTTTGTTTGATTAGATAATATTTTTATCTGACAATTGTATTAAAACTCAAAACTCTGTTCCATGCAAACATCTGACCACGTCACAAGGTCGTTCCGTTGGACGAATAATCTAAGAGTTACATATGGATTAGAGTTATAAGTAAAACATTATTTCATAGGAATAACAACTGGCCCCTTTAAGGAAAATCTTTAATCCTTAAATGCATAGTTATGCTAATTGTCTACATTCCATTTCCACGTAATCTTATTCAAAAACTTGAGCGTGTACGTTTCCGAAGGCATGTTAAAACCATAGATAATAAATGAATGAACAAGTTGACATTACTTTTGGTGGGAAAATTATAAATTTTATTTTTTGACATTTGAATGTGGTGGGTGTTATAATCGTGTGTTACTACTTGGAGAGATATTTTGTATTTTCAAGTCACCTATAAATTAAAAATACTCATCATATGTTGTCAGGTAAGTTATCAATGTTTGATGTTACATTTGAACATGTTATTGAATATATGTCAGATTTTAGGGAAAAGTCTAAATACAACTTTTTTTTTATGCGTATTGGAGGTAAACGAACAGACAGGTTACGTGATGGTAAGTAATCACCGCCGCCCATAGAGACCTGCGACACGAGAGGCATCACAAATACGTTGCCAGCTTAACTTAACTTAAAAAATCTCAATATTATCACTTAACTTTTTACTATTTACTTTGCTCAAAACCTATAACTATACTGTTATAAAAACGATGTCTTAAAAATCAAAACAAAAAATCATGCATTCAAGGTTCAATCATGCATAGAATTCAATTCTTCTTACTTTGAAAATCAGTTCTAAGATGAAGTCTATTGGTATTAAATGGCTAATAATTCTATTGGGTTATTTAGTCACGAAATGTCTTCATAACATTGTTTAAATCGTCTTTTATAAAACATACAGCCCATATTTGTATATAACTAGCCGTACACCCCAGCTTTTACTCACGACTGGAGTAACGAAGAAAATGCGACAAAATCTTCCTATACACTACGATCACGTAATCATTTAAAATGGGATCTAAACAACTAAACGTCAATCTGTCAATTCAATATGCAGTTTTATTTATCTCAAACGTTTGACTTCACCATAAGATGTCTCAAACATTTTCATTCATAAAACCTTGTCTAGGCAATTATAAACACATTGACAATTATAAACAAAAAGAATTAATCAAATAGACGCTAGGAAGTGACTCGCTTACATAGATACGACAATTAATTTATATTGATTATTACAAAATGGAGGTCCTCTTGTTACAACTGTATGAGGAGTTTTTATGACATCTCACAATAGATATTTCGTGTTAATTCATTTTTCTGTTGAGATTGTAATCGTCAAGGTTTGTATAAAAGAAAAGATGTTTGAAAAATCATGTGGAAATGTAAAAACATAGCTTTAAAATTCTCCATATAAATGAGTGAGTGAGAAAGAATACAGTTGCTCAGTTGCTATTTTATTTCATTACGTGACACATTACAGTTTATGAATATCACTTTAGCTAGATACTGGTACGCCCATCGTAGTCTATTGTTGCAAACTAATAAATCGATGTTGTTTACTGACACCGATTTAAGGCTTGGACTGTCCAAAATGATAAATGTTTAAGTTCCATACAAACGAATGTAGAGCTCATGAGGCACAGATCAACGAACCATTGGCAGCATTAACTTAAAAAACCTACCGGATTTATTACAAAATTTGGAAAAGGAACAAAGTATGAATTGTAAAATTTATAATTTATCTGTAAAATATATTTTTAAAATTATTTTTCATTTGTACGTACTTTTTTACTAAACCATGAAATTTATAATGTACGATTACGAGAAATAAAATAAAAAAGAAACGTGGTATGCCATTTTGAGATCTGGGTCTTAAAAAATCAGCCGAGGGGTTAACTAAACCCCGGTAAGCAGCTCGTAGTCATTTTGCTAAGGCGAATATTAAAAAAAAAACTACTATTACGTCATTATATCAACGTAATTCAGTATTTAATAATATTTGATGATATTTATTACGAGTATGATCACTTTGCATGACTTTGCAAACTTATTAGGAGATAACAAAACTATCAATTCGACACTCCTCATGTAATACATAATTATTACACAAAATTATTACAAAAGAAGTTTTATTAACACACAGTACACATACTATAAACACGTCAAATATGTTTTAGGTCCTTCCATAAATTACATCACAGAGAAATATTAACAAGACATGACATCCCGTGATAAGACGGGATGAACCCTAGGCATACGTATAAGTATAACTTAAAGTTCAAAACATTAAAATGACAAATTAAACTTGATCGATAAACTCCAAAATTTTAACAACTCTTTTATTTATATTAGTTTTAATTTAAACATAATCCCAGTTATTACAAAAAATACGCGTCGAACACTTATTTAAAAAAAGTTAGATCACAAAAGAGCGTCTTAGGGTTGTTGAGAGATACACACTATTTCAATTTAAACATTGTATAACACTCGTCTAAGTTAACATTTCTTATTTTATTATTCTGATTTATTATATTCCTATTTGCCGGTTAAATACGTTTCGTAGTAAATTATTTATTTAGTATGTATAATTAATTTGAAAGATGTAGATAAATTAAACAATTTTGGTGATTCACAAGTAAATCACAATTACTACTACTATATGACATTATTGGCATTTGACAATTTATATAATTTGAGATTATACTGTTGCTCCACTTTACGCATTTTAACTTAGTATATGACACTTATATATTACTTATTTTAACAATAGCATTATTTTCTTGAAACCAAATGTTACGTTAATAATTAAAATTACCAATTTTACTTAAAATAAATAAATATTCACAATGAAGATCTGAACAAGAATACCATTCGTAAATTCAAATTGGTTGAAAAATATCTGTATGTAATGGAACGTTTTTGAATGATCAAATTGAATTGACTGAATGCTATTTAAGAGTTGTTTGTATAAAAACTTAAACCATATGTTTGGACACTCTTTTGTTCTATAGTATTTTTAACATGTGCTCGACAAGCTTTAAAATTCTAGACACTGTTTAGTAACACTCGTGTTAAACGCGTGTTAATTTTTTTGTTTTTGTAATAAGACCGACCTATACTATGACTGAGGTATTTTTTTATATCGTTAGTTGAATTTTGTAACGTTTTGTCCAAGTATTATAAATGCGAATATGAGTTTGTTTATTACACTTTCAACCAATCATCTTGAAACTTTGCAACCATGTTGTCAGGATAGGACATAAAGTACTTTTTACCCAAATAAAAAGCACTGTTCCCCGTACAACATTAAAATGTAATTTGGATGAAACATTTCCATTGAACCATTTCCAAATTTGAAATTCTATATGTATCGAATCTAAAATTTGTGTGACGTAATTTAACGATGGCCCCTAAAAATGGTAAAATACTCGATTTCATAGTGAATAATAAGAAAAATTCGTCCTACTGACATATTATCCACATTTTGATACCACTAACGGAAACAAATGCCTACTGATAGATAAGAGATGAACACACCGTGAAAAAAATCAAGCTACAATAATATAAAATTGAAACATTTACTATATGAAATCAATTTATAATCAAGAAGAGCCAGCCACCTGTTAACTGAGTGTGTGCAAACATATTATTTAGAATATAATTTCACATAATTAAAATCATACGAAAGACGTGAATATAGTTTAATTATTCTAGAGTAAATAATCAAAGTAAACATAACATTGGTTAACTTAAAGACATATTTTACAACGGTTATGTTTTAGAATTAATATCCGACGTTAGAAAATCAACCAGTTACTAATAAAATAATGGCAAAGGGTCAATCAAATCCAAAAAATAAATAGCCTGGATCCAACTACGAAAAATTCAGCATCAAATGGCAGCAGTTTTGATGTAATTGAGCGGCAAAGCAACTGTATTCTCATTATGTATGTATAGATTATATTTATCTCCTGAACTCTATGACCGGTCGTATTCATTAACAGAGGACGACATATATTCCAATTACATCAATTGATACAATTAAATACATACCCTGTTTAAAATATCCATGGCTGTTTACGATTGTTGTCTTTGTCCACAAATGAAAACAAATAAAATGAACTATGACACTTGCGATTTTTTTTTAATCGTGATTGCGGTAGGTACATGCGTACGCGCGTCAAGAAGCCGTAATGACCGACTACTGAAGGAATAAAACGACAATTCACAATAACATATATTTAAGTAACTGATAAAGCGTCGATATGAACTTCATATCGTCGAAGGAACTCCTCTTAGGCTTATTACTGTAACAGATAATGCAAAACATTGTTCTCAATTATCATTGCGAAAAGATAAGTTTTATATAAGCATTTATATGAGTTGTTTGAAAACCAAACTTTTATCATCTCGTAATTTTTTTTCTCCTATTCTATACAAAAATTACTTTTCGATATATGGTTAAGTTTGAAGAAGCAAGGTTGTAAATAATTGGCCGAATGCGAATCGGAGTAGTTGTGCCATGTATTTTAAAAAATGTATGTGTTAATCAGTTTACAATCGTTGCCGTGAATCGATTGTTTCTATTACTTTTATTTTATTATACGAATTATACACTTCTCAAGGAATCATGATCTTGTTCTGTTATGTTTTTGATTGTCGGTCAGTTTTCATTTACCGATTTCAAAAAGAAGGAGATTGTATTTTTTTACTATGTTTGTTACTGAAGAACTTCGTCTTGCAGGTATAAGACGATTTGGAAAATTTTCTATCTATTGAAGAGGAGACATTTTCAAAGGGGCCCAATTGTAATTTTATTAGCATTTGACCTAAATATATTGTCATAAACCTACTACCTAGTTACTAAACAATTTCTATTAGATTTTGCACACTTGTATAGTGCTACAGGCACAAATCTAATCCAAGGTCAAGGTAAGTACTTAATAGAGGACAAAGAAGTGCTGGTGCATTTTTAGAGCACATTTTTTTAAAGTTGGTCATTGTTGTAAAATTTTGTTTCATTTGTTCATAATCTCTATTTATTTTACCCCTTGTTATGTAAAAATGGTGGCAAAATATATATTGTATATTGTCTAAAATGATTCAGTGCGGAATCTTTAGCGCCAGTCCGATTCACACTTGACCGATTGTTATTATTACTTTTTTGCTTCGATTTGTACCTTTGGACTATAAATTATATAAGATTACCACAGCTATGTATTGAAGTTTTTACGATGAGTTTTTGGCGGGATCTTGTCTGTCATACAGTTGTTTTCATTTTTTATTCTTATATCTTGATATTTGACCTTCATTCTGATATCTTACGTTAAATAATTTGATTATTAGGCACACGATCGAAGTGGATTAGATGTACTATGGACCATAAATTCTAGCAAGTCACAATTACTCCCTGAACTGTAGAGCCCCTCCTAAAAACTGTAAAGCCTTCGTGTCTGTACATAGTTTTTTTTTGTATAAAAACTGATTAAAGGTGGTATAAGAAATAGGTGTAGTCGTGGTGGTCTAGTGGTTTGACCGGTGGAATACCAAACCGACGTCCACAGGTTCGAACCCTGATATGTACCAACGTTTTTTCGGAATTCGTATACATTACTAATTTAAATTGGTAACTCACTCGACTGACGGTCAAGGAAACCATCGTGAGTAAACCTGAACCTGAGAAATTTTCTTGTAGTATCACCGTATGTGGGAAATGTATAGAACTGTGGATTTCTCAAAGATTGAAATCACCAGTACGTCGTGAGCTAACGATATAATTATGCTCATACCTATATTCAGGAAGAGGCCTATGGCTACGCAGTGGGTCCTTTACAGGCTGGTGATGATGATGATGATAAGGAATGTAACAGAATACAATAAGAAATTATATTTAAAAACTTTGTCTGTGAATCTATTTAAAAATGCGAATATTATACGAATTTTCATGGAGATTATACAAATGACTTGAACGGAACTTGGTGCAATATATCGCGTGCCAAATACATAAAAGGCGTATCACAAGAGTTAGATAGGGTTTATGACAAAAGGGTGCCTACATTTTTTTTTAATTTACCCTTAGAAAACGTCTTCAATGAGATTGTCAATAAAAAACTATAAATACGCCTATTTTGAATTTGCCTTTTTCCGATATATTATCAACGTACTATTTATAAGAGCGCTTGTATGTTTTATGCCCGGTTTCTGAAGCATTTTTAACTGTAGTTTATCCGTTCAATAGCGCTATCGGTTCGATAACTTGTCAATTTGGGTTTCTGAATACAAAATGACACGAGAAATGTCAGTCTACGTCTCATTCTGTATACAGAAACATTGACAGTTAAACGCCGCTTGTCTTATTGATAACGTTATTGAATCAATAGCTATTGATAGTTTAACTGACGGCTTCAGAAACCGGGCATTAGTCGCTTTACTTTTTTATTTATACTTTATAAGTTTTAGCTTTTCACCACAATCTCACCTGATGATGTTAAATTACGATGTGGTCTTAGATTATACACACGCTAATCATAGAGGACTGACTCTGAATTCTAGATCCTAGAATTTACGTAGGTATTTGGTGATAGATTTTCACTTTGAGAGTGGTTGCTATCTAGGCGAATTTAGAAGAAACCCTACCCCCATGCTATGATTTCATCAAAATATATTCCTTCGCCGAAAGCCCCGGCTCATTCGCAAGGATTCCTACCTACGTCGATAGACACGGTGTCCGAACACGTTAAGCACAGAGATACGATCACGCTCACGGAACACCTCGAATGGGGGTAAAGATTTTTCCGAAATAGGAGCCTGTCTAGCTATCACGTCCAGGTTGAAAATCTGTCGCCAATGACATATATATATATATATATATATACGTGTTCCGGCGGCTAGTAGGTGAAATTGTGATGAAACATTAGGTTTAGTATTGTACAGACGTAATTACCTTTATGATAAGATTTCTCGTTATTATACCAAGTAGATATAATATTCATTCATTAATATTCTTCAAATCCTTTATCACGATGACTTGCAGAATGATTAAATATTGAAACACATTGCGTAAGGGAATCGAAGATAAATCTATCAGCGTATCATGCTTAACGATGAGTTATGAAGACTCGTAAAGTTTAATGACGTTTTCGAACCGTCCCGCGGTTTGTTTTTATTTGTTTTAGTATAATAATTCTAAATGCAATTCGACTAAAAAAATAACACCAAATATCGTTAGTCGCCGTTGTGGTGCCGACCTGATGGCTTTTGAAGTGAAAACATGTTGAGCTCCGTTGCGATTTGATTTGAAGCGTAGGTGAACGATGAAATTAAAAATCTACATAAAAAAATACAAACATATACATAGGATATCGGATTTAATGTATGAGAGAATGAAATAGTGCACAATGTTTCTTATTTTCAAAGAAAAACAAAAAAGCGACACTAATAAGAGACAAAGATATACATCTATGGAATTTAATGTGCGTAAGAATGAGATAGAATACGTTATACATTATTTCTTTTATTTACTATGTACGTAGTATGTGTGTGTGTGCATGACTACGTATTACAAAAACCTGCATATGCGTTTTACAAAAAAAGGAGTAATTGAAATAAGAACATCTTTAGGCCCGTTGTGATTTGAAAGTCGATAAAACAGAAAAGCAAATGAAACAAAAAAAGTGATATTAAAAAGAGACAAATACATACACATCTATAGTATTAAACGTGCGAGAGTATTGTTGTTTAATAAATAAGCTATCATTTACTGAAGGTTTCTCTTCTCACGTATGAATTGAACGCATGTTCTTTATTTCTCGAACTAACTAACGCAGTTCGCCGAATATTCAGCTGCCGAGAAGCTTCCAGTCTAGCATGACAGTAACGACTGCCAATGAATTGTAGATCTCTTAATTGACGCCATTTGTTTATGGATTCCAATGCGCTTACCATCAAGTACAGCGCAGTCTCTTTGTCGTATTACATTTAAAAAATAATCGGATAGTGGTTTTCAAAGTTGACCTATTTTAATTGACAAACATCTGAGAACCTGGCAAATATGCAAATACATTTATCCAAATACACTTGAAGTAAATTAGCTGATTACGAAAATTGTTTACTATTATTGAAAATAATGATGGGAATAAAATAAAAATTTGATTCGATTGGCAATCGATGAATCGATTTCAGCATGAAACAGATTATTTAAATATAATTTTCTTCACATTGACCACTCCTGTTGGAAAGGACTATGTAGACTCAGCAAGTTTGGTAATAAGGAGTTGATAACAAAATGGCAACTGACGCAACGGTGACTCCAGATTGAGTTGATATTTTGAATGCAAATTACGTGAATTCAAATTTGATTGATATCAATAACATATACATATGCCTATATGTACATAAACTATGTTGCAAACTTCAAAAAAATACTAAAATGCGGCAAAATTTCAACCACTAGGGGATCATTAGCACAGATTAAAAATATAAATAAGCAAAATATGAAACCATATAATGACATTAATGACTGCTTTTTCTAAAATCAACATAGTACTATACTAGCAGGCGCCTACGAATTCGTCTGCATTTGTAGGTTTACAAAGGACTAATTTATACATTTAATTTGAAAACACTATGAAACATTTCCTTCTACTTTCTAACAAAATTTCTAAACGCCAATTTTCAGAGATCTAAGTTCAAAAATGGACGGATTTTAATACAAATATTTAACCCTTTTTCACCACCTTAAAAATGAATTTCCAATAGTATAAAAGAAATATGCATGAAAATTTTCATGGTCTTGAGTCTGAGTAGATTGAGCTGTGCGTTGATATGTCAGTCACTTCGTCTGTGTTGTCCGATCCATGCCCACAGAACCGTTTGCCCTACTTTACCACGGCAACAAACGCTAATTGCGTAGTGCTTATAAAAATCCTAGTTTCTTAAAACTATTAAGATATCGAGATAATCTATTTTAGATATGAATGAAGTGTCTAAAATCTAAAATTGATCGATATCCATCGAGTGGTTGTGCGATTCACGGACAATGATTTATATGGATATAATATACAATACCATGGTTTTTGGATAAGACAGAAATTAATTTACTTATCTACTCTTATCTCGTAGTTAACTGACGTCATAATAGAGCTAACTAATCTTAATTAAACAAGAACTGAATGTTACTCGAGGACATGCTGTATAAATTTCTTGATGTTGTTTTATCGTAATCATAAAAATTGAGCAGTGATTAATGCACAAACAAACAGACAGACAATTCTAAACATGTTCTTAATGTATTTAATATCTTATTCTTAGGTATTTCTTTTAGAAATTTGACATGTTAGCCTGTATGTGTACCACTGCTGGACACGACTTTCTGTCTGGAGGAATCAACTAACATAATCAGCTCTTAAACCGACATCATTGTAGTAAATGAAGAGAAATCAATAGTTACATATATTTTTCCCACATATAGTGGTACTACAAAATAATCATAAAGAGGATAAGGCAGCGGCCGATTGTAAAAATTAAGCCATATCATAAAATCACACCATGACAAACATGTAATGCCGACCCTTCTTAGGACGGATAAGGGTAAAAAGATGATTCTTAGTCACTTTGAATACTTTTTTCACAGTAATCTGAAAAGTACAGTCACGCTAAATTTACATTTTTATAATATGTACCTATGTATATAGATTAGGTCGTATAATCATTTACAACCAACTTAGTTTGTGAATTACAATCTAAAAAAACAGATGATTTATTATAATTACGTACGTGAATTGATATTGTAATGTTGATTTATTGATATTATTCATAGTTTTTATCGCAATGACCGGCAGAATTAATCGATATTGAAATATGCAAAAGGTGATTGAGGATAATCTTCCAGAGTTTCAGGTTTCATAATGAGTTGCGAAAATTCCACTCATTCTACGCATTTATTCGCACAAATACAAATATGAAGGCAATATTGTATTGCATTAGATTTAAAAAAAATCGAATGATAACAAATAATCGAATGAATGAAAACAGAGAGACGGGTACCGGTTAATGATAGTTTTGAAATATGTTTACTCGGCACCAACAATTTTAAGTGCGCCGCAATTACTACATTTATTTGTTGATAAGATCGATGAAAAATAAAAATACCTTACTATCGCAGAGGTTTTAGTTTGAGTTTCATAAGGGCCTACATTAATTATTAGGTCTAGCGTACCAGTTCGAAAAATAACCTCAAATTTGCAAGTTATTGTTGTCAGTTTTTTTTAGTGAATTATAGTTATTTTTCACTGGGTCGGGAAAAATTAAACGCGAGTGATACTTTGGGGCATAGCTATTATACGATAGATCTTGTGACACGGCATTTAAAAGAACTAACTTTGCAGTTTAAAGAGATTTGATTCTTCTAATCGCCGAAACAGAATAGACTATAGAATTTTGTCTATATTGTACTATTAGTACTATTTAGTTATAAAAAAACAAGCTTAACCTTATTTAAAAAAATATAGACATCTGAGCAAGAACACTTGAATGCAAATTAAGATAGTTTCATTTGCATGTTGGTATAACTGAGACCAATAAACTCCTAACATTTCATTGATTATTATGAGAGTTGGCACACCTGTCTTATTCATGGAGGTTTATATGCCCTACATTTTTATTATATCTCTTCACTAGGTAGCAAAATTTTGTTTTATTTTTATTATATTTATTATGATTTAAAATGAACATAGTTGTTGGTGGTTCTAGTTTAATATGAAATAGTTATAACAAATTAAAATTATAGAATAAAATAATAGGCAAAAGAACGATAATATTTAATAATTTGAGATAACAAGTTACTCTCTACATACCTTAGCAAATGGCACGATCTTAGAGTTGCTAATGCAAATAATAATAAATAAAAGAATATAATTTGCAACTTTAAGCTGAAATAAATATATTGTATGCTAGAATATTAATATAGAATAATCTAGTAATAGTTAGCTACATTTTTAATACATAAGGAAGGCTATATATACCAGGTGACTACAATAATTGCAGTGGAAACTCCATTAAAACAGTGTAGTGGAAGAAGGGTATGGTTTGTGAAAGTCTTTGAAAATTGTGGTTTACCTAGCTATGGTGACATTACATTTTACCAACCATTAGAATTAACTCTTGTTACAGATAAACGCTTAATTAGAGAATACTTGTCAAAAGTTATTAGAACTAACAAAACTAAACTTTATAATTTAGTGTCATTCCCTTGTCTATGTGTGTAACCTAACAATATGTTTTATGTATAGTTTACATGTGTTCCGTTTATTGTGTGTCTATAGATAACCCAGTCTAATACAAACTCCAATGTATAAGGTTTTATACATGTGACATTGATGAAATTGTGTGTGCATACATGTTGCTATTTTAAAAGATGAAGAATAAGTAGTCATATCAGAAACAGATTAAATAAACAGTAATTGAGTCTGTGAACAGTGCCCTTAACCACTGTTCTACATATGTATGAGACACTGAGACAACACACAACTACAATATACAGTTACCAAATATATTCCATTAGAACTTTTAATATGGAGTAAAAAAAAATCTATATATATATATATAAACAAAAACACATGAATAATACATTGATACTCTATTTTTAACTAATAAAAATTACTAGAACTTTCATAAAGAAATAACATAAAAAGAACAAAAGTAATTATCCATTTGGAGAAATTTTATTACACATTACATACTATAAGATAATGAAATAATTGAAAACACACTGTTTAATAATAGTGACTTGTAAAGAAAATATTAAAAAAGATTACGCATACACACACAAAAATATAGAAAAAATCTCACCGCTGGCTTCAGCATGGAGTCATCAGCCTGCAAGATGCAATTATATGAAGCATTACATATTAACTGCAAATTTTAAACAAAAGCGAGAAAAATTTATTGGAGATATAGAATAGAAAAAGCATATTAACATTAGAAACTTCACAACACACAACAACTCTAATAGCATTGAAGTAATTTCAATAAGATCATATAATTATCTGTGTTAATAATAAGAAAAGTTTAATTATTTTAATGTTTAGTTGTTGTTATAGATCAATAACACCTTGTTTTGCTATAAATAAATCATAATAATAAGCAACATTTGTATACTGTTTTGAAGAAATTAATATTGTTATTCATAAATATTGTAAATGTCTATAAAGTTTACTTGAATGTGTTTTTTTTTTTGATAATCATTAATGAAACACATATTATTTGCTAAATCATTCACTTAAATTATATTCAAATTTTCTGTACAGATGTCAATTGCATTGATTAAAAAAAAATTAGACTCAACATTACTGGATATAAAATAAATCAGGAAGCACACTATCTCGGTTCCTCTGTGACATAACCTATTAACATAAACCCATACGATTACATTTGTTGACAAACTACAGTTTATCATCTAAACATGTCTAAAATAAATAGGTTATTTAAACCTCCATATTAGATAAATTGTTTTAAAACTATTTTTTATTTTTATTTAGCATTTATAAAAAAAAAAAAATTTCCTATCTACTTCAAAATTATCTTCAATTAGCATTTGGCGATGAACAGAAATAAATCTATGCTCAAGATCTGAAAGCAGTATCATAAGGAGGTCAGGTGTGACTTGTACAGTTACAAAAAAGATTTATACGTAAGTAATTAGTTATGTCATTCAATCTTTAATAATTTATTTAGTTGGTCTACTGTTATATCATTTTTTATTTTATAAAGATTTTTGATAACCCATCGCCGACCTCTAAACCCGGACAAGGTCAACAAAATAAATAACTATTATCGGCTCAGTACAAATTAACAACTACATAGATAAGAGCACAACGTTCGTTGAACTTCACTATTAGAACTGTATTACCTTGTTATCACCGTCTCTGGCTCTGGACATCGTTTTTCTAGACACAGAATAAAGCCTTAAATTATTGAGATAAAACGATAGCAATAGTCACTGAAAAGCCGATTTTGACAACTGACAAATCACAAACATATGATTGTCATTATTTATCAAATAACTCAAAAATATTAAAAAAAACGTTTAGTTACAGCTGAAGCAGCTAAGTATTCATTGTAAAAATATCTAAACTATTTTATTTTATTTTATAGAGGGCAAATGAACAGAGGGGTCACCTGATTGTAAGTGATCACCATCATCCATAATCACTAGCAACACCAGGGGAGTCGCAAGTGCGTTGCTGGCCTTTTAAACAAGTATACGCTCGTTTCTTAAAGGTTTGTAACTCGTAATGGTTTGGAAAAACCCTCGCTGAGAGTCGATTCCACGAAGTCGAAATTCGAGGCAGAAATTATCTTGAAAACCTCACCATAGAAGACCTCTACTCATTAATATTATCATAAATATTATACTTTGAGTAAATTGTATTAGTTGCTTATGTAAATAATTAAATTTATAGTTCCTAAAAAGTTTGTATAACATCATTTGGTCCAAATAAATTATGTAATAATACATAGAATAGATTCTATGCCTTTTTAAATGTATTTATAATAAAACATTTTGGGAATAATACCGCGGTCGTATCAGACAATTTATATTAAATCCCGTTGACTTATAATCTAATCTAAATAGGAGGCTATACACTTATGGTCGATAAATGATTAGCAGGCATATATCAATATTTGAAAAATGTTTTCCCTGTAATATGTTACTGAGTGATTAGTGATAGTGTTAAATTACAGTTATGGATGCATTTAAGCAAAATTAATCTACTGACTGCAAGTAATCGATCTACTATCACAATCGAATGATAATTAATCAACAATGGTGTAATTCTTTTTCATTTAATTTTTTTAATTCCCTTACGCATGTTATAAATGAGCACAAATGACAATGACATCTTACTTATTTTAGATTAAAACTAGGCGATTGAGCTTGATTAATAGAATAATCGATTTTGAATATATAATAATTTATATTCAAAAACGAATCGATCTCAGATACTATAAAATCGTGATTAGATTTTTTCTATTTAGATATAAATTATGTCATAAAATAATTTACAATTAATTCAACGTACTCAAACATGTTACAATTATTAATTAATTAAATATAAACACGATAGAATCGTCTATCCTTAACTACTAAAAAGTTTATTTGCTGCAGAATAGCTAACGCTACAGTTTTAAATATAGCTTTAAATATTTTTGTATTTTTTCTAGGTTTCTACTTCAAGCCTCTGCATCTACATTTTGTTAAATAAAAAACATGAATATTTTAAGATATAGGAAAGATTTGCAAATAGTATTGTAGCGGGTGATATTTAGTATGGTACAACACAGACAAATTAAAAATTATGGTATAATATTATAATTATTATCATTTTTATGCGCCTCTGAATTATGATCAAATAATAGAGATTAAGTAAAAGAAATAGGAATGACGTTATATTATTTAATTATTCCAGTTCTCTTCTTTATAATATTGTATAGATATCTACATGTTACTAAAATATGCAGGCAGTTCTTTAAAGATAGGATTGGCAATGTCAGATACATAATGCATGTAATGTATTTGAGTTTTATATCGTAGCGTTGTGTTACTGTAAATAATAAAATGGTTGTTTTTCAGTTAAACTTCTTATGGGAGTGCTTTAAAATTCTGATCTGCAACCTTTTTGTGTGACGAAAGTGGTAAAGGTAAACACTATGTTTGAAAACACCTACTTGGATGGATGACCGCCTGAAAACACCACGAGACGTTGGTTTTTTTTTGAAATTATTTATGAAATTTGATACTATTTGTGACCTTATAAAATTAAAGAATAACCGTTCTACTAGATATCGATTTTTTCATGAATCGATTCTGCTGATCACTATTCTAATCAATTTTTTTTGGGAAGAATCGCATCCTTAGCACAAACTACTAATGGCCGGTCTCAATAATCTAACTCAAGGTAAATGAAAATAGCTATATAGGATAGATCATATTTTCAAATCTATCTACAACTGGTGTTTCAATAACAGTATTCTCACGAGCTTGGATAAGGTCACAGATAGATAGAATCTTCGAAGTCCAGTTAAGAGCGTCCCTGAGATAGGTTTTGCTTATGCGTTTAAAATATTTAAAGTCATATTTAAGATGAACATGACAGCGCCTGCGTCGCCGTAAACACTTAGTAATGAATCTGTAAACAGCTCATGAACCTCCCAATCCACAGACTTACTTACTTACCCCACTCTCCCTATTACTTGACTTGTTTCGCTGTAAAAGGAGCGGAGCGACCACCGCTAAGGCTCCTCGTACAGGACGTACAGAAGATCGTCATGTTTAACGCTATTATTAACAGCAGTACCGATCTAGGGTTCTTTAACGCCATCTCGAGCTTCTCGGACATTGCGGCCACTCGGCAACACCTCACTCGCGCCCCGCTTAAATAAATTCGTGATCACGAACAAAATAATCCCACGTGTTTATGTCTGCTTCTCGTCCGTAGCGATCGGAAGGATATCCCGCTCCAAACACACACGTTGCGGGCTCCGTCGTAGCATCTCGAGCCTAAGTTCGTTCCCCATAGTGGAGCACTCGAGCTTTCTGCTTACGCGATGCCGTCCACCGTTCACCGTCCTCATATCTCACACAGTACTCTACAAACGTGCACACCCACTCACACACACACACAGTTGGAGGGTTTTGTTTTTTCCCACACGTCGTTTGGTTAGTGTTTTTATTAGCCAAAATTGCCAGATACTAAATACATGTAAGTGGTGAGACACGCATGATGAATGAAATGTCTTATGAACAAATACATGTATAAATAGTTAGCTAGCTTGGTTACATTAGTTCGATACACGTTTGTTGCAATATACAGCAACAGCTCAAGCCGAGATCCCACTGGCCCTTGTGCTCGTTGTTCAATCGGGTGAGTGCTCTATACGTTCACCTTAGCAGTTTGGTGAAGCTGTCAAGGCCCTATGAACTAATAGCGTAGGTCAGTTAAAAAAACACCCTAAGGCATAGTCCAGTGAAGCTGTAAAGGCTTGCCAGGCCAATAGCGTAGACAGTTCGAAAAAAAAGCAGCTAAGGCAGTCTTAGCACTGACGAGGCGCCGTACACTTGTTGTATTCTGCTAGTAGCTAATCCTAGACTTTGGGTAATTGATTTGTGCAATGTTTAGTTGTCATCTGTTTGTATGTTTTAGTTTATCATGTAGTGGATTTTATATTTTATTCATAATTTTGTGTTATTTGTATTTTATAATATTGGTGGTGTTTTACATAATATAGTTCGGTTATTGTGCATAAGTGAAGTGGATGGGAAATAATACTATGGGGTTGCATTCTGAGATGACACAAAAGCCCATGGAAAGTTCTAACGAATAAGCCACCATCTCGTTAGAACATTGAAAATATTACAAGAACTTACTCGAGAAATGGCAAACATTATTAGCAAGTATAAAAAACCAGTAACATATTTTCATAAGAAAAAAATCCCATAAAGCAGAAGAGACTAATTTAATACGTGAAAATGGCAGTAATAGTCTTAGGGTTGCCAGTAATGGAATAGAAAGCAAAAAAAAAATTGGTCAATAACTTGTAAAAAGTATTCCTTTTAAATTTAGATAACATTATATAAGTCTTTACTGCTTCCAGAACATTGTCGAAACCAGTTCGTTAGTAAAATAAAACATGTGTACTTTGGTGCTCATCGTGGAGGAAATTATAGGCAGAATGTTTCTATTTTTTCTTTTATAATAATTGCACATTGGACACAATAATTGTGATTTGTCAAGCGATAACATAAATATAACAAAATCACACTTATTAAACACCATAGCATAAATAAGTAAATTACCGAACAAAGTATAGAATGTCAAAAGTCATTCCGAAAACAGCGCGTTCTTTCAAACTCCTGATAATAACTGGTGGTTAGCATTAAAGACGTGAACTATTGCTATTTTTATTTAGCACTCGATAAGATTTGCTGTAATTATAACAACGGGCAAAATCGTGAATTAAATTTTAACAGGCTTACGCGAAATAATAAACGCCGAGATACGTAAAATGAAAACGTAACGATTGATGACATATTTTAGAACAGAACTATTCTAAACTGATTGATTATTACGCACAGAGTTCACAAAAAACATAGAGGGACTTTTGAGTTTTTGCCTATGATCAATCTTTAAATTTATCACGGTTTTCTTATAAGACGCACATTTTCGACAAATATGGCACTCAGCAAATTTTCCTCCGCCATTTGATCGCTCAAAAGTGTTCTAAGCGTCATTACGTTCTATACGTCTTTTTCGAGCCTCAAGTTCTCGGGCAAGTGGTCAGTTGTCCTGGTAAGCCTGGTGCGCTCGACCTGACAGACTTCCTGAATCTTCAGGTCGAGTGGCAAGAATTGCGCGAGTGCCAGAACCGCATTTGTCGACACCATGCGGAAACATTTTATAGTCTCGCTTGCAAAGCTCCTTTGCACGCTCTCAAGGTTTTTGCGTGCGCTCTTTTTGCGTGCTATATTCCCCCAGATACCAGCAGCGTAGATGATGATGGGTTCCGTGACCTGATGCGAAATGGTTGTAAAGTTTTCAAGAGGCGCCCCCCAGGTGGGTTTGGTAAAGATGCAGAGCCAGTTAAATATACGCTGTGTCTTGTTAATAATATACCGCAGGCGTTTGTTAAACAGTAATTTCTCGTCAATGATTACTCCCAGGTGTTTTAAATCGGTTTCGAATTTCAATAGTGGATCTTCCATAGTAATTTACGCGGCCTTTTCCATTCGGCCTTTCGGTAGAAACTTTTAGTGCGTTATTGGTAGTCGCCTGTAATTGTTTTATGTTATCCGCTGTAGAATGTGGAGATTAGGTTTTGGTTTATAGAACGTCATTATAATTTTCTAGAGAATATTCAATACAACTTTCAGGAAGAATATTCCAGCACGGGTGTAAATAGTAACCACCCATTAGTACGGACGCAGGTCAATACTAATCACATCAATATACTCGTATACATATAAATTCAGTTATTGCAAGTTTGTGTCAGCAAGACTTCAAAAGTAGTCGCTCTGGGCTTACATGAAAATTTTACGTAACGTTGCATTGCAGCATAGAAATATTGTTATATTGAATTTCCACGGAAATGGACTAATTCTGTGTATCTTCACTGGAATAATTCAAGCGTTTTATCTTATTCCATTTATATTATTGTGATAATTCAATGATTTAAGCGTGCCTATCTTTGATATACATTATCTATAATATAAAAATGAATGGCTAAATGTGTTGCTAAGCGCAAATCTCGAGAACGGCTGAACCGATTTCGCTAATTCTTTTTTTAGAATATTCCTTGAAGTACGAGGATGGATCTTACGGGACGAAAAATTACAAAAATTGCATGAAAAAGTCTAAAAAGAACACTTTTCTATACTCCCATACAAAGGATTCGTAATAATACTTAAAAGTCAATTTGAACTTTAATGCCATAACATAAAGTTTAAGTGTTAGTGGAGAGGTTCCGGGAAGGTGAAACAATTGAGTGACGTTAGTATCGTATAAATATTAATGTCAATATTTCTACGATGGTCCCAAATAGCAGAATAAGTATAAAAAAATAATAATTAAAGAATCGACTGTTAGGCGGTACGAAGTTCGCCGGGGTCAGCTAGTAGAAATATAAATGTTTGTACAATCATTTGTTCGCAATTCGGAACACGTATTTTTTTATCATTTGTATCCTATAATTCACACAGAGATAGTGTTAAGCTGTATTTTATTCTTTAATTGTATATTGTACTAGCTGATACCCGTGGCTTCGCACCCGTTTTTTTTAAATTGTATTAAAGTAATATAATGGTGAGAAGTGGTAGAATTACAGAAATGCTCTTTTAAAACATTTGTAGGTATGACATGACACGCATGCCACCTACTGTTATATATAACGTGTACAGTAAATATGTAAATACTAAGAGTGTGCTGGATGGGATTTAGCAACAATAACATATTTGGAGCTTTAGTTTGAACTTTAATCCCTTCAGTACTCATTTACACAGTATAAGAAAGTAATGAAAATTTCAAGATATACAATTTCTCTTAAAAATGTTGTTATATAGATATTATTAACATAATTAAGTTTTTGCGATCATACAAAAAAGTAATCACTTCTCTATTTCGCAAGAAATTCTATAATGGACTCTTAAGGTAATACGTGTCCGAACTAATATTGAAAAAAAAAAGTCTTCTATTTTCAAAACACTTATTAATTATATAAAATTGAAATAATTACAAAATGGGCAAACGTGGGCAAATGAAATACTTCAAGAATCCACCTTGACATTTTCAATTTTTGAAAGTTTTTCGGACGCTGGCTCACGCAATTTAAATTATATTTATTAAACTTTTTTTGTAGAGGTGGGCAAAACAAATTAAATGGTGAGCAAAAAGGGGAAATCGATGGGCAAACCCTCTACGCATTTTCAAATCGTTACGCGAAAAATTGGGGGCTAACTTCCCGAAGCTATGGTTAATGAGTTATGTAGACGCGATCACGGTAAATAAAAACAAAATGGCTGCCAATTTGACCAAAATACAAATAAAGCAAATTACACACATTAATATATTCATTACAATTATATTAATTCTTGGAGTCCAATACAGTGCACACCTCAAGCACATGCTTACAGTGAACAACATACTTTTGCTAAATTTCACGCGGAATAAGTTGTGGGTGATAGTGTGATAGCTAGTCTAGAATAAAATAAAAAAAAAGTTAGTTCTTATAACTTCAGTTATCTGCTAGTGAAAGTCATGTGAAAATTGGTCCAATCGTTTCAAATATTCCACACTGATGAAATCGCGAGTAACAGCTAGTAAATAATAAAATAGCTCAAGTTATTTCGCATTACTTTAGTCACATGTCAGTGAAAGTCTCGTTAAAATTTGGTGTATCGTTTTGGAAATTTCTTATTGGACAGGAAAAAGTCGCGAGTAACAGCTAGTCTAAGATAACATTACCTATATTACTCTTTATAAGATCAGCTACATGCATGTAAAATGCATGTGGACCTATCTGTTCTATCTGTTTTGAAGAATACATTGTGTGCACAGCTACAGATAAAAGCTAGTTTAAAATAAGTTAACCTAAGTCAGTACTTATAAAGTCAGTTATATGCCAGTAAAAGTCCCGTGAAGATCAATCAAACCGTTTTGGAGATGTCACTGCGGACGAAGGCGCAGGTAACAGGTACTTTAAAAAAAATAGCTTAAATTACTTCTTATGGGGCCAGCTATCTACCAGTGAAAGTCCCGTAAAAATCGGTTTTGCCGTTTCGGATATTCCGCTACGGGCAAAGTTGCGAATAACAGCTAGTCTTAAATAGTATAGCCTGTAAATTTAGCTCTCTGCCAGTAAAATTTCTGTCAAAGTCGGTCCAGCCACTTCGAAGATTACCCGGAACATACAGACTGACAGTCAAAAATTTTAAAATTTGATTTTTACTATAAGTAAGTAGCTTATACGCTTTCATATCCAGTCAGGAAAAAGTAGGTATTTTGATAATATATATATAGACACTTCATTTTTATTATATCTATAGATTGCAAGTCAAAAATTCGAAATAATACTGACCTAAAATGACATTTTTGAATGAAAACTTACTAATTCAATGAACATGAAAAAAATAAACGTGTCACCATGGCAACGGTTATAATATTATTGGTTACTATAACAACGGTTGTCTAATGTCAGGGACTATCGATGTCTGTAGGAGAATATTTAATTTTAACTGAAAAATGTTTTTCGGATAGGTTTTAAGCAAAATCCGTTCTTAGTGAGCGTCTACGTTTCAAAAGGAATAACTATGGTGAATTTCAAGTCAATCGGACATACAGTTTCAGAGAAATCGTGATGAGTCAGTCAGTGGTATTTCGGTTATATATATATAGATTAAGATTATAACGCGGATCAAATCAGGGGTGCAAAACAATATATTAATAATAAAAAAAATGTAATATAACACAATTTTTATTTAATAAAAAAATACATAAGTAGATTTTTTTTATTTATTAAACACAGTTTAATATAAAATTAGTGTGACAACAAAAAAGGAGAGAAGTTTACAAAAGAATATATTTTCTCACATAAAATAAAATAAAAAACTGAAGAATTTCCGTTTTTTTTTATTGTTTCTAAATTGATAAATCACTTTCGAGAAATCCAAATATAACAAAACTGTTTTGTTTATAATTAACTTAACTACGATATAAAACATATTATACTTACTTGAGAATTACTCCTTAAATTTAAAATCCTTAAACTGTTGTGTATTATAATTATTTAGGTTATATAAGTCATGGCATGTACCTCTTATTAGTGTTGCAGTAATTCTTATTAGTGTTTCATAAAAAAATCTCAAATTTTTTTTTTATGTTTTAGGGGGCAAACGAACAGGTGGGTCACCTGATGGTAAGTGATCACCGCCGTCCATAGACACTAGCAACACCAGGGTAGTCGCAATTGCGCTGCCGGCGTGGAATGATAATATAGCAAGTTTAAATTACCTTTGAAAAAGTATCAAATTAATACTTCCACTAGCTTCAAATGTTAAAGTCTGCTGATTTGTTTAAGCAAAATTTAAATAAAAAAAAACAACCACAGTCTAATATTTTTTTTTTACAAATAACAATTACACTTTGCTGTTATTACCATTCCAGAAGGCGGAATAAAGAGAGAGCTACGTATAACGTAAATACTTATTAATTATATTAAAGATTAAATACATTGAATACTTTGACAATATTAAATATAATCTGTACGTTGCCTGTTAATAATCTTTTAGCTTTTTTATTTGGAAGTAAATATACTACCTACATATGTTAAGTTAAACGTAATTACTTAAATATAAAACAAGATATTTAAGAACAATATCATATTATTGTGTTTTTGTTAATAAACATCTAAATAGATTTGTTTAATAAAAGGATACATATATTTTTTATTAACTTGCTGAGCGCATAAACCTTATAGGAAAATAATTTTAAAATTTTGACAATTTATTCTTAAATAATATGTAGTACCTTTCGTAAAAATAGAATATAATTTATACACGATAAATACGTATCTTATATACTATTTTACAATAAATATTGTTTTAATGTTATGGCTTTTTTTTCGAAAAAAAAAAATATGGTGGCAAGAAAAAAGTAACAAAAACAAAGACATTAAATGGAAAACGAGTGCCACCATCTGTTATCGAAATATAAAAACAACAACCTTAACATCTACTACAGTCAATTGAATCCCTTATCCCCGATAACCTTGCTCTCTATCCAGGGCACAAAGTAGGAGACACGCGAGTAAACGCCAGGGTAACCAGCCTCGGCGCACTTCTTCCCGAACGAGACCACACCGATTTGGTAGAAATAATTCTTGTATGTTTTAGTATCGACCTGAAAGTAAAATATTAATAATTAATTACACATCGATTCCATTTCTAGCTGTCTCTGTAAAGGTGTATTATATTTGACCGGTGCAGGCGCCGTAATAAATTACCAAAGAGTACAGAACATTTTATAGAAAACTCTATCAGGTATTTCACAAGAGTAAATCGAAAGAAAATCGCTGGAAAGGAAAAGAAAGTATCGGTATCTGGTTCTCTTTGGGGGTTGAATATATATAGTAGCTACGATGTATGCATATGCTGTATAATGAACACTTGTCCTAAGTTGTTCCCTGTTTTATTACAAATTTTTTTTATACTTTATAGGTTATCGTTTGACCACAATCTCATCTGATGTTAAATCATGATGTGGTATAAGATGGTAAGTCACGCTTAACCTAGAGGGAGACTGGCTCTCAAGTGCAGCTGCCGGAACACACCAACAGGTGCTCGGTGACAGATTTTCAACTTGAAGGTGGTAGCTAGCCAGACGGACTTAGAAAAAGCCTTACCACCATGCTATGGTTTTATCACGATGTTTTCTTTCACCGAGAGCTCCGAGTCAGTTCCTAGGATTCGAACCTACGTCCTTCGACGCTGTGTCCGAACACGCTACCAACTGAGCCATATGGAGCAAATAATCTTAGAGTGGAGAGTTTCGAAGCGTTCTACATCAGAGTAGTAAAGGACTTCACGGATAAATGCAAAAATGCAAAGCTCGGTAACATTGCTTGCGTTGCTTTGTTGTGTTCTTTCGGCTGTACATTGGTAAATATGGATTAGAACTTCACGATTCTTCGTTCCATTTCAGTTCTATCGGATATCGTATGGATTTCCACTTTATACGTAAGAGATGTTTTATTCATGAGCTTTATATAGCGTTGTTGTGTTTTTATCCATTATGGAAACCGTAGACGCTATCATTATATCCACATTTACGTAATTCTTACTCAGAAAAGAATCATAATTCTTAGATCATCTTCATTTTCAATTGAATGTGATTGTGGTCGAGGAGTAAATTAAAAATATCTCAAATGTAATGGAAACGTTTCAAACTCACAATAGGTTGCATGAGAGGTCCTCCACTGTCACCCTGGCATGCGTCCTTGCCGCCAGCTTTGAAGCCGGCACAGAGGACTCGTTCATCGATCTTTTGGTCTTTATACCTTGCGTACGCCTGCTTGCAGAAGTCGTTACTCACGACCGGCAGTTGTAGAACTTGCAAATGATCAGCCGATGGACCACCTGGTAAACAAATGGAAATATGAAGGAATTTGAATACGCATTTTTGTTTGTCTAAACTAATCTCTGAAACGGCTCAATCGATCTTGACGAGACTGTTACAGACAGATAGAACATATTTCCGAGTATTATTATATAGGCTACGTATGTTATCGAAATTTTCCATAGGACCTACTAAGCAGAAATTATACAATTTAAGGGACTTAAGAGAAGTAGGGGTCAAGAACCAATGAAAAAATGACTATTAGGAAAATCAAAGTTAATACACAAATAAGCCACGTAGTTCTTATGAAAGAAGAAAATCATTTATAAGAAAACGAAGTCGAGAACTTCCGGTTGTATATAATAGTAAATAGGATAACGTGTACATATTTCGCATACCTTAATAAAAATAAATACTGATTGATATAAACCATATTAGGCACTTCTTGAAGGGAAACTTCTTATAAGCCTTTGAAATTCTGATCCGCTACCTTTTTATGTGACGAAAAATGGTGGGGAAAGGGGGAAGGGATGAAACTGTGCACATTGTTGACAACATCGGATCTTGTCCGATCACCGAAATTAAGCAATGTGGCGCGGTCAGTACTTGGATGGGTGATCGCCTGGAGACATAGCGTAGCGAGAAGTTTTTACTTTTTTTAAATACCTCCTTACTTAAATTAGAAATCAATTAAAATTAACATAAAATGGGATACGAGAGCAACAATCTTTTTATAGAAGCATGAACAGAAACATTATATGTATATAAAAAAACCGTCTCTAAAAAACTATTCAATTTTCCCTCATTAACTCAAAATTCCTTAGAATTGAAATATCAGGCTTACTACTGCCTCTAATAGATTTTTTTTTGGTTTTGTCAAATTTCTTTATATTCAAAAATGTTAATACGTCCATGAATGTTTGAAATACTCCTATGACTAATTAATTGTTTCTGAAATCCATAACAAGTTAATAATACTACTCTAAATTACTAATAATGTAAACTAGGGAATTTGTTAAGATAAATAACCGTTTGTTACTCCTTGACTCTGTGGATTTAGCTAAAACTTTGCACTAATATAGCTTATACACCAGATTGACACAATAATTTATAAATATATTGTGCGAGAATATCCAATAAACCGCTTGTGTTACACGAAGATAATTAATAATGACATCCTTTTAAAATACACGAAAGAAGGAGGCGAACTCGCGAGCGGATGTTAGTTCAATATAAAGTTTGATACTCACGGAAATCTGTATCACCCCAGCCAGCGATTAGCGGATTGTAATTTTCATAACTCCTTCCTCTCAATTCCGTAGTTCTGGGTAGGCAAATTGGCCTGATCATGTCTGAAACGAAAAAAATATCTTGCATCAGTTTTGTAAAGCGTTTTCTCTATCGCACAGCGCAATGGCTGGGATAGATAAAGATAACGCTATACGAAGCCAGACTTAGCCGCATCTCTCTGTCTTTTCCCGATAAGCCAAATCAAAAAACCAGAAATTGCAAATGTATGAACGGTATAGGATGGTGAAATAACGGCGGTTGAAGAGCTTAACATGCGAAATATTGGCTTCATATCCATTAGTTATAAGTTAGTTGTATCATTCAATAAAAGTCTTAGTATTCAAGTGGTTTGACCGGTGGAATGACAATTCAATGTCCGCAGCCTCCAACCTTGGGAGTGCCCCAACAATTTTTTCAGATATCCCGTACATTAACTAATTGTAAATGTTAACACTGCCCGCTAAGATGAAGGAGGACATTGTAAAGAAATGTTCTTGTAGTATTACCGTATGTGGAAAAATAGAAATCTGTGGGTTTCTCAGAGTTTAAAATTGCCAATGCATTGTAGGCTGGCGTGGTGATTATGCCCATATATTTCTTCGGGAAGAGGCATATGACCACACATTGGGGTTACAGGTTGATGTGATGATGTCCACTAGCTTATAACAAACTATTTCTAGTATCAAATGGGCTTGGAGTTCAGTTTAGTAAGATCGCAATTCTGAGACCAGACAATAACAGATTGTTATTCTTGAGGACTATGTTGAGATAACTTCTTTCATATATGTACACTAATCAGAGTTTAATTATTCTGGTGGTGAAATAATCGTCGAAAAGAGACCTGAACACTTGGGAAATTTTCTCAGAGTATTAGCATTTTTTGAGAAAATATAGATGTGTGGATTTCGCACCTTTATGAATCACCAAAACGAGCTGATATCGTGAGTCTCATATATTGCCTCGGAGATACATCTTGGCACAGTAGTGGGAATTTACAAAGTTGAATATATCAGATCGAAGAAGTTGAAGAGCAACAGGTCAGCGAAGTATATTCATGCCATGAGGAATGATAGTCATATATCTAAGAGTGTTTAGTATGAGGATGAATAGATAGGGAAAAAGGAAGATGTGTGAAGAAAAGAAGAATATATGTATAAAAGAGGAAAACATATGGACAATCTACGTAAATGGGATAATGGCAAGAAGGTGACTTTAAAGATATGGCTGAATGAATTAAAACTGGCTAGCTACTACCCATAATTTAAACTGTTGCCAAGCAGCTATTGGTGTATACTGGCACCTACGCTTGAATATCAGTCTCTCTAGCTTTATCATGTTTACCATCTTAGACCACATCTTGTAACATCAGATGAGATTATGGTTCTTTTTTTTCAAGCTGACTACACTGTTGGCTTGTTAAGACCGCTTCTGTTTCACCGGACTATAGATTATGGTCAAACGCTAAGGTCTATATAGTATGAAAGCACACAACTAAAATATAAGTTAACGGAGTAATCCACCCCAAAATTTCCTTCTCACCTGTAAATTTTACTTCTTTTTCTAGTACTAAAATACCGATGTCGTTTATTAACGCCTTGGGGTCGTAACCTTCATGTTTTATCTGCATCTTTACTAGAACATCTATAGGGAATGCGCCGTCGTCGTCTCTAACTAGATTCAATTCACCCAGACGAACAACGTATCTGCAAAAAAGAGAAAAACATTCTCCAGGGAAACTATTTTTTATATTCACCAAGTAAAAATGTTTACTATTCATGTAGAGGAATATTCCTGCGCAGTTGTAGACACTCAAACATTTCTGCAAACCTCCTTACTTCCTTATCCTTATTAATATCATTAATGTGAATTTGTTTGTTACGCTTTCACACCATAAATACTCAACTGATCGCTATAAAATGTCGCATACAAGTTCTCAAAAGTATAGAAAAGGACATACATTTACTCTAGAAAAAAATACTGTTCAGAAGGATACATCAAGTCTACATTGACACGAGCGAGCTGCGAGCGCTAGTCTTTTATATATATAAAAAAGCTAAGATGAATCAGTTAAGTACTATTTTCGCCTGTGTTACTCAAATAATTTTTTTTGGAAGAGAAAACTTATTTAGTCGCCTTGAGCGATTAAAAAAAATTTGGTAGGGAAAAAGCTCATGGGTCCGCGTCACAAATGACCTCGACATACTTATGACGTTTTACGCTTGCGTCAGACTGGCGACGCGTAGTATAACGGCCTGTGTACTTATAATATGCATGTAATTGAGCTTGTGCAGCCCCTTCATATGTTTAATTAAATAAGAAAACTGTATAAAAATGTATGTAAGTATTGCTCGGCGCGTCAATAGATGTGAAATCCAGACTAATGTTAATATTTTAAATTTACAAATAAGGAAATGTAAATAATTCAAATAATAATTATTATTGAAAATTCAAAAACTAGCATAGTTATTCCATTGTTTTAAGTTTTCACTCCTGTCGGCAGTCCTTATGACTGCTTCGACTTTTTTCATATACTTTTGAGGAGTCGAGGCCTTTATTTATAAGCCTATTCGTTATACTTCACACTCCTTACAACAATATCTGCGCAATACAGATAAAATATCATTTATATATTAACACGTGAATAAAAAGTTCTATACCTTTTATGGTCGAGTTTCGATGACTAGTGCTACTGAAACTCCCAGTACTATAAAAGTTCAAGTTATCCCATGTAACGTTAATAAATATATTGAAGGTAGTCTACAGACATTACGTAGTGCCATTTAATTTTCGGTGTGCTATTTATTTATCATCTCTCCAGTAAACACAAAGGTTATATTTATTCGCCGATAATATAATAATAATTTGCGAGGACGCGAACTCCACAATCGTTCACTGTCTCAAATCGTTCAATGCCGGAGATAAAACAATACAGATGCGCCAATATAAGCCGGTTTGTTATACTTAGTTCCTTTGTACTTTAATACAATAAAAAGCTACCTATTATTTTAACCAAATTTAAGGTTAGGTTTTTACAACACAATTATAGTACAACAATGTAGTACAAGTTTTATTATCTATGGCTGCAGTATATAAAGTTTATTAAACCTTTTAATATATTCTGTATTTTCGTTATAATAACCATGTTTTTAAATAGCGCTAGTATTCAGGCTTATTGCCCGTCTGATGTTAAGTGGTTATTGTATCTATAATCTTAAACACCGACTGTAGTTTTTTGGTCTAAAGGAATTACGTTTAACCCCTGAATTAATGTGAGATCTCTTTAGCCATTTTACGTTATTTCTGCTAAGTTTATATGGACAGGCATTTCTATTACTTTATAACTGATTATTTCCGGAGGAGTTTTTTGCGGGATCTTGGTCTGTCATGTAGTGGCTTTTATATTTTATTCATAATCTTGTGTTATTAGACACTATAGTTTGTAATATCTGTGGTGTTTTACGTAATATATATAGTTCGGTTATTATGCACAAGTGAAGTGGATGGGAAATAATACAACGGAGCATGCATTCTGAGATGTCACCAAAACTCAATGGAAAGTTCTAACAAGGAAACCACCATCTTGTTAGAACATTATAATTATCACAAGACACTAACTTGGAACTTCCTACGTTTTAATAAACTTCTATTATTTGTAAACAATCTGCCATAATCCCCCTTGAAACAAAATATTGACACAGGCAAATGCTTCTGCGGTGCCAAAACAAGAAAAAGAAGAAGATTGTTTCCGGACAACGTTATTATGGACATGGTAAATCAATTAAATAAATGAAAGCTATGGATATTGTAATTGTATACAAAAAATCACCAGGTAGGATAAAAAGCAAAAGTTTTAATGGCGAAAAGACAGCGCGACGTGATAATGTTACGGCATAAGTACATTGGATAACAGGAGTCTGAATAATAAAGCGTGCACCCATTTGCAACCGAGCACCGGTATCTTGGTGTAGGTGGCAGACACAAAGTATGTCCTCTACCGCGATATCTTTACTTCAGCGAAGGAAGAATTTTACTTACACGAACACTTTATTGTCATGCTGTTTCCATTTATCCATTTTTGTAATAATATGTGTCCAGAGCCGTAATTATTGTCTTTTATGAAACACAAAAAAAACTATATATATATCAACCTAGACACACATTTTTCGTAAAAAAAACAGCAAACACGAGGATTTAATATGTACGAGTATATGAAATTAATTGTGTCTGATTTTGTCATTGTGCCAAACTTCAGTACGCAGTGCATGAGATGCAGGCCGCCAATACATCCCATTATATGGAGAGAACAATCATTCAATTTATTTACAACGCCCAACTTACACGAGCTTAACATGTTTCTCACTTAGGGTCAAGATATTTCAAAAGGAGAACATTTACGTGATTCTGTTTTCTTATCACATTCGAAATACACGTTTGGCGTCGTGAGGTCCACATCCTAATGGACTGATCCTAATTTCAATTTTAAAACATATCAAATCAGATTTATTTATTGAATTCAAGCCTTGAGAGAACGCTTCTACGAATGTTAAAACTACCACAGGTTTCAAAAACAAACCTTTCATCGAGAAGAACTGGCATGAATCTCGATCTGTTTTATGGTACACACATTACAATTGTTTACTTAATGATTTAAATAGCCTTTTGACCTCAAAACTTACTTAACATGATGCTTGTCCTTACTATCCGGCCAATTCGTATTTTCGAGACCTTTTCGCTTTCACGTATTTTTATTATTACAGTTACATTACCACATATATATGGTCTTTATGTTCGCAACCCTGGCCTTCACTAAAGACTGGGTCTGGACAAACATCGTCTAAAATATTTTATCCTTATAGCACTAGTTTGTATTTTAAAAAAAGACATTTAAACTCGGCAATATTCACAAATATTTGAATCTCGACGCTGTTATCTACGATTCAAAATTGGCCGTGGGAAAGGTCAAAACAACAAACTTGAGTTATTTGACACTACACAGATAATTTTAATTGATAAGCACTCACAAATACGAAATGTTTTGATGGCACAAATTGGGGAAAATAAAATATTGTGTTTTGGGAATATTTTAAATTAGTTGAGTAACACCTTTTTTCCAATTTATACCGACCTGAACGTCACTTGATGTTGTGTGACAATGTGACTCAAATCGGTAATGGGCTAAACCTAGAAGAAGACTGGCTCTTGAGTGCAAAGTTGAGGGAAATAATTATCCAGATTGAGCCCGAAACACGAGAAACTAAGACTCCGGGTCCAGACACTCTACCATCCTGAAGACGCATACCATATTATTATCATAATTTTAGTACATTTTCTCAACGGAACGTAACAATATTTCTCATATGATAGCAACATATTCTGAATGCCGCGTACTTGGAACGTTTCCTATAAGCGAAAAATAAATATCGTTTATGTTAAGGAACGACAGTGTATGAGCGCAACGCACACCGAAGTCAACCTTTGTGACGTTCTTTATTAAACATTTTTTTTAAACTGACTACGCTACAGGCCCGACGGAACTTCGCATCTTCACCGGACTACTAAGACAAGCGCTTAAGGCACTTCGCAACAAGCTCAAGGGTGCCAAAGTGGCCAAAACTCTGCTTGAGCTATTACTATCTTGGTGGATCTGTTTAAGTAATTATCAAACTTTCTGGTGCTGTAAAATTAAGTCAAAATATACCTTTGAATTGTAAAATTTCAACGTGTTACAATTACAATGCTATGTACTATGCTGAATGGGGTCTGTGGTTAGTTTATTTTTGATGATATCCAGATCGTGATTACGTCAGCAATATTAACATTTTTTTTTTACCTAAAAACAATTTAATAGAGATTTTGAAGAACTTATGTCAAAGCTTACGAAAGTATACGGAGGGGGAAGTAGGTTTAAGGGCTTCACAAGTTGCACAATAATAAAAATCCCCTTTCGGTATAGTTATTAAACAGTATGTGGTATTTAGTTAGATATAAACTAGAGGAAAGGTGCAACACGGAATTGCTGTAACGTCCAGTAACGCGGAAGCAAACTGACCCTGATATATTTCAATTATAATATTATATATAGAATATTATTAGTTTCTTTGTATTAAAAATATTATGTGGGCGATTTCTAACTCCGTGAACACGCTCTCGGTGACTTATAACTGATAGCGACACGGATATGTTATATACAAAGCGACCATGTCATGACATAAAATGGAACGTCAATCTGTCAATTTCGTCAATGTTTTCGAAGTTCTCTCTACTGTCTTCTATCTCACTCACTTGTTTGTATGAAGATTTTTAACCAGCATTTTTAAAACTTTTCCTTTCATACAAACTTTGTTCTGAGAATTACAAACACAATAAAAAAAAATCGTTTGCCAAATTGGTGAAGCCGTTCTAAAGTGACTCGCTTACATACATACGGCAATTGATTTTTATTTATAATATATAGATAGACAGGTAAATGTGATAACTAACAGCTCGTCTTCATGATTGTGGATACAGTGGGCTGCTGTCATTACGTGCTTGGAACTGATGAGAGAGCCACCGCAGCGCCATCTCGTGTTTCCGTTACGCCGCGCCCTGTATCCGAGAACTGCGATCCACGGGAAATCATCTGTGAAGTACGATCTTCATTAGATATAAGTCTTTAAGAAAGCTTCCCTATTAGTGGATCAAGTCCTATGTCGCGGTATACTGTCTAAACATATAATTTAAACAAAAAACAGGATGTATCGTAAAGACACACGATAAAAGTGATACTTTTGTATTACAAGGAAAACATTTTAATTATTCATCAATCACTTCTGAATAACATAGATTGTGTTCAGCGATTGATCAGACAACGAGAAAGAAAAAAAACGAAAAGAGCTTATGGCTCACTGTTCTCCAATATCTTAAGGCAAGCGAGACACAGTTCCCACTCTACCCGACACAATGTTTTCGTTACACAAAAAGGTCACGGGTCATAAGAAATTTCACTTTAAAATATTATTTTCGTGACTAGAGTTCGAAACTCCTTTAATTCTGTTCAACTATGAGCGTATATACAATATTAAAACGTCATTTAACCTTAGGTGAGACTCTGGTCAAAAGTTGAAAACCTACAATATTAAAAAATTATTTTCGTCGCACTATTTTCTTTCACTTGTCGTTATTGTTCTTCGCGCAACGCGTAAATGTCTTATGAGTCTTTTTAATGTAACCGACACTTACAAAAATTAACTATATATTCAAAAGTAAATCGGTTTTGTACAATTTTCTCTTCTGTTTGTCAATGAATTTTTCAGTTATTTTTATTTTGCTTTTGCCTGCACTGCCTTCTGTCTCACTCACTCGCTTTTTTGTATGGACGTTTTTAACCTACATTTCTCACTTTTCCGTACGATTTTTACGACATTTTCTTTCCTATAAACTTTGCCATGGCAGTTATAAACACAAATGTTCTGGCATGATGCGCGTACATACATTCGGTAATTGTTTTTTTTTTGTATAGTTTAACGCGATCGAGGCCAGGGTAAAAGTCAGTATAAAATAAGCATTTTGAAACTTACTAAGCTTCGCGTCAACGCCTCCCACGACTCGGCTGAACGTAGCGTTGCTAACTCCACACACCGGAGGTTCCGGGAACGCCGGCACGTAGTCTTCTATCAAGCTTTTACCGGACGGTTCTGGAACAGGTGCTGGCGTGGTAGTTGTAGTCGTCGACGTAGTTGTGGTCGTGCTTGTGGTAGCTGGAGGGGCGGTTGGAAATCCGGGACGTGGACAGCAGACCTGGTTGGAAATACCAACAATTTTTTATATCTTCTAGACATCTATATATATATAATAAAAATGAAGTGTCTGTGTATGTAATATCAAAATAACGACTTTTTACTGATTGGATATAAACGTATTCACGATAACAAAAATACAATTTTAAACAATTTTGTCTGTCTGTCTGTCTGTCTGTATGTTCCGGGTAATCTCCGAAAGGGCTTTACCGATTTTGACAGAAATTTCACTGACGGATAGTTAAAATTACAGCGGGTGATATGGGCTACTTTATTTTAGACTAACTGTCATCCGTGGTTTCGTCTGTAGTACTATCTCCAAAACCATTCGACCTATATTCATGGGACTTTCACTGACAGATGGCTAACGTTATAAAAAGTAATTAAAGCTATTTTATATTGGACTACTTTATACCCATGGCTCCGTTTGCAGTACTATCTCCAAAACGTTTGAACCATTTTTCACGGAACTTTCACTAACAGATAGTTGATCTTATAAGAAGTAATTTACAGTTATAAAAAAAACGCATGCAGAGCTGTGGGTAACAGCTAGTCAATTATAATAATACAATCTATATATAGGTATGCAAAACAGTTAAGTACATTTTTTTATGCTTAATAGGTTTTGGCGTTTGACCTCAATCTCAACTATTGTTAAATGATGATGTGGTCTAAGTTGGTAAACCTGCTACGCCTAGAAGGACGTGCTCTTAATAGCAGCTGCCGGAACGCACCCACATGTGCTTGGCGACAAATTTTCAATTCGAGGCTGGTGGCTAGCCAAGCGAACTTAGACAAAGCCCTACCACCAAGCTATGGTTTTGCCGTAATCGTTTCCTTCATCGTGCGCTCTGACTCAGTTACAAGGATTCGAACTTGCGTCTATCGATGCAGTGTCTGAACATGTTATCGACTATGATTACGCCTTAACTGACTAACCGATCGTTGGGGGTACAAAAAAGAACACAGGGAACGTTCAATCCAGAAAAATGTATTGTTGTCAACCGATAATTTAAATCTACACTACGCGACTGAAACCGCAGGCAAAAGCTATCAAATAAATTTTACACATGGTATATATTTGGTGCCTGTTTTTGTGATATCCTAACACAATATACGTACGAGGATAAACGAGGCAGTCGGCGAGTGCAGGTCGGCATGACAGCGATAGCTGTAGATAAATTGTATCTCTTTCGGTGGACCCTTTCGGACTGCACTATGCAGGATCTGATTGAATGCAGTCACCGCGTGATTTTATAGAAAATATACACGTACCCTAGGATTCCTTCCTTCGAAACCACAGTGCGCGCGCCTCAGTAAGTCGACAGTAGCCTGATTGCCTTTGGCTTCCTTGAGGAGGTTGTAGTAAGGCTCGCACTGCTGGAGAGTGATGCAGCTGCCTATCTTATTATCCACCGTGTCACATGTTTCCGCTGGAAATTAAACGAGGAATGAAGCTTTGTTGGCCCAATAACGGCATACGCAGAACGTGGTATCAAATGGATACGAAGCATTTATTGATTGACAAGTAGATATTTTATAGAGTCACTATGTTATTTAAAAGCTGGTAACTGATGTTAGGGCATTTCTCATAGTGTTAAAAATTGTTCCTGGTTAGCTACCTCCGTTAAGTTTAACGTCTGTCTCCAAGCATCTATGAGTGTGTTCCGGCAACTACACCAGAGGGCTAGTTCTTACCAGTGACTTACCATCTTAGACCGCATCATCATTTAATATCAGATGAGATTGTGGTCAAAACGTTTACCTATAAAGTGTAAAAAAAACGTTCCTCTAACTTGTCGTGCTTACCATCTTAGACCACATCATCATTTAACATCAGGGGAGATGTTGGTCAAACGCTATACCTACAAAATTATCTATATAAAAAAAAACTTGAGACTTTGTTTACGCGAAAATTATTTTAAATTACTTTAATACTTTATTCAGTTTAGGCCCTGAGAAGGCGCTTATGAACGGCAAAGCTACCACCGGTTCGGAAAACAACCCAGTCATCGAGAAGAACCCGCAAGAAACTCGATCTGGTTTATCTTTTCATTAACATATTATAACTCATATTTTTAAAACTTATTTATAAATAATTACATTCGGTTTTGGTCGATGCACAGAGAGGGCGTCATTTCCAGACGTCACCGTCGTTCACCCCTACTTCTATATCTATATCGCCCCTACTTACCTCTTATATTATAATGTATAAAAATATGTAGCATAAATTATACTTGGAAAAGTGTACTGTCTACCAATAAAAAATATTTTGAACATCAATTCAGTCGTTTTAAAATCAACAGACCCTTTAATTTCACTTATATATATATGTAGATTCGTCACCAGAAAAGTCTATCTCGTTATTGCAATGATAGTGCAACAGTAATGTATCCAAACATCGCGTTGATCGACTTCAGTTCGAATCCGGCAATCAATTTAAGTTTTCAGGGAAGTAAAACATCGTAACAAAACTGTATGGTTGCTGGACTTTTCTTAATTTCTACCATCAAGTTGAAAAACTCTCACCAAACACCTATAGTTGTATTCCGGCATTTGCACTGAAGAGTTATCCTCTAGATTTAGAGTGTTTACCATCTCATATCACATCTTTATTCAACTCCATGTGAGATTTTGCATAATATCAACATATAAAATACAACTGACAACGAAACAAGTTTATGGATATTAAATAATTAATCCGAACTCGTTTGATGCGCTGATTGCTTCTGTTATTTATATATATAAATATATATGTATATATATATATACATATTCTTTATGCATTCATTTAATAATTAACAACTAAGGAATATCATGCGAATGTCATGCAAATATTAATAATTAATTATATATATTATTACTATAAGTTAATAATAGCATGTCACCTCATTTGCAAACTCGTCCTATTCTGATCAAATGAGTGTTAGGATTGTTCGTATTCAGTTTTTTATATGATATTATTTTTTTTTAAATCACTTCTCAGAATTTAAATGTCTGCTGTTGTTTGTTCAGACTTATCTCTATGACGGCTACACCGATTGGTGTCTAATAAAAACCTTCTCAAAATATTTTTATCAAACTTTTCCGTGAGAATTAAGCATTATTGATAAAGTATAACAGTTTGTTTGTTTGTTGTGCCGACCCTACTTAGGTGGGATAAGGGTAAGATGATGATGATGATGATGAGTTTGTAATATATGGGCAAAAGAATTAGATGATAATAAGTTATTTTTATTAATTACTAGCAGGCTCGGTGGACGTTGTCCTGCCTTCATAATAAAAAATATATACTTACGCGCATGAAATGCTTAAGGTAACTAATGTATTTCATCGGATAAGGATTAATACTGTACCCGTCTAAATAGCCTTCTAATAACCTCATTTTATGTGACCATTTTTTAAAAGACAGATGAGTATAGTAAGCTGTCCTTAAAAGATAGGTATATGCCATCGTAGACTTTTTGTAGATCTATAAAAGAGAAATATCTCACTATGCATTGTTTCGTTATATCTCAAAAGAATTAGGCAGCGTTTTCGATGAAAGCTCCCAAGCGGCTTGACATTTTCCAACACTTCCAATAATTATCGTTATATTTCAACCATATCATACAAAACCTTGACAAACTATATACTTAATTCTTAATGTATTACTCTATCTATTGGTGAAAACCGCATTACAATCTGTTCAGTAGTTTTTGAGTTTATCGCAAACAGACAGACAGACGCGGCGGACGACTTTGTTTTATAATATGTAGTAATTAGCATTACCATTAGTAATTAGCAAATTCGTTTGCGTTTGTACATGTACAACTTATGACACCATTATTATCGTGGTGTAATTCTAATGGTTTTTACAGCGCACGACGAGATAACTCTCAGACGACAGGATTTGTTCCAACTTACTTCATCCCTATATGACAATCAATTGAAACAACGTTACATTATATTTTACGTATTATTTTGTTGTATAAGCTATATTATTGTAAAGTTTCATAAAAATATGTTAAAAAGTTTGTGCGTGAGAGAATATCAAACATGCATCTATCCACATAAACTTTTCGATTCGTAATATTAGTAGGAATTGTTTTATTTCTCGTTTGATCATAATCTCACCTGATGTTAAATGATAATGGATGGTATAATATAGTGAAATTGATATTGCTATATCTAAAGAGTGGTTACAACTTAACAAAACTTGGAAAGAAAAAAATAACTATTCATTCAGGTCGACGCAACGCAGTTTTACTATTAAATAACAAAACGAGCAGGCAATTAAGGAAAAATATATGTAGGACCATGGGCATACAACTACACAACGTACATATTTGTAAATCAGTTAACGTAAATAAAATACATGGTCTTGTATATATCTTGACATGTGTAAGTGCTTATAAAAACATATTAGTGGCCGTTTATCACACCGTGCCGTAATAATCTTTATTTTTTGTTTTGGCAACCAAAACCAAAATCTAGAGTTTCTATGGCATCTCTGATATCATGCTCCGTCGTATTATTTTCCACCCACTTCACTCGTAGACAATAACCAAACTATATTGTATAAAATGCCATAGATATTATAAATTATGGAGTCAAATAACACAAGATTATGAATAAATTATTAAAGCCACTACATGAGAGATTATGATCCCGCCATAAACTCCTATAATAATCTTATTCTAATTATATGACTATATAATATAATATAGTATAACATGTATTTGATACAATTTTAAGTGAATATACAATACGTATTTAGTTTTGTTATTTAATCATTCATTAATTAATTATAACTAACAATAATTTGATTTCTTGACCTAGTAGTGATTTATAATAAAATGAATAATATCAAAGCATTCTCTATGAAAAAACATTCATAGCGTTTGATTAAACAGTTTTGCCATTTGTCAATTTTAAAAAAGATCCAATGACAATACATACTTTGCAATCCAGTCGGCAAAACCTTATCGCCACAGATAAGACATGGGTAAAAACTATCAATTAAAAATATTTAGGAGCTGCACATTGTCGATTGTATGTGAAAAGTCCATGAAAAATATGTCAGTAAATAAAAATATACTAGCTGTCGAATCCAACTTTAGCTATAAATCATTAAGGTAACCTCGTAAGTCAAAAAACATCATTAAAATCGGTCTTGCTGTTTATGTAGAGTTGAATTGCAAACATATGCACACTGGAAATGTATACGAGTATAATACTAGGTGCCACCCCGGCTTCATACGGACTTACTAACGAAGGAAATGAGATCAAACTTCCCCGTTACAGTACGAACGTGTAATTAATTAAAATGGCAACTGAACAAAAAAACGTCAATTTTGTCTATGTTTTGAAAATCTCCCAATCCAAATTTTTCACTTGTTCGTATGATTTTTCAAAGATTTCCTTTCACACAAACCTTGTCCTGATAATTAGAACGAACAAAAAAGGTGCAGACGTTCTAAAGTGTCGCGCGGGAATTGATTTCTATTTACATATAGAAATGGATACAGATTGTGGTGTGTTACCTAACGGTGTGAGGGATGAATTTTATTTAGTAAGTCACACTGCGTTCTGTTTGACTCGTACGAGTGGTGACCGGTGACCGACTCGATGACCTTGTCTCCTGAGACGACGCTCTTAAAATCTTATGTTAGATTAATTAACTTAAGTAAAGATTTTTAAGTGAAATTAATGGAACTTTTAAATTAATCATTCGTGACTAAACTCATCAGTATTTTTAAAGCGTAATACATACTGTTGCTTGATAACAAAGTGTCGTTACATAGCTTAGACTCTTCATTGTTTGTAACTTATATTTTGTATGTTAGAAGTACCTACCGAATCCCTAAAACATTTTCATTTATCTCCACACTTGGTCTCGGTTACATAGATAATTAAATCAGTTAACGGTTTTTTTTTATATATTATAGGGGGCAAACGAACAGGTGGGTCACCTGATGGTAAGTGATCACCGCCGTCCATAGACACTAGCAACACCGGGGGAGTCGCAAGTGCGTTGCCGGCCTTTTAATATATGTGGGCCTCCGGCGCTCTCACTGACCGAACGAAACGCAACAGTACAAGCACTGTTACTTCACGTCGGTTTTCTGTGAGAGGGTGGTACTACCCCGGGCGAGCCGACCCATTCATTCTGAAACCAGTAATAGTTTCAGCGTAGCTCTACCACCTCAATTTCCTCATTTCAATCAAATCAATCATCAACCTCATTTCAATTATGATAAAGCAATATTTCTATCAAGTATAAGCCAATAAGCCGGAATATTATTTAGAAGTATTTGCGACATATCGTAAACTGTGAAGTATTAAATGCTTATAATAGAAAGCAAGCGATTACTTTTTGTATCGTTGGAAAAACTTAATCACATTGACAATATGGGCATATTAATAAATATAATTACATGAGGGGGTTATATAGTGGGTAAACGTTCAAAATATGTTGCTCATGGTAAAACCCATTCGGCACAATATTAGTATTTACATATTTAATGTACACGTTATACGTTACAGTATGTGGCGCGCGTGTCGCACCTACAAATGTTTTTGAAAGAACATATCCAGTGACACAATTTTATATTTCTTTAAAACAATAAAAAAAAAACGCGCAAGCATCAGCTAGTCATAAATAAGTTTGAAACAATGATAGCTCATTGATTAACGTCTTCAGATGCCGTGTCGATGAATATAAGTTCAAATCCTTGCAAAATAAGACAGAGCTTTGAGTGAAGGAAAACATCGTGATGGAACCATAGCATGGTAGTAGGGCTTTTTATAAGCCCGCCTGGCTAGTTACCGTTCTCAAGATTAAAATCTATCGTCAAGCACTTATACATGTGTTCCGGCAGCGGCATTTGAGGACCAGTCGTCCGATCCCCTTCTATAATGACGCATCTTAGACGCCATCGTTATAAAACATCAGGCGAGATTGTGGTGAAAAACACTAAACCGTGTAAAGTATACAACATAAACTGAGCAAACTAATTATTCTACTACCTATAGATCACAATGATTCATTCTTTAGACATTGAATTCGGACATTCTAAGTTACTGATGGTTTTTTCTCAAGTTTATCTCTTATTTAACATTCAAACTGACGTTTTATTTATTCGTGAATCAGGTCTGTTTTTTTAATGCTGTTTTGAGAATTTGTTCAATGTCAGTGGTCGTCGATCTCACATACATAATTCATTGTTTAAGATTTCGATATTAAAGAACAATAAAGTAATATATTAGGAAATAAAACCTAAAAAAACTATATGAGTAGATAATAGCAAAATGTCGACATCAATTTTAAGATAAAAAAAAACATTATAACGCTCCTGATGGTTGGAATATCTCACTTGGTTTAATCTTTGGTGGCAATCTATCAATATGTTTACGAGGTCTGATAGGTACTTCTTTTAGTATTAGAATTTTTCTGTCGATATTTAGCTTTACAAGGCTATTTATAGTTACAACATAAATGTCCATTTATAAACATTTTGTTTAAACACGTTCTGAAGATGAGATTTGCACAAGAACTTTTTTTTTTACGTGGGGAAATCCGTCATCAACACGCCACCCTTCCGGGGGCGAGGGTGGGTAGTGTGAGACTCCTGCTCACTAAAACCCCACGATGTACAGCCGCCGCTATGGTTGGGGCGACACGAGATCTCTAAAACATTCATCGTGTCGCCCCAGCGGATGGCCCGGCATCAAAGAGAGCTGCCTGGCCCCGTCCTTGTCAGAAGACAACCGTGTACACACCGGCCGTCTCCTCCGTCCGCCGGACATATTGCACAAGAATTAATGCAACATATGCCAATCATAAAACTGGATACTGAACTTACTGGTACTTACTTTTATATGAAACTAGCGGCCCGCTCCGGCTTCGCACGGGTATAAAATATATGGCCTATGTCATTCACTGAAAAAATGATTAAAATCGATCCAGTAGTTCTGATATATTCATTACTGCCCATGGCCCGCACGCGTTACATTTGAAGTAACTTCAAAAATATCAGTATTTCTCCACTATTTAATTTATGTTATTATGCATATAAACCTTGCTCTTCAATCACTCTATCTAATAAAAAAAACCACATCAAAATCCGTTGCGTAGTTTTAAAGATTTAAGCATACTCGTACATATGGATATAGGGACTGAGAAAGCGACTTTGTTTTATACTATGTAGTGATATAATTTATTTTATTTAAAATTTAGAATATTTTATTATAATGAACAAAAATTTTGTAATATGAAGCAGAATTTATGAACTATATTGTTATTGGTTTAATTCGAAAGCCATGCCTAGCATTTACCTCATGCATATTAACCTAGATTACTGAAAAATATAATATATAAGTATTAAGTTATTAAGAGTAAAAATGTAGTTACCGAATATTCCTGAGGCACCAAAATTTACATTCCTGTTCTCCACGTTAGGCACGGGTGTTAATGGCGTCAATGTTGTCGTTCCTGTTGACTCTTGCTCATTAGTTCCTCCACTGTATTTATCACCCTCAGTGTACGTTGTAGCTTCAGTTGTGACGAAGTTGCCGGAATCGTCCTGAGTTGATTGACCTTGGTTTATATTGTTTTGGCCTTGATTGAAGTTATTCTGGCCTTGACTAGTATCAACTTGATTTGGTGTGTAACCGTTACCATTTTCGACTTGATTAACCTGGTTCGGTTGGTATACATTTTGATCTGTATTGCCCTGATTAGCAGTATATGTATTATCGGTCTCCGCAGGATAATTTTGATTTGGTATATTTATTACTCCGTTTCCATTTTGATTAATTTGTGGTTGTTGGTTATAATTGTTTTGATTTGTTTGGAATTCATTATTTGGTTGATAGTTCTGGGGTGGATTTGTTTCCACTGGTACAGGAGTCGGAAAAACTACTTGATTTTTGTTGTCTTTATTATTTTCATACTGTTGATAGTTGGCCTCATTTGGCAAGTTGGTGTCTGGTTGGTTTTGTTGGACGGACTCAGGTTGGTTATTTTGAGATGGAAACACAACTGGATTGCCATTGTTTGGACTGTTATTATAATATTGATTTTGATTTGTGTTGGTGGGATTGTTTGGCGGTAGGGCTTGGTTGTTAGGTTGGTCGTTGACTACTCCTGGCTTATTGGATTCTGGTCGAATTTGGAAGAGGTTTCCTAATTGCTCACGAACCCTATTTATGCTGGGAAGCAGCACTTTACCCAACTGGAACGGTGTGTAGGTGCGCTCTTCTCGTTGAGGAAAGAAACCTAGGGAGAATAATACAAAATAAATATTGGAATTTCAAGTTCTTTTTAGATTTTACTATTAATGTTTGGTTTGTGGTGATGAAATTAAAGTTCTATTTTCAATAAAATTCTAGACTGTATTTCTTGTATATTTTAGCATAGCCACTGGGTTGAAGTTGTAATTCACGAGCCCTTTTTTTTTTATTCACATGGGGAGATCCATCATGGACACACCACCCTCTCGGGGGAGAGAGTGGGTAGTGTGAGACTCCTACACACTAAAACCCCACGGTGTACCGACCGCCGCTATGGTTGGGGCGACACGGGACCGTGCAAAGCTATCGCCATGTCGCCCCAGCGGTCAGCCCGGCGGAAGGTGTCCTCCGGGCTCCGTCCTTATAGGGAGATAGACTGAGTACACGACCAGCTACCTCCCCTCGTCAGCCGAACCTGTGCAATGAGGAGATGGGGGTAATTCACGAGCCCTACCGTAAAACACACCAACATGATACTTACTACAATCGATTATGTTACACTTATAACTAGTAAGTACATTATCCGTGATTTACTTTATCCTAAATGTATGTTATACATTTTCGAAATTAAACTTTACGCTTAAATGAGACAGATATATAATATGACAATAATAACAACATATACTGAACTCATCGATTTCTCACTAAAGCGAATCAGATATGTTATGTAACAGAGACATGCACATATGTGGAATCCGTTGGTTTTTAATCTATACATATAATAAAAATGAAGTGTCTGTATGTAATATCAAAATAATGACTTTTTACTGATTGGATATGAACGTATACATGATACTGATAACAAAAACACAATTTTTAACATTTTTGTCTGTCTGTCTGTCTGTTTGTTCCGGGTAATCTCCGAAACGGCTGGACCGATTTTGACAGAAATTTCACTGACTGATAGTTAATATTACAGCGGGTAAAATAGGCTACTTTATTTTAGACTAGCTGTCATCCGTGGCTTCGTCTGTAGTACTATTTCCAAAACGATTGGACCTATTTTCATGGGACTTTCACTGACAGATAGCTGATCTTATAAGAAGTAATTTACAATTATAAAAAAAACACATACGGAGCTGCGGGCAACAGCTAGTTCTTAATAAAGCGAAATGAGACATAAATAAGTGATAGAATTTTAAGCCTTAAGCATCTTTATATCCGCGTTTTATCTCGAATTATAAAATTTAACAGTACGCAATTAATCATTCGTGGGGTCAACGTTCTTGCGGCGTTATGACATGATTATAAACAAACCACTAAAATTAAACTTAAGGTAGCGAATACCCGGTTTCTTAAAATCATGTACCCAAATGTCATAATATGATTGTTAAAATATGTTTATATTTTACTATATTACTAGCTTCTACTTGTGACTTCGATCGCGTAAGAATAAATTTGTCATATTCCTGGGATATAATCATTTTTGAAGTTATACTTCTTTTGGCGCGTTAGGGAAAAATGATGAGAGTAAATTTTTACGATGCGCGCGCGCACACCTTCACGAAAAACCGACACCCTGAAGTTAGCTATAGTCAACATTTTATTCAGAAAAAAAATGTATGTATCAACTACCTTTTTTCTGTTCTTAGAGTCGTTTCTTCTGCAAATTTTTGAAAAGATTTTTATCTTGTTACGTCAAAGAAGTATAACTTTTAACGTGTGTACATAAGTATAACGCACTATCTTTTTTTTTCTATATAAAAAGTACCCTATGTACTGTTTTGTATCCCTGACAACGTTTATTCAAAGTTCCATTTTGACTGGTTGGATAGTTAAGATCTTGAAGGGGTAACTAACGAACAAATTCAAACGAACGAACGATACAGAGGTAAAGTTTATTTCTCGTGTTACATTCTTAAATGTGGACTAAAAATATGTGGTACAGGGTTGTTCATACGAAAAAAAAAAGATCGATCTTTTTATTGAGCGATATATTTAATAAACATTACGTCGATGTTAAATGATGTATGGAACAAAATCATAGATATTTTTGATATATTGTAATGATTTCATTACTCGATAATAAGAGGTAAACGGAAGAAATATTAAAAGATTTTTTTATGAAGAATTAAAAATACAATCAAAATGAGGACAAGTACTAAATTTTCTTCTATAATTCTCGATATTTCTTATTTAATTCTTGTGTAAATATTACTTTACTGACTTTTAGCTTATAATGTGCCAGTTTGTTAAGATAAAGAAGATATTACACGATTGGCCACTATAATGAAATATTTGTAAGTAATATTGTACAACTCTGGAGACTGTTTATGTCGAAACATGGCGCTTACAAAAAAATAATGATTGAAAAATATAATAACAAACGCGTGAGGTGTCAATAAAGTTAAACGTGTAACCGCAAACTTGTCAATGTCGACAATTATTTGTTTTGTTAGATCACCTATACTATGATTAAACTCATTCACAACAAAAACTTTGTACTCGGTCGATTATAAATAAAATTGTAAAAGTAAAAACTAATCAGTCTGTTCGGTTAGTTCCATATCACCATACCGTTGACTACCATGATTTTTTTTATTATTGTACCGTTCATCGTGGCTCACTCAAAAACCTGTTAAATAGATTGCGATCATTTTTTATTTTATTTACTTCTTAGACACTTTATCCTTACTTAGAAGAATAATTATCACAATCGTTTTATGTAATACTAGCGGCCCGCTCCGGCTTTGCACGGGTATAAAATATAAAGCTTATGTCATTCACTGAAAAAATGATTAAAATCGATCCAGTAGTTTTGATTTATTCATTACTACCCGTGGCCCGTGTACATTATTTTGATAAATCTCGTAGCGTTCAGCCTGCGTTTGTTGCAATGTAAGCGGAAGAAATGTAGTCATTTACGACATCACATTAGACACCTCAAAAATAACAGTACTTCTCCACTATTTAATGGATGTTATTATACATATAAACCTTCCTCTTCAATTACTCTATCTATTAAAAAAACCGCATCAAAATCCGTTGCGTAGTTTTAAAGATTTAAGCATACATAGGGAAATAGGGACAGAGAAAGCGACTTTGTTTTATACTATGTAGCGATTTTTACAAACATCACCCGCGTTGTTTTCTTGCCGTGGAGAAATGAGACAAGCAGTATGGAGCTTATATTTTTTCCTGTGTACATAAAATATACTGTTAAGATAATAAACGACGCAGACGACGTCGCGGGTATCAGATAGTGTAAGCTAAAATGTTTACTATTTTCTATATATATTCGTGATAAGGTTTGCGTATAACTTATGCAAAAATCAATGCTTTTGCTCTGATAAGACTCGATTTAACTAAACCTTTTAGTGGCTCACTATAAATTAGAAAAGTCGACATTCTAATAAAAGGAGATAATTGTTCAAATGTATCCTCATACAATCAAGGTTGGGGAAGAAATTAATCATCACGAAAGCCGCCGGTGTAAGTCAGTTCATGGTAATAATCGAGATAATTATAATCGGTAAAAACTCGGTACAACCGGATACGTCGACAACAACGGCCGGTAATGTCCCGTCTCTATGCGTTAATTACGCGTGTTGAAATATGGGTAAAATTTGTGAATTGGGTTTATTTTACGATATGCGGAAAAGGTCACATTTGAAATTGTAATTTTATGATGTTTATGCGACGACTTTATATCAATCGATGATAAGAACTTTGTCTTTAATGTCTCATTAATATATTGTTGTAAATATTTTTTTGGTCGACCTTAACCGCATTTGTAGTTGAATCATTACATATTATAGAACAAAGTCGTCCGCCGCTTCTGTATGTTCGCGATAAACTCGAAAACTACTGAACGGATTGTAATGCGGTCTGCACCAATAGATAGAGTAATACATGAGGAAGATTTAGGTATATAATTTGTCAAGGTTTTGAGTAAATTGTTTGAAATATAACGATAACTGTTGGAAGTGTTGAAAAAAGTCAAGCCGCTTGGGAGATTTCATCGAAAACGCTGCTTAATTCTTTTGAGATATAATAAAACAATGCATAGTGAGATATTACTCCTTTATAGATGTACAAAAAAATCTATAATGGTATATACTTATCTTTTAAGGGAGGCTTACTATACCCATATATCTTCTAAAAACATGGTCACTGTATGTGAGGCAATTGGAAGGCTATTTAGACGGATACAGTATTAATCCTTATGAAATTGAATACATTAGTTACTTTAAGCATTGTATGCACATAAGTATATATTTTTTATTATCCGGCCAACGTCCGGCGGGCCTGCTAGGGGTTATACAAAAAAGGGGTTTTGAGATGTGCTTTCAAGATTTTCAACTTACGAAGCGATGATGGTTTAGTAGTTGCTTATACGGACACAGTGTAAATCGACATAGGTTCGAATCATGCAATGAGCCAGATTTAGACAGCTGCAATTGAGAGTTAGTCGCCTTTGGTTTTGCATGTTAATGTAGACCATGTCTCGTTTACATTACGTGAGATCGTGCTGTAACGCTAAAACTTATCTTTTATACATAACTAACTATTCACCTCGGCTCCGCTCGGATGCAATGTACAACATAAGTGTCTAAACGATTTATAACTACGTATATCGTGACACAGTGTTTTTTCTTTGCTAAACGTAATTTTTAATTTTGATATCTTTTAAAGTATTCATTGGAATGATATTTCGTAAAAACTAACACTTTTTTAATTTTTAATAATATATAAAAGATACAAATAGTTGCTATGGTTATTCTTAAGAGATAAGAGGTACGCAATTCTGTAGTAGGTATATATCTCAAACAATTTAGTCCACGTTTCCTATACGTGTACGTCGCCTCGTCAGAACGACTTACGACTTCATTGGAATAAGTCTACTTCTCTCTAATTCATATAAATATAATATACATGTAGCCCTCCGAAAAAATGTTTCTAAACAATTGTCAAAACACAATTTCTTTCTTAGTTTAAAAGAACTAACGGAGTACACAGACAGACATGAAAATTGACTTTGTTTTTTTAAAACAATAGGGTGTGTCGTAAAGACACACGGTAGAAGTGAAACTTTTGTATTAAATTTCACTTAAAAAAATTAAACGAAAAGCACGCGGTGTTTCCAAGCGGTCATCCATCCAAGTAGTAACCAGCGACCGAGGTTGCTTAACTTCAGTGATCGGACGAGAACCGGTGTTTCCAACGTACATAGTGTTTACCCCCACCACATTTCGTCACAGAAAAAGGTTGCAAAAGGTCAGAGTTTCAAAGCCCTCCCATTAGAAGTTTCACTGCAATATTTGTTATATAAAATGAATGTCGTATCTTTTACGGAGAACAATTTTACAACATACATTTGATTATAATATTTACTTTTGTACTGCTCAAACGTATGTCATGAATGTTTAGTATTTGTAATTACATAATAATATACTACCAATTAATAATAGCAATAAAAAAATGGACAGTTTATATATATAACGGAAATGCAGTCATTTTGAGCCTCAACCATGTCACAACTACAGAATATATCGGAATACGACTATGACCATTTGACGCGGAACTTTTTGTAGAATGTTCTAGGCTTAGGTAAATACTTATTATAATAAACTGCTTGAAGAAAGTGATGGTAATAAAAATCGATCGTATATGTTAATCGCCGACTCCATTTTTAATGGCATCAAAGTGATAATAAGACCGGTTAAGCTTGTTTAACGATTTTTATCAAGTTTAAATATATTACGAGAGTCGCGTGCGAAATAAAATTTTACGACAGTACGAACTGGGGATATTGTATAATTATCTAAACATATAATAAAAATGAAGTGTCATATGTTGATTTTGATATGTTAATATCAAAATAACGATTTTTTACTGATTGGATATGAACGTATACACGATACTAATAACAAAAATACAATTTTTAAAATTTTTGTCTGTCTGTCTGTTTATTCCGAGTAATCTCCGAAATGGCTAAACCGATTTTGACAGAAATTTCACTGACGCATAGTTAAAATTATAACGGGTGACATAGGCTATTTTATTTTAGACTAGCTGAAGTCCGTGGCTTCGTCTGTAGTAATATCTCCAAAACGATTGGACCTATTTTCATGGTACTTTCATTAACAGATAGCTGATCTTGTAAGAAGTAATTTACAATTATAAAATAAACGCATGCGGAGTTGTAGGCAACAGCTAGTTTTATAATAAAAGTCTACAAACGGCGTTGACTGTAGAGCGTTTAGGATCCACCAACAGTCGCTTCTGTCGTTCGAGTCTATAGAACATCAGGGTACGAGGTTACTTATATTTCTTTTCTCTATAAAGAACAGCTAGCGCCCACATTAGATGCAAAGTAATAGTAACAATTGACGGACTAAGTAGAAAGAATTCACGGATGAAGTGAAAAGATATATTGATATTGTTGTTATGCGTGGAAATGGAAAGCAAAGAGCCATGATCATAAGAGGTAACACTGATTCCATAGAACTTGTGTCTAGATTAGTTCGACTTTATCTACCGAATAATTATGTAGCTGTACGTCGCCACGAATTACTTTGTATACCGGCATGTCGTACAGTAGCACATCTCAACTCGCCCTTCATTCGAATACTTCGACATCTTGCGGGAGTTCCCGCTAGTCGACTTGTTTGCCGACAATTATAAAGAATTGTGTACCACTTTTAGAAAATTTTGTGAGAAGCTGGAATGACTGTAGAGTCTGATTGTTTAATAATATTTAGTGTTATTATTATTATTTTTTGTTTTAGTCATCATATGTTTATATTTAATTAACTTTCTTTTTTTTTATTGTATGTTTAAAACATGTGATTTACATAGCTATAGGCGTACCTGTTAAACTATGTAAATAAATAAATAACTATATTCATTTACGCTTTTTTTCATTTTCACGGGATTTCGTTCTAGCGTTGGTCGCATCTAATCGATTTCAAAACTTCTTTCCGGTAATTAAAAAATTTATGAAATTATTCGCGTTAATTAATTAGTAAAAAGTTTAAAACTATTACGTATTTCTAAATGACGTGATGTACAAAATATATGTATAAAAATAAGCATAAATTACCCAAGTACTCATTACTATAAACGTCATAAGACATCAAAGAATATGACAAATCGACTTCTATATAAAAAAATCTCACAACACTCGCATCTAGAATGTGCCAATGTGAAATAAGCGATAACCGCTCACAATCATATCTCTTGACCGCGATTTATAATATATTAATAAATAAACCGGCATAGTTTTCGTCTGCGCGAACATTTAATAATAAATCGCAATTGGAATTACATTAGTATATTGTCTTCAATCTGGTTTATATTATAGTATTTTTTGTTTTGTGAGAATATTCAATTATATTAACCGTTTAACGCATTTAAAATATTGAGTCGACTAAGTAACAATAGTATATTTGTCAAAATAGCTTCGCAAATAACACTTTTTAACAATAAAAAAAAATAGCCACTATTGGATAAACTAATGAGATAATCGTATATACCATTAGACTTTTTTTTAGACATTTTTAAGATACACAATTCCATAATACATCGTCTTAATGTATCTCATAAGTTTTGGGCAGTATTAACAAAGAAAATGCGTGCGAAATAATTCTTACGATTCGATTAAAATGCGGTAATTTTTCCCTATTCTTTATAAATATAACATATTATACGTGTATATACGTATCCAAATACGTTACTTAGTTTAGAATAAACAAACACACACATAGACAGACGCGAATAGCGACACAGTGTTTTGTACATATTAACAATATTGATAAACTATTGTAATATTATATCAAAGAGGGAACAGGGACAGAACGCACATGTCAAATAGTGATTATACAATCAATATATTGAATAATTCTGTTATCTAAATACAATAAATAGATTAGTGGCATCGTGCAAACAGCTGCGCAATGTTTTTACCTATAAATAATGATTGACGCTAATTAACTCGTAACTCCAATGTACTATTGTTCCTTTACAATCTATCTAATTACCTATATTTATAAATTACCACGAGAATAGCTATAACATATAACTCCATGTGTTTTTTTCTTATTCTTGTTTACAATATTCAACGACATAAAACCCATTTATTAAAACTAAATTATAATTTTCATATGAGACTGTAGAAGTTTTTTAATTTTTAATCTGTAGTCTAGTTGCCGCATCAAGTACAAATTTCTGTTTTGAAAATGTTAGTAAGCAATTTAGGCTATCGCTTTGATTTACAAAATAAACCCAATTACAGAATGTCTCATCAGAAATCAAAACTACTACATATAATTCAGGTAATACGAAGGCGTTTATGACCGTCAAAACTATCACCGGTTCGCAACACAACCAAGTAATCGAGAAGAATTGGAAAGAAGTCGATCTGGTTTATCTTTTAAATGTAAATACCTCTATTTTTAAAGTTACAATGGTTTTTAGCGGATGCACAGAGAGAGGTGTTCATTCTAGATAGCACTATCGTTCACATATTCATCTGTCCTTTAATATGTAATGATTGATTGATTGATTTTACAATCCCGCAAATAGTTGAAAAGTGCTATGGGACTTCGTTGTAAAACCTAGCACTATAACCTAAAAAAAGTGTGTGTGTATGTGTGTGTACTTATGTACACACTTTAGAAGTTATATTTCTATGCCGTAACAAAAGAAAAATCTTTTCAAAAAATTTCACCTTTCGACTTATTCTACGTTTGTAAAAAAAACGACACTAACAATAGAAAAAGGTATTTAATACGTACATACTTTTTTTGAATAAAATGTTGACTATAGTTAACTTCTGGGTGTCGATTTTTCGCTACAGTGTGTACGCGCGCATCGTAAAAATTAACTCTCATCATTTTTCCCTAACGCGTTAAAAGAAGTATAACTTCAAAAACTGTAACTGGTGTCACTGAGTCTCAAACATGGGATGACCAGTATCTATCAGTATTTAAATCGTGACTGACTTCTACATAACCTTATTGCATAGAGAATTATATTACATTTGTCGGAAAAAGAATACTAATCGACCATAACAATAATATAGGAGTGTTCCGACCAACACAAATATATTATATAAATTATTCAGTTTTTTACACGAATCCGATAAAGTGACTTTAGTTTAATTGACGGTGAGTATAATGCAATCCAGAAAGAACGGTGACCATCATGCGATCTGCTGTTCATCGCCACTCATCGCTTTCATTCAAGTCTGCATGCCTCTTGGGAGGTAGATACAAACTGGCCATTCTCGAAATGCGATAAACTAAAAGATTCTCTATGTCTGTGTTGTCACCATACGTATGACGATGCTAGCAACCCAGTCTGGTACAAACACTCTACAACCCCGCATTATATTATATGTATTTAATATTCCAAATAAATAGTAATTCCATCATTAATTTATTTAAATATTTCTGACCTCGAGAAATTAATGTAGGTAATTAATCTTACAGATTCTGAAATTATAGACTTTTATAGACCCGAAGCCGCCATTTGTTAAAGAATTCGCGCGTTAATAAAATCAGATATTTAATCACAAAATACTGAATAACATTCTACTATTTAATTTGCTAAGTCGTAACGAATATGGTGGTAAGTTTTAAAACAAATCGATTTGTTACGATGACTTTTATTCGTTTTTAATTGTTCAGTATTATAAAACCAGGATATTAAACCTGTTTCATCGTCTATCATATGACACCTTGACATTATTTGGGAAATAGTTTAGAATTTAGAGAGGTTTCATACGTTGCGTAAATTGATTAATTTATTCGTACGTTTTGAATTAACTAAGCATTATTATATTCAGTAAACAATAATTCTATTCTATCTCACAAAACTAATTCTTAAATATACTTCCTTATAATTAATACTTTTAACTAATTTAATCGTCGCTGGATTAATGGCAGATAACAATTTAATTACAAATAATTGTGTACATAAAATAATAACGTATCTTCAAATTACGAATAATTAAACAATTAAATGTGGGGGAAAAAAACACAGAATAAATACTCACTAAATTGGCAGAACACTGAGTGCACGAACAACACACAAACACAAAATAATATACTAATCGACTTCATCGCGACATAAGTGTGTACTCAATGCGGTGTATTTTTTTTTTAAGTTCACAAACTATACACGTTATTTTGTTGTCCGGTGAACCGGTGAAGGAATTGACAGTAACTTACCGAGTGTTGGTCAAACTTGACCATCGGGAAAATATATAAAGCAATGCGCGGCGCCGAGCTGCGGTCCGAGGTGAGCGCCTACGTCATCGTCACGGTGACCATGTCTTATGTTTAATAAAAAAAATATTATTGCGATTTTAATCTTTCTTGTGCTAACTAACGACTTAGTTATTTGATGTCGGTTTTATTGATTTACTGAAATAAGTATTTTTATTTTTATTTTTTAGTATGAAGTGAAATGTTCTTCAGTGCCGATGTGATCTGTAATTCTTTGGAACGAAACAGCGGCATTTAAAAGAGACAAACATACATATACATCTAAAGTATTTAACTTGGTAGAGAATGGGATAGAATATATTATACAGTGTTACTTATATTCGTGGTCTCTTCAGTGTATATTGCACTGTATCATTTATATAGATATTTGATCACTTTTAGAACAGTTTACTTCTATTATCTTTAATCTGAGTGAGACTGCCGGAGGCCCACATATTTAAAAGGCCGGCAATGCACTTGCGACTCCCCTGGTGTTGCTAGTGTCTATGGACAGCGGTGATCAGTTACCATCAGGTGACCCACCTGTTCGTTTTCCCCCTATAATATATATAAAAAAAAACAACTTGTGCACGCCTGGTTAATGTTGTTTATAGGTTTTAGCTGTTGACCACGATACCACATGATGGTTATTGGGGGGGATCTGACTTGAAATAGTTACACGCTATGCATTGCTTCTCGAGCGCAGCTGCTAAAATATATATACAGATGTTTCGGTGAAAGCTTCTCAAATTGACAGTGATAGTTTGTGGGGCTTTAGAAAATCATTATCAATATGCAGTTTTCCTTCTCCGAAAGTTCAGGCTTATTAAAGTCGGGCTCTTAGGGATTCAAGCCTACGTTGGTCAAAGCGGTATCTGAACACACGAACACTGAATCATTATTGTTTCATCACGCAACTATAACTGTTGTTAAGAGTTCATTACCGTTAAGTATTTAAAAAATAAAAAAATAAACTAAGGTGACATTGTTAAAGACTTACACTTAACAATTATTTTACCTATAAGCCTGTACATAAAAATGGTGCTATAATATGGTACATACCAAAATATACCGATAAGTATACAGATTACATAGTAAAATAATCATAAAAAAATATTATTTAATTTGGAATGAAGGTATTTCTCATGAAACAATGAAACTACTTCGGTAGGACGAACCGACCAACTAGTGACAAAAATATATAATGAATGTCCACACATTTACAATATTAATGGTACACGTAGTTATCATTTCGATGTTTTTGCTCAATATGGAGATAATATACTATACGCTTGAAGGTAGCTGGCAAGTATGTAGCTTATTCCGTTTGATATATTTCTTTTTAGACGAGACAGAACCCGCGACTTCGTTCTGTTTGAAATTCTTTATGCAACTACGTGTTTTAGGAGCCATTAATTAAATACGTAAGGGTTCCGACGCTGAAGGGGATTAACAAATTCTCTACATGCCCTTATCTTATGGGGTGGGTGGTTATACTGAATCTTACGGAGATTTCGGTGATGATTGTCGTGATGAAACCATAGCATGGTGATAGAGTTTTTTCTAAGTCCGCCTGGCTAGGTACCACCCTCAAGTTGAAAATCTTCTTTTTTTTTATAGGGGGCAAACGAACAGGTGGGTCGCCTGATGGTAAGTGATCACCGCCGTCCATAGACACTAGCAACACCAGGGGAGACGCAAGTGTGTTGCCGGCCTTTTAAATATGTGGGCCTCCGGCGCTCTCACTGACCGAACGAAACGCAACAGTGTAAGCACTGTTACTTCACGTCGGCTTTCTGTGAGAGGGTGGTACTACCCCGGGCGAGCCGACCCATTCATGCTGAAACCAGTAATAGCTTCAGCGTAGCTCTACCACCTACACCACCACCTCTATCGCCAAGCACCTGTTGGTGTGTTCCGGCAGCTGCACTTGAGATCCAGTCTTCCTCTAGGCTTAGCGTGACTACCATCTTAGACCACATCATCATTTAACGTCAGATGAGTTTGTGGTAAAACGCTAGCCTACAAAGTATATCAGACAAATATGATTGGACAACATGGCCTTCTATCCCAGCTTTTTCTGTGCAATTTATTCTCTTTAAGATTTATTTAAGACTAATCGTTCATTATTTTAAACTATTCGTTTGTAGATTATTTAACGAATTTATATTTGCTTATTTTAAGATTATTTAATACAAAATACTAAATAAAAGAAATAATAACAAATTGGTCATTCCATGTTTTAGGCTCACTAGAACCGGTAACAGTTTTTTTAGGTAATAGTGTTAGGTTTTATAATAAAATTCCAAAACACGTTACCGATTTGCCGGATGCTAAGTTCAAGCACCATGTCAAGCAGGTTTTAATGTCTAAAGTTAGCTAAAGCTAAAGCTTAATATTATAGATACAGATCACATGTTTGTGAACGATTGTGGTGTCTGGAAATGCCGTCCTCTCTGTGCATCCACCAAAACCGAATGTAATTATATGTATCAATGTTTATAACTATCTTTTAAAAATATGAATTATAATATGTTTGATGGAAAGATAAACCAGATCGAGTAGCTTGCCGGTTCGTCTCGATGAATGGGTTGTTTCCCGAACCGGTGGTAATTTTGACGTTCATGAGCGCCTTCTCAGGGTCTAAACTCAATAAAGTGTTTTTGTTTTTAATTTAAAAATGATATTCCAAGGACTAAATAGTTAATGGTAATCTATAACAAATAGCAATAAAAGAGTATATAAATTATCTATTAATAAAAAATTAAAAATCGTTGATTTACGTCAAACTGCGAGTGACTGATCCTTCTTCTAATAACATTTTTCATATTCCAAAAAACTAGATAGAATCTTACGTGAGAAGAGGTAGGGGCGTTTCGAGAAATCGTATGTACCTCCTCTACATGGTATTAGATGGAATCAAAAATCGACAAAATATTTTTTTTTTTTTTCGACAAGCCAACGGCCCCTTATCTGTACTAATTATGGACTCTTGTAGTCCGGTGAAACTGTAGTGGCCCTGCCAGGCTTACAGTGTAGGTTAGGTCGAAATATATAAAAAAAGACTAATTATGGACTCTTTAATTTTTTTACTTCAATCTCGTATTAACTGCTACACGTTTACAATTCTACATTCCTTTTAAAAAATTTTGACCACCCTGCATATAGCAGTAAATAATATAGTCTAGAATTTAATACAAACAAAATCAAAATCAAAAATATTTTATCCAGTTTAGGCCCTGAGAAGGCGCTCATGAACGTCAAAGTTACCACCGGTTCGGAAAACAACCCAGTCATCGAGAAGAACCGGCAAGAAACTCGATCTGGTTTATCTTTTCATTAACATATTATTATAGCTCATATTTTAAAACATAGTTATAAATAATTACATCCGGTTTTAGTGGATGCACAGCGAGGGCGTCATTTCCAGACGTCACCGTCGTTCACATATTGATCCACCCTGTATTGGCCTTTGCATATTAAAATCTGCTTGACATGGTTCTTGAAATTAGTATCCGGCAAATCGGTAACGTGTTTTGGAATTTTATTATAAAAAACCTAACACTATTACCTAAATACTGTTACCGGTCCTAGTGAGCCTAAAACATGAAATGACCAATTTGTTATTATTTCTTGTATTTAGATTATGTCGGTCCTTTACGAAATCTAGCTTATCTAAGTTATTGCGAACGTACATTAGATTTTCAAGTATGTATTGGCAGAGCAGAGTTACGATACCGAACTCCTGGAACTTATCCTTTAATGATTCGCGAGGCCCCATATCATAAATTGCTCGAACTAACAAAGTTAAAATATTGTTAAAACAATCTACAATTGGCCTTAGTGTATCGTTAAGTTATCTCGAAGTTATATAAATAACCGAATACGTATTTATACCTACATTTGAGTTCTGCGCATCTGTATTCAGAGCGTAAACTATAAAAAAGACTCACGTAAGTTGGTTTAATGATTTCCGAGTAATATATAAACAAAGAGGCAGACAAACAAAAAGACGTGGCCTGGACAAAATTTAAAGACTTACCCATATAGTTCGTAGATGATGCGATACATATTTAAGCGAAAATTCAAGACTTCAAAAGTGAGCAAGCAAGCATGCAAGAATTAAAAAAAAAACACGGTCAACAATTTATTTTGAAAATGTAATTCACTGAGTCTTATAAAAGTCCGTGTCTATAGACATAATTATATTCATGTTGTTTACATAATATGAAGGAAAATGTATAGGGTATTTAATGGAATGTAAAAACCGGCCATCGTACATCTGTATCGTACATCACGACCTTCATAGTATTATCCATTTTATGGTTTCTATAGAAAATACGTTGTAAAATTAATCTTAGATATAATTTGTTTACTTTAGTATCTTCGACTCAACAACCAAATCAAACCAAATCAAAAATACTTTATTCAATTTAGGCTCTAAGAAGGCGCTTATGAACGTCAAAACGAGCACCAGTTCGGAATACATCCCAGTCATCGAGAAGAACCGGCAAGAAACTCGATCGGGTTTATCTTTTTAACATATACTCATATTAAAATTCATTATACATTACAATCGATTTTAGTGGATGCAGGGAGAGGAGTCAATTCCAGACATCACCATCGTTCACATATTGATCCACTCTATAATAGCCCTTTGACACCAAAACCCGCTTAACAACGGTACTTTAATTAACAGTTAACGGACATTATCTGGTTATGTCAACATTTAAACACTGTCCATGGCAATCAGACCAAATAAAAAAACAATAACAAGTTTTTTAAAATGAAACTTCTTACAGGAGTGCTTTGAAATTCTGAGCCGCTATATTTTTGTGTGACGAAAAGTGGTATGGGTAAACACTGTGTCGAGTAAAGTGTTGAAAACACCGGTCACCAAAGTTAAGCAACGTCGGATACGGTCAGTACTTGAATGGGTGACCGCCTGTGAACACCGCGTGACGTTGGGTTTTTGTTGTATTTTTTAAATTAAAATGTTTCCCTATAATAGTTCCCAAAAGCTTCACTTCTATCATGTGTCTTTAGGATACACCCTGTTTTTTTCATTCTCGCTAGATAGCTCTCTTTCAAAGACAATGTCTGTATTATCTTCATCTTCAACTTTATCTTCATCTTCTATCTTCAAAAACCCAACGTCACGCGGTGTTCCCAGGTGGTCACCCCATCCAAGTACTAGAACGAAAGTACTCTGGAACTAAAATCATTTAATTGTTTAGAAATTTTGCATACACGTTGTATGAGAAAAGGACTTAGGGTACCTTTTATCCCGGAAAACGTACTATTCAAATTTACATTAACACACAAGCGAAGTCGCGAGAAAAAGCTATTTCACCTTAATATTCACTAACTTGTTCATTACAATACTTAAATATGATTACCCCTTTAAAAATTAAAAACTCTCCGATTTCATTTTACGAAATTCTCTGACGTCGCCCAGGATTTATTACGAACCAATTTTTAAAAATATTATCATTATAAGTTTACTGAGATTTATGCTCTGTTACTTACCATAAATGGGATCGATGGATAATGCGAAATACTTTATAATTTTCTGATGAGTTGTTTTAGGAGTGGCTCACTTCTATTTTCTTTTATTTTAGGCAAGCTATCTTCTAGATTATTACTGCCATTGTCGAATAGGTCAGTTGTAATATTACAAGTGCCTTGTGATAACTTTGATGTTCTAACAAGAAGGGCGCCGCCACCCTTGTTAAAACTTTTCAAGAAATTTCTGTGGAGTGACAGAATTCAAGCTCTGTGGTATTATTCTCCATCCACTTCACTTATGAACAATAACCGAACTATATTACGTAAAATGCCACCAATATTACAAAATATAGAGACAGAAAACACAACATTATGAATATAAAATATAAAAGCCGCTACATGACAAATTAAGATCCCACCAAAACCACTTTTATCTTCTTATTATTTGCATGTGAATGTAGACGGAAATCTTCAACAAAAAATGTAAATTTCGATAATAGCGCTCTTAATAATACTAATTTATCAATTGTAATTTGTAACAAGGATCCATTTAGTTGACCTCATAAGTACAAAAAACATCATCGAAACCCCCGTCCGATAGCGACTCCACAGCGAAACTTTCCGTCCCGAAACATTCGAACGTAGGTGGCGCTCAGATGCCTCGAGTCTCGCCCGCGCCCTCTGTCCCATCCCCGACTGAAGCTCCGGCTGCGGGTTCCACAGTCTCGGCTAACAAGCCACACCCTCCGCCCCCGTCATGATTCGTGACAAGGCCCACTCGGTGCAGATCTCAGCGAACTTACAGTCTCGTAAGATCCACTACACGTCTGCCTGCAATAGCGTTGCCGGTATTTTCGTTAGTCTTCACATCCGATGAGCATCGTCAGCTCACAAAATACCTCCGGGAGGAAAACTCCCCTTTTTCACCCACGCACTCGAGCAGGAATGTCTCCTCCGTGCCGTCACTCGTGGTGTTCCTTCTGAACTACCTACCGACGATATCTCCGATTGCCTGTACACTCAGGACTTCCCAGTCCGGGAAACTCGGAAACTCGGCGACAGTTCAAGCCGAGACGCACCGTGTGCCCTTGCGCTGATCGCCTAAACAAATCGGGTAAGTGCCTTAAGCGCTGCCCTTAGTAGTCCGATAAAACTGTAGCAACCTTAACAAGCCAACAGTGTAGTCAGTTCGAAAAAAAAACCCATCGAAATCGTTTAGCAAGAGAAGAATTACTAAGACGAACGCACTGGAATTTTATATATTAATTTATATAGGTACATAATATCGCCAAGAAACTTAGCGAATTTTTAAGTACTTTTTAGGCCCTTCATTTTCTGTATCGTCCAGAAAATGGCGCTGCAGCATGTAAACGTTTATATCGTTCAATCGATCCTAATAGAACTGTTAATGTTTTCTTATACCTTAGATACAGATACAGATACCTAACCTAGACATAGATAGGTATAAAATTTGAATGTTTAATTAGGCTAGTGAATAGCCAATTTAGAACAGACCTACCACATCTTAACCACTATGATATGATTTCATCTTGATGATTTCTATCATCAGACCTTATGTCGATCGGGGCCCTATATTGAGCCCCAGATTTTCCACCATACTTTAAAGAGCTCTATAGCTTCCACTTTTACCTCATTCTGTACAAGTACCTAATAGCTCTTAAGGAAAAACACGGTGATACGTTGATCTCGATATACTTGAGAGAATTAACTTAGTTCGGCCGTGAACCCGCTACCTGCGACATTGTGGTATTTCTAAATCACACACACGCGCAGTAACCAGTCAATGTTGTTCAAGGAAATTTATATGTTATATGTACAGTTATTGACGCTATTAATTAAGATTTACCCGTGACTCCGCCCGCGATAAACACATTTGTTGTTAGCTTTTGCTTTAGGCTTCGCTCGTAGTGATCTACATTTGATGTATACCTCGGAAACAGTACATTTTCATGGATGAAACGTCCATTTCTGTACCTCTGATAATGTGTATGCAAAACTGTAACCAAAATTGTTTGTGTATCCAAAACAAACAAACGAATCTATAATGGCATTTATTATATTAGTAAGGAAGTAAGGAGAAATTGAACTAGCAAACACATATACATTCCAAAGTAGGTTTAATTTATTTTTTTTATATTATAGGGGGCAAACGAACAAGTGGGTCACCTGATGGTAAGTGATCACCGCCGTCCATAGACACCAGCAACACCAGGGGAGTCGCAAGTGCGTTGCCGGCCTTTTAAATATGTGGGCCTCCGGCGCTCTCACTGACCGAACGAAACGCAACAGTGCAAGCACTGTTACTTCACGTCGGTTTTCTGTGAGAGGGTGGTACTACCCCGCGCGTCGGGCGAGCCGACCCATTCATGCTGAAACCAGTAATAGCTTCAGCGTAGCTCTACCACCTGTAGAAATACTCTATGTCCATCTGAAATCGACTTGAAGCGACGATAGATTAAATCCTTGAGAATCAGCTAAAGATTTCGATGAAGAAAAATGTGGGGATAAAACCATAACATGGTGGGAGGGCTTTTCTAAATCCGTCAGACTGGCTACCAGTTTAGAGTTGAAAATCTTTCCTCGAGCACCTATTGGTGTGTTCCGGCAGCAGCACTTGAGAGCTAGTCTCCCTCTAGGTTTGGCGTATATACACCACATAGACCACATTTTCATTTAACATCGGATGAGATTTTGGTAAAACGCGGAAAAAACATTATTATTGTTATTATTACATATTATCAAACGAAGTCCTGTCTGTCTGTCTGTCTGTTCGCATTAAACTCAAAGACTACCAAGCGGATTTTCATACAGTTTTGATTTATAGATTGAGTGATTCACGAGGAAGGTCTGGTTATAAATTGGTCGGAATATAATTATAATTATTGGAAATGTCAAAAAAAGTCAACCACCTAGGAGCTTTCGTCGATAACGCTGCCTAATCCCTTTGATATATAATAAAACAATTCAAAGTCAAAATCAAAAATACTTTATTCAGTTTAAGCCCTGAGAAGGCGCTTATGAACGTCAAAGTAACCACCAGTTCGGAAAACAAGTTATAAACATAGATACAAATAATTAGATTCGGTTTAATTGGACGCACAGAGAGGGCGTCATTTCCAGACGTCACCATCGTTCACATAATTGAGATAAGAAATTAATAATTAAGGTAAGAAACGATGCAGTAGAAGTCGCGGATTTCGGTTAGTACAAAATATTTTAGAAACACCCTGTAGTCTAAACGGATATATGAATCATATCTCAATATATGAGGTGTCGTTAGATTCGATTTTTACATGGGATCGATATAAGATGTATAGAATATTAAAACGTGACGCTTGGGAATTCAAAGTTTTTATATATCAATACACACAATTCATTTACATATTGTTGGTTAACAGAGCTAAAAATGTTTCAGTATTTTTGTAGTCGGTTTTTTTTTTATCATTTACAATTCTAATTATATATTTTTTATTCTTACCTTGTAACTTCCCAGATTTCCTCCTCCCACCGATTCTGATCTTCTTCACGACAACCTTGTGCTTATTATTTGACGTGTAAACTTGATCAGGAGCGTAACTCTTCCCACTATAGATCTGATTACCGCTTACATTGTAATACAAGTTACCGCTTCTCTTAGAGCCGTAATTGGGGTAGCTTTGGTAACTATACCCAACGCTACCGTAACCGGTTGTCGGTAATGCGTATTGGTAACATGGTTTATGGGGCGACTCTTGCAGTACTTTACCGTAAACGTTCGACAAGCAGGGGTAAGTTACACCGTGGTGCGTCATCCCGTTCGCGTAACCGTAGTAAGAATTGCCATAGCTACCGTAACCGTTATAGCTACCGTAATTGTTCGGGTAAATGTTAGAATTACCATAGTTGTAATGCTGCCCATGGGAATCGTGACCGTATAACGTTTGGAATAAAGCGTCGAGCGCTTGGTAGTATTCCGGCGATTGTGTTGGCGTCGGTGGTTTGTAAACGAAAGGTGTTTTTAAACATTTGTTATTATTTTGCGCTAATATTACGAGCACAGGAAATGTTTGAATTAAGCCACAAATTGTACTCTCCTGTATTGTCATTATATAAATACTTAAGGATTGATTAAAATTTACACGTATTTGCACAGTATTTAAGACCTATCTAAGCTGATTCTAAATTTGGACTGAACATCAAATTACGAACTATAACGTTGGGAAATGGAATTTGAGGTTATCTTTGAAATCAGTTATTATATGTTTGGTGAAATTATTTTTAACCGTTATTGGGCAACGTTTTGTGTGTAACATGAAGATAATGATGATTTGTTGAAATCGTGGAGTCTGACCATAGTGCGTGGAGAATTATTGATGTCAATTATGAATATCAATAGCTTGTTTTGTAATATATTTATCAAAGCATTACTAAAAACGTTTAATAAAATTTCCAGCGATATGTTTTTATTTTTGTTTCACTATTTTTTTTTATACTTTATAGGTAAACGTTTTGACCACAATCTCATCTGATATTAAATGATGATGTGGTCTACGATGGTAAGTCACGTTTAATCTAGAGGGAGACTGGCTCTCAAGTGCAGCTGCCGGAACACATCAACAGGTGCTTGGCAACAGATTTTCAACTTGAGGGTGGTAGGTAGCCAGGCGGACTTAGAAAAAGCCAATGTAAAAATAAAGACACCTAAATCTTTTTTTTTTTTGCCAAATGAAACTCATTCATTTTATAAAAGACAAGCTAACGCCCGTGTCTTCAAGATTTTATGATAATCGGTTGGTTAGTTTAAACTAGCATTCCACATTTAAAATATGAGTTAGAATATTTAGTATTTCTCCTTCCCTAATAATGTTCTTTATCTGAATAGTTTCTTGTCTATATTTTAAAGTATAGTCTTCTTTTTCGTATATTTTTTATATGAAACTGTCGCAGCTTTTGAAGGTCAGTGCATTTAAAATTCTTCTTACGTATTGAAATAATTAATTCATGTGTGTTGTATTGGTCACCGGCTGTCCATAAATAAATACATTACACAAACGTATCCGGTTTTTTATTATTTCTGATCACATTTGTCATATTCTTCGGCTTATATAATTCAGTGGCTATAGTAGTTCGGCACTTAGGACGTTTTTATTCGATTGCTTGAGGGGGGGGGGGGGGGGGTATCGTATGTATGTCTATTTCTTTACCGTGTTCTATAACTGATTTCTAAGGTATAAAAGTGTCACTAGATTTGTTTTTTTGTATTGTTGGAATGACGTGTACAGTCCTCGCCAAATTTTATGACCGCTGTGAAAATCATTATAAGAAACTCAAAGTTAGGTATAATTACGTATTATATTGTATACATAACATCGAGACTATTTAAGGATAAATATATACCAATTTCAAATTGATATAGTCACATGCGCAAGCCCGAACTTACTGCTATATACAGAGCGGACAGAATATTGACGAAGACTGTACTACATATTATGTACTACATACGAATGTAAACATTTGAATGAGAAATTGGCTATGCAGTTGGGTTTGCTTGTGTTGTTGTTCTCGGTAATTGTATTTCTTATTAAAGTTGTTTGTATTTTAAATTCAAGATAGTAAATTCGAGTGATTTCCCAAAATTCGTTACATTTGTCGACATACTAGATAGATATACATAAAATATTAGGTAAAAAAACTTATAATTAACTAACTAGTACTACTAACTAGTAACTAACTAACACTTTTTCTCGTGGCGTCATTCGCGTTGTATACAGATTTTGAAAATAAACATCAACGCGTCTTTCTATAGATGAAAGGTTCTTTTAAATCGGTTAAGTATTTTTTGAGGTAACAAAAAAAAACAAATCTTTCGTCTTTATAATGGTAGTTTAGATTTGCCGCATTTGCATAATATAGAATTTAATCCATAGTAATTGAACTGTGTAATGTGATATCATCGTACAAACATTCACTGCGTCATTTAATTGCTCGTGAATGGGGGAAAGTTTACTCGCTCAAGGTCCGTGATTCAATTCTAATACGTGGCGGATAGCATAAAATTTCCAACGACAATTATAAAAAAACTGTCCTTGAAGCGCCTGCTGGTTCATCTTGAAGTCGGATATATTTTGTAAGACCCTGCGATGATTTATGTGCTTCAGATATTTGCGGCAATCAATGGAACGATTGAACCACCATTGACAGTTGTATGGTAGGGATCAGTAGCCGACTGGGTCGCGACTGCTATACGATGATGCACCAGTCAAACAGTGTATACTCAGCAACTAGGGTTGCCACCCGTACTTTATAATAAAGAATTGTACGTTATTTCAGGTAATTGTACTCTATACTTTATGTGAACAATAAAGTACACGACAATACTTTCTTTGGCATGATTTGGTTTCTTTGGGCTTTTGAAAAGTTTATACATATGTTTGTTTTCGTTAAGAGAAATACATCGATTGCTCAATCGATGTTGTCACTCGCTAACGCCACAATACGTAAGTACTCGTTTCTTTAAAAAATATTTCTGAACGCAACTTAACCTCAAACAACGGGCAGGTTTACAATTTACAAGCCGGTAAGCCAGCGTCGACCGTCGATTGTTAGGCGATCTCTTAGTGGTTATCACTTCCTTGGATTCACGTCACCTTTTATTAACTTCACGTTACCGTATTAATACGTCGGACGTACTATTAATTTCCGAAATGAATACGAAAAAAATACTGTGACTGGTCAGTGAACTTATTGTTTTGCAAAATGTTCTCCCTTAGCTTTTTTTTATATTATAGGGGACAAACGAACAGGTGGGTCACCTGATGTTGAGTGATCACCGCCGTCCATAGACACTAGCAATACCAGGGGAGTCGCAAGTGCGTTGCCAGCCTTTTAAATATGTGGGCCTCTGGCGCTCTCACTGGCCGAACGAAACGCAACAGTGCAACCACTGTTACTTCACGTCGGTTTTCTGTGAGAGGGTGGTACTACCCCGGGCGAGCCGATCCATTCATGTTGAAACCAGTAATAGCTTCAGCGTAGCTCTACCACCTACACCTAGCTTGATGATACAGCGCTTTTGGTTATTTTTATGGAGTTCGTCAATAAACAAATGGTCGTGTACCACTCACTATTCACTGTACAATCATCCTCCAAACATACAATAGCCACGCGTCCAGATTTATAAAAAAACCGATTACCTTATACTCAGATATTTGCCATCGAAAACTCAAGCTTGGAGATATTACACAAGAGATCCCTTGTTATTTAGTAGCGTTTATGTTTTAGATTTACAAAATATGCATCACAAAAATGTTAACGAACTTGCATGTGGGTGTTCCGTAAGAAACAATTTGATACGATTCTTAACAAAACAAAAACATTCTTAGAGGTGATACGATATTTACTCAATAAATTACTTCAGCGTGCATGCAATACTCATATGGCAGAATTATGTAACTCATAGAAATGTAGAGGAAAATTTTAATAAGCTCAATAAAGGTAGAATTTTACAAATTCCAGTTGTGTTTTGAAATTCAACTAGCATGTGTTCGTAATCTTGGATGTTTTAACCTATTTCTTAAGATGAAATGTCATTTGGTACAATAACGTTTTATTACGGGCGTAATAAATACCATCTAAAGTTTATTTAAAATTATGTCTTATTTCAAACCGTAAAGGTTATATTATACCAAATACTCGTATACGCTTAAATTATCAACACAGATTAAAACTATTTTACACGGAAAGTCGCCTGCGATTTTGATTGCGTTAAATTACCTAGCGTTAACCAGTGAGAGTTACAGCAAAATAGATAGCACAAAAACGATTACAAGAATGAAATAAATCGTTAAAGCCGTTTTTAAAAAACCTGGATATACAAAACGACAAAGCTAGGAAATTGTGAATGAACACTATATAAGTGGAGTGGGGCAACCACGAACGGCGAGTAATGGCGGATATGCCAGTATACGTATATTAGAAAGAAATTTAAGATATTTCGAATGAGGCAATCGTGGGTCGACTTCTGTAAGACGACTGTTGTAAGTGGTGACATGACATAATGCTCGCTGGTCAAGGTAAGTTAACTTGATTAGTTTTCAACGATTTCATGTTATTTTAGCACAATTAAACACGTGTATAATATTATGGGAAAAATATAGCAATCTGGTGTGGTTTTTATGGAGTAAAATCTAATTAAGCAATGTTTTTATGCACTTGTCACATGCATTGCAAAATTGTAACCTCAAAAATATACTTTTTCATTTTCGTATGCGTCGGATAATGGCGAACGATTTACGTGGGCGTAAATATAGACGTCCGCTATTACCTCAATATACTTTAGCAGGAGAGATGCATACAATTTACAAAAGTAACTATTGTATATTTTTTTCCAAAAAACACTAAAAAGGGCTGTCAATAACTATATGATAACCCCTAAAATAGGAAGACAAGCTATATAGAAGTAAAGAAAATCTTCAAGCTGTATGTGCAGCAATAAGAAAAATGATGTAAGATGATGAAAGATGTAATGAACCCAAAAGCATTATAGGAAGACTTAAAATAGGCACGAATCATGTAAAAAAAAGAAAATTATTAATAAAGGTAAAAATACGACGAAGAATGTTGAGGAGTATTATTGTCTGATTTGTATTGCATAAAGTGCTACAAATGATAATGTAGGTAAATTGTGGGACCACGAATAGTGCACTAGTGCTGTTGGCCCGTCATCATATGTTTTATGTGATTTGCAGTGACACCGGACATCAGAGGTCAAGTCTTTTGCCAACATTTGATTTGAATTTAAAATGTTATCTACGTTGATTATGAAAACATAAGAATGATTAGTTGAAGAAATCATTAAATAATAAATAACTTTTGTAACTTAATTTGGTTTTATTTTATTTCATTTTCCCTTTAAGTTTTCGTAAATACCCAACTCTTCCCTACTCGTATTATCTAAGGATATTGATTTTCAATTATTCCTTACAGCGTCCAAATTGATGTTCCTGCTTAAACGGCATCCATCTATCCCGTAATGGTTTTCTATGTTGAACTAGCCTGTACGTTTTCATCCGACAATATTAAAATAAAAATATTATTACAGGCATTAATGTACAAAAGTGTTTCTTTATTAAATACTTTTTCCTTTCTAGTACATTCCAAATATATTCCACTGTAATATAAAAGTTGTATACGGGATAAACCCAAGAGATTGTATAATAAATCACGGTATGTATTTGCTGTATATATGAGTAGGATATTAATAAAACGGTGTAGCTATTTTTTTATACATATTATAGTTATTATTATTTTATAATGCTAGTCCCATACCTGCGCGACGAAGCTTCGGTCATTTGTGACGCTAAAAAGTAACCTCAAAATTAATTCCGATAAATGCGTAGAATAACGTTTGCACACCATTGTCATTTCAATAGTAACTCGAAATTAACGTCCGATAAATTCCTTTGATGTGCGAGAAAACCGGCCCAGTTATCGTGCTACGTGTATCGTCACGCAATCCGATACTTCGTAACGCATAATGATAATATCTTCCCACATCTGCATTTAGTCTGACCATAGACAAAACTTCGTGCCGATACACGCAGGTATGGGAGTAGCATTATAGTATTACTGTTTGGGACTCACGTCACGTTTAACTGACGCCACGTTGTCGTATTACTACGCGGGGCACATTCAATCTTTCTAGAAAGAATGAGAAGAAAAGACTATGACTAGACATTAAATTTATTGTTTCAAAAAATATTCTCCCTTAGCTTTGATGCACTTGTCATACTAATAAATCAATTTTTAAAACATTTACGCCAATCGTCGTTTTCGTGTTTCATACTTTTCAATAGGAGGCGTTCCACTAAGCGTTCACAGCGTCTAAGATACTCAGTTAGCGTTTCCACATGGCGACTACGATCGTTGTGGTCACGCTGAAAACATTATTAATGACGTTATTACTTACGCTCACGACAACCTATCTCTCTAGAGATGGATCGAAGTGAGCGTTGAGAACATTAGCAGAATTTACAAAACACAAAACAACAAAGATGGCGATCGTGTAAAATGTATTTCTTGAAAGTAAAAAAAAGAAGATTTACATAAGTAAAATTTTTATAGTTTACGGTGCTATATGGGATAGAAAATCTTTTACCTAAAGTGACTTTGGAATTCGTCATCTGAATATCGATTAATTACATTATCGTAATCAATAATATGACGTCGAAGTTTTCATTTTCAGGATCATAATTTTGTAAATTTGTATTCCATTCTTAATCTGAACTAGTACTTTCTAGAGGCGCACTACCAAATATGCTACTGTCGCTGCAAAAGACATTTTGATTTTACTTGAATGTCAATTAATTTAATACTCCACTAAAATTAAACATAAAAATTGAATTATACATTTTTTTTCAATATAAATAAATTTAACTGATAATTATTAAAATGTACTGTTAAGACTTACAAATTGTAACCTTAAACCTCCTAAAACTTTTGCTTTATTTTGATTAGCTTGCCATTTGTATTATTTACCTCAACGCTCAATGCTCTCCATAACCCATTTCAGGTTTACGATTGTAACCCTCGAGACTAAGTTGAACGGGACATCCCGTGGTCGTGAGTGATTAGTGGAACGCACCTTAGAGTGTTGATGATCGCTGACCGCATAAATCATTCTTGATTTTTTGGAAACGGAAGTCCATGATGCCAAGTGGGAACTGCACGCAGGACGACACATAATATTTACGTGTTTCCCTTTAAAAAATACTTTGTCTTTGTCACTGTGTGAAAGCTGGCATTGTCATGATGCAAGATGATAGGTTATTTTTACAGAGTTCGTCAACAACTTCCGACAAACAAACGGTCGCGTACCATTCGTTAATTACTTTACAACTCCAAAGCGACAGTAGCCACGTGTCCAGTTTTATTAAAAAAACCCTAACGATCATACGCTTGACGGCAGACCGCACACTCGCCAGTTTAGTTGGTTTCGGCTCACCTGGAAAGATCCGTAGGTGGTAGAGCTACGCTGAAGCTATTACTGGTTTCAGCATAAATGGGTCGGCTCGCCCGGGGTAGTACCACCCTCTCACAGAAAGCCGACGTGAAGTAACAGTGGTTGCACTGTTGCGTTTCGTTCGGTCAGTGAGAGCGCCGGAGCCCCACATATTTAAAAAGCCGGCAACGCACTTGTGACTCCCTTGGTGTTGCTAGTGTCTATGGACGGCGGTGATCACTTACCATCAGGTGACCCACCTGTTCGTTTGCCGCCTATAATATAAAAAAAAAAAGATCCAAATAGTCGATAGCTGCTTTGTTATGGAATCGTAACTGTAAATCCATCTTACGTCACCTGTCACTACATCCCACGTCATATTTGACGTCCCTTCGTTGAATCTGGTGAGCATGGCATTGGACCAAGTGACGCGGTCCGGTTTATGAGTCTCAGTTAAATTATGAAAGATCCATCGGAACCGGTTTTTCAAACTCAAATGTTTTTGTATCTTGCATGTCTAAGCTTAAGGGTGCCTGAATGTTATGGTGGGCCATATCCCAGTCTGTTTCGATTATGCGATATTTCGTCATTCACAGCGGTAGACGGACGACAATCACGAAATTAGTCAATGATTATAGAATATCCTCAACCAACGCTATGAAACGAGGGTCACCCTTACAACTGCAACCCGTTTCCACAAAAATGAACAAAACAAAAACAGTATTAGACACATAATATATTATTTTCCATTACACATTCAATATTTTAATGCACATACTTAATAAACGATTACATATATTTTTTAATTCTTATATATTTATATTTTACGACATAAATATGATAACATCGAAGAAAGTGTAACATTCTAATTTTGTATAAAATGAAGTCACTTCTCTTTATTTTTTACAAAAAATCAACAGTACAATAGTTATTGTAAAAATAGGTATTGATGTACAACACTTAGGCTGAGCTGCACCAAAATGTCGGTTATTGTAATGGTTAAAATTAACAATCACAAGAGCCACTAATGTTTTATAATGCTACTCCATACCTGCGTGTATAGGCACGAAGTTTTCGCTATGGTAAGACTAAATGCAGATGTGGGAAGATATTATCGCTATGCGTTACGAATTATCGGATTGCGTGACGACGCACGCAGCACGATAACTGGGCCGGCGCTTTTTGCGCACATCAAAGGAATTTATCGGCCGCTAATTTCAAGTTATTGGAAAGACACAGGTGTTGGAACGGGCCTCTATCGGAATGAATTTTGACGTTAATTTTAACGCGACTAGTAGTCGAAGCTTCATCACGCAGATATGGGAGTAGCATAATAGTTAAAATTAAAGAAAAATTCGTGTAACAACGTAAATAAAGCAATTAGTCCCTAAAATCAAAGACAATAACATGTTTTACTTGGCAAGTCTTTGTTGTATCCCTCGCCAGGTGATCATTGCGCGCAAAACACAATGAATTATAACTACTATCCTTTATTTTTTACTTCGTATCTCTTTCTGTGAAATTCTATATTAGATATTTAAATATTGATATATTTATATCAATGGTCAATTCGGAGCAAAAGCAATACAAGTGTATTAAATATTTTTATTACATGTTTATTATATATTATTTAATTCTATGGTGCATATTCAATTTTAATGACGTGTAAACAGAACTGTATTTCCTTCATAGTTGGCGGCCTCAACAGATGCTTTAAGTGCATAGTTAACGTGCCTGCAAATATTTTAGACACCCAAAATCTGTTCAATGATATGTCTTTGACCCATTTAGCGAAACGATCAACTTTAGATCTTTCTAACACGCAAATATCTTCCTATTTGGAAATTTGGAGTTTCCCCACAGGATTTCTTGCAGTAACTCCATAATATTTTAAAGTTTTACTACTAAACTGACGAGAAGTTCAGAAGTTGACAATAACAATAACGTTAAGCGGCCAACATCGACCGGTAATTGTTAACGTTTAACATTGACTGGTGCAACTTAGCCAAAGCATTAGAGACGATAGCGTCCGTTGTTTGTAATACATTTTGTGGTAGGTGGACCACAATCCAATATATATCTATCTATATTAATCCATTATATACTAAAATAAAATGATATGATAGAGAGTACAGTTTGAAAAAAAAACGGATAACTTTTAACTACTTGACATTGGTAAATCGAATATTCTCGAACATACGAGAAACCATTGTGACTGACATACAAGATTAAAAAATGTAAATCATGCATACGTACGTCTCGCGCAATACTTAATTTTACCAATTTTTTTTTGTATTGTCCTGATTACAACAAATAAATACACTTTCACTTTAGTTCAAACTGTGACTTCACAATTGGTTAATTAATTTAGCGTAAGATGCGCGAGTGTATTTAGACTTTTGTTAAGACAAACGTACTGCAATCAATTTTATACCTTATCAACAATGAACAGTCTACACAGATTAGAAAACACGACAGCGTTACATAGCCCGTTTTTATAATGTAGTAATGAATAAAACACAACGCGATTCGGCGTTTAAAAATGTTCTTAAAAATTATGCACATATTTAAAAAAAAACACTTTCGAAAAACTAGAATAGTGTTATTAGTATTGTTCCCAATATAGGTATATGTTTATCCCGATATAGTAAGTTTTGATACACCTCAATAGAGTTTAGGCAGAGAAATGAACACAGATATTATCAAAGTATACATTTTTGAGAAATTACATCTCAGTAAATATTAATTTTATAAAGTTCAGTAGAAGTATACAATTACTAAATATAATTATTACAAGACACACTCATTTGAAAATATACTTTACACATATATAACATTTATCTTATGACTTACCCATTAACAACAACAACGACAAAAGCGATTTTAAGAATACAACATTTACAAATATATGTTTGATTTTTTTTTTTTCAAACACGAGTTAAATTCTTTTAGTATGGAATTCATAGTAAAATAGAATTATTTATTCTATAAAGGAATAGTTTTCTTGAGCATAGATAATACGTAGAGTTGTCATTTAATACACTTTTTATTAGTAATACAAATCAAGATATCGATGAATGGACTGTCTCTTGAGAATGATGTCTGAAAACATTTCTATATTCATTAGATATAGAAAATTTTAAAAATTAGAGAATTACAAAAAAATAAAATATAAGCAAAAAAAAATTGTCTATTTCAATTGTGATCACTATTGATAACATTTAAACAAACTTCATACTTAATTATTCTCTCTGTTACCCCTACAGTAATTGAATATGAAAGAAAAACTTTTCCACAGCTTATAAACATTAAAAATTTTAATTCAAAATTAGTTATTTCAATATTTCACAATTGTATTCAAAATTTATACAAACTCTGTACTAATAAATCCCTGTTACCACTTGAATAATTGAACCTGAAAACACAACTTTCCAGAGTTTTTTTTTTAATAATAGTTGTCAACAATAAAATTAGTCAAAACGTTTATTAATATTACTTTAGGCTCTAGTAAACCAGTTTAAATTCTTCTTAAATTAAAATGAGGCTGTGTATAATAAGAAATTTTACTACAAAAAATATTGTTACATATATTATTATTTCAAAGACCTTATCATTGCCCAAAACCAGGCTATACACTTCTAATTCAAGTCTAATACAACAAGATTATCAAAGCTCTATTTATTAAACATTTAAAATCTCAGTAGAAAGACGAAATTGATGATTTTCCAATGATCACATTTTATTTATAATATTTTAAATGTGAATAATAAATATTTCTCATACCCAAATAAAAGTTGGGCCCTATTATCTCATTTTCATGTATTTGTGGCAAACTTGAGAGAGCGGGATGCACTATGGCAAGAAGACTAGGACTCTCTCTCTACGGTAACCCACAAATAAGCGAAACAGAAATGCCAAATGCATCATAGTAAACCAAGCCCAACTCTGAAAGCTCTAAATCTCGAAGTACTTATTGACAAGATATCCACAAGATAGAAAATTAAATGAAACAGTAAAAAGATTGTTAAAAAGAAGTTAACCAAACTTCGAACAATGTATTTTTGGTGGAATATAGACAATAAACTCTTAAAGTCACGTACATAATCCACCACAATTAAAATCTATGAACAATAAACCTAGTTTTAAATACACACCTGTGCACAACAGAAATTTCATTTCAATATACATACATAAAAGAAATTATTTAAAACAGAGTATCCTCAAACTTTTTTTTTCATTCCAATAGAAATTGTTACCTATTTGAGGTTATAAATTATATTCTCACATTTATATAAGTAATAACATAGGTTGATATAAATTGGATACAGTAATGAAGAACATAGACATTCCAAAAGACCATGCTGATTAATTTTTGTATTTATATTTGTGGTCCCTTGACTGGGTTCCACCTTGGGCCGTATCTCAGTCTGATGTCCACTGTAATACAAATATGAAAAAAGAAGTTAGTTAAATAAGTCAAACATTAAAATAAATAAGTTAAAAAACAAGCTAATAATTAACCCCTTGTGAAGTATAATAATGTATAAACATTGAGTAGGTTTTAATCCTACCATGGATTTCATGTTTGGTAATAGTTTAAGTGTTACGGACAGTGTAGAAATGGTCTTGATTTGATTTGATTGATTTTGATTTTTATCAAGTGTATGGAGCTAGAAGGTGGTAGAGCTAAGCTGAAGCTATTACTGGTTTCAGCATGAATGGGTCGGCTCGCCCAGGGTAGTACCACCCGCTCACAGAAAACAACGTGAAGTAACAGTGGTTGCACTGATGCGTTTCGTTCGGGCAGTGAGAGTGCCGGAGGCCCACATATTTAAAAGGCAGGCAATGCACTTGCGACTCCCCTGGTGGCGCTAGTGTCTATGGACGGCGGTGATGACTAACCATCAGGTGACCCACCTGTTCGTTCGCCCCCTATAATACAAAAAAAAATCTAACAAGTTAAAGGCACAACAATTTAGCCCGCTAGAAGAAACTGCATCAGATGATAGTTCTCGTCAACCTTTTTGGCCGCACTGAATAAAGCCACAAGTTCGGGCTTGCATATAATATAGTCAAGGGTTTAATACAAAATAAAGTTGAAATATTATTATAGGAATCTAAAATTAGCATTTATTCTCCTTCAATTGTCTCAATGTTATACACATAATATAATCCATATTTATACCAAAATTTGTGTTCTATGCAATTGTATTCAGAGCAGTCAAAAAATTATAATAATAAGTAGTCAGGTGAAACATTAGATACCTTGCCAGGTCAACAGTGTAGACAGTTCGAAAAAAAATAATAATAACTATCACTGTGAGAGATTACAATAGATGTGGGCATGTTGAGCAGGATAATAGGTCATTTCAAAATGGGCATATCTTAGAACTTATAATATTCTTAAGGATCTGTAATGGTGTCCCATCAGTCATGGAATGTTTAGACGGATTAACATAGTATACTATTTCTTAGGGTAATATACTAGCCATCCAGTTGCTCCGTTACAATGAGCTATAGAGCTCTTAAAAGAAACTTTTTATTTTTTTTACTGATAATTTGTGGTGGACTCAAAGATGTATAAAAATGAGAATATCGCTACGTATGCTATTTAATTTGTAGAGGTGCTGAGTTTCTTGCACAAATTATATCATATATTTTATAGTAAAGCACAAAGTTTGGTGGTAAAGGTGTACTTTGCTACACTCAATACCACACATTGTCAACTTAGACCTCAGGAGTATCAACCTATAATCATTGACTGAACCCATTAGGAATATGGTCTTTTTAACATTGGTTTTACATATACATTGGTACAATGACGACTGAACATCATGTGGGCTACATCCATTAATTATGTTTCATAGCAAAAAAGGTTTTAAGGTAACCTTAAGGTTACCCTTAATTTTATTCACATTAGAAGATTTAAACCCAAATAGTTTGATTCTGAGTTTTAACACCCTACTATTAAGATATTTTTTTCGAATGATAATACCACTACATTCTGGTACAGCATACCTAGACCTAAAGCCTGCATATAATACACCCACATATCAATTTAAAAAAATCTCTGTAAAAGAAATTTTATAAATACCTTCAATGTAGCACCCCCATCTCTAGCCAATTCTTGTTCACGCCTCTCTATTTGCTCCTGTCGTTGTTGCATCCTCTTGACCTTAGACGGGTCTTTTACACCACGCGCTTCCTCTTCAGCGCGCCTACGTTCAGCTGCTTCTATCTGCTGACGACGTCGAGTCTCCTGACATGACAATACATCAAAAAATGTAGTGGAACAAAACACTTTAATTGCTATTAACTTTAGAAAATACATATTTGCAAATATTTTCGTTTTTTAACTAGTTTTCATAACACAATTACTCATATTCTCCTTTTGATTTCAATTTGAACTGCCATTGAAACCTTATTCTAATAAATTTCATTTTTAACTCTTTTCATACAGTGATATCAAGATGATAAGAACAAACAGGCTTCCCATAAAAATCAGTTACTTAGAGTAAAATGGGTAACGAAGGAAAAACTTGTGGTTAGTATCGATTACTATTTTAGGAGAAAAATAGCGTCAAATTCGTTTAAACTTACAGTGTCAGGAGTTATAACGTCTGATGCTGACGGCCTACAGCATGACGTGAAGATCCCCATTTCAGAAAAAAGAATTATAATCTCCGGAAAATCATAAAAATCAATAACAACAAACAATTATGAACCACCAGTCATCTGACAAAAATTGACATACTATTTGACGTTAGTAATACACACAATTTATGTCATATTCGTTCAGAAATCTACTAGATACGATTTCACGAATTGGAATTGTCTCTGGTTATATATAATTGTAATATTCAGGTATAAATACATATTAATCAGTATATATATTCCGCGAAGTGTATATTTATTCACACACATAAATTTCTTTTTTATTCACATATATATCACAGCTCATAACACTTCTCGGAAATCCAACAGAAAACATTTAAAAAAATGTGCGATCTAAAATAAAAATTTACGCTTATATTATAAATGCACAATTTTTTTTCATTTCATTTTATATTGCGCTTTAATCACAAATATCTAATTCAAGATATTTATTTTAAATACGTTTGTTATATATTTAAAATGAATATTAATGGAAATAAAATGGATAGTAATGTTAACATAGAAGTATCTATTATTGAGTCGTAGTGCCTACGGGCACAAAATAAATAAGTTGAAATGCGCAGTTCAGACGTTTTATAATAGTTCAAACATAAAATACCTAAACTGAATAAAAACTATACCATAAAGAGAAATGATTTTATTTTTTATTTATATTGGATAAATAAAAATAAGACTGAACCGATTTTTAAAATTATTTCACATATCGAAAGCTACATTACCAAGGCGTAACATGGGCTATATTTTATTTATAAAATCTATATTAACACAAGCGAAGCACTGTGAAAAATCTAGTTAAATATAATACAGTAATAAAATCAATTAACTAACCATTCGTCTCCAAATCGATTGAATGTTGGCCATGATATGAATTAATCCACTGATGAATGCTCTTTTAATCAATCAACGAATTTTACAAGTCGCGTATAATATAAAGTGGCAAAAAATTCGCAAGGAGCAAAGAATTTTACGAATGCCCTCCTAGTTATTGATTCCTTTTTTACTGTTACCAAGTTATAAAAGAATTATATTTATTTCAGATATGGCAACATTCCAGGAACAAAATATAGGTTTTTATCATGTATCAGTCTTTACCATTTTATCAATAAATATCTCATTATAAAAATAATATAAGGAAATATATATATATGGATTATATATAATATATATAATAGTACTAGGTCATCGATAGCTTTGTTTAAATCATTGCCATAATATAATATCGATAACTAGGCAACTCTAGCGCCAAGTACTTTTCGTTCTATAGGACTGTCGTATTTTTCGAATTACATTAGTGGATTTACGCATAAAAATGCTATCACGCGTAGCTTTGCGTTCAGGTAAGTGTTTTATTCCAATATAAACTTCATTATAATTACAGAATCTGTATACTAAATGTAATTATTAACCTTAACCCTGTCTTACAGAGGTTTATGTAATCACTTTATATGACGGGTCTTTGCTATATTATCAGAATGTATATTTGTGTTAGTTGTACATTATAATAATTTTAAATAAAGAATGGTATTTTGGTCCCAGAAATCACAGTTTCGTAAAACAATAGAACATTAACCTATTCGAACACCTTCGTATTGAAAAACTGACAAGGAAGTTGGTGTGTACCAGCCTTTGGTACAATATTTAAAATAATATAATATATATAAATGCAGCAAACTTTATTAAAATAATTCAAACTAAACTAATACATGTCAAGACTGTTTATAGCCGACTTCTAGAAGATCCAATCATAGACTAATATTTAAAAATAATAAAATAGTAATATACTTTTTACACCAGTACACTACAGAAGTAAAGAGTTTTGTTAACATTTTCTGTAAAATACAGATGTTTTACATACGTCCTTTTTACTGTGTTCATTTATGATCTTAATTAATTTATGTAATTTCGCTAACAGCATTGCATTCAAAGGAAAGAATGTATTTTATTTCATTTTGAACTCTTAGGCTGTTCCAGGTAAGAGAGTGTAAAAAACATTACTCTCACTAGTTTAGTGCTGCTTTTTGATTTGCAATGTAGTCATTTTGATGTCTTAGTCTATAGTGCAAAAATAATAAAGATATAGGTTTGACCAAATTTCCATGAGAAAAATGTACCTGCAACTTTGAAATTATGTTAACTTCTTTTGTGTATTTTTTTCGATTTTTGAAAATTTTGAGATCAAAAAGAGAAAAACTGAAGAAGTTCAAATATTAAAAAATCTAAAATAAAAAGTAGTTATAGAGAACCCATTTTCAGGAGGAATTAATAAAAGTTTAAAATTAAAAAATTTGAAATACTTTTGATTTTTTTTTACAAGCCATGTCAACACAAAAAATTTAAAAGATAGTATCTTTTCAAGGAGTAATAAAAAAAACTCAAAATCTGCCAGGAGAGCTGGTTTGAGGGGTACTAAAACATATCACAAAATTAATTTACAGCTGCAGTAAGACAGTCCCCATGCACAGCTCTTATTGCCAGGAGCTCTACCACAGATGTTGCTGGTGTGCGTGATGAAAAGAACTTCCCCAGGCCGGTCAGGCTTGCAGAACCAGGCAAAGTGAGACTTGGATTCATTCCTGAAGAATGGTAAACTTTGAAATTTATAACAGTAAAAATTTAATTTATTTAAAATAATGCACAATAAAATAGTGCTTGTTCTGTGAAAATACCTATATACATGACTAGAAACCACATCACCCTGAGACAGGTGGCATCTATGCTGTATTTGTGTGCCAAACAGGAATACCAAATTAAAATATTTACATTTGGAATTTGGAAGAAGTCAACATTGCACCAAATAACAAATCTTCCTCCTACCTTCCTCTTTGGATGGCAGAAGTGTACTGTACAGTTGTTTTATTTACTTGTGGATATCACTTTATTAAAAGTTCTCACCCTTGATATAGCGTTTAGTAAAAACAGTTGTAGTTTGGATATCAAGTGCTTTAAACGAAATGTTTTACTAGTTACAATAATTCTGCTCAATTACATACATATACTAGTTGACATTCGCCCGCATTCCTGTGTATTATTTAACTTCTGTTTTAAAAAAAATTACAATGACTAAGTGGAATCTGAAAATTAAAGTGTCTAGAACCATCTACTAAAAATTCCACAATTAATTATCATAGTCCTGTGCCAATGTGTTTAATAGTTTTAACTGGTTGAGCCTCAAAGGAAGTGTTTTTCATTATATGTAGATTATACACATATATAGATTATTTGTATCAGGATTGTTGGGAAATATATTAAATATATAATGGATATACTAGGGTGGCACAAAAAAACGTATATATTTTTTTTCGAGTTTCTAGTTACTTTACCATGTTTTAAGAACCCCCTCCTAAACACAGCTCAAAATAAAATGACAAGAGATAATATCTTAAAATTTCCAAAATCGTCGAAAATAGTTTTTTTTTTTCTCATTATTTCACTATTTTCTACTATTAAATTGATTAGAATCCTGACATTTTCAAGTTGATATTTAAAGGTAAAGTTTCCAAGTAGAGTAGTCTTAAACCTTTTCGAGCAACTTCTGAACATGAGTATTAATGAGCCTTTTATTTGTTTTCTTGAACTTGACATACTACAGAATAGAAATATTTATTGTTTTGCATCTCACTAGCCTTATTCCAGTTGCTTCCAGTTTGTCGAGAGATAATGATAATATAGTTTTATAATTCAATCAATTACAGGTTTCAATTCTTCCACTCTAAGACGGGTATAACTGGCCCCTACACATTCGGTGTGGGCCTTACCACATACCTGTTCAGCAAGGAGATTTACGTCATGGAGCATGAGTACTATACTGGTTTATCACTGCTTGTTATGGTCATGTATGCCACCAAGAAGTTCGGGCCACAACTAGCTGCATGGTTGGACAAAGAAGTTGATGTAAGTATTGTGCATTAAACTTGGACTCTATTGTAGTATAGTATTTTTTAATTACCATAAATATAATAGCTATTAGAAAGCTTCGAACATCATACTTTGTGAAAAATCTTCTATTTCTCACAATAGATTTATTATCCAGCTATGATTTTAAGCAAAATTTTAGTTTAACCTCCCAAAAAAGAACATGAGGATGAATAAAGAAAAGGAAATTTTTAAAAACACATTGGTAAAGCATTACTCCTGCTTTATTGCTCTAAATCAGGGTTTTTCAAAGTAGGGTACACGAACCCCTAGGAGCTTACCATGGGTTCCTGACAAGATTTACATAATGGTGGTTTGATGATAAGCAGACACTTGCGGCACACATGAGTCAGAATTAATGTTAAAATTGACAAAAATTACTCCTAAAATTGATTCAATTTGCGACAAAAAACAACCCATCACATTAATATTAAAAAGATATTTTTATTGGCACTGCAATTGTCATTTTTTATATAAATAAAAACCTTATTTTCTGCAATTTTTTTTTTTTTTTCTTTGAGGAGGGGGCTTGATTAGTTAAGTAATGGGTTTGCTGTCATCTGGAAACTTTTACACGGGTTCATGGTGCCACAAGCTTAAGAAACCTTGCTCTAAATCGACAGAGGTTCCTCTGAAATTTTTGGCAATATCATCTATGAACTGCTGTTCTGAAATTACACTATATAAAAAAACGATTTACATGTACTTCACCAAAGGTACAAACTACAGACTCGCCGATTTGTAGTTTAGTTAGATTTCCATTACAGCGAGAGTATTGGAGTATAAAATTAAGCATTTTTAGTTTTCCACATTAATTTTCTTAAGAAGATTATAAGAAATTTCCTTTTGTCATGCCACTTTGAAAACTTCTCCACATAGTTTTCAGAGAGTTGTATTGATTTAATCAAACGAAGCGCACAAAAATATCGATATAACATCACATTACATATCAAAAGTATTGTACAATTTATAAATAACTAGCAACTCGCCCCGGTTTCACACGAATGGAATATAGATTCTAATATGGGGCAGTGTGGAGTGATTAATAATATTATGAATATTCTATACTACAGAATGTGTTTGTATACAATATTTACAGCTGATTTTTCATGAGACAGTACATATATGCTTTCTTTGGAAGTTATTCTAGAAAGCGCGACATATAACTGGCCGTGTGAGAAACACTCAACGCTCAAATCGAAGCCCGCGTTAAATCTAAGCGTTGAATGTTTAACCCTGTGACTTATTGCAAAAGATAGCTTTACCGGAAATCGCAGGCGCTTAAATTGAAAAGGTAACGGGCCGCCAGCCGCTGTGTCTCCGCCGCGTTTTAAATCTCTGAAATCTTCTAAGATATCAGTTTTAATGAAATGCTGTTTAGGGCAGTTTTTATCTACATGGCATGTACAAGGCATGTAATATATTTAATAGGATAAGGAATAATACTGTATTTTATGAAATAACCTGGTAAATAAAACATTTTTTGTCATATATAAAAGATATAAATGGTTACTATGGGTAATCCTTTACAGATAAATATATACCATCCTTTTTATCCATATTTTTAAGATATACAATTCCGTAGTACATTCATTTAATCCATCTGGTAAGGTTTAGCCAGCCTTTGTATGTATGTGTATGTATGTATTATACATATAAACGTTCCTCTTGAATCACTCTACCTAGTGCTGTATTAAAACTGCATTAAAATCCGTTGAATAGTTTGAAAGATCTAAGCGAATAGTCAACGGAAGCAGCTTAATTTTTACTCCGTAAAGATTATTCTGCAATTTCAGTTTCTGATACATTTTGTTTTCATTTCTTATCACACTTTATACAATGTAGTCATGGGTCAATTCAATTACCTCTCGTAGTCATGTCAGTGTTAATTGAAAAATGTACCTATATTAATGGCAGGGTCGATTATCACGAAATAGTCAACATCTTTTCATTTCTCCAATAAATTTGGTGTTTGTTGTACAGAATACAAAAAAAAATAAATTAAAACTTTTATTTTTATAATTGATTTTTGTGAATATGTAGTAATAAAACTTTTAGTTATTTAGTGATAAACAGAATAACTAAAAATATAGGCAGCTCAAGTGTTATTGTTTGGTTATATTGAATAATATTTGTGATACATGTCTACAGAATTAAATATTTATTTTAGTAATTCCGTATGTTAAAAATATCGAATGTACATAGTTGATATAACACTTACAGATATTTTCATGGCATGATATAAATATCAATATTTCTTCAGACTACCGCCTGCCTCTGACTTACTTCATTTTATTTCAGGCAGTGGAATCAAGCTGGAACGAAGACCGTGTTCAGTCTGTGAAAGATCTGGAATCATCCATTGAAGATGAAAAGACAGCACAGTGGCGCGCTCAGGGACAAGAGCTTCTCATTGAGGCTAAGAAAGAAAATGTCCTCTTGCAACTTGAAGCCGCTTACAGGGAGCGACTTATGAATGCTTACACTGAGGTAACTTCTCAAAGTAACGACCACTTTGGTTGCACATTACTTACAGTATTTCACTTATAAATCATGGAGGTTCAAATTTTTTACCCTGACATTCTTAGATATATTGTCGAATTATATAATCGATGTGGTAATTATACATCCTTTGCATCAAGCTTGGACCCTTTTCAGTTCTACATATGGTAAAAGACCCGTCATAGTGTTTCGTGTTTTTTTTTTGGGTTAGCTAATATATACTAATATACATAATATAAACTACAATTATCAACAATTCTAATTTCGCATTGCTGTAGATTTGCACTCTCAAACACACATGCAAACACACATTAACACAAAACACATACAAAAATTTAAATATTATACTAAAACTTTACAACATTCTGTACTTTTTTAAATTTAGTTTATGGCTCTTGTCGACATATTCCAAAAATCTGCCAGTGTCAAATGAATTATTTGTCAATACATCAAAGAGAGACAATTATATATTGTAATATTAGAAAACTAAATCAAAATAATTAAGCTGTTTAATAAATATTCTATCATGTTACTTCCCTTCTTCTTTCTATTTTTAGATTGCAATCTTCACCATCAGGTGAAATACAGTCACTTTGTGGAGTAATTGAAAAAAAAATGTATTTGATTGATTGTATCAACTGTATTGATGAGAATTGAACAAACAGTATATTGAGAAAACTTGGATATTTCAGAACAATTTGTCTATTATTTTTGGTTTAGGTGAAACGCCGTCTCGACTACCAATTGGAGAAGTCGAACGTGGAACGGCGTCTCGCCCAGAAGCACATGGTCGACTGGATAGTGACCAACGTGACCAAAGCCATCACACCCGACCAGGAGAAGCAAGCCCTCGACCGCTGCATCGCCGACCTCTCGGCTCTGGCCGCAAAGCATTAGATCAACTCTATTTATTTCAAATGTAATATAATATTATTAAATAATCAGTCGAGATGATATCGTTGTTTTATTTAATGATAGTGATGTCTTGGAATCAGCGTAATCGTAATGATAGTGATGCTTTGGAATCACTGTAATCATAAAAAAAATAATTCCAAACTCCTTACTGACGCTTCTCTACATGCTATTCTCTGAATCTAAATTAAGTATATTTTGTTAAAGCAGGTCAATTCCGCATACTTCTTTAGTTATGAAAAAATAGGAAAAACTCAATCGAATCCAACAAATATATAGCCTAAAACTATCTACAAAAAAATCCGTATCGAAAAACTATGCAGACGCGACTCCAGACTTCAAAACAGGTGGTCACAGAACAGCTCAAAAATTGTTTATAATTTGATCTTAAATTGTTTTTTTTAAACCAGGACGAAGTATTTATGTAAAATGAAATTAATAAAATATTAGTTTACACTTTTCATGTTGTGTTCTCTTCGATTTTTTTACATCTTTGGTGCCGTGGTTTATTTTTAGTTGCTTCTCTTTTCTTTGAAAAAAAAAAAACTATATTCGTAATACATTTAAGTAAATCCTTATTCCTACGATTGAAAAACAGGAATTTAATACGGCCAAATACTATTAAAATTTAATATGAGGGCAAAATCAGTATGTACTACTATACATATTTGTTTACCCCCTAAAACTATACAGGCGTGATGTTATATTACGAAATGGAGAAAACAAAAGATATATATGTATATACGATTATAGCAATCGCAAGTCATTTACTTTTACTTATTGAAGAGTTATATATCTCCGAAAATCTTCATCAGATGTTAATTATAAAAACTGAAATAAATATACTAAAACATTCCTTGAAAAAGTAAGCATCCAGCAACGAAAACCCTATCCCAATTGGATAAGCAGTTTCTGAGATAACCGTGAACATGCAAACATACAGACATAGGAGTCTCATACAAAACCTCTTTTTTTGAAATCTATTAAAAATATATGACACCCTGACCAAAATGTTGTACAGTGTATAGTTTGACGAGGGCAAACACTAGCAAGTTAATAAATCTGTAAAATGTAGATTTAGTCGCTCACGAAAAAAAAAAAAAGTTTATTTGCACGTCACATTTATTGACTCTTTGAACTATTGAACCGATTTTGCTAAAAATTTTACGACTTCGAAGGACATCGTGATTAAATTATTATATATTTTACATTAAATAATTATACTTAACTGCTTGGGTACTTATTACAAATTCAAGCACACATTACTTTTACGCGAAAATGATGATAATTGCATCGATATCCAAGTTTTTTTTTTTCGAACTGCCTACACTGTTGACCTGGCTAGGCCTCTACAGTTTCACCAGACTACTTGATATCCAAGTTTACATCTTTGTGTATACTTAGGAGAACTAACATGGATAACTTACCTTTCTGGTTCCATTGAAGCACGAAGTTTGGAAAAAAAGATTGTTAGGGTTTCGTGCGTGATTCGGAACGTAAGAAAGTAAATAGGCACTTTGCTCCGTTCCGAATCAGGCACGTTTGGTAATTTTTAAATATACATTAAATTATTGGATATAATGCTATCAGCCTATCGGTCGCAACAGACCGTGACAGTGTGACGTTACAAGTATATTAGGGTTGTAGGCATGTCCATCGCGCCCCCAACGGTAGATCCGCACTTGGTATTATATCGCTACGTTTTAATAATATATTGTACTGTGAACTGTATTTACATAGACAACGCATAGTTCACGCTTATAAGAGATTTAATTATAGTTATATAATAAGAACAACAAGTAAAGTCTGTTTGTTCATAAACTCACTTGATGGTAAGCCAAAAACATCTTGAAAGACCGCTAACAATCGCGGAGATAAAGCAGGAAATGTAAACAATATAATATTTTTATACTTTAGTCTTTTCTTTCCAACTGACCAATCTGTTGGCCTGATGGGCCTTCACATCTTCACAGGACTAAGTCCTTTATAGGTTTTAACGTCTGACCACAATTTCATATGACGATGTGGTCTAAGATGATAACCACATTAAACCTGTACCCTGTCAAGTGCAGCTGGCAGAATACACCAGCAGGTGCTTGCCGACGACAGATTTTCTACTTGAGAGTGATAGCTTTCCAGGCAGATTTAGCTTAGCTATAGTATCATCACAATGTTTTCCATCACCGAAAACCGGTGTAACTGTAGAAACCTTGACAGATCAACAGGATAGGCAGTTCGAAAAAAAAAAAAACATCACCGAAAACTACGACTTGGTCGCAAAAATTCAAACCTACGTAGATCGACGCGGCATCCAAACACGCCTGCTAACTGAGCCATCATTGCTTAATTTTTTAGTAGTCAAAATAAAAAACCATTGTTATGTTACAATGTATTTATTATACAAATACGATACAATTAGCTTGACAATAATTCCCAATTTAGTAAGTTAAACGGCGATAAAACGCCTGTAGTTAAAGCTCTTCTATTATTATTGCACCTGCGACGTACAACGGAACTCTCCTGCACAATTCAACTCTGCTTTTAAAAACTAATTCCGCATAAATTACAGTGCAACTCTGCCGTAATTACAAACGAATTCTGTAAACTCTAATGATATTTATTTATATGCCTCGAATATATTTATACTTTTATTAATATATATCACCAAATACCAGTATCAAAAACGTTACCTAAATATAAAGCGTTTTTTTTTTGTTTCCGTTAAAAATGTGTTGTAAACGCCATTTTTATAGTTCACATACTGTAAAAGACTAAAACAATTAACAAAGAACTTTAATTAGCTAATGGCGGTTTGTAAATTATTAAAAAGAACGTAATTTAAATTACATCATACAACAACAATATAGCAATTCAAAATCGAAACAAAAAAACGGTATCCCCTTTCTAATTTTATAACGACATTCTAATGATATAAAATTCAAAATTTGAATTTAGTTCTGCTCTGATAAACATATCTAAATTTAATATTTATCTGCTATACATTTTAAGCGGTTCGGTAAACCAAAATCACCTACAAAAATACTTGTTTGTCTTGGGTTTGACACGGAAACAGTTAAAAAAATGCTTATGTTTTAACAAAGAATTACAACATTTATTTAATCTGTTAATTGTTTGCTGCCACCCAAACCACATAAAAATTATTACTTTAAAATTAATACTCTATGACTCTGAGATGACAATTTGACATTAGTCGAACATGGCATTTTGCTATTGCCATAAAAAATCCCGTGACTGAAATCGAATTAAGCATTAATAAACAAGTAATTGTTAACTGTATCTATACCAGTAAGAAAAGAACTTGTGGAATACTCTAGATTATTTTAAAACGATAAATTATGATTCCATATTGTATACATAATTTGTATCTATTTCAGAGGGTTTTTATTTTAAATTGTTATATTTTAAATTAATTTTATAAAACGATTATACATTTAAATAACGCTATATAATCTGTATTAGTGATATAATTAGTAAAGTACACAAGAACTGGCTAAAATAAAAGCCAGAAATATTTACTACTTTAAACAAAATATGACATTAAAATGCATTGTACACATCTAAAACATCTTATCAAAAGGCATTTTCATACGGCAGCAACTTCTAATAATATATATATACAATTACATTGAATGACAAAAATAATGTATACACATTAGTATTTGGTTTCTAAACACCTACATACATGTAGTACATTTTAAATTATTATTCACATTTATTTTTACACAAATTAATAAAGTTCATTATTTATTTTTATTTATATAAGTTCTCAGATACTCCTCGATGACAAAAGAAAACAACCTATGAAAATAAAACGATAAAACCGATCTGTTCATATAATCCGTGAAACTAAATAATAAACGTTTCTATGCCCTTATTTCTGTTACTCGATAAATATATGGTAGTACTTATCTGTATACATAAAAATGAATGTTGGTATATCTGAGACCGATAAATTCACATCACTGATAAAGTATGAAAATTGACACAGATATTTTCACGGTACATTATGATATTTATACATTTCGATATAACTCGTCCTTAGATAGTGCAGCAGTAAATCAATTTTGAAGCCGTTCAACATGTCGCTATGGAAATCAATATGCGTATAAGTTTGAAATAAATGCGTGTGAAGTCGCGGTTATAGGTAGGTGAAATATAAGCTTAAAAACAAACGTGATGATTTACATTAGACAAAACAATCGAGACGACTGTTTGTTTTTAAATTTACCACAGATTAGGAAACCATAAACACAATTGATATCGTAAGCAGAAGTCTCGAGCCAAGCGAGCATAAAGTGAGCAATTTTGAAAAATAACTCATATATGTTCACGATGTCCAAACAGTTATGAGATGACTAAAATTATTTTGGCTATATCATTAAAAATGTACTATTTTTGGGTAAGCTGTTTAAGCTAATCTAATCCATTATTTAAAATGTAAATGAATATATTTGAAACACCTCATGTATTTTGCAATAAACTCGATTTAAATTGTCCCTTTTAATTTTCCGTAACGTTACTAAAGACAATTTTGTTAGCTTAATTTTGAAGATTCGAAACCGTTACTTAGTGCTTAGAGAGGGTCACCTTTTCAATATGTTCCCCATATGAGACGGTTCTCCTTACTTTTGCACTCCATATGCAGCATATTACTGAATAGGGTTGCCAGTTGTTGCACATTTTTTATTAATCTGTATTTCTTTAATTTAACTCTTTTACTTATGTTCCAACAATAAAGGTGTTTCTTTAAATTGATAAAAGATTAGTATATATTTATGACAAAAATAAAGGCATAAAACGATGACTTCTATATAACACTAGACAACCGTCATGCAACTAAAGCGCTCGCGAAATAATACACTAAAACTCATACTTAATTTCACGTTTCACGTATGTGATAAAATAGGTTCTCTCATTTCATAGGCATATACGCTGTATTTCCAATAAAATTACTCATATCGAATAATTTACTTATTATTTAGGTAACCAATTTCTTTCATATTTTCTATAACGTAAAATAATTATCTCAGTATATCTATCTCGCTTGCTCATTGTAAAAATGTGGCTTTTTCATCCAAATTGTTTGTCTCGTGAATACATCGAAGTCATTGGTATTGTTTATTTTTATTTCTATTTCACAAACCTCATATGTTCTCTATAAAACTGTATTACCTCTTATTAATCTAAAAGTAGTTATTTACTGTATAAAATAAATAGCTTAATTACCCCGTCAATATTTTTGTCCACTCTGAATATAGCCGTCAGTTCGAAGTTACGCATAATATCGTCAAGAATTTAATATAAAACAAAGTTAAAATATTACTATAGAAATGTTAAATTGCTATTTATTTATCCTTAAGTTGTCTCGATGTTATTATAGATATCATATATAACTTAGTTATACCTAAATTTGTGTTCTGCACAGTTATATTCAGAGCGGTCAAAAAGTTTCGTCCGGACTGAATTTATCGTAAATTTGCTAAGGTATAAACGCAAATACGAAAATATGACCAACAAGCACAACCTATATCGTAAAAGTGTAAAAATATTTTTAGAAAAATATATATATTAAAAAAAACAACAGTATAGAGAAGTATTCTTGTACTGAGCCATATAACCTTGGTCACATTGTTAATACCATATGATCAAAGTAGACTTAAACGTGACATATCTATATATAAATATATACACCGGACATTAACGACAACTCAGTTTAATAATATATAGAACACTAACTTGCACCCGCGAATTCGTTCCCTGAAAAAGCTTTAATGATTTCAAGGAAACTACAATTATTATATGTGTTAATTGCAGGTTGCCTTAAAATTACATCTGTTAAATTATATCAATACTGCTTATCACCTAAGGAAAAGCGTAGCGATATGATATCCTAGATAACATTTTGAAAAATTCCTCTAGCACATAGTAAAAATATCAGTTCAATCGTTTCGGAAATTAAGACTGAAGAAAAAACAAACACGTTAATTTTACTTGTTTTATGGGGCAACACATTCCACTCTGCACATCTCCATAGATGTTCATGTTTTTTTTTTAATTTTCAAACAATTTGAAATCTCACATTATTTTATCTTTTTTCAATTTTATTTTTGGCACCCAATCTTCTAGATTTTTATTGGCATTGCCGATTTTGAAAATAATATTACAAATTGTTAGAATTTTACAAGTCATTTTTGTGATATTTCAGAATTCATACTCCGTGGTATTGTTTTCCCTCTACTTCACTTGTGCATTACATAGAATAACATTTTGCATAGAAAATTTTAGATATGTTTCATCCAGAAAAAGAAATCTGTTCCCTCCAGAAATAAGACATATTTACATTAACGCGGACAAAAGTTACTGAATACAGTAACTGATATGATACATTTCAAGACACTTTCAAAGTAAAGGATTTTTTTTAAATTATTAAATTTAAAAATACATATTTAATGGTACTTCAATTGACATTATTCAATAAGCATAAAGAGCCACCAACTTAGCTATTTGGTAGATCAAAATAGAAAGTACGAGACTTGTTATTTTTGCAAACCTAAGGGTGAACGTTGACCCGTATATGTTATTGCTAGTTTTGGATTAGAAAATTCTACATACAAAGAAAAATACATTAAATAAAATCCTATGTTAATAAAATTATTAGAATTAATTGTCGGACAATGAACTGTTTAAGTCGGTGTTACTAAAAGAATTACCTTCTTGACAGAAATCTCTAATACATAAGCACTAGAAAAGAATATTCATCTCACGGAGACGATATTCTTGCTATCTATTTCGCTATAACTCGCCACAATATGGCATTGGAGTTATACAACTTTTATATTGTTTGTACCGAGAAAATTAGAAAATAAAAATATAATTAATTAGAAACTACGGAGAATACAAAAAAATATATAACAAACACATGCAGAGCCGCGGGAACAGGCTAGCGTAGTAAAGGATTTTGATCAACTTTAGACGCTTGTTACGAATAGGGGGAGCTCTCTTTCGATGGGATTATGAATCTTTTAATAGAATTAAAGATAAGTCGTTAACATGTCGGTGCATACATTTACTCTTTCACTCATATTCAATCAAATTTGTGCAATAATCTCAATTATTATGGCGTTAGTACAAAAGAATTACTGCCCTATAAAAAAACATGGAACACGGCGCGGAATTTTCAAATAAACGATCTCATTCCAAACAGTCTCTGTTACAAGATGACGCACTTCTTCTTCTTGCCGCTTCTATAATCAGCTTTGATGTTGATCCGTTCCGATTCCTGGAAACGCCTCACTAACCTGACGAGCTCGTGGAAAGCCTGGTCCACGTTCATACGGGCTTTAGCGCTGCACTCGATGTAAGGGACCTTTAGCTGGCGGGACAGGGCTTGGGCCTCATCGAGAGGAACCTGCATGTGAAATAAACAACATTCTACAGCGACTGGTTATTGACCTGACAATTCTAAACTATACTCGGGGGAAAATCTCGTTGCTTGAAATGTCATTATGCGTACATCACTCAAAAAGAACTCGATAGATTTTAATAATAAAAATTAAAAATTATATTTTAAAACATTTGGTCCGTATTTTAAAAAAAATATCCCCTTTTTTTCGAACTGACTATTCGCTATTGGCCTGATGAGCCTTCACAAGTTCACCGGATTAATAAAAATGTCACAAGAGCTTCATCTAATACAAAAATATTATATATTATTATACAATATTAGTTTTAAGAAACTACAAATTTATAAACACTACGATTTCATTACGATGTGTGAAATGAAGTGAGGGTTAAGTAACACCCATAAGAACAAAGAAACGTGTCATATACTCTGTTCTGATCTCATGTATTATTGCCGCACCTGCAGCGACATACTGTCCCCGATGTAGTAATTAACTACTATTGACCGGCTACATTTGACCTGTCTATTGCTATTGACTTAATGTATATCCAATCTTAATAACACTTAATTTCTATTGGCTGAACACCGACCAATAATTGACTGCTATTGTCTATGAACTATTGACCGGATCTAGGGACTGTTGCCATATTTGTAAATATTCCGTAATTACAGTCATAACCATATTCTTGTACTGACTAATAAATGCTCCTTTTTATTATTATTTTTCGATTACTCGTGGTCGATCAAATGATTGAAACAATAAAGAATGCGTCATCCATGATGACGTCATTATTTCTATTACTTCCCTGCCGCCGTTACCTCAATATATATATAAACTTTACGCACAACACTGAAGAATCAACAAACCACACCGAAAAGTATTTATGAACCACTCTATGTTGTCTCTCTCCTCGAGTGATAGACAGATAATAAAAGAAAAACATTTTCGACCATCTTCGCAACAGATATTAAAAAAAAAATCCTATCTCTTCGTTCTTGCGAAATAAGTGATCAAAGACCGGTTTATACACATTACATGTTATGAGGAATTTACAATCTCTCTATATGATTAATATTGTTTACGATTTATGTGAGTTCATTCATTACTTGTATCGGAGTTTTCCCTATTTATATATTTCCACGTAAATATTATGCAAAACGTAAATGTAATATTAATATTATTCATTCAGTATTCGCAGTAATCTAACAATACTCTAAACTTGTGCGTATGCATGTATAAATAGGGAGTTTAATTAAAAACACAGAGGTCGCGACTTCGATTCTCATAATGACCAAGTAAATACTTGGTCTGCATTGATTATCAAACACTAATTTTTAAGAAATCTTATTGTTATAATTCCTTATTAATTAATAACTATAATTGATTAAAAGCACATAATAATTTGGATATTTAAATTTATGTGGGTTACCATAAAAAAAAAATCCAAAGTGGGAAGTGAAGAAACTAAAAGTATTAAATAATACTGAAGATTCTCACCAATCTCTGCATTTCCAGATCAGCTTTATTGCCCACAATCAGCATTGGGAATTCATCGCGGTCCTTAACGCGCAATATCTGCTTGTGGAACTTGTACAGCTCATCAAAACTAGCATGGTCAGCCACAGAGAACACCAACAAGAAACCCTCGCCTGATCTCATGTACTGTTCTCGCATCGCGCTGAATTCCTCCTGCCCTGCTGTGTCCAGGACTGTGGAAATAGGTAGTTCTTTACTTCATTTGTTGATTAACAAATTTTACCACATTTTGACCTGATGTTAAAAGTAACAATGTGACCCAAGAAGATTACATGCTAAGTCTAGAGATGCTTGATTCTCAAATCCAGTTATTGGAATACACCTACTGGTAATTGGTGATAGATTTTCAACTTCAAGATGATAACCAGCCAAACAAGGTGTAGGTGGTAGAGCTACGCTGAAGCTATTACTGGTTTCAGCATGAATGGGTCGGTTCGTCCGGGGTAGTACCACCCTCTCACAGAAAACCGACGTGAAGTAACAGTGCTTGCACTGTTGCGTTTCGTTCGGCCAGTGAGAGCGCCAGAGGCCCACTTATTTAAAAGGCCGGCAACGCACTTGCGACTCCCCTGGTGTTGCTAGTGTCTATGGACGGCGGTGATCACTTACCATCAGGTGACCCACATGTTCGGTTGCACCCTTAACATAAAAAAAAAAAAAAAGCACTCGAAAATGCTCTACCACCAATCTAACAAGAGTACAAAGAACTAATTTTGACCATTAAGGATAACCATAAGAAAAGTCTGGTTGCCAATGCTTTCTAAGTTGTTTATTTGGAGTACACATTAATTTTTTATTCTAATTTGACATTGAAAGCCCCTGCTTCATTTTCTTCTTCCTACTTTGGCAATAAATTCTTTTTGTTTAGATGTCTACTACCACTAACATCTGGTTATTTATTCCAATTAGCAAAGTATCTTTGTGATGAATTCAATATTCTATGAAAATGGTAAACCCCTTGTTAATAATTCCTGGGGAGTTTTTGTGACGACTCAGAGTTAATTTTAAATGTTAATGTTATTTTTCATGCACTTCATTTGTGCACAATAACCAAACAATTTTAAATAAGATGCCACAAATTTTACAAAATATAGGAACATTTTATCTTTAATTTACTTATATATATTCTCAGTACAATATCACAAGGGCTCAAATTCTGTATAATCAAGTACATATAACAATTTAAATCACTCTTAATGACAGGCTTTCAACTCCAACATAATAGCAAGCAGTCATGGTGGTCAAGTGGTTTGACTGGTGGAATTTCAGTCTGATGTCCGCAGGGTCAAACCCTGGCATGTAACAATTTTATGAGATTCACATACATACATTACTAATTTAAATTGGTAACACTATATGCTGAAGGTGAAGGTAATCGGAACCTAGAAAACTTTCTTGAAATACTGCTTTATGTTAGAACAGAGAGAACTGTAGATATCTTGAAGTCTGAAATCACTAATACTCCATGGGCTGGCGTGATAATTATGCCCATACCACCCTTCAAAAATTAGCCTGTGTAAATGACAATAACAGTTGTCAACTATATTGTTGTGTTACTGTAATGCAATTGTTGTTTTAACAGCTGTTGCCAATTATTTTGCTGTTAGGTAATTAATTAGTTCTATTGTATTGTAATTACATGATAATTAAATTAATATTTGTTATACATATTGTAACTTTAAATGTGAGCAATATAAATTTGTTTTCTTTCACACCTATTGGTTGTTGCATAATTCTTGCTTATTCCCACATTATTGTATATCAATAAAAATAACTATTAATGAACAGCAGAATAATAATTTCTTTAATCATAGACTATCCATTGTATAGGAATAATAATACATCTAGCACTGTTCCAACGATGACTACATATAAATTTAGTACTAATACTTGCTGCATGTTCCAAATAATGATACAAGGCTGTTGTGTCACTCAAATCAAGGCCCTTCAATGAGTTGACCTGTATAACCTTTTTTGGTTGGGAAAAAATATATTATTGTTTAACAGTGGAGTAAATAAGATGACTTACTGTCCAACTTGGCTGGTATGTCATCGATGACACATTGTTTGGTATAGCTGTCTTCAATGGTGGGGTCATAGTCTGTCACGAAATAACTCTGAAATAAATATTTTTTTATTAATAAGTTTTGATAATCCAAACCTTTCGGTATTAGACTTTTATTGATGTTTAAATGTTTAAAGTATAGTATATATTCTTTTTTCTAAGATTAGAAAAACAACATTATATATACACATTCCAGTAATTTATACTTTTAAACACAATCAGTTAGTGGGCTCTAGAATGAAAGCCATAATGTTGTTTATGTGAAAGCAGTGAAACATTGACATATTATACAATGATACATTCAAAAATTCCAACATGCATGCAAAATGTTAGTTCTCTATTTGATAATAACTATTTTCTATTATCATCTGTATGAGAGCAGTGGGCGAAACATCGGGACATAGGCCTTGAAACAAGATTTTATAATACTATTTTTAAGTATGAACACATCTCATGAATATAACTAACTTTTATTTATATGGCTACAATATTAAGCTGAAAAGAGCCTTATTACTTATATTGTACGAGAATTTGTTTCATAGGCGTTTCTATACAAATATTTTTGTAAATACCTGAATAAATTGTATAGTGATTGCACTCTTCCCGACGCCTCCACCTCCGACAACCACAAGCTTATACGTTTGCGCCTGGTTTGGCCTGTCTCCTGGTCGCGACATTCTGTAGTTGGACGACAACCGCAATTGATATTACTATATATTTAATATAACTAATTTTCTTTGGTTTAACACGACCAGCGAAGACTGATGATGACTCAATGCGTGCGACTGAGAGCTTTGATCATCGGCTATATGGATTAGCGCGTGTGAAAGAGAAGGTGTATTTACGTTTCATTGTTATCAGTAGCAGAAGTCATTAATAAAGTACCTAACTTACTATTAACGTTTATTCAATTAATAATAGACATTAATTAAGTACAAAGAGCGTTATTATGAATACTTTTATAAGAAAATGTGTTTTTATTCATGATTTTGCTCCATGCACTAAGAAGTTGAACAAAATTATAAGCAAAAATGATTGTCTTCTTACATTGTTTTTTTTTTTTTTGATAAATCAAATTATTAAATTTATACAAAGTTAATTAATTGAACTGCTATAAATTAAAAAAAACATAACACATAAAAGATTCTGTCATAGGCGACTATGACAAAATAAAAATATGATAAAAACAAGAACTGTCAAAATAGTGACAAAACTTACATTTGTCATTTGTGAAGCTTCAATAGCCGTTATTGTATCTCAGATTTTTACAGATTTGTATTTGTAAAATGTTTTCCACCAGTTCTCAAAGAAAATTTTGGACGTTCAGTGACGAAAGCGAATTGGCGAGGCTACGAGAAAAACACAATTTAAACTATATATCAAAACACGGGGCACATATAGACGAATATCAACGTTATAATTTTTTTTTATCCCCCGACGAGGAAAGGCTGCTTCTGAAGCAGTATGAACTTCATTTGAAAGAGTTCTGTAAGAGATTCAGCCCTCCGATGCCTAAGGGAGTTGTCGGTACCGCTTTTCATTATTTTAAACGTTTTTACCTTTACAATTCCACAATGGACTACCACCCTAAAGAGATTCTCGCAACTTGTGTCTACTTAGCTTGTAAAGTTGAAGAATTCAATGTGTCTATTGGACAATTTGTGGCTAATATTAAAGGCGATAGAGACAAAGCTTCCGACATTATATTAAATAACGAATTATTATTAATGCAACAGTTGAACTATCATTTGACAATACATAACCCTTTCAGACCTGTTGAAGGATTCTTAATTGACATTAAAACACGTTGCACAATGGCAAACCCAGAACGTCTACGCAGTGGAATAGATGAATTTCTGGAAAAGGTATTTTTGACGGATGCATGTTTGTTGTATGCTCCATCTCAGATAGCCCTAGCTGCTGTACTTCATGCAGCCAGTAAGGAGCAAGAAAACCTTGATAATTATGTTACCGATATGCTGTTCAGGGATGCTGGATCAGATAAACTGGCCATATTGATTGAAGCAGTAAGAAAGATACGGTCATTAGTGAAAATGGTGGAAAGCCCTGCGAGGGAAAGAGTAAGAGTAATAGAGAAGAAATTAGACAGATGTAGGAATCAAGAGAATAATCCTGACAGTGAGATTTATAAAAGAAGAATTCGTGAATTTCTTGATGAGGATGATGTGGCTCATGTAAGCTCTAGTAGAATGTCTTTGGACACAAGTGGTATTTCACAGGTCTTATCACCTTCAGCATCTTAGTTTTAAGATAGAAATAATAATATTTGACAAATAATAATTAAATATGAAATTTATCTACCAGCATAATTAAAACATTAGTATAATTCAAGTAATTTTAAAATAAACCTTTACCACCATATTTTAGTGCATTTTAATGAGGGCATTTCATGATTTACACCCTATTGCTTATAGATTAAAATATAATAAGAACCACAACATTGTGAATTCCTCATTAATTAACCTTTCAGAGACCCACTGCAGGGTCTTAGGCTCTTCCCAAAGGGAGGTATGAGTATAATCATGCCAGCCATATTAGCAATTTCAAAGTCTGAGATATCCATAGTGCTATTTTTCCCCATATATGGTAGCACTACAAGAACATCTCTCAGATTTGGGTTTCCTCACAATCTTTTTGTTTAGTATTAGCCGATATTGTTACTAATTTAATTTAGTAAATGTACACTAATTCCAAAAAAATATTGGTACTTGCTTACATGTGCGTCGGGCTTCGAACCTGTAGATTGATAGAGAGATATTTCACTGGTAAAAATACTCCGCAACACCATATTAATATTATATATTGTAAAATGATTGTCGGTTGCTTATGTATAACCTAGCATTTTCATGAAAAACAGTTTTAGGTCTTCTAAGTTGTGTCTGTGTCACATATTTCCAGGGTATGTTTGGATTAAATTATTAAGTTGAACCTAAAATTATAGTACAATATACAACCTTATATAATAAATGATTTACAGCCCCTGTACAGAAACTGTTTCAAAAGAAATTACAAGAATATCATTACTCGACCAATTTTTATGCTGGTAGTTTTTAAAATGTATTATATTATATTTAAATGATTGTTGGAATGGCTCAATATATTAAAAAAAAAAGTTTTTAAAAATATACAATGGTTATAGTAAATTTGAAGTAAGTAAACTTTTAGTGCAACTTTATTAAGTATCCTGTAATACGGTAAAGTTTGAGCCAAATATGTGACAATTGAGACAAGTTTTTTTCAACATTTGTGGATGTTACCAGACTAACGCCCGGTTTCTCAAAAGCTAATCGACATAAAAATTAACAAATCAACTGTGGAATCCCTTGTCAAGTTCCCGTTGTATTGCTAAAAGCATGATCAACTACTTTGATTTGATCGTCGAGTATGGTAACAGACATGTCAAATCTTAATTCAATTTTTTTTATCAAATGCTATTTTGGGTTTTTCGAACGTTAGTTATGACATAATTATAGATGAATCTGGTGTCAGAGAGTTAATCAGTGCTTGTTGGCGAATTAAGCTTTGATTTATGTTTTTTTTTTTAAATAAACAGTTTTTGCAAGTATTTGAACGATTAAAATATTGATTTGTTTTTGTTGTCATTAGTCATATTTTGTTGGGTACTTTTTTTGTAAGTTAATTATGCTCTATTTAATTATCGTGAAGTTTTTCACCTTCAAAGTCATCATCAGGAGACAGTAAATCTGTTTGGACATAATGTCCTTAGTGACTTCTATCCAACGGACCTTGTCACGAAGGGTTGACTGGGGGAGGGGGGCGTGGCTTCTTAGCCGCGACTGCGGGTTCCGCAGCCGGAGCTTAAACCGAAATCGGGACAGAGGGCGCGGGACTCGAGGCACTCGAACGCCACCTACATTCGACTGCTTGGGGACGAAAAGTCGCTATCAGACGGATTCGTGGTGCGTGACGGTTTGAAACCCGTCGTTATTGGCGGACGCGGCTTCAGGAACGGAGTCGATGTCCATATCGAAACCTTCAGAATTGTCGTCGGAATCGCGGTCGGATAAAATCTCGAACGGGTTCTCGGTAAAACAGCGGGGCACCTTGCTATCGCTACTATCGCGAGCGAAAGTACGTTTGAGCCTTGGTACTCGGAAACTAATAACGCATTTTCTTGAGTCACAAACATATGAAAGCGAATAAGATCTTCTAACTGACTTGCACTATTGTTGGCCTGAGGGGCACGCAAGTGGGCGGGGTTGGACATTACTAACCTCCCTGCCCGAGGGTGCGCCTGTTTAAAATTTAACGGACAATCCGTGTCCGGGCCAAAGGGAGCTGTGGGCGATGTGCAATGCCTCACAGAGAACCTACGTAGCCTAGGTGGAGGTCCCTAACCCGAGGTGCTTCTCTCTTCGTATCTGCACACGGCGCGGTACGAAGAATAACGCGCTGCACGGCACACGACACGCTGCACGGCGAGTCGACGCACTACACACAGTGTGCTCGGCTTGCATCGAAAAGTGCGGTTTAATTGATACACTGGTAGACCTGCACCGTTGCTCTGAAAAGAGCATGTCGATTGACAATAGCCGAATGAGGATACAATACTACCGAACACTCACGAAAATAGCCCATAACTGCGCACGAGTTACCGAACGATCGAACGGTCACAGCTGCAAGAGAGCGCACGTGTGCACTGGACTGTGGCTCGGACTAGACTCACCAAGATCAATTTTATCCGTTCATAAGTTACACATACATACATTTTACGATTTCGATTTTACAACCATGAAATTAGATCTTAAAAAAAAAGCTTATGAATGCCAAAATTTGCACTTCATTTACGCTGTATAAAACCTGAAAATATATGATAATGAACGATATATGCAATGTGACCATACGTAAAAATAATATTTATCTTAAATTAAAATTATCATAGATTAGTACATTTTACACTAACCGATGTTCCAGAAATTCGGATTTATTTTGTTTCACTAAAGAGTAATTGCTAAAGTCATGACTGGGTATTGAGCTGTATCAGTTATATACGTATTATATCATTTTATTAATGTTCCACTTCTACTGTAAGTACAGTGTCCAGTTCAAAGCACACATGGTTTTTTTTCTGATAAATGCAATCTAAATCGGATGTACCACCACAATTAAATTTAATTGACCTTAACTGTTGGGTTTTATATGAAAAAGGATGTTATTTACATCTCGTATATAAAAAAAATATACTCTATAGGTTTTGTCATTTGACCACAATCTCAGACGATGTGGTCTAAAATAGTAAACTCTCAAAACCTACAGGGGGTAGGCTCTCAAGTGCAGCTGCCGGATTACACCAACAGGTGCTTGGTGACAGATTTCCAACTTGAGAGTGGTGGACTAGCCGAACTTATGTAGAAAATACCCATGATATGGTTTCATCACAATGTTTTCCACTATCGAAAGCTCCGAATCAGTAGCAAGAATTCGAACTAATTTCATAATTCGATTCTGAACGCACTATCAACTAAATCATTATCGCTTCGAACTTATTTTGAGAAACTAACGTACTGTAATGAGGAGTACTGCCAGAAGTTTCCGGTCATAAGTTCATCGAAGGCACCCCTATCAGCGAACTAAAATTACATTAGTACATTTTTTTGCTCTGCCGTTTATACCTAGTATATTTTATGTAACTTCCAGAGACATACAAGTAGTTTTTAAGTCTACTATGAAAAGAAGATATTTCCACGTATAATACAATATTATTTTATTGGTGTATTTGTAAAACATTAACAAAATAATTTGTGAAGAATAAAATAAATTATTTCAAGTATTTATTTGTATTTTATTACAAGATCTCGATAACAGTTGTATTTTTCCTAATTGTCAATTCACCATTAAAAAATGGGTGTTGGTATTCCATACAATTAATATTACTGGTTCCGTTATCGAAATTCGACCATAATTAATCCATTTTAAATTTCAATAATATAGAGGCTTTTTTCGCAAAAAATAAACATAGCATTTTTTTGTATTGATAACACTAAAGGTCGCGAATATTTACTGAGATATACTTTTTTTGAATAAAATGTTGACTATAGCTAACTTCAGGGTGTCGGTTTTTCGTGACGGTGTGCGCGCGCGCATCGTAAAAATTTACTCTCATCATTTTTCCCTAACGCCCCAAAAAAAGTATAACGTCAAAAAGTGAAAACTTTTTTATAAAAAGGAACTACAAAACAAAAAGTCAACATTACGCGGTGTTCTTAGACAGTCTCCCATCCAAGTTTGGATCGCGCCCCTCGTTGCTTAACTTCGGTGAGCGAACGGAAATCACTTTTTAGTTACACAAAAAGGATGCGGGTCAGAATTTCAAAGTCTTCCCGTCCCATAAGAAGTCCCACTTCTATAAAATTATTATTACGAAGCCGCTGGCAACAACTAGTAAATTATAGTAAAAACCTATTTTAATCACATTAGTTTCACAATTTTTTTACATAAAGTGTGATAAATCACGCTATTGGGTAAAAAAGGAAACAGAATATACATTAATTTACATGTATGTATTTGTTATATAGTATACAAATGACAAAATCTTCAAAAGTGTATGTTGTTGAACTTTTTGAGGCTTAAGGTTTGCAGAGCAGCAGTCTTTCAGCTTCGTTCTGTAAAATAATACGAACATTAGTAACAAAACATACGAGCATAGCTTAACCTATAACGTTTTAATAAATTCTGATCTACTTTAATGTTGATCTTCTAATCTAATATACATCTAATAACCATATCTAATATACAAAAGTATAATTTTACACGCTTTTAATTACTTGCACTTGTATGTACCTATGAATGTAACGGAATCTTTGAAAATCACTTATTTTGCCTCACTTTGAACGATCAGATTTTAATCAAGCTTTGCACACTCTTCGAAGTCCCATGGCAATGCAATAATTCGATCAAAATATGCGATTGTCCTAATTAAATTCATCAGGATTCATAAATTTCTTTTCGTATGAGAGTAAGAGACATAGAGTTAGTGCGCGAACAACGCATGCGATAGAAATCTTTAAATATGTTTTCGAAATCAAGATGCAACTGTTAACACATCTGTACATATTAAAGAAAGTTGTTTTAAAGTAAATCGAACTATAAAGCGAAAAATGAATTATAGTTAAAATAAAACTAAAAAACAGGCTTTTAGAGATAATCAAACTAAAAAATTATTCTTAGCTTAACAATAAAATTACTGATGAGAAAACTAATGTCACTATTCTAAATGCGTGGAATACTTCGTATGACATTTTTAAAATAACTGTGCGTTTTGTAACTAATACATCTGGTAGTTAGTTTATAGCCATCATATTCATGACAAAGATAATTTAATTATATATAAGTTGAAATACCTGAATTAGTTTGTAAATGGCTGCTACTTGTTCATCGTTTTTGCATGAGAAAGTCCCAGCGATGGCAGCACGTTTCCCACCCCAGCTTGACGTGAACGTCAGCTGGGCTTCCGTGATGATGCAAAGGCAAGCCATCAGGAGGAAGAATACCGCGTGTTTATACATATTGGAGTTAATGTGTTGCTACTGAAGAGATAAAATCAGTGATGCTTGGAGTATAGCCACATGGGGTTTTATACCCGTCGTCGGTTCGAATGAATTGTGTTGGAGATAATTAAAGAAGCCGCAATAAGTTTTCATTTGAACGTACGTCGTTGAGTGATTAATATTTACTACACATGCATCGTGGTACATTAATAACTAGTTAGTCCCTGCGACTTCGTTTCTCTGAATTTTTGTTTGAATGATGAAGGCGTTACTTTGCCGGAAGCCATCATTAAAAATTAGGGTGGACGTTACTTCGCAATTCCGCTTAGAATTGTTTGAACCCTGTGATGTCTTACTGTAACATAAAACGGTTGTGAAACAACTAAAAGTAATTAAAAGGTGTCGTTGGTCGGTGGTTGAAGTCGACGTTGACGAATGGTTGAACCTGTCGTCGATTCACACTATTATGTTGGTCACACATAACTGCTTGCTACTGCGTAACAATAAAAAGGATATTGATAAAATAGAAAATTCATTAGGTAACACCAGTACCTACACAAAAAAAATTTTTTTTCTATAGCATCAATTTGTTTTTACATATTTTTTACGAAAATATATTTTTTAATTCTTAAAACCTAGCCTAGACTTATTGTAACATTAGCCTGTAAGACATCCACTGCAGGACTATAAGCATTTTCCCGACGAAAGGTAAGTGTATAAAACTCACGCTAGCCCACGGCGGATTGTTGATTTCAAACTCGGATAAATCTATAGTTCTATATTTCCTCACCAACAGTAGTAGGTACTATAAGAACATTCCTCATGTTTCCTTACGATGTTCTGCTTCACCATCAGTCAATAGTGCTACCAATTTGAATGATTAAGTATATGTACGTGAATTCCGAAGTGTTCAGAAAGTGATATAAAAAGCACGTAGATTCGAATAATTCAATATATTTTTTTTTTGAGTTTCCAATAGTAAGTGTAACAGGTTGTCTGGTGGATGTAAACTGTAGTTTTTATTTGAAAGTAGCTAATGTCCACGGCTCTACACACAGTTTTGAAATTGTAATTTAAGAAATGTATAAGTGTTGGAAGATGTAGAATTACAGAATTGAATAAATTTATGGGTACGACACGCGCGCTATTTCTGGCTGTCTGTCTCTGTGTACGCGTATCACTCTGAAGGTACTGGATCAATTTTAACGAAACTTGGCACAGTGGTAACTAATATTATGATGTAACAACATATACTATACTTTTTGTCCCGTAAAACTCACAGGGTTTTCCAGGACAACGATAAAAGTCAAAATTAAATTATTGACAAATTTTGATGAAATTATCTATGTGCTATAGCAGACAAATCAGCTAAAAATTTAAGCTATATTTCATCTCTCTATGCTTCTTAAAAAGAGCGAATAACAAAAAAAACCCATCGCTAGGTTTCGAACCGATGTCATTATTCCGTACAAAGAACGTTACAGCTTACCTACAGCAATTTCGGTTTAAAGAAATTTTATTTACTCATAAGAACATAATTCACTTAATGAGAATTACATTAAAACATTACCTCTAATTAATAATACTTAGCATCAACCAATGATACAAAAAAAAGTCGTTTACAATATTTCTTTTGCAAGAATGTTGACGAAAGAAAAATTAAAAAAAAATGCAACGCTATCAAGAAAGCAAATTCTAAACAAGTCCTATAAAATTATATATGAAAATATTTATCTTTTAGATACATTTTTAATCTTGCTTTCAATATATTTACGAATTCTGTTTCTTTTAGGTCCTTCGGTAGTTCTTTAAACAGTTTAGCTCCCTCAAATTTTAAGTTTTGTACAGCGAGTCGTCGCGAAATTATCAATCAGTTGAATTAAAACCAAAAAATCTAATAAGTGATGAGTCCTATTGATATATGTGTTTGTCTCTTTGCCAAGTTTTTGTCTTGTCTCTTTGGCAGTTTCGGTTCATCGAGTTTCAAACTATAACGATTCTAAAGAAACTTCACTTCTATAATAAATACAATGTCGAGAAAATTGCAAAATAGGTGTACAATTATACGAAATTCTCACTAATATGTTGTTACATTTATTGTATAAAAATGGTTCCTTATATATAATGTATTTAAAAACTATTTATTTATAAACTTAATAATTTGATTTTTGAGATGCACATTTCTTCTGACATACAACTTATCATCTTCATATTGCATATTTTTGACATATACCTAGTCTTGCCATAAATACTGAAACAATGAAAAAATAAAAATTTCTCAAAAGGTCTCAGTCACTCCTTCATAAGTAATACCCCACCAAACCCTCACTGAAGTCGGAGAGAGCCCACGTTGCACTCTGTCGACTAATTGGGAAGCTTCCTTAGAGCTTTCAGCATAAATATGGTCATTTTATTTGTTAAAGTGTTGCTCAATTGTAAAAATTTTCTCATCCGTAAACAAAATTTTTCTGTGACCTCTCTTTGCGTACCGCTTCAGTAGTTGTTTCGATTTTACTACCCTATTTTTAAATTATCAGTCAAGAAATGACCAGTACGTCTCTTATAGGCTGCAAGTCTTAAGTTATCTTTTAAAATACGCGACATGGTTCTAGGTGCTATCTTCATCTCCCAAGATAAAATCTTTTGCTTTCGGACAGGATTTCTTCGAATTCTTTCCCTTACTCCTTTGACCACCTTTTTTGTACGAACACTACGTGGACGGCCACATCTTTTTCTGTCATAATCAGAGGAGGTCTCATTGTACCTATTAATAGCCCGGTACACAAACATAATACTAATACCAAGCGTATGGAGAGTTTTAAAATTGCATTTGGCTCCATACCTACTTTGTGTAATGCAATCACAGCGATTCGGTTATGTTTATCACCCCACTCCATTTTAATATTGCAAAATATTGTACAATGTATTGGCGCCAAAATGATAAAAGTCAATGAACAATCGTATAAAAATGACGGATTCCAAATTCAAATGTAATATTTTGTTTATTTTTTATTGTAACCGTATGGAGCACAGCGTAGCCACTGCCAAAATTAATCATATTTCGTTTAAAAAATGTATCTACAAATGGCGTGATCCCTGAATTAAATCGACAAGATTTTTCCTGAAAACATATACCTAAACAATAATTACTGCATTTTGGATAAAACTCAATTGTAGTCCGGTGAAGCTGTAGAGGTCTGTCAGGCCAATAGCGTAGTCAGTTCGAAAAAAAAAGAGAACACAAATAAATCTCAGTTAGTGTTCTATTGTTATGTTGATTCGATATTTGGTAAAATTTATTTTCTAAGTATTGTTGAGTCGTGGAATGGTTGGGTTCAATTACAAGTTTTTTCTCTTGTAAATTTGTGTATATTTACAGAAACGCGTTTATGAACGCCTTACACAATTACAAGTTGTAAGTGATATCAGGTATAATACAAATGCTTTTTGACACATACATAACATACGAAATCGAATTCTTCTTCTTCTTCTTCTTCTTTATTTTTTGGCTCCGTCACGGTTTGTGCACTAGCCAGCGTCAAGTAACAAGATTTTGCCAAGTAAGTGTCTCGTGATAATTATAATGTTCTAACAAGATGGTGGTTTCCTTGTTAGAACTTTCCATGGCGTTTTGGCGGCATCTCAGAGTGCATGCTCCGTGGAATTATTTCCCATCCAATTCACTCGTGCATAATAACCGAACTATATTACGTAAAACACCACCAATATTACAGAATATAGAGTCTAATAACACAAGATTATGAATAAAATATAAAAACCACTACATGACAGACTAAGATCCCGCCAAAAAACCCGAATCGAATTATTTGAAAACAATTTTATTTTTGACATTACCTGGACTGGCTATTGTACCGTTATTTCTATATTATCAACATATAATTTGGTAGAAAAATCATTTTGCAATTTAGCAAAAATTAAGTCTTGTGAATTAAAAATACAAGTTCACATAAACTTGTACAAAATAGGTAGGTTTATAGACTTGTATTTTTGAGGAACGTAATTTATAAGAACTTGTAAATTTTTAAATACATAACGTGTAACGCGTGAATTAGTAGGCTTGTAACGTATGATAAAGAGGGTATTAAGTAGTAGTAAGTATTAATATACATTTTATTTATTAAAAAAACAAATATTGTAACATCCAAACTATTAATCAATCTATCAATCTACATGTAAAGTTTGTAAAAAAAATTTTGTAAGAAATAATTTCGGAAACAACTGTGCTGATTTTGATAATTCTATTATTTATATTTTTATACAGTTTTATAATGAACATTAAGAAATAGTTTTGAAATCATATTTATTCTATTGTTTACATTTTTTGTCACGGTAAAATTAATAAAGTATATTAAAATTCGTATTTGACTTCCAGAGGACCACAATTTTTTTTTTAAACACTAGTATGAAAATAAGATATTTCCACAAATAACACAGTATTTTTATATATTGTACATTCGTCTTCTTACCCTTATCTCACCTGAGTAGAGTAGGCACAACATGTTTGTCATGTTGTGATGTAAGATTTGGCTTAATTTTCACAATCGGCCGCGCGCGCCTCACATCAACCCTCTTCTTGATTATTTCGTAGCACCACGATAAACGTGAAGAATATGCAACTGTTGATTTCTCTACATTTACTACAATGTCGTGGGCCGAAGAGGTGATTATGTTAGTTGATTCCTCCAGGCAGAAACTTTTGCACAGCAATGGTAAGGCCATTGATAAAATAATTTCTCAAGAATAAAATAAATTATTTCAACTACCTATTTGTATTATATATAAGAAAAGAGAAACATGACTGTTAGTATTCGTACATTTCATAATATTAATCCAGTTTTTGAAATTCAACCATAATTCAGTGATTTTTTTTAATTTTAACATTATTGTTCTTTTTTTGCCAAAGAGACCTAAAGAAAGAAGACCTTTATAATCGCAACATATTAGAATAAAATAAAAACATTCGCGTTTTTTTATTGATAATACTAACGCTGGCTAATCTTTCCTGAATAAAGAAAAAATAAACATATTTGTTTGGTATAGAGAGGTGGAAAGGTACTAAATGTGGTGTCTTCGCCTATATATACATACATATATACACTAAAGTAATTTAAAAATTTACCATTTAATATAAATTATCAATAGACGGCACTGCTGCACGTAGACTTCTATGCTGTTATACTGTAGATATTTCAATACGGAATACATACACATTACCAATTTACTTGTAGTCTCAACTGTTTATAGTGATAAATATTACTAAAAATAATGGTGTGGAGATGCGGGCAACATTTAGCAAAATATGGTAAGACCACTTTATTCTTAGTTCCATAAATTTTTAGACATAAAGTATGACAAGCCGTGCTATTAGGTAAGAAAGGAAACAATACATAGATACTAATTTACATGTATATATTTGTTATATAGTATAAAAATAACAAAGTCTTCGAAAATGTATCTCGTTGAACTTCTTGGCGCTTAATGTTTGCAGAGCAGCAGTCTTTCAGCTTCGTTCTGTAAAATAATACGAAAACTTATGATAATTGTATTAAAAAATCTTTGGATATGTAAGAGTAATCAGAGAAGATAAAAAAAATTTTGCTTCGAGAAACATTACGAGTTAGATAGATAAAGGAATGGAGAATAAACATTCCAAAGGTTACTATGTCTGTTTAATTAGTAATGCCTTTACGAATCGAAAAACACTGTTTCGATTAACACTATTTTTGCTTTCTTTTAATATATATAGTTGATACATCTAATATAAGAGAATAATTATGTTAAATAGTGTACCACGTTGTGTAAAACTTGCTGTCACACTGTCTTTTTTAAGTTAGGCTACGTAAATAGTTAAGTACAGTGCAACACCTACATGTTATAATGAATAAAGGTTTCAAAGTAACTCTGATACTATCACACTGAACTGTAATATTGAATTATAAATACTAGTATTCTGTGAAAAATGTTTTCTTTATGTTGATATATAACTTGTAAAGGAATTAACCCTTCCCAATACATTCAATTTCTTAGTCCAAAATGCTTGGATATGTCAGTAAATTTTTTATTTAACTGCTTTTAATATTTGTTATGGTTTGGAAAATAACATTAACTATTCAATAAACTACTTTTTTTTTATAAAATAATAAAATAATATTGATAAAGTTTAATATTATGTGCCGGGGTGACCGAGTGAGGCTCGGTTGATTGAAGCAATAATTGCAACATTGCTTTTCAATGTAAGGCCAAGGTCTTCGTGTTCAGATAATGTTATGCCACCTCACAAAATTTTAAAGTATTAGTAGTTTATCATTCATTGTCAGTGATACAGATATCACAGCTTAGTCCGGTGAAGCTGTAAAGAGCCCTCAAGCCAACAGCGTATAGTCAGTTGAAAAAAAAAACATATTACAGAAGTTTACAAAATGGCGCTATGTAACATCGACTCCGATATTAGTTCCCCTATATGAACAAAAAATGTGAACCAAACATAAGAACCCTTTTCGATATACACGAAATAAATTTAAATACATACAAAAATCGCTCGTTTAAATTTATATCATAAATTCCCATACTTATGACTAAAATAAATTTACCGTACAAGTTGAAATACCTGGATTAATTTGTAAATAGCGGCTACTTGATCGTCGTTCTTGCATGAGATAGTCCCAGCGATGGCCGCACGTTTCCCGCCCCAGCTCGACGTGAAAGTCAACTGGGCCTCCGTGATGATGCACAGGCAAGCCATCAGGAGGAAGAATGCCGCGAGTTTGTACATGTTGGAGTTAATGCGTTGCTATTGAAGAGATGAAATCAATGATACTGGCAGTATAGCGACATGGGGTTTTATACTCGTCAGTGGTCTAAAAGAAATGCGTTGGAGATAATTAAAGAAGCCATAATAAGTTTTTTTAATTTGAATGTACGTCCTTGATTGATATGTACTACACGTGCATTATAGTACATTAATTAATAGTTAGCGTTAGTTTAATAATAAATCAGTTAGTTTTATTGTAATTATTTGCAATTGTTATAACAATTTTAGGTTTTAACACTATTACATTTTCAACCTCGGACCTCATGGCTAGCAAACTAAGTGGTGAATAAGTGGCCTCAGGACATAACTGTATGTTACAGGCGCTTCATAAAATGGGGTGTACTGTATGACTACAATTCGCGAATTAATTTTAAAAGCAAGGTCAATTTAGCAAGTAAAGAGCTAAGTATTCTAAACCGGCTGAAGCAGTACTTCATCCCAAAGCAAATACTTGTACTATAGAAAGCGCTAAGCTGTATACTGAGTACTGCTGACACATTAGATCTGGTCCTCCTGCCTACCAGCTTTCTCTTTTTGATTGAGCGAGCTATTCACATTGTTGACGATCCCGAATTAATATATGGTATCTATGTGTACTGTTTGTAGAATGTTCTTAATAGCTTTCTGGTATGGTGTTGTCATCGCCATTTCAAGGTCTCACCTCCCGTTGTTGGCTGGTTGCTGATCCACACACCCTAAAAACCTAACGAAATACCGTAAGGTTCTGGAGAACCTTCACTGTGCGTTAGACTAAATCAAATAAATATGTTATAAATGTATTGCCTATATTAAAAAAAGCGTATACATGTATGTAAAACTAAAGTGGCTGTTGCTTGTTCGGAATAATCTTCAAAACGGCTGAACTGTTTTTTACGAAACATTAACTGGCAGATAGGCTACGTTTTGCTGTAGGGAATAAAAAATCAATTGAACATTTAACAGAGGTAACTTAAAATCTGTAAAAATGTGTAAGACAAAACCACAATTTAAATAACGAATCTATTGACACCTTATTCACCAGAATCGAATGAATAGTTTAGGCGCTACGGTGGAACACACGTAAATACAACCAAACATACATAGACTGCTAAAATCATAACCCCTCCTTTTCGCATTCGCCGTAGTCGGGTAAAAAGGTGGTCCACAATTAATCCAGATAAATTACTTCATTGTCGTAACAAAAATAAAATTGTACAATAACGGAGTCGCGGACAATAAAAACAAGAAAATTTAAAAAAAGAATTGACCCGAATTCAAAGAAAATACAAATACAACACAACATCTTCCACCATTATTACGTACGTATTATCTACCTAGCCTATAATACTAATAAGCCTATCAATAATCCTATTGATATCTATAACATTCCTATTTGATTTTGAGGAGTTCCCTGGTGTATCTTGGAAATGCAAAGTCCAATGCTAATGAAATTACAATGGGCCCCGTTAATGATATTCCAATCAATAAATATTTTTCCAAATCGGTCCATAAATTAAGAAGTTATCAAGTAATAAACCTTAAAAAAAATACAACCGAATTGAGAACCTCTTCCTTTTTGAAATCGATTAATAAAAAAATAGAATTTATAAAGTTACAAGTCATTAAGGGTCAGAACGTTAGCATCGGGGTTGCTATAAACTTTCTTGTACTTTTCCACAGAGGCCATCTCATTAGACATTATAGGACTTCATTTGATTTATACCGAAGACTCTCAAAGCCTACAATTTGTTTTTTAATTAGCTTTCAGCAGTATATAAGGGAGTTGTCTTCTCAGAAACATCATTCAGTCTTCGAACTACCAAAAGACAACCAATAAAATCCAAAATGTCTCGCTTAATAATCGTGATTTTCCTTGTTGCAACTGTTCTTGTTTTATCGGAAGCTCAACTGACCTTTAGTCCTGGCTGGGGGCAAGGGAAGAGATCAGCATCTCCTGATACACGAGACATCTGTACCTCTGAAGCAACAGTTTATGCTATATACAAGTTGATTGAGGTAAGTTTTCAATTGATTATAAATGTTTTTTAAATTTTACAATTTTCGATACTGTTGATATAAGTGAAAAATAACCACAATGCTAATAATAAGGGAAGAAGTAATTCTGATTTGGAAGCGATTATGTTTTAAACAATCCAATAACCAAACCGAAAGTCCAATAACTTCGACACCAATTAAAGTAGGTTAGAATATTTCCATGGGCTTTTGTCAAAGAAAAATATGAGCAATCACTAGCCCTATAAATTGTATGAAAAAAGGAAAACTACCACAAAGTTTTATAATTAGAAGAGTATTAAATATAGAAGTGGACTGACGTAGGAGTTGTGGCGAAATGGATTGTGTAAGGAACAGTGTTGGGAGCTCATAGAAGACAGTGGTCTTGTTAACCCTACTTATATAGTAAACAAGTGAGATGATGAATTTAGCGAGTAGGTAAAGAACTCCAATTAAACCAAACTGAGATAGAATTTTATGAAATTTTATCTGACCTTAATGAATAACATTATCGGATTAAGAATATATTTTATAATATTAAATATAATTATATAATATCCTAGCTGTTTGTATTATATTGTAATAAACTTTACATTCGTAAATATGGATATATTGTTTCACGGGAACTTCTTATTTTAACTGGATATATTTGAGGGTTGTCGTGTTTTAAACAGTTGTACAAAAACGTAATACTCCAAAAAGTAATAGTAGGTGGTAGAGCTACGCTGAAGCTATTGCCGGTTTCAGCATGAATGGGTCGGCTCGCCCGGGGTAGTACCACCCTCTCACAGAAAACCGACCTGAAGTAACAGTGCTTGCACTGTTGCGTTTCGTTCGGTCAGTGAGAGCGCCGAAAGCCCACATATTTTAAAGGCAGGCAACGCACTTGCGACTCCCCTGATGTTGCTAGTGTCTATGGACGGCGGTGATCACTTACCATCAGGTGACCCACCTGTTCAATTGCCCCCTACAATATAAAAAAAAAGTCTCCTTTATTATTGCCTGTAAATGGCTCGTTAAAATTGATTCAACCGTTTCAGTTATTAGCCTGGAGAAACAATCGAGACACTTCAATTTTAATATATGTAAAGATCAAAAAATATATTTTAACATTTCACTGCAAATGAATTAATTTCCATTTTCCTTTCAGAGTGAAGCTGAAAATTTATTGGCTTGTCAAGCGGACTCAAAAAATTAAGAATCCTTTAATAGATTAACAACCGGGTGCTTTTTTCTTCGATATATGCTTATTTATAAAAACACCATGTATCTGTTTAATCGTTTGAAATTAATATTGCATATATGCGTTATAATTATAACCACTGTATTTTAAATCGAACTTATTATGTTACATGATCATATATCATACCGAATTGTTTTTTTAATATGTCATTAAGTAAGAATCTAATCATTATTATATATATGGTTGATAATTATCAATAAATATATGTTCAATTACATAATTCGTTTCAGTTTTCTTGTCCCAAATGAGATTTACTCTACAACTAATAGTTTCAGTAGAACGAGCTTTTGATAGTTCATTATTATGATTTAATGTTAAGATGAGGTAGGTAATTAACCCTTAAATGTAAAATTAAGTGGAAGTGGCATGTAGACAATTGGCAACAATATCCGTGTAAGGCTTAAAAGTGTTGTTGTTTGAAATATTAAACATTTTCTCGGCTTCTTTATTATTATTAGCTGCGCGTCCCGCTTGATAAACGATGCACTTGCATAATATCGGGAATTTGTTTTTTATTTACAGTCGTCGTCAAACTTTTTGACCGCTCTGAAGTAATAAATGCGCAGATCATAAATATAGGTATCAAAGGGAGGGCAGGGGAAGAGGGGAGATGAAGGTGGAGCTGCAGACTCGCCCGCGTGCGTTCCTCACCCCCTATTGTATCGATTTCGACACGTGCTTTAGTGTGCGTCGTAGTTGAAGTACAGTCACATTCGGAATAGATTCCTTGTTTTCAATTACATGTTATTGATATTTTCGTTCTTTTCGGTTTTTTGTTAATATTCTTTAATTTCGTTATTTGTTCTCTTTATTGTTACTTCTTGATATTTTTTATTATTTGAGCGCCCATTCACTTCAAACAGCAATATTCATATGGATAAATGCTTATTAAGAATTATTTATTTGCTACTAAAATATTTCAACTACAATAACATTATTGTAGGAACATACATAATACCTACACAGTGTATGCTACTAGATATAATCTACAGGCAGAAACATATACTGTAAAAGGCTTATCATCCCATTCGAGTACGCGATCACCTAAAACTCACTGAGCTGGTTGTGATCAGTGTTTTCACATAATGCGGCGAATTGCTGTTATTCTAACTTTGTCTATTATTTTATTATTCAGCTACTTTTGTTCATACTGTTATTTTATTAATCCAGTAATAATTTAATTTTTATTGTCTCGTCATGGTATCTCTATTTTTTGTAAACGTATGTATGTGTATGCCAGATCAATTCAAATGTATAGATTTTCGTATATTAGCTGTCATAACGTTTACAAGACTACACAGTCGGAAGCATAATTTCATATCATATATAAAACCTTCTGAAATTAGCAACGTGGTGGTGATACTTCGACATCCTCATCATAACTAATTAAAACAAATTATATTGTACGTATAATATCGAGACAACTAAAGGATTAATAAATGACAATTTTACATTAATGTAATAATATTTTGACTATGTTTTGTATTAACCTGTTGACTGTACTCTCCGCAAGACCAAACTTAAAGCTATATTCAGAGCGGCCAAAAAGTATGACGAGGACTATACATAGGTTAGAACGAACAAGTATTTTTTTTAAATGCTATCTATTTTATCTTTATCAAATTCTTTTTTTGTCAGATCGTTTTCAAGGTTAATTATTGGTAAAAAGTCAATTTGTATTTTTCAGTTATTTGAAATAGCAAAATGGGTAACCTCCACCTTATTTTAACAGATTTTAGCTAGCCATCAGTAACTCCGTACAGGACTGATTTATTTTATCGAAGGTTAGTTGTGCTGCACGTAAAGTCATAGAGTGTGTAGGTCTAATATTTGATACAGTCATAGGATTTCTGTTTATAAAAGATACTATTCTCAGTGCGTTTGAGTAGGATGCTGTTATCACCTCCCTCGCTGAATCCTCTTCAAAATTAAGAATTTCTAATTTAGCGATACAGCTAATCTAACTTAACCTTTACTAAAACCAAGAGTGAAAACTCTCAGCGCGCGTGGCGATTACTGTATTATAATAACGTAGCCAATAGTTTTATTCCCTTTTAATTAAATAATTTATATATTTTATAAGACAAGTTGAATTTACATGCCACTGTTTTAAATTTTGAACGTGATTGAAACTTTTATAAAATATGTTCGCACCACATAATGCTACTTCTCTTTCATTCTATATTGTCCTTTTCTAAATTTCACTACTGCCTTGTCGCTCTTATCTGTGGAAGTCTTAGAATCTGCTCGTTATTGTGGATATTAAAAACGGCGCGAAGACGTTGCTGCCGCATTAATATTGTGCGACTGCGATAACCGCATTAGTTATCGAAGACCGCTTAATAATTCGCATAAGGAGCTCCGCAAATACCTGGTGATCGTAGCGTATACCGGGCACCAAAAGAAGGGAACAGAACTAAGGTCAGTGTTGTATCTATAAATTAATTTCGACACCGTGTTAACAAAATATGTGATTTAAAAAAAAAAACAACAGCGTTTACAGTTGGGTATAATTTTATTAAAATGCCATTCGACGTGGCGCCATATAATATACATTTGATTAATTTACAATGAAAAGATAAAGTATGGACCTTATACTAAATATCATAAACATACATGTATGATCAGCACTAATATAGAAGGACCAAGAAGACACTAGTAAAATGTTTCAAGAAAATAAAGTTTTATTTGGAAATACAACTCGAGTATGCAAATATAAAGGATACATAGAAAGGGATATTACTGATATTCGTTCAAACAATTTACATTCACTTGTATTTGTAAATGAACATACACTATATTATTCTGACAGAAGCTTAGTACAATTGACGTAAAAATCACTATAATTGCTTAAAGAAGTAACATGACTTTATAACACGAATACATCATTTATTTCTTTAGCTTCCGATGTATTGGAATCTTAGTGGCTTACTCATAATACAATATCTCCTCGATCCTGTCCTCCTTTACACCAATAGGAATGAAGTAACCATAGACCAAGATCTGTTTTTTTTTTTAAATTATGGACTATATTCTCTTCAAAATTAATTGTAACGACCTTTAATTAGTTTCGGTTAATGGTAAAATCGTATTCGCTTTACATAACTTATAAATCAATAATGTTCACGGTATTTTTTCACTCTATTAACCTCACTTTTAGACCAACATTCATATGACAATCACAGCCAAAGAACATCCAATTAGGACACATCTACACCACGTTCTTTTATCTACGTATTACTATATAGTTAATACACTACATTAAATGTGATATTGTAAATTAAATATACCAAATCAAAGGACGGAGACAGAGAAATGAGCAAAAATCTTATTAGGGAACAAACAACAGCGTGTAATGATTTCAGAATAGCGAACCTTAAGGTAGATAAATTATTACGAACACAGCGTTAGTGATATTAATATGGATTTTGAATTATAAATGTACATCTTGTAATCTGTTCATTAATACATTAACGAATGCAATGATTATTAAGCTCAAATTAGTGCCTGTATAAACGTAGTCCGGTGAAACCGTAGCGGCCTTAACAAACCAACAGTGTAGTCAGTTCGAAAACAAAATCCTATATAAACATAAAAAAACTAAAAGTTTGTAGGTATGTATAATTTATATTAGACGTATATTAATTTGATTTCTATACAATATATGTATTTTCAAAATAACGGGATCAAAATTAGGGGAATGTAATAATAAACAGATAGTGAAACACCTATTACATAATATTTACAGCAAAATTGTTAATTTAATTTTTTTTTTGTGTTTTGATAAAACTTTATGCAATATCTTGTTTATTTTATATTATTAAATAGACTATATAATACAGTGAGCGACACAGGTGTAGAAAGTTATAGGCCCGACTATGTACATTATAATAAAAGTTATCTTATTTAAAATTACGTTGACGTTTAAAATAAAGTAACTGTAATGATATTGTATAAAATAAAATATAATATCATCCAGATAGATTACAAAATCATTTTATTGTAAGACCTTTTGATTAAAATGGTATTTTTATATTAAAAACAATTTATTTATCAAAAACAATTACAGTAAAATATCAAACAAAATTGTAAAATAATAGTAACTAAGAGTAAGTAAGAAACTAATTCCAATGCGATTTGATAAAAACCTTTACTTTTTAATAATTTAGACACCGGATATGTTTAATGAGATAAATACGAATTTTATTACTATTATTATGCATTATGTAATAATGAGTATACACTACAATTTTGTGTACGATTTTTTTTTTATAAATTCCTTTTGTCTTACAGACGAGTTCCATTTAATTATTAATAACTACACAATAAAATATGTCTAGATACCATTTAATATCTGTTAAAGTTCATTCAACTAGTTCTAACAACTAATTAATATTGAGCTATATAATCTAAATGAGAATCCATACAATATGGGGTATATCATAGACACCTAGACGAGTTTAAAATTCTGTCTTACATCTTACTTACGGGATAACGTTTAGAACAAGTATTGGATGAAAAACTTGATAACAGTACAGAATCGTAGATTTACCTTGTTCTTAAAGTTATACTAGAGAATAATATTATTAGCGACATCTTTCCAATCACGAATCATCCATGACTAATTGGAAAATGTTTAACTTTCATTTTTAAAGCATATATACATATTACAAAAAGATCCCAAAATAAGGAATTATAATTAGTTAAGAACGAACTTACAGAGAGGTGTATTTATTTTAATTCAACAAGTCTCGTGGCAACTGTTAGTTGTGTGTCAGGGTATTTAATATATGAAAATATATAAGCTGTTTAGTATGCTTTATTTTCAATTTAAAGGAATGTGTGAAATTGTGGAAAAGATATCATATTTTATATTATTTAATTGTAGCGCATGATCGTATGTATTTATGCCTGCACCTTACATATGGTGGTTGCTATATAATTGCGAATAATTCGTTTAGTCACGAAGATTGGTGATTAGAATACATCGAATTAGTAAAACGTATCGAAAAAATTATCTCAAGATACATAATTAACCCTCTATTACAAAAATGTTGGTTAAATGGCTATTTTTGATATTACTTTGAATTACAAATTAAATAAATGTAATATAATAGTGGATTAGTTATGAACTAAGACTAAAATTAATGTAGTAGGGGAAATACACTGTAAATACACCCTTTAGTTCAATATAACACTAATTCTCCAGAGATTAAGGCCCGAAGTTGCTGGATAGAGGAACTTACAACGCTCCGCACTCTTTAGGACCAGGTGACTTTATTTCATGGTGCACAGCTACGAAGTCGATTAATTTCGATAATTGTTAGACGAATCGATTTAAGACAAAAATCGTGAATTGTATTTTCACATTTAATGAGATTGGTATTCAAAGTAATGGTAATAGAGATTTGTATTTGCATTTTCTGTAAAATATTACTCTCACAATTACGCAGATTACAATTATCAACAGAGTTTTGAATATTAAATAAGAATTGTTTCATCGGTTGATACTGCATGTGAGAGATAAATTACAATTTTCTCATAAAAGTTAGGGAGAGTTCCGGGGAACGCGTCTTTTAATAGGCGACGTTGAGGGTGGTGTAGGGGTCTGAAATGGGATGTTGTTAAGGCATGAGTTAGGCCGCCACCGCAGTGGGTGTCCGAGGCACTCCGCGCAAGAATATGCAGTAAGCGACCGCGAACAACACGTACGGAGCGAGCACCGCGCACCACAAACATGTCACCTGCCACGTCTCCGGGATCTCGTCGAATCACTTCTCGTCCTCTTCGTCATGCCGGAATAAGTAAGTAGACCTGATAATTAATATCAAGCTGTGTGATATAGACATGGTACCCGATTGGAGTGCCACTAGGTAAAGTATTCGCCATGACCTCATGTTCTAGAACCAGCCAGTGTATATATCCATCAAGTAAGTACAATCGTATGGTGTCTGTTCTCGACTGGATTGATTCTATCATAGACGCTGTGTCTACATAGCACTAAACGTTGGATTATGACGTTTCGGGATCAATAGGGGCAAATGCAATTGCCGAGAGGCTGTTAGCTATGACTGTCAACAGATTGTGTATATCTCGGTAATCACAATCTTGTACGGTTTGCACTGGGCTGAGCATCAGGTACAGTATCGTGATTTTATCGTACTACAATAAATAAAAGTTACATTTAAAGAATTGTTTCACACTAGCAGATACCCGCGACTTCGTCTGCGTTATTTATTATCTTAAAAATGTATTTCATGTGCACAGGAAAAAACATAAAAAAATGAAAGCAAAAATATACTTTGTTTACAAAATTTATTTGTAAATAATGTCACCAATTCTTAAAACTTTAATAGCTTTATATTAAAAGAAGATATCGTGATTGTTTATAATATTTAAAATAAAGGTTAAGTAGCTAAATCGAAACCATAAACAATTGATTTAAATCTATTGAGTAGTTTTTGCGTGATACGTGCGTAACCGCAAATCCCTATAATTTAAAATATAGATGAAGGAAATGCATTTGAGTTGAATAGTTAAGGTGTGAAAACTTAACAAACAAAGGAACAAATTCACATTCGTATTTACAACATTAGTAAAGATCAAGAAATTATAGAATACTAACCAGTAAGCCACGTTAAATATGGCGAACACAAGCGGGAACGTGATCCTGGAGATGACGTCTATCCTCTTGGACCTAGTGGGAAACTTGGCAATCCAGCTGAGGCAGCAATTCGGCTTCTTCTGTGGGATGTGAATCTCGCATTGACGCATCTTGGAGTCCACAGCACCACGCACCAGTGGTTTCTGTTAGTTGCAGACCAGTCAGGGAGAACGGATATAATTCATTACGGTTACTGTGCAAGGCACTAGGACCTTTGCAAAGTTTAAATTCAATACACCTTCTCTACACTAATTTCAGATACTCAGATCTGTTGGCAACGGGTGAGACTGCTTTTAAGATATTTTCTTTGCTTGGTTAAACAGAAACGATGAACTATAATATAGTAACTTAGAAAGCCATACATTCATATGCATCAGTACTTTCATTCGCCAATACCTATGTAGTCGTCTAAATTAAATCTTGGTTAGCTTCGAAGCGTATTCTATCATTAATCGCGTGTTCAAATCATTCAAGCTTGCTTTTGGACATTGTTTTGAGAAATTAGGTGTTTTTTTTTTATTCCAAAGGCAATCTACCAAGGAAGCTTCTAGACATGGGATGCAAAAAATGCACTTTCGTTTTTTAAGTTTTTTCATAAGCCTTCGTTTTTGTCACACTTTTACTGACAAGCTCAAGATTTTAATTTTCTACAACAAATTAGGTACACCTCACCGAAAGGTGTTTTCAGATTTATTTAACTTACTACGCACAATTTACTATATTACCCTTAGTAACTCGTTTTTCTGCGTCCATATTGTACTTACCATCACTTTTGCTATTTCAAGTACGAAGATTCCATCAAAATGCAATGACCATTCAATTTAAAAAGTTCATGTCCAATATCATGAGAAGAGAGTCATTAAAAAATACATAAAAAATGCTAAAAAAATGTTAGTAAAAAGAGTTAGTAAAGAACACAAATCAAATGCGAGCTCACCATAGCAAATGTCGTATTGCTGTCCGTGTCCAACAAGTCTGAGGCCGCGTCCATGCTCGCCGCTTCCATATCCCGTCTCGCTTTCTTCATATTCTCCCTGTGCATGTCGGAGCGAGATGCATAATTGACGAGAGCGAACTCCAGTAATGCACCGAAGACGAATGTGAGACAGACACCGGTCCATACGTCGATGGCTTTTGTGTAAGATACCGGTGGCAAAGACGCGTTGATGCCTGACGACTGTGTGGCCATAGTAAGTAAAGTTGTTACTCCTGTAATAAATATTCTAAATTATGTATTATGAGAAACAAATATGATCCTTCTACATTCTTCCACCAACTATATGATATCCTGAAAGCATTACGATAAAGAAAAGTAATGGTTATCTTACCGAGAGAAACTCTAGCGGGAACAGCACCCTGGTCCAACCAGAAGGAAACCCAAGAAACGATGACGAGCATACAGCAAGGAATATAAATCTGTATGAGATAGTAGCTGAATTCGCGTTTGAAAAGCAAATCAACCTTAAGGCAACTGTATTCACCTGAAAAAAATTTTTTAACGGAATATTATATATAGAGAGGCAGAGTTTCTGGTGGTTATTAGACTTTTCATAATTGCTTTTTAATTCATCAATTCTGTTATTTTAATGGCATTCTGCGTAATATACTTTGATTCTTATAGTAAATTCGATATCCCTTTACTAAAACTTATTTGGAAGATGCTGAATATAGGTTGTATCTTAAGCAAAATCTTAAACAAAACTTTATTAAAGTCGAATTTAAACCATTATCACGACGTAAGTGAATTTCGAAATTTGGCAAATGCATTCGCTTATGTATTTGAATTTTGAGATTAGCTTAATCTCTGAATACATGACTGGCTGTCTTTTAGCCACAAGGTCTATGTATATTCTTCTTGTAACGATCGTCGTCAATCTTTCAATGTAATTCACTTGCCAACGGGATAAGATACGCTTTTATTATTCCCGTAAAAAAAATGTTTAGAATAATCAATCATTTTAAAACGACGGTTGTGCAAATATTTTTCTGTCAAACAAAGTGTTAATCAGTCTTAGAGGTTCTCCCAGGCTTGTACAGAATGTTGACCTCTGTTTGACCCTATGCGATACTTATTTATGCTTGTTTGCATTGTTTATAATTATTTTTCGTTTGTTTTGTATACGTGAAATAAGGGAACATACCCATATTACGTGACCCGTTCAGGGGGCGAAGGGGGGTATTCAAAGTACCGCGCTAGATCACAGGGAGGAGAAGGAGGAGCTTAGGTTTTCGTCCCGTGGCCATTATCCTCTAAAGAAAATCTTACACTTTTTCAAACTATATTCAAATATCGCGGGCATCGTTTAGCCTTTTTAAAACTCACAGGTGGCAACACTGACGCATATATACCGGGACATTAGCTGATTGATAATTAACAATTTGTAGTGCAGTGCAGTTGCTAAGCAAATCGACAAGAGTTTGTGCCGATACAATAATGACGTTTTACGATCGACACTACAATGCGTTCATTAAATGTTACAAGGATTCCTTGTCAATGCTGGCAATAAAAAAAATGTGTGTGTACTTATGTACACGCGTTAGAAGTTATACTTCTTTGGCGTAACAAGATAAAAATCATTTCAAAAATTTAATCTTTCGCCTTATTCTACGTTTGTAGAAAAAACGACACCAAAAATAGAAAAAAGGTATTTAATACATACATACTTTTTTTTAAATAAAATGTTGACTATAGCTAACTTCAGGGTGTCGGTTCTACGTGACGGTGTGCGCGCGCGCAACGTAAAAATTTACACTCATCATTTTTCCCTAACGCGCCATAAGAAGTATAACTTCAAAAGGATAAATTAATTATATAAGACAAAATCTGTAGGAGGGGAGGGTTTCCTCATAGATTATGGATGGTCATAAACGGGAGAGAGGGGGTTAAAAAATTGTCGATCATGTCTAGTATGGGTACGTTCCCTAATGTATTCTTTCTACAAACAAATTAGAACTTTCCCCTCACCAGTATTTGTTTTACTATTGCAATAATCAGTCCGATATTTTTCTAGGGTAAAACGCGGCAGATGTAGATTCTTCACAACCTGAACAGGATCACCTTCTTTCCATAGGAAGACCAAATCATCAGTCGTCCAGCCGTCTGGGAATGTGAAACGTGAAGATGGCATCAACTGAATTAAAAACAATAAACAGCGAAAGCTAATAACAAAACTTTCAGAATCGTTTCTATGTTTATCGCAAGACTTCGAGGAGTAATTACCTGCCTGCGATCAACATACTGTATTTGAACATTAATTGGAAATAGGAATCATTGATTAAATCTGCGCAGTATACGCATTTCACGTTATGTAGGTACCCATTTCATTTACATTTGCACACGTTTTCACGTTTTAAAATTCTGATTTACTTTCTTTAATATAAGCAATAAGAATATACTATCATAAGCATATACGAGTGGCTTGGACAAACTGTTTTCGTTGGCATCGATTTGATTGTCAGTATTTTAACCACTACATAGTATAAAACGAAGTCCCTTTCTCTGTCCCTATATCCCTATGTATGCTTAAATCTTTAAAACTACGCAACGGATTTTGATGCTGTTTTTTTAATAGATAGAGTAATTGAAGAGGAAGGTTTAAATGTATAATAACGTAAATTAAATAGTGGAGAAATACTGTTATTTTTGAGGTTAGTCCAAATTTAACGCGTTCGTGCCACGGGCAGTAATGAATAAATCAAAACTATTAGATCGATTTTAATCATTTTTTCAGTGAATGACATAGGCTATATATTTTATACCCGTGCGAAGCCGGAGCGGGCCGCTAGTTAAATATAAAGCGAACCATCGAGACGGTTTTTAAAGTGAAACTTTTTTACATTGCCTCAGATTTTAATGGCGTGAAAAGTGAAAGGCGCTGGGCAGAGCAGCCAAAGTCAATATATAATAAATAGTCTACAATATTTACACGCATCGTTGGGAAATAAGCTTCGATAATATTGAAACTTAAAAGAATTAAAGATTAGAATTAATAAAAGATTTGAAAGCACGTTTTATAAATTACAAACACGATTTCGACAGTCGATTAACATCAAGAACAGCTGTTCCTTAGAATTCCTCAGTAATATTTACAAATTCTCTAATAGTTTTCATTGGATAAATTGTAATGTTAGCATAACTCAACAGGCACGATCGTCCAAACAACATCATGAAATTTACCTTGACCTTGGTTTTAAACCAGACGTCCAATGATACGAAATAGTAACAACGTTCTATATGTTTGACGAAAATAGAAGATAAAATAATAAAACATCTATGAACAATTTCGCCCTCAATTTTTATTCTAAAGCATTTTGAACAACGGTATGAACAATGAAAATAATATAATTGCATAGTAAGCTTATTAATATTTAACAGAAAATAATCTTTCATAATGCAATGACTATAATTTAAGTCTATATAATTATGCATGATTATTAATTTTTATTACGTATCAACCAATGTTGGTTTTGCGGTGAGCGTGTACAATATAGCATCATGTAATACAGTTCGAACCCTTGCGAATGGTACCGGAGCTTCCAACGAAGAAAAACTTCAGGGTTAGTATGGTGGTAGGGTTTTTTTAAGCACATCTGGTAGCTACCATCCTCAAGTTGTAAATGTGCCCCAAAAACCTACAGATGTCTTCCGCCAGCTAAACTTGAGATCCAGTTCCCATCTAGGTTTAACGTATTTACCATAATCTTTGACCACATAGACATTTAACATTAAGTAAGATTGTGGTCAAACACAACAATATTAAAGTATAAAAAGCGACATAAACATTGTCATAGTAAAAATAGTTAGTTACCAGTTACTTTTGCAGAACAAAATCAAAAATAATTTATTTAATTTAGGCTCTAAGAAGATGCTTATGAACATCAAAAACTACCACTGGATCGGAAAACTACCCTGTTATCGAGGAGAACCGGCAAGAAACTCAATCGGATTTATATTTTTAAGATTCAAATATTTAAAAACGTTACCATCGTTTTTAGTGGATGCACAGAGCTCGTTGTCAATTCCACATAAACATCGCTCATATATTAATCCACCCTTTTAAAACCAAAATCCGCTTGACATAGCGCTTAAACTTACAGTCTGGCAAACGGGTAATATGCTTTGGCCCTTTCTTCTAAAACTTAACATTAGAAACTTCTCCAAGATCAAAATTCAGACAAATATAACAAAATATTGAGATCGATTTAAGCTTGCTAAAGACAAGAGACACCGATTAGCTCTTATCATTGCATAAATATAAAAAATGGGTGAACAAACAAAAATGAATTTAATTTAGCTCTTTAATATATGTATATATAGATACTCACAACTGGCCATTCTTAACGAGCAAGTCTGCTTGTCCAAGGGATAAAGCTTGAGGTTCATCGGGCAAGAGAGGGTTAGGGAGATACGAATGCTGTAGAGAACCGTCCCGTTGGGGAAGATCCTTATGTACACGTTCGGCATGATGATGTTATGGAAATGACCTTCTTTCTCGTTGGAAAAGAACAGATCCGGCATCCATACTCTGTTAGCTTCAGTCAGGGTTAAATATTTGAGACGCCCTGAAAACATTTATGACGTAATACAATTAGCAACATTTTTATATACAATTTCAAACTTGGTAAATCAAATTACTTTCTTTTAAGTCTTACGATAATTTGGATTCAGGGTTATTTCAATCCATCAGCTAAAAATACTTTTTCCTTATTTGCTGAAAGACTTATTAAGTGATTTTTTATATAGGGATCATCTGTCGATCCATAGTCAATGAAATTGGTAACGGCCTCAATTGCTCGCATGTCAATATCAAGTTATAATAAAGTATCTTGCAAACCCAAAGTTTCAAACATTAAAAAAATCGTCTTACCTCCTAAATTGTTGAATTTGAGCCGTTCATCTAACCATTGCTCCCTGAACGTTAACTGTACAGAGTATTCCTGTAAAAACATTACATATCAAAGTTTCTGTTTGCATACACACTATACTATTGGAACATTGTCAAAACAATTCGCGTTCATTTGCAACAAGTTAATTACTCTGACAACGTTTTAGCTAACACAATCTCTGGCAGTCATTCGAGTATCGTTAACACTAAAATTTATAGCGTCTTCACAATTATCTAAAAGCGTTATATTTTTATCAACAATTCTGATTTTCTTAATCATTTTATTTCATATCTGCTCAAGCTGTAACTATGCTAATTATTTCTTATATTCTTTTAATCAGAAAGCTGTTAAGTATTCGTCCAATATTTGTGCCAATAAATTGCCTTTGGTGCAGGTTTGGCCAATTCGACGTGCTTTTGCAATATTTTATTACAGTGTAGTGCAAGGTTTATTGGACACAAATTGAGTATATTTACAGTTACGACTAAGGGAAGAGACACGGTGTCGAAGGTTCGTGTTAGTTGAATGCACATGAAGGTGTGTCAAGGAATAGAACCCTCGACACCATTGCAAGTCAAATGAATTATTTTTAAAACATTAAAAGCTAGCTAATACCTTGGAAATTGTATCACCATGCGTACGAAGATAGCTTTTGGAGTTAATGACGTGGTAAATGATAGTGGTTTCGCGGCGGGGGTTACATTCGAGGGAGATAGCATCGACTTTGATGGATTTCGCGGTCTTATAATACGTTTATATTACTTATTGGCTCCGAGCCAAACGTAGGAAGGTTCGCCCCCACATTACACCCGGAAGAGAGCGTTCGTTCATTTTTCCAAATACGATTGTTTAAAATCCAAAAGGTAACTTCGATAACGAATTAAGGTCTTTGAACATGCAGAAAGCGAAGCATTATCCGACTCACCATGGACAGCACTCGTTGAAGGAATGCTTGATGTGATTACCTTCATGCAGGCACAAAGTTTCACATTATAACTATATCTACGTAAAACGTTACGTTTAGGTCACATTCGGGTTTCGGGTATCACATTATTGCAGTAGGGTGGGCAGCGACCATCCAAGCACGAAGCCGAGTGCGGGCGCGACGTGTACGCAACTCCGTTCGTTTACACAACACAAATTCACATGTACAAGACAATATCAACAATTAATAACAGTCAACGCACACGACCAAAATAGTTTTTATCAAATTCCCATCAAATAAGGAAATGCGTTTAACCAAAATAACATAAGCATGATTCGAAAACAAACGTACGAAAATTAAAATATTAAAGTCATGAGATGATTTCGGTGCGGGCCGTAGTTAATCCCATGTCCTCTCGTCTATATTCGTTTTAATCGATTATTTAATTCGATGCTAGATTTAATTGTCAAATACGCGCGCGCGCAAGCATTTCAATTTAAAAATTTATATATGTTTCTTAGGAATAAATGGTGCAGTTTGATACCGAAGCGTTGTCATTTGCTCACAATCTTGTGCTGTCTACGTATAGTGCGCCAATTTCATTAGTGGTATATTTTTACACAACACTGATTCTTAGATTGAAGTATATTTCACGAACGAATTAATTAACAAAACAAAAGTGTAAACATAAACCTAAGTGAAAATATTAGAAAATAAAATAAAAGATAAATAATATCAAATAAAATAAAATAACTGTTTAAAAGTTTTTTTTTTATTTTTATTTTTTGAAATCAAACAGAGATTTAACATCGACTGAGGTAAACGATCGAACGGATGTGCACGCCATTAACAACATATTTATATCGATTCTTTTATATATTAGATTTAAATATGAAAGGGATAGAAACAAACAATCGATAAACAACAAAAGAGTGCAGAAACAATTAAAACAAAAGAAAATATATATATAAACAAAAAAAACAACAAACACATAATCAAGTACGATAGCTTGAATTGTTTAGCAGAGTGCATATAATGCCAAATATCCATTGGTTAGTACGGCCAATTCTATTATAAGCAAAGTTTTTTTTGAATAGGCTAACACATAAATATTCACAATAAAGGTTGTATTCGTTAAAACACTTATAAGTATATAAAAAAAACTTTGATTTATAATAAAATGAGGCGCGGGTCACATCTGCCGGCATAGTGCAACCACTCACCATTTTGTAATCATCTATTTTGCTGATGGATCGTAGAAACATGTTGACGTAGACTATCGTTGGCGCATCGCCTTAATGACAAACAAACAATATTTATAATAAATAGCTTTATAAATATTTCTCCGACACTTGGGTGTGTCCTAAGTGTTATTATATAGACTCGTTAAAGTAGAAACAACAAAAAAGGACGTTTTAATGAATATGTTACATGCTAGATTATGTAAGGAAATGGAAGTAAAAAAAAAAATCAGAAACATTTTTACCTACACTATGTATATAATACAAATGTCATTTCTTTACAACGCGCTACAATACCCGACGGAAACTATAAGAACATCCAGCAAGTTAAAAAATTAAAAAAATATATATTGTAATGAAATAGGAATAGATCTATTTTTTTTTTTTAGTTCATGAATAAAGCGTAGGAAAAAACCGTTCGAGAGATGCCTAAATAAAATTTCGAAAAAAAGAACGCGCATATAAAAACGATTTTGGTCGTCAACACCAAATGTGATTCCGAATTAGAAAATAAAAATAATTGAAAAGAATATATATATAGAAAAAAAAATTAATAAAACATTACACATAAGTTTTTGGGTAAATCGCTCCACGTGACTCAATAGGGAGGGATTTGCCCATTCATTTGACTTGACGTTTGAACGCGTTTATGCAAAACTCATTTGACTAGAAACGGTCTAGTCTGCACATTTTGACGACTTACCATGGTGACGTCATCGATCTTTGATATACTTCGGACAAATATATTCACGCTCACTACAGCTGGCCCATCTAAGTACCAAGCAAAAATACCAGTGAGTGAAGGGAACATATTCAAATAAAACCTAACTTATAATAATACTTTTTAATTTTATCTATGAAATATAGTTTTCTCGACACCTGGAAACCAATTCACAACTCACCTGCGTACCTGAAAGCGATAGACACGCCTGTCTAATAACAATGGATGATTAAATTCCGGCGATCATTGGACTCAACGAACACATTATTAATGAAGAAAACAAGATTTACTACACCAAAGAAAACAATACTGGGGATAAAAAATAAGCGGGTGAAGTTATAGAAAATGACTTGTAATATGGGAATTTGTGTTAGTGTAATACAGTTTTTTTTTTTAATATACAGATAAAATAATATTTTGAAATAAAAAAGAGCAGTTTCTTTAAATATAATTGAAATGAGAGAAGAAGAGTAAAATGATTTCACATTTATGATTATCGTATTTGAAAACAAAATAATGAAAATAACGTTAAATTCGCATTCATTTTAATAGTAGTCTCGCGTTAATCCTTAGCGCATAAAATATAACCTACATCTGATTAGGAATATTTGATGCCGTTTAATTCTGGACCATTCTAGACCATTTGAAATCGCATATACAGTAAAGTTAAGATACTATTGTCTTCATTGATAATACGATCTTTTAATGCCTTCGTATAATTCGAATTAACCAAATCTGTGTATGAATGAAAAAACAAAACCAAAAATGACAGTAAATCAAGTGACGTCATCAAGTGATTTTGGGGTTATGTTTTATTAATATTAAAATTTGTTTTATTATTATTTTTCTCTTAGTCATTTACCCTTCGTGTTTTGTAATACAGTACAAGTTTTATTAAGAGCTCAGTACGCACGGACGACGTGAGCCGGAAATTGAAGTTTAACTAACAACGTACCATACGTCGGATTTAGTTCTTCGTTGTATACCTTTTCTAGTTCAATTATAATATGAGTTATTAATAGCGATAAAACATAGTAATATTTCTCTTTTAGAATTCTTAGAAGAATGTTGTTATTTTTGAAACTGTACGAATATTTTGGATGACATTTTTTCTACTGTTAAAAATATACATTACGAAATTGTTCTTAATATAAGACTGAATACGATGTCACAGATAAAAAATATATCATATGACAGTAGGACACATGGAGTTAATTCTATAAAAGCACGAAAACGTTTACTATTGATAGGTTTTAAACGAGTTTTATAGCGATGGAAAAAGTCGAAATCGCGTGTCGACGACGACTGCAATCGATTATTTAATAGCGCCTGCATTGTATATACGTTGATCCCGGACCTGATAATGTCACGAAATGTACACAAACTAAACTTGATGGAAAAATAATTTGTAAACTTCTGTAATAACACATAAAACTGCTCTCCGAGAACCGATGAATGGTAAATCACGCCCGCATTCGCAAAACATGTACTGTAACACATTCGTTTTCTATAAAATCCAGGGTGTAGACAATTTTAGAATAATTTTGTATAGAAACCATTGTTACAGCTTTCATCTTTTTTTTCTATAGACCTTCAAGACGTTTCTAGAAGTTTTTGTAACGTTTAATTTAAAGGATAAATTAATTATACATAAGCATATTATTATTTTATACATCTTGAAAGTCGGTCAAGGACAACTACAAAACTCACACATCGCTAAATTGTAAAAAAACTAAAAACCAAGTTGTTTTTACAAAACGTTTTGCTTCCTGTTATATACTAACCATCTTTATGTCGCTGATGGTTGTAATACTTCTCACGAACAAATTAATATTAACAATTGCCGGACCATCTGTTAAAAGATAAATATAAACAAACAAGAATGTATTTTTACAAGCCTACTGAGTATATTGTTAAAGATTTTCATGAACACAAGACAAAACTTCGCTTAAACAATGCAGGTGCCTAAGCGTAGAATGTCAGTTGTCCAGTGTAAGTGATTCTAGAAGGTTAGTCACCCGGTGTGTACAACACCATACAATCCGCATATTTTTTATCTGTGCTTTCCAATTTAATCTATTCTTCAACCGTGTCAATTCCATTTCTTAAATAATAATATTGTCACATGGTATTCATAATTCATTAATCCTTTTTTCAGAGTATTAAAAAAGTATTTCCAAAGAGGTCTCTTTTTTATCGATAACTTTTTTGTTATATGTTATTTTTTATTCGAAAACTTTGGTTATTTTGCTCTATGTTTTGTTATTTTTGATGGACGTTTACAATAATGTTAATTGACTTTGTTGGATACATTTAAACAATGATTTAGAATTAAAGAAAATAAAATAACAAAATTATGTAGAATGGAATTAGAAATAGATAAATAATACTTTCGTGAAAATAATATTTTGACACTGGCAAATGTATTTGTGGTAAATAATTAAAAATTAATTGAAATTATATATACGTAGATTAACTCTCCTGTATATGTTATAAAGTATATCAATGATATTTAAATAAGCAACATCACTTTCATTGTAAATCGGGAATGTATATCGCAGGGCTGTGAAAATGAAATTGATTCATTGTCAATATCATGGTGTGATTTTATCATTAAAGAAACAGGGCTGATATTGATAAAAAAAGACTTGGCTATAAATTATAATTTTCTCAAAACAATTCAAAGTGAGGAAAACCGGGAGAAAATGAAGTTTACAGTGTGATCTTAGTCTGTTATACATTAGTTTTAGTTTTCTATAAATCATCTTGCTTAGTTCAGAGCCTACATTGGTGATGATACTGGTGGCCCCTTGTGTAATATAGCTAGATTATTATCTACAAGTGAAGGGGATGGGAAACAATATCCAGGAACATGAGTTCTCTGATCTCACAAAAACTTGTAGAATAGTTATAATAAAGAGGCCACAATTTTCTTGTGATACTTAAAGTCTTCAGAAGACACTTTATAATAACCATATAGTATATATATTTTTATGTGACTAGGTAGAGCTGTTGCCTAACAATTTTTTTAAACGAAATAATTCTGTAAAAATCCTCTGTCCTATTCTGTTAACTTGCAAAGACAAATAAAATCAATTTAAAAATACTTTATTCAGTTTAGGCCCTAAAAAGGCGCTTATGAACGTTATCAAAGTTACCATCAGTTCAGAAAACAACTCAGTCATTGAGGAGAACCGAAAAGAAACTCGAACGGGTTTATCTTATTACAAATTTGATTAATATCCGTCCTTCCATTTAAACATGATTAATGGAAAAGCATTCAAACAAACATACTTTCAAACAAATATTATACATGCGTAAACAGCTCTGTCTGTTTGTTACTTTTGCTTTTAAGCTTCTGTACAGATCGCAATGAATTATCTAAAAAAAATTAAATACATAGCGACAGGTCTTTAACTTACGGATGTCGGGTGAGTGCCTTAAGCGCTCCCCTTAGTAGTCCGGTGAAACTGTAAAGGCCTTGCCAGGTCAACAGTGTAGACAGTTCGAAAAAGAAAATAACATGCGGATGGTAGCTATCACACGTTATAAAAGACACTATCACCATGTTATGTTTTCATAATGATATCTTCCTTTACGACAGACACAATACAAACTTGTGATTACAAAAAAAAAATGATATTGTACAAATTTTCATGACAACCCTAACTATATTTTCTGTTAGTAGTTTAGAATGATAAATGAAGGGGGAAACGCTTTTCATGGTTTTTTGCTTGTTGTACCCAAAATTAATCGTTAACATTGATAGATTTTATTGTACTCCACAATCGGAGACAAGAATACCTTTTAACTGCATGCAGTCAAAAAGTATACTATAGTTTTTCATTACGACAAAGTTGTTCTAAAACTAACAGGATAGAATAGAAGATACATTTATCTATCTTACACAAAGTCGAGTTCCACATTGATGACACAGATTAAAGGAAATTATAATATAAAAAAAAGGTGTTATAGCAACTCAAATACAGTGTAGCCTTTTATTATTTTCTATTGTATTTACAGTAATATAGTTTATACACATGCTATAAATATATTTTCATGGCGGTCTGGCCCTTTCTGTTTGCCTGGCTAGCTACCACCTCAAAGTTGAAAATCTATCATCAAGCATCTGTTGTTGTGTTCCAGCAAATACACTTCAGAGCCAATTCCTCTCTCGGCTTACCATCTTACACCACATTGTCATTTAATATATGATTAGATTTTAATTAAACGCAAAAGCCTATAAAATTTAAAAAATACGCCACGATAAAAATTAAAACTTTCAAGTAAATATAGTTACATTGAAGTTTATACAGATTTATCAAATGTTTAGATATAAAAAAATAATAGTAAAATTGAAATACATAACAATTTCAAATACTACAATGATTATATACAAAACATACATAATATTACTCATATGTAATTATTGAATCGATGCACTCCTTGTTAGACAGTAAACGTGGTTAGTGACGCCGAGTATACAAGACTCGGCGGTATCACCCCGAACGTGACGGTTCGCTTTCGATAACTGTTCAACGTGCCAGCATAAGTTCTCACATCAAAAATGTCCTGCGAAGACGTATCATCTTAACGCACAAGGCAACAGCGATATACTTGCCCCAAAAATAGATGTACGACCGGTATCACAATTTATATCAATCATTTAATACCTATCAAGTTGTTCATTCATGATTTCCGGTGGACCACTTGCCAAAATCGCTCAGTAAGTGTAGGCACTTAGATAAATTACTCCTCAAGATTATATTCTAAAAAAAGACGGCCGTCTACGTTTAACCCATTTCGTAAATGGGCTCTGTAGATTTATTATTTGTACGAGGAGAGTTCAATATTTATTTTTTGCAATATTTTCGTGTATACGAATAAACTATGTAAATAAAAATTCATTGCCGAATCGCATCACTTCAGAACGGCTGCATTTAATTAACTAAATAGTAGTCCTGGGAATCTGTAAAGGCCAAAGTGCCAACAGGATAAGTCAGTTCGAAAAAAAAACAAAATTAACTAATTCTTTTTTGTGTTGCTTTGTTTGTAAGATACCTATTTATTAGTTCTTATTATGGTGTATATGTAATTGTCAGGATAAGGTTTATATGAAAGAAAGTTTTTGGAATATCGGTACAGTTTGGAAAAAGAGGCGAAAGTAAATGCATGAAAAATCTGTAAATATATTATTTAATCGTATACGTGTTATAGTCGACTGACCACAAAGAACCTGAATTTAACATCTGGAAACGGAATCGAAACTTCACGCATTAGAAATAAATAACGGGAACGAAATGCGTACTAGATCTGGTCGAGTTGTTAAGACTCCTGAGCGACTTTTACTTTAATATGTTTAATTAATTTCTGTAATTTGTTTTTTAATAACACCTAATGGCCAAAGTTGTCTTTTGGCGTCAGTCTCTATAAGTAAAACATCCCCTTGTTTTAAAACAGTAGCGTCTCTGCATGAATTCCGCTGTACTAAAAGCCCTAAATACTCTTTTCGAAACCTTTCTTTTAAATTTTGCCGTAACGTGTTAATATATTTCAAACGAATATTTAAACCTTTGTGATCTGCAAGATCTAAAACGTCGGTATTGTACTGTATTGTACTGTTTGTACGGATAAGTGAAAATTTCGAGTTAAGTAATAATGTAAAAAGTGAGTTATTCAAAAACATTGACAGAATTGACAGCGTGCGGTAGTACAGTTGCCATTTTATTTAATTCCATGGTCGTACTGTAAAGGAAAGATTTAATATTTTTGTCTTTGTGACTACATCATTGCGAAGCCGGGACCCACAGATGGTCATTAATAAAACAGGCAGAAATATTTGAAGGAAATTATGAGGAAATCCTAAACTAGTTTCGAGACCGTACCTAATCATTAAAAAACTCATTTAAAAATCGACTATTATAGAGAAAACTGATTTATTAAAATGACATCTTAAAGCCTTTGTTATATTTTATATGGAAAGATAAATTTTCAAATATTACTTTGACTGAAGTTCATTTTTTAAGATTTTATTACAGTTTTAAAATTGCATACGCCTAAACAACTTAGTATATTTTCCTGCAAATATTTAGTTAATACATACAATAACATACAAAATAGCTGAATTCATATAAGGTAAGAGCCAACCAAGACCAAATATATGTAACACCTGCTTTCAAAATGTTGGCACAGAGTATGTATCAGTCATAACGTCATCTCAAATGTGCATATTTATCTGTAGACTTATTCATAGAAGTCTTTTGGTATAACATAGAGTCAGCGCTGTCGTTAGTGTCAACTAAAGCTTGTTTATGGCTGATAAATATTTTTTGGCAATGGGAAGCAGAAATTGTATACAGTTCTCGTATATATTTTTTTTTTTTGGCTGCTATGAATATATTCGTTCCAGCTCGTTCATAATACAGTCAAGAGTTTTTAATACCAAACAAAGTTAAAATATTATTATAGGAATTTAAAATTAGAATTAATTTATCTTCCGCATCTATATTCAGAGCTATCAGGATGATTGATGAAGATGGTACGTAGTATACTCTAAGTAGTCTGTTCATTACTCAGATACCCTATTTTCTATATTCGTGTGAATTTACAATTTACAATAAATGCGTTAGAAGCGGAGAAGTAAAATTAAAAATATATATATATTAATAGAACTAGTAACTATACCATAGTTAAAGTAAACATAAATCGGTTAAATATACAAAACATCGAGTTACTTTCTCACCCGCTTTTATTTCAGGAAGGATTTTGACATATTGATACACGCCTTCCGCCTATGAATGACAGAGGTATAACTTCGAAAGCTTTTTTATGCTTCGTAGTTACTATGCTTCGTCATGCTTAATGTGTTCCTTATAGAAATGGTTCACCTACTTCTTATTTAAATCTAATAATCCAATTAATAGATAAATTTCACGTTACGGACGGACGGACTTTGACAAAATTTTACAGTAATATTGTTTATATACCAATATAACCTATACGATATAGATTTAAAAAAATCTTGTTTAAACTAGTTGATATCCACGACTTTGTCTGCGTTATTTATTATTTTACAATTGGAATTTGTGTACAGGAGAAAAACCTAAGCAACATACCGCTTGCCCCACTTCTCCACGGCAAGAAAACAAAAATAGCGTCTATAGTGATACTAGCAGCTTCCCGCGACCGCATCGTTATTCATAGTTGTTATAAATGTAAACATCATACATTGTCTTCATGTAATTCTAACAATTTATACAATGCACGCTGAGATACTTCTCAGACGGCTGAATGTTTTCAAATAAAATTGTTTAAATAAAACCTATCCTTGTCGGCGCGTTACCCAAAATCTACTAGATATGTTTCGACCTATATATTTTAGATTTACTTCTTAGACATTTGATTTCATCTAAAATGACCACGATATCTTAATTTAATATACAATGTTATTCAAGTTTTTGTAAGCACTAAAACTCAGACATAGGGTTGGCTGTTTTTCTCTGAAACAAAATTCCAGGAATCGAACCAGCGATCTCCTAGCCCAATAGTAGTGCCCTACCACCACGACAGGAAGAGATCTAAATAAAACTACTAATACCACTACTTCCAAAACTACCAATACCTGAAACACATATATGTAGTCAGGTTAATTAATAAATCCGTCGATATTCACAAATAATAATACATTTGAAATTATATATTGTTTTAACACCACAATAATTGAATATAAAGAATCCCTATGAACTTTTATTAAACTCCAGATGACGAAATTACTTCTCCGTATAACTTTTCCTCTCACATCTGCATTCTTAAATTGATTATAATTAAGTATATAGCTGAAACAAATACTGTTACATGGTGCTGTACAATAATAACTAATATAAAACTCGTTAAATATCTGTAAAGCTAAATCGCGCTGGTAATATCGTAAGAGGCCCCATATTTTTATTATAGCAACAAACTAGTTCTTTAAATTTAATAGTATATTGTACAGATGAACGGAGTATAATTAAACAGATTAAAATTATGTATATGGTTTAAACAAGTTTAGCTAGATGGCACTGTATAATAATAAGATTCGTTAAACGTTTGTAAACCTCCATCAAGCTTGTAATATCATATCAGTGAGAATATTTTGTAATGAAAATATACTAGAGTCTCATATTAAGAGGAGTGATGTGTTTTTTACAAATGAATGGATTGTCATTAAACAGATTAGAATGACGTAAACAGTTAGTTTCGTTAGATGGCGCTTTACAATAATTATTATCTACAATTTAGTAAAGATATAGTGAACCTAAATCACGCTGGTAATATTACACCAGGTCGAACTTATCTATTATTGGAATAGAATAGTTTCTTAAATGAAGAGTGCTGGTGTGTCTTTTACAGACGAACGGACTTCCACTAAACATCATACTATCTAAATTGAATGACCAAAGAATTGAAACTGTTATATACCTATATTAGTGAACAAAAATTAGAAACGGCGACGCTCTAAATACTTTTGGTGACGTGATAAATTAGTGCAATATTTAATACGAAACAAATGTTCTTTACAAACTCATCGGAAAATTTTCGATGTCACCGTCGAAGCGAATAGTTTGGAAAATTACTTACCAGTGCCATTGATTCCGGATGGTCTGATCCTGGCGTCGTAGCGACCCGGCCCGAGGATCTGGTCCAATATCTGTTTCTCTTTCTCTCTGAAGTTTATTTTGCCGGAGTTCAGGCATCTGCGAAGGCGCATTGTTAAGTATTTTCAACTACATCATGGCAACTATCTATAAGTATTTTGAAACCTTGAAAAGTTCTACTCTTTTTCATTAACGAATTATTCTGCAAGTTTTTTAACTTTCTAGCGACATTACATATTTAGAAATAAGTAAGTTGAATTAAGTGCGACCTTTATTGTTTTCAAATTCAGCAAAAAGATATTGTTATCAAAAATAACAGCGCGTCTTTATTATCTGTCTCTTTCTATCACATGGCATTATTAGAAAGATGTTTCTTGAATTGAAATAACGCTTTTATTCTCATTGGGCTGTTCTAGCAATGTTATTTATATCTACGAAAATTAAACATTTGCTTCATTTATCTATTCATGACTGGATATTAAAGGCGTCCGCAATTTAATGGGCAATACCGTACGTTGGCATTTCGTGCGATCTGTGGGAAGCCAGAATTACACCGCGCTAATTTATTAACGTGGCTATTCGAGTTCGAATGAAACACTAGTTCATATTAACCCGATTAATGGAACACGATTTCTGTGTGTTATTCTCTAGTACCTTATGAGGTCTAATGCACCCAATATGTATATAAAAAATTCTGTATCTTCCCAGATTTTTAAAAGTCTATCATTATGTATAGTCCTAATACGGGGTAATATATGTTGTGTCTTCGTATGTTGTAAAATTTAAATTTGTCATTCGTTATCAATATTATAAACAGGACAGATTCTGAGAATGAATGAATTTTACTCTTTCTCGGCAAAATTACTAAACGAATTGTAATGAAACTTAACAATACAGTAATATTAACTTATAAATAAGATTACGATTTAAATGTATTCTCTTTAAGCTTTATAGGTTTCAGCAATTGACCACAACCTCATCTGATGTTAAATGACGATGTACACTGAGATGGTAAACACTTTTAGCGAAAGTGGTAGCGTGATTACCACTTGCTAACTTCAGAAGGTTGAAATAAAATAACTGACTCCGTTTGTGCAGACTAGTAATCGCTTTGGCAGCTGGATTACGAATCCGCCGTTTATTGAGTTGAGTGTATATTTATAAGAAGCAAAACACGTGCAAAGACTTAGAGATAAAATGAACCGGCAATACAATTAAGCTTACAAAATAAAAGGAGTTATAAAACAAAGTATATTTTTATAAACTAACATCTGAGCAGTAAAATAATTAAACAATAAGTTGCTATAATAACTATTCATCGCATTGTTTGCGGTTTGTCGGTGAGATTATAATTACACCCAGGTAGCATGTGGTCGCCACCTGGGCGGTGAGTCTTTAATATCGCTTTCTTAAACCGACTAAGCTTGGGAAATTATAGTGCCGCTGTTTTTTCGCCTAAGTTGTTGTAGTACACACATACCACGTTTGCTGTAGGTATGTGTGTCGCTACACACTCAACACTCTAAACCTAAATGGGAACTAGCTCTGAAGTGCAGCTGCCGACACACATGGACAGGGTGCTTCGCGACAAATTTCCAACTTAAGGATTATAGCTAACCAGGCGGACTAAGTAACAGTCCTACCAACATGCTATGGTTTCATCACGATGTTTTCCTTCACCGAAACCAAGTCGGAGATCAGCTGTAAAGATTCGAACCTAAATCGAAAGATGCGGTGTCCGGGAAGCTATCAAGTAAGCCATCATCGTTCCAAAAGATATTGTTGAAATTGACCAAAATATTTCGATAAATGTTGAGTTAGGTTGAAAAATCCTGTAACCTGAGAGCTATTCTTGCATGTGCTGTAATAACACAAAGATGTATAATGTCAGCATTTATAAAGATATAAAACTAGAAAAATTCCTGGGCGTATATAAAATAAAACTTTATCCCATTAAGGCCCTGAGAAAGCATTTAATGAAAGTTTTAAATATTTCCAACGTTCAGGAAACATACGAGTCATCGAGAAAAGCCAGCAACGCACGAGCAAAATTATACGCCATGTACCAGTCATAACTCCTCGGTATATCACCGGCAGCAGATAGGAGACATAGAAGTCTATGTGCGTAATAAGAAATTCCTCCTAATTAATAGAACGAAGGAGCGTGAAGTATGAGAAATAAAGACTATGTATTCTTTGACAAAAAAAAACCCTCGATAATAATTTAAAAATAGAACAAAATTTTGGTCGAAATTTTGAACGAGCACTAATGGTACATTAAAAAGCAATGCCGTGACTTGAGGAAACATAAGAAAAATATACTTACATTGCAATTTGAGCAAAGTATGACAATACCAGTACAACAAGGGCACATTTTGGCCACGGAATATCCATCCTCCGTCTGCAATAAAAAAAAACATTTCATAAAATATAGTGCTACTTTTTAGAACAATATCACAGCATTCCTGTAGACATGTCAGGATTAAAATTTAAAATTAAATTGCGTTAGTAAGGTACATATGCAGGTACGCATATGAAAGATTAGCTCAGTTAGATTCTCCATGTTACATTCAGGTAACACTCCAAGCCGGGATTTGATTACTTTGGTGGAATTAATCTTGTTGCCATGCGGCCGAGTGTCTAAATAGCACGGTGAAGCTATAAAGTCCCGTCCGGCTAACAGCGTTTTGTCGGTAAGGTAAAGACAGATCTGGCCCTCAGAAGATTATATATACTTGTGAAAGTATCCCAAACGCCTTAATAGCTAATCTCGCGTCTATTCTGCCGCCACAAGGAAAACAAATCGGAGTCTACGTATTTAACGAAGAACCTCTAACTCGATTTTGCATTAAATGTAATTTAAAAAAAAAATCTATCCACGTTCTTTTCCTAATTCCGAGTGTATAAAACTCAATATTGTATAAATGACAGATGCGCTCCCATTTTTTAGGTGACGGTATTAACTAGCTTATCAAGGTTGTCGCGACTTCTTCCGGTAATATGACCAATATAACTAAGAATCTTCTGGAAATATTTATTTCACCTAACACACACTTATATCAAATCGCTCAAAATTAATCTCGTAAGCAACATTTGTGATCAACAAAGAAAAATGTATTAATTTTTGTCGTAAAATAATTTCAAAAATTATGACAGAAACACGTCGCAATGAGTTCCTCCAAATAATTGTTAATCCCAGAGACAACGAAAACGAAAAAAAAAATAGAAACATCTCCAACAAAAGAATGTGGGCTAAAATGAATGCCAATCCTGAGCAGATAAAATGTCAAGCAAATGATTTATAGATAAGACTAAATTCTGATATTAAATCGGGTCAGTGTCTCCCAACACAACGTGTAATTCGCCTGCTATTAATAGAGGAATCACATTTTAAAGTCAACAAAACAATCCCGCTACCTGCCAATAAATCAAAGATTCAAAGAGATTCTTTTCAAATTAAGATCACTTGTTCTATTTTGAAAACTGCGTTGCGCAAAATACGTATTATCTATAATATAAAAATGAATTGCTGAATGTGTTGCTAAGCGCAAATCTCGAGAGCAGCTGAACCGATTTAGCTAATTCTTTTTTTTAAATATTCCTTGAAATACGAGGATGGTTCTTATGGAGAGAAAAATTTGAAAAATTGCCTGAAAAAGTCTAAAAATAACACTTTTCTATACTCCCATACAAATGATTCGCAATAATACTTAAAAGTCAATGTGAACTTTAATACCATACGATAAAGTTTAAGTGTTAGTGAAGAGGTTCCGGGAAGGCAAAACAATTGAGTGACGTTAGTATCGTATAAATATTAATGTCAATATTTGTCAATACCTATACGATGGTAGTATTTAACATTACATTGCGTCTCGAATAGCAGAATAAATATAAAAAAAAAAAATTAAAGAATCGACTCTTAGGCGGTACGAAGTTCGTCGGGTCAGCTAGTACGTATACATATTTTTACTGTTATCAAAATGGTTTTTAACTTCGCAGATCTTTGCGAATATCTCATTGAACTTGCTTATGGTCAAAATGTACTATGACTTATTCAGTTTAGCCTGTATAGATATTGCATTGTTGTTCCAATTCCAATAATGAATAGGCATCTAGCCGCTAAACGCGATCCATCGTCGGTCTCATTTTCAATTACTATAATTTGAAATCGAGATCAAGCGTGTGATTATAAAACTTAACAAAAAAGATACTGTAAAAAAAAATTATTATCCAATGGTAATCAACCCTTTAATTACATGAGCAAACCGAGCAGCAAATATTGTTAAACATGGGCTTTAGAACGACTAATCTATATTATGTTCCCTCATAATCAAGCTCTTGCAAAACGACGACAGTTCTCTACCTCTGTTCATGTAAATAAAAAAAAATTGCCAAAATCAAACCGTCTTCAAAAAAGGCATTTCTAGAAAAATTACACCAGAACGTCTTAGACTATAGCTTGGTAGGTATCTACCTAGCCTTTGATTATGATCTATCATTTATCACTCTTATCAATTTCTAAATCACTATACATTTCCCATTCGAACTTGAGGCGTTCCCTGTCATATCTTCGAAACCCAAAATCCAATGGTAATGAAATTAAAAAGGAACCCCGTGAAAGTAATCCCTACTTAAGTAAAAAAATAATTTTCCAAATCAATTTATAATCATGAAGTTCCTCTATATACTATATACATTAAATGAAAAACTGCACAGTTAAAACCTCTTTTTTGTAGTAGGTTAAAAGTATAAAAAACTATAAAATTTACTTTACATCATGGCGGCTACATAATAAGTACTTATCATATTAAAACCGGTCAGTAGGTGACTTTATCTATCTTTTACAATTCTACGCCTTTAGAAAGGCTTCATATAAATTCTTTCCCCTAAACCAGTGATGCGCAAAATATGGCCAGCGGGCCAACTCCGGCCCGCGAAACTGTTTAATTCGGCCCGCCGAGGGTTTATCCGTCCTAAATATTCTAGTCAGCATTTTGGTGCGAAAAATAAATTCTGACGTGTATAATTGAAAAGTAAAAGGTATTTTGTGTATTTATTTATAATATTAAATTAGTATTATAAATAAATATAATATTAAATTTGTTTATTTATAAATAGCTTTAATACAAAATGCATTTTTTCTATAGTTCTGGCCCTCTTCTAGAATTTCTTAAGCTTTGTGGCACGCCATAAAAAAGTTTGCCCACAACAGCCCTAAATTATAAAAATTCTATCGCGAACAAATCTAACCATCGTAATTACAAACATTCTTGGGTAACTATTAAAACAATAATAATTAACGTAAAACATTTTTAAAAGGTTTGCTTTTTACATTCAACCAAGTAGAGGCATACATATTTGTGTAAACAATTTATAACCAAGCGTATATTTTCGCTTAGGTACATCATAATTACTTGTACTCTACTTTATGGTATGCGAGCTTTTGCCCGCAGCTTCGCTCGCGTTACCATAAATTAGATATATATATATTAGAGGTACCCTGAATCCTTTTTTGTACCCCTGATAACGTGTATGCAAACTCATGATGTTCGCTTGAGTAGTTAAGGCATGAAACGTCATAAACAAACAAACTCACTTTCTCATTTTCACTATTAGTTAGAGTATAGAAATGTTATCCTATATTTCAGGCCCAGTAAGACCAGTTACAGTTTTTTTGAGTAATACTGTTAGCACAAAATCCCAAACACCATTACCGATTTGATGAATAGTAAGTACAATTAATATATCTGGCAGGTATTTCGAACTGACCTACGCTGTTGGTTTCGTAAGGCCTCTACAGTTCCATCGGACTACTAAGGGGATCGCTTATGGCATTCACCCGATATTGCTTAGGCGATCAGCGCAAGAGCACCTCGACTTGAACTGTCGCCGAGTTTCCCGATTTGACTAAGCTAATCTAAGCTAAGCGGTCTGGCAAAAGACTACTTTATACGGTGGATCCTCACATGTCACCTCTCTCTACAAATTTGCTAAAAACGATTCTATATCATGTTTTGTTATAGAAATATACACAACAGCTTTTGCTCGTGGCTTCGTTCACATTTAAGTAGATTTGAACCTTTCCCTCGGGCATAGTAGTTATAAAGAGTTTATACTGGAAAATTACTAGACGAAAAATTATATCATAATAAGAGAGTGGAGCGACGGTTATAACTAGATCAACATACAAGCATATAATCAGCTTATTTATTGTCATTTGCGATATAAATAACAGTGGCTAAACATATTTTCCTTGTCTAGAATACACGTCAAATGTATTATAGCAGAATAATAATAGACAAACACATACACGTGAATTTTATTTGCGTAGCCGCCAAGACCTCTCGGTTACTCGTTTGCATACATAATATATCACAATAGAAAATAGCTGCGAATTTGTCTTCTTCGGTTTCATGTTTGTTGATATACACATACACTAGAAACGATACTTGTTCTTGTTATATAAAAAAAAATTAATGCATCACCATATATAACAATAACGACTATATACCAATCATTTATCACGCGGTTTCGTTATTTTCTAACCATGGTTATAATCTGTCATAAATTATACTGCTGTTGACATTGATATATAAAAAACCCTGTATATTAATGGCTGTTGGTTAAATTACTGTTTCATATCATACGACCGTTTATAACAATGCCATAATAATGAAATGAATATACGTTGCTCGTATCGTGACTTTGAATGTGAACAATTCTATTTGCTCTCCCTTACAGACCTATTGATCGTTGCATAATGCTTGAATGTTCACGAGCTGCAATAACACGGATAAATATTTTTACTATCAATAATACTAACAGATAATGAACTGCAAAATAATTAAATCTTCAATAATTCATCGACCATTGCGTAAGAATAGTTCATTACATTATTAGTTGTAAGTAATAAACACTACCTCTTTTGATATATTTCAGCTATTAAGCTGATAAAAATGTTTTATAATTATTAAGAATACAACACATGTCCTCTATTAATAATACGGCGTTTACTTGAAACAATTAATTCTGTTATACCTCTGTAGTTCGAATTTAACCTCCTTGCTAATATCATAAATGCGTATGAGTGAGCGAGTATATAACCAGTAAAAATACTCGATCGGGTATAGTTAAATATGTGGGAATAATTTATCGCCATAATTAAATGTTTTCAGTGACGATATATAGACTGAAAAAAAAATATTTTACTCAATATTGTTTGTATTTTCTAAAGTATACTTACTAAAATATCGTTCCTAACCCTCTATTTACTAAACAAACTGTTATTAATATTAGCATAACCTTTGTTTTGCGGGCTACACGTAAATTTAATCACCGGCCGCCATTTTGGCCGGAAAGTAACCGGAAGCAAACACATTAGCGCTGCCTGACATTTACCGGGGGAACTAGTTGGGACAAGTTTGAAACTACAGAGTGGTTTAATGGACCATGGCTTATTTTATTATAAACTACGAACTGTTCCATTATGGGTCTATTATGTAGAGGATGTTTGGTATTAGATTTATTGTAATATGAAGACTATTTTTAGTACAAACAGATTTACGCTTAGCCTAAAACAAATTACACGGTTAGGGGGCATGTTTTTGAAGACAACGAGAAATGTATTGAATTATTTAAAATTAAAAATATAAAAATTTTCAAATCTTCTAAGATTTGTCTACAAATAAATACTATTTCTTGTCCTTTAAACGGTAACTTTGACTATTTAATTAACTTTGACTTTCATAAGCGCCATCTCAGAGCCTAAACTGAATATACTATTTTTAATTTGATTTTTTGATTAGATTTGGTACAATAAAAAAAATACATTATGATTTATGTTATCTGTAAAAATATAAATTTTTTGACAAATACTAATTCATAACGTGTTCAAAATTCCCATATATATGTATACATTTTCTCATTAAGTTCACTGAGCACAGATGGCGTGCAAAACAATTTCTGTTTCACAACACAATTTAGCCAAGTTTTCTACGACTTTCGTTATACACCGGATATTAGAAGACAAACCGCCGGAAGTCTATAATATTCAGTTCGTTTACAGAGTTATATATATAGACACCACGAGTAAGAAATATATATATAAGAATACACCACGTTTAGTAGTGGAAATCGCCTTTTTTATATTTTTTAACAAAATGAATAACAAATTGTCGTAACTGTCATGAACGTGGAGAAGTTATCGGTAAAGGAAAACGTGGTGATTAAATTGACTTGATCCTTAAGAATTTAAAACTGTACAAAGGCGTGTGAAACCTATACAAGAACAATCTTAGGGAATGCCATTTTTATTTCCAAATTGTCTTTAAGCTATGTGCAATAAACTGGCAATGATTTCATACGCTTTAACGACAGCTAGCTTTTACCCTCGGCTGCGCTCGTGTGAACGTAGATTTTACCTATACCTGGGAATAGTACTTTTTTTATGGATTAAAAGTACCCTATGTATCCTTTTCTGTTCCTCTGAAAATGTATATAAAAAATACAACGTGGCATACAAACAAACTCAAGTTCGGATATTGCGACTGACGGAACACACCCAAACATGATTCTTAACAGTTTTCAGCTTGAAGCTGGTAGCTCGCCAGACGAGTATTAGAACGTGTTCAGCAAAAGCTCAGTCTCATAGTTGGATTTAAACTTAGTCTAGGAGATGTACAAGGTTATCAATACTGAACCATAATCGTTACAGACAAAAATGTAGTTACATTACTAAGGTCAAATACAAAAATATAACAGATTTCTGTATAACAATACATGAGGCGGGTGCCAAAATAATATTTGTTTTCTTCCGCGAGATTATGTCATGTTTATTGGCTTGATGTACAACGAATATCCGTAAATAGAATTAACTGACCACGTTACATTAAAATTAATGAATGAAAAAGATCTCTAACAGATATTCAAAATGAGAGTGTTTGTTAGACTGGGGGGAATTTAAAAAAATCCCTACTATTATGCTATGGTTTCACCACGATGCTCTCCTTCTCCGAATTTTCAAACTCATAGCTAGTAGATTCGAAGTTACGTCGACCGACGTGTTGTCTGTACACGCTTACTAAACCATAATTATTTCAACAATCTTTTAATATTATCGGTAGAATAAATTATGTGCAAATTACTACTAGCTATTCATATTTATTGAAAGAATACTGTAAGTTCAGTAATTAACGAAATAATTATTTACTCCAACAAAAATATAAAAGTAATATCTACCTGAGCACAATAATATTCGGATCGTATAAAAGAAAAGGTGACATACACCACTAATTACAAATTAAACACATGTTTGTGGTGGATTTTAGTAACCTTGATTAATTTGAACAGGTCAAATGCATTCAAAGACAATAGCAAAATATTTGCCACGATTTATTTTTTTAATTATCGATTTTTTCCATTAGCCCAATTATCGATCAGACTCTGTTTTGATTTTATACGACTAATTTAAATAAATTAATATTGAAGAATTAATAAAATATCACAATAAAAAAGTACCTTTTGTTCTAAAATTCAGCTTTCTGAAATTAGAAAATCAATAAAACCTGAATATTAATCGAATGTTGATAAACGAAATAAATATTATTTAAAGGGCACTGCACAGATAATGTAACTATTTCGATTTAAAATGAAAAAGTTTGCACGCGATACCGCGGCGCGACGACCACTACGCTAGACAATTTAATAACGACTGAAGGACTGAAGCGCGCGAACTGAACGTTATTTCAGCCACCATTACACTGAACAATATTTAAAAAATCAACGAATGTACATAATGATATTACTTTGTCTTAATATCACAGATAATACCAATAACACCAAATATAAATTCATAATTGTACCTTTCACTTTCAGCTCATAAATAGTTTCGTAAAATCCATTAGTAGAAGTCGACGTGACGAAGGAACCCCTCATATTTTTATTTTTATTCGTTTGAAAGTTACGTTAATCTCTCATCAATCATAACTTAAGTATGCAATAAATGATGATGAGATGTTTCCTTAATGAAAACGGTTTTTTAAGGAATTATATAACATTAGGAGTTGGAGTTCGCGACCAGTTTTTCTAAAAATAGATTTATTATTTCATAGAAACAATGGTCCGTGTCAAGCTTTTTGACCGCTCTTACGTAGATGCGCAGAACATAAAAGTAGGTATCAGAGGGATGCAGAAGAGGTGAAGGCGGAGCAGGACGGTCGCGCGAGTTCCTTGCCCCTGTTGCACCTACGCTGACACGTATTTTAGTGTGTTTGCTAGTTGCAGTACAGTCGCATTCAAAATAATTATGTTGTTGTCAATTACATGTATATCTCGTATGTATATATTTGTCCGTTCAATTCAAATAAACAGGTTGTCGTAAATTAGCTGTCAAAGCGTTTATAACACTACCCAATCGGAGTCATATCCTCATTTTGCATACAAAATCTTCTGAAAGTAGTGACGTGATGGTTTATACTACCACAACCCTTTTAGTAAACATAATAGACAAATATCTTCTTGAATCAGAATTAATTAAAAAGTATATTATATTATTTACAAAATTACATTACATTTACACAGTTTAGTATTAAATTGGTTTTTCTTAAAAGATGGTATTATCAATTTATAAACCCACACATACATATCCCACAGCATATACATACACTCACACTTGCTCAGCAACATTTACTTTTCTACTATCTTGTATTGTATAATATTATATACAAGGACTATAGCTCCTCTTATTGTCACGTCTCCTTATTTTAAGTCATATTTACTGTTTAAAAGGTTTCCGGCGGTGAACGATATATAAGCGATAATAAAAAAGAACGATAGTGGCTGCAACACAGTTGTTAACTACAGCAGTTACTAGCGATCATGTAAGTAGAACTAACTAACATTACATTTGTATAATAATGTTTAACAATATTAGCAAACTATATATTATTGTACTAAGCGATCATCGTATTGTTAGAACCTGATAATTATTAAATTATTGTACGTATAATATCGAGACAACTTAAGAATCAATAATGCGAATTTTAAATTCCTATAATAATATTTTCATTTTATTTTGTATTAACCTCTTGACTGTACTATGCGCAAGGGCAAACTCAAAGCTATATTCAGAGCGGTCAAAAAATTTGACGCGCTTATACATTGTATAATTCGTATTTATTTTTTCATTGTAATTGTGTCATTACTAGTTAACTCTTTTATCGAAAATTAAAAATTGTCGAACTCCTTTATCTGTTTATTTCAATATATTTTATCGTATTTTTAAATGTTTCTATGTATATACTTTTTAATACGTTTTAATATCCCAGTGTAGAATACAAAAAAATAACCCATGTAAATACATATATTAATAGTACGAGTATAAACTAGTTGGTATCTGCGACATAGTTTTTTTCTTGTTCTTCTCCAGGTCTCTCTAGCTCTTTCTATAGCAAATTCAATTTCAAGCGTATATAACTTTATACCTAAAACAGTAACAAACAGACGGGATTACGCTTTCATTCATAATAGAGTCATTTTTCCCGTACTTCGTCAGCGTATTTTCTAAATAGTCACACTAAAAAGCAGGCAACGTATTCCTTTACATCTCGGATTACCTCTATATCAAATTTTATTATATTCGGATAACAAACAGTTGTTTTTTGCAAACTCAGTTCTAATAAAGAACATTTTGACCAAAGATTAGAGTACAGTTAAAAACCTCACCTTAACAAAATCCCATCTCCAGAAGAATCCGGAGAAATTATTTTTACAGTACGGTACCGGATTCGAAAACCGAAAAACGCGTGTAAGTTTATAATATGATTTAGTTGTTTTAATCTATTTATATTTATTTTTTTATTTCTTTCAAATCGGTAAGAGCGCAAGAGAAGCTGCACGCAGTGCCTCGGGCGCGGTACTAAGCCCGGGAGGGGTCTGAGGTCCGACTGTGTGCGGGGAGGGAGCTCTATTGATCGGGAGATCGCGCAGCATCCGAGCCTCCCAGGTGCTCAGCCCAGGAATATTCTATCCGGAGGTGTGACCGTAAATACAATACAGCTCCACCTTCCTGTTTACCTGTAGTAAAATATTGACGTTCTCAGTCCTTGTAATTTTATAATGTTATCGTTGTTGCAGCAACTTTTACTACAATAAAAAGAAATAGTGTATTTTATGGACGTACATACGTACATAACATAATGCTATAACATTGTATTAATCAAAATAAATAAATAAAATTAATCTGTCTTTTTGTAATATAAAAAAACAGCTTTTTACTAAATAGATATAAACGCATATACACTACTTATAACAAAAAAAAAACAATTTTTAAAATCCTTGTCTGTCTTTTTGTCCTTTTGTTGCGAGTAATCGCGGAAACGGTTGAAACGCTTTTGACGGGATATTCACTGAAATAGTAACATTTTAAGGAGCGATTTTACGCTAAACGATTTTTTTTGTTAACTTTGTTTGACTTAGCCTCGGATATCAACTAGAATATATTATAAAATTTAAGAAATTATATGTTTTTTGTTTGTCTGAACGCACTAATCTCTAGAAATAGTAGCATATAAATTTGAAAACTCTTTCAAATTTTATAACTAATGCGTTAATGAATGTTATGAGGCTTATATAGGCATAAAACGATAACAATTCAATGGTAGTGTAATCAGGCATCACCCCGAATGACGTGGGTTCAGATTAAGAAATAAGCTGACGCTTTCACAACGGAAGAAGCATCTTGAAGAAATCATAACGTGGTTATGTTTTTTTTAATACTCACTAACAAGCTACCACCTTTAAGTCGAAAAATGTTTAACCAGGAAACTATAAGTATCCCTCTAGATGTTTAGTGTGCTATCATCATAGGCCACGTCATCATTAAGCCGATAAATACTGAAGACTGTCATCGTAGAACACCTACTGAAAGAAGGTGCTAATCAATGAATTTAATTATACGAACCAAAAGTGCTTTCCATTGATCACTTTTACTATTCTGGGATTAAATATTCTAGGATTTAAGATTTGTTGATTATAATTGTAATACAAATCTGTTCGACACTTGTATTTGTGATTTTGTTTCTCGTAAATACTTTTGTGACTTGCAATTTTTTGTGAAAAACTGTGAGAGTTCTCGTGGACTCTTAGATACTATAAATATAACGTTGCAGTTGTACCATTTTATGTCTTTAAATATTTTATTTGTAAATGTGCCAAATAAAATATATTTTTTGTTATAAATTAATTTAATTTCATTTGTATCACATTTTGACATAATTCGCGGCGTAATTCGAAATGTAACGAAATCAGTGCAATGCAATAGCTTATCGCCATATTATTTTTTAGCTAGAACTCCTATAGTACATGGGGTATTTTAGTATATGGAATATATCAATTTATTATTAATTCGGTAATAAAAGGTAATAAAACATGATTCAATTTCTAACCATAATACAAGGAACTAAAAAATCGGTTTTAGAATAAAAATCAAACTGTTCGAAAAACTGTTTAATTTTAAAATTAACTCAATCGGTTATTTTATCATAATTTCTATATTACAGACATATAATATCTAAGTAAAACACATTTTGCAATGTAGAAAATTAACATCTTGCAAATTAAAAAGTACAAGTTCATAGATATCATTTACAAGAAATTGTAATAAAATTTTTGTAACTTGTGAGCTTGTAGATTTGTAACGTTTCATAAACAGGGTATTGGTCTAATTTTCTTCATTAGGACACCCGTGCGAAGCTGGGGTGAGCAGCTAGTATAACATAAATTTACGATGAAATCCCTAATTGTTATAATTAATTATTATGCGCTATAATATTTTGTAGGTGGTAGAGCTACACTGAAGCTAGCTAGCTAACTAGCTAGCTAGTTTCAACATGAATGGGTCGGCTCGCCCGACGCGCGGGGTAGTACCACCCTCTCACAGAAAACCGACGTGAAGTAATAGTGCTTGCACTGTTGCGTTTCGTTCGGTCAGTGAGAGCGCCGGAGGCCCACATATTTAAAACGCCGGCAACGCACTTGCGACTCCCCTGGTGTTGCTAGTGTCTATAGACGGCGGTGATCACTTATCATCAGGTGACCCACCTGTTCGTTTGCCCCCTAAAATATATAAAAAAAAAATAATTTCGACGTGGATTTATTTTCTGTGCGTCATAGAAATTAATGTTAATAAAAAAATTATACACATCATACACCTTTAGTTTTTGTCACATAAACGTTTCCAGGACCCACTCTTTTGCGAACATAGTACTTTGTTGGATCGGGGATCGATGTAGTGCGAGGGGATCAGGGAATATATTTGATGACCACGAACATCTAGATTTCCGATCAACTTATAGATCGAAGTATGGTACAAGACACTGGGGACATAGACGTTAATAGTGTCAATTTCTACAATATAGAATTATACTGATGTCTAGATACGATTTTTCAGACCTCGTCTGATTGCCCACAACACCCCGCGTCGCTTAACGCGGTCCCTCTGCATTATTTACTTCCTTTACATTGTATGGTTATCGCTCCGCTCCTAAATGTCGGAGATTTATGTTTTATAGTATACAACCTTCCTCAATACATTCTCTTAATATTTAATAATATTATAATTGCTAATATGAATTTGTTTTGTATATTAATAATGCGTACACATTGTCCAGGGTACCGAAAATAACATAAGGTACCTTTCATCCAAAAAAATACTGTTGCCGAGATACGTCAATTCTATATTAAAGCAAGCGAAGCTACGACCATAAGCTAGTATTATTATAAACAGGATGGTTTGTGAGGATGGATGCTTATTACTAAAAACTACAGATCGGATTTTGATGAAACTTAACAATAAAATAGTTTGTAGATGAGAATTAATTATTATTTATAAAATTATTATGTTTGACTTAAATATAACAATAAGTACCAAGTTGAAAAAAATCCAATCATCTCCGAGTAACGCCTAAACCGTTACAGTTAACGAAGACAGTATACAGTGACGTCATTTATAAATATACAAATGCAAACGACGTCGCAGATGATAGCTAATCACTACATAGTATAAAACAAAGTCGCTTTCTCTGTCCCTATATCCTTATGTATGCTTAAATCTTTAAAACTACGCAACGGATTTTGATGCGTTTTTTTAATAGATAGACTGATTGAAGAGGAAGGTTTATATGTATAATAATATAAATTAAATAGTGGAGAAATACTGTTATTTTTGAGGTTATTCCAAATTTTACGCGTGCGAAGACGGAGCGGGCCGTTAGCTTATTATAAAATGTGAATTTTATATAACAATGAAATTATTGCGCCTGATAAAATATTAATAGCAAAATCCCTCGTCTAAATATATTGCGTACAAGAAAATATCAGGCGCTCAATACAAAAATACAAAGCGGAGCATGACGAGAATTTAAAATTATGAGAGGCATTCATTGAACACTTAATATTGCACCTGAAGAATCTCACACAAAGACTCTTGAGAACCTTTTTAATGTAGACGGAGCCATATTTGTATTACAAAAGACTGTAGTGCGCAGGAAGCAAGACCGGATGAAGCCTGTCGTCTCATGTCTGACAAATGATAGGTACAAATTTTTTTCTTTATGATTTTATCATTAACTTTTTAAACAACACTATATATATTTATATTACAAGGTGTGTTTATTTTTACCACTAGCACTGCACCCGGCTTTTATTATGTAAAATAGATTTCATGATTATTCAATTTTATTAATAAATAGTATAAATCAAAATAGCTATTCACGTGCATTTGTCTATACGCGTAACTTTTCTAAACCCGTTTTAATTTTCTACAACCATTTGGAAAATATCTTCCAGGAAGGTTATAGGTATATATTATTCACAGATAATATATTTATGGAAAATAAAGAAAAGTCGATGTATTTTAATTAAGTCTTAAGCATATATTTTTTAATCGTTTACTTTTCTAACGCTAACTAAGCCTACTAATGAGATGCATTATAATAATATGCTACGGAACTTCGACATCTTCAAAAGGCCTACAAAAAAGTACACCATGGGATTTATCCATCTCGTATTTTTATCTTTTATATAAAAATAACAATTTCTGCATGATGCTATTTTGCCCATACAGTATTCATTTTTATCCAATTGAATATATTAGTTAATTTGGAAAATTTATTTATACCCTAATTGTTCCTCAAGAATTATCATTTCAATAAGTAAGTTAGAAGATATCATAAACAAAATTACGCGCGACCAAAAACCGGATTCTGTCGACGTCGAACTCGAAGACTCATTTATGTGACTGGTCTGCTTTGTTTTTAATTTTGACAATATATTTTCCGTACAGAGAGAAAACATTAAAAAATATTGAAAGCAAAAATGTGTTTATAAGCAATGCCCTCTCTCCTGCGCATGTGGACTACACTGTTTGTACCACTTCTCACATCGGTGAACTTGAAGGGGTTTAAAAAACCATTCTTAAAACTCTATATTAAATGAAGATATCGTATTTTTTTAGTAACGACATACCTCTATCATTTCACTTATATAGATTACTGATAGGTGAAAAATGCAAAGTCAAGAACTTCCGCTTAAGGTCACCAACCTTGCGTTATTCTATCGGTTGCAGTTTGATTAATGTACACAATAACTATTCTGATTCCACACTCTCTTTTCTATCTAAGAACTTTGAGACACTACACAGACCTCTTCGTTTATAATACGAACTGTAAATAAATGGAACTCGCTACCCGTGTCTGATATTTCCCTATTTATAAAATAGTGGTTTTCAAAAGAAGAGTGAATTAATTTTTACTGTATAATCGTATTCTGGCCTATCATCTCACTTCCCATCAGTTATAATTGAGGTCAAGTGTGGCATAGGATATATATAATTATAGAACAATTTCCGAATGTATATAAGCACATAATTTCAGAACGACAGAATCAATTTGGCTACTTCTTTTATTTTAATCAGGGTAGAAGTGTCAACATCTATTACGAATCAAAACATATCTAGATACCAAAAGTGATACTCGAGGGTAGTAAGACGTGACAGTGGCCCACCAATTCCAAGCAAATTGGTGAAGTAACCTAACTCCACCCAAATTTTATGCCTTCATCAATCAATTAATTATTTTTGTGTTCTGTTGCCAGGACAACTTCTGAAGATTGTTTAAATTTCGTACAGAATAGTGAACATTTTAAATAAAAAAAATCCATATAAAAAAGTAAGTGTGTGAGACAAAGAACATTAAGAAAATCTTCAAAAAAATTTATTGCCAAAATTGACAGATTGAGGTGCAACTGTTCAAGTGCGGCTTTATATAATTTCACGGTCTCACTGTAATGGGAAGACTTGGTGTGATTTTCTTCATTAGCGCACCAGTGCGAAGTCGAAGCGGACAACTAGTGTTAAATAAATATTTTTACCTTTTGTATGTAGGACAAAAAGTTAAATCAGTTGTAATCGAAAATTTAAAGGAGAAACAACTTTCAGTGATAAAATGTGTAAATAAAGTGGTTTTTAATTACTTTTTTATAGTCAATTGGCCGCTGTTAAATACAAGTTGAAGTGAAACACACGATACTGAATTTCTTGTTTTTTTTTTTTTTATAAATATATGAAACTGAAGCAAGCTCAGAATATCCTTCTAGATTTTGTATAATGTTTTTACACTTACATTCAAGATCATAGCAAAAAATACATAAATATAAATAGGTATAGACAAAACAGTTAAGTACAACTTTTACTTTTTTTTGTGGGACGATTCTCTTAATTTTTAATGTTTAATAACTGTTTATGCTCCTTACAGTTACAACATACAATATTTATACAACACGCAACACAAATAGTAATATCTATTACACTAGAGGAAAAATTTTTTTTACCACTTATTATGGTCCTATTTCCACTACAGGATGACCACTAGTATAACTAAGTTGGTTATACATATTTTTTTTTATTAATAGTTACGCTTAATATCACAATTCACATATGATAAAATATCAACAGTCTACATGAACAGCGATTCTTAAACTTTTATAGCTACGGAATACTCATAAAATCCTTTTAATACAGTTTATTTTATTTTTGTTCGCGTTAATCTATGACAATGCTGAACATTCGCGCCAGACGTTTAGTGACACCTAAAAAACAATTCAGAGTATTAGACGATGTATCATTATAATTTAACACATAAAGTTTAACGGATAAAGTTAAATTATAGGGGTAATTAGTAATGACAATTAGTAAAGGTAAAACTTATAATATTATTGTATTTATATTATAACATATAGTATAAGTTATATTATTAGTATAATTAGTTATACTTTATACCTCTAAGAATAAAACATTATAAGAAAATATATGTGTGTAGTAGAATTACTTCAAAATACTCAACGATTCGATGAATTTGAGACGCTGAATCCTTCTGATTTATACACGAATGTTGTGAGTTTCATGGAACGAACTTCAGGAATCTCTGCTCAGAAATATGCTACTGTCTCTGTTCCCTATAAGTATAATAAACTCCACCTGGTCGACATATTAAAACATAATTATGAATAGCAACCGAAAGGCGGTCATACCTATTCTGAAATATTGCGAGAAACCGAACTTTATGAAGCAACGTTCGGTTTCTACGCATAACCCGTTACGATATGAACAATTTTTCCTCGTTGCTTCAACTTTTTATTTATGACGCTAAACCGCCCATCAGGCAAGATTGAGGTCAAACCGTCATCTAAGCTACTAAAACTAGAATAGTAAGTTAGAAAAATCCTGCGCCATATAAAATGGCGAACCCTGTTGCTGGTTTTGAAAGAGCGAATCATGTGATAGAAAGAAACATACATAACGTCTCAAAAATTAAAAAAAATAATATACAAATTTAATAGTTATTCTCGAGCTGATTAAAATTTGGAGAAGCATCTCGAATCGAATCTCAATGGAACAGATTTTTCTCCCAAATATCACTCATTTAATCAACGCGGCCTTACACTTTTCTATTACCAAACTATAACAAAATAACAGGTTATCATGTAACAAATTATTTTTAGTTTTGTATGAAAAATAGTGATACATGAGCATTATGTGTCACACGGATCGTACGAAAATTAAATGAGACCAGAGAGTTATGTCAGTTGCAATTGTATTTCATAATAGGGGACGAATACACAAGATCCGCGATCACAAAAAACAATTCAATCCCCACTGGCTCAAACTTCGATATGAAAGTAAAAGTGTATGCGCCGGTTCAACGCATCCAAACCACTGTTGCGCGCGGCGTCGCGTCGTCGAACGCGCCATTGTGAACTAACTCTCCCGCCAAAAATTCAAATTGGAAACTTTGTTTTTCTTTTTTTTTTCTTTGTTATATTTTTTTGGTCTATACCTTGGACCCTGGAGTGCGGCGCAAACTGCCTTATACTTGCTCCGTGTATTACGAGTGAAAGTGGCGTGAAACCGTGACGTTACGTTTGAATTGCTTCTTTATTTTATACGATGGCTGATTTCGGTCGATTAGGGAAACTAACGCTTCCCTTTTGCGGTAAGTTAAATTGATTATTTCAATGCGTACTTTATTTCAAACATTTTTTATTTTATTTTAATCGATTGTCAATGTAATGAGTAATAAAACTGATTACTATTGTGCCAACACAAATGAATTGTTTTATGTCAAAAGGAATATAAGATTTATACTTATTAAGTCTATAAGTACTCAACATAAGTTTTAACTTGATTAACGTATTGACAATATAATGTGCAAAGTATTTCAATTATTTGGCACAAATGAAATAATTTCTAATTGTTTTACAATTTGTCTTAATAGTAGTATGGTAAATAAAATTTTATTCAAGTGACTATACGCAATCTGAATACATAAACATTGTAGAGTATAAAAATCGAATAAGAACGAAATAAATCGAAATGATTTTGTATGACTTTTAGGAAAATAAAATATATAATGGTAAATGAGTTCGCGATGACAATTAAAGAAAAAAAATGTAATATTATTTAATTACGTTTATCCAAATAATTATAATAAATATGGTTATTATTAAAGCGATTTTGGCTCAGTCTAGTTAGTTATTTTCCTTCACCGAAAGCTGCAGCGCATTCGCAAGAATTCGAACTTCCGCCGATCAACTTGTTATTCAAAAACACTACACTTTAGCCATCATCAGTTCAGTGTGTTCGCTCAATATTTACCATAATCTATATATAAATATGCAAAGACAAAGTAGTTCACAATACCTGCTTCTCCTTTGTATGGCAAACAATTTTATTCCCTTTAATAATTATTGATGAGTGCATAAATGTTATCAATTTGCAAACAGTTAGGCTTTTCCTTTACCATTGACTCCCGACAACTCAGTAAAACCGGTAACAGTATTTTAGGTAATAGTGTTAGGTTTTATAACAAAGTCCCAAAGCATATTACCTGTTGGCCAGATTATAAGTTTAAGTGCCATGTTAAGCGGGTTTTGATGTCAAAGGGCTATTATAGAGTGGATCAATATGTGAACGATGGTGATGTCTGGAATTGACTCCTCTCTGTGCATCAACTAAAATCAATATAACGTATTTTAAATATATAAGTGTGTGTTAAAAAGATAAATCCGATCGAGTTTCTTGCCGGTTCTTCTCGATGACTGGGATGTTTTTCGAACCGGTGGTAGTTTTGACGTTCATAAGCGCCTTCTTAGGGCCTAAGTTGAATAATGTATTTTTGATATGATTTTGATCTGACAAGTCGAAGCCTCCATTTATAAATCTCTATCGTCATACTGTACGATTTTTACAATCTACAATATTTGTACGATATTTAACGAATTTTACAACGATGTATTGAAAAAAAAATACAGATTAAAAATATCTATATACTTATCTCATATTACATTCGAATTTCGACCACATGACAATCGCTAGTGCAATAAAATGGCGTTAAACTTTATCCCAAAGATGAATAACATGATTTAAACTTCGACATATAATATATTAGAAAAGAAAACCATAAATCAAAAACGCATCGATCTGGGTATGAAAAGGTAACGAAATACCTCATAAAATTTGGCTCAGTGAAATTTACGACGCCTTCGTTGGTTTACGATCAATTGTTGCGGTTTCGTACAGTCGTACACAAAAATGATAGGAAAAGAACTATTATATTATAAATCTGAACACAAACATAATCGGTATATATATTTACTAAATTAAATTCTAAAGTCTTCTTGATAGATAATCTACAACTTTAACAGATGGTACTAGAAGTCTATTGATAAATGTCACAGCCCTGAGCAAAGATTTTTGAAAATCTAAGGAATATTAATTATTCGACATTTTCACGTTAAAATGATTTCCGTATTCCACAGAAACTGTGTATCTTATTTATACTCGTTCATATTAAAATTAAGACAGCTTTTGTGTTTTACTATTACATTATCATTACTGTATAGCGTGTAAAAACCAATGTAATGTAGGCTAATTTTTTTTCTGGATTCAGTGTATTGAGTTTTTTATTTCAAGTTATTTTATTTTTATTTTATTGTTTAGTACTCTTTACAAAATTTGTACGCTTTTATTAAATAATAATAGTGTGCAATACGAAGGTCCCATCGGTATCAATTCAGAAAATATGCAGGAGTATATTTTCAATAATTACTTCTTCTAAAAACGTTTTAACTCACATTTGTTGATATGCTATAAAATTTCCCATCGTTCGAGATTTCGAAGGTACATCTATTTCTACTTGAAATGAGATGCTTAATAATACTCACTTTACCATGTTTTGGTAAGAAAAGTGTGATTGACAACACATACTGGTGCATGAGGTAGTCCCATTATCTTTCTTATGCTTTAATATTTTATCACATTCTCGCTAAAAGGTAAATGGTGCTGAACGCGTTAAACTTAGAGGGCTGGACTCTTAAGTGCCGCTGCTGAAAAACACCTACAAGTGTTATTCTTCACCAAAAGCTCTGGCTCATTCGCAAGGACTCGAAACTAGGTCGATCCACGCGGTTCAGAACCCGTAAACCATTGAGGTATCTTCGTTTTAGGAGGTCTTTAGGTACAGCGACCTATAGAGACTGGCCTCAGGACTGCCGTCTTATGAAGTCGATTATATTCTAACTAACATTGTAAATACAAATGTCTGTTTGTTTTTTTGCTTATTGAACGAGAAAGCTTAATTAATTAACCGATCATAATAAAATTTTGCATACATGTTGTCAAGGGTATAGAATAGGGCATAAGGTATATTTCACCCAGAAAACAATACTGTTCCAGAGAGATAAGACAAATTCACATTAACGAGAGCGAAGTTGCGAACAAAAACGACTGTTATAGTGGCCACTTAAAATAAGTTGGATAACATACCTATTAAATTCTTACATACAACTAAAGAATTATACATCTCTGTTTAAGCTTAACAAGAGTAAGGAATAAAAACATACGTACTGGCTCGTAGCCTTTCTGGATACACTATCTTGTCTTAAATATCACACTTTTAGTGTCGCTAGTGACCCGTCAATCACTGGTTGTGCGTTTTTGTTTTACGTAGGCATTTTAAAATGGAGAGAAAGGATGGAAAGGATTAAGTTTTTCTAGTATCTAAAATTACAATATAAATAAATTGTATATTTATGAATGCGACTGTACAAAGATTCTATCAGTTTCTAATAACGTCGCGTGAGTATTATCTCGTCGGGCAATCGAATGGTTTTCCTTTTCATTATTCACGACAATTATCCCATAAAGAGGTTGGGAGATATGTTACAATTACACTTAATAATAGGTTTTGCTATTTACAATTATCTAATTACTTTTATTTCCTTGTTATTAGTTAGCAATGTCATGGAAATATCATGCTGACGCCATAAGACTGCTGGATTTTATCAACGTATGCTTGAAGACCGAATTTTGATTTTTTATAGCAATTGAGAAACAGGAAACTATCTTAACTATATAAACACATGCAGGTTAGAAACGGTGCTTCAAAAGTTTAATTGGTGGCAAGCCAGTACCAATGTCCTCTGGTTCGAATAATATATTCACGGAATTTAAAACTTGTGCTCATATATACCATATCTAATTGAACCTAAAAATATTAAAAAACAGCTTTTTACCCGCGACTTCATTCACGTTAATGTATTTTTCCTGGTGAAAAGTACCCTATGTCCTTTTCTGTACTTCTAACAACGTGTTTGCAAAATTTCATGATAATCGGTTGAGTAGTTAAGGCGTGAAAGCGTACAGAAACAAACTGACACTCCTTTTATAATATTAATTCTATGCCAAACTTACTAAACAAAATTTCTGAACTTGTATAATCCGAATATGTAAATTAATTTTACGTGTAATTTATATGATTTCAATAAGAATTTATGTACAAAATTTATATAATGTATATTTTCCTATTTATTATAAGATGCAATTATTATTGTAATATACAAAACACAAATGTATTAAAATATTTATGTTGCCAAATTATTATTAACCTTAACTTATAGTGACTATATAAAGTAAAACGCCATTACAATTCACTAAGCGACCTAAAATAAGGCATAATTATGAATAAATAATAAAAGCAATATAACAAATCAAGTTCACACCGAAAACTCCAACAATCAGCATCGTAATTTAAAACAGATTATATTTATAATTTAAAAAAAAGTTAAAATGACATCTGTCAGAATGAATCACCAAAGAGAACGGACTAAAGAAATTCCATAGTACTTACGGCTAATTCTTTTTTCTTTTCTACTGTTTAAAAACCTCATTCCACGTTATTATGATCGAGTAGAAATACTTTCGCCGTCTTTGTTGCCTTGTTTTGTTTTCTCTTGTACTAATATTTATTTCGGATTTGTTCGATAATCTAGTTTTTTGTGTGTCGACATTTTTATTCTCAAAAACAAAAATATCAGGGGTTTTAGTTCGTCGCATCAATAATGCATTTGGAAATTAGCCACTGTTTATACTCCGTTTGATATTAAATGTGATATGAAACAAGACTGAAATTATAATTGAAGTTTTAATAACCATTGACCATTCCTTTTTATTATTTTCTCTACGTATACTGATGCGAACTTGCCGAGTATTCTTCAAATCCGAACACAGATACGTAAGCTGTACTACTACTGTGCATAACAATTCTTACAAATTAATAGCAGACTTCTAAGGAATATTTTTCCTATTCTGTCTCCGCGACAGCGTTCTCATGTAAATCGTGTTATCTTTTCATGGCAGCTACGTCTTTTATCCGGATCAGTTGTGCGCTGTCATTTATTTTTTAATTGCAGTTTTTTCATAACTTCTTCAGCCCAATCACCTTTTGTCCAATTTAAAGTTGCATCTGCTTAATTGTATCATTACTACTTAGTGTTTAAAGAAAAGAGTAATCATATGTAACCTAAACAATAGTCGGAAGAGTTGTGCGTCTTCCAGTAAAAGTCTCGTTAAAGTCTGTTCAACCGTTTCGAAGATTACCTCGAAGAAAACCCAGATACATCAATTTTAATTAATTGTAATAGTGATCGTTCAGTGGTCAAAATTCGTTGTAAATCCGTTTTTTATAGTTTGAACGTTGTTGAGTTTATTTTATCAAAGAGTACACCTTTATAATCATTACATATATATTATAATTTTATTCTAACACGTCATTTACGAGCGTGTACAAATACGTCATTATGCATTAAAAGTAGGAGTATTTTAAAGACAGTATGTATTTTAATACCTATGCATATGCATAATAATATTTAAAACACAAAAGTAACTTTGTTTGTTTATTTGTTATGCTTTCACGCATTAACTACTCAACCGTTCACTGTGAAATGTTACATACACATCAGGGGTACAGAAAAGAATTGTGTTTCGGCCAGGAAACGTGTACTGTTCCCGAGGGATACTTCAACGTGAGCGAAACCGCGAGAAAAAGCTTAAATTTTTTATAAAGATGTAACACCCAGAAAAATTGTTCGATTCACCACATCACGTGTTACGGCGAGTAATAACCAGTGATATAACTGATGGTAAATATATTAACGATCGGCCATGCAACCATACACTGTCGATCCATCATGCAATGTCACGTAATAAAATTTTTGCATCGAATATAAATGTTATTGACTGGCCTTGACGATTACATGATTATGTTTCCCCCTGATATAATTATTTATTACGACGAATGTACCGAGTTCAGATAATATTACAATAACGTATGTTTCAAGAGTCCTCTCTTTCGAACACCGGCATGTACCAATAATTTTTTCAGAATTCGTGTACATTTAAGTACTAATTTTTTTAACACTATTGCCTGACGGTGAAGGAAAACATCGTGAGGAAATTTGAAACTGAGAAATGTTCATGTAGTATCACTGTATGTGAGAAAATATTGAACTGGATTTCTCGTTGTTCGAAACCGCCAATACATCATTGGCTGGTGTGGTGATTATTCCCATGTCATCTTTCAGGAAGAGGTCTATGGCCCTGTAGTGAATCCCTTAGAGGCTAACGTGTGTGTGATGATATGCTTAAAGATTCCATTTAACAATTAAGTTATCTTCACGAATCCCTACAAAGCCATTGCTTTTAGTTATCGTATTAAATGGTATACATTAAATCAAACATCAGCATATTTAGTTACTTTAATTTATTAAAGTGAAACTCTCATACATCGTCCCAAATTTTTTCGTCCATCTATCACATGTCGTATTACAGCCGGCCGCGGAGTAGGGGAAAGTGAAAATAACAGCCAAGGCCAATATCGCGGCGGCTATGGCTCAATTCAAAAGGATTCAATGATTTAAATAAATATTGTGCTTGGTTTTTAAAATTCGTTCATCATCTGAATGATAGTTTAGCTTTATGTGCTGTTGCTATGTGTGGTGATAAATAATGCACTTGGTTTAGTTAATAATGTTTATTTGTTTTGACCTAATTATGGTCTGGACGAGACGGGGTGGCGTAAACGACTGACTCGTTATTGGACAGTCGGACCGCGCTACTAAATGTGCGGCGTCAGCGCCACATCACTCCCTCTCGTTCAGAAAAAAGCATCAGCGCCACAATAGTATTTATTATGTATTCCGTACCCTAATGTGCAAAATTGAAATTAAAATTTATAGTTGTATATCTTATTTAATATTTATTTTTGATTATCATTTCCATTTTCCAATTATTATGTTATTAAAGTTGAATTTAAACTGTGGTTTTATAAGAGCACACAATTTTTATTTTTTACTATTTTAACTTCGAGAGAATGTAAGGTTGTACAGAAAAAATCGTTAAGTCAATCAAATGTACCCTGCGAAAAGATTGAAGACAGCCCTTGAACTACGATATTCAACCCTAAACACGAGTAGTTGCGCAGTAAGGGAAGACTACGATGGCAAGGTAATCATGTTAGGTAAGGTTATTGCGAATTTTCCTCCATACTTGTTGACGATATTACACAATATACTCAGAATCCGGTTAGCGAGTCTCCACACGAGCGGCGCTCTACCGACGTATGATATTTACGCTTTATTAAATAACAAATACACAGGTCCGTATCAAGGATATATTTGTGTGGTTTAAAATAATTAATAATAATAGCTATGTTCAAAATCTTTTTTAAATACATCTTTTGTTTCATACTCCTTCATCATCATATAAACATAATGGTTGGTGTGGTAAGAGTAACAATGTCAGCCAAGATGTGTATTATTGAAAGTTGCAGTAATTAGTCATAAAAACGGCTACAATACCCGGAATTTGATTTGGCACGTCGCGTCGGGAGAAGAGTGACACGTCCGGCTAAGATCGCCTTGCTTCGCCTCTGTAAAGCGTTCTCTCTATCGCACAACGCAATGATTGCAACCGACAAAGACAACGCTATACGAATTCGAATTGAGCCGATAATCTCGGTCTTCCTCCCGGGTGCCAAATCAAAAGCCGGGTACTATACTATGATGAGTTTTTTACCGGTTTAATACTTTACTCAACTCAAATACGATATCTCTTCACTAATCTCCACTATCTATTTTATTACTTTCACAAAAAGCTGTATTTAACTTGTTCATTATGTGTTAATACACATTACCTTACTAGGCCAAAGGAGGTTAATTTTTATTTAGTGCATATACATAGGTGTTTATTTCTTTGGCACACCTAAACGGTTTCATGGATTTCAACATATGAGCTGTCGTTAAATTCATTCGTTGGATGATGATGTGGTTCAAATGGTAAATGCACTAAACCTAGACAGAGACTGGCTCTCAAATGTACTGGCGGAATACACCTATAAGTGATGCAGATATTGAACTTTAGGGTGAGGGTGAGGGAGGGTGGTATCTAGTCGAACAGGCTTTAGAAAAAACGCTACTATGATGCTGTGGTTTCATCACGAAATTTTCTTTCACCGAAGACTCTAGCTCATCACAAGAATTGGAAATTACGCCGATGGACGCGCTGTCCAAACGCGCTAACCACTAATTATTTGAAATTTTACAAAGAAGACAGACAGTACTTGTGTGGATTTTTTTCATTACATAGCATACAAAGCAATACACTCTGTGGACATTTTGATAATAAATACAATGATGTGCGGGTAACGTTGTTTTAAATACAGAACATATTTTTTACAATAACAGTAACAAACAGCACACATATATTTCAAGCAAAAACATATTAATGTTGAGGTTCGATTGTAATATAATAAAATACCTGACATTGTCCAAGATACAATACTGAATCATTAGAGTATTTCATGCACACCATAGATAACAGAATTAAGAAAAGAATAATGAAAAAGCCAAAGCCCACATGTTATACAGCCAAATGATTGAGAATACAAGATATGTTGGAATACCATATAAAAATGCTAGTGGGGGTCATGAGTTATGATATAAAAAATATTTTCTAAAATACCAATCTGTAGTCGCTTCCCGTAACAAGGTTTTGCTGTCGCCTGTGCCACGCGTTTCAAAATAACCTTATATACCATCGCCCTTGCCTGTAATTAATTTTAAGCTGTATACTCCACCCACCACGTGGAAACTGTGACGTGATGAACGTGAATAATGCTATTATAAATAGAAAATGTAGAGAGAACTCTATTTTTATCGTATTATAATTTATTAGTATAGTTTTATAATTTCTTACATTAACAATATGCAATGGGGCTTTTTAAATACAACCTACTAGCAACTAACCTTAACTATGTCTGCGTTTAAATCTTATCTCAGATTATAACAAAAGAGCAGGGAGACGAAATCTGTACATTAAAAATATTTCAGAAGAAATACTCTGTGGAATGGCTATAAAATCGATGGTTTTTTTCCTTTTGCAGAATTTCATACGTTACGTATTAAAGAAATTAACAGATAGTGAAAAAGAACAAATGAAAGCAAAATTCTATAGAAGACCTTCTTTTTTCAAATTAGATTATACTCGTATGTATGGTCAGTACGAAATAACAAAATATTTTCTGTTATTCCACCATTTTTTTTAGTTCTCTAAATATGTCCATGATTGTAGTATTTATGGAAGATTTATATAAGAAATATCGAGAATAATAAAAAAAAATGTTATTACTTGTCCTAATACTGATTGTTTTTAATTTTTAATAAAGGTTTTTAATCTTATTCCCATTTACCCTATTGCTATTAAGTAATGAAATATGAACTCTTTACGATATATTAAAAATATCGATGTTTTTATTCGATATATCGTTAATCATAGATGTAACGTTTCGATATATTGAATCTATAACAATATCAATATTTGAACATCCCTACTTTATGCAGCACACGTCGAGATAGCTCTCAGATGGCAGGATTTTTTCCAATTCTCTCGACATCTATCGTTATATTTGTTGTATAAGATATATAAATATAAAGACTTATTAAAATCAGTTCAATGAGTTTTTACATGATGGAGTGTGAAACATTCATGTGTCCTCATAAATGTTTAGTGTTTATATTATTAACTAACTGTTGCCCGCAGCTCCGCATGCGTTTTTTTTAATAATTGTAAAAGACTTCTTATAAGATTAGCTATCTGTTAGTGAAAGTTCCGTGAAAAATGGTTCAAACGTTTTGGAGATAGTACTGCAAACAAAGCCATGGGTAAAAGCTAGTCCAAAATAAAAAACAAACTTTAATTACTTTTAACAACGTTAGCTATCTGTCAGTGAAAGTCCCATGAAAATAGGTCCAATCGTTTTGGAGATAGTACTACAAACGAAACCAAGGATGACAGCTAGTCTAAAATAAAGTAACCTACGTCACCCGCTGTAACTTTGTATACATTCATATCCAATCAGTAAAAAGTCGTTATTTTGATATTACATACAGACACTTCATTTTTATTATATGTATGGATATAAAGTAAGTTAGTGAATTCAAAAGTGTAAATGATTTGGTCCCATTTACTTATCATATATAAATACCTGTCTGTTAACAAACATTAGTTGCCGAATATATGTAAGCGCATCACTTCAGAACCGCCTGTACCTATTTGCTATAATATTTTTTTTTGTTGTGCTTGCAATTATCAAAACAATGTTTACACGAAAGAAAATGTGTGAAATGGCGTACGGAAAATGAAAAAAGAATCCATAAAAATAAGTAAGTGAGACTGTTGACAGGAAGAAAATCTCAAGAAATATTGAAAAAATGGACAATTAGTCGCCATTTTATGTAATTAGATTATTGTACTGTAAAGGGTAATGCTAATCACAATTTTTTGAAAAGCGAATGTCAGTGTCATCCAAAAAGAGTGAAACTTATTTAAAAAACCGACATGTGTCGTGCCCCACGTTCTAGTGTACTTTTTATACTACATTCTCACCGTTAACTGATTGTAATTCTGTTGACTTATATTTGAATTTTCACCTACAGTATTTTTTATAAAGCTGTATAATCCATGTAAGGTTCGATTGTGGTGGTAACATTGCTACACATAATTCTGCATCAAAACGGCAATGCTGTAAATCTGCTATTTATTTTTTATATACCTACAGTATAAAATTCAACGCCATTATCGATAAATCTTCGAAGTGTAGGTGGTAGAGCTACGCTGAAACTATTACTGGTTTCAGCATGAATGGGTCGGCTCGCTCGGGGTAGTACCACCCTCTCAGAGAAAAGCCGACGTGAAGTAACAGTGGCTGCACTGTTGCGTTTCGTTCGGTCAGTGAGAGCGCCGGAGGCCCACATATTTAAAAGGCCGGCAACGCACTTGCGATTCCCCTGGTATTGCTAGTGTCTATGGACGGCGGTGATCACTTAACATCAGGTGACCCACCTGTTCGTTTGCCCCCTATAATAATAAAAAAAAAAAGAAGTATTGACTTGAGACCACCACCAGTTTCAGTTCAGTGTTACATTTGATTTTATTTATCTAACTGTAGAACCCTCATGTCTTACATCCTAACCTAACTAATATCATAAATGCTTGTTTATTTATTTGTTAATTGTTCACATTTTAATTACTATATCGATCATCATGAAATTTTAAAAACAGATTATCAGGTGTACATATATAAGAACGCAGGATACACATTTCATCCAAGAGAAGAACTGCTCCAGGAAAATAGGTGAAATTTATGAAGACACGAAAGAAACCGCGGGCTAAAATTAATTGCGGGTAAGGAAAAAAAGTAAAACACAACATGAGGGGTCTCTTATCAAAAAAAAAATGCTGTTTGAACTAATTTCCATGGGATTTTCACGAAAGACTGAACCTGAGCCTAGAGCAATATATAGTTATTATTTCATCAAACCCGACTCACGGGAAGAATACATATTAATTAAAAGTTTCAGAAGTACGGTCAGTTTAATACAACTGGGAAGAAAATTGTGTAATGTCAAAATAACAACATGGATATGAAAATAACTTTAGCAAATAATAAAACAATTTTTGTCTGTCTGTGTGTTCGTTCTGGTTATTTAATCGCCGAAACCATTGGACCCATTCTGACGAGAATTTCACAGACAGATAGCAAATGTTGTAAGGAGTGACTTAGGTTACTTAAAAAAAATGGGTTTTGAGCAAATATTTAACACTAAAGAAGAAGTGTGCTGAACGTCGTACCCCTTACGAGCTTGTTTTTTTTATTTTGCTAAATTCCACGCATTCGAAAACACAAGTAACAGCTAATATTAAAATTACTTTTATGCAAACGATTAGTCACGTTTAAAAGGAACTTCCCCGACGACCAGATGTGACACGGTTACGAATGCAAATGCAAGTTACAAAACGCAGCATCCGCATCGTACGTTTTACGTAACGTCTGACATCATTACCTACCGATAATTCGCTATTGATCTCGGTCGTTTCAAACTATACTTATATAATGTATTGTTTGTTTGTTTGTTTTGGAATCAGTATCGGATTTTTAGATGAAAATCAAGAATACTATATCCATTTTAAAAACACTTAATATGCAAATATATCAAAGTATTTGAATGTTGGTAGGACTTTCTTTAAGTCTACCTGGTGGTTAGGTACTACTCTCGAGTTGAGAATTTATTACCAAGTACCTCTTAGTGTTTTCCGGGAACTGCACTTGAGATCCCGTTCCTTTTTTTTATATTATAGGGGGCAAACGAACAGGTGGGTCCCCTGATGATAAGTGATCACCGCCATACATAGACACTAGCAACACCAGGGGAGTGGCAAGTGCGTTTGCCGGCCTTTTAAATATGTGGGCCTCCGGTGCTCTCACTGACCGAACGGAACGCAACAGTGCAAGCACTGTTACTTCATGTCGGCTTTCTGTGAGAGGGTGGTACTACCCCGGGCGTCGGGCGAGCCGACCCATTCATGCTGAAACCAGTAATAGATTCAGCGTAGCTCTACCACCTAAACCTTTTCTAGGTTTCGCATATTTACCATCATTTAACGTCTTATAATATTGTGGTCAAATGCTAAATAAAAAAAAAATACAACGATTAAAAAAGTCTGGAAGAAACTCGATTGTGCTTTTGATATTTAGTAAATCGACAATAGACATAGCAGATTATCAGTTTCAACAAAAACGTACATTTTTTTTACAGATTTACTAATAGGATGATTTTAATAATAATACTTCGCCTTTATGGTATTGTGTGTATTTATGGAGCTCGGGCGGTGAGACCGGCGGATATCAATCTGATGTTCGCAGGTTCGAATCCCGGAATGTACTAATGATTTTTTCTGTATCCGCGTACATTTACTAATTTAAATTATTAACACTTTAGGCTGATGGTAAGGGTAAATATCGTGAGAAAACATGATTCTGAGAAATATTCTTGTAGTGCAATCGTATGTGGGAAAATATAGAACTATGGACATCTGTGAGTGGGAGTGCAAGTGTTTGTGTAACAAACAACGGACTCTGCAATTTAATTCATACATATAGATTACATCTTCAATAACATCATTTCATTATGCGGATATAACATAACTGAAATACACATTTCTCTTCCGTAATTCAAGCCGGTAGTTGCTCGGTAGTATTCATAATATAGTCTTAATCTTCAAATAATATAACGCTTAAGTTCCACGATGCGAGACGTAATCACTACATGGGGAAAGTGTACAACTTATACGTGTATGTATCACTGCAAGTCAAACAAAATTCCACTCATATATTACTGAAGATAAAAACCATCCAGGACCTTTAAAATGCCCCTTTTTCTACAATATTTCCGACGGCTATTTGCATTTTGTAAAATATAAAACGCGTTTAAAAAGTTTCGTTTGAAAATCGCCGAATAAAGTCCCTAGTTAATTGCGCCCTCGTATTAGTCAACATCATCAATCTGTAAGATACACACTGCAGGGTTATAGGCCTCTTCCCGAAGGAAGGTATGGGTATAATCACCACGCCAGCCCACGACGTAATCGCAATTTCCACAATTCTATATTTTTCCCCCATACGGTGGTACTCGAAGAACATTTCTCAGGTTCAGGTTTCCTCGTAATGTTTTCCTTCAGCGTCAACTGATAGTGTTAACAATGTAAATTAGTAGGTGTACGCGAATTCTGAAAAATTTGTTGGTACATACCCGGGGTTTGAACCTGCGGACATCGGATTGATATTCCGCCAGTCAAGCCACTAAACCACAGCGACTACGCGAAGCCGTATATTATATTAATCCTTAATTAACTACTAAACGGTTTTTGATTAAACTTCACTACAGTAATAGAGCTTTTATATCGGGATGATATACATAGGCTATATTTTATAAAAAATTGTTTAAAATTACAAAATGTGAACAAAATCTACAACGGTGTCCGCTGTTAAATCTGTTGGAGTTAAACAAAGAAATGGTGTCATCATTTACAAAGATATAAACGCAGAAAAAAAAGTCGCGTAATAGATTTATGTTACATATCACAAAATATGAAAATCAAAACCAAAAGTAAAAAAAAATTATATTCAGACTTAATTATAGATTAAATATTATAGATGTACGAGATACGAGTATTTCTTCTTTTAGATCTTGCGTTACTGTCGGTACACATATTTGGTGAAATACACTTTTTTTTTTAATTTATTTTAGCCCCTAACCTAAATTTGTGTTATAGAAAAAATCTAGAACAGATAAATAAGGTCCGACTCTTACTTTGGAATCATAAACGATTTGAATGATCATTCATTAACTCTCCTTTATGCATAAAACACGTGGCCTTTTCAGGAGTGTCGTTTATGTTTTCTTACATAATTTTTTATGGTACACAGTAACGCGATCTGTCAACTTAATGTTACTACGAACTATTACATAATTTCGAATGATTCAATTAGCCATTTCTCTCGATTTGTTTTAGAGAAATACTAGCGGACTAACCGGTCATCCTTATTGAATGTTAACATTGTAAAAAGTAAAGTAAAGTTTAAAACAAACAATATTAATATATTTAAACTTTAAATCAAAACCGATTTGATTAGATTGTATTAGAAGGAAAAATATGAGCACTAAAAGCAGTAGTTATAATTCAAGAAAGGTTCTTAGAGTTATTTGAACATTGTTTTATATATAGATCGGTGCAACCTTTCTCATATGAAATATACGTTTTCTTTTTCTTTTCTTTTTAATTTATTTAAGGGATTTTGTGACTATATCAGCCCCATAGTACCCTTAACTTAATTTACTAAAATATAACTAATACAAATGATAAAAAATACAATGAACGGAAGTGTAACTAATGACGTCTCAACAATTTAAAAAGACTTTAGTGCTTCAATACTGTTCGGTTTAGATAGTACCCCGTGAAACATTCCGATATCTTGCTTATTTAAATTGAGAGCCGACATCAGTAACTGCCTATCCGCTTGGAACCGAATACACTCCGTTAATACATGATTTATTATATCCTCTATTACCTCACAGACTTCACAATTTTGTGTAAAAGTTTTTTTTTAATAAAATATTTGTATTTATGAAGTGGAATGTGTCCGGATCGTATCCTAAAAGCGTTCACAATATTCTCTCTAGAATAATTGTTATTTGCAAACCAAGGGTAACGACAAGGCTTACTTTGGATTGACTTGTACCATATTACTTTCATCTGGTACGAACATTGAAGGGATGAATTCCAGACATGGTAACATTCAACTTTATATTTACTAATTCAGAAAAAATTTGACCGGTATTGACTTTTTCTCCGCAAATATACTTGTACTTATATTATTAATATCTCACTTCCACACTAATATTATAATTGCAAAAATGAGTCTGTCTGTTAGCTTGTTACATTTTAACGGCTAAACCTTTGGAACGATCGTTATTACCTTTGCGATAGAAGTAGGACATAGAATAATTTTCATCATTAATATACTGAATAACTTGCAGACGAAGTCACGGGAAAAAACCAACCACAATAATTAACATACGGTGTGAACTTGAAAAAAAAATAATTAAAGACTAATATTTCAAAAGAAACTATTTCAATAAATATGTAGGTACTTATTAATTTATAGATCAAGTATTACGAAAGACCAAACAATAATAATTCATCTACCGGTCCAATCGATGAAAATAATAGGCGTCGAACCGTTGAAATAAATTCAATACATGGTGCGTTTGACAGCTAATCAACTCCATTGACACGAATGTTAGCGTGCGCCAGCGCACGGGCCGACACGTTGCGTAACCGCGCGCAAGTCGATGACATCACGAGGCGATGCTTTCACTGGGAGCGCAGGAACGGATTCAGCGCACGAGATGCGAGACCAATGGTTCACTCGTTTGAAAACATTTATGCCGTCTGGCCCGCGCCACTCCACGCCTTACCATAAGGAAAACTATCACGTCGCATGGCGTATGGCACATCTAATCCAAAATGTATTTACTTTACATTTACATTTTACATACATTTTCACAATGGGTTCCAAACTAGGCAGAGCTTATATCTTGGTAGCCAGGATACGAGTACACAGTTTATTTTTCAACAAGACGCACCATAGCGGACCTTAATGACGTAAAATTTATTAAGACCTAAATTGTTAGGTTATTAAGTAGGTAATTGGGCAAATACATATATATTTAGTCATAAATATACATATACATTTTTTTTCGAACTGACTACACTGTTGACCTGGCAAGGCCTATACAGTTTCACCGGACTACTAAGGGGAGCGCTTAAGGCACTCACCCGATTTTATATACGAAACCAGCACAAGGGCGCACGACGCGACTCGGCTTGGACTGTCACCAAATATTCCCAGTGTAACTAAGCTAAACTAAGCTAACTATTATTTCATACATATATAAATTCGTGAAACATACACGTGTACCAAGCATGTATGTTTCACGAACTTATACATGTATCTTGAATCTCACTACTAAGTTAATCTAAGCAATATGGCTAAGATGGCTTAGGAAATAGATTGCTTATGTCTCGACATATGTTTTTAATCAAATTCTAAAGTATCGATGAACGCCCAGCGTAGATCTTTCAAACTACGAACGTAAGTACGTACGAGCGTACGAACTAGAAGGTACGTTTAGGGAAAAAAATAACGGATATCTCACGGATATCGTTGTACTTACTTCATTAGGACATATGGTATAAAAAGGCAAGGGGTGAGATACTTGCGATCCCACATAATTCCTTAAGCGCTTTACGTTAAGCCCATCCCGTAGTAATCAAGCCTGTACAAGTCCCACTACAGGTCCAAAAATCTGTTCCAATAGGAATGAAAACATAAATCCATAGTTGAATGTTTTTCCCATATCTGGTGGTGCTACAAATACATTTCTCAGGATTAGGTTTCCTAACAATGTTTTCCTTCGATATTGTTACCAATTTAAAGTTTGTGTTTTTTGGAATTGTGAGTATATTGAAGAATTACTTGTGACAAACATTCAAACTCCATGTTATTTTACTTTAACCTACGGTTCAAATTAATTACTACATAAATTATGGTATAGAAATACCAAACGTTAGTGGAAAACAAAATAGCTTTATCAATTACTGTATGCAGTTATTTTGCATCATGCGGGCTGACTGCATAGATCGTGGTACAAAACGCATTATTCTTTAATGATAAACGCTTATGAACTACATTTTCATGGATAAAAACTTTACACATAAAACCATGCTGAAAATGAAAGATCTTAAAAATAAATATGCATGTAAAATATAAAGAAATTTCTAAATTAACTGTCTGTTATTGCTCCGGTATACGCAAAGTGAATTTAAAAGCAATAGTCAACATTTTTTATTCACAGAGTACTTTACCAATTTTTTATTATGGTAACCTTCCATAACTATCATAAAGAGAGAAGGTTTGATATTTTTATTGATTATGTTGATAATATATTATTGATAAAGCATTAATCCCAAAAAATAAAGGAACGCTCCTCACTTGTCCGTTCCTTGTATCCCTACCAGGAAAAATCCTGGATCCGCCCTTGCAAGAATTTATAAGTGTGACCTGGGTGTTGCAGTTGGGAGGTAACCCTCCTCTAGATATAACGTGTTAACAGCTTGACCATATTGTCGTTTAACATCGGGTGAGATTCAAATCTTTAAAGAAACTATAAAGTACATAAAACAAAATAACTGAACCCCCGGCGACAGTTCAAGCCGTGGCGCACCGAGTGCCCTTGCGTTGATCGCCTAAATAATTCGGGTGAGTGTCTTAAGCGCTCCTCTTAGTAGTCCGGTGGAACTGTAGAGGCCTTGTGAAGCAATCAGTGCAGGTCAGTTCGAAAAAAAAAGATAACTGAATCAGGGTATGACTTAGCTGTATCTTGGGAAGTTAAATCTAAAATTACCTCAAATGAAAAATCTTAATTAAAGGCATTGTTACCTACGAAAAGTTTTGTAGACAATAATATAATGTTCGCTTTATTCATTTTATTGTAAATATCACTTAAATACATTTTACATATAACCTATATCAAATGATTGCCATAAATGATAATATAATTTAGTATTCTCACATAACTCGATTTCTACATAAGATTTAATTGTGTCGAAAATTAATTAAGATTTCTAGGGAAATATTATATAGAACTAGCAGTGCTACACGGTTATACTCCTATTAAATAAATCATCTTTTGAATACGTTTGTTGTGTACAGAGTCGACCACGTGACTAAGCTTTGAGACATGGTACCTTACTAACATAGGCATTCAACGTTGGATTCTTAAGTAATGCTCTATTCTCGTCACGCGATCAACACGCCCTCGCTCCCCCATACCTCGCGCTGCACCATATATCTCGCCCGCACTTTTATTTCGTTACAGCTTATCGAATATTCTGATCATTTTGTATTTATTTTTTTATACTTTATAGGAAAACCACAATCTCATCTGATATTAAATGATGATGTGGTCTAAGATGGTAGTTCACGCTTAACCTAGAGGGAGACTGGCTCTCAATTGCAGCTGCCGGAACACACCAACAGGTGCTTGGCGACAGATTTTCAACTTGAGGGTGGTAGCTAGCCGGACGGACTTAGAAACAGCCCTACCACCATGTTATGGTTTCATCACGATGTTTTCCTTCACCGAAAGTTCCGACTCAGTTGCTTGGATTCGAATCTACGTCCTTCGACACTGTGTCCGAACACACTACCAACTGAGCCATCATCGCTTCAAAGTATCGAAATAGCGCCGCTCGTAAAGTTCATCATCATCATCAAAGCCTATAAGCCTTTAAATGCATAGATAAATTTTTCAAATAATTTATTTCCCAAAGATTTGAGCGTACAAGCAAACAATCTTGTAAACTTTATATTATTAGGTATGATAACACATATGGGAGATATCAAGTGCCAATTATGAATGTTAATAACATATAATGTGATTTAATCCACCGCTTTCATACGTAGAAATCAGTAAATTTCTCCCTGCAATTTCATTAAGCCCGTAAATAGGTAAGATTTCTATAATCATTCATGTTAGAAATGCGAAATTTCAATGGTGCGAAGACACAAAATTTTTGTAACCAGTTTTTTTTTTAGAATTTTTTTTATAGTTGCTTGGATATGATTTTTTTTTTACACAACAACAATACAAAAAAACTTGAAACAGAACACATGACTCTCGCAAATACTTTGCGGTGTCAAAACAAGAAAAATAAAGAATACGGACAGAGAACTTCTTCTACTTTCTCCAACCCCTAATGTTGTGAAAAAGGGGATGAATTTTTTATGAAAAACTATTGTTTTTCCGTCAGTCAGTTAATTATTTTCCTCAGCCTCAGGTCTACATTTTTTTCGAACTGGGGCAGAACCTTGATATTGGCGCCCCTCTATCCAGTGTTTGAGATTAATTACTTTAAAAAAAATATGCTTTAGGCACCTCCTGAGACTGCCGGTCGAAGCGGGTGACCCGGTTAGCCCTCCCTCCCTTCCAGATCCAGGGCTGATTTTCCTTTATTTATATAGATACAAAATAAAGAGTCGACATTAATTTCTGCATAGAGAACGCATACGAAACGACGGGAATTTGCGATTATAATATATATTGCATTCCAATTGATTACTGCATACATCAGCATGCCAGAAGGTAATCCCGGAAGGCGAACAGCTTAAGATTACCACTATATCGGACACAACTGTCACGGATTACCGCCCTACAAATTTGTGAAACTCCAGTAACATAAACAAGTCTAACTCGGTGATCACTAGACCGTCATAAAGACCTACATATTGTTGAATAACATTGCATCATGTATCACCGAGGTCGGTCCTCAAAAGGGAGGCCATGGGGAAACCACAAACACAAGACAGCAAGACGTAAAATCCAGCGTTATGTAAGAATACGTTAAGTTTGCGAAATTTCAACAATGATTCATTCACTCCTGAATCCAATATAACTGACGATAATATAGTACAAATGTAACGTTCACCGTTCATAAATCTATACAAATGTATGGATAAGCGGTATGTCATCGTGTGCCACATCAGCCATTTTTTTAGTTTTATTGCTTAAACACTTGATCCTAAATAAAAAACATCACCAAAGTTTTATTAATTTTTCTAGGTGGTCGAGCTACGCTGAAACTATTACTGGTTTCAGAATGAATGGGTCGGCTCGCCCGGGGTAGTACCGCCCTCTCACAGAAAGCCGACGTGAAGTAACAGTGGTTGCACTGTTGCGTTTCGTTCGGTCTGTGAGAGCGACGGAGGCCCACATATATTAAAAGGCCGGCAACGCATTTGCGACTCCCCTGGTGTTTCTAGTGTCTATGGACGGCGGTGATCACTTACCATCAGGTGACCCACCTGTTCGTTTGCCCCCTATATTATATTTAAAAAAAATTGAATATAAATCTGAAGCTTTGCTAAACTACGATTTTTATGAATGCTACGCATTCAGCGATGCGTCTTCTCTTGCCATGAAGATATAGGGTAAGCGGTGTGATGCTTATATTTATTTCACCGTATATATTAAATATATTGTTCGGATATTAATGACGCAGACGAGGTCGCAGGTATCAGCTACTGTTAAATATATATAAAAAAAATGGATGTTGATGTGTCTAAAGATTGATAAACTTCATTCGTGAAATTATGCACAAGTGTTGTTTTTTCACATAGAAAATTATTATGCTGTAATATATATACTATTAGCAGGTCCGGCGGACGTTGTCCTGCCCTGATAATAAAAAAATATAAAATTATGTACATAAAACGCTTAAGGCGGCTTGACTTTTCCCCATTTTTTCAACAATTATCATTATATTTCAACCAATTTACAAAAAAAAAAACCTTAACAAATTATATACCTAAACCTACCCCGTGAATTACTCTATCTATTGGTGAAGACCGCATTACAATCCGTTCAGTAGTTTTTGAGTTTATCGCGAACTTCCAGCCAGACAGACAGACGCGGCGGACGATTTTGTTTTATAATGTGTATTGATAATTTGTCACAAGGTGGCACTAGACTGGTTTTTATTGTTTTTATAAATGATAAGCTTAGTTAAGTTGGAATACCTATTAACGACTAGCACAAATTACCGAACCTAACAAGGTATCCACCTGCATTATCAATCGACTCCCTAAGCATTACTATAATAATTAACCCAGTATTCATAACATTCGACTTCTGCATTCACTTGCTTTACTTCTTTTTAATACTTAAAATACTAAATTATTAGATCGCTACCATAGAAAAATTGTTATCCTGTAACTTAGGTAATATATTTCCTAATCTACCGGGCAATATATTTTCTATAATAGTAGTATAGAAATGGAAGTGAGATCAAACAAAAAGACAGCACAAATCGACAAACTAAACAGTTATGCGGAATGCGGGCACTTCGCCGGGCTCACCTCGGAGAATTTAATTTTAACCGTCGAAATAAAAACAAAACCTGTTACAACAGAATGCGTTCGTTAGTTTTCTCTCTAATTTAAGATATAATGACAATAACACGAAAGATAAGGCGAGGATTTCACTCGCCAGAAATGGGCGGGCTCGGGGACTTTCCGTTTTGTTGATCATGCAAACGTAACTTTTACTCGTTTGGCTTTCGTCAACGATTCGGTCGAGGTTATTGTGAAATGGCGTGGGAGACGACCGCCTTGAAAACATACATCATCTCATTATAGTATGAGACAATATTCTAATCTGTAGTTAAATATGCCAGGGTTTTTCACACCTTTATGAGGCACAAGTTAGGTAATGCATGGAATACTATTCGCATCTCTGTTATAGTTCTGCCCAATACCTCCTTGATGCCCTATACAGGTTGCAGCGACGTGCCGTCTGCATTGTGAATGATGCAGACATTAATAAAAATCTTGAACTACTTCAGTTAGGAAAAGACATTGCCTCACTAAGCGTGTTTTATCGTCTGTATAATGACGAGTATTCTGAAGAGTTGTTATCCTCATCCCATCTTCTTCTTTCCACTACAGAACTATGTGGGCGGGTACGCTTTTCCACAGATTCACAATAGTATACCAAGTTTTTTGATAATCAGTAAAGCGGTACAGAAGCTATCTTTACCTTTTTTTTTTTTTTTTATGTGGGAAGAAATCCTTCATTGGACACCCACAGCCCTGGGGAGCTGTGGGGTGTCAGACTCTTACTGACTAAAAAAAACCACAAGATACCGTCTGTCGCGCTATGGAGTGGCACGGGATCGAACAAGCAAGCACCATGCCACCCCGGCGACAAGGTCCAGCGCGAACGCCCTGACCGCGACGACAGCCCGGTCAAGCTGCCTACCCGTCTACCGAACCAATGTGCAATGGAAAGTCAGGTCCCCAGCCCCTTCCCTCCTTGATCCGGTTTGGCAGTCAAGGGGTCAACCCCTCCAACCACCACCACCTGTAACTTTTTTACGTGGTTTTCTACCACGGTGACTTTTTAACGAGGTTTTCTCCCTCTCCCTCCGCCCGAAGGCCACCCCTCTGTCACTTTTTAATGTGGTTTCCTCCCACAGGAACTTTTTAATGAGGTTTTTCTCCCTCTTCCTCCGCCCGAAGGCCTCCCCTCTGTCACTTTTTAACGTGGTTTCCTCCCACGGTAACTTTTTCTTGAGATTTTCTCCCTCTCCCTCCGCCCAAAGGCCGTCCCTCTGTCACTTTTTAGCGTGGTTTCCTCCCACGGTAACTTTTTAACGAGGTTTTCTACCTCCCTCCGCCCGAAGGCCTCCCGTCTGTTTTTTAACGAGGTTGTCTCCTCAACACCCGTAACTTTTTAACGTGGTTTTCTCCCACGGTGACTTTTTACCGAGGTTTCCTCCCTCCCACCGCCCGAAGGCACACCCGTCTGTAACTTTTTAACGTGGTTTTCTCCCACGGTAAGCTATAAGCTATCTTTACCTTACCTTAACGTATCTTGTGCCGTGCCTATCATCCAGAAAAAAAAAATATTATTCTCGAGAGACAAAACAAAACTACATTAACACGAGAGCTAGTACTTTTATAACACTCTAAAAAGCCTTCTATCGGTCAGTAATAGTTTGACATTAATGGGTTCAACCGTAGCAAAGAAACAAATACTTTGATTTTGTTCCCACATTCATATATGTATAATTAATAAGACGGTATGTTGCGGAATTATAACCCTGAATTACCTGGTCATTCACACAGGACCCGAACAATTACAAAGGTATATTTCAATTCTTTGATGTTATACTTTTTTGGTGCGTTATGAAAAATCGTAGAATGAACGATCGTTGAGCGATGTTCAGTGAATCATGTAGCGGAGGTTGTGCGCGCTGATGCAACACACAATGAAATTAGTTGATAATCAGTGTCTTTGGAAATGTTACTTATCAATATTATTCTGTATAAATTATATATGTTTATGTATTTTATTCGTCATTTGAGTTTCGTACAAATTTTTTTTTTATATTCGCACCAAAGAAGCATGACTTCTCACGTGCATACATACGTACACACTATTTTCTTTATATGTATAAGGTAGCAAATTAGGATGCAGTTCCTTGGACACTTAAAGGTCTACCTTTGTACAATTAACCTCAAAGGATTACAATCCTGAGGTATGTCATAGATGCAAAGGCCATAAAGCACTGAGTTCGAACACAGCTTGGCCATTGTGTAACTTAGTATTTCTAGCAAGTTTCTATAAAAATTCTAGATAAGACATAGTAACATTTATAGAACATCTCCTGTAAAAAGTACATTATTCAAATAATATATTAAAAAAATTACAGAGATCTGATACTATATTCTGACTATCTCTTTTCAGGTATTCTTCTGCTCATACCGCAAAGTATATGTACATACACAGTTCAACATCCGGGTAGGTACGCATCAGCTTCACTTATTATATTACTATATCCATCTTTTAAAGCAAACATTATATAAAATGTCCATATTACAGTTTCCTTCGAACAAAACCCTTGGAGATCGGATAATCAGCCAAACCAATACACACAGCAAAGGAATTCGTTATGGCACCAGTTCCCGGCGCCAAGGAAAAGGTCACCTATACAAATGAGTCCACAGTATTTAAGGCACACGGTTGTCCCTGAAAATTACGGATACGACCACATTTACCAACAAGGGTCTCGTAGGAATTTCGAAAACTATGACGGGAGACCGTCCTATGATTTGATAAACTCTGAATCGAGAGTACCAAACGATGGTAGATTACTGTCGGAATCAGCATTCACAAAGATATCCGAAACCTTAGGTGCAATAAACACAGTGGGTCACTACTTGGTTGACATGGTTAGTGACAACGATAGCAGTGAAGAGGATCAAACTTTAAAGAAATTACCAAACGCACTGTACACCATCAGCAAAAATGTACTTGGACCCAACGTTACCAATAAAATAGCGCCTATAGTCAAGAAAGCTTTGCCAAAGGTTTTACCAGACGCACCGATAACAAGAATAACAACGGAATTAGACAGAAATGACGAGAAATTCTGCACAACGCCAGAAGGTGATGAAGGTTATTGCGAGGACCTAAGCAACTGTCCACAATTATTACTAAACTTGATTAATTTACGTGAGTCCTTGTGCTTCAAAGATTTATTTGTCCCAGGAGTATGTTGTCCGAAAGACTCGATTGTTCCTGCGACACCCGTTGTAGAAACACCTTTAGTCGCAACCACAAAGTCTCCGACTTATCTAGTACCGGTGACGACACAAAGACCAAAGCCGACGACTAGTAAAAATCCATCTGCTATACTAGTTCTTACTACAAAGAAACCGAAACCAACCACGACCACAAAAAGGCCGACAACGACGCAAATATTTACATCACCGAGACCGCTCGGAACTACGTCGTTTTACACCGTACCTCCACCTATAATTTCGAACTACTCTAATATTGTTGATGTGAATGGTAAGTATTCATTTTTTTTTATTATATTGATTTATGACGATATTAATAAATGGCTCACTACGAAGAAAATATTTCTTCTCGAACAACGGCAAGATCAGCACCACACTTTTCAATCGTAAAATAATTCCCAATAAATACTACCAAGAAAGCATTTTCAAACTTTATTTTTTTTACTTGGAGTGGTGTCCTTTATGCTCAGTGGTTATTAAATTTAAAGGAAATCAATTATAACATAAAAGGCGCCCTCTATTGCAATATCTAATCTAAACGCAATTTTAGTCGTCTATTATATTATACCTTGGCCTTGGGAATTCTGCCTTAAATTGCTTTGTTAAGCAAGATTTTATTAATTGATAGACAGAATTTAATTGAATATCTATAAAAATGCTTCATTTTCAAGCAAACACAAAAATACCTGTCCTATTTGCAAATGTTTGCTTATAATCTGCATATTGTTGGTTGTCGTAAATCGATTAAGCGCCTTTTTAATTTTACTAAATGCAATGACTATTGGTGCTCCTAATTATATGAAAAATGTGGCGGTCATATTTTTTAAGTAGCTACAATTATTATTTATATTGGTTTGGGGACATTTAAAACCCACTCCTGCAAGATTATTATAATTAATTCCATCATAAATATACCATTGACCTTGTTTGAGCAATGCCAAGATTTTACATGACTTGGTAGTGCTCTCTCATAAGTATTTCTTATAATATTATAGTAGATGAATAGGTTATGGTAGTTTATAAATTCATATTAATTTATCTCTCTAAATAAATAAAAAATCACAATTCAAGAACAGTGGTGATTGCCCAGAGATAATGGACCAACAATCACGGTGTTCATAATAACTCATAAACCTAACATTTGGCATAAAAATCTTGGTCTATAGAAATACGCGCCAAGAATAACCCGGGCTCCATGGGTTTAACTTTACTTTCTATAACTTTCTTCTGTTTATGTGTCATTATCACATCACATTAGCTAGTTAGGAACTCTCTGCAGGGCCATAGGTCACTACTCGAAGGAAGGTATGGGCATAATCATTACACCAACCCATGATGTATTTCAAACTTCCTAGAAATCCTTAGTTTCCCACATATGGGGAAATTTTTGTGATGTTTTTTTCATATTACCAATTTCAATTAGTAAATATACGTGAATTTCAAAAATTTCGTTGGTATATGCCGAGGTTCGGACCTACGGACATTTAATTGACATTCCACCGGTCATACCACTCCACCTACACGGCTATAATACATGAACATAATATTTTCATATGAATCAAAGAATGCGGCCAACGCGAAGACGAAGGCGGTAGAATTGTTGGAGGAACGGAAGCGAAATCGGGAGCTTGGCCGTGGATGGCAGCAATATACCTACTCGGGAGTAAGCGACGGGAGTTCTGGTGCGGAGGCACCCTGGTTGGAAAAAAACACGTCCTCACCGCAGCACATTGCACGAGAGATTCTAAACAACGGCCGTGAGTATAGTTTTTAAATAAACAAGCACTCTTGTTGAAATGCAAACCAGCTACCGTTCACGCGGTACCTTAACATACTGGCTCGTATGTGGGCGTTGCATTCCCAAATTAGTGCATTTAAAATATATTTACAGGCTTTGACTATAATTACACTTGATGTTAAGCGACGATGAATAAATGGAGAATTAATTAATATTTGAACACTATTTAAGACAAATACCGCATTATATCTCGTTCACATATTCTTGAACTTATTTTACAGTATCTTTTACGCTTATTTCTAAAAACGGTTTATGCAGAAGATAGCTACGTCGAGGTGGCCGTACAAAAAGTAACTGATACCAATTTTTTTTTTTTCTATTATAGGGGGCAAACGAACAGGTGGGTCACCTGATGGTAAGTGATCACTGCCGTCCATAAACACTAGCAATACCAGGGGAGTCGCAAGTGCGTTGCCGGCCTTTTAATATATGTGGGCCTCGATGTAATAGTGTGTGGAAATCAAACTGTTGGGAACTTAGAAAATTTTACACTACAATATTTTTATTTTTCATTAGTTGATTTTGATGAAATAAAGCTTATATGTTGTCTCTAGCTACACTCAAATTAAATATAGGCACCTTATTAAAATTCATTCAATGGTTTTGAAGATTAGCATTTGTAAAAACAAAATGTGTGTCTTATTTTACTCGATTGCACTCTTTATCCCCAACAATATTCTTAAGACTCAGGTACGATGATTGTACAGTTTTATTATAAATAAATTGAATTCTATTAATGTTGCATTGATGGTCAGGTTTCCCGCTCGCCAGTTCATAGTGCGGTTGGGAGACGTGGACCTGGCGCGCGATGACGAACCCTCTCGACCTGTCACCTACAGGGTGACAGCTGTGAGAGCTCACGACCAATTCTCCAGAGTCGGTTATTATAATGACATCGCTGTTCTGGTGTTGTCTGGTAAGTCCACCAATGTTTTACTGGTTTAGAGACAATGTTTTTATATTTAATGTAAGAGTTCTAGAATTTGGCCAAGACTCGATCGCAGTAGCACTATTTCGTCACGTGTCCAGACATTTCTTACATAATATAGAATCGAATCTACAATCAGCTGGATATTTCGGTGAGGAAAACGTTGTAATGAAAGGGTCTTTTTTAATAACCGACTGGTTAGCTATAACCCTCAAGTTGAGACTTGCAGCACTTATAGGTGTGTTCTCATAACTACACTGAAGAGCCAGTCCCCTGCTAGATTTAGCGTGTTATATTTCTTAGACCATATCGTCAACTATACACCACGCTTGTTATGTCGCCTTTTCCCAAGGCTTCGTAAAACCCTGTCACACGCACACATATGTACAAATGCTCGAACCAGACCAAGTATTAGTTAATGCAATACACAATAAGGAGACAGTGTATATAAGAAGCACTATATAATGTATTTTATCTCATTCTTTCGCAAGTTATATCCTATAGATAATGATATAACTATATGTGTTTGTCTCTTTTTAATAACGCTTCATCGAGTTTCAAATCACAATTGGACTAATTAAGTTTTCATTTCAAAAAAAGTCTCACGTATTGAAAATACCACGATGAAATGCCAAATGACTCTGATACAGATATATAATTTTTCTCGATATTTTCAGACAATGTGCAAAAATCGAAATACGTTATCCCGATATGTCTACCGAAAGGAGAGCTCCTCCGGCAGCGCTTCGAGGGTTCTCTCGCGACTGTGGTCGGTTGGGGCACCACCAGATATAGCGGAAATGAGAGCTCCCGTCAACTGGAGGCCAAGCTTCCAGTTTGGAGGAACGAGGATTGCGACAGAGCGTATTTCCAGCCCATCACGGAGACTTTTCTTTGCGCGGGCTACGCCAGGGGCGGTGTCGATGCTTGTCAGGTGAAAGTTCAGAACCCTGTTATTATTAAAATCCAGTATTATTTAGCCTAGTTAGGCTCTAGCTAAAAGCTTACTAAGAAGGTATTATTACTGAAAAAAATTGGTAAAGAAAATGTAGAATTAGAACTTTAACATACATGGACAATTAAAATATATAACATTAATATATTCAATATTTTAAACATTGTAAATGTTTTTTCCAGGGTGACTCCGGTGGACCTCTAATGCTACTAGCCAACGGACGCTGGACCCAAATTGGCGTCGTATCCTTCGGAAACAAATGTGGGGAACCCGGATATCCGGGAGTTTACACTAGAGTTACACACTACAACAGCTGGCTGCAACAAAATCTAGTATAATATGCTGTTTTAAACATCCCTAGTTTAATAAAAAACAGTGTTCTAATACTTTTAGAAGTTAAAAATATATTCTGGTACATCGGCTATATAACAGCATTTGTAAAGAAACATAAATATTGATATGACGGCGCCTTCGATGTCTTACACTCCTAGCAATAAATCTGTAAACAGTTCATGCACCTCCCACTCCATAAAGCAGGTCGTACGAAAAGAGGATGAGATGAAGCTTCACCAAAAAAGAAAACGTGTGAAACTCTTAAGTGAGTGATCTTACTTTAAGGTAGTTTTATCTAAAAGTATTCAGTAATATTACTATTAGAAAAAAGGAGTACGGTCAGGGTACTCCCGTCAGGAATAAAATTCTTTATGCTTTTACTTCAATTCCGAAAGTAATTTGAAAGGGATATACGTATATTTTTTAAATTTTCGTCACATAAGGAAAAGACGTTATGACTCCTGCATGCGACTCTTTATTTCTTTGTGGAACTGTATATTTTTATTTTCTATCATTTTTTTAAAACTAACTAATAAGGTTCGATGAACATTCCACGGAATGGAATGAAAGGTCAAGTTCCCCGCCCATTCCCCACTTGGTCCGGCCTGGCAGTAGAGAAGGCGCATCTTCTAACCGCCACCCACCATTGTTTTTAATGAAGTTGTTTACCTTCGAGGTTTCCTCCCTCTCTTCGCTCTAAAACCCCACTCAGTCAATTTTTAACGTGGTTTTTTCCACGGTTACCAGTCAACTCTTACCATTTCTCAAAAACATAAGATCAGCTATTAAGAATTGCTACAAACAACGCGCTAACTTCGTTCTAATTCGATTAAATGCCAATCGTCCTGTGAGTCATCACACTCTTTGAACTCTAATAAAGATAATTCTATGCGATATATTACATGTGTATTCTGTAGTCAATAACAACGTAGATTCGTATGCGTCATGAAATACACTGAGATAAAATAAATATATATCTCAAAATCTTCTTTTCTTATCGTATTACCCTACAAAAAAAGTATCGGTCACTTAAAAAAAAAACGGTTTTTTTCATACAATACCATAGACACATTTTAACCAAAGTTACTAAAACGTTACCTTTAAATAAATTATGACATAATTATGTTTTCGTAAATCATTGATACAACGAAGTCATTTATTTATGTCATTCTAATTATATAATTTTATTGTTTTATTATTAATATTTTAAACATTATTTTATTTCTATTATAGTAATACATTTCAAAAGGAATAAAAAGTTTACGATTTTGATGTATATTTTGACCATTAAAATGTTGAATTCGGCATTCAATATTCAAATATTCGCTCGACTTTTCAAACAGATTAGTCGAGCCATAATCACGTGCGTACTATTGTATTGTGGGATGTACACTATAGTCATTATTACTAAGATTGACCTATTTATCTTGAAACCTATTTTTTTGGTTAGAAATAAAACTATTTAGAATACTTACGTATAGAATAAAATTGTTGTGATAATTTATATGTATTTTGTACAGAAATTTAAAATAAACTTAATAAAATAACGTTCTTACTATTTATTTATTCAACATTTTTATCCTTGAATTAAACTGTTGCCTTACTGTCTGTTATATGTCCAAAAAGCATAGTTTCAATTAGAGAATTGACAGATACAATATACATTTTTGAGTTCGTGTATTGAAGCATCCAATAATTCTTATATATACTTAGCTTAACCTCTTATTAGTCCGGTGAAACTGTGGGTCCAACAGGCCAATAGCGTTAGTCAGTTCGAAGCCAGAAGATAGCGTACACCTCTTTTACTCACTCATGAATAACACGATTATAACTTGATTAGATTATAAAATATTGTGTTTCATAAACATAGTTACTAAGCCGTAATATAATTTGCATCCAGTTTACAGCAGACCCGTATACAAGACCGAAGGGCATTATATCTGCCCCATTAACACAATTTTGATCAAATTGGAAAATGATATATCGTTAGTCTACTTTGAGTAATGTGAACTCTTGTAACAATAAAAATTATATAAACAAACGTTCTTACACTAGCTCGTACCTGGCATACTTCTACGTGACCGAAGGGAAACGACGCGACATCTGATGCTCATTTCACACACAGTATACATATATTTTTTATGGTCGATGCGTACAATCATTGGCTTGCAAACGAACTTCGTCACAAATCAAACTACGATTAATTAGCTTATTAAGGTCTTACTTTATTATATGATCATGTTTACTTATGAGGTACAACACAGACTAACGGGTAATTTCGCTGATAAATCCATATAATTTTAATGACAACCAAACTCTATAAAATGGATCGTCTTTTTGATATATTCCTTTTTGTGAAGGCCAGTACATAAATAAGGAGGCGATCGAAATGCCACACAGTCTACGCGCCATGGCCAAGGAAAAAAAAGAATGTGTTGGCATCGCAATTTCACTAGTGTTGGTTAAAACCTGGATTTGCATTTATTAAGTGACAATTTGGGTTACACGATTGATATCAGCTCAACTTTATTCGGCTTCTACGATTTAACAATATTTACCAAATTTTTCTCAAAAACCAATGATCTCGAAGATATATAGGATCACACAAAAACCTAAACGAAATTTTGGAGATGTAGTTGTTTTACCATTTAAATATTAAAATTCTCATGACAATGAACTACAACTTTTTTGCAAGTTCCTGCAGTTTTGGCTGTAACGTACGACAGACTGAGTGCTTTTTTGTGTATGTGATCTTTTGGCTAATCAAATTGAACGCTAATAATTTTTTTACTATCGTGTGTACATGTTTGCGGTGATGTATCGTAAGAAGGAACTACAAAAGCTAAGTTAGTGGTTTCCCTTATATGGATGTATGGAAATATCTGGATCGAAGGTTCAACTAGACCTTCCGGATCCCTTTTTGAATATTTGCGACACCTTTCCTATCTATTTCATTTTAACATCTCTAATTTATAGAGTGAATAGTAGAAACGTCAATGTACCTAACTATTAAAACGGAATTACAAACATTTCTGAACGACAGTTTTACAAAGCTGAGCTGTCACTTTATTGTCAAAATGTATTTTGTATTTCGTTCCATAATAGGTACTGATATTTCTAACATAAAGTATTTTGTATCACTTTCTAAAAGTAATACACAAAAAGAGATACTAATTACAAAAATACCTACTCGGTCATAAACCTGCAATTTTGCTTCTGCGATGACAAATTCAGAGCAAAATACTCTGAACGAATTGTCATACAGTCTACATTGTGCAATTTATTTCGCGAAATAAATAGTTTTATGCAGGAGATTGTACACAAAATTATTCTAATCGTAGATTGATATCTACAGGTACATTCAGTGGTGTTAAATGAATATAATAACTTAAATATCGGAAAAAAATATAATATTAAATATGAAGTACTCCACTTCACCAACTCCAAGTCTTAACAACTTCCCGAGAAGCACTTCTCCCTTGCCGGCTCCTGCCAACTATCAGCCCACGACGGCAAGTGCCGCTGTTAAACGGTACAAATACCTTAGTAGGTTGTTCAAGTTCAATCAAATGGATTTTGAATTTGCAGCTTGGCAAATGGTTTATCTATTCATTTCACCACAAAAGGTGTTCAGAAATTTTAATTATAGAAAACGTAAGTTATATATTCTTTGAACAGTTTTAGGTGTATAGAAAATATCCCAGAATATTTCTAAATTGACAACTAATTTAACTGCAATCTTGATAGCATGTTCCACAGCTTTGTTAGACTTCGCCCACATTTACAAAATTGATATAATCAGTAACTTTATCAACTAATGCCTAAAAAAACAAAACTGTAAGGAACCCTCATTGAACCATCACATTTTTTATGTTATGGAGTATTAAACAAGCTAACAGTCATCCTGTTAATCAGTGATCATTGCAGTCAATAGAACCTTGTAATGTAAATAAACTATGGTCACTAGTTGAAAATAGTTCTTTAGTTTGCTATATTAAAAATAAGTGTAATATCCTTCAGTTTATCCTATAATACTATGCAAATTGTATATTTAAGTTATTTACCACTACACAAATTTATATAGTATAATTAGTATTTTTTAACTGTATTTTAAGCTAGTATCTCCATCCACATAACATATTATTATATAACTTACTAATATTAATCTTTATCACTAGACATCACTAAAGGTTTAGTAACATTACATGTTTACAAACCACAAAACAGAGAAGATTGCATTTAATTACTATATTTACTTTCATTATGTTCTTTCAGACACAAAATCTCAATTTGCAAGAGACGACCCAGCATTCTTGGTGCTGTTATGTGTATGGTTATTTTGTAAGTATTTTGTACCTTTTTCAAATCTTAACTAGTTATTATAAAGCGCAGCAAGTGTTCCAAAGATTCATAATGATATTGGTGGGTATATGGCTAAGGTATACTGTTATAAGTAGCGATGAAAAAAATTACAAGTACTCAGTTGAGTTAGTCAATAAGGATATATCTATTCTAAGCATTTGTAAGCTATTTGATCTAAAAACTATAATAACTATTTGAAAACTATAAAAAAATTGTTATGCTGAAAATTCTGCTAAATCAGCATATTGCAGGGCTTATTCAAGTTGCAAAATAGTTCTTCCTGCAAGGTGTGCCAAGATTTCTGGACCCATATCTCTATATATATAAAAATGGATAGCTGTTTGTTTTCCTCGCTAAAACTCGAAAATGGCTGGACCGATTTATTTAATTTTGATCTTGAAATATTTGTAGAAGTTCAGGGAAAGTTTAAACAGTGAAAAACATAAATATTAAGTAAAATAAAATTCTAAAGAAGACAATTTAATTCTCAAATACAAAATGTTCCTAGCTATGAAACATTTAGTGTCTTTTGTCATTTTACAAATAAAAAATTGTTATTCCGTTTGTCAAATATTAAGGTATATTAAGGCTATTAAGGTGCTTTCAGAAATTTGTCTGTTTCATAGCTGTAGTATGACGACCAATCTCTTTGGTCTGTTTTGTTGGAATACACAACAACACAGTTCTGTCTAAATTGTACTCTCTAAAATAATCACCAAATACGCTTTTCATATAATTTGAGTGCAAAGATTAAATTAAGTCCTTAGGGAGATGATTTTTTTTAATAAACATTCTGTTTCAGTGTCTTCTATATGTTTCGCTCTGGCATTGAATTTAGGTACAAAGAAAGTTATATTATTTGTACTGTTTGTGGTGTTTGTTGACTTCATCGGAGCTGGTATAGTTGTATCCACAATTTTCTGGTAAGTTATGATTGTATGATGTTTATTATACAATATTAGTTTTACTCTATGACTATGTATTTAAACATATTTATAATACTACATTTTTTCATAGTAGAGTTTTAACCAGTAATGTGTATAGTGAAAATATCCTACAGTTCACTAAAATTCTTTTAGAACATGAAAGAACAGAAGTTGCGTTGATATTAATTTGATAAATAAAAGTATGATACTTACTCACATACATTAGATTTTGAGTAGTGAGGTGAATCTGTAGAAGCCCTAGTACCAACAGAGTATGTCAGTTTGAAAAAAAAAAAAAAAAATTTTTTAAGTATCAATATTTGGTTTCAGTCATACCTGATGTTAAAGTGAAGATGGGCTAAAAAAATTTGCTAAATAAAAAGTGTTTAATAAACGAACAAGCCAAATATTATAAACATGCAATACTCCTTATGTGGATAAATAGAACAAAAGCTATTCATGGAGGAGGCTAGTACAATGTCAGGTTTTTTTAATATGAAATGGAGAGGGTTTACAATTATTTCGTACAGTTCTTGGATACACTCACCAATAGTGTAAAATATAATTGACAATATTAATTCCTAAGAGAATAGTTCTGTATTTAGAAGTTTTCCAAGGAGGTTCTCCTTTGTTGTTAGTTGATACTTTTATTATTGTTATTGTGGATACTCTGATGAATTTATTACTCGTTATATGTATATGAGCTACAAAAAATGTGTGTAATTCAGAAACTATGAACATTAGATCAATATTCCCGAAATCTTAATTAGACTGCTCAGGTTTTTCCTTTTTAAAAAAGAATCATACATTTTTAATACCTGATTTTGTAGAACCCTGGAATCTATATATATATACTGTTTATTATTCTTCTATAAAAAATACAATAGAGAGATTAACTGCTAAACACCAGTAGCTGACAGTGGACAGTTTAAGGGACATAAAATTCATATGTTTGAAAAAACTTATTTCATCAAAGGTCTTCTAGGAGATTCGTGGTCTTGACATTATAAATTTCATTTTGGAACGCATCCTAAGTTGATTTTTAAAATTATACAAAGTGTGTGTGATTATTCTGCCAGGGGAGTCTTTCCATCGAGTAGATATTTCATATGCCGTAAAAACAGGTTCTCACTGTAAATTGTTTTGAGCTCATTCATAAAAATCATTGATGGTTTCCCAACTAAACCAGACTATCCAACAATATACTTAGAGTTGCCTTTTTCATTTGCAGGTACATAAGTAATAAGTATTTACGTCGCGACCCTGAAGGACCTGACGTGGAATGGGGTTACGCCTTCGATGTACACATCAACGCGTTCTTCCCACCTCTGTCACTGTTACACTTCTTCCAGATTATCTTTTTTAACCGTATGTCGAAAGTTTAATTCAATAACAATATTCCCGAATGTTAACTAACTCATAGTAGATGATTTGATTGTGGGAACACCACCACTGCTTCCTTTTCTTAACTCATTTTAACACTGGCATTAGGAGATTTAACTCAATCCTACTCCTGGTTGAACACAATTAGGACTGTACATATTATTGAGGGTAGTTATAAAAAAGTATATGCTACAGTAATGACTTAATATTAGAATGATTGAATGCCTATTGCCTGATGTAAATGGTCTCCTTTGGCTACATATCCTTGGAACATAAGGTTATGTGCACTCTTCTGATCCTTTAAAAATCGGTGTATTCTCCTCTTGAAGACTCCCATTATAGAAAAATCTCAACTAGGAGATATGTTCACATCCCAAACAGAAACGATAAGAAACTCCTCTAAAACTAGATGCTTCATGCTCATTTAATGGCAAACAGTCCGAAGGTGGGCTTTGGAGTTTTAATTAATCGTAGGCCTCATGTAGAATATTATTCATTATACTTAGACTCCTTAGACTTGAGAGTATTACTCTTATTAAATGTATGTAAAATGACCAAAAGCAGCAACTCTGTTGTATATAATGCAATGAACATACAATTAACCAATCATACCAGTTCGCTTCTAGGCTCTATGTTGAACATATTACCGTCTTAGACCATCTCATGATTTAACATCAAGCGAGATCAAAGTTGGCCATATGAGGGGTGTATAATAAAAAAAACTTATTATCAAGTTTGGAATCAGTGAAACACTAATCCATTGGTCTTTGCATCGACAGTCAAACATTGGTCTAATTTCCAGAACAAATGTACCAAGTAGGGTTATATTGTTTTTTTTTTATTTCAGAATTCATGTACCATTATGTTTACACGTTCTGCTTCATCTCGAACACGTTTTGGCTCGCCTCTATCTTCTATTATCTGTATATTACATTCCTGGGTTACAGCAGTAAGTGATATTTTATATTGTATTTAGTTCAAATAGTAACTGAAATTTTAGTATATACTATGCGTTTCAAATAAGATTATCAAACAGCCGTGTTGCTTCACATTTCATATGCAACTTTAATAAAAATGTATCAAAAATTAATAGTTAATATAAAAAAATAATAATTGTAATCTGCCGTTGTGCTCGAAACGCACGAAAAAAATTTGATAAATAGTTAGTAGTAGTAATAGTATAGTAGTAATTTTGATAATGTGATAAATTTTAGTCTTATTACTTTTGGTCCGCGGGGGGGGGGGATTGACGTAATACGGAAGTACCAAAGGGAGGAAGGGGGTTCTTTAATTTGCTTATTTTTGATGACATAAGGGATGGGGGGGATCTGGATGTGTAGGTCTAATATGTGAGGCGCGCGGTCTTATTCACTGGGCTACCGTTCCCCTTACCGAACCACTGTAAGTTAATTCCTCTATAGACTGACTATTCATGCTTTATTCCTAGACTATTAATTGCTGTCCATGAATCAATAAGGAAACTAGAACATATTACAAAATACTTACAGGTATAAATGTTTACGTAATCATGGGGGGAGTAAAAGCGTTGCTTACTTTTGCTGACTAGGGGGAGAGGGCGATCTGAAATTGTAAGAATTATGCTTACGAAATACTTGAACGACCCTTTATCTAATTATAATATAAGCAAATTTAATACATTTTTAAGAAACGACTTTCATAACACTAGGTGTTCAGCGATATGTGTTTTCTTGCCGTGGAGAAGTGAGGCAAGCGGTGTGGTGCTTGTTTATACCTCTACATAAAATAATAAACAACTCAGACGAAATCGTGGATATCAGCTAATATATACATATAAATATAATTAAAGCGATTTTTGTTTGTCTTAGCTGATCAACCTGGCTGCACCGACTTAGACGAAACTGTTTCTGGTAGATAGAATATATTTTTTGGGAAAATTAGAGCCTTTCCTATAGGGGTTAAGCAGAAATTATAAAATTTAACAGAGGAACTACAAAATTGAAAAAAAAATTGTGGAGTTAATGTCCTGTATATATACATATTTAATATCTCTATATAAATATTTTTTCTTATTCACAGATCTGTCTATAGTGCGTAACACGAGGGTATTCCTCATGCCACTTCCCATATTATTCGTGATGTACCTAGGAACGTTGATTGTCAGCTGGAACCTGAGCCAGACACTTGTCGACTTTTATAGATATAGAGTTTTATAATACATCAAAATATATAGAAGCAATAAGACAAATATGGACGTGTTTTCAGCCTATAAGCCATAGTTAAATATGTATACAATGGAAATACGTTGGTATTTATTTTATATTAGTTTTAACCTTTCCTTTTCTAGGGTCTATGCTCTGTAGAAACTTAAAATAAACTGTAATTGGTAGCCGGTTGAAATTGTCACAGAATAAGTATTACTATGATGGAAAATTTACAATAATAAAAATGACATAAAAGTAATTATAATATGATATCTCCGTAGAAGAAAACTGATTTTACCAAAAAAACATTTTCTGCATTTTTTGTCGGTAGTTGTGAAAAACCTAAGTCGTGTAAATAACCCAAGCGTGGTTTGAATAATTGGTTTTCAGTGTGATGGTCGTAAGGGCTGAGGCGTATAAACAGTTACTCAAGTAAAATAATTAGTAGAACTATAAAGTACTGACCGAAGGCCCAAGACAACTATTCCTGTTACGCCAGTGAGGCTGGTTTGCTTAATTTGCAGAGCGGTGCAGTGATACTATATTAAGGGTCAGGGTCTATGCACGTTGTATTGCAAATACGAACAACAACACACTGAATGCCTATAAGTATTTTCACCAAAAATATATGTGAAAAGCGACCTTTCGCTGCGCCAAACGGCAATTAAAATTCCGCATCCCTTACCAGCCTGAGAGCTGAAGAACTGAAACCTTCCCACGTGCTACCAAGCCCCAGATAACCACTTACTCCAGTAATGTTTTCGCGCCGAACTAGGTGATAACGCTTATAAGCGTTAAACTTGGTGTGCGGATTTACTGCTAACACTAAAATAACAAATAATAACAATTGATCAAATGTAAACCAGGCTCGCTGATAGAGAATCACGTGATGACGTCATAATGAACTAAAAATAACACAGTTTTTCTGGTAAATTCATTATATATCGTGTGGTGGAACGAAATCCTGGACACGCACTCGGGCGATTTTACTTTTTCTCATTATATATATTTAATTTATTTAATATCGCGAACAATCAATTATAATAACGATGGTTATTCTTATAAGTACTATCCATAAATTACGTCACACGTTAAGTGTGCAAGGAGTCAACAAAATTTGACATCATATAACAAATTATAAGTAACAGGACATAATACAAGTAAAACAAAAATCCAACATGTATTGTTTATGTAAAAAAAAAAATTAACAGAAATGTATAAATAATTATGAAAGTGCTGTTTTAATTTGTTTTTTTTTTTTTTAATTATTAATGATTTTTAAATGTATAAGTGCAAAACATATTAGGTAGTATAGGGTAATGGTTCACAGATATGTGACCATCTGTAAAAAGTAAGTGGCGGGATTCGCACGAGTATGAAATTCATGTGGCGTAATTTATGGATGCTTGCCTGAGTTTTAAATTGAAAACTATGTTGAAACTGTGACATTGTTTAATATGAGAAATGTAAATGTAATTTTTTTATTAAGTCTGTATATGTCATATAAGAGTAATTTATATTTATTCTATAACAAGCATAGTTTTGTGCGGAAAAACTGGTCAAAAAACACAACAGACTTCACCTTAAATAGTCACTGGCACCTTTGTGACAAGAAAGGTTCTTAATTTATATAAGCCCCAGTTAAAATAACATCTTAATTTCAAATAACTTATTTATATGCATTTAAACTTGTAATTTATTTCTCTATTTGTTACAAAATTATATTATGGGGATACTGTTAAATTATTGTGTAATATATATGTTATACTAACATATATATTTTCTAATACTATCTCAGCGCTGTTAATGCGAGGCATAACTATGATTTCTACAATTCATTGTACATTTAAGCCAATCTAATATAGGTCCGATTTTTGTGTCAAACTGAAAATCAAAAAGCATATATATAGAATTCTCTGGCGAATGATATATTTCAAATTCACTTAATACATGATATTGAGAAATATCTTTAATTATAAGGTAAATAATGTTTAAAACTAAATTTTTCTTCATTTATGATAATTAAATCCTATAATTGTAATTATATAATTATTGTAAATATTAGTTGTTAATTGATTTTGTAATAAAATTATACAACAGATATCGAATAAATATGTTTTAATCAACTTTATCAATGATACATGTCCTAATTAAGTTTTCATATTTGAATACAAGTCAATCATCATCTAGAACTATTATTTCATCAGAAGTTATAGGTTTTGGCCGCTCAGAATTGTTAAACGGTAGTGATTTTTTAGTATCCGATTTCTTGCTCTGTGATGTTTTAGATGCAGAAGTTTTGATGATAGTCAGCGAAGAGGGTAACTTACTGATTGATGCGTTTATTTCTTGAATGTTCTTTGATGCAGGCATGTTTTTCTGCCTCTCGGCTAACTTTTCCTGAAGAGTCTTTCCAGGACTAAGTTGCAGGTGGGGCTGTGGCGGTTTATGTATGACGGTGCTCATAGAAGAGGCTACAGATAAATGAGCTTGTGTCGGTGAAGAATTATGACTGCCAGTGTGTGAGTGAGTCCCGAATGAAGTGAGGTTTGCTGTTATCGAAGGCGGTAAATTAGGTAAAACTGTTCCCATACTAGGTGTTAACGGGTTGGACGATGATTTTTGAAGGCTTGTTATAACAGGGGTTGGTGCAGCTTTAGTCGTGCTTGGTAATGTGCCAGAAAAGGATTTGGAGTGAACTGGTTTAGATGGAAGGTTTGCTTGAGATCTTGGAACTGATGATTGCGGCTTCGGACCGCGTTTCTGCTTTTTGACTGGCGGCATATACGACGAAAAACTTTTTTCTAAAAATTGACGATAGAATTCGGCTTGGAATGAATTTTGAAGTGTGCTCTGTAAAGACGCTTGTAATTGATTTGGAAGCGAAGAATATCCGGCCAAAGCACTCATATTGCTTAAATAAGATAATGATAAAGCTGCTGCCGTTTGTTGACTTAGCATAGAATCGTTCAACATGGGCAAGTAATTTTGGAATGCTGATGTTATTTCGTGAGAGGACATCTTCGGCAATCCTGAAGCGGAACTAGAAGTTGTCGGCACTTTATAATCGGGTTTTGCAATTGCGGTAACAGTTGTATTGGTTTTAGAACTTTCAACGATTTTAGCTATTTGTTTTCTTTGCGCATTTTGATTCTTGTCCAGGCTTGCCATCGTAGCTTTGTGCTTTAACTTTTGAATCATTTTTTGACAATATTTCATGCTCACATCAACTAAATTAGTGTTTTCCGTTATTGTTTCTGTAGTGACAAGCCTGTAAGCCTCTATTAGCAAGTTAGTAAACTGTTTCGAGTTCGGTTGTTTCTGTGCTCTTTGATAGGCACGGTAAATATCTAACATTAAGCTTTTTAATGCTTGTCTTTCGACGTCATTGCTCTTCAAATCTGCTTGCTGACTGAATTTGACTAATTGTCCTTTTAACGATTGAATACACAAAGAAAAAGCCTGTTGAGCTAATTCTTCTCTGTCAGAGTCACGTAGGTACTTTTTATCTAGTTCTGGAATTCTTTGGAGGTGCAGGCTTAAATCCAATAGAGTCTTGTGGTCGTCGATTTCTTTTAATATCTCCATTGTAAGTTGAACTGAGCGACTCATATGATAAGCGAAACCACCCGCTCTATCAACCTCGGCTAAAGGAATCTTCCAAACATTATTAAAAAAATTCGAATGCTTTCTTTCACTAAATAATCCCCCCAGTTTCTGACCAGACCTTGATGTAAAATTAGATAACATAAGATCTCTGCATCTTTCGATATCTTTACCTCTTTTACAATAAAAATGATAATGAGCTAGTCTATAAATCGCTTTATAATGTTGAGGAAATCTGCTTGCGCAATCCTCTAGAGAGTCTAAACATGCTGAAATAATCTTTTTGAGGTCTTCCTCGGGCAGGGGTTTAGCATCATTTGACGACTTTGATGAAGTATCACTGTCTCTACTTGAATCACTGCTACTATCTGAAGATGATTCGCTGGAGCTTGATTCCGAAGACGATGAAGAGGACGATCCGCTTGAACTGTCAGCTTTTTTCGGAATTTCCACAGTTTGCTTATTCTGTTCTACTATCTTCTCGGTATTTTCAACAGTCTCTTCCAATTTCCTATCGTCATTTAAATCTTTTTCCTCTATAATCGGTGACGGTTCTGGCTTTTTCTCGTCTACTGCCGTTAGTACTTTATGAGTATCTATCGTAATATCTGTATTCAGTGTACTTGGTTTAGCTAGGCGTTCGGTATCATATGAAGCAGATCTGCGAACTTTGGCTGCAGCTGCTTCCATTTTTAACCTTTTTATTTCATGAGTATCATCTTCACCAGAATCGCTAACAGATCGTTTAAGTATATTAGCAGCATGAACTCGTTCTTTCACTTTAAGTTCGCTTTCTGACTCGGGAGCACTTTCATTCTTAGGTTTTTTTGAAAACGGTCCTTTTTTCCACTCTTCTATGCAGTTCATGAATACTTTGCCAATAGAAGCTGGTATAAGTTTATTTTCGTGTTGTTCTATATATTTTAATATAGAAGCATGTATTCTGTAATGTAGCTCCAATACTTCGATGCATAAATGGGTTGGTGAGTTGTAACTAATCTTCAGAGGATATGTAGCGTCTGTTTCTTGTAGACATTTAACGCCCTTCATATAATAATCTAAACATACCAAGGGAGGTTCATTTCGTTTTTCAGAAACCTTTCCTAACATGTAAAAATAGAGCCAAGAATCTTCATTTTCTTTCTCGCCTTCATTACTGTTGTTGAGATCATTTATTATTGTTGTAAAACAATTTTGTGTGGTGTCTAACATATCTTCCTTTTGCTTCTCTAAAGCCTCAAAGTCTTCCATGCTTAAAGATTCGCTTGCTTGCTTCAATAATCTCGAACAGAAAGAATGCACTGTATAAACAAACATTCCATATTCAATACGTAAATTACTATGGGTGGGATCTAACTCCAAGGAACGTTTGTAACACCTAACTATAGATTTAGCTGGATTTAAAAATTCTCTTTCATTGTTTAAATTTTTACAAGAATTCAATAGTCTTTCTAAGTTTACGGCTTTCGCAAGAGATATCTGTGCCCAGGACTCGAGTCGATCATTATTTACAACAACGTCTATTATATTAAATTTAACAGCCATTTTACCTTCTTCTTTCTTAAAGTAATAATCTCCCAATAAAAAATATATATCTCTCATTTTATAAGGAAGTGGAGATATTATTGCAGGCAACTTTTCTTCAACACCTTTGATATACTTCTCGATTTCTGGGACATATTTCTGTGGATCACATTCAGAAGGTAACAAAGCCAATATACGGTGAAATAATTGCTCAGTATCTGAACTTATTCCAGGAATTTTACCTTCCAATGCGGGCAATATTTGAGGTTTAAAGATTTCATACAACTGTTGAGCTCTTTTCCAATCTAAATCTTGCGCATTCACATTATGATCAACTAAATGTTTCAACTTATTCTTTCGCCCTGGATGACCAAAGAGACAGTAAACACACTGCTCCATGTACTGCACAATTTGCTCCAGGCATTTGGCTAGAGATGGTGATCGAAGGCGAGGTACAACTGTATCTAAAATGAAATAGAGCAACTTGGCCTCAGACTTGCTACACCAGCCTCTACTGCCTAATTGTTCGTGACCTATAAAGAGTACTAGTAATGGATTAGGAATTTCATCACAAGCAACTTTATCTTTGTCAAAAGGTCTCCCTCTACCCTGATCTTCTTCTCTTTGTAATATATAATGCAAAATAATCCATGGAATCACAGTACCAAAAGGCATATCCGTAGAATTTGTTTCTACCTGATGACCAATTATTCTAATGAGATCTTCTAAGCCTTGACTTAATTCTTTATGAGATATCTTGTCTAAACAAGATAATCCCTCAGTACTTAATATGTGTTCCATACAACAGAGTATCTTGACAACAGTTAGAGACCATTTGTTATAATCAGGTGATACAGTAGTGTAACGAAAATAATGCTTAAGAGCTTCATGCAAACATATGAGGGACCATTTAAAACACTCGTCAACTTTATCTAAAGCCCAATAAGTGTCCAATATCAAAGATAGTTGCACAGCAAAATCTAATGACATTTCCTCTTCTTGATTTTTTGCTATAGTTTTACAATGTTCAAATGAGTCTGTGACAATTAACAACACCTCCTCATAACTTCCCTGATCATAAAGATCCATAACTGTTGATAATTCTTTATTTCTCTCTAAGAACTTTATAGATGCTAAAATTTCATCCTCGTTTATAGTTGGTTTAAATGTAAAGTTTATTAGATTGAGCATATATTTGTTATGATGTTCTCCCATTGCCTCAAATTCATTTAAAAGTTGGTACAAACAGTCCAAAGCATTCTCTTCATTCCTGTCAAGTGTATATATGTGCAATTTAGCCCAAAGATACCTCAACATAAGTTCCAAGCACTCAGTACCAGGAAAAATATTTGGTTTCATAATTAATATCATTCCTATTGATTCTATAACATTTAAATCATGTTTTTCTTTAGTCTCTGTATTTGAATTAAGTTTTTCATTTATAATAAATTCTTCAACCAAAATATTCACTGTTGTATAGTGCACTAATTCTTGATGATTATTATCAGTACAAGCTGGTATATCAATATGATTACTGTAACATTTGTTTGCCTCTATGTATATTTTAGATAATCCTTCAGGCCACTTCAATCTCCATTTCTGTGCTAATATTGTTAAATAATCATTCAAAATGTCAATTATGTCTTTTTTATTTTCAGTGTATTTATTAATAAACTCTTTTACCTCTTTGCTTTCATTTTCTGTGCCAAAGTATTCTTCTTTATTTGTTTCATCTTTATGATCGTTCTCTTCAAAAAGTTTGTTCAGATCTGAAACATCCGGTGAAGTTTCTCTTGCTTGATTTTCTTTTTTCTGTATAATCTCAGGTGATAAAAATATCGGAATCATTCTACGTAATGTATCATAGATATTATCATCTATGTCTTGTCTGTTGACAGGTTTTTTTCTTCCAGATCTTCTTTTATTACACCATTCCCACTGTTGCAAAAAACTGAGAGCGCTACCTCTTCTCCTGACAGGTGTCTTCTTCTGCATTTTAGTTTCTGGTTGTGCATCTGACACATTATCTATAGCAATTACTTCAACATCACTTTCTACTTTCTCTGTATCAGTTGTTGCTTTATCCTTATCTGACAAATCATTGTTCTCATTTTCAGAGACATTATCAGTATTTCTGTCAATATCAATATTTTCTTCTAATTTACCTTCCATTGGATCTGCCTCTTTTATCTCCTCGCAAATGTCCATTGGCTCTTCCTTTTCTTCCTTTTGAAAAATGACTTCAATGAAACAAGCATGACTGAAAAAATTCTCAGTCATAAAATGATGCATATGTATTAAAGAATCACCGATGGAATTCCAGGTTAAGTCAGAAATAGGCTTTTTTAACTTTAAATCAGGTAACACATACTTGAATTTCTCTGCTCTTTGCTGTTCTATGAATATTTCATTAATATTTTTTGCTTCTTTTAATAGTTTATCTGCTTTATCTTCGTCTATACCTTCATCTACATCCTTATTCCATTTGTATATTGGATTTAAATATTCCATAAAGTCTTTGATGTAGGGATATGATGTATAGATGTATTGTCTATATGCTAGACCTCTTAAGTACCCAGGATCAAGTTGCAAGGTATCATGTATAGTTGAAATGCATTCTTCTTTATAATCAAGACCTAAAAGGAGTGTAACTATTTTATCTAAACACGGCCAATGATGGGGATTCCGTTCTGCACCACACTGAAACGCACGCAAAGCCATCTCATATCGTTTTTCCTGCATACACAGTTGACCTAATTTGTGCCAAAGCGTGACATCAGTGTCATCAAGTTCTGTAGCGGCAGAATAAGCCTCAATCGCTGCATCAATCTCCCCGGCTAAGCATAGCATAGCCGCTAAGTTTTTATAACATAAATACTTTAAATTTAAAAGCGGTCCTGTAATTTTCTCACCCTGTGTAGGCTTGTGCACATCGTACAATAATTCTGTATCAAGTAAATCTTTTAATAATTGAGTTGCGTCGCGAAGATTCCCTTTTCTTTGTAGATCCAAAGCTTTGGTGTACTGCTGTAAAGCGATTTGTTCTAGCGCTTCCCTGCTCACCTCATCTCCTGAACCACTTTCCTCGTCGGATTCAAAATTTAAAGCACTGATTTTAATCATTTTCAGTTATTACCATATACTTTATATATTTCTTTACAATGCTTTACAAACACAGAGAGTTAAAGCGAACATCAAAGTTTACGATCGAATATGACAGTTGACAGTGACGGCTTCATTTTTTTTTTGGCTTTTGTTCTTACCATCCTAAGCACAGAGTATATTTTTATAAATCCTAAGTATAAAGGTTAGAGGTACGGACAACTACCTATCTAATAAGGAGGACATGTTGAAAAAGTGTCCAGTTCTAAGCACTAAATAACAGTCTCAAAACCATCTAAAATGGCACTAGCATAGGCAAATTGTATGGTTAGTCCGAAATAATGTTATGAATATAAGTGAGCTTGGGGAAAAACGTGCAGAGTGATAGAATTTTTGTAAAATTTGAATAATACGTTCAGTGATTCTTCAGTTTTTACTGTTATAAATAATTGAACAATGGACAAATGAACCCTGTTGCTACTGTAGCGCTACTCTAATTTAACACATTTTCATACACAGAAATGGTTCTCCTTACATGTACATTCCATAATCTTAAGGAAAAAGTGATGGATTTTATAAATTACAACACACTAACAAAATGTTATTACCCGGACTAAGTTAGTGTATTTTAACCTTGTTTTCAGATATGAAATACGTGTTTGAATTCGTGAGGCATACATGCCGGTACACGTGTGTGCCTACTGAACTCTTATTTGTATGAATAGCAAGCTTAGTTTAGTGTAGACAGATCCACGGTGTTGTATCCAAGGCAACAGACCAAGCCGCAGTTCAGCCACTTTGGCAACCTTGAGCTTTTTGCCAAGCGGCGAAGTGTTTTAAGTGCTCGCCTTAGTAGTCCGGTGAAGCTGTAAAGGCTCGTCAGGCCAGTAGCGTAGGCCTTATACCTTTACTGCAAAAGTAATTATAATTTTGGTAAATTTTGGTCATATCTACAAAATTGTTTTTGGCACTTACAATTTATTCGTTGTATGTAGAGTCAAGCTAAAACACACCTTAAATCCGAGGCTATTTGGTAAACCTACAACCACATTAAAATTATGGTTAAATCCAGCCTAAACACCAAAGTTCAGTTTTAAGCCCTTATTTGTTACTTCTCGTAACAGATGAGTTAACATCTGGACATATAGGAAGAGGCACCTTGGTATATATACTTGGTATATATATGCTGTTTGCTGATGATATTGTTCTCGTTGAAGATAATGCTGCTGAGATCCGGAGTAGACTAGGGAATTGGCGAGAAAATCTAGAGAATGTTGGTTTGAAGATTAGTAGAATAAAAACTGAACGTTTGTTCTGCGACTTCGGTGATCCATCCAGTTTTATGATGTATTCTTAGCAGCCTAATGTGATTTTCAGTACCTTGGTTCATTAATCCAAAACAATGGTGGCATAGACAAGAACATGATGAATAGGATAAATGTAGGGTGGATGAAATGAAGAAAAGTGTCTGGGATGTTGTGCCGACCTTGCTTAGGTGGGGTAAGAGTAAGAAGATGATGATGATGAAATGAAGACAGTAAATATTTAAATAAAAGCAGAATTGACATATTAAGTAATGTATGTAACAACCGTAAGATGGTTGATGTAGCGACACACAGGTGACAGACGACGTGACTATGTGCACTACAATAATCAACGTGAGAAACCAAAAGCGGCACTACAAAAGTTCAAGATTAGTTTGCTTAATAACGCGACAAGTAAAGACTTGTTACAAGTAAACACAAACGGTGTCAGCTATTTCATTCATCTCCTTCTGAAAGTAGCAACATGGTACCCACTATGCCGCTATTGCTAAAGTGAATATTAACAGGAAGATATATATATATATATAGAAATATAGGAAATAAGATAGTTTCCGGCAGTTGCAGAATATTGAGAATGATCATGAATATTTATTTCGAAACATACATCGAGGAGCATACATGCCCAAGACGCAATATAGATAAGCCACTTATGGACATTTTCATATTTAAAAAACCAGAGCGTCGCGTCGCTTTGTAGGAATTATTGGTTGTACGTTCTATATTGTTTGATCTTAAATAACCAGAGATACAGATGATTATGATGGCAAAATGGGTCGACGACATCACACATCTTGTGGGAAAAACCTAGACAAGACTGGCACAGAACAGAAAAGAATGGCGTAAAAGGGAGGAGGCTTATGCCCTGCAGTGGGTTGAGAAGAGCTGTCAATGATGATAGGTGATTATTACTGTCAACTTGGCAGTTGTTAATACTGTCAAAAGTTTATGATTTGAGGTTATGTTTATGTGAAAAGTGCCTAAGTTAGAAAGGGAAATATCACTTCATAAATATGCTATCCCAAAATTCTTTTCTCAAACGCGCTATTCCAATTTTCATACAAAATGTGGGTGCTCATAGAAAACCTCGATGGATTCCAATAGCGAAAAGTAAAATTTATCGTATACCAAAACGACCTGTAGTCTCTGAAGAAGAACGCTTAGAACTTTTACGTCTTAATAACAATTACAAAACTCAGATGAGAGCAATTAGAAGATTCTACCATGAGGATATGATAAAAGAGAAATCAACGAAAGACAGTGCGAGTTCCGAAATGTCCCAACGCTTGGAAGCTGATGAATGGGCGCGATGTGTTGAACTGAACGAGAAATGGAATGCTGAAGTGGCTTTGGAGCGGGAACAGAGAAGAAAACATGAGGTGACAGCAATGGAAGAATACACGATCGCTCGAATTGAGACTAAGGAAAAAGAGCTGCGTGCAAGAATCGAAAAAGCTACTCAGGAAATAAAGAAACAAAAGGTAAGGTTGTATTTTAAATATACATACGTGTAAATCTTAGACCTTGGTGATGTAAAAGGGCCATGAGGAAGGGGACAGGAGAGACTAATCATGTGTGAACCAAAAAGTACAAATATTGTATGTTTTTGAGAATATATTTAATTATGAAACAATGCCTATTTGTAACAGACACTGCAAAATGTAATTTTACTAACACTAATTCGTATCTGGCTTATACTTACTGGGTACGACTTTCCATTAGCGTCCGTCGAATTGACGGTGGGGAGGGGGATGGGAGGGAAGGGGATGATCAGTACTAACACCCCTTAAAAGGAAAAGGTGCGGAGCCCCCTCGTTTTCGAGTTTTTAAACTTTTAATTCCGAGGAAAAATTCCGTATTTCTGTATCTATTTTGACTCTGCAACGTCTCCGGCGCTGCGGGAAGAGCAGCCTCGACGCCCTTGCGTAACATATCCCAGGCATCTATCCTCGCCTCAGCAGCCTCGGCTTGTTGGTCGCCTTCGGCGACCAGCCTCGGCCGCTCCGGCTCGTCCAATGCCTACGATTTGTTACAGCGGGCGGAGGCTGCTCTCCCTACGCGCCTCCGGCTTTTTAAAAACACTCTAGGGGTAGGACAAACTCGTCCCAGGTGGAGTCGGGGTCATTCAAACAGGTTCTTTAACATAAGTCGAACCTAACCTATTTTATTTGTTATCTCAATAACAACAAAAATGGCGTCAGTTTTACGTTTCGTTTCACAAGCCGGTTGAACGTCTTTACGAGTCATAAACTACACATTTTAATTTTAATAGTTCGTAATGAAAATAATGATGTAATTTAATATACATAAACTGTAAAATATATGTGTGTATGAAAACTATTGAAACAAGTATAAAAAATTAATATTTATGAAAATTTATAAAAAATTAAATTTCACGTAACTTATGACAACATAACCGTAAGTAAAACGAAACGTTCAATGGCGATATTTCGCTATAATCTGTGGTGAAAATTACGTAAATATTGCAAAAATAATTGATTTTCAATAATTTTTTTCTCAAAAACTACGCGTCTCCGCATGGTGAAACTTTGTGTGTGTTCTTATATTAATGTAATCTATCTATAAAAGAAATATCAACTCCCAACTCGACGGACGCTAATGGAAAACTGAGCCACTTACTGTTCTAAACTGAACTAATCTGGTTCACTATATCGTAATATATAGATTGACCATAAAACAATTATTAAAGAGAAAATAAAAACTTAGGACAATGTAAAATTATATCATTATTTTTATGTTTATATAATGTCCAAAAATTATAAAAAAAAAAATGTTAAAATGTTAAGTTGAAGATTGCTTTAGAGTATTTAACATCATAGAACACATCGACATTTAACATAAGGTGAGATTGTGGTCAAACACTAAATCCTATTAAGTCTGCTAATCATCTGTATGTCTGTCAGTACAGTACATAGTTCACAAAACTGATGAGAAAATAAATTCATTCTGGAAAAGACAAACATGAGTCAATGGATTCTAAATGTATTAAATCAATTATTTTATTATTTCAGGAATTAAGCAAGACATTTATAACACCAGAAAATCTTGATGCAGCTATAGAGCATGCATTGGCGAACCCAACAGACTACAACTTTGCAATTGACCTCAAAGGCAACTTATACCATGGACGAGATACACCAATCGCACCACCAAAGGAGGAACAGAAGGCAGTCCGTGCAATTTAAATAGAATAATATTTATATATCAATTTGTAAATAAGTAGATATTGGATTAAAAAGTTTACGATATCACAAGGATAGTTATTTTAATAATCCTTGTAATTTAACCCTTTCTTATATTACTTTATTGCAAATGATTACTGGTAGTTTCAAGGCAGTAATAAACACAAAGTATCTCGTGATGACTTAAAACTGTTATTACAAAATGGTGGCTCTGTTTTTAGAACTTTCTAGAGAGTTTTAGTGATGTCTCAATGAACATAATTGCATACTACAGATTATGAATTCCCATTCACTTGACTTGTGCACAAGAACCATGGTACCCTATGCATAATATTACCAATATTACAGTATATAATCATTTTGATTATCTATCGCTTATTGTTTCTATACTATTATTGCCAGGTGTTTATGTTGTGACTCTAACATTCTTTGCATTTTTATTCCCTGTCTGTAACCATTTGTAAAATTAATATACCGTTTTGTTTTACATATATAACCTAGTGAGTGGAAATAAAGAATTGATAAGTTCACCTAGAGTAGTTTTATAAGTCGGATATTATCACCTCCAAACTTTCAAGAATTTTTATACTCCAAAAACCATTGCATATTGTAGATGAAGTAAATAGAAAATGTATTTAATTTACAATATTTTATTACTTATACACAATATATTTACAAAGTATAACTTATATATATGTAACTAAATTGGCATATCCCGAAACATTGTTTCCCAATCTGGTAAAATATTTAGTTTGTGGTGAAGCGGACCCAGGGCTATGAGGTTGGCAGATCGAGATGGGTCATCGCATGCCACCGATACAACCTCCTGGTGGAATGCCGCTTTTGTGCCCATTGACACCTAGAAATATATTGAAAAGTCACATTATAACATTTAATAAATAAAGAAGAAGAAATGAGAAAAAAGACATTGACATAAAAATTGACAGAAAACACAAATAATAATAATAATAAAAACATATAAAGGGGGGAGTCATTATAGTAACCAACAATTTGAAGAGTCTTGCCTTACGTAATATTAAGTTTTGATACACAAAATGTATATGTGCATTGGTGTGTATATATATATTTTATACATTTATAAGATATAACTGACTGACCTATCAGCGCACAGTCCAAACTAATGGGGCTAAGGCCATGCAAATCTGCATACAAGTACATACACTGTAGTGACGTACTACGGAATGATTTTTAGAAATTGAACCCCCAAGTAGGTAACATAATGGTATATGTTCGTATTAAAATCTGCCACGTTTTCGATGCAAAGTTGCGGGAAATTGTTAGTAGTATATACAAATATGTTTATTACTTGGAAAAACCTGTTACATACCTGAATAAATTTCATTAATTGCGAATAATTTATGTATAATTAATATTATAAAATCGAATATGTGTTTGTATGTTTGTCACTCTTTCATAACTATTCAACCGGTCATGACGAAATTTTATATATTACCAGGAGTACAGAAAAGTACACAGTGTACTAGTATTCGTCCAGAAAAAAGTACTGTTCCGGAGGGCAAAGTCAAGTCTACATTTAACACGAGCAAAACCTAGTAATATATATATATATATATAAGATGATATATATACAGTTTGTATCACATTTCGCACTCAAAGTTTCACTAACAAATAACATAGTAGATTACTTCAGCTTAGAATGCTAAAATTAGGTTGTGTCACTTTTTAGAAAATAACTTATGCATACAAAAGAATTTTAGGTACATACAGGATTTTTCAAAGAAACCGTTGCATAGAAATAGGACACCTCTTTTTTTTCTCTACATAAGTAACTAAAAAGTTGAATTAATTAACACTAGCTTTTGCTTCGTTGTTTACGTACATTTAGATTTGACCTTTGGGCACAGTACATTTTTAAGGATGAAAGGTACTCTGTGTCATTTTCTGTACACTCCTGGCTACGTATATGCTAAATTACATGTTTGTCAGTTGATTGGTTCAGGCGTGAAAGCGTACACAAACAGATAATCCCACTTTCGCGTTTATAATATGAATTATTATAGTGTAACAGTTCAACTAATATAAGTTACTGATAAGAACGTTGTTATATTTACATCGAATATAGTGTCTCCAAGTGCGAGACTGACGCGTCCGGAACGATGTATCAGCAGTTTCCCAATACGACCTTCCTCCAGGTCAGACAACAGGCATTTATTATCGACCTAGAAATTAACACAATTTCTATAAAATTAAACTAATTTTCTAACAAAAATTAACCTTAACAAGTAAAGATTTTACCTTAAAAAACAAAATCCCAACAACATGGCTGGCATGCTAATTGTACCAAAGAAATAGATATACATTCATTCATACACGCATACATACAATCGAAAAACATTACCCCTTTTATGCATTGTCAGGTAAAAAGAACCCTATGTTCTTTAAAACAAACCTCTAAAGAATTTTGTTACTGTTATGTGCATGGTGGTAGGACTGACTAGCTACCTCAAGTTGAAAATCTGTCGCCAAACACCTGTTAGTGTGTTCCGGCAGCTGCAGCCCTCTAGGTTTAGCGTTACTACCATCTTAGACCACATCATTATTTAACATCAGATGAGATTGTGGTCAAATGTTAATCTATAAAGTAAAAAAAATCTTTCTATATCATTAATCACAGAAATGTTAATCATCACATCAGGAATTTCTATTATGTATAAAAAAAATTATATATGTCTGGGAACTACTATTGGCCTGAGTCCATACTAATAACACCCCATTCTCAAATACTATTGGCTGGAGATATCAGCTGTGCATAAGCATCTTGATTATAACTGGCCGTCTACTTTAGCTGGACACCTTAAAATGTAATTAGGCACTTAGCGTAGGCCGGTGAAGCTGTAGACTCGGCATTCTCGCTCGGATTGTTGCCCTGTTCACACCTAACTATATTGGGGCCTAACTATATTCAATTGTGTATGTCCCAATCTAAGGAATTTTGTGAACACCACAAATGATCTGAAGATAAACTGACATGTGACATAATTTTATGTCTAAAAATATATATTTTATATACAGAGGAAAAAAAATGGAAAACAAGAAGAAGCTTTAACTATACGGTTCCATTTACCGGTTTCTCTTCTTTCTTGTCCTCGCTGGTAGATGTGGAAGGTTCCGCTGGATTATTGGGAGGTTTCCGTCGAGGGGTGTCATCATCAACGCTGCCACCACGCCCTGGCAATGTGTCTGGCAACTAAATATGGAAACTTTATAATCTAATGATCCAATATTAATGAAGACTAATATATGTGACAGAACCACAGAGCTGCATACATGAGATAATAAGAAAAATCATAAGAAATTCTTAGATAAATGTATTTATAACCTGTGTTATGTCAGTGCCAAAAGAATATATTATAGATGAGAAGCTAAATTAATAAAATATCAGTCATTACTTCAAGAGTATTACAATTGAGGCTATTTTCTTCAAAACATATGTAATCTATTAAGTTTCATTGAACCCCAATTGTTACTAAGCATAATATTTATTTCTGTACCTGCAATAGAATGAGGGTAGATTTGTCGCTTTTCAACAGATTCACAACATCTGTGTTCTCGAAAACTTCTTTTACATCTGGAAAAGGTTTCTTTTCAGCTTCCATTACTGTAAAATGTTATTTATTTACTATAGAAAATACGACCTTCAGGTGAGGAATAAAAAGAAGTATACTAGACTGAACTATTACATCAAATATTAAACATTTGAAATAAGAAAAAAATTACAATAAAATATGAATAATTTCAAATTAATTCAGTTCTAAAAACTAAAATTAAACCCCCTGAAAGAAAACAAAATGACACCAATAACACAATTAAAAACACACGATAGAAGTGAAATTGTCGTATAACAGAGATACATTTTAATTTTAAAAAATAAAACAGAAAGCCAACGTCAGGCGGTGTTCCCAGACGATCACGCATCCAAGTACTGACCGCGCCCGACATTGCTTACTTCGATGATCTAACGAGAACTGGTGTTTTCAATACTCTACCCGACACAGTGTGTACCCCCCAACAATTTTCGTCACACAACAATATTGCCGATCAGCATTTCAAAGCTCACCCATAAAAAGTTTTATTTCAAAGTCCAAAGTCAACTACATGACAGTCTAAAATCCCAGTACAATTATCACCACTCAATAGATATGACAAATATCTTTAAAAAAAAAGTACACCTTTTAATGATGGAAAAATTCTAATTGAATGTTTGTTTTTTAAGAAAAATTAGATTAGTACGAGAAAAAGAGAAAAAAAAACTTACCGGTGCAATCATTTTCAACATCGGGCTCCGTTTTAACTACTACTTCTTGTTTCACTTTTACCTTAGCTTGGGTGTTGACCCAGCCTGAAAATAACTATATACGTTATGTTTTTATTTATACTTCATATGTTTTAACATTTGATCACAAACTCAAGTCATTTCAAATAATGTTATGGTACACATTAACAAAAAAAAAAAACAATAAACTTAGAGGAAGTGCGTCTCTTTCCAAATTGAGAATGATAGCTAACCAGGTGGGTTTAGAAAAAGCCCTACCACCATAGTATGATTTTATCACAACATTTTACTACACCGAGAGCTCCAGCTCATTCGCAAGGATATAAACCTACGTTAATCGACACGATGTCTAAATACGCTAACCACTAAGCCATCCTAGTTTCGCTTCCCTGAGATAGGGAATCTTAATACATTTTCATATAATAAAAAACATCCTTTTATTTATATAATAACATTTTTATTCTTATTCTGTGTTTTATATTTTATTACCAGACTAGAAGCCCGCTCCGGCTTCGCACGGATATAAAATATATAGCCTATGTCATTCACTGGAAAAATGATTAAAATCGATCCAGTAGTTTTGATTTTTTCATTACTGCCCGTGACCCGCACGCGTTCAATTTGGAGTAAACTCAAAAATAACAGTATTTCTCCATTATTTAATTTATGTTACTACACATATAAACCTTCCTTTTCGATCACTCTATCTATTAAAAAAAATCGCATCAAAATCCGTTGCGTAGTTTTAAAGATTTAAGCATACATAGGGATATAAGGACAGAGAAAGCGACTTTGTTTTATACTATGTAGTGTGATAACCCACGCGAATCTCTATGCAACAGTCATATTTAATATGGAATTTATTTAAATTTATATTATGTATATAATATTCGTATATATATATAGGACAAGCTTGTCGTATTAAACGTGAGTGCGCTTGAGTCTTACTGAAATTACAATTTCAAAAATTTAACACAAGTGAATCCGCGAGAACAGCTAATATTTCAATGAGGATTACCTCCATCATCCATGGGTAGTTTAATTGGAGCATCCACCTCAAGGAACTGTTTGAAGTCCACAGTGTCACTATCATCACCATTACCAGTCTCACCCAAAACTGTTTTAATTTTCTGCTCTTCCAGTTCTTTATCAATCTGTCAATTAAACAAGACCTGTTTATAAATTTTCGTTCTGTAATATCTAAATACTTGACAAAGAGAAGACAGTACTGAGTTGTTACAACTAAGTTTAATAAACAGAAGTAATTTTCTTCATGATTAACTTAATTAAAACTGAACATATTGGGTTTCTGCAGATGTGTTTAGAGAAGTGACCTAGATGCCAGATTAAGAAGCAGTTTGACTCTGCACTTCCAAAGAGACGACTACCTTCTAAATGTAATTTTGTGAACATGGATTTGCTGGATGGGAAACGACAATTTCAAATGAATAGCAACGACAATATACCAAGTACAACACCCTCCACAGTGGCGGTCTTAGGCCTATCGAGTACTGGGATTAGACTATGTATACCCAGTAACCCAAACTGGGTAACAAACACCATACATATAGTCATGAACCCGTCACAGTGATTCTTTTTTTTGTTTATGCCCTTTTGTGATAAGCGAGTGTATACTCAGCAGAGGAGGGATTGAACTTTATGGCTCTCAGGCACAGTATTCTAAATATTTCACTTGAGGCACTAGGACAATAAAAGTTGGCATTGTTATCTTTTTGAAACCCTGTGTCACTGTGCATCTTTAGAGACACACGTAAGTACGTACAACAACATCAAAGAGATATTCTACAACACAATAAATTCTGACTACATCTTGATAACAAATAGAGTTTATATATTAAGTCCATATGTTTTGGCTCTACATGCGTTTTTTTTTTAATTTTTGATGGAATAAATAGTTGCATTATATCAAAATGGACATACTAATTTGTAAGACAATTGATTGAAAAGTTTTATAAAGATCTATCAAACCGTGTTGTTTAATCTCAGGCATATATATTAACATCCATTGTTATGTATACCGATTATGGAAAAGATTTATAAAATACCACCAATATATCTAGAAAGTTCTAGAAATGTGAATGAAATTTAATGCAGTAATTATACTATTAAAGGCCAGCTTACCTTGATTACATCTTTAACTCTTATAGTCGGTTTTTGCATCACCGGGGCAGGATCTGAATCTCTACCATATGAGAATCTACTAGAATGCCTCTCCGAGTTGCCCAGACCTGAAGCAGGTACAACTTTTCAATAAACATGAGAGGTTTAATTACAACTAGACTAGGAACTGGTTGAAACCACAGGTGATTTGTGACAGATTTTAAAATACAATTTGAAGACAATTTACATTGCTTGACAAAAATTTATACTACAAATTAGATTTAAAAATAATCTGGCTATAAAACTAGATTCGGTAATAAGCAATAGCCACAATGTGGTAGAAACTCTGTGAAATTTCACTGTTAAAACTCAATTCAGTTTTATATATATTTAGAATCAGAGAAAGGTGCATCAAATAGTCTATTTGTTTACTTATGAGCTTGTGTTTACAAATTACAATTAATCTAAATATGCTTCCCTAAAGTTGAATTGCGAAACTTCTCCACTTTTCTCTCCTTTGTGTTTTAGTTAGATGCACTCCTTTTCCTAAAGGTGGCAGTATATTTACCTACAGATGAATATTTGCATTGCTCTGGTGTTGTACACCTTGTCAATATTTTAATTTCATTTATTTTGAACAGAACTATTAATAATAATGATAACTCTTATCACATTTCGTGCCACATGTACCACAAGTGATACATGTTAAAGTTGATCTTTAGACCAGTGAGCAACACCTGGCATGAAATGTGTAAATGAAGTAAAAATATTAAAGACATAACTGATATATGTATGTTATTTTATTAATTTACCTCTTCAACTTATACTTTTGTGCTAATGATGATAGAGTACTTCTGTAAATTATTCTACATTGATAGTTGATCTATTCCAATTACTTGATCTCTTATGCCTTTGTCTTAAACTGCTTTTCTATATATTATTACTTTAGTACAATTGTAATAATATAACCACTTCTGAGTCAGTGCCTTTGTAAGATAACATTATTATGTAACATTATAAGAGTTGGAAGAAATAATATTGTTCTATCTGTATTTCTTTATTTATTTTAAATAATTTTACCTTCAGAGAAGACACCAGTAGATTTGATAACCTTAGGCCCATTTTTAAAATTTTTATTCCTGTCATTCTTTCGATCTCTAGGCCCTTTATCATCTTTCTTCTGATCCCGTGAGTTAGTTGTTGATGGGCTGTCAATAAAAATGTTCTTTTTTTAATGCAATAAAAAATACTCTAAGCTAGCTTATGAGGATAAACAAAGATGGCCACTAATTAATCATACCTATAACAGTTTATAGAATTTTGGAACTCAATTTAAAGGATATTTAACAATACTAGTGGTCATTTTGTTGGTATTCAACTATAATAAGGTGTACAAATGTTCTCTTTGTGTGTTAATACATACACTGAATGTTGTACAATGATTGTTGACATAAGGAGTGTAAAGTATGCCAAATAGAGAGTTATAAATAAAGGCTTTGAGTCATAGATGGTATGTAAAAACCTTACATAATAAAATAAGAAACTTATTACATTTTTTTATTTCAATCACTAATGCTCCTCGACACTTACTAAACAAAACAAAAAGAAAATATGTTGAGAAACAGAACAGGAAAAGTACTGAACTGATTTTCTATGCCTATTAATATATAGAAGTTAGGCAAGATATTTCTAATTTTAAATTAGAGTGGACAATATTGTTACCATAACTTAATGTGTCACTTATACCTTAAGACCACTTTTTTAAAAGCCTTAGTAGATATTCAAGTTAACTTACGATGGTTGGTCAGTTAAGTCAAAAGGTTACATATCTTACCATTAGGCATAAGTAAAGTTTACTTTCATTACTTAAAAGTCAGCTATAACTTATTATTGAATGTGTACAATAATAATGGATAGCATAGTGGTTAATTATTTCTTTTGCCCCAGCCACTGCCTTAATTTATTGTGGGTTTAAATTTGGCACATGACAATGATTTATGTGATGAGATAACTTATATGTTCTACCAATTTCCTTGACCAAAATTGAGTGGAATGGAGGAGTTTCAAGGAAATGTCTTAGAATATGAGTGTTAGCCTGAGTATAATTTAATCATGAGCTGTATGTTTGTAAATTAAACTACAGCCCAGTTTGATCTCTTTTACGGGATTGTCTCTTTTCATGGAAAAAAAATCAATTCTAGTACATTTTTTAATGTAAGAACTGAGAGTAAAAAAATGTAACTAAATGTAGTAAGATATTTACTTTTATTGTGTAGTCTAGTGAAACTGTAGAGGCCTTGTCAGGTCAACAGTGTAGTCAGTTCGAAAAAAAGGAAACCTTTATCTCATCATGTACTTATTAAAAGAATATTCTTATACATTAACTATTAGTTTTGGGATAACTTCGACTTTCATAAAAAATTAAGTACTAAATATAAACACAATTATAATACCAAATAAATTATTACAGAATTCACCATACCCTTTATTTTTATTTCTAGTTACATTCAAATTAGGAATGTAAACTTTTTTATTCGGCTTTGCTCCCCCAAGCTTCAGATCACGGGGTGCTTTTAACGATGCCAGTCTCTGCATCGGATCTGGGCCCAAGCCATTTGATTTCGATGATTTTTCTTCAGACATAATGAAGTACAAACAAATATCACATAAACATAACCTTATTGATTGCTATCAAGTTTTGTAAACCTTGCACGAAATTTTGTGTTTTGTATATCAAACTGTCAGTGACAGCTGTCGTTTATCATAGTTGCGTTCCACTAACCGTTCATGACACCTGAAATATTCTTATGGCCGCGGTCGTTCCACATGGCGACTACGAGCGTTGTAGAGCATTCTTACAAAGCAACACTATATCCTACTGTTGTTGCAAAAGACATTTTCATTTTAGTTGAATGAAATTTAATTAAATACTCCATTAAAATTAACTATAAAAATTGAAATAAACAATTCCTTTTTCAATATAAATCAATTTAAGAAATAATTATTAAAATGTACTGTTAAGACTTACAAATTGTAATATAACCTTTTAAAGCTTTTGCTTTGTTTTTTATAGATCGCCATGTATATTATTTACCTCAACGCTCAAAACGCTCCCTAATCCATTCCACGGGGGCTTACTATTGTAACGCTTGGGATAACTATAACGGAAAACCCGTAATCGTGATCGTAATTGTCGTGAGTGCTTAATGGAACGCACCCGATCTGTCAGAAAGATTTTAGGTGCACAGACAAAACATGTAATTTGTGAGTAGAGGCAAAATATTATGTATATTTCATATATATTACACTGCAGCTATTTATATTATTGCAATTTTGACAGTACATTTTGTACAATAATTTGAAATTATTTCAATCATAGTATCAAGCTTACACCAGGTATATGAACAAATTATGGCACATTTAACATATTTTCAAATACATCTAACAAACGTTTGCTGTCTATCCTCTAATGTCGCTTTTAAGCGCACGAAGTGGGCTAAGTCGTTGTTTCTGTGACCTATTTAAAAGCTGGTTGCGTGGCATCCATTGATCGAAGAAGTTGTATTTATTAGTTGTTCAGCAATACATATATGTCAAAATGTACTGTAGCGATGAAAGTGAAAAATTTATTAACCTGGGTGTCGGAACCCAAAGTATAGAAATTTTCTTCAAGATACATGAGTCAAATTAAATAATAATATTTTTTTTCCCAGTATAGTTGAGGATTTAAAAATGTAAAAAGATATTTACTACCTCAGCGGTTCTCAGCCACAATACGTATAGCCGTATAGATAGGTCGCAAACACCTGTCAAGTGTATCGTGATATCTAGACTTTCTATCACTTTGTATTTTTTTTAATTTTACTTGTACAGTTGTCGCGAATTTATATAGAGTTTGTTAGTACGTCACTGAGTAAAAAGGTTGAGAACCACTGTACTAACCCAAAATAGCGATTATTTTAATAAAAAAGGAGTCAAGTACACATATAGCTGTTCCCGTTTATTTTTATTTAAATGAAATAGAAGAAGTAGAATCACATAAATAAAACACACAAAGTAAATCCAAAAAAATGTTACCTATTCTATCAACTATATCTGTGTACAATCCAAGTATTTGTGTACAAGTCCAGCGGCTACTAGAGATATACAACCAAATGTTTTGCAAATATTTATATATTGTGTATAAACGTTTTCCTAAATATCTGACACCATCATATAATGTACTCTATGACACCGACTTCAAAGATATATAAATGCTATAATGTTAGTAGTCCAGTGAACACAGAATAGTATGACTCCTAGCGCCAGTGAAACTGTAGAGACCTTTAAAACTAACAGTGTAGTTAGCACAGAATAATATTACTCCTAGCGGAGGTAGTTGGTTTGGAAAAAAAAAACCTACAATTTTTAGTAATGTACTCTGTGCCTACAATGCTAGTACACCAAAAGTACCACTTCCATATTCCATAGTGATCTAGTGTTCTGTGATTGGTATATTTCGTCAAACGACAGTTAGCTTTCAAATTTGACATTTACTTTGCAAATAACGGAACGAGTTTGTGATCATTCGTTATTACAAAATTTGCATCAATTTTATTAAAGAGCACTGTAATAATCTTGGACGAATTATCGCTATTACCGAGATGGCAGAGTCACTGTTCGATATTTTTGGTGATCACCTGACGAGACAGGCCGTGAAAAATGTTACCCGGCAACCATTATCCAATAACGGTGAGTGTTCTTTTTGTATATTTGTGGAGATTTCATTGTGTTTGTTTTTGCTATTTTTCTTCCCTGCACATTATTTAGACGATATCGCTTAAAGATTTTTTTTATCCAAGAAAATCAAAATGACTTCTTTCTATAGTAAATGCAGCACAGGACACTGAGCCAGAGATGTTATTCATTACTCTCTCCACCCTGGTAATATTAATAAATGATTACTGATCATATTATAACTTACAGAAAACATGGGTAAAACTATTGCATCAGGTCTCATTAAGCCGAATGAGCCCATTAAAAAGATGGGGGATACAAAGAAATCATTCCTTTCAAATACTGGTAAAGCGTTGCAGTCTACTCCTGCCAGGAAGGTGTTCACACCGAGAGCAGTGAATGTTGGTGCAATGATTTACACAGAGGAAAGTGGTAGTAAAGGGTGTAAAATGGAAGATATTGAATTCACTAAACCATCTTATAAGTATGGTGAGGATTTTTCTATATATATTAAACTGGTTATTGAAGCATTCATAGTCACTGCATCAATCACCATAGGCTTAAATTCTGCAATGAGCTAAAAATTGTAATAAAGTAAAATATTGTTATTAAACTGTATCATATTAGTAGGGCTTTTTCTAAATATAGCTACTGTTCTCAAGTCTCAAATCAAAATCTGTAATCCAGCATTTGTAGGTGTTCCTACAGCTGTACTTGGGAGTCAGTTATATTTATGTATATATGTAACATATGCATATACTGCATCATTGTGTGGTTTTACTTAAAGAGCTGCATGCAAGGATGTTTGTTCACTGGCTTCTATGCATTAGTTGCAATTTAAGCTAAATATCATCTGTATCAAGACAGGTTTTTGGAGTTACGGCCATTCCAGCCTTTGTGTAATACATTTTACATTGATATAAAATTTCATCATACTCTACTGTATCTCCTGGGATCAACAAGCAGACATTAGTCTTGTGGTATTGAATTTTTTCAATTCAGTAATATGCTAATATTTATTGTTATTTTATTCCAGACAACTTTCATAAGGATTTATTTGACTACCTGCCTTTGCCAGAGCGGGAGATTTTAAAGCATATCTCACCTCCTAACACACCACCACCAGCCATTAGGAGGTACAGCATGGAGTTGGACTGCTCATATCAAGATGAGTTCTTTACAGGTATTATGCTTAGTTTCTGTCAACTTTTCATGACAATCATCACTGAAATTTAATTGATGTCTATCAATTTTGTAATATATATTCTCTAGTTAAACATGGATATTATTTATTATAATTTTTTTGACAGATGACTTTTCTGATGACAGCATTCCAGAAGAGGATCTTGGTCTACCTGCTTTGTATTAAAGATTTTTATTATAATATTATGTTGGTATATATGATAAGTGAAAAAAGTTTCTGAAATTGTATTGACATGATATTATATAAATATTTAGGGCAGCCCATATAACCCTTGATTAAAATAATATGTGACTGTGATAAATGTTGTCTATTAAATTTAAGGAAACCTTCAGTTACAAGTTTAGAAATGTCATTAAAATGGAAAATTTGGTTCATTTCTTTTGTTCTCTCACAAAATTTGTTTTTCATGTAAATTAAAGTTTTCCATGTGTTATGTTGTAAATTTGTAATTTATTTTCTTTGTGAATAAAAATTCAATACCAATAAATATGTTGGACATACATTTGATAAATTGCTTTCTTTTTAAACATTGTATACTTTCCAAGGTAAATAATCATATTGCCCCTTATGTTATGTAGTGTTTAATCCTTAAATGTATAATTTTTGTTTTGAATCCTGAAACTAATTTTAAAACAACAACAAAAAAAATGTAGCTTTCACGCCAAAAGTAATGTTAACGTTATGTTTCAAGTGTAAGGTATTTTCTAAGGTTTTAACATGCTTTCGAAAATGCACACAATCAGGTTTTTGAAAAAAATTAAGTGGTTGTGGAATGTATACTATTCGCAACAATATGCATTTAAGGGTTAAGGACAAGATTTACTGCCAATAAAACCATTGATGAGCGTAATTATAATATCTATTGTAATTAAAAATATTTAATAACAAAAAATCAGATTCATTATAATTTAAATTACTAACTTATAAAATTGCCATGATTTTTCTACAACTTTGGTCATTGCGGATTGAACATTTACTATATTAAATACAAAGATATGTTGTTTTAGATTTTTTTGAAATATACAATCAAGAAAATGTTTCTCACCATTTATTAAAGATACTAAATTAATTACCCTTTGTTATTATGCTATTTGCTTGAGAAATAATATATTTAATTAAAAGAGGGCCCTAAATGAAACAAATACAGAAGGATTATATTTGTTTTCCTAACCCTACCCATTGCTTGATTAAACATTGATGATTTATTTTTTATTCTGTTAATAAATATACTTTTAACCCATCTGACTTAGCAGGTTGCTTAAAATAAATCAATTATTTTATAACAACTAAACGTAGACAGCCAACCTCAGAAGTCATAACTATATTACATTTCCCATTTAATAGAATTTATGGTGATAGTGGCTTTTAAAAAATCTAAAATCCACTTTTGTCTATGGTCCTGTATAAACCTGACAGTAAATTTCATAGTAACGTAGGTTTAAGACGATAAAAAACTTCAACAGTTTAACACAATGCTTTGTGTTTACTACAGTAATGTTTCCTCTTGCATACGAAAACTATAATCAAAGCTACAAATCACAAATCTGTAAGATATTTGAATCAAGTAAAGTAGTGTATTTAAACAGTTTTTTAACTGTATTTAGACCACACTTTGGAATAAATCCTTGTTTTAAAATTGTGAAGAAGATATTAGAGGAGTTCAAAGCCATACCCCTTGGAATAATTTTTCCCACTACTGTATTCCTACATACACATGTTAGCATTCAATTAGCATCATTTTAGGTTCCTAATAAAATTTGTATAATTTTGAAACATCATATTCTATATAAAATATAGATATATTTGCATCACTAATATTAAAAGGTATGTTAGGTTATTAATAGAAACTACAGTGACTGAACCTTTTTATGTAAAATATGAAAATAATTGATTCTCTGTATTAACAAGCATTCTAATATAATTATGTTTAAAGTAAATGATAATTGATTACATATATCAAAATATTTAATTTAACCTTAATATATACAATATTTACTTTGACAATAAATTATGATAATAACATATAACATGGTATTACAGAACACATATATACTGTATTATTGAAAATGCATTAATCATACCATGCTTAAAAGTGTAGGATACAGCCATTAATATAATAATGTTATAATAATGTTTATTAAAAGTTGGATAATAATTGCTTCAGTTCTACAAATTGTCTCGAACTTCAATGCAGTAAACTAATCTGCCAAGAATCTTGGTGGTATAATTACTATAAAATTTTGAGATCATTACTTGTATGAATTACTTACACCTGATATAAATAGTTGCAATATTAAGATAGGTCAAGAAAACAAAATATACATTTAAACTAATTTCTCCTAACATATTTTTATAGAGCAACTGAGAATGCCCATTTCTTACAAAGGAGGCAGAAGGTAGCAGGAATTGAGAATACTTCTTTTTTCCTGTATTTTCATTTTATAATAATATTACATTTAGTGTTATTGATTCATTTTGGTTTAAGCGATTTATGTTAAATACTTTTTACCAAGGAACTGAACTTTTTTCTCAAATGCTGGCAAGGCTATAGGGGTATCTTCCTTGTAAAATGGATTTAGCATCAATTTTATGTATGCTTCATAAACATCTGTGAAAAAGTTTTTAATGCCATCCTCATTGCGGGCATCATGGACGATAACAAAACGCATCTGCAATACAGATATAATAATTTCATAATTGTCATTTAAAATTCACCAAGATTTGTGCAGAAGTGAAAATATGTTTATCTAAAATAAATCATTGTTAATCCCTGGACTATCCAAAATAATAAAGGATTAAGTTCTATACAAACAAATGTAGACCTCATGAGGCACATATTGTTGGCAGCATAAGCTTAAAAAATACCTGATTTATTACAAAACTTTGAAAAATAACTAATTATGTATTGTAAAATGTTTTTATAAATTATTTTTTCATTTGTACAAACTTTTAATTACTAAAACAAAAAATTTACAATGTATGATGTTGTGAAATAAAAAGAATTAGAAACATAATCTATCATTTTGAGATCTGTGTCTTTAAATATCAGTTAAGGGATTAATTAGGCAATCAGTTAAACCAATTAAAAAAACAAAAAGAAAATATGTATTCCCTATATATGTTCGGCACCTGCACCGTTATATGCACCTAGCAATGAATATGTAAACAACACATGCACCTCTCATGTCACAGAGCACATCATTTGATTACCTCCACTCTCCCTACTACTCGTTTGTTACCATATAAAAGAAGCAGAGCGACTGCCGCTAGACCAATCTTGGCTATGCCACTGTACAGTACACTTGTTGTATTGTGATAGTAGCTTATCCTAGACTCTTGACAGTTAATTAATTTGTGTTAATTTCGCATAAGTCAATAATTAATTACCTGCTGTCCTAAATAGATGGATTTTATAATAACTGTTTATTATTCAGTTTTGGTTAGATTACTGGAAATATGAAGACCCCTTATGTTGCCATTGGTATTTCTTTAATTCACTACATCAACACCACGACCTTACACATTCTAAATATACATAACATGAAGTCATTATTTATTAGTGACTTTGAAAGGTTTATGCTATTATTGAATTAAAAGTTCTTCTACCATTAGGCATTAATTCAGATATGGATTTAAACGTTTCCCTCTCTGAATCCACATATTAGAGTTCACTGTATAGACAAATATTTTAGACTTAAAAATCCTGAAGCTCTGAAGACAGATAGGATGTAGGATCTTAAATAAATTCAGAATAAAGAATATAACAAATTTATAAAAAAATATTACCTGACTAGCCGTTACAAATGCAGAAACAAACCACTGATTAAATTTATCTACTGATTTCAAATATGTGTTTGTCACTTTCCACATATGTTCATCCACTAAGTCCAGTGCTGCATGAGCTATGAATTGGTTTAAATGTCTATTGTCTTCTTTCTAAAATGAAATCCTTTTAATTATTTTAATTTATCGCGTATGCAGTTTAACCCAATTTCATTTTACACTATACCTTAACCTCCTTGGTAATTGGAATGAAATCTTGTTCGAATATCGGATTGTCAGAATGTCCGACAATAACGAAATAATATGTGCCAGCCATTTGAACTAATCTACAAGATATTCTTTGCACTATTTATGTTTTTATATAAATAAACTGTACGAACTAAGTTTACATGGTTGTAAACAACAATATGTAGGTACATATTCTATTCCTATTGTCAAAACGTCAAAAGCACAGACTATTAAGAATATAGTAGTTAAAAGAACAGTATACATGCAAGGAATTTATAAGTTGTTTACTTATAAATTCCTTGTATATATGTTACAAAATCATTTTTTTTAGGTGTAGGTTCAAATAACATTAAAAAGTTCGGTACACAGATCAAACAATACATTAAGAAATAGAAATATATATTGTCTTTTATTGCCTCATATTTATGTATTAACTATTTCTCCTTATTAAAGATTATTATTGCCACTATTAAGTGGATTATTATGATCATATATATTGTGGAGACTTCGGTATTGCAACAAGATTATTAACTTTGTTTGTTGATTATTAACAACCTTTTCAGGTTGTTTTTGTGACAATTTAGAATTCATGATAAGTGTTATTTGCTGGGATCAAAATGCCACAAATGTTACATACTCAATATGGTGTTAAGTAATGCAAGATTATGAATAACAAAATAAAAACTATGATTTGATAAGCTACAGTGCCGACAAAAATTCTATACCATGTCTTGTCAAAAATATATCACGATTAAAATAACTTCTGTACGTACAAATCATTATCTTAGAATTGGTACGAATAGGTGGATATGGGAACACAATATATTTTTGCTACATCTATTTTACTACACTTCACCATTTGATAGGGCTGCAGTCATTAGAACTAAGTATACATACATGCGCGATGTAGAGTGGTGGAATTATGAAGATATTTTTCATATAAAAATTAATAACAAAAAAGAATGTGTGTTCTGGACATACTTCAAAAATTATACTACTTTTGCGTGAATATAAAAAACAATTAATAATTAATTTTTCGTTTAGAATCGAGTCAACAGATGTAACGACGAAATTAAATACTGTAATTTTAATAAACGTCTCAATAAATTATCATGTATAAAGATATTTAAATTTAAAATAGATTGTTTATATAATATATTAAAAAAAAACGATTTCTAATGTCAGTTTTTGTTTAATAGGCACGCGCCTATTTCATTTTAATATAAAAGTAATTTCATAGTATAACACATCACTGTGTGCAACCATGGAAGAAAGAGAAGCTGCTTTCTTTATTCCGTGGTGTGCGACTTTTTTTTTCAAGATATAAAATTAGCTCTTAACGTTTTCTCACACCGCAGCAAAAGAAGTATGATTACTAAATAAAATAGCTTTCTATCGGCTTTCTATCTACAAAAAATATGATAATTAGTTCCAAAAATTATTTTTTAGAAACAAAAAAAAACTCTTTATAATTAAAAATAATACAGATAAGTGTAGACAGTTACTACAGAACAAGGTTTTTGGCGGGAACAATAATCTCAAAAAAAAATTGAGATTATAGTATGGATTTGAAATAAATATCGATACATTACTTTTATATCGTACTTGTACAAATATGGCATGTAAGTGATATCAAAACTTACTAAACATGTTTATTTTTTGCTAAGATTTTCATTTTTGTACATATTTTATAGATTATTCATAATTTTAGATTCATGGTGTGTAACGATTGACAAACTTGTGTATTGGCGTGCTAACAGTTGGGTTAAATTTGGTGTAGCAGAATCAAAACAGATACATTTAAGAATATATTATGATCAACTTATTATTGTAGCAGATACGAAAGTTTTAGAATCAATTAATATGACCTGCAAAATGAAAGGGATTTATAAAGAAGACGTGCTGATTTTACTGATCTGTGAAGCAGGGAAAGACGTAAGTTATTGCGAATTAATCTATGTTATACACTATATCAATAACTATTGTATACTATATTTATAAAAAGAAAAAAGGACGTAATATTGTAATCAAGTCGTGATTAATATTTTTCGGACTTTTACATTACTATAGTTGGCTAAAATTCTTGAAATTCATTAAAATAATGTAACACGTAATTGTCTTCAAAATGCGTACATAAACTTCCATAACGGTTTATTTTTCTTCTTTAAGGATAACCTATAGTAAACATTTGCATCTTTTATGTATATGAAATGAAGTCTGTATGAATGAATGAAGAAGTTGTGGTGGTCTAGCGGATTGACCAGTGGAATATCGACCCGAATTCCGCAGGTTCGAATCCCGTCATGTACCAACGAATTTTTAGGAATTCACTTACATTTACTAATTTCAATTCGAAACACTATTGGCTTTTTGATTTTATTGACAAATAATAACAGTTGGTATTATAATTAAATATTAGTGTTTCCGTAAATAATTGTAATAAAATATTTGCCATTATAGATAACTTATTTGACATTGCTGAAAAATTAAAAATGCATTCAAATTGCTTTTATGACGTCACATTAGTACATTGCACTCATGCGAAACGGATCGCTATTTCCCACGGAATAAATCTCTTTCTTCCGTGGCTATTTCCCAATAATTTTAATCAAATAATAATATTATAATTAAATATTAGTGTTTCCGTAAATAATTGTAATGAAATATTTCCCATTATAGACAAGGAAATTTAAATTTCATATACTCTCCAATGCAACGCAAACCTTTAAAAGGCTTGGGCAATATTTCCCTATAATTAAACATAATTGCGCTCCGAAAAAAATGATAATGAAGCCAAAATTTACAAAAATCGAAGAAGTTCTAAAAAAAGCAATCGATAACAAAGGTACATGATTGATAATTTTCTACAGTTATACTATTTATACTAGTAAAAGCAAGAAAATAATAATTTCTTATATTACCATATTACAAGTGTAGTATCTAGTAGAATATCAAAGTTTTTTTTACGTTTGATATATTTTACTTTTCGTGCCCTAACCTGATGATAAGAACTGACTTAAAGCAGTCTATAGTGCCAGCGCCGAGCATCAGTACCGTGAGAATAGGATAACAAATGGGTAAAATGCCAGAAGCCTTCATCCAACATTCATTACATCAACGGAACACCCCCACACAATTCATTTACTAAAAGTCATTGGTTCTTATTGAACTCCGTTACAGAAAATCATATGTTAAAAAAATTGTAAAAATATGTACATAAAATATAGAATGTTAATCGTTATTTAATAAAGTAATTGCAAATATATTAGTAAGAAAAGCGTCTAAGAACTATCCAAGATTTAATTGCAGAACCATCATCGTTACGTTCTCAAGTAAGAGGCCCCTTTATATCTTAGCATGTATCCAGAATTTGTAACTAATTTACATTTGTAACATCGTTATTTAGCGTGAAGTAATACTGTGAATAAATAAATTTTCTATCATACCACCCTTTAACACACATGTAGTTTTCAAATTTCGTAGTATAAAAAATAAACGTATTAAAGACCAAGGAAATTAAAATATATATATGATAGCCTTTAATATTATATTGTGCAAGTTTTGTTCGATATAAATAATAATGATAATTGATAAACTTAATTTATATAATACATTTTTATTTGAAACATGATGCCAAAACTAAATGTAAATTTAAGTGATGTTTCAAATATAAAATAATTGTCAAAGTAATCTCAACTAAAGTAGTTCATATGACTCGACTCTACGAAATTTATAATTTCTACGTTACTTGTTCAGATTTCTAAGATTAAATTAGTTTAAATAAAGTACTCGATACATAAATAACTTTTACAAATTAATCAATACATAAATAATGGCACATTTTTACATATCGAGGAAAATTTTATATTTTTTATTTTAGATGAAATAAATAGGCGTATATTTTAATTTAACTCGTTATTTAGTAATTATTATATAAATGTATCTACAAATCTGTAAAGTCTTTTATTAATGAATTTTATTTACTTTTATTAAACAACATAACAAAAATGAACAATTTACTAATTATTTATAGATACCATAACAGCATTCTATCCATCTCCGATGCAAGAGAATTTCGTAAAGATGTGTCTTTTGGATCCCAAGTTTCACCAGACGGTCGTTGAAACTAAAATGATAATAGACTCAATAATTAATAAATAGTAATTGTGTAATACTAAAGTAAAAGCGGTACAGATGATAATCTATTCTATAATACTAAATTACACTACAACTACTTTATAGTCTGTTCCGCACGTCTATTTGAAAAACCAAATCTCAACGGAATCTAACAGTTATTTATGATTGTTTGTTATGTTGAATATTTTGAATAAACAATTTGTAATAAGGAATAAAGTGTTTCATTCGCGAAAGTAGTAATGCTTCCTTCAAGATTTGTTCCTGGACAACAGGATGGTAAAAAGAAGGACCGAAAATCCAGGTAAACAAATTTCTAAAGTAGTAGTATTGTGAAATTTTGGCTATAGTTATAAATATTTCGAGATTGCAAGTCCATAACTCATTTAAATATATTTACCAGTTATTTTTATGCAACAAAAAATGTATTTTATTTTACACTGGGTATTAGAGTTTTTGCTGTAGGCAGTATTAATTACAGATTTTAGGTGAGAGCGTTACAAGTACGTAATGGAATTCTGCAAAGTATTCCGACTGTTTTTTTATAATGATAGGCATCACAATCTAAATTGATGTCGTAAACTAGAAATAGACTAGGTTGCAATAAAGTTCAAATATCAACTAGACTAGGGATGACGAACCAATGGTACGCGACACAATATTTTGAGTACGTCAACGATCATAATTGATCATTACGAAAAAATTGATTTACGGTCTAGTACAATATGGATTGAAAAATTTATCGAAACAAGAAAACAGTTAGAATTAATAGAAACGGAAAGATTGACAAGTAATATAAATGAAATTGCTAATAACAAAATTTTGGAAACATGGAATGCATTTTCAGACTCATTTTAATTGTTAGAAGTTGGCTCATGCTACTTTAACAATATTTTTATCAACCTATGCCTGCAAGTCATTATTTTCAGAGACAAATAACATTAAAAACTCGGTTGAAACTGTTTGACAAATGACTCCAGTTCAGCATAGATTCTGCTAAAAGTAACATCGTTCCGCAACAACAGAAGTCTCACTAATTTTACTTTAATTTAAACTATGCGTATAATTGAAGCATTGCAAAATGTTCCATTTTTTTTGTGCAAATAAAGAGTTTTGAGTTATTTATTATTACTATTTTTCCAACAATCTCGAAGAGAAAAATTATTTGATGGCATGTCTATGACCTTATTAAAATTTTCTTTAGAAAAATGGCATGTTATAAACATAAATGCCCCTTAAAAATTATGATCAACCAATAAAGAAGAATTAATTATAATTGTAATGTTGTTAACCCCTAAATGCACATTGTTCCTAATTGTCTACATTACACATTCACTTTATTTTATTCACTAACCGAAGTGTATAGCTTATCGAAAGCATGTTAAACCCTTAGAAAATACCTTACGTGTGAAAGAAAATATTGACATTACTTTTGACGAGTAAGTTATATGTTTCGTTGTTGTTTTAAAATTAGTTTCAAAATTCACAACAAAAATCAAACATTTAAGGGTTAAAACTGATTATTATTTATTTGAAAAAATCCACTTTTTTTTTGTTTTAAATTTTTATTTTCTCATATATGAAGGCAATAAGACCAGAGAATTAATACATAATATTTTTTTATATATTAAATACTTTTGATTTGATATTTATCATAAATATATAAGGTTTATGAACAATGTAATGTCTACTGGTTTGATGAGTGGAACATTCATTTCAGAATTCACATACTTATAGTAATTTAAATTGGTAACATTATTGGCTGATGATGAAGGAAACTATCATGAGGAAACCTGAACCTGAGAAATATTCTTGTAGTACCACCATATGTAGAAAAATATAGAAGTGTGGATTTCTCAGTGTTTATAATTTCCAATATATTGTAAGCTGGCATGGTGTTTTGCCCATATATTCCTTCGGGAATTGGTCTATAGCCGTGCATCGGATCTATTACAGGCTAATAATGATGATGATATAATATGTAGCTGGTAATAACTAATTTAATAAATTATCACTTTCAATATATCAGAATGGATGTCAGACCTTCATTGCTCCCTAAACCTCGACGCCCCTACTCTACTGAGAGACAATCTACGGAAGCTAGAAGCAGTGTAACAGGGCAACGTTCAAGCAGTGCTGAGCCACCAAGGCATACTGTGGGTGGAGCCCGTCTCAGTCGGGAAGCATCTGCAACAAAATTACCTAAAAGTGCGGTAAGTATCATTGGAATGTTAAAAAATAATTCTATAGAGGCAGAAAGGAGTAAAGAGGACTTGAAAAAGGAATGTTTTTTTTTTTTCAGATTGAATATTATCCTGTTAATATGAGTGTAGGGTGTTTCTTACAGTACGGTGATAATTTGTTGTTGATAGGTGATAGTGATAATTGATAGAAATGACATTTAAAATGATAGACGGATGATTGAAATGAAACAACTGAACCCGCTGAGTGTTTGATGTTCACTAATTTATTTATGATAAAAATGTATTACTTATAAAATTATATTGCTTACTATGCAAATAGGTATGGTTGCTCGTACAATGAGCTTTTGGTTTTCACAATGTTAGTAAATTTGCAGAAACAGCTTTTAGTGTTATGTGATTTCTTGCTAATTTACTGTCCATTATTTTAAACAGGTATGTACAGTCATTTAAAAAGATGTAATTAAATGTTAAGGATGCTACGATTTTTATTGAAGGACCTAGATGATAGGTGGTTTTAATAACAAAACACATTTCTTGACATGTTTATATATAACTATATAAGCTTTAATAAGAAGTTTAAAACTGAATTTGTGAAACAAAATAATAACTATATATATATTTTTTTATGAAAGTATTTATGGCAATTGGTTTCTTGTAGAGGCCACGTTCACAACAAGGCGACAGATTTATGACACCACTCCGTTCATCACAGTATACTGGCCCGATAACTACGCCCGTAAGTATTTTTACTTTTCTAAGAATTTCATAATAGAACCTTACACATTGGACTCTACAATAATAGTTTTTGAGGGCCTCTTGTCTTGAAGAATAAAGTTCATAGTGTCTTTGGTCATACTGTGAAGCTCTGGAACAGTCTCCAGACCGGTGCATACCCTGTCTTCTATGATAATAGTTATTTCACATAAAAAGTAAATAGATATTTATTCAAGGTTACAAGATGGCTCTCCTTAACTTACTGATTAAATGGTACTCAATGTCAATCACATTTATAAATAATTGAAATATTTAAAGATACAAAATAAAATCGTATATACTTTTCGAGAATAGTATAATTATGGTTTTGCTGAGTTAAAATATATACATAATTAATTTCATAATATCTCTAGAACAAATAAATGAAAATTTTCAGAGAACTCCATCTGATGACCGTGGAAGTCGAAAATGGCAGACTTGCCTTGAAAGGGCTCTAGCTTTCGTCACTATCCGGGATGAAAGGTACTAGAGTTTCAAAGTTTTGTACTCCAGTAGTTTAAAGGTTTCTTCTACAAAAAACATGTTTTCATATTAAACATGTTCCAACTGCACACAGCTCATCTAGAATTCAGAAATGTCTCATATTTGGTAAGATAACATATAAACAGAAACAAACGGTGAAATAGTAAAAAAACCTAGATATGGTAGATCTATAGAAAATAACAGGGCCGGATTTAGGGGGCGGTAAGGGGGGTCCCCAATAAGTCTTCGATTTTTTTAATAGGAAAACATAACTTATTCCTAATGTGTATACAACATTTCTTTGGGATTCTCACTTTATTAACCAATCTTGCTAACTTTCAATCTTTGCTTTGATAAAAAATGTTAATACTGTTTTCTCTAGAAAAAGATATTGTGATAAATCAATTTATATATTTTTGTACGAGTTGTAAGTTAAAAACGAAATAATCTTGCATAATATTGAGGAGGATCAGTTATTTCAAATATCGTGATGCAGGCCACTGTCGAACGCGGCGTGGCAGAGGGCGGAGTTCGCGCGCGTGGCGGAGGGGCTGGCGGGGCGCGGGGGCGGACGCGACCAGTCCGACTGTGCGGGCGGCGGGTTCGCGCCCGGAGCCGGCGCCGGCGGCATGGTGCTGGTGCGACCGCTCACTATCGCTAGGTTCGTCGACATCACCGGCGCGCTCCTCGCCGTACTCAGCAAGGACTCCAAGCTCACCACCGACAATTACGTCACTAAGGTATACTTACTACAAACTTGTGATCCCTATTTCTATATTCCAGGACCACCTAACTATATCATTGTTTGTTTTTCTTCAAAGTTTGGATTTAACAGTTGTATTCAACCTTGATGGTTTCACTGATGTTATTTAAAATAATTAGAACCAAATTATATATGACACCAAGTTTTTAAATTTATATTCTAAGGATTGAGATTGGGTTGCTTTGTGAAGGGCTTAATTACAAGTTTTCAATATTTTAATTGACTGAACATAGAAATAATAAAGATGTCGTCATCCACAAAAAAAAAACATTTTTATCATAGGTAGGTGTCTGTTTAGCATTGGATTGTCATAAACCTACAAATATATCAAGTCACTATACATTTCTTATTTGATTTTAAAGACTTCTCTGGTGTTTCTTCTAAATCCAAAGTCCAGGGCCAATTAAATTTAATTGACACCCTCTTGAAAATATATTTTTTTCCAATAAAAAAAGAATTTTCCCAAATGGTTTATAAATAAATGACAAGTTCTGAGGTAACAAACATTAAAAAAAAATACAACCTAATTGGGAATCTCCTCTTTTTTGAAGTTGGTTAAAAAAGGTGTAACTGAATGTTAAGCAATATTGTGTTGTTATTATGCAGTTGCCACACCTGTCGAAGCGGCTGCTGTACCCGGGCACGGTCTCCAAGTCCTGGCTGAAGACCGTAAACACGCTGCACGCCTTCCCGCACGCTCTCGCTCTCATCTCCTACTTGCTCGACCTTGTCAATCATGTCGTGAGTACTTTTCCATTATAATATTACATCATACAATATGAGCAGTACAACTCTATTATAAAGTTAACGTCCCCCTGCAAAATAAGTGGGAGGTAAATAAAGTGGGTAAGTGATATTAGGGTAGATATATGGAAATAATAAGATCTCTGTATTAATATTGTCGAGTTTAATAAGTTTAAATTCACCTAAACACAATAGTAGAATATTCATTATGATTATTTTAAAGGTACAATAAAAATGTATGTTTTCTTTACCAAATGTCAAATCATCAGACCTATTTCTTAAGGCAAGTAGATCCAGTATTGGACATCCACTCCTTTGGAGGCGAGATGTGTAGTGTCAGACTCGTAGCTGAGCAAAAACCCACAGTGAATAGTCTGCTGTAATACTGAGGGCCACAGGATCACTCGATTGTTGTAATAAGGAACGAATCAGACGAAATCAGGCAATAATATCATAATGACTAGCTGATACTCGCGACGTCGTCTGCTTTGTTTATTATCTTAACAATATATTTTACAAATGAAAAATATGAAAAAATTTAAAGTAAAATATATTTTGCTTACAAAATCGTATGTAAATAATGTTATCCATTTACGCCATCGCTCCTGTGCATACGTATCATGCCGCTTGCCCCACTTCACACATTTCTAAACTCGTGTTGTTAATAAAGATCATACCTTCTTTCAACCTAAATAAATCTATATTAAATTAAAATATCGTGCTATTTTTTCGATGTAAGAACCAAAAATTTACAGTTTTTTATGTCTAGATATAGAAGATGGTGGTCTCACTTTCACCTCCAAATAAACAACTTTGGGACAGATTTTTTGATCGGATTGGTGTTACTTTTACAGCTGATGGTAGAAAAGTGAAGTTAGCTATAAAAATTCTTGGTGGATGTCCTTCTTATTAACTAATTCTTGTACTTCAGATGCTATGTACCCATTTTTGGGAGTTTCATTAAAATTGTTTTGGTTTTAGCGATTTTTAAATATGAAAAAGAGATTTGCATAGATTTGTTTTAGTACTTTCAGTTGACTGGTACCCACTATTTCACTCACCCTTAAGTCCATCACTGGAAAAGGCAGCATAAAATTAACTTGCATTCAACATTGTATAAATATTGCGTGATATAGTATTTTTGAATTTTGGGCTAATGCATTTGCTGGTAGGGCCTGGCAATTATATCATCATATGCTAATGTAATGTTATACCTGACATAGCGGTACACTTAGGTCTATCATGTTCTGGAATTACCGGGTGTTTATGTATAATCTAGGGAGATCTGTAACTGTAACACATGATGATAAATCCGACTCTCTTTTAGTTTTACACGTTTTGGGATCAGCCTGTTATGTATACCTAGGAGTCTAAAGACTTGCAGACGGGCATGACTGCGGTGACTGGTGATGTATTGTAAATTTCTCGGGTGTTCACCGTTGTTTTGAATTACGATGTACTTGTCATAATGTACAGTGACGTCACGTTATTGTATTACAATAAATGTAAACATATAAAACAGACTTAAAAAAAAATACTGTACATTTTTTTAGCAGAACGGATTGTCATAATGGCATTTGTAGGTACAAATGTCTGAAAGGCTACATTATACATTCGCTATTCGATTTTATTGAGTTCCCTGGTGTAGCATCAAATTTCAATACTAATAAAATTAAAATGGGATTCCCTTGAAAATTGCCCCTTGACCAATAGAAGTAGAATTTTTCAAATCTGGTTATAAAGGATTGCATTCTGAGCTAACAAACATTTAAAAAAATTACCCGAATTGAGTAATTCGGTAAAGAAAAATGTAGTAAAAAAGTTAAGCCGATTAATTAAACGGATGCCATTTATTTAGAATTAATATTTTTGTTTATGCAGGAGTTGCCAGTTTCCGATGAATGGTTGTATAAAGATAAGGACGAGTTAAGCTGTTTACGACGAGATTATTTAAACAAGTGCTGGCTCAGGTATGTAATATTCTTAACTTGCAATAGCTCCTTCTAAATTCCAGATTCCTGACTACGAGATTAAAGTCCAGGATTTGGGGTTATAGATGTTGAGGAGTACTTTTCGAGCAAATCTGACTTCCTGTACTTAGAGAATTCTTTTAATTAAACAGTTAATTATTTATTCATCAAATCTTTATGATTCTTAATGACATAATAAATGTTATCCAAATAAGGTATGTTTTTTTATTTAACCTATTTTTAAGAATGCATAATGCTCTTGGCGGTATACAGTCGGTAGTGGTACGAGTGATATGACGCTTAAGCGGTAAAGTATTTGGATACGGCGTCGACCGATGTAGGTTCGAATCTCTGTGATAAACTTAAACTTTCAATGAAGAGAAACATCGCGATAAAACCATATAATTCTAGTTAAATTTGAAAATCTATCAGTAATCACTAATAGATGTGTTCTGAAGTACAACTGTTACTTGAAAATAAGTCCTTAAAAACTTTAATTACTGAATGTTAAATTCTATAAAGAATTAAAAAAAAAATTACTTTAGTATTTAGTTACATTAATGTTCAATTATGCCCTAATAGGTTCCAAGGCCCGGTTCATGAGTATTCAGATATAGATGAGGAATATCTACAAAGTTTAAAGGCCCTACTCGGCTGTGACGATGACAAGTTTGAAGAACTTAATAATACTATTAAAAGTGAGTTTCAATTAGTTTTTTAATAGTCGACTAAGACTGATAAATTGGCAAACCTTTTTTATTAATAAAATGAGACTGAAGCGTATAACAATAAATTATTTGGAAATATTTATAATTTTTATTGAATTCATACTTGCAACTATTATTAGTTGTGCTATATGAAATGCTTACTTAATTTCTACAAAATATATGAATATGTTGATATAAATGATATATAGTAGATATATATTTTGATCAGTATATATGAAGTAAAGTAAAGAATGTTGGATTTGCAGGAGCACATTTAACAGATACTCCATTATTATAGGTTTATATTAAATATCGTTATATTTGAACATAGATTAAAACATAGTGACGGTGATTAAGTTTGGTTGTGTGTGCGGTTGCAGAGTACTCACAGTGCCTGGAGGACGAGGAGGAGGCGGCGGCGCGCGAGGGGGAGGCGCGGCTCGCGGCTCGCAGCGCGGCGCTCGCGGCCGACCTCAAGGAGGCGCGCGCCGAGCGCAGCCGTCTCCGCACCGACAGCGACGCGCTGCTCGCCCGCCGCCGCGACCTCCGCGACCTCCTGCTCGCCCTCGACGCCGACATCGAACGCGCCAGGTCAGACCCCGCACCGCCCCCTCCCCCTCCCCTCTGTATTGATTTATATTGATTGATCTGTATTTGTGTATTGTATAATGAAAAAATATGAATGTGATTCAATTGAGTGTGTTCACTGGTGATAGACATTGTCTAACCATTTAACCCCAATTAAATAGCTATATAATACTATAATATATATATCAACAGCCCAAGTATAAAGTGACGCTTGCTGAAGCGTGACGTAATTCACTCTGATTGGTGTTCAACATGAGATGGACGATTACTGTATTTTATAGTTTTGTGTTATTTTATTAAATAAATTATCGATCTCAACCTGAATATGAAAATAAACGCATTTTTCCTATCGGTGCTATGGGCTAAACAGATTATTTTTGTAATTCGTGAGTACTGTCATGATGGTAATTCGTCAAGGATAGTGTTCGTATAAGAAAGGAGCCGATTGGAGATCTGAGCCCGTGTGTGTGTGTGTTTGCGTGTGCAGCGGCGAGAGGGCGCGGGTGGCGAGCGAGCTGGCGCGCCAGGCGCTGTCGCAGTGCGAGCGCACGCGCGCGCTCGACGCCATCGACTACGCCGCGCGAGTGCGCGACTCCAAGGAGGCGCTCGCGCAGCAGGTCGCCAAGGTACGCACACACCCTCCCCACGCACTACCCGATGTTAACAATACTCTATTACTCATATAATTTTTTTATTTACTTCTGCAGACTCCTAAAAAATTATACCTCTTTAGCTTAAAAAAGACATCAAATGCAACTGATAGTGTTTTAATTCACTTTAAATTCATTTTCATGTATACGAAATCAAGTAAAATACCTCACAAAATGAATGCCAGATGTACTCTTCCATAATTGGGATAAAGGTTCACTTAGTTCTGCTGAAAAGGGAGAGGCACTTAGCGGACTCTCCGTCTGCATATTGGTCCATAATGCAGTTGGACGAGGCTCGGGGTGAAGTGGTTCTGGCGGTGTCTCTCGACATCACCAACGCTTTTGACACCTTGTTCTAAGCCACCATTAGAGAGGCATTCCGCCATACAGTGGGGCCGTGTCTCAGCGAGAGATACGTCACATTCCCTGATAGAGAAGAGAAAAGTCGGCAGGACGTCGTTTCCGATGTTCCACAGGAGTCAGTTCCCGGCCTCCTCCTCTAGAATATCGAATACGATTAGATGTTGTGCGGTGCGCTTTTGCCAGGCATCACCGTAGTATGTTCCGCTGATGAAACCCTCGTACTGGTTCGGGGGAAAGATGCACCGCGAATCGACGGTCAAGTCGTTATAATTGATCCGACGTCTGTGGTTCAAGGTGGCGCTGCGTAAGTGCATAGCCCTGTTTTCCATAGACCTTTGAAGACGCCGCCTCGCGGATCCCATATCGTCGTGAGAGGTGTGTCCATCGCTGTCCAACCGCTATGAAATATCTCGGCCTCATCCTTAAGAGTCGGTGGTGGACATTCACGCAACACATCCGGGAACTGGCCCCCCGCTTAATGGGCGTATTAACACAGCGATTGCCCAGTCCTGCAATTTCGTTTGTCGAAAATTGTATCTGGGGATCGTGCAATCCATGGTCCTCGACCGGACTCTGGTGTGGGCATATGGCCTAACGGCACAAAATATCGCCAAACTGCGTAGAACGCAGAGGGTAACGGTCGTCAGGGCTATCCGGGGTTACTGCACAATCTCTTTTGAGGCGGCTTCCCTTTAAGTTGAATCTCCACCCTGGGACTTCGAAACGATAGCCCACACATGTCTTTATCATCGACCTGTGGAGGCACTGCAGTACGGCCAACGACTTACGCCTCACGAAATAAATCCCTCCACAATTATCGAAGCACCGATTATCGTGTCGCGTCGATTTCCGTTTACTACCAAAAAACGAGTCCGAGTGCAAGTAACGAGCAAATGACAGGTCATCTCCGATTTTGACACATATATTTGAAAAATAATTTTGACTACCCCACAACAAATTTATGCGTTCACCAACATAAAATGTGCCATAAATAGATAAAACACTAAGTGATCATTTAGTTTCGAATGTATCTATATCAATAAATCGTTTTTTACACAGATGGTGCAAGGCAAAGAGAATGAGCTGGCGCTGTGGCAGAAGAAAACTTTGGACAGCTGCGTAGAGTACAAGCAATGTCTGATACGTCTGTCTCCGCAATTCCCGGAACTAGCTTCTTTGGCTATCGATGAAAAGTAAGAAAATTCACTAAAAACGAGAATGTTCTAACACATCGTTTAATCCCTGTTGTGTAACATCATTAGGAGAATTTTCTAATTTCCGTTGACAAATGTTGACGCACGTACGCACGCAGGCACGCACACACACACACACACACACACACACACACACGCACGCACGCACGCACGCACGCACGCACACACGCACGCACGCACGCACACACGCACACACACACACACACACACACACATTTATATAGACACTTTAACTCTGAAACTCATCTGGCGTCATTTTTATTATATTCTATACCACTTACATTATTGGGACAATTAACCAATAACAACAGTTATTACTAAATAATAAAAGCGTTTACAAGCAATTAGCAAAGAGGTTACGCAGCACGTGTTTTGTTAAAAATAAACATAAGTATAAGTACATAACTGCACACAATACGCATCGAAAAAGCTGTCTCGTATGTTATATACAAACATTATACCTGCGCAGCCGCGAACCGGTGTGAACTTATTGGCTGCTCTGAACCAATAAGCGCGCACCTATGACCGGGCACAGCCAATAGCATTCGCGTTATGTACAACGTCTACGTCTACGTTATAGAATGAGTCGTGACGGGAAACTTTTACATTTTTTTCGTCTAGCCCCCATCCACCAAGTCCGTACCGCGCGATAAGGAGCTTCGTTCTAAATATACGTAATTGATAAAAAGTACGTTGTTTTTAAAAGTAGATTGATTGCTACATCTCTGAAACAGACAATCAATGAATCTGAGCATAGTTGTGGTCAACTGAAAACATTGTAATTGTTTTTGTAATAAGACAACAACGTGGTTTATTTGTTTGTAAGGGAATTAATGGAGCCGGAGTGCACGAGCCGCATGAGCAGCGCCGTCGACACGTTGCGCGAGTTGTCCGCGCGGCTCGCCGAGCGGCGCGCCGAGCACGCTCGAAACAAAACTAAGTTGGCCAGAAAGCGAACTGCACTACTGGTAACATTTCTGTTTCTGATCAGATAACTATAACGACAATATATACTGATGTATGATTTGTTATAACCGTTTTTGTGACATCTTAAAATTCACTCTTCATGGTATTATTTCCCATAAACTTTACTTTTGCATAATAACTGAACTAAATCAAGTAACGTGCCACGTGACATTATATAACATGGGGTCAAATAATCCAAGCCTAAGATTAATAAAATATTTCAAAACACAAATAATATCGACTTTCTTTGAACATAATTCGTAACTACCTGGACTTGGATTCGTATGGATCGTAAATCAGTGAATATTTATGAATAACCATAACCTATTTTATTTAAAGCAGTTCTCTGATCTATATTCGAAGTCGAATGTTAACGACATTAAAATGGAGCATATACATTAATGTCCTCTGCAAATAAAAAAAATCTGTATTGGTTTATAAATGATGTAATGTTTTTAAGTAAGTAAGTAACAAACATACTAAAAAAAATATACAATCGAATTTAGAGCCACTTCGCTTTTGAAGATGCTACAAAAACTCTCATTATATTTGTTAATGTCAGGAGGAGGTGCGAGCAAAAATAGCCGATGTGAAGTCCTCAGTGGAGCGGGAACAGCAAGCCCTGGACCTGGAGACGGGCAAGGAGAAGGCGGAGTCAGCGGCCTGGACCGCGGAGTTGCTCCAGATCAACACCAGGCTCGAGGAGTTACGCTCCAAGCAGGACGAGTATCTCAAGATCGACAGGGATCTCGACTACTGGGAGAGGAAAGAAGCTGCGTAAGTTATCTATTTTATTTTTTAGGATTTCTTCATTATTCTTTTTTAAATCTTTGTAATGAAAGTATACAACAGCGATTAAAAATGGAGATAATGTTTATACTACAGTTATACTTAGTTGGAATACAGTAAATTCTCGTATTTCTGAGCATATGACTCGTAATTATGTAGTGAATATGGAAAGGTATTTTATGCAGGAGTACAGCGGATGTAAGCCAAAGTTTTAAAATAAATTGAAAAGAATATCCAAAAAAAGTCAATTAGGTAATAATTGTATTGGAAGTGTGGGAATGTGAAAAAATATCGATACGTTAGCACGAGATGTTATCCACAGATAATTATATAGTACATTTATAATTCATATTGTCAATCAGCGCCTCTAGCGGTACGGGTTTGAACTAATAAATAATAAATATAAATACAATATTAAAATATTGTAGTAAATGAAGGAACACAAAGAGGGTTAATATCAAGCGGTGACCGAGTGTAGAATATAAGTCAAACCATATATCTTGTGCCGACCTTAGTAAACCTTAAAAGTCACCGTGGGAGAAAACCACGTTAAAAAGTTACGGGTGTTGAGGAGACAACCTCGTTAAAAAACAGACGGGAGGCCTTCGGGCGGAGGGAGGTAGAAAACCTCGTTAAAAAGTTACCGTGGGAGGAAACCACGTTAAAAAGTGACAGAGGGATGGCCTTTGGGCGGAGGGAGAGGGAGAAAACCTCAAGAAAAAGTTACCGTGGGAGGAAACCACGTTAAAAAGTGACAGAGGGATGGCCTTTGGGCGGAGGGAGAGGGAGAAAACCTCAAGAAAAAGTTACCGTGGGAGGAAACCACGTTAAAAAGTGACAGAGGGATGGCCTTTGGGCGGAGGGAGAGGGAGAAAACCTCAAGAAAAAGTTACCGTGGGAGGAAACCACGTTAAAAAGTGACAGAGGGGAGGCCTTCGGGCGGAGGAAGAGGGAGAAAAACCTCATTAAAAAGTTCCTGTGGGAGGAAACCACATTAAAAAGTGACAGAGGGGTGGCCTTCGGGCGGAGGGAGAGGGAGAAAACCTCGTTAAAAAGTCACCGTGGTAGAAAACCACGTAAAAAAGTTACAGGTGGTGGTGGTTGGAGGGGGAGACCCGTTGACGACCAAACCGGAGCAGGGAGGGAAGGGGCTGGGGACCTGACTTTCCATTGCACATTGGTTCGGTAGACGGGTAGGCAGCTTGACCGGGCTGTCGTCGCGGTCAGGGCGTTCGCGCTGGGCCTTGTCGCCGGGGTGGCATGGTGCTTGCTTGTTCGATCCCGTGCCACTCCATAGCGCACAGACGGTATCTTGTGGGTTTTATTAGTCAGTAAGAGTCTGACACCCCACAGCTCCCCAGGGCTGTGGGTGTCCAATGAAGGATTTCTTCCCACATAAAAAAAAAAAAAAATGATGGTATGCAAGAAGGGGAGACAGTGGCTTAGAGTTCGGTGTGTGTGTATATATATATATATATAATCGTGTTGTGTTGTCTGCGCAGAATGCGAGTGAAGGTGTCGGAGCTGCAGCAGTACGTGGCGAGCGAGCGCGCCGCCTCCTCCCGCCTGCTGGAGGCCGCCCGGGACAAGCGCGCGCAACGCCTGCTCCATCTGCTGCACCAGTGGGACGAGCTCGTCTCCTAACCAACCAACCAACCAACACGAACCGGAACTCATTGCATTTTATCAAAGGCCGTTAATGTATTATGTAAACCGATTTTTTGTCATTTCTGATCACCCCCTCAGTAAAAACAAGCAGTGCTCTTACCCGTCCTGCCCCCCATCCCACGCATAAATGTAAACATAAGTATTCTTTAATCTGATCTTGTTTTGTAATTGGTTCACGGGCAGCAGGTAATAAGTCTGGAAATAAGTAATTTATGTTCGATACTAGGGTGATGGTAGTCCAGTGGATAAGACCGCGCGTCTCAAATATTATTGATGCGTCTAGATCCCCCTCTTCATTATGTTATCAAAAATCCTTTATTATATTATTGTTAACTGTGTCAGTCTTATGGTACTCCCGTGTCTGCGTGTACAGTAATGAGATTTTGTGTACGGTCGCAATATGCGTAGTGATAGACGCAGTTCAGATGACTAAGCTGCGGTTTTTACACATGTAAAAGTAACTCTAAAACGCTAATTCCGAGTTCTTATTGAAATGACAAAAGTTTGCGAAAGCTAATTAATCTACGCCTTTATCAAAACTAAATTTGAGGTTAATTTTTAGCGCGATAAACTAGCCGATACTTCGTCGTGCAGTTATATAAAGAGAATATCTAAAAGTACACGGTAGAATTGAAATTATAAAAATTCTAGATTATTTACATGATTAAAAAGAGTTATTTTAATTAAATAAAGTTATTTTAATTAAATAAAGTTAAAATATAATTGAATAATATTGTAAGCAATTATTAGTACAAATCGTTTAGAAACGGTTACACCTTATTTCAATGATTTGTTTAAATATGTAGACGGAACAATAATATTGAATGTATGCATTTGAAATAATAATATTTTAACTGTTATAAGAAAACTTGAGTCTCCGAGGAATTAATACTAGTATGTTCATGTGCTGTGCCAAATGTTTTCAATGTGTTGTAATTAGATGAGCTTTAATGAAAAAATATATATATTTATAAATGATATGTTTTTGTTTATTGTGTACTCCTTTGTTTGGAACAAATGTGTACTTCCTTTCCTTCTTAATCTTCCCTAAGCAGAATTCCTAAGAAGATCTCAATGGCTACAAAACAAAAAAATAATAAAAACGGTTTAGAAACGAACGAGGAATAACCCCCTGTATGTTAGTGCTAGTTGTAATATATTGTATGGTCGTAGAGTTTTTATGCTGTGATGCTTTATTGTTTTAGTTAATCCGACTTTGAGAGACAAATTGCACTATAAATATATATAGTATATATAATAAATATATATAGTTAATTTCACGTATGTAAATCTCCTTCGTTTTGTTTTCTAATCACATAACACTAGCGGAATCGTGCTCTGCGCACAACTCTTCATTATTATAATGCTACTCCATACCAGCGTGTATCCGCACAAAGTTTTGTCTATGGTCAGACTAATACAGATGTGGGAAGATATTATCGTTATGCGTTACGAAGTATGAGAATGCGTGACGATACACGCACCACGATAACTGGGCCGGCGGTTTTTGCGCACATCAAAGGAATTTATCGGACGCTAATTTCAAGTTACTATTGAGATGACAATGGTGTGCAAACGTTACACAACGCTACAACTACCTTTATCGGAATTTATTTTGAAGTTATTTTTAGCGGCACAAGTGACCGAAGCTTCGTCGCGCAGGTAAGGGACTAGCATAATAAGAATAAGAAGTGCTGTCGTTTCAAGAGTCAATGGATAGGTGGCGCTTAAGCATACGATCATACTGTTTTACATCGAGGCGTTGTTACAACATTTTCCAATAAGGGCGAGTCGATTTTTAAATTGAATTAAACAATCTGTGTATGGGGTAAAAAGGGCCATGAATGCCATTATCTTTGAAATATAAAAGCGTTCAAATGTCCACCGTGGTTTCTCATGGTGCCACGTATGCTAGTGATCTAATTTTCAACGATTCTGTCGCAGAGACCAGGTTAAATTAAGGCCTTAAGACTTCAAAGTAATCGGGCTTTATCAGCCCGCTCTTATTGGATAACCTTATACATAGAAATGATGTTTTGATTATAAAGAGCTCTTACTTTTGCGCACGTTCTCATTAAGGACGTCGATCCGCATTTTTTTTTATTAAAGTAATTTCCATTCGGGAAAAATTTTAAAAAGTCTAAGTAGTCATAAACATTTTCCTATATACAAATGTACTCTGTGGTCATAAGGACCGCGGACAGATGTATAACTCATTACAATGGAATAACTGTGTTGTTTTATGAATTTTTAAATCTATTACTGTCTGAATTGATTATTTCAATTTCATAATGTGTAAATCGGAATTGTTAAGATTAGTCTAGATTTTATATCTATTGGCACTCCGAGGAATAATTATATACATTTTGATACATATTATCAATTAATCAAACATGATGGGTTGCACAAGTTTAATACAAAATATCAATATTACTTGTATACAGACCGTTATACTACGCGTCGTTAGTTGACGCAAGCGCAATACGTCACGAGCATGTCGAGGTCGTCGGTGACTCGAACACATAAGATTTTGCCCTAATAAAAATCGCTCAAGACAGAGAACCTGTCACTACAAACATTTTATTCAGTTAAGGCTCTCAAATAATAAAATAAAACATTGAAATTGTAAAATCGACATTTATTTTATAATCATTTCGACGCTATTTTCAACCGATTCGCATAGTTGTCTGAGGGAGTCCTGCACCCAGCGGTGGGTCTGTGTGGGCTTCTTGTGCGTGGGCTCCGTGCGTTTCGGCGGCGCTACTGCCGGTTTGAACGACATCTGGGAACCGTCGTACGCGTCGAACACTTGCATCGGCGACCTGAAACGAAAAATTATCCTCTCCTTATTTCATCTACATACTTATCAATGTGGAAAGTTAAACTAGGATCTACTTTATTCTGTCCTTTCTCACCATGTCTTCACTATCAAATAATACTTCCCTGAAATTCACGAGATAGTTTAAAAAATGTCGAAACAGTAACCCCTATATATATAAATTACTTGGATTTAACAGGCACATTAATTATATGAACATTAAGCACTTTGAAGAAATATCTATTAGTAGCTCTCACTCGTGGTTCCCCTGAATATATGACCTATACTTTCGGAATAATACTGTTTTTCTAGATGAATGGTACTCTACTTTCTTTTATGTTCGACGTGATTCTGTATAAGATGTCATTATGAGTGGTCGAATAGTTAAGTGTAAGAGTAGTAGTAAGTAAGTGCAACAAACAAACCCACATTTACATTTATATTATTAGATGAGATAGGATTAGTTTTATTAGGAATATGTTAATATTGGTTATAAAATGACCAATTCAAATATCTATCAGTCATCAGCAAGTTTTAGTAAAGAAGAAGAGGACAATGCCTCCGCGAACGCAATACCGAAACCTTCCGTGAAGAAGGAATCAGTGCAAATTAAAATCTAATTTAGATTCTAGTATGACTGATACAAAACCTGAAACAATAATCGTGGTGCCCATATACATAGTAATTTTTTCTAACATTTTGTTTCTGAAAATTTTTCTTCTAGTTATTAGTTACGTAAATTTCTTACCCTTCTAGTTGGTGGCTACCTAAATTCTTACCCTATTTAGTCACTAGTTATGTAAAACCTCTCTCTTCTAGTCGCTAGCTATGTAAATTCCCTGACCTTTACTTCCCCACTCTAGTTGCTGGTTATATACATTTTCTCCCCTCTACTTGGTGGCTATGTAGATGCTCTCCCCTTTATTTGGTAGCTATATAAATGCGTTCCCCTCTACTTGGTAGCCATGTAAATGCCCTCCCCTCTATTTGGTATCTATATAAATGCCCTCCCCTCTATTTGGTAGCTATGTAAATGGCCTCCCCTCTACTCACTTGGTAGCTGTATTAATACCCTCCCCTCTATTTGGTAGCCATGTAAATCCCCTCCCCTCTATTGGGTAGCTATGTAAATTCCCTCCCCTCTACTTGGTAGCTATGTAAATGCATCCTCTCTATTTGGTTGCTATATAAATGCACTCCCCTCTAGATGTTAGCTACATTAATTCACATTCCTTAGTTACCAGAAACTTGTAAATAATTAAAAAGAATTAGTCCCTCCTCTCCTCGCTTGTGGTAGTCCCACTGGAGAACCTCTCCAAAAAAAGTACAAGGCATGTGAGAGAATAAGATAAGAGTAGAACATTAGGAGTGTACATACAGTTTGACGAGGTCTGCGGGGAGAGTGTTGGCGTGGGTGTTGGGGTGCAGGAGCGCGGCGGCGAGCGCGCGCACGGCGGGGTGGTAGTGCGCGCTGAGGGCGCACAGCTCGTAGAGCGCGGCGGCGTGCGCGTTGCAGTGCTCGGGGGAGGCGCACGTCGGGTCGAACCGGCCCGAGCCCGCCGCCTCACTCTCCGTCTCCAGCAGGCTCGATAACGCACTGTTTTGCTGTTAACATTACATAACCAAACATTCATCATTATCAAATAACCAATGTTACACAGACTGTCGTACACTTCATTAAATTTTATCCATTTATTATGTACAAACTAACACAATCATATTGAATTATATTTATAAAGTACCCTTTTATCTTTACATTTCCCCTCAATATTGTGAAGGCATACCCGACAGTATTTGGCTTATTCGTGTTTCCAATGGGATGTACATTGTGGAAATAAGTTTAATATTAAATTTACAAATATTTTAATAATGTTATGGTAACTGCTGCTGAGTACTTGAACGCAACTGACACATAAAGCATTTTATAAATATAATTTAATTCGATGGTGCTACTTCACATATAACAAGTGGAATGATACAAATTTATGATATGTATATAACTGTACAAATTGTCAATTTTTGTTTGCATACAAAACAGAACATATACAGTGGATAGTGTCTTTCAAACAAGAGTATAAATTGGTTACCTTATACAAAAAAAAAATTAGATTTATTATTTTTGTGATATTAGGGTATAGGGATTTCAAACATTTCTTAGGCTGTATGTGTAAGAAGGTGAAAGTAGGCTGTATAATTATTCTGCAGCAGAGAGTACCTAAGCGTCATAGAGTTGTATGTGATATAGTGTAATGTGTGAAGACATACTGTTTTTGCCAATATTTTTGCCCGCTCTGAGTATAGGTAAACAGAGTACGAGTTTAAGTACATTTGTATTTAATTGTGTGTATTTACGTAGTATATTAATGTTGAGATACCATTGAGACAAGTTTAATATAATATTGTAACTTTGTATTAAACTCTTGAGTGTATTAAGCGGAAGCATGAACGTATGGCTGTATTCGGAGGCGCCAAGAAAATTTGTCGAGGGCTGTGGGAATGAGATTTGTGTGTAGTACAGTGTGAGCATGAGGTTGGTTGGAGGGAGTGAGTACCTGTAGGAGTGTGTGCAGCAAGCGGAGCGCCGCCAGCGCGGCGTGCGGGTGCAGCAGCGCGGCGGTCGTGCCCAGCCGCTTGGCGAGCGCGCACAGCACGCTGCGCGACACGCGGCGCGCGCGCGACGCTATCTGCCACGCCCCCTCCACCACCACTCGCGCCTCCCCCGCGCTGCCGCCTGCCGCCACCAACCATATCTCTACATCTCAACACTCTCACCGCTTGCCGAAACATTTTCAACTTGACTATAGCTTAGAAAAACCCTCACCACCATACTGCGGTTCCATTATCATGTATTCCTTCATTAAAACCTCCGACTCGGCTACAAGGATTCGAAACTACGTAGATCAATGTTGTGTCCGAACACGTTACCAACTGAGCCATTATTACTTCAAACTAACAACTTATCTACAGAACATAAACGAAATAAGTATATTTAAAAAAAACATTGCCCTAAGGACACTTATCTTCAAAACTACAAAAACAAAATCTCACGGGACTCGATCAAATGACTTGAGTTCATTTCAAACTACATGTAGACTATATTTGTACGAGAACTGATGCACGAAAAAAAAAACTTTAACGTAATATAATTTTATTAGCTTCAAATAATTTAACACAATTTCGTTTTCAAATCAGAAAATGATGCTTGATTCATTTAATGTTCAGACACTTCATGTTACGAACGTAGACATTAACCTCAAATGCTTTTCACAAAACCAGCCCTTTATTTATGTCTCTAATGCTATTCCTATACCTGCGTGTATCGGCACGAAGTTTTG